>CM070616.1:1367882-2735764 GCA_036346395.1 Hsuehochloa calcarea | reverse complement strand
CAAATTTTTAACTAGACATCAAGCTCTTTATGTATTAGAATTGTTACTTCATTAAACACTTTTTAATTAATATTTGCATTATTTCCATTGCTAATTACCCATAACCAGTTTTCTCTGTTTTTTTTTTCAGTTTTTTGAAGCGGTTTTTTCGATTTTTTGGCGGTTACCGGGTTTAAAATATCCCTCAATTCAATTATTCATATTCAAATTTTAACCGGTTCTTTGCCAGTTTTTTTGGTTACCGGCCACTAGGCGGGTTTTTCTTTGGTTCCGAGATTTGTATCCTTGTGCCGTGCCATGCCATCCCGATCCCGGTTGGCCCGACGAGTCAAGTCCGGCCCACTTAGTCCGTTAGGCAGAAAGTACAACAAAAAATCCCCAAAAAATTAGAAAAAATGTGTAGAATTCAGAAATACATATGAAAATTGTAAAAAATAAGACAAGTATATTGAAAATACATGACTCGTGTGTTGCTGCATCGTTTCACAACACAAATTCAGTAATGGCCTTCCTCGTTAGACTGATTCTTTCAGCCAAAGACACTTTCAGGTCCCAACATGGAATTCGTAGTATTTGCCTGACATGTGTGATTTTGTGACTCATGAGTGCATCCCTGGTTGTACTCCTCGGCAAGCCGAATTGCACTTTCCGTTTCATCAATGTTACGACATCCTGACAAAATCAGATCTAGCATTTTCCTTCGTACCATGTAAACAGCGTTAGGGTCAACCAGATATCCTTTGCTGTAACTCTCCCTAAGAAGGACCGTCTGTGTGCTTCCTTTGGTCGAGATGTAGAAAATGCCAGGGTGCTTAAGAAGAAGTTCCCTCAAGTTTACCTCCATAGCAAAAGGTCTTCTGAAGTGTGCCAACCTCTCAAGTGGTATCATCTTTTCTACTGTCGAGCTTAAAAGTTCGTGAAGAATACCAACAATACGTTTCTCAAGCCGCTCGGCATTGCGGATAGGATGCAAAACATTCTTCTCATAAGGTTTGGTATAGGGAAGCCTCTGCCAGTTCTTAAGCTTTTCCCTAAAACCTTGCTCAATCTTAAAGCCAGTAGGAAAGTTTATTGGAAAAGCATATTTTGTCTCAGATTTGATCAACCATTTTTCTGTATACTCCTTCTCCCTCCATTCTTCAACCTTAGCTACAGCTAGTTCTACATCCCTAGAGACCAATGACAGAGTATCGGGGGATTCAAGAGAAAAATCACAACCATAGGTTGGTAGTATAGAACATCTGTAGTCATTGGGCAGACCAAGTTCCTTTCTTATGAGCCATAATGCATGCATATTCAGAGTTCCACTCATGGACATCATGAGAAGTTTCTTCAGCCGCTGAACTATGGCAGGCTCATTTTCCCTGATGACAGCATCTTCTTCTGCAACCAAATCAGCCATCTTTTGGGTGATCTTACAACAATGGCTCCTTTTGATGGGGTGCACATAAATCTCAAAAATGTGGGGATATTTCTGGAGGAAAGCACCGATCTCAATGTTCAACCCGACCTCATGTCTCCACCTCGAAAGAAGTTGGAGAGATGCATAGCCGTTCCTCTGCTGAGATATCAACTCATGTAAATCCAAAGACAGCCTCAAGTTCTTGAGCTGAATCATTAGCTTGTCTAGCCTATGATCCCTTGTTCTGCCCTCCAAACGAGTCCGTGCTGAATCTACTGGCTTTTTCCACCTCCTTTGCATACTACGATTAAAAGGGCCATACTGAAATGCCTCATCCAACATGTGCAGTCGCAAGGAAAACACATGCAGATTTCTTCGACCAAAAACCTTAGATGCCATTCACTTGTATACTAGAAATCAAATCCGTACTTGTAGCATATAGCACTCCATTGAGAAGCAAAAATGAATGTGTAAAGCAATGCCAACTTGTTCTAGCTGCGAGCGAAGGAATTCAAAGCATCGTTAGTTTCCAGTACCGAATAAGTGAAGTTATGATTAAGCTGCAAAACCGTTAGTTTCATTATCGAGTTTACTCCTTATTCTCAATAAAAAATCAAGCTTACTCCTTCAATGAGGCATGTGAGATTCCATGGCCTTCCAGCAGAGGCAGCTTTGGCACCTCCTTTTAACTCACCATTACGTTGTCTCAAGCTAGAATGACAAAACTCCTTTCATTAACACACATGAAAAAAAACAACTTCTATCTGGTATGACTAAAGTTGCCTAAATTTTTCTTCCCTTGTTTACTATTAATTTATACCAACAAGAACACCCGGAGAAAATTTTGTGTATTCAAGCATACATATCCCACAATCCTGAGCAAGACAACTCGAATATTTCAAGGCAACTACAATACTATTCAGTGACAAAAGGACCAGCTGATATACAAGACTACAAGAGTAGAACAGCTCTTAATTCCAATCATGCTTTTCTAGCATACTTTGGCTAAAACGAAATTGATCTTAACTCCTTTTCTAAATTTCTTTACCAAAGGAGCCGCTCACTAACTGGAACTTCTTTTGTTCCCCGAGAATGACCAACAGTCGATGAGTACTAAGATGGTGGAAGCAATAGAATCTCAGTCCTAAAATCACAATCAAATCACGGTTTTGTAAAAAGATCCCAACTAAACGGTGCCATGATTTCGGGTCAATTCCGCATTCCCCAAATTCAATCGCTAACTAACTTCAAACGGTTCCACCTAACGCTACACATAACCTAGCTGCCACGAGCCACAACTATCTGAGACAACTCCAGAAACCGGGATAGGTAAAGGAAACAGGTAGGTAAGGAGAAAGGAGAAATCACCGGCGAGGGAATCCGGTGGTGACGCCGACGTAGGTGCGGGGGATCCGGGAGCACGCGATGATGTAGACGCACCACCCTGACGCCGCCTCCTTCTTCGTGGCCTCCGCGATAGACTTCCGGACGCGGAGGCGGCCGAGGCCGAGGAGGGGGTGGCCTTGCCGGATTTGGGAGGAAGAGTGCGGGCGATCAGAAGGCCGTAGAGAGGGAGAGGCTCGTCTCTCCCCTCGCCGGCGGGGCAGAGGCCTTCGCCTTGGTTTGGTTCGCGGCTTTCTGCCTCGTTAGGAGGAGGCGTGGGGAATGGGTTTAATAGGCCGTGTCGGACATACGGTTAATGGGCCTAGACGGCACGGGCCATAGCCCATCAGTACTATTATCCTAATATTTTCTGCTAGCGGTTAAAAAACATTGGAAGTTGCTATGTGCTATAAAGGTATCGAACAAAATAAAAATTATGTTATGGTATTTCGCAAATAAGTGTCTCTCATGTGGTTTCCAGTTGAAACGGAGACATATCCCAGCGAATGATACATGTGTCTCCTGTGAGAGGGAGGAGCGTATCGAACATTCATTCCTCTTTTGCCAGTTTACCTGTAAAGTTTGGCATGAAGTGAAATTGGAGTATGGCTTCTATCTCTACCGCAAGACGTTGAATTGTGATAAGCAGTGGTTGTTCGATTTCCTAGGACGTTCCTTGACTCGAGAGGCAACGTTTCTTGCTATTACTATGTGGCATATTTGGGAGGTTCATAAAGGTGCACGAAACGATGAAAGTTTGTTGCATCCTCGAAGGGTGGTTGCGAAAGTTAAAACTTATGTTAAGTTGATAGTGTTGCATATCTTCAATCTGGATCTAGGTCATAGGTGTGAGTCCTTGCATTCAGTCCCTAAATGGACTCTACCGCTGGCAGGTACAGTCCTTATTAATATCGATGTAGCACTATTTGCTTCTTCTCCTTGGATAGGGGTTGGCATGGTAGTCCGAAACCATATTGGTGAATACTTAGCTACCTGCAGCGAGCACCTTAATAGATCACTACGTCGGAGTTAACAGAAGCATTAGCGTTTCACAGTACAATAGCCCTCGCTCGTGATGAAGGATATCAAAATGTCATCCTTGCTTTTGACTGCTTGTCTGTGGTGCAACGGTTGAATTTGTTGATGCGGGATCGGTCCTCTGTTGGTGTGGCTATCTCTGACATCAAGTCTATGACAGAGGGTTTTTCCTCAGTTGTTTTTTTGTCATGTTAGTTGTGTGGTGAATGTAACGACACATACTTTAGCTAGATCTTGTGAGAACTCTGTTAGCTCGTTTGTGAGGTCCAGAACGATCATGGATGTCGGGTGAGGTCGTGTGACTCAAGCATAACATATAATGGACAAGATGGTTCGAACGGGCAGTTTGTTGCAGCTGATTGGATCAAGCGGCACGGGGTCGGTGCAAGTGCCTTAGAGGTTCCGATGGGATTCGGACGGGAGAGACTTGCCGACATGATGAGAGTCGCTGATCAAACTACACGTAACGAAGCAGACGATTACTTCAACTGTAATACGTGTGTATATGTCCCGTTTGTATTGAGCCTTAACGGGAGCCTCAATGCACCACCTTAGTGCCAATGGGGCTCAATGGCAAGCAGTTGCCGCCAGCGCCGCTACCTCTTAACGCAACAAACACCAACTCCACTCACCTCCTTGGTTGCCATTGTTGCTACCTCTTAACAACTCCAATCGCACCACCACCTCCATCTATCTGCACTCTACACAACGCACCACCTTAGTTTGATCGGCCCACAACCAACTACGGTCTTACAATTTTGCCTAGTTGCACGAGTGAACACATTGTTGTAGTAGCACGAGTCTCATAGCAAATCTAAAATGAATTAATCGAAATTATTTTTCCAAAAATACTATATGTATACAACTTCAACTTATTATAAAATATAAACTAAACTGTAATTTGAATGTTCGACAAGTTAGACCTCGTTGGAACGTGGAAATTTCCGTGGTTCTACGGGAGTTATATTGTTTCATATGAAATTCTAAATATGCCCTTAAATTGAAATATGTTTCTCATCTGTATCCAACGACAGTTTCATCTAAAACTACGACTTATGCCTTCATAAATGAAGTTCCCTCCATTTTCGTACTAGCGCCCTATATATATAAACAAAATTAACTCGGGAAGCACAGACACACAGGAAGAAACGTACACCTGATCCGATCGAGCAAACTAAACAATGGCGGCTTCCATATCTGGAGCTCGCACATGCTACCCTAGCGTTGCACTTGCACGTGGCAACCGCTGCACCATCAAGAACTCTTCCGCGGCCTCCACGCCGGCGTCGAAGCCGTCGACGCTGAGTATTGGTGGGCAGTGGACGGAGCTCCAGGGCGCCCGCGACTGGGACGGCCTGCTAAGCCCGCTCGACGGCGCGCTAGCTCCGCGGTGAGCTCGTCCGGTACATTGGCGTCTAGCTCGACGGCCTCCTCCACGCGGCGTCTAGCTCGGCGCCGAGCTGGATGTCGTGCAGCTCGAGCTACATTGGCTACGTCGCGGTGTGCGACGATGACGACGAGATCGAGCGGCTCGGACGCCGGGACGTCGTCATTGCGTACCGTGGCACGGCGACACCCAGCGAGTGGATCGACAACTTCCAGTCCACTGACTCCACTCTCACCAGCCTGCCGACAACCGCGCCGCGATCAAGTGACGCCGGTGAAGAGCCGATGGTCGAGAGTGGGTTCTGGAGGCACTTCACCTCCCCGGGCAAAGCGCACAGCAGCCTGCAGCACCAGGTGCGCGGCGAGGCGCAAAGAATCGTCCGCGAATACGGCAGGAAAGGCATGCCGCCGTTGAGCATCACGGTCACCGGCCACAGCCTCGGCGCGGCGCTCGCGGTGCTCACCGCCTACGAGATCGCGACTGCAGCCATGCAAGACGAGGACGACGCGCCGATGGTCACGGCCGTGTCGTTCGGCGGTCCGCGCGTGGGCAACGCGGCGTCCCGGCGCAGGCTGGAGGAGAGTGGCGGCAAGGTGCTCCGCGTTGTGAACTCGAACGACATCGTGACCAAGGTGCCGGGGTTCCCAGTCGACGATTGCGGCGGCGCCCGAGACGACGGGTTGGCGAAGAGAGACTGAGAGAGTCGAGGGTGCCGAGATGGCTGGTGTCGAAGATGGGGTGGGCGTACAGCGACGTCTGTTAGTTAATTTCATCTTGCACTTTGCTTGTTTGCACTTTGCTTAGTCACATTTGTGTTTAGTCTTCAAGTTCTAGTCGGCTCTGCATGTAGTACTTTGCATGTAGTGTTTTCTGAATGTGTCCTGCATGTTAGCCTCTATTGTTGTTCAGTGGACCAACTCCTACCGATTACTTCGGATCATGGAGCCACTAATTCGCATGTAACTGATCCCTGTAATCAGTCAGCTATAAATGGATGAAAAAACCGGAAAAGCCGAAGTTAGTTGGCGCGGCATCAAACAGTTTTGCCTCTGAGTCTTTCCTCTGTTGTCGAAAACACTATTCATCATCTGAAAAACTTCAGTTTCTTTTATTCAGTTCTGCTATCAGGGAATAGCAGAGCAGAATCAGATTGATTCTGTCATTTGGTATCAGAGCGGTACTTGAGAAGATCCTGCGACGATGCCGCGTGGTGCAAGATCGACGTCCCCTCCATCCACAAGATCAACCAGCGGCGGTGGCCGTCGCGCGGTGATTCTCGGTGGTGGACAGGACTTGGTGGCGCAGACGGCGCCAAAGGAGGCCGGGGTCTCGCTGCGATACCCGACCCTCTCGCGCACAAATTACAATGATTGGGCTCTCTTGATGAGGGTCAATCTCCAAGCTCAGGGAGTTTGGGGAGCGATCGAGCCTGGCGGGGCTGAATATCGCCTGGATCGGATGGCTTTGGCCGCGATTCTTCAGGCCGTTCCACCGGAGATGCTCGCATCGTTGGCGGCAAAGAACACGGCAAAGTCGGCGTGGGAGGCCATCCGCACCGTGCGAATGGGCGGCGACCGAGTTCGGGAGGTAAGAATGCAGACACTGCGTCGTGATTTTGGGGATATCCGCATGAGGGACTCTGACACTGTAGATGATTTTGCTATGCGCCTAACCGGCCGGTGAATGACTGCGATCTCTCGGAGATTCCACGGATGAAGGGCAAGTCGTCCGAAGTATTTGCAGTGGTGACACGAAATCGCCCAAGTGGCCATCCCCATTGAGCGACTCCTCGATCTTGACTCCTTGTCAATCGAGGAGGTCACCGCCGCCGACTAAAGTCTGTTGAAGACCGGTGGGTCGTGAAGGTGCGATGGTGGTGCGGCTCCTTCTCACGGAGGAGGAATGGGCAGCACGTTCTAGGAATGTGAATCCTGGGTATTCTTCTTCAACCGGCGCAAGGGGACAAGGCTCAAGCCAAGATCAGGTTCGTGCCAAGCACAGCGGGCAGTGGAAGGGAAACTCTGATGGGAAGAATTCTGCTGTAGCACCAGGGAACAAACGTGACAAATCCAAGGTGAAGTGCTTTAATTGCAACATTTATGGGCATTTTGCAAGGGACTGTCGCAAACCTCGACGGGAGCGCAAGGAGCAGGCTAATCTGACCCAAGCCGTGGTGGAGGAGCCTACTCTTCTCATGGCACAAGTATGTGCACTTGCAGAGATCAGGGAAGAAGTGCAGGAAGAAATCTTCCTAAACGAGGTGCACGCACAAGTGTACCTCGGACTAGAAAAGGAAACATCTGATGGGGCTTGGTATCTTGATACCGGAGCAACAAATCATATGACTGGTTGTAAAGAGAACTTTGCTGAGCTAGACACTAGTGTGAGAGGCAAAGTAAAGTTTGGCGATGGATCGGTCGTTGACATTTGTGGGCGTGGTGTGGTCATGTTCAGTTGCAAAAGTGCTGAGCACCGTCTCCTAACCGATGTCTATTATATCCCAAGACTCCGCAGCAACATCATTAGTGTTGGTCAACTTGATGAGCACGGGTGTCAAGTACTGATTGAAGATGGAGTTCTTTGGATACGTGACCAGGAGAAGAATCTAGTAGCCAAGGTTAAGAGAACAAGCAGTCGGTTATATGTTCTAAACCTTGATTTGGCAGCTCCCATCTGTCTGGCTACTAGATGTTCGGAAGAAGCATGGCTTTGCACGCACGCTTTGGACATCTCAATTTCCGGGCGCTTCGCACTCTACACCAACAATCTATGGTGCGAGGATCAGGAGATACGAGTACATGGAGCGAGTTTGTGATGCTTGTCTTGTTGGGAAACAGCGTCGAACGCCTTTCCCTCAAGAAGCAAACTACCGTGCGCAGCAACAACTTGAGCTTGTGCATGGTGATCTTTGTGGCCCCATCACACCAGCGACACCAGGAAATAGGCGTTTCTTTCTTCTCCTTGTTGATGACTTATCCCGCTATATGTGGGTGACTTTGCTCAAGGAGAAAGGAGAAGCCGCCACTGCAGTCAAGATCTTTCAAGTGAAGGCTGAGTTGGAGAGTGGTGCCAAATTGAAGGTTTTCCGATCGGATCGTGGTGGTGAATTCACCTCTACAGAGTTCGGCACTTACTGGGCTGAGCAAGGTGTTGAAAGGCATCTCACGGCGCCATATTCACCACAACAAAATGGTGTCGTCGAGAGACGAAACGGTATGGTGGCTATGGCGAGAGTCTCTGAAGGCCAAGTCGATCTGGGTAGGTTACGGGGAGGCGGTCACTACGGCTGTCCATATCCTGAACCGATCTCCCACGAAGAGCGTCGATGGCAAAACTCCATTTGAGGCATGGTTTGGAAGGCGTCCAACTGTGCATTACTTCCGCACGTTCGGGTGTGTTGGTTTTGTCAAGGTTGTGAAACCGAATCAAAGGAAGCTTGATGATAGAAGTGTGCCCATGGTGCTCATCGGGTACGAATCAGGTAGCAAGGCCTACAGGATGTTTGATCCAGCCAGCAAGAAACTCCATGTCACACGAGATGTGGTCTTCGATGAAGAGAGGAAATGGAACTGGGGCACAGCAGCAGAGGACCAAGATGAACTGACATCGGGTGAGATGTTCTCAGTTCATCACACTTCATATCACAGTGCAAGAAATCCTCATGCTTGTGCACAGAAGTCCTGCAGTGACGAGTCCCCTTCATCCTTAGAGCCAAGTGAAACACCAACTGGTGAGGCCTTGTCACCAACGACAGCCACGGGACAAACTGCATCATCATCACAGCCAGCAGATGCACCCACTGGAGTGCAATGGGCATCACCGCCAGCAGATGCTTCACCAACGTCGGATGAGAAGCCACGGAGGTATCGTACTGTACAAAACCTCTATGACAACACAGGAGCACAAGACTTAGCTGAATATTTCAGCGAGCTATGTTTGATGGCCTCAGAGGAGCCCAATTCCTTTGCTGAGGCAGAAAGACACATGTGTTGGAAGAAAGCCATGTTGGAGGAGCTGAAATCCATTGAGGAAAATCAGACTTGGCATCTTGTCAACCTTCCTGTGGGGCACCGTTCAATAGGTTTGAAGTGGGTGTTCAAAGTTAAGAAGAATGCTCAAGCAGAGATTGTGAAGTACAAGGCGCGCCTAGTCGCAAAAGGATATGTCCAACAACATGGTGTGGATTTTGAAGATGTCTTTGCTCCTGTGGCAAGAATGGAGTCAGTGAGGTTGATGCTTGCTGTTGCAGCCAATCAAGGGTGGGAGGTCCATCATATGGATGTGAAGTCCGCATTCTTGAATGGTGATCTTCGAGAGGAGGTATATGTGTGTCAACCACCTGGTTTTGTGGACAAAGGGAACCCTCACAAGGTGTATCGACTCAACAAAGCGTTGTATGGCTTGCGGCAAGCACCAAGGGCTTGGAACGTGAAGCTTGACAGCAGCCTTATTTCACTTGGATTTGAGAAAAGCTCTTCTGAACATGCTGTGTATAGAAGAGGTATGAAATCATCAAGTTTGCTTGTAGGAGTTTATGTTGATGACCTCATTATCATGGGAGCCCGACCACAAGAGATTCACAAATTCAAGCGAGAGATGAAGAAGCTTTTGAAATGAGTGATCTAGGCTTGTTAAGCTACTACCTAGGCATGGAAGTTCATCAATCTGAAGAAGCTATAACAGTGAATCAGTCGGCGTATGCACACAAGGTATTGGAGAAGGCCGGGTTGATTGACTGCAATCCATGTCAAGTCCCGATGGATGCAAGGCTCAAGTTGAGTAAGGTGAGCAACCAGCCCCCTGCTGATGTTAGTTTCTTCAGGAGCTTAATTGGTAGCCTCAGATATTTGGTAAATACAAGACCGGACATATCCTATTCGGTTGGCTATGTAAGTCGGTTTATGGAGGCACCAACAAGCGAGCATGTGGTCTTTGTAAAGCAAATCTTGCGATACATCAAGGGTACAATGGGTTTCGTTTGTTGCTATAAAAGGAATCGAATGAGGAGTGAATCTAATTGGGTATAGTAGCGATGATATGGTGGTGATCTAGATGATCGGAAAAGCACTTCGGAGTGTTGTTCATGATGGAGAGAATCGATCGGTGGCAATCGCAAAAACAAAAGGTGGTGGCGTTGTCATCTTGTGAAGCGGAGTACATTGCAGCAACTCGCAGCTTGTCGTGGCATTTGGCTTGCCCGGTTGCTGGGTGATATGATGAAGGAAGAACCAAAAGGTATTAGGCTGTGGGTGGACAATAAATCTGCCATTGCATTGTCCAAGAATCCGATCTTCCATGATCGGAGTAAGCATATAGACACACGCTATCATTTTGTTAGGCGGTGTGTTGAAGAAGGAAGGTTGAGATCGAGCACATCGATTGAGCATCGGCTAGCGATATCTTGACTAAACCACTTGGCCGAGTCAGTTGCAGGCTGAGCAAGCTCGGACTGATTGAGGTGCAATGAAATTAGGGAGTGATTGTTAGTTAATTTCATCTTGCACTTTGCTTGTTTGCACTTTGCTTAGTCACATTTGTGTTTAGTCTTCAAGTTCTAGTCGGCTCTGCATGTAGTACTTTGCATGTAGTGTTTTCGAATGTGTCTGCATGTTAGCCTCTATTGTTGTTCGATGGACCAACTCCTACCGATTACGGATCATGGAGCCACTAATTCGCATATAATCGATCCTGTAATCGATCACTATAAATGGATGAAAAACCGGAAAGCCGAAGTTAGTTGGCGCGGCATCAAACAGTTTTGCCTCTGAGTCTTTCCTCTGTTGTCGAAAACACTATTCATCGTCTGAAAAACTTCAGTTTCTTTTTATTCAGTTCTGCTATCAGGGAATAGCAGAGCAGAATCAGATTGATTCTGTCAACGTCGGCCACGAGCTGCGGCTTTGCAGCAAGGATTCGGCGCCCAACGTGGTCGCGTCCCATGATCTCGACTCGTATCTCAAGCTCGTGGCCGCCTGCACAGATTAATTAGGGCTTTCAGTACTGTTAGGAATATTGTGTATATTGAAGAGATCGAAAGAGCGATATATATAGGAGTACAAGAGATATATGCTATATATAGATAAGACATATAAGAGTCCATATTCTAACTCCTATTCTAACATATCTCTAACACTCCCCCTCAAATGAAAGGCGTATGGAAAATTGTGCATTTGAAAAGAGTTGATACCAAAATATAGAAAATTCAAAGTCTGAGTCTTGATAATATCGTCGTAGCATGCAGCTCTTGGAAAATATATCGAGTATCAAAATATCTTCTCCCGTCCGGTGTCATGCGACAGCTCATAAGGCACAAGGTGTAGGAGCAAAGTCGACCGTGCTAACAGATCGAAGAAGATGGTGAAACCGACATGAATAAAGAGAGCTATCAAATCAAGTCGAATAGGAATAGGTGGAAGTATGGCGGCGCAGATCGTAGCCCAAGACAGCGGCGACGCAATGCATAAGAAGCGCAACGAATGCATAGTGCAAAAGAAGCGCAACGCAGTGCACAAGAAGCGCAACAGAGGCGCAGTGCAGAAGAAGAGCAGCGCAATGCACAAGAAGTACAACGAAGACGCGGTGTGGAAGAAGCGCGGCGGCCTTGAACGCTAGGAGCTGCGGATCTGCTGCGGCTCGAAGAAAATAGCAGCGGGAGCGGCGGCTGCTGCCATGCATAAGGCAATTCCTATACTTCTATGACTGATAATAAATTTGTGGACTCGCGTGGCTTAGACGAACTCAAAATTTGAGTGCTACGAACTTAGATGAACGCAACGGAAGCAACAACACAAAGCCAGGAAATCTAAAGCGAACTGACAGCAGCAAAACCTAATCTCAATCTCTACCCCCACCGACAGCACAGTTCAGATGCACTCACGTGATTGCTAAATCTGCACTCAGACCTTCACATCAAATCCGCCCCCTCTCCTTGAACAACACAACTGCCGCATCAATCCCCCCCCGTCTCAAACAGCAATCACGCACACACCGACACACGCACTGCAAGAACTCGCTCAAAGGAAAAGCCAAGAGGATGCTGCCTATCTGTTGCCGCAATGGCGATAGAGGCGGACATGGAGATGCCATATCCGGAGGAGCTCGAGTGGATGGAGAGCCACGGCCTCCTCCCGGAAGAAGAGGAGGACGCCTACCGAATATCTGGCGAGTGCCGTCCGTGGCGGCGGCGTGGACCACCGTAGCGATTCACGCAGAGACCACCGCGTCCCGGGAGGCCGTGGGCCGAGGCGATGCAAGCACACCGGGCGGAGCAGGGGCGCTAGGCAGAGCAGAGGTGAGACCCAACGAGTGGCGGCGTCAGGACGCGACGGCGGGAGCGGAAGCCGTGAAGACACCATGGCCATATCTGGATGATGTCTTGGGCGCCAGGTGAAGACGTCGAAGAAGAACCGGCCTGACGAGGCGGCAGCAGCCCGATCGAAGGAGGTCGAGCAGAGACGGGGCAACACCAAAGAGCACGACGACAACGCGGAACGCAGCGCCTTCCCCCGGGACGAGCACGCAGCAGGCCACCCTGTGCCCGACGATGTAGAGGGACAGCACCTTCACGATCGTCTTATCCAACGGGCGCAGCAGTCGACGAGCACGGCGCCCCTCGCCGGCTACAGGGAGAAAGCTGAGGTCGAGGTCGACACCCGCGGTAGGGACGAACGAAGACGGAGTCGCGGGAGGCGGCGGCGGGGTCGGCGGGGTTGCACGTCCAGTCGGCGATGCGGCCCAATATATATAGGAGTACATGGTACTGATAAGGATATGTTAGAGATAGAATCTATCTCTAACATATCTCTAACACCCCCGCTCAAATGCAAGGCGTATGCAATAGCATTGCATTTGGAAAGGGTTGATACTAAAATATGAAAAATTCAAAGTCCGAGTCTTAATAATGTCGCCATACCATGCAGCTCTTGGAAAATATATCGAGTATCAAAAAAACCTCTCATCCGGTGTCGTGCGACGGCTCATAAAGTACAAGGTGCGGGAGCAAAGTCGACCGCGGTAATACGACGAAGAAGATGATAAAACCAACATGAATAGAGAGAGCTGTCAAATCAAGTCGAATAGGAATAGGTGGAAGCATGACGGCGCAGATCGTAGCCCAAGACAGCGGCGGCGCAGTGCACAAGAAGCGCAACGAATGTACAGTACAAAAGAAGTGCAACGCAATGCACAAAAAGCGCAACAAAGGCGCAGTGCAGAAGAAGAGCATCGCAATACACAAGAAGTACAATGAAGACGCAGTGTGAAAGAAGCGTGGCGGCCTTGAAAGTTTAGGGCGACTGATCTGCTGCGGCTCGAAGAAATAGCAGCGGGAGCGGCGGCTGCTGCCATGCATAAGGCAATTCCTATGCTACTATGACTGACAATAAATTTATGGACTCGCATGGGTAAGACGAAATCAAAAAATTGAGTGCTACATACTTGAATGGACGCCACGGAAGAAACGACACGAAAGAGGAAACACCTAAGGATAACTAGCAGCAGCAAGCTTTAACAGCGAAAGAAGTTGTAAGAAACCGGAGTAGGAGAAGCTGCAAGAAAGGATCAATACGTCAAGGAAGCGTTCGTTGGGTGGAGGAAATAATCCATCATCACCAAACACATCCAATACTGGCTCCTCAAGTAGCAGCATATCAACTCCTCTGCTTCTCATCTCTTCCTCTCTCCTGTTATCTTCCTCTCCACCGATAGCACGGGGAAGACTTGACTCGCTTACAGCGGTGCCACATCATGCATGCCCGACATCGCACCTCATCATGCAGCAACACATATCTTATGAAGGCACGGACAAGCTCCATCGCAAAGATCACGTCACGCTCCATGACTCCCATGTATTGGTATTTTCCTCCTGCACGAGGCGAGAAGAGCACAAGCGCGCGGGCCGTGGGCGTCGCGAGAGTAGAACAGGGGGCCGCCGACAACGGAGGTGGAGTTGGCGGAAGGTGGCTTACGCGGAGTGCCACGGCGAGCGACGGCGCCAGAACGGAGAGGTTGGGGACCTCGAGAGACCCCATTAGGGGTGACAAGAACCGTGATGTCCACGAGCAGAGATCTGGTTCCATGTCACCCACCCCTACAAGAACGGCCCGTCTCCCCAATCACCGCGATGTTCGCCGTGACTGCAGTGGGATCACCACCATGAGCACCTTCTTCTCCTGCTACGCAAGAAGGGCTTGAGGACCGGATGGGACGATCCGTAGGGATGAGCACAGACGACGAGGCCGCCCTCGGGGCGGAGATTGCTCCTCCCGGGCAAAGGCAACGGATCGGAAGCTAGGAGAGAACAGCGGTAAGAAACCCTAACCTAGGCTCGATACCATGTTAGGAATATTGTGTGTATATTGAAGAGGCCCAAAGGGCGATATATATAGGAGTACAAGAGATATATGCCATATATATAAGGCATATAAGAGTCCTTATTCTAACTCCTATTCTAACATATCTCTAACAAGTACAACTTAACATTAACACGTACCATTATGTTTTTTTTAGTGTCTATACCTGTGGTTGAAATTTCTTTATCCACCAGTTATTTTTGCTCACCGTTCGATCAATATCCTATGGATCAGATTGTCTCTTTCTAAAATAGACAAAAGTAATTGTAGGTTAACCCTACAAATACAAAAAAAACTAAAATGGACAAAAGTAAATCTAGGTGAACCATACAATTAAAAGTTATAGTAAAGTTATGCTAAAATTGCACATCACTTGGTACTGTAATTTTAGGTTTAGTACTGTGTAATTATAGGTGACTGATGAATAAGAAAATTTCAGCCAACTAAAAATTAGAAAATCCATTTTTTATTAACGTACCAATCTAACTGTGTAAAATGGTGATTCTTTTGTATAGAGTGTTGCATTAATTTCCTATTATGTGGACCTACATGAGTTTAATACATATTAGCTATTTATTTTTGTTGGCTGAAATATATAAATTATTCAAATAATATTATTAAAAACCTGAGTATCTATTAAAGAAAATATGAACTTGGATTTTAAATATGTGTAGAGACCTATTTGGAATCTATCTGTATTAATGGGTTGGGATAGGATTCTATGCTAAAGGCTATAAATAAGGATCAGGTCCTCTCACTAGGGTAACTCATGTCATACCATATATCCACGTCCATACTTAGAACTTGTGGCTTACCTCTTGGTGGGAAAGACCTAACCAAGGTAGACAGAACACATGTTCATCTACTATTTCAGATCAATTCTTCATCGATCATGGCATCGTCATCTGGTATGTTCTTCAGATTATAGTTCAGATCATTAGGTGTTACAATTACCGCATATTAGATCTGTTTAGTTCAATCAATTGGTATTAGAGCCAAAACTATGCATGTCTATTGCAACCCGTTCTGTTCTGGTAGGTTTTTATTAGATCTATTCGTGTCCTTCACTTCTGGCCGAGTGCCTCTCTTTTTTCCCGATCTGATCTGATCCTTTCGTTCGGGTCAATCACCTTCTTCTCTAATCGGCTACTTTTGGCATCTTCTGTTCCCCACGGCCAAGTGGCACCGAGCATTGAGCGCCTTTTGGATCTGCGTCGATTGCTCCCGCCAGGTCTCCCACTGCCTCCACGTGGCCGCATCGCCGAGCACCACTGGCTTGGGTTTCCGCCGCCGCTCCAAGCGTCGAGCACGTCTTCGGGCTTCCGCTGCTTCCGGTTGCGGCCGGGCGCCATCGGGTTTTTCGCCTCCGCCTCCGTTGGTCGTCCCCCAAGCTTCTGCTGCTCTTTGCGCATACGACATACGCCCTTGGTTCCGCCGCCTCCGCATGCACTATGCATCCTCATGCTTCCGCCATCTCCGCGCAATGCGACCTCTCCGGCTTCCACTGCCTTGCCCTCTAGGCTTTGTCTATGGCCGAGAGCCCACTGGATCCTGCCCGCCACTTGCGGCCGCCGCCCTCCTTGCGCCGCCGCACCGACAGTAATCTAATCCATCAGTAGCCCTTATGATTAAGTGTGGCATAAAGTTTCAATTTGTAGATTAAGCTTTTGTTTTTCCACTACAGATTAATTTGAGTTCATCTCTGTTCTTCGGTTAATCTCAAGTTCTGGGTTAATCTGTTTCTTGCGGTTCATGGTATAATCAAGATGTGGTTAGGGACATTATTGTTCCTACATAAAGTCAATTAAGAATTTAGCAGATGCATCTTAAGATTATTCATGCTCTTCAGTTCATATTAGTTATGGATTAATTTGATGTTATATGGTATAATATGTCAATTACAATTTATGCAAATTTGGTTATTATGCAAATTGGTGAGAATCGGTCAACTACAACATTGTTAATCTTGCTTTCGGTTATGTTCCCTGATCTGCATTATCAACTTCAGTTAATTTCAGTTCTAAGTTAATTTCGTTAATTCTTGCTAATTTTTTAGACTATCAATTAAATGCAAGTTTGGTTATGTACTCTGAAGTTCTCTGTTGTGTTGATTGGTTAAAATTCAGTCAAATGCTATATTCCTTGTCTTGCATTTAATTCTATTTTGTGAGATGAACACTAGTAACGGTAAGTTTTGGCATTATCAATTAAGGCTTAAGATTAGCCAAATATGTTGTTTCTAGGTATTATCATTTAAATGCAAGAATGGTTAAGTTTTTTTTCTCCATCTGCACTTCTTATAATTCTATAATGCATTGTGGGATAAATTGTGGACTCTTTTGATGAATGATGAATTGATTCAAATTTGATCAGCTGGTGTTCTACATTGGTTAATTGAAGTTATATTTGCCAAAACAACCTCTATTATGTAGGTTAATTTATTCAGAACAACTAGGTATTTTTTTTTTATTTTATATGTATAATTCATGCATCTATTGACTGGCCCAAAGGAAAGTCAATATTTGGTCGAATTATATATGCAACTTGTGGCAACAAATTTGTAACAATTATCAAGTTTCCATATGAACAATAAGTCAAACCAAAGTAAGGCTTATTGTTTGACAGGATTTACTATTAATTTTGGTTGCAACATCAAGGTTACCACTTGTAGATTAATATTCCTATCAAAAGACTAAATATTAATGTAGCACTAGGTATCTTGCGTGATGGTATATACCAAATTTTAAATCAAACCTTAGGTATATTATTCATGTCCTGATATGAGCATTTAATTCATTCTTATACTTCATCTGCTGCAAATCCTACTTCCAATATTTCTGTTGGTATAAATTCTATACCTATGCCTACTAGTGCAAACTTTAAAGAATGGAAAGAAAATATTTTGATCGTTCTTGGGGTAATGGATCTTGACCTTGCACTTCATAAAGAACAACTCACTAGTATTATGGCTAACAGCTCCATTGAGGAAAAGATGGATTTTGAGAAGTGGGATTGTTCAAATCGCATGAATCTTATGATCATGAGGCGTCTTTGTTCGAAGTTTTTAGGATAGCACATCGAATGCACCATTACCTACTAAGGGTTTCCTTGATGATTGAGCAATGGTTTGCCAAAAATGAAAATGATGAAACAAGTACGCTTTTAGCAAAACTTATGTCAATAAAGTATAAAGGTAAAGGAAACATAAGGGAGTACATTATAGAAACATCTCATATTGTTTCAAAACTAAAGACACTCAAGTTAGAGCTATCTAAGGATTTGCTCGTGCATTTAATCTTGATATCCCTTCCTGCACACTTTAATCAGTTCAAGGTGAGCTATAACTGTCAAAAGGACAAATGGACTCTTAATGAGCTCATCTCTTATTGTGTGCAAGAGGATGATAGGTGGAAACAAGATAGAAAAGAAAGTGCTCATTTGGTTATGACCCCTAAAGTCAAGAATAACAAAAGGAGAGGCAAAGAAGCTACAAGTGAGCCATCCATAAAGAAGAAACAGAAAAAACAAGAGGCTAAAATGGCTTGTTTCTTTTGTAAGAAGGATGGTCACGTAAAGAATGATTGTACTAAATATCATGCTTGGCGTGCAAAGAAAGGTACAATTTTTGCTATGGTAAGCTCTAAGGTTAACTTAACTTCTATATCTGAACACACTTGGTGGTTAGACTCCGGTGCAACATCTAACATCAGTGTGTCAAAGAAAGGGTTGCCTTAACTGCCAAAAGCCAAGTGATGCTGAAAGATTCATTTATGTGGGCGATGGCAAGAAGGTGAAAGTTAAGTGCTAATAGAGCTTCAGATGTCTTAGAACTGATACATACCGATATCTGCGGTCCATTCTCTATGGCCTCTTGGAATGGCCAAAGGTATTTTATCATGTTTACAGACGACTTCTCCTGATATGGTTATATTTATCTTATTCATGAGAAGTAACAGTCCCTGGATGTGTTCAAAAATTTTATGGCTGGGGTGGAAAACCAACTTGGCAAAAGAATTAAGGCTGTTCAATCTGATCGTGGTGGAGAAAACTATGGCAGAAATGACGGATCAGGCGAACAACGTCCAAGGCCTTTCACAAAATTCCTAGAGGAATGCAGGATCGTCCCTCGGTATACCATGCCGGGATCTCCTAGCATGAACGGTGTTACTGAGAGGCAAAACATGACTCTTAAGGATATGGTGAGGAGTATGATTAGTTATTTTACCTTACCAGACTCACTATAGGGAGAAGCGTTGAAAACTGCAACTTATTTACTCAACAGAGTACCAAATAAGGCGACTAACAAAACCCCGTACGAACAATGGATAGGCAAAAAAGCCCACCATCAGGCATGTACGTACATGGGGATGTCCATCTGAGGCAAGGCCATATAGGCCTAATGAAAAAAATGGACTCAAAAACTATTAGTAGTTATTTTGTTGGTTATTTTGAAAGATCAAGGGGTTACAAATTCTACGATCCCACCACTAAGACAATTTTTGAAATGGAAAATGTCCGGTTCTTTGAGGATGTTGAGATTGAAGGGGGAGATATGGTTAGGAACATTAATTTTGAAGAAGTCTTTGAAGGGCAATTATTTTCTTTTCCCTTGGTTATTCCTAATAACGATCGGTGTCAGGTTATTTTACCCGGTATTATTGAGGAAAGCGCAAATCAAAATATTGTCCACAAGGTTCCTCCTCAAAATGATGTTATTACAAAAGAACAAACTCACCAACCTTAAGAACCAGTGCCGTTAAGGAGATCCACTAGAGAAAGAAGAAGCGCAATCTCTGATGATTACATTATCTTTCTTCAGGAAAATAAGACTTATAATGAAATTTTGGGAGAAAATCCTATCAATGTCCAAAAGGCCACGCAAAGCCCAAATTCAGCTAATTGGATTAATGCCATGAATGAAGAGTTAAAATCCATGAAAGACAATAACGTTGTGATCTTGTCCCATTGCTAGAAAGAAAGAAACCCATTGGTTGCAAAAGAATATTTAAGACCAAACGGGATTCGAAAGACAATGTGGAAAGATATAAGGCTCGTCTTGTTGCAAAAGGATATACTCAAAAAGAAGGCATAGACTATAAAGAGACTTTCTTTCCGGTTTCTTCGAAAGACTCTTTTAGGGTCATTATAGCACTTGTGGCATATTTTGATCTTGAGCTTCATCAGATGGACATAAAAACATTGTTTCTAAATGGAAACATTGATGAGACGATTTATACGGAGCAACCAGAAAACTTTGTGGTCGGTGACCCAAAGCAAATGGTATTCAAATTAAAGAAATCCATCTATGGGCTCAAACAGTCTTCATGGCAATGGTACCACAAATTTTATGAGATTATTATTGAAGGGATACGTGTAGGCTACGCTAGCTAGTAATTCAAAAATTATACCACGTAAATCAGGATGCCATGCAAGCAAGAGATCATAGATTGTTACTAACAGACGCATAGTGCAGCGGAAGAAGAGTTGGAGTAGCCTAATACAACGTAGAGTGCGTCGATGAAGTGGTCAAAGTCAATCGTCCAGCGTAGTCGATCATCCTCAGTGGCGATCGTCTCCTCCAGCAACCAATCGCGTTCTTCGCTAGGGTCATGGATCGTCCTCAAGCGCAACAGCAACCGCAGTAACGCCTCTATGGTATCCACACGTCTAGAGAAGGAACACCGTGTGCCTGTGTGCTAGCACAAACTCACACATTAGGTCTCTCAACAAGATGGTGTTAGGGTTTCGTTAGAGCAACTCACATTACGTCTATCGCATCTATCTTTCCCAATAGCCTCATGCATCTCCTTATAAAGACCTTATGACGGATCCTATCCAAACACATTTGTTTCAACCCGTTAAGTCTGTGACCCGTTAGGTTTATGCGTAGTCGGTTGTGACTCAAAAACCTTTTCCGATCATGAGTCGTTAGCGATTCCTAGCAAGACAACGATTCCCAAATACACACAAATAATATCGGACGAACATTAATGCAATACGATCTACTACCAAGTCCTTGTCACTAACGACCAGCTCGTATCTCTATACGATAAAATCATGTTTAGTTTCAACTGATTCTTAACTCCTTACTATTAGGTTTCGACCACTTAGTGATTATGTTCGACCAGCATACGACCAGCTCATATCTCCATACAACTAGTCTGTATATGTTCGAACTAAATGACATGCTCGTGTATTCTCCTTTTGTCTCACAATATCTGCTTGAACAAAAGGTGATATATTATGTCATCCATGGACTGTTCAATACTTTCTCGATCAAGTGTCGAATAACTTCACTTGGTCGAACTCTTCGATCATTAGTGGCATGGCCATGCACTTTCTTTATCCGACCACATCGAGGGGCCCAGAGATATCTCCCTTGTTATGTTAGGAGGGGCAAATCACATATTCGACCAGTTACATTCCTCCGTATGTTTCATAGCATACCTGAAAGCTACCCTTATAACTACCCAGTTACGGAGTAGCGTTTGGCAACCCCAAAGTGTACTCTTACTCAAGTAGGAAACCATGCTAATCTCGGGTCTACGGATTATACATTATCATTGCTTGAGACCAACTGATGACACATGAAATCATAACAATCTCAGCTGTGTTTCAAGGTGGGCCAATCCAATACCATGTTCTCTAACATGTATTCACATTATTGATTCGATATCCCTATATCCATGACTGGTGAAACATGGTCATCAATCAATACATGTGCTGGTCCATAGAGTCACTAGTGTTCCTACCAGTGACATCCGACCAAGGATACATTTAGAACGACATCATATAAGTTAAAGAGCTTCACCTAGAAGTCACAAACTTGTTAATATTTATCAATAATGATTCATTCAAGGAACAGAATAACATGTATTCAAAAAATCATAAATATAGAAATGATACAATAATCTTTATGATTGCCTCTAGTGCATATCACCAACAATCTTTCATTTGCACTAGAGTCAATCAAATATGTATCGAATACCCATAGCTCTTGTGCGCACCTCATTCTTAGGTTGCGGGAGAGGCTTTATCAACGGATCAGCAATATTCAAATCCGTGTGCACTTTGCATATCTTTACATCGCCTTTCTCAATGATCTCACGAATAATGTGATATCGAAGAAGTATGTGGTTAAACTTTTGATGCGATCTATGCTCCTTAGCTTGTGTAATGACTCTACTATTATCACAATAGAGATCTATTGGACTGGAAGCACTAGCAACCACACCTAGTTCATTAATGAACTTTCTAATCCATACGACCTCTTTTGCAGTTTCAGAATTCGCAATGTACTCAGCCTCTATTGTAGAATCAGCCACCGTTCCTTGCTTGGAACTAGGGATGGCAATCGGGCGAGGCGGGTACGGGTAGTGCTCACCTATACCCATGCCCGTGACCCCGAATTCCCCCCACGGGCATACCCGCGAAGGACGACGAGCGAAAAACCTCCCCCATGCTCGTCGCCCACAGGTACCTATCGCCCGCGGGCTTGCCAGTTTACCCGCGAATAATGCATCGCCGCCTGTGGGTACCCATCGCCCGCAGACATGCTCGTTACCCGCTAGTAATGCATACATCAAGTTCATCACAATTCACACATCAATGGTGCATCACACATTCAACAACTAATAAAGTTCATCACAATTCACATATCATGTTCGACAAGAAAACTAATCAAGTTCAACAAATAAAATAAAAATACAAACTGACATAGTTCCTTACACATGCGGGTAGGTTACTGTGTCGGGTGAAGTGGAGTGCGGTGGAGCTTACCCATGCCCACGCCCATTTACCCGATGGGCAAGGAATTGTGCCCGTTTTCATACCCATGGGCAAAGAAAGACGCCCATACCCGCCTCTATTAGGGTATTTGCCCGCAGGCACGCGGGTAATCGGGCACAATTGCTATCCCTACTTGGAACTTTTTCAGCTCACTGCTCCTTCATTAAGACAAAACACAAACTCAGACTGCGATCTGAAATCATCCTTATCAGTTTAGAAGCTAGCATCGGTGTAACCATTTACGACCAGCTCTTCCTCACCACCATACACAAGGAATGCATCATTAGCCCTTCTGAAGTACTTAAGGATATTCTTGACTACTATCCAGTGACCTTCATCTGGATCTGACTGATATGGGCTCGTAACACTTAGAGTATACGACACATCTGGTCGTGTACATAGCATAGCATACATCATATATCCAATAGCCGAAGTATATGAAATTCTACTCATATTTTCTCACTGATTAATGGTCGTAGGAAACTGACTCTTACTAAGATTAATGTCATGTGCCATGGACAAGAAACATTTCTTGAAATCTTGCATGTTGAACCGTTTCAACACCTTGTCTATGTACATATCCTAGCTTAATCCAAACAGCCTTTTTAGATCTATCTCTATAGATCTTTATTCCCAAGATATATGATTCATCTTCTAAATCTTTCATTGAGAAACTATTTCTTAATGAAGCTTTAACACATTCAAGCATAGGAATATCATTTCCAACTAGTAGTATGTCATCCACATACAATATCAGAACATAAGCATGCTCCCACTAACCTTCTTGTAAACACGGGGTTCTTTTTCATTCCTGATGAAGTCAAACCCCTTGACCACTTCATCAAAATGAATGTTCCAACTCCGAGATGCTTGCTTTAATCCATATATGGATTTCTTAAGCTTGCGTACCTTTCTAGCTTCCTTTGGATCGATAAAACCTTCAGGTTGTATCATGTACACATCCTCACTTAAGTTTCCATTTAGGAAAGCCGTTTTGACTTCCATTTGTCATATCTCATAATCGAAATATGCAACAATAGCTAGAATGATCTAAATAGACTTAAGAATAGCGACGGGTGAAAACGTTTCATCATAATCAACACCTTGAATTTATTTAAAACCCTTTACGACCAGTCGTGCTTTATGAATGTGAATATTTCCATCCATATCTATCTTTTTCTTAAAAAAAACCATTTGCACTTAATGGTCGCAACACCATCTGGTGTATCAACCAAGTTCCAAACTTGATTGTCATACAATGATTTTATCTCGGATCTCATGGCTTCAAGCCATGACTTAGAGTCTGGGTCCATCATCGCTTCCGTATAAGTCGTAAGATCATCATTATTCAATAATACGTCATGCCCATACTTTATAGGCAATTGACGTGACCTTTTAAATCTCCGTGGGGCTGATGCCTCATCTACAGGTTCTACAACATGTTATTCATCCTGTATAGGTTCGGTACGAGTTGAAATATTTTTAGATGTTTCCCGAATTTCTTTGAGTTGCACCTTGCTCCCACTGACTCCTTTGGGAAAAAAACTCTTTCTCCAAGAAGACACCATTTCGGACAACAAACACTTTGTTATCAATCCGATTATTAAAAATAATATCATTTAGTTTCCTTAGGATACCCCACAAAGAAATACTTATCCGACTTGGGTGTAAGTTTATCAGACATCAAACGTTTTACATAAACCTCACAACCCCATATCCTTAGAAAAGACAATCCAGGACATTTCCCGGTCCATATCTTATATAGTGTCTTCTCTACTATTTTTAATGGAACCCTATTTAAAGTGAAAGCAATTGTTTCTAGAGCATATCTCCAGAATTGCAATGGAAGATCAAATTAGCTCATCATTGATCGAACCATGTCTAACAATGTTTGATTATATCGTTCAGACACCCCATTCCATTGGGGCGTACCTGGCAGAGTAAGTTGTGGAACAATTCCACATTTCTTTAGATGATCACGAAACTCATGGCTCAAATATTCAACTTCACGATCAGATCGTAGATATTTGATTGTCTTGCGACTTATGCCTCATCAAATAGACAGAGTCATATCTACTGAAATCATCAGTAAAACTTATGAAGTATTGAAAACCACCTCTGGTCGAAGTTCTCATTGGTCCACATACATACAAATGTATTACTACTAGTAGATCACTTGCCCTCTCACCTCTGGTCGTGAAAGGTGCTCTTGTCATTTTGCCAAGTAAACAAAATTTACATATTTTAAATGATTTGAAATCAAATGAGTTTAGAAGACCACCTTTATGGAGCTTCATCATGTGCTTCTCATTTATATGACCTAGACAATAATGCCAAATAAAAGTGGGATTCAAATCATAGGTCGAAGTCTCTTGACATGAATGTTATAGATGGACTCATCCTCAAGATTGAAAATATATAATTCATTCACCAATGGAGCATGGACATAAAGCATATCTTCAAAATAAATTGAACAACAATTATTCTTAATTTCGAACTCATAACCTTCTGCTCCTAGATATGATGCAAAAATATTGTTTTTTTTGCTTAAGGCCGGAATATAATAACAATTATTTAGTTCCATAATTAATCCTGAGGGTAAAGCTAATGGTAATGTAACACCATGGCTATGCAAAAGCCAAGATGTTACCTAAAACCCCTACCACAAATCAACAATTTGAACAATTTCTAACACACTAACAATAAAGAACAAACTAAGGTTTATTCGACAAGGATCTAGCATAATAAACACCCTAATTTCAGCAATTAACAAATAACATCTGAATTCGAACATGATACCCCATTTGAAAGAAAACTATTAAGATTATAACTGAAGAACGTGATTCCATAACTCGTATAACCTAAGCATAACAATATCCAGTAACGATCATCAAAAGTGTTATTTATTATTACAATCCAAACTCCTAAATGTGGAATAATAACAAATATTTACTTCAAAGGTGCGTGCAACCGTGTGTCTACTCCCTCCCAAAAATGTCATCTTCAAAGTTCACCTAAAACAAGAAACACGGCAAGGGTGAGTCCATGACTCAGCAAGTACAAAAGAATACTTTGAACAAAAATAGATAGAATTTATCAAGCACACAGTGGAACCAAAATATGAGGTAGTAGAAAACACATGAATGAATGAATGTGCATGTCTTTCACTTTTGCCTATACCGGTATAGCTAGTGAACACCCGTCGGTGTTCACTTATGCCCGCATTATCCAAAATATGGGGATCCAAGGCCCGTTTTAAAAATATTTCAAAACGGCTATCCAAATTGCCCACGTTGGAATGGTGGGTCTTACTTGCCCATGTTGGAATGATGGGACTTCACTACCCACTCTCGTGGGTGTAACAAGAACAATACTTGCATGCATGAATGAATTCGATGAACAAAGACATATCATTAATAGAACCATGGTAACCAGTTATGAATAGAAATAAGTACGCATCAAATATTGTTCACCATACATTCATCGTACAAGGAAAAGCTCATATCAACACAACCATACAAATGTACTTGTCTTTTTCGCTACGACGTCCAGGGAGGTAAGGCGATGCCCCTAACTCCGGAACCCCTTCTCCTACACAAGAGAATCACTAACATAAGAACACTGTGAAAATTAGACTCTACTCACACCACCTAATCCATTTTCTCAAAACGCAACATTCGAATATTGGTTCTACTCAATTTACCCGACAGTCTAGCGGAAGGTCACACTAGACAGCAGTACTAAAATCTTCATATCTTTTACTAAGAAGCTCGGAAAGGAGTGATATTGGACTCTCTCGAAACATGACAAAATGGTCTACGATAACCTCGTTGGCAAAATTTTCTGATTAGGTCATCTAATATATCTAAGGATCGGATGAAGTTTCTGCACCTACAACGTATCAATCAGAACTACTACGGTAGAAAAAAAATTCGTATCTTTTGATTGGCTCAACCAAAAATCAAGTTCTCTGCCAATTTGGAAAGTTTAAAGGGTTGCTTACAACTTTCATGTTGGGTGAACTCTCTGATTCGGCCTCTAACTAAATCATATTGGCTACACAAAGTAACTGCTAATCCTCGTCGACCTTTTCTCTTTCCCGACTTATGTAGGACCCCGAATATCTCAATCCGGATTCCTCTGTGAAACCACTATGCTATTCCCTGAATCAGTAGATAACACTTCACAGGCACATTGCTGAATCAAATCATACATGGCGTAGAATCATTCCATTCATTAATTTACATATCAGAGTTTACAAAGACCGCTTCGGGCTAATTTTTACAATAAGGGCCGAACAGGTCAACTGAATATATTGCAAAAGATAGCGGAAGCAACAACGGAAGCAAGGAGGTGAGGGCACATCTCTCCACAGGCAAGTGACTGGGGAACCCGTGTACGCCCGATATTATCCGAAATCCTCGGACAATATAGGAGGCACACAAGAATCGACGAAGTTAGCTAGACTGAGGTGAGACTTAGAATAGCTAAGGACTAAGCTACGCTTCAACGACTCCTGGGTCTTTAGACATCTGGATCCTTGTAGCAGTTGAAAGCTCCAGGGTTCCTGTTTCTGAGTGTTTGGGGAAAAGAGCGAGGAGGAGCACAACTACCGTGCTCGCGAGCCAACACAACAGATGCAATAATATACATGCACGGCTTAATAAGGATGGCTCGGGTTCTTTTATTTGCGTAAAACAACATTTATAAATACAGATATTAGAAAATAGTATCACTTAGCATTTTAACCAAATTGTATTTTTAAAGAGATTAATTGTGCAATAATTAATAACAGTAGAGGCTACCTCCACCTTCATGCTTATTTTTGCTGGTGGTCATGCCCACCTATTACCAACACTGTGTAAGGATACCCAGGAAAAATCCAAATCAAGGGCTAGGTGAGCCTCACACATTTTTCAACCCATCCACAAAAGTTTTTGAAATAAAACTATATCTTGTAAGTTCCTACGCCCGCCCGTGACCGTGGGCACGGCTGCTCGAACTGTTTTATTCCCTGCAGAGATTGTACATCTTTACCCACAAGACATAATCATCTTGATATGTACACATGTTCCCTTAGACATGTGACTCAAGGAGATATTATCACAAGGCCTTTACAATGCATCCTTCGGTATTTGCCACACCCGCTAAGGTTTCACCTGAGTAGGGTTTCGTTCCCGTGGGACACGACAACCACTTACACAGACCCCCTCTTGCGCCATGCGACTTACGCCTTGGGTCCCGCAAGTCACATACCCCAACCTGTAGCCACGTGGGCTCACGGCGAAGGGGAGTCCCCCAATGGTGCAGCGCGTACCAGTGGACACCAATTAGTTAGCTAGTTCGACACCATTATAGACTTGTGGTTGTACTATTTTGCAATAGGAGGTCGTCATAGGATTATATCCTTAGGATTATCTGGGCGGTTCATACCACATGCCAACCATTCTCATGATCGACGGCACCCACCATCCTTTCATCCGCCCAGATGGGGTATTAGCAAGTTTTAGGGTTTTAGAGAAGTATAAAACAAATTATCCAACCAGTCCAGTCATTCTCCCTAATGACTGCCCAAAATAATTGTTATGATTTAAAGAATGATGAGTTGGGATAGTAATACCCCGGTACTTAAACAAGTCTAGTATGCGTTTAAGTATGACCTATAACTTGTAGATTACCATATATTTACTAGGGTGACCAGAATTTTGGAAGTTCAATTATCAAGGAAATGGTATAATAATTATTTAATCATCAAATAGGCATTTAACTACCTTAGGGTGTTTGACATACATTTGCATAGAAAATTAAAGCATGCAATTTGATATTTTAAAAGAATATAATTTGCATAAAATGTAAGATCAATATGGTCAAAGTATTGACTCGCCTGGGTTATTTTACCGTGGCCTTGATCTTACTCAAAGCCTTCTAAGACAGAGGTTCGAAGTCTTGGTCGGTGTCTTTGCTTGAATCTTTGTTCTGCCCGAGTCGTTGATTCTTCTGGACTTCGATTTCTAATTACGCAATAACGATCGAAAAACCAAATAAATCCAAAGAACTCAAAAGACCAAATGAAACACAAAATAAGGTCACGGAGGAGGACAAGCTTGCGAGAGGGGATTGAGCGACGCTGGGATGTTTGACAAAGCCAAACGACAAGTTGAGCGAAAGGAGGAATGGTAAAGAAATTCTGCTAGGAGGGAGGATACAAAGGAGGGTAAGGTCGAAGGGCTTTTGCAGGGATACTCTACTGCGTATTTGGAAGATAGCAAGACTGTGGATATCGTGAGGATATGTGCATGATCTTAGGATGATGAGTCAATTGGCAATGGCTTTGTTGGTTTGCAAAATCTCACGTTTTCGGGGTTTGCTTCAGTCTGTCAGACCACAGCCGGTCTGACCGGCGACCGGCGTGGAGAGGTCCGACCGGCCGTGTGTGCCGGTCCGACTGGATTTGTTTCAAAGTGGTTTTTGAAGCTGAGCCAAAAATAGGATGTGTAGGCAAGTGAGGGGAGTCTCCTGGATGTGGTCATATTATTTTGGAGCTCCCGAAAGTTGTATTCATTTGAAAATTCCGAAGGTTTGGATTTTGAGATGAATATTTGGCTAAGTCATTTCGGGCGGTCCGACCGCCGTTATGGAATCGGTCCGACCGGCCTGAAATCGGTCGGACCGGCTGTGTGGGGCGGTCAGACCGCCGATCACTTGGAGCTTGGCCTTGTTGGCATTGATGTGTTTTGATTGTGTTTATTGTGTGAACTTCAATGCTTTATTGTTGCATATTGTTGAACTGACGTGGGTCAAGTTGTGAAGAACTTGTTCCCGGAGACGATTTGTTTGTCTATTGCTGTGCAGGTGGCTTCCAGGTCAACGACTTCAACGGTGAGGTGGATCGGGACTACGCTTGGAGAGCTGAGGTCCAGAACGATCATAGATGCCGGGTGAGGTCGTGTGACTCAAGCAGGGTGCAGAATGGGCAAGATGGATCGAACAGGTAGTTCGTTGCAGCTGGTTGCATCAGGCGGTGCGGAAGTCGGTGCAAGTCTCTGGGAGGTTCCGATGGGATTCGGACGGGAGAGTCTTGCCGACAGGATGAGAGCCGCTGATCAACCTGCACGTGGTGAAGCAGGCGATTGCTTCAACAGATTTGTGTGAGTGGGTTCCATGTGTGTGTGGGTCCCATGTGTGAAACCCTAGCTCTCCTATAAATATAAAGGGGGGAGATGTAAAACCCCTTGAAGCATTCATTTGGATCCCTCTTCCTTTTTCTAGGGTTTGGAGAGGAGAGGAGAGGAGAAGCTAGGGTTGGAGAGATTGTGTGTACTCTTTGGTTTGAGCTCTTGTCCTCCTTGAGGGAGTGGCTTTGTAAGCATCTTGTTGGATCAATCAATCTTGTGATGCTTGCTTAAGAGATTGATTGTCTCCTTTGTGTTCTTCTCTCTTTTGTTGATTTTGGTGCTTCCTTGATTCAAGTGTTTATGCTTGGTCTCTTGACCGATTTTATCTTTCTTTGATGTGTGGGAATACTCCTATAATCATCTAGATCATCAACCCCCACAAGCAAGTCTTGAATCAAGATTTTCATATTTCTAGGGTTTGTGCACTTCTTTGGTAAAATACTCAGAGATCGATTCTGTGAAGTGGATCTGGAGGATCGTCGCTAGAAATAGGTCTCTAATATCCTTAGGGAGGTGTGCTCCAAATTTGGTCAAGTTTCATTGGTTGAATCAAAAGTTAGACCAATTTTCGTTTTGGATTTGGACTTTGTGTTTTGATGCTTGGACTAAATCGGTCGACCGATTTAGCAACGCATGCGTCCGACCGCTTCTTGACCGCCCGTGCGGCGGTCGAACCGATTTCAACGGTCGACCATTGATTAGCCGCCGGTCCGACCGCTAGTCAACCGTCGGTCCGACCGCCAGTCTACCGCCGGTCTGACCGCCAGTACTCAGACCGATCTTCTGAGATCATATCTCCTGTTTGGGTCTTGTGGTTAAAGGGGGTAATTGAATTCAGCACAAGGCTTTCTCTGTGCGTGTACTGATCTTCTTAGCTTTCATAGCTAACAGAGAAAAGTTCGTGTTGAATTTGATTAAGGCGAAAAAGTCGAGAAAACGCCTATTCCCCCACCCCCCCTAGTCGCCTTTGCGGTCCTACAAAGACTATACTTCTACAGGTGATTAACAACTTAACTACAAACTCTACACCAAATCCAGATACAAGAGCATCACAATTTCTCAAATAACAATCAACACCAATCATAAGCCAAATTAATACATATTCAAATGCAAGTTCAAGCACAGATTTTCTAATTGACAGATTAAACACAGAGGTTTCATAATGCCAGATCACAAATCATTGCCAAAACAATACGGAGTGGTGAAGCAATCATTATCGGCAAACTAATACTTCCAGCTTACTCAAAATGCCCACACTCAAAATACAATTACTTCCAACAATCATTGTCCTACTGATGAAGCACTAACCAACATCTAACAATTGATTAATAAAACAATTTGATATTACTGCTACTAAAGATCACTAAACCACAATCAATAATACTGATCTGGGAAGGCAACAATCAAGCTTTAGCCCATATATAATTGGAAGAACAGAGGGTTGGTGGCAACGACTGGAAGTAATTAACAGGGCATTCAACAGCAATTCAATCAACTATACTACTGGCCAACCACTGATACTGATGAACAAGAATCATCGACAGCAATCAATAACTGGAGAAGCATAGTCCATAGGCAACAATCACAAACTAAATTACTGCCAACAACACCACTGCAATTGAGATTCCATATGACAGATACTAAACCGAGATGTCAAAAGCTAATACACAATTTGCTACCACTGTCAGCAAATGATCAAAGGGTTGATGAGCAATCAACACAGACAACAATCAATACTGCCAACAACACTGATATGGGAAGCAACAATCAACACAATCATCCCAATGCTTAAACAACATCTGGCCTGAAGACTAAGGTTTCGGCAACAAATTTTCATCTACTGACAACACAAACCACTGGCCAGAATCACAGAGAGACAGAGAGGGGGAAGCAGGGGCATTCGGCGGCGCCGCCGCGGCGGTGCAGCCGGAGGTGCGGGGTGGTCAAAATGGGATGCTTTGGAGGAGGGATGCCGAGGAGGTGACGCTGGGCGGGCGGCCTTTGGATAGGAACGGCGGCGGGCGGGGCGATCGGGCTTGGTGGTCAACAGCGGTGATGGCAACCGGAGGGGAGGTGAAAAGATGGCGCGCACGAACACTGGGTGATAAAGGGAAGCTCACCGGGCTACTGGTGGAGGCGGAGAAGTGGCGGAGCTGGCCGACGATGGAAGCTAGGCGGCGGGAGAGGAGCTTGGTGGCGGTGTCCACGGTGGCCAAGAGCGGTCGGCCGGCAGCTGGGGTGGCACGGGGATGACACCGCGAAGGTGCTTCAGCTCCAAGGAGTTGGCCCGAGGCGGCGGCGAGGGCGGCCAGCGGTGGAAGGGGAGCTTCGGCCAGAGGGGGAGGGGAAGCAAAATTGGGCGATGGTGCTGGAGACTTACCGGGGGGAAAGAGAGGAGCGGGGCAGAGGGCACGGGAGAAGGCGTCGGGCCATTTATAGCCGGTGGAGAGGTGAGGAGCCGAGGGAGCTGATGCTAGGGGGAGGTGGCGGCACGGGCGACAGCGTGGGTGCCCATGGCTGCGAGGACGACGGGACGCAGGCGCAGGCGGAGCAGGTGTTGACGGAGGACGACGCTACCGCGCGGGCGGGTGCCGCCGCTGGACCGGCGAGCCGCGCCGTGAGGACGAGAGGATTGCGCCGACGCCACGGAGGTATGGCGACGAAGTGGCGTCCAGGCGGAGTCGGTGGAGACGACGTGCTGGTGGGGGCGAGCGCGGGGGATGGTGCTGCAGGCGGGGAAGGTGGGGAGTGGGAGCGGTGCAGCATGTGCCTGTGGGGGCGGCGGAGTAGAGGAGGTGGGGGCGACTTGGTAGGGGTCGGGCGGAGAAGGCCGAGCGGAGAAAAGGGCCGGGCGGAGGCGGGCCGAGCGGGGAGGAAGCACGGAGGTGGCGGCGCAACCAGGGAGGAGAAGGGCGATGCGCTCGGGGTGGGGTGGCGCGGCAGGAGGAGCGGGCCCCGATAGAAGAAGGTCGGTGGAGGGGAGGCGAGGTCGGGCCGAGCGGGGAGACGAAGAGGGGAGAGGGGGCTGCGGAGGGAAGATGCAGTTGAGGGGGAGATCGGGAGAAGGAGGGGAGACAGGCGTCTGGTGAGAGATGGGGAGGTGGTGGCCGACGTGAGCCGAGGAGAAGGTGAGGGCGAGTCGGGCCGGGCCTGGCGGAAAGAAAAAGGAGGAGGCGAAAGAGCGGGCAGGGCCGGGTCGGGGGGAGGAAATGCGGGCCGGTCGGGGAAAGTCGGCCCGTGAGTGAGAGGAAAAATAAAAACGGAGGGGAGAAAAATTAAGTGGGCTGAACAAAAACAGGTTGGCCCAAATAAAATAAAGGGAGACAAGATTTTGGGAGGGTCCAAAATCTAAAATAGGTGAATTTGAATTGAATTTTGAGTTTGGGATTTGGATGTAGGTTTGAAACACAAACCCGAGCTTAGAGGAAGCTCGGGGTTTTTGGAATTTAAGCGACAAAACGGCAAACAGGCGAAAACCGAAAACAAAACTGAGGCACTAATCACCGTCCGAAAACGGGATGTCACAACCTACCCTTCTTCTTGAAGCTAGTAGTTTTTTGAATCATTATCACATGATTAAAACTTTTCTTGATGCTCTCCTCGGCACCTTTAAGCGTGCTATACAACTAGGTCATTGACTTCTCCATGCCATTCATATGAAAATTCAATATGACTGGCTCAAAACTCGCAGGGAGCGATTAGAGAATCACATCAGTAGCCAACTCTTCGCTAAGGGAAAACCCAAGCTTTTTCAAGCTCTCAATGTGACCAATTATTTTGATCACATGAGGACTGACCGGGTTACCTTCTCACAGCCTACAAGAAAATAATGTCTTAGAGGATTATACCTCTCTGCCCTTGCTTGATCCTGAACATACCTTTCAGACCCATAATCATACTGTAAGCATATGTGGTCTCATATTACTTCTGAAGCTTAGAGTTCATGGTAGCAAGCATAAGATAGTGCACATCGACTATGTCATTGCAATGCTTTGCATAAGCATTCTTTTTAGTACGAGTAGCATCAACATTCGGTTCCTCGGGATAGGGATCGTCTAGAACATATTCATTCTTTTCTTGTTTGAGAATAATTCTCAAATTTCGAAACCAGTCAATGAAATTTGTTCCATTCAACTTTTCTTTCTCAAGAATAGATCGTCAATTAAATTTCTTTTATATGGTGGTGAAGAAGTGTTGGTTGTAAATGGTTACACCGATGCTAGCTTCTAAACCGACAATGATGATTTTAGATCGCAATCAGGATTTATGTTTTATTTGAATGGAGGAGCAGTAAGCTGGAAGAGTTCCAAGCAGGGAACGGTTGTCGATTCTACAACAGGGGCTGAGTACATTGCAGCTTCGGAAGCTGCAAAAGAGGTCGTGTAGATTAGAAAGCTAATTAATGAATTGGGTGTGATTTTGAGTGCTTCTAGTCAAATGGATCTCTATTGTGATAATAGTGGAGCCATTGCACAAGCTAAGGAGCCTAGATCGCATCAAAAGTCTGAGCACATATTTCGGCGATATCACATTATTCGTGAGATCGTTGAGAGAGGTGATGTGAAGATATGCAAAGTGTACACAGATTTGAATATTGTTGATCCATTGACAAAGTATTTCCCGCAATCTAAGCATGAGTCACACACGAGAGCAATAGGTATAAGATACCCATATGATTGACTCTAGTGCAAATTTGACCAGGTATGGACTAGTCGTATAGTGATACAACCAGATCCAGGACTAGCCTTATAGTGATACAATCAGATCCAGAACTAGTTGTATAGTGATACGACAAGATCCAGACTAGTCATATGGATATACGAGCTCGTCGTAGACTGGTCGAACATGACCAGGTGCACACAAGAGCTATGGGTATTCGATACATATTTGATTGACTCCAGTGCAAGTGAGATTGTTGGTGATATGCACTAGAGGTAATCATAGAGATTATTGTATCATTTCTATGTTTATGAGTTATTGAATACATGTTATTATATTCCTTGAATGAATCATCATTGATAAAGATCAACAAGTTTGTGACTTCTGGGTGAAGCTCTTTAACTTATATGATGTCGTTCTAAATGTATCCTTGGTCGGATGTCACTGGTAGGAACACTAGTGACTCTATCGACCAGCACATGTATTGATTGATGATCATGTTTCACTGGTCATGGATATAGGGATATCGAATTAATAATGTGAACACATGTTAGAGAACATGGTGTTGGATTGGCCCACCTTGAAACACATCTGAGATTGTTATGATTTCATGTATCATCAGTTGATCTCAAGCAATGATAATGTATAATCCGTAGACCCGAGATCAGCATGGTTTCCTACTTATGTAAGAGTACACTTTGGGGTTGCCAAACGCTACTCCGTAACTGGGTAGTTATAAAGGTAGCTTTCAGGTATGCTATGAAACATGCGGAGGAATGTGACTGGTGGGATATGGGATTTGCCCCTCCTAACATAACAAGGGAGATATCTCTGGGCCCCTCGATGTGGTCGAAGAGTTCGATCACGTGATGTTATTCGACACTTGATCGAGAAAGAATTGAACAATCCATAGATGACATGATATCTCACCTAGAATTCAACCAGATATCGTGAGGCAAAGTGAAAATACATGAGTTGGTCATTCAGTTCGATCAGATACGGACTAGTCATATAGAGATACGAGCTGGTCGTAGGCTGGTCTAACATGATCACTATGTGGTGGAAACCTGGTCGTAAGGAGTTACGAACTAGTTGAGACCGGATCTGAACTAGTCGTATAGAGATACGAGCTGGTCATTAGTGATAAGGACCATGTCGTAGATCATATTGCATTAAGGTTCATTCGATATAATTTGTGTGTATTCGGGAATCGTTATGTCCTAGCTAGGAGAAGCTGACGACTCATGATCAGAAAGGAGTTTTCGAGTCACAACCGATTATGCATTAACCTACAGGGTCACACACTTAACGGGTTGGAACAAACCAGTACAGATACGATTTTTCAAACGTGTTCGGATAGGATCTATCACGTCACTATATAAGGAGATGCTTGGGCTATGGGGTACACAGGTAACAAAGGAGACTCACGACACGAGTTGACGTGAGTTGCTCTAAACCATAGCCACCATCTTCTTGAGAGAGCCATCCCTTGTGACTTGGTGCTAGCAGTTGCTATTGTTCTTGAGGATGATCCACGACCTTGGTAAGGAACTCGATTGGTTGCTCGAGGAGACGATCAACTACGAGGACGATCGACTACGAGGACAATCTACTACGTTGGATGATCGACTACGATCACTACATCAACACACTCTTCGTTAGACTAGGCTACTCTAACTCTTCTTCCGCTGCACTACTGAAGGATCTAGACCCATCATTATGAGTTAATGGAATGTTTTGGTGATTAATGATAAATTCAAATATGAGACTAACTCTCTTGTCTGGTATTATTTTGTATAGTCTCCTTTGGATATAAAGGTGAAATTCAACGAGGTATACAATCGACATCTTAATCTTATATATTGTTGCATTCCTCGAATCCAAAATATAGGTTGAACTCAACTATAAGTTAAACTTGAATATGTGCATATGTTTTTATTATACATTTGTATATGCACACATTTAGGGGGAGTTCATTCTATATTTTGTGGTTTCATTAGTATTGATCTATATTCCGTTATCCACATATATTTGGGATCTTTACTTTGAAACATATCCTTTTGAGTATACAAAACTTGTGTTGTTCTTGTATACTCATATTGTGAGTATATAGAACTTGTGTAGTTCTTGTATATTCATGTTGGAGTATATATATAACTTGTGTAGTTCATATATACTCATGTTGTGTTACATTTAATTATCTACATTCATCATGTGCAAATGAAGTGGTTATCATTAATTACCAATGAGGGAAAGATTGAAGTATCTTGTCCCACCATTACGTGATAATGGTTTGTTGTGGTAACTAATGGTAATCACATTGTGAAACTAACATTTTTTATGAGTCGGATGAATAGGTTATGTTCCAGGGTGATGAAGACTTTGGATGTCATTATGTGTCAATGACATTAAAGTCAAGAGCTTGGTGTAAAGGATGCATCATGAGTTGATGCTTATCAAGAAGAGGAGATGATCATGAGTTGATCGTCAAGACAAGAGAAGACACATTATGTGTTGATGGAGGTCAAGCAAAGAATGCATCATGAGTTGATGCATGTCATGTAAATGACCCGGACTTGAAGTAATGATGTGCGTCATCAAGCTTCAAGAAGATGTTCAAGGCAAAAGTATGACTAGCTAGGGTTAAGGATGTGTTCCTAGTCTTTTACCGGTCTTGGTGCTTGGTTGGAAGACTGGATTGCTAGTATAGGTTGCCGTAAAAGAGGGGTCTTAACTAGTAGCTTGAGTTAGTCATATGTTGATAGCTCATTGTGTTTGCTCTAGCCCATTTAGGCATGATGCTATTATTTGCGAATGTGTTTTGCAAATAGTCGAGACTCGTGCATAACCCTTGTAGCATGTGACTTTAGTTTACAAATGTGTTTTGCAAATGGTGTAAGTCCATGTACCTTACTCCTTGTGATGAGTATTCTAAAAGTTGACAAATGTGTTTTGCAACTTGTTGAGAATATCACATATATCTCTTGTTGGAATTGCACTCAAATAGGCAAATGTGTTTTACCATTTGAGCAAAGTCAAAGTGCAAAGCTTCTGTGGTCTGGCGGTCAGACCGCCGATGTGGACTGGTCTGACTGGTGCTAAATCGGTTGGACCGTCATGTGTTGGGTGGTCGGACCGGTGGTCTCTTGAGCCGACTCTCTGTGCGGTAATACCGTCGTTGAGAAAAGGTACTACCAAAAAACAGAAGTACCGGAGTTTCTCGCGGTACGTTTTTTCCAGAGAAGCACCTTTTCGAGTACCACTGTTTTTCCTTGGGCGGTCTGACCGATATTGAGGCGGTCCGACCGGTCGGCAGTTGGCGGTCCGACCGGCAGAGAGTCCAACGGCTACTTTTATAGCCGTTGGCGCATGGGCGGTCCGACCGGCCATTAGTTGGTGGTCAGACCGGCCCCTCTCTGATTCGATAGAATCTTTCCCCTAGCGGCTAGTTTTTGTGTGTGGGGTATAAATACCCACCTTAGCTGGTTGGAGGAAGTTGTTGCTGACATTGCAAAGTGTTCTAGTATTGTTAGATACTCTTTCGAGCTAAGAGCAAGCCTCTCTTCTCTTTTGTGCATGTGTTGCACTTAGTGAGCTTGGAGAGCAAACCCTAAGTGCATGTGTTGCCTTATGTGGTGGATTGTGTATCCACTTGAGTTTTGACACTTGATTAGTTCAAGTGAAAGTTGAGTCTTGTTACTCTTTGTGTTTGCCGACACCTAGACGGCGTGGAGACGTCGTGACCGGTGATCTTCTGAAGAAGTTTGTGAGAAGGCCAGGTGTTGTTGTGAGTGGTTTGGTGCTCGCCATCTCTGGAGTGGAGGAAGAGCAACCCGAGTGGAGCGAGGTGTTCGTTCGTGTTGGAACCGGTCCAAGTGGTTGGACTTACCTCGGAGGTGTTGGCTTAGTTTGTGGAGCCGGACCAACACGGTTGGGCTTACCTCAACGTGGATTAGGGGAGACCGGCAAGTCTCCGAACACCACGGTAAAAAATCATCGTGCCTATTGTGGTTTGATCTTCTTGTGCTTTACTATTGCAATTTACATTCCTTGTATAAATTACTTGTATATTCGTGTAATTGCAATCCTTATCAATTGTCATATATTGTTGGTGCACTTAGTGGAATCTAGTTGATATAGACTTTAATTGTGCAAAACCAATTTGTTATTAGCTTCCGCATTAGATATTGGTTTTAGCCGAAAGAATTTTAAAAATAGCCTATTCACCCCCTAGTCGGCCTCCTCGATCTTACAACTACGCATTGGGTGGTAATGATCTATGATCTCTTGCTTGCATAGCATCCTAGTTTACGTGGTATAATTTTTGAATTATTAGCTAGTGTGGCCTACCTGTATCCCAACAGAACATCCCCCTATTCTTCTTTGATAGAGAGCTTGATGTATGCTCAAGTTTGTACTAGACCAGATATAGCATATATTGTTGCAATGCTAACCAGGTATTTAAGCAATCCAGGATTGGATCATTGGGTCGCAAAGAAAATGGGTGTTGTAGTATTTGCAAAAGATGAAGGATTTCATGCTCACATATAGGAAATCAGATCAGTTGGAGATCATTGGGTATTCTAACTCTGATTTTGCTGGTTACCAAGATACTCGTAAAGCCACTTCAGGTTACATCTATCTACTTGGTGGAGGTGCGATTTCTTGGAAAGTACTAAGCGGTCACTCGTTGCCCCATCCACAATGGCAGCTGAGTATGTTGGTTGCTATGAGACTTCAAATCATAGGATATGGTTGCAGAACTTTGTCACAAGGATGCGAATTTTGGAACAGTTCGACATACCACTAAAGTTATATTGTGATAATAAGTCTACAATTATGTATTCTAATAACAACACGAGCTCGTCTAAGTCTAAGCATATAGACATCAAGTTCCTAGTTATGAAAGAAATAATTCGTAGTGGTAAATTATCAATTGAGCATATAGGTATGCACTCCATGATCATGATCCATTCACTAAAGGCTTAACACCTAATGTGTTCCACGAGCATGTTGCTTATATGGGTGTGGTTTCACTTATGGAATTCAGTTCAAGTGGGAGTTTGTAATTTTGCTTTATGCTCATGTGACAATACCAATTTAATGTAAAAACTTGCAGTTATATTCTCTAGAAAAATAAAGTTTAAGTTCTTTTACTCTAAATTCATGTCTTCTCACTTAGTTATGAGAAGATGTTTTGATCTCATAAGGAATAAAGTTAGACCAGTTAAAAATAGGCATGTTATGATCACATCTCATGTAATTTCCATGCTACACATCCATATTTGATCCATATCGTTCTTTTATGTTAACATTTGTGTAACACCCCAGCCCAACATGAGCCTGGAATGCTACTAAAATAACAAGATAGCAAATAAGAATCTAAGATATTACAATAAATTTCGGCAGAACCTCCTTTGTATAACTAAGTTTACTAGGGGTTCCAACAAATGCATATAAAATTATCAATAATTCAACATCCAGAGTTCATCGAAGTATTCATAAATAATCTACTCAGCTAAAGCATAAGCAAGCATAATCAAAATCTACCACTCTCATTATTACAGATAAACCAGTGCATTCAAGTATAGCCAAAATTAATCCTTAAGCAGTTTGCTTGTTATTAAGGTACGGTCTAAATGATAATCATCTTTTAATGAATGTGTAGTAGTGAGTGCAACCAAAACAATCATACTCCCTCCCATGCATGCCGTCGGCAAACGAAGTACCTAAAAAAACATAACAACAGCAAGAGTGAGTCCAAGACTCAGCAAAGTACAAATAGTAAGACAATAACCACCGCAACTGTAATTAACAACATCCATCCACAAAACCCAATGAGAAATATGTCTCATGCTTATGCGATGCAAACTGTTCAAATGCACTTTTCTTTCTCTCTTTTGCATATAATGCAGATATTGCGAGTGTGCATCCGTCGATGCACACCCATGCATGTGCCTTCTAGCACAGGGACCTTAGCCCATACTCCACAAGTATGGGGACCCAAAAGCCCATCATATTCATGACGGGGACCTCAATTAATGCTTGATCACCACGTGACCATGCCTCTAATATGATATCATGATGCACATGATCAATTCTTTAAATCATCATGCATACATGAAACTTACGCATACTTCTAGCATTTACGGGCATTAATGTCCATAACATTCGAGCATCCATGATTAACATAATATACTCATAACATAGTACACATGAACAAATGATCACACATAATTTACCACTACTGTACTTGCCTTAACCACGAGAGAACGAGGGATGTACAGAATGAGCTGCTCCCTGCACCGGTCCACCACCTGAATAACAGTTATAACACATGCTAAGACATAGCAACGGATCAAAACAACCTATATAACAACAACCATGGACTTGCAAAACCCCTAACTCGATCCCGACCCCAAACTCCTAAACGTCGATCTGTCCCCTCGGTGGACAGTCAACTTCAAAGATCCATATCTATTAGTACAGGGGTCCAAATACGATGTTCTTAGATTTTCTGGAAAGATAATTAAATTCTCCAACTAAGTCTAGTTGGTGAGCCTTGCTGAATCAGCGAAGTAATATCCCTACCAGGCCAAATAAAAAAAACATCAACTTCACGTCGGGTTTTCTGGACAGAGTACTAAAACCACCATAACTTTTTCTACACAACTCGGAATGGGGTGATAGTGGACTCTCTAGAATCATGACAAAACCAGCTACAATAGTCTAGTTGGACAAGTCTCCTGATTCGGCCTCCTACTAATTATTATATTCAAGTAAAGTTTTTCTAAGTTTTCTGTCTCTGCAATCTGATAGTTAGCAAAACAGCGACGGTAAAAATATCATAACGTTTGATTGCCAACTCTAAAAAATATGTTCTTTATCAATCCTGAAAGCTTACTGGAATGGATACAACTTTCGTGTTGGGTGACCCTTCAGATTCGGCCTCAAAAAAATACAAATTGGCTAGACATGCAGACTGCCAAATCTCGTCAGCTTTCCTGTACAGTCGTAGAAAAACGGCCATAACTCCTAAACTATGACTCCAAAGCAAGTGATCTCGGTGCCAAAGGAAAGATAAAACCGAGATCTACAACTTTCTAAGAGGTGATCAGATCAGAAAATGAACATAACGTATTCAAATCTGACGAAGCGGCGCACAGCAGGGAGAGGTGGGGAGAGGCGGCGGCTCAAAGTGGGGAGGAGGGAGAGTGGGGAGTTTAGGGTTTGAGGGGTGGGAACCCCCCCCCCCTTTTTGGCCGGCCACCACATGGGCCCCTCCTGGGCTGCGGCCCAGGCCCAGGTTGTCGAGGATTTACGGAAAACCACTTCTCTTTTCAGGAATTTCTACTCATTTAATTGTCTTTTCTCCTCCCGGCTATTTTCTAATTACCCGATTCAAATCCGGAGTATTACAATTTGTGACCATTGATGGGTTTAGTTACGGTTTAAAGTGACGAAGATCACTTTGATCCTATGTTGATATAATTGATGGATCGGATTGTTTCAAAGATGCTCATGGTATAGATAGCAATTTTGGAGCTCATAAAGTTTTTAATATGTATTTACTCATTCGTCCAAGTGGGAGATTGTTGAATTAATTTCCTATTATGTGGACCTACATGAGTTTAATACATATTAGCTATCTATTTTGGTTGGCTTAAATATATAAAGTGATCAAATAATATTATTAAGAGCCTGGGTATCTATTAAGGAAAATATGGACTTTGATTTTAAATCTGTGTAGAGACCTATTTGGAATCTATTTGTATTGATGGGTCGGGATATGATTCTACGCTAAAGGCTATAAATAAGGGTCAGATCATCTCACCAGGGTAACTCATGTCATACCATCTATCCACATCCATAGTTGGAACTTATGGCTTACCTCTTAATTGGAAAGACCTAACCTAAGTAGACAGAACACATATTCATCTACTACTTCAGATCAATTCTTCATTAATCATGGTATTGTCATCTCGTATGTTCTTCAATTTATAGTTTAGATCAGTGGATGTTACAATTAGCGCATATTAGGTCTGTTTAGTTCAATCAAGAGATGTAGATATGTATTTTTTGGGGCTGTTGACTTGTGCCACATATTCATGGAGGTGACAGAAAAAAGCTGGTAGAATAGCAGAATTTAATGACGTTTTGCAATTCATGCAGTTATTAAACTTTCAGAAAATTTTGGCTGTCAACATGTTAGCTAGCGGTGGAAACGAGCCTGGCTCAGTTCGGCTCATTTTGGCTCGGATGAACAGTAACGGCTCAGCTCGGCTCATTTTGGAAACGAGCCAGAAGGGTGGCTCGGCTCAGCTCGTGATCAGGCTCGAGCCGGCTCATTTGAGCTCGCGAGCCAAGCTCCAGAACAGCGGTACATCCAAAATGCATTACAAAATTTTCTATCATTGCTTCAGTTCATCTAATAGTTACAGGACCCATTGTATAAGTTCATCCAAAACAAGCACATCCTATTCCTAACAAATAAAATTACAAGAATAGCAAGCTTGACGACAGTCTCCACCCTCTGCACTCGCCTAGGTCGAGCCAAACTAGGCTCACGAGCCGAGCCGAGCTTGGCTCGTTTGTTTGACGAGCTGGACAGGCGACTCAGCTCGGCTCGGCTCAAAAATTCACGAGCCCAAGTCGAGTCGAGCCGTGACAAGCCCGAGTAGGTTTGCGAGGCTCAAGCTATTTTTTCAACCCTAATGTTAGCTAGCCCCAACTAGCTATTATACTAGCTACATTGGCAACGTCATGCGCGCGCAGTATCAGACGATGAGCGCGAGATCGAGCCGATGGAGTCCTTACCGTGCACGTCCGCAATGTAGCAACACCGCCCGGGAGGCGGCGCGACGCGATAAAGCCTGAAGACGACGGGTGACCGCGCGTGGGGAACGCTCCGTGCCAAAGGAGATGAGAGTTATTAACACTCTGATTAGCTGTGTCATGCACGAATGTGCCACAGTAATATACACTTCTTTTTTCACAACCATCCATTTTTAGATCCAATCGACCGGTAACTGCAGGAGCACTGTAGCAGATGGAGTGCACCACGTTCATTCTTTGATCTGCGAATTGTCTTGAAATGGTGAATTTTACGGATTGGCATCATCTGCCATTGCATTGGCAATAGCAAAAGAACACAATGTCGTAACATTCGGCACATCTGAATCGTCCGATCTGATAAGAACAGCTCAAATCAACTTTGTGAATAGTGTCAATAAAATAGTATTTTTTTCTACCGTTACAAAACTCGATCTCATCCTTTCTGATCCGACGACTGCTACTAAATATCACAATATTGTAGCACACATTGCTACACAATGTATGTGTTTCCGGATTTTCCTCGGCACCTCGGGGCCCTTTGCCGTTTTGGAGGCCGTTCAACGCCCCAGGAAATGTTCATAGCAGCCGTTGAGCACTACGGAACAGCCACAACCTTCTTATGCACTGTTTGGTACAACTCCAGATTCTGCTCCTGATTCTCTGATAATCCACTTCTCTGAGAATCTAAAGCTGTCTGTTGAAACCGTTTAGCTGGTAGGTTAACTTCAAAAACCATATGAGGGAGGATTAGAACCAAATAGACCATGTCACCCCTGGGTGTAATATTTCAATTGTATTTATATAACTCAATGGCATTTGCAGGTAAAAACCTTCAACTTCGAAGGGTATATTCGTTTCTGAAGATTGAATTCTCACAAGAATCTGCTGAAATACTGTTTCTCGTTGCTAGTTCATTTTTAAAACAGCTCCTCGCGAGAAGCAGAATCTAATGGTTTTGAGAATCAGAGTGTTTGGTACAGCTCCACAAGAATCGATTGAGAAACTAAATGTGAAAACTGTACCAAACAGAGCCTTAAAAAACCTTTCTTTTTTTCTTTTTTTTGAAACACACGAGTTGTGACAAAGCAAATTACTGATCCGATATTACGAATATAGAGAGAGCTACAGATTTCCATTGTTTCAGCTCAACAGCATTGACCATTATTTGTACGCCCATCTTAAACCAATGCGATCATTCACGCAAAGAAGATAGACTTAATTCAGCAAACGCGGGAGAATACAACTGCGAGCTGAACATGGCACTGTAACTCTCACTACATACATGCTACCATACAGCTCTCACAGGTTAGCAAGACCAATAACATCAAGCACGTTGTTTCTTCGCACCAGGCAAATCATCATCATAATGTCCGCCGTCTTCTGTTCCATCTTTGTCACCCTTCTTTCTCGCCAGGATCTTGTTTATTTTGTGCAGATCATTCGTGAGCTTCTGGTCCTTGTTCTGCTTCCTAGTCTTCCTACCATCCTGCATCTTCACCCCAAACTGGAATGCAGCCTTTGGCATGGCTTCTTTCTGCTCGTTGTATTTGGCCCACTCCTCTTCCGTCTCAAAGTCCCACCTATGAAGACGGCCCTTCGCCTGCTCACAAATCATACATCAAAATGGAGTACGGACAAACAGTGCAAACGCATCAAATAAGTCTTGTCTATTGGCAGAAATGATTCAACAAAAGATGAAAAGCTACGTGAACATGGGCTCGCTAAAGAAATCCTTCTATCAGCTCAAAAGCTACATTTGCAGCAGCAGGATGCAGTGGCTGCTAACATACAAAAGTTAAACATCCAGAAACAACACTATCAGGACAGCAATTTTGGATCATGTTGAACGTCACAATGTATTAGTGCATCAAAAATAAGAATATCACAAGAGCTACTAAAAAAACTAAGTTCTAGAATATTCAAATCTAGAAGGAACACAAAACAGATGCAGCAATCAGTTAAGTAGAAAGTTGCAACTTAAAAGTAAGCAAGGTTCTATAATCCAATATATTTTAACTTAATGTTCATCCATTGCAATTTTCCAGGAACCAAGTTTCAAACATAGGCTTGTAACTGCAAGGGAGCTTTTGTGCATATGAATATATGATATTTAGAAACAATTTCACTTACCCGTCCACCCATATCCATCTTCGACAAATCATCTTCATCGTCACTCCCTGCAATCTCATTATTATACTCCTGATAACCAGGATAACACTCAGAATAACTATCTGAAATAAAATTTGGATCTTTCTCTCGTGTATCTTTTTCCCTCAGCTGCTTAAGCCTTTGATCGTCACGTTTGAATACAGAACCTAGACCCCGATCCTTATCTGCTTGAGTCATGAACCTTGGATCATGGGATATACTTGGGTCAGCTAATACATCATATTCCTGGGTACTTTGTTGCAAGTATTGTTCTGGATAGGTCAACTGCTGTTCTGCATACTGATAGCCTGACCAGTCTCCTTGATATCCAGCAGCTACCATTTGGATTTGAAGAGCATCATACCCATCCTAACATCAGAAGAGACATAAACTATTAGGACATTAAACAGGTTATTACAGGCTACAGCTACTCTTTGTAGCGGGTTATGAATGTTGATAGATAATAAATATTTAGTTAGCATCTTAACATTCAATATGCATCATTCAAATTTTACAGGTGTTGTATACTGAACATTACTAGGCTTACCGATTGTTGCCAAGCTCGAGCAGGTTCAGATGGTGGGACAGGGCCATACACAGGTTCAGTGAAATAGGATTGCTTCTGATGATTATGTGGGGATTCATCCATATCCTCAGAGACAGGGCTCTGGCTCATTTCCTTGTTAGGAACAGTATAATCAACACCATCTCCAACAAAAATGTCATCATCGTCTGCTCTAGCAATAGGGACAGACTGTTTCTCATTCCCATTGAAACTGTTCTTTCGAGGGGGCAGGGGTGGTGGTGGCATACCCTTTTCTAATTGATGTTTCAGAGCAGAACCATTAGTTTGGGCAGGTCTTACCGCCTCATCATAGTTATCACTTGCCAAATTGGTCTTCCCTGCAATATAGTAAACAGAACAAGAAAACATATCTAAATTCACCAAGCAAAGCTGGTGCGGACACGGATATTACATGTACTTCAAGCCAATTGATTAACTTGCGCTGGCTGTAATAATAAGACAGAAGTATAAAAGATATGACCACCACCAATTCACTAATAGAACTTGCTATCCCTGAATCAGAATTGAACAAAGCCAATAGCAGTACACACAACACAAGCGCCTGAAGTTAATTCTTCAAAGAAGACTAGAAAACAATTGAAACAAAATTCAACCATCCAGGCAAAAGTTGGTTATTTTTCCATATCTCTAGGACTATAAAACACTCTTAGTGTCTTAGTTCTTCCAAAGAAATCACTTCAGCATATTTTCACATGTCCCAACCAAGAAGGTTTTCCTGTTCTCAGTTTCTCACTCAACAACTTCTACTACGCTACAACATCCATTTTCATTTTCAAGTAACATACCTTTTGTATCCCTCTCTTTTTTCTTTTTCTTTAAAACCTTTCCTGATGATCCAAGTCGAAGGTATGACATGATTTTAGCAATCCTGTCAAGCACAGAACCATCCACACTGACAGTAACCATCTCCTGCAGAAGCAAGAAGAATGTTGAAAAAGACTAGGAAAAATTATAAGAAACTTCAACATCGTATATGTCGTATTGTCATAACTCACAATACCTCTGGAATAGGGCAATCAGCTTTGCTCCTGTGAAGAGTTGTCGGAATATCATTGGCAAGTCCATCCTCCTGGTTGGATTAAATGAAATTTATTACTCTGCCCGCTAAAATCAATAGTTCAGACCAAAACAGGAAATGATGAAACAAAGGACTGAATGCAAATAAACTTGACAATACTGGACATGTCATGAGAATAGGCTATGCAAACGCCTCTACTCTTTGAATTCAAATCAAAACTTGACAATATTGGACATGTCATGAGAATAGGCTATGCAAACGCCTTTGAATGCAAATAACAAAACTTAACCACTGGACATGTAATGACTCATGAGAATAGGCTACGCAAACACCTCTATTCTTATTATCTGAAAATCTTTGGGAAGGATAAATCTAGCAAACGAAAACATCACGCACCCAAACAAGATCTACTGATGATTTCTGATTGCCCAAATGGAACATGGAATCATGGATATAGAGAAGGTACTGTATATAGCATTAGCAATCCTTGAGGCATTCCAATCACAATTTAAATTAGCATTAAATGTATAATAGTAAATTAATACTATACTTGCATATAAAGGAAACTTATAAAATTGGAAGGATTTGACTTTGTTAGAACTTGAGCAAATTGATTGAATTGCACTTCAGGTGATGAGTGGAGGGGGAAAAAACAAATAGCACCTATCATCAAATGAAACATAATCATGCATTACAAATAAACAAAATGATAACATAAGTGTGATATCATTTACTGATTTACATGCTAGCATAGAATAAAAAGGCTAAAAGTTGAAATAGCAATATCTTTTTAAAAAACAATATAGCAACCAGGGATCACATTACCGGTCCCGGGGCATTTCGCCACCGCCGAACGGTAACCGGCCGGTTACTGTTCAAACCGGAAAAAAAAACCAGATAAAAATCGTTTGAATTTGATTAAAAACCAGCCAAATTTCGAAATTTGAAATTAGAATTAGCAAAACCCGAGAAAACCGGCCGGGATTTCAAATCCCGTCCTCGCCAGAACCGCCGATTTTATTCCCTGATAGCAACACCATGTTTACCGCAGATGGACGCTGATGAGTGATGAATATAGAATATTATATGCACTGATCATTTCTATGAAGGAAAATGGGGAAGAGCTAATGCCTATAATTTACACTGTACACTACATGGCTATTCTGTCTACAAGTAAAATGTGTTATAATCACCCCCATAATGTAACTAAAGCACAAGAAAGCACTAAACATGGGAAATTTTGAAAGGCAATACCATATTGTAAATAAATGCCATCCGACCAGGAAGAAACATTTCGTTCGCCTTTATTGTGCTATGTGGCTTTATAATCCATTGGTAGACAGACTGCAATCAACGAATAATGACAATTAATGTCCATATTATATTACATAATCCTTAACATACGAAGTAAAAATCAATTCATTGATAAACTTAGAAAAATATATGTATACCTTTGCAGTTGCAGTGCGGAATGAGACTGCTTGGTCTTCTTTTGTTGCCCTGTACAACAAAAGTGAAAGATTTGCAGTACACTCCTAAAATAAGTGCATCCCGAACAGGGGGGAAAAACGGCCGCCGGCGGTTACCAGATTTCCCGGTGGGGTCTGGGATAATATCCCGGCTGGTTTTCCCGGGTTTTGCAAGTTCAAATTTTGAATTTTGAATTTTGAATTTCGCTGGTTTTAAGCAAATTCAGCGAAATTCAACCGGATTTTTCCGAAAACCGGTAACCGGCCGGCTATCGCCCGGTTTTTTTTACTGCCACCGCGGATTTCCCGGTACGGTTTTGGATCCTTGATCCAGAGTAAGGACTAAGGGCAAGGTCATACTTTCATATTGCTACAGCTAAAATCAAAAGATGCAAAACTATACCATATATTGTTTCATTCTAACACAAGGTTGTGCTAATGATGGTGCTGACAATGATGTACCGGAAATAATGTTTGGCTGAGAAATGATTTTACAGCCACTCTAAAGCAAATGTTCCATTCTTGATCATCCAAAATAGAAAAAAGAAGACGTTAAACAAACATCAACTAGCATACCCAACAACTCAGTTCGCATAACAGCTAGAGGAAAATAGGTTGGTAAAATTGTGAAGAACTACAAGAGATATAACAGCAAAATATTACTGGAAATATTACTGGATGCAGAACCCTTTATTGTACAATATTCATTTCTAAGTTCTAAGTGAAACAGGATATTGTCCACCATAATAAACTCCTACTGAAAATTCAAACAGGAGGGAATTGGATCTCTCTAAAATCACCTCAGATGAGAGAGAGAGAGAGCTAGGCCTCAAAGAGGTTGACTAATTTTTCTGTCATAATGGAATCAATTTGCATACTGTTGGTTTGCTTTCTGTACTAATGAAAATTATGCAAGTGACACAGGCATATTATAGCATTTGAAACGCCCATTGCATCTGACAACCTTTTAAAACCCTAGTCAGTTTTACAATAGCACCTAAAACTACACTATGGTGGCAAGTACCTTGACTTTGCATCCTTCCCATCCTCTGCATCAGGCTTCTTTTCAATTTCACTTCAGTACTTTGTGAAGTAGAGCATAGTCCAAGCCTTTGACCAAATGTGTATGCTCCAAATCACCTTAAAAATCATAAAGTGAAAATAGAATGTCAATCAAAATGGTAGTTCAGAAGACAGACAGAAAACGTAAATGTGCCGAGCTATTTATAGGTTTTGTAAAGTCATGTATCCTATCTTTAGCTTTCGTAATTCTAATCTGTTAGGATCGGTTAGTTCATTCTGTTAGGGACTCCTCTCTATAAAACAAAGGACATCAATCTCTTTGTATTCAAGCAAGAGATAATATAATACCATATCCCTATCTCTACTCCTCCCTGTATGTCTCTCTGCCCCACATTCCTCTCCCTTGCAGTTTGTCTCCTCCCTGCCCTCTGTTCTTCTTCCCCAAACAAGTCTACATTTTTATCCCAAGCACCCAACAATACAAGCCAACTGCCAAAGAGACCTTGTTTTTCAAAAGGATGGGAACCATTTTCTGCAGGGGGGGAAAGATACAAAGCTGTCACACTCACACTACCAACCTCCAAGATATTTGCTTTTCTCAATTGAAATCTTCTGCGCATCAGCTAGCCTGTAATGCAAACAATTGCAGGAGTTAGAATTCCAGAAGAACTTATGATAAACTAACCACAGAATGAAAGTGTCAAACTGAAGCATGTGATCTGTTACCTCAAATCTGTTCCAGGAGGTGCCACAGCATGAAATGAACCAAGCTCTGTAGGTTCATAGTCTGGGTTTTGATCTTCACGACGCTCCTTAGCACGATCTCGATACTGGGGTGTCTCTGGTTCTTCTTTTTTCTCCTCTCTGCAAGGGAAAACCAGAGAGAATTAGGTTTGCCCAAAGGACTTAATAGCTAACAGGAGAGGTATGTAGGATGAGGTAGTTGTAGTTTGCATCTGATTTCTCAGGGACGTCAGGATGTGCTCCCATCCTAGTGGGGAGTGCAAGTAATGGGAGTACCGCGGTCAGCATCAAATCAGCACAAAATGGGGATTTGTCCCCAAATGCAGAGGGGGGGAAAATAGTGCAAATGTAATTTGGCAGATGGATTCAAACTACGGTTTAGCTAACGGTGTGAAAATATCACCCTAGGTCGAAGAAAAAGATTTATCGTTACCGCTTCCAATTTTCGCATAATTAGGATTCCAAAAATTGTCCTGAAAAGCTGCACTAAGTGTACGAATTATCCCCACTATTACTACCATGGATCTGGCCATCTGGGTCTGTGTACCATTGTCGGGACCCGGATTTACACATCTGAAACCCTCTGTGTATTTTGAACTAATCTCAGATCAGTAGCTAACTTACACAGAAAATATCGATGAAATATCATTCATTTATTGATTTAACTAAAGAGATCTCAAAATAACAAATAATAATAATAATCTGGATCTTATAGTCAACGGTTACTTAACTTATACGCAGGCTAAAGAAACAAATAAACTCTTGCAAATAAATGAAAAACTTAGAAAGACCAATCAACATGTAATACCCTGAAATAACCCTCTTGTGGGCCTGTATGTAATTAACCAAAATAGGATAAGTGAAAATGGGATGTTTTGGAATTTTAGAGAGGGGTTGTTTTCCTAAACGGGTCGTGCAGAAGGAGTTGGATCCACCGTGTTAAGAGTGGACGTGGGGAAGAGGAGGAAACTAAAAATCCAGAAACCCTAGCCGTTTTTGTTTTCATTTTCTCTGTGCATTGTAGCCAGAGCGTTGCTCACCTCTGCAGTCGCCTTCGCCACGGCCGCTGCTCCTCACGCCAACCTCTACCTGCTCGCGCGCGTGAAGCCGCTCGCTCATCCGCAACACCTGCCAGCGCATGTGTCGCCCTGCCCGAGTCTTGCTGCTGTCGGCCAGAACGTGGAGCACCAGATTGCTGTTCGCCCAGCACGTGGAGCCATCGCCCAGTTGCCCATTTGCCCTGCGTGTGGATTGCCAGCATCGCCTGCCACGCCAGCGAGTCCGCCGCATCGGTCTGGCTCGCGCGCGTGATTTTTCTCTTTACCGTGCGCTGCTCTGGGAGTTGCTGCTGTTCCCGCGGTTGCTGCGCGCGTGCGTTGATCTGCATGCATGCATGTGTGCAGCCGGTTTGCTAGTTGTTGCCTACTACTTGCATGTGCATGACTGCATGCATACAGGTATGCATGTGTTTTCTTGCTACCCTTTGGCCGGATAATTAGGGAGTCTAATTACTTCTTTTGCTGCTGCTGCTGCTGGATTGTGCTAAGTCAAGAACAAACAAGGAACAAGGAAGGAAGGAGAAGGAAAGGAGAAGAGGGAAAAATCAAGGGTTCGTGACCAGCGACGTTCTTTCTGTGGGTATTGTCTGATAATCCCTAGATATACATAGATTAATCATTGTTCGATTCGTAGATCGGTTTAATCTGTTGTACTGTTGTATACTATTTTCAAGTACCGTATGGACGTAATTTGAGGATGTCATCTACTAGATAATTATAGAGAATTTCAGTAGCTTTCCATAGAATATTTAATCATGTCGAGCGGATGAGTAATTTTCGAGTTATGAATTTTGTAAGACTACTATATAGGGAGTAGTCGTCTTTTGGCATCATCTTAGTAGACTGTAGATTAAAAATAGTAAATGGACTAATAGAAGTTTTTGATCTACATGAAAGATGTAGATAATTGTCCAAGGGTTCTGGAGAATCCAAGAACTCGAATTTTGGTTGGGTAAAACAAAAGTTATGATTTTAATAAGACTCACTGTCCAGAAGATGCGGATCGGTCTTCTGGGATAAAAACGGGAGGTTAGATGATTTAATTAGAAGTCATGGCAACTGTAATACCCCGATTGTTTTTAAAGAAAGAAAACAAGAACACGAGAGAATAACAATTTTATGCGGGAGTTTTTCGCAAAAATTCGCCAACCTAGGCCTCGGGCCATGGCCCAGGAGGCCCAAGTGGGGGGGCGGCCAAGGGGGGGCGCCACTCCCTCCTAAACCCTAGCCGCCCCACCCCCTTTCCCCTTGTGCGCCACCCCCTCCCCCCATAGCAGCCACCCCTGCCACCTCTCCCTCCTCCTTGCACAGCCCCTTCCCAAGGTCACCACCCCTGTCCAGCAGCTCCCCCACGGTTTCCTCCATTGGTGCATCCTCGTCGCCTGCCCAGGCGCCAATCAAGGTCGATGTCTGTACTTGGCTTGCTCGTCAGTTTTCGCGTAGTTAAAGTCCGAATCCGATGATAGGGTCTCCTAGAGAGTTGTGGGGTTTGTTCTCAGCTTTTCATAGAGTCTGAGATCACCCAATTCGGAGTTACGGTTTGGGAGATACGTTAGATTCTTTACTGTTGTCCAGAGATTCTGACGAGATTATAGCAGTCTGCTTGTTTAAGTGATTAGGCTTAGATAATGGCCGATTCAGGGGAGTCTCCCAACACAACTTTCGTGGGAAAATTTATTACCTTTCCAGATTGATAAAGATCATAAATTTTGGATAAGTCATTCAAAAGATACGGATTTTTCTTGTACTGCTGTTCTTTCAAATTGTCAGGTTCCGACTTTAAGTTTTCAATTGTAGATTAAATCATGTTAATGGCAGAATTAGATAATCTCACCAACTAGGTTATTGTAGATAATTTTATTATCTTTTCATAGAGTACTGGATCACTTAATTTGGAGTTGGGGATCTCGAGTTATGAATTTTGCATTGTTGTTGTTCCAGGTTTCTGTCGGGATTATGAAAGATCGTAGAAATTGATCAATAGGAGTTAGATAATGAATTTTTTTGAAGATTGCACTAACACGAAAGTTGTAGATATTTTTGTAGGATTTCCAGAGAGCTAAATATCATATTTTTTGGAGGTCTGTATTGTAAGTTACGTAAGTTTTAGTTTTGCTGTCCACAACCTCTAACGAGATTTAATAGGTTGCTTAACCTGTTAAGTAGGGGCAGAAGAAGGCAGAATCTGGGAACCTTGCCAACAAGGTTTTTGTGGGAAAATTTGTAAGCTTTCCAGGGGATTAAAGATCACTAAATTTGTCTAACCCTACAGAAAATTATAATTTTTAGAAAGGGATTCTGGGACAGTTTGTTGTTTATGGGAGTTGATATTTTGAGCTGCGTTAGGGAGCGTAGCTTGTCAATAATTGTTTCTAGCAATGTCTTGTCCCGAATTACTCTTTTACTAGAATTGTTAAAAATGTTCAGGCGGTGGTGGGGTTCCGGGGGCAGTATCCTTTTTACGTCATCAAACTTCGCACGGTTGAGGCAAGTACACATAGTAATGAATGACTTTGTTTGCATCCTTTCACAATATAAACCATGGTTTATTCATGAGGATTTCACTATGCTATTGATGCTGATTATCGTGCTCTCATGATGTATTGATATTGTGTCGTTCAAATTGCATCATGTCATTCATTCTTGAACCTTGGACTACATGGTAGCCAAGAGTTGTTCTTTTGAGATCCCCGTCATGTATTGGACAGGCATGGGTCCCCGCACTCGTGAAGTGTGGGCTTGAGGTCCCTGTGCCTGGGGGCACGAGCTTGAGTAAACCGAGCTTTTACTGAACTATGAAAATTCAGCCCAAAAGGAAAATCCAAAAAAAAGAAGGGTTACTGAATTTCAAAGATTGAGATTAGAGCAAACCGAGCTCAAAGAAATAGCAAATAAACTCCAAAAATCCTAGAAAATTCTAAAAAACACTCTGGAACTCAAGGAACCCAGATAAAACAGCTTTGAACTTAATTGAAGTTTAAATAAATCACATTAATTTGTTTTTATTTTTGAAAATTCAAATTAAGCTTTTACTGAACTATGAAAATTCAAATAATTATTTTTATTTTTAAATGCTTCAAATGAACTCCAAATTTGGGATGTTACAACCATCAACCACATTCCCCCAAAGTGTGGGGAGAGCTGCATGATTCCTAGAGATTTGAAGAATTCACTTGGTTTAGCACTTTAACTATTTAAATGGGAGGAATATCATGTGAAAATGCGAGTTTGATGAAAATGAGCATTTTTCACGAAACATGGAAGTTCCTAAAAATTCTAAAGAAAAAATGACACATTGGGGAGGGTATCTTCTATGTCTCCGCAAAATTTCAAGATCAAACTCGATTGCATTTACGATATACAAAAAAGACAAATACTTAGCCAAAACAGTGAAAACATTGTTTTAGCAATGTATTTGTCTTTTCGTGTCTCGCAACTGCGATTGAGTTTGATTTAATTTTACAAAGATGTAGAACATACCCTCCCCTATATCTCATTTTTTTAGAATTTTTGGAAACTTCTGTGTTTGATTTTCATGGAGTTTTCACCGGATACGCTGCCATTTAAATGTGTTTCTGCTGCATCAACAGCTCGTGATATGTATATACGAGAGAATATCATAACAAAGATTAGGAGATTACAGATACATTAGGAGTTTAAATGTGTTTCTGCTGCATCAACAGCTCGTGATATGTATATACGAGAGAATATCATAACAAAGATTAGGAGATTACAGATACATTAGGAGATTACAGATACACACATAATGACAGCCATGCTGTTTTTTTCCAAATGAGTACAGGAATCAACACTAAAGCCAAACCATGTATTGCAGTCTGCCAGTCTGACTAGGTAACTAAGGTGAGCAGAAAAATATGACCCAATCGCTCATGTTAATTCCAAAACTTCATGTAACCATATTACAAGCAATAGTAACTATACTATAAAGAGTTGCAGTTTTACTCAATAATTTTTCCGCATTATATGTATCAGAAATCTGAAATATACCCAAAAAAAATCCATTTTTTAAGTTCTAATTCGAATGTTCGTTCCAGAAAAAAAAACAGCTAGAAGTGGGGGAATGGTTAAACAAGAACTAACTAGCACACTTTATTCCAAAACACACAGCTTTTATTTCCCCCTCAAATCAACGCAAATAAGCCCAAAAAAATGCCTATATATATTTCAAGAGAAATGTCCTGGTTATCCAATCCCAAAATGGCATGGTACTAAAAACTGTGTAGAACCAATCGAAAAAATGACGGTATTGCTAGGTACTTACTTCCGCCGCATCATCTTCTCCTTGTAGTAGTTCTTCTTCGACGACATCTCCGATTAGACTGTATCCCTAGAAACCCAAGACAGCGGGTTATTAGACCATATCCCTAATAAAATGAAGGGAATTGTGGGAGGAGATGATGAGATGTGAGCTGACTTACGATTGGCTAAAATTACAATCATGCAATTAAATTAAACCAGAGAAAAAGCACACATAATTGATGTGATACTTGAGCATCATCTAATGATATGGCAAAATAGACAAAGGCATCAACATAATGTAATAAGATTGCAACTAACTTGAGTTATTAAACAATCTAGGTTCATCAGCTTTTGGAACAGCCTTATACGATCTCTCGATTTAACAAAAAGGCGAAAACTAAATATTGCGCGCTCTGGATTTGATCTTAACGCACGCTCACCTCCCCGCGGTGTGCTTCTTCTCCGGCGACAGCAAGCGGTTAGCGGGGGTTAGGGTTAGGGGGGTTCACCGTGGCCCCCGGCTGTAGAGGAAGGGGTGGGAGGCGGCGGCCCTGTGGTGCAGCGGTGGCGCCGCCGGCCGTGGGTTTGGAGGAGGGCGACGGGTGATGGCGGCGGGCGGCACGACGACGGCGGTGGACGATTTAGGTCGGGCGAGGCCTGCGGCGGCGGCGGTGGAAGGGCAGGGGGCGGCGGTGGAAGCTGCGGGGAGGCGGGCCGGCGTGGCGGGGGCGGTGGTCGAGTGGGAGACGACGGCGTACACGGGGCGGAGGCGGCGGCGGCGGCGGCGGGCGAGGTCTCGAGGAGGAGGCAATAACCATTACAAACTAAGGCAAAATTTAATTTATACCACTAAGAAACATGACGTTTCGAGATATACCATTTAGAATATTAAATTTGGATATATGTCACTTTAAATTATGTTGATTTTGATATATATCACTCTATGATACATTTGTCCCTGACTCTTCTTCTTCCTCCCCTTTTCCTCTCTCCCGAATTACCTCCGACCAGAGTGGCTACAGTAATACAATTTATTCTACTAGACATATACCGGGCCACGAGGAATCAAGCTATTTATGGTGACTCTTCTTCTCAGTGTGGAAGGCCAACGGCTCTATCGCAGAGTAAGGCATTTGTCAGGATGTTGTACTCGTTGGAGAAGCTCTGCTCCACCGCCCGCACTCGTGTACAGTTCTTGGCCAAAATATTGCCATCCCAGTTAAATCGACCTCGGGTTTCACATCTCTTGGTTGTCCAATGACACCAAGATACCTCGATGAACTCGCAGGGTTGAGCTCGACCACCGGCGTCCCGATCGAGGCTCCCGCCATCGAGCCTCGCCGACGCTGTCCCAGGCGATCACATTGGCGATGTTGTATGCCACTCTGGTCGGAGGTAGTTCGGGAGAGAGGAAAAGGGGAGGAAGAAGAAGTGCCATGGGCAAATGTGTCATAGAGTGGCATATATCAAAGCCAACATGATTTAGAGTGGCATATATCCAAATTCAATATTCTAAGTGGTATATCTTGAAACGTCATGTTTCTTAGTGGCATAAATCAAATTTTGCCACAAACTAAAGTCTAGAAATTTGAAAACGAATTTACAAACCTAGCTCACAGGCTCAGGGTCACGGCCACCGATCAGACCGTCAGAGGCGCTACAGAGGTAGACGGCCGGAGGGAGACAACGAAGGCGGTGTGAGACGGCGGCGGACTGGTGCAGGGGAACGCGCTCGCCGGTGGGAGGCGGTCGATTGACTCGATTATTTTGCTCACCAGCTGATGCTAGGGCCTGAGCGGTGGGAGGAGGGGGGTCGGGTCAGGAGGCTGCGGGCCGTGGGAGTGATGATACTGCTAATAACTAGTATTGGAATTTTTAATGGGCTAATAATTTTAGGCCAGCGTGCTGAGGCCCCGTATCCCCAGCCCTAAATCCTAATTGTGGCCGATCAGATTGGCATTCGGCAATGGTGTGAACAACATTTCACACTTGTCCCATATCAGCAGATCAGCCCGGGAGAAATCTGAAGTCGTGCGTTTCTGTGAAGTAAGCCAGTCACTGCCTGCCTCAGGGAAGTCAGGTGTCGCACGGGGATCCTCGAAGGAGTCGATACGGAGGAGCTATGGTGTATTAGGAGCGATCTCTATCAAAAATAAATGTTGATACACCGGCCTCGCCTGCAACCCGCCTCGTTGCCGCGTCCCTGTGATGATTATAGGTGCATCCGAGCCCGAGTCGGAATCCCATACAAACCGTAAGGAACTCGGAGACGGATTTTGTTCCATTCATAAATCTAGGGTAATGATAGTACGCGTACTTCCGACGTAGATACAATCCATCGGACGCTTTCTATGTTTTGTCTTTCCAGTTCAGTGTACAGGTGGACCTCACTAGGTGTTTTTCCCACTCGATGCTTTGTCTTCACAGTTTCCACTCTTGCGGCCTTACTTCAATTTATTTCCCCCCAAACCCCATCTCGTCTCCTCACTCTACAGCCACAGTAAAATCAAAGTGGATCAAGTGCCTTCGGGAGAAAGAATTAGAGAGTGAGGGAATCTCACACGCTCTCTCCTTCTATCTCCATCTCCTCCGTGTCTGTAATCCCCCTCTAGGCGGCCATTCGTAGATCCCCCCAACGAGCTCGGTGTCGATGGCAACCATCCCGAATGTTCTCGGGGGCGTCGTTGACTCTACTACTGCCCCTCAAGCCTCCGCTGCGATGGATGCGGAGGTGTTACTGTCATAGCGACGCTATGGTGCTCTGCCTTGTGTAGACACTAGTCGTGTTTTTCTCCTCCGGTATCCTTGTTGCAAGTATTTTATGGATTTGTTGCAACATCTTTCTCAAATTGTTGCATAAGGTGTTTCATTTTGTTGCAACATGTTTTCTCAAATATTGTAGCAAAAGGAATTTTATAGTAGTTAGCTTGCGGATTTGTTGCATAAGATTTTTTTTGTTGCAAATTCGTCCCCCCCCCCCGTGTTGTAGTGGGTTTGCCACATGGTGCATCGTTGTTGTTGTGATTGCTATGATTTTTTGTATGTCTTGAGTGTGAATGTTGCAGTGTTGTAACACATGTGTTTTTTTATCGTATTGGATGAAGATCTGTTGCAAGTTTACTAAATGATTGTTACTCCTCATCGATTTTTGTTGCACCAGATCGATCATTTTAAGTCAAGTCGATGCCGGAGAGGAGTGTACGAAGGGAGGATGATGGAGAGGTGGCTTCTCATCGTACATCCGGACATTAGTTCTACCCGTAAATATAATCTGGCACGATACATTCGTTCATTCACTCGTTGCTCAGGTACACGTTCAATCCCTGTCCCGGCCGCCGCGTGCTCCACCCTCTGCAAGTCTGCATCCATCTTGTCTTCGAGCCGTCGATGGAGCCAGCTCGGGGACTATTTGGGTCTGAATGCAGCAAAGAAAGCGTGATCACTCTCTTCAAATGGAGAGATTCATCTCAATTCAAATTAGTTAATTACGCGTATGACAATATTGCCAGAAGGCTATGCTGGTAACATTAGTATTACAGTATCCAATTATCCATGCAGCTTTTGTAGGCTCTGACAGGCTTTGTGTGACCTTGATCACTTAACTTGCTAATTGAATGCCTTCAGTGTAATGCTAGAAGCAGGGTGCCATATCGATCTGTTTCAATTGTCGTACCATGGAAGAGTATTTTTCTTCTCTTCAGTGTAAAACAAGAAGCACATGCATAGTGATATGTTTCAATAGAAGAATATCTATTTTAGCACGATGCAAAGTTTATTTTAGCTCCCATCGTTGTTACCCATGTCACTGATGCTAACACAGTACTTGTTCTGTCACATTTATAGTTGCTTAAACAGTATTTGCTTTTAGATGACGAAGTTTATGCTAGAAGATTTTGAAAGCGACTAACAAGATCTTTGTCAGCCATTCAACTCTCTTAACAAGTTTTTTCGCTAACACGAAATAGATTTGGGCGTAATTCCATTAAGAAAGAAACAAGGAAGTGTCGTAGCAGAAAGACCAGGGTACCCTTTTGTCTTAGGAATGGACGGAAGGGAGAGGAGCCAATGACCATAGGATGTATATGTGTATTGCTCATGTGTGAAATGAGGAGTTGTTCCCTTACTTACAAGCCCATGAGCCCATATATATAGAGGGGGTAAGAAGGGATATTTTCTTTCCCCTACTTTACATTGAGAGAGGGGGGACATTTTAGGTATATTTTCATAAATACAACACATGGATCTAGTCTATACACACAGGTTTTCCCCCTAGGGCTGCCCTGGTACTGCCGACGACCTTAGGGGACGAGATACCCCTTGGTGCTCTACTACAACAACTCCCTCGTCTGCAAGGGCCGAGGTCGCGAGGGCAAGTCCCGTGGTCCCGAGGGGCAAGTGGAAGCAGTGCTTTCACTCCTGGCCCCTCGGGAGTCGGGATACCCCGGGAAAAGTCGACACGGAGCCACCAAGCCGAGGCATGGCCCTCGGCGACGGCGGCGTCGAGCCGCCGCCGAGACTATAGCCTCTAGGCGGGTGGTGGCGACAGAGCCCGTGTGGCGAAGTCGACACGAGCCGCCACGCTAAGGCACGGCCCGAGGCGAACAATAGCGTTGGGGCCACCGCACGAGAATATAGCCTCTAGGCGGGCAGTGAGCAGCAGCAGAGCCTGTGTGGGTGAAGTCGACGCGGAGCTGCCACGCCGAGACATGGTGCTTGAGGCGGACGACGCGTCAAGGCCGCCCCGCCGAGTCTCTAGCCTCTAAGCGGGCAGTGAGCAGTGGTAGAGCCCGTGTGGGTGAAGTCGACGCGGAGCTGCCACGCCGAGGCTATAGCCTCTAGGCGGGCAGTGAGCAGCGGTAGAGCTCGTGTGGGCAAAGTCGACGCGGAGCTGCCACACCGAGGCTATAGCCTCTAGGTGGGCGGTGAGTAGCAGCAAAGCCTATGTGAGCGAAGCCGATGCGGAGCTGCCACGTTGAGGCATGGCCCTCAAGGTGGATGGCGCGTCGGGGTTGCCCCGCCAATGCTATAGCCTCTAGGCGTGCGGTGAGCAGCAACAGAGCTCGTGTGGGCGAAGTCGATGCAGGGCCGCCACGCGCGAGGCATGGCCCTCGAGGCGGGCGAAGCGATGTGGCACTGTTGTGTTTGATTACTCCTTCGATGTGACCACTTGTGATGGTCCTGTTGGGGGCCAGGTACCGTCCCCCCTTCAGCTGCTCCTAGTGATTTGTACGTGCAACTTGGGGTGGTGTGAAGGGCTGAAGTTGTCTGTAGGGGGGCGAATATTGAGCTCACTTGGGGGCCCAAAACTAGTGAGGGGAGGCGAAATCGAACACCGTCCCCATACTTTTTATTGGGCTCGCCAGAGCCCAAAGCTAGCGAGGGGAGACGGCCGAACGCCATCCCCATACTTTTTATCCCCATACTTTTTTATTGGACTCGCCAGAGCCCAAAGCTAGCAAGGGAGGCGGAGCAACGCAGCCCCTATACTTTTTGATTGGGCTCGTGTGGCAATCCAAAGCTAGCAAGGAGGAGGTGAAGCCAACGCCGCCTCCATACTTTTTATTGGGCTCGTGTGGAGCCCAAAGCTAGCAGGTGGAGGCGGCCGAACACCGCCCCTTAATTTTTTGATTGCGCTCATGTGGGATCCCAAAGCTAATGAGGGGGAGGCAAAGCCGAACGCCGTCCCCCATACTTTTTTGATTGGGCTCGTGTGGGAGCCCAAAGCTAGCGAGGGGGAGGCGAAGCCAAACACCATCCCCCATATGGCGGTGCAAGATTCGTGATGTGCGATGTCTCTCTACCGAGGCGAGGCCCTTGAGGCGGGAGACTCCTTAGTCACTGAGGTGTGGCCGTCATAACGACTAGGGTTGCGCATTTGAGCGAGATATTTTGATGTCTCTCCACCGAGATGAGGCTTTCGAGGCGGGAGACTCACTAGTCGTCGAGGCGCGGCCATCGAAACTACTAGGGTTGCACGTTTGAGAGCGATATTTTGAATTCTCTCCACCGAGGCGAGGCCCTCAAGGCAGGAGCCTTCCTAGTCGCCGAGGTGCGGCCGTCAGAACGACTAGGGTTGCGTGTTTGAGCACGATATTTTGATATCTCTCCGCCGAGGCGAGGCCCTCGAGGTGGGAGCCTCCCTGGTCGCCGAGGTGTGGCCGTCAGAATGACTAGGGTTACACATTTGAGCGCGATATTTTGATGTCTCTCTGCCGAGGCGAGGCCTTCAAGACGGGAGACTCCCTAGTTGCCGAGGTGCGGCCGTCGGAACGACTAGGGTTGCGCATTTGAGCGTGATATTTTGATCTCTCTGTCGATATAAGGCTTTAGAGGCAGGAGACTACCTAGTCGTCGAGGTGCGGCCGTTGGAACGACTAGGGTTATGCGTTTGAGCGCGATATTTTGATGTCTCTCCGTCGAGGCGAGGCCCCCGAGCGGGAGACTCCCTAGTCGCCGAGGTGTGGTCGCCAGAATGACTAGGGTTGCTCATTTGAGCACGATATTTTGATCTCTCCGCCGATGCGAGACCTTCGAGGCAGGAGACTCCCTAGTCGTCAAGGTGCGGCCGTCGGAACGAGTAGGGTTACGAGTCCGAGCGCAATATTTTGATTTCTCTCGGCCGAGGCGAGGCCCTTGAAGCGGGAGACTCCCTAGTCACCGATGCACAGTCGTCGGAACAACTAGGGTTGCGCGTTTGAGCGAGATATTTTGATGTTTCTTCGTCAAGACGAGGCCTTCGAGGCGGGAGAATCCCTAGTGGCCGAGGCGCGGCCGTCGGAATGACTTGGGTTGCGCGTTTGAGCGAGATATTTTGATGTCTCTCCGCCGAGGCGAGACCCTCAAGGCAAAAGACTCCCTAGTCGCCAAGGCGTGGCCGTCGGAACGACTAGGGTTGCACGTTTGAGCGCGATATTTTGATCTCTCTGTCGAGGTGAAGCCCTTGGGGTGGGATACTCCCTAGTCGTCGAGGCGTGGCGGTCGGAGCGACTAGGATTACATGTTTAAGCGTGATATTTTGATGTCTCTTCGCCAAGTTGAGTCCCTCGAGGCGAGAGACTCCCTAGTCGCCGAGGCGCAGCCATTGGAACGACTAGGGTTGCGCGTTTCAGTGTGATATTTTGATGTCTATCTGCCGAGGCGAGATTGGACCAAACGACGACTAGACGGGGTGAATAGGAGCACGATCTCTTTTTCACAAAGATCGGATTCAACACGATTTTCTCTTTGCTATGAGAGCTATGAATATCAATATCTAAGCACAGCAGAAGTCTTGTATTGCATCCAATCCAAACCCCGGAGCAAAACAACCAAAATCAACAAATGCCAAAATTCTAAGTGTTGGGCGGTATGACCTCTATGTCAATGGCGGTCAAACCGGTCACCTTGAGCGGCCAGACCGGTCACCTTGGACGGTCGGACCTCCAGCCTAATAAATAGTGAAATCAGCCAGAAAAACGAAGTTGTAAATATGTGTAACTTTTGATCTACAACTCCAAACTCGATAAAACTTGGAACACACCTTCTTAAGGATATTAGGAACATATTCCAATAAAAAAATCGTGAAGATCCTTAGCAAAGTTCCGACCTTTTCCCGTTTGAGTGAAGGATGGTTTAAAACCGAATCAAAACGAAAACTAGATCCAAAACCTTGCTCGTGGGTTAGAGATGATCCTAGATGAGTTCTCACATGTCACAGCAAGCAAGATTGGGGGTAGAAACCAACAGAAAACTTGAGAATCAAAGAAAGCCCAAAAATCACAAAATAGAGAGCAAGAACGAAAAGAGACTCGTCTCAAGAAAACTTGCATAGATTGATTTGTGATTATTGCTGGTTTACAACCACTCCAACATGGAGGACAAAACTCAATACATGAGCACATAATCAATCTTCTCTTCAAGAATCCTAACCTGTCCACTCCATAATCTCCAAAACAAAACTAGGATTTCAAAAAAAGCAAAAGGATTAAGGAGGTGCACAACACCCTCCCATATTTATAGTGGAGGCTAACCTTCTAGAAGAGTTTCCTATTGGACACCCGTTAAGCCCACACACAAACGGGTTTAACTCACGTACGCATTTTAAAGCGTCGTCTTCATCTTCTCTTGACCTAAACCACCTCTCCTTGCGTCGTCTTGCGCCGCGGTTTAGCCAAAAGCAATCAATGCGGTATTTTAGAGATATTACCAAAATACCCCTTCTCGATCCTTTTCCGAAGACCAAGTCCAATCTTCATGAAGCACTTCCATGCTTCGCCACGTGTAGGTTGATCAACGGCTCTCATCTTGTCGGCAAGTCTCTCCTATCCGGCTCCCACCGAAACCACCACGACACTTGTACCGACCTCCGCGCCGCTTGATGCAACCCGTCGCACCGAACTTCTCGTACGGTCACCCTTGTCCATTTTGCGTAACGCTCGAATCCAATGACTTCACCCGGCACCATTGATCGTTCTGAACCTCAGCTCTCAAGCCTAGTCCCGATCATCCTCACCGTTGACCATCGTTGATCTCCAAGCAACCTGCACAACAATAGACCAAGAAATCGATTCCGGGAACAAGTTCTTCGCAACTTGACCCACGTTAGTCAAAACATGCATCATGCAACATATATGTACTGAAGCTCATGAACTTGACTCAACAAACAAACATCGCTGCTACGAGAGCCGACGATACAAATGAAAACCGGTCAGACCGCCATTCAATGGCCGGTCTGACCGCCTCGATCGACCGCTCGATCACGGCCGCCGGCGAGACCACCCAAAAGGGACTTGGCCAAAATTCAGCACTTGAAATCCGAAACCTCTCTGAAAATTTCAAACGAATAGAACTTTTGACTAGAAGCACAAAAAATTATGAGACCAAGTGTGTGAGAATCCACTCTCTTGCCTACACCTTCTATTTTTGGCCCAGCTCCAAACTCCACTTTTTGTATTGGCCGGTCCGACCACCACCTATGGTCGGTCGGACCGCCCAACCGGTCTAACCACCGCCCTGGCCGGTCAGACCGCCATTGACCTGACAGAACTGAACCTTTGCCAAAAACGCGTGATTCAACAAACCTTTAAAGCCATTGTCAATTGTAACATCATTCTAAGATCAGGAGCATATCCCCATGATATCCACAGAGACCCTCGTGGTGGGAGACTCCCTAGTCACCGAGGTGCGGCCGTCGAAACGACTAGCGAGAGGAGTGTGTGCACCGGGGCTCAGGGTCATGTGCGGCGTCTTATTTATACACTTCACACTCGCGAGTGAGTCAGTGCGCATGACGAGGCTCAGAGCTATGCGCATCATCTTATTTATACACTTCACACTCGCGAGAGTGAGTTAGGGTGCACCGGGGCTCAGAGCCTTGCACGGCGTCTTATTATACACTTCACACTCGCGAGAGTGAGTTAGCGTGCACCGGGGCTCGGGGTCATGCGCGGCGCCTTATTTATACACTTCACACTCGTGGGAGTGAGTTAGGGTGCACCGGGGCTCGGGGCCATGCGTGGCGTCTTATTTATACACTTCGCACTTGCGAGAGTGAGTCAGTGTGCACTGGGTTCAGGACCATACGCGGCGTCTTATTTATACACTTCACACTCGCGAGAGTGAGTTCATGCGCACTGGGGCTCGAGGCCTTACGCGGTATTTTATTTGTACACTTCACACTAGCGAGAGTAAGTCAGTGTGCACCGGGGCTCGGGGCCATACGCGGCGTCTTATTTATACACTTGACACTAGCGAGAGTGAATCAGTGTGCACTGGGGCTCAGGGCCATGCGCGGCGTCTTGTTTATACACTTCACACTCGCGAGAGTAAGTTAGTGTGCACCGGGGCTCAGGGCCTTGCGCGACGTCTTATTTATACACTTCACACTCGCGAGAGTGAGTTAGTGTGCACCGGGGCTCGGGGCCATACGCGGTGTCTTATTTATACACTTCACACTCGCGAGAGGACGTATTATTTATACACTTCACACTCGCAAGAGTGAGTTAGTGTGCACCGAGCTTGAGGCCTTCCACGGTGTCTTATTTATACACTTTCACACTCACGAGAGTGAGTTAGTGTGCACTGGGGCTCGGGGCATACAACGTCTTATTTATACACTTCACACTAGCAAGAATGAATCAGTGTGCACCGGGGCTCGGAGCCATACGCGACGTCTTTTTTTATACACTTTACACTCGTGAGAGTGAGTTAGTGTGCACCGGGGCTCAAGTCATACGCGGTGTCTTATTTATACACCTCATACTCACATGACTGAGTTAGCGTACACCGGGATTCGCTATTGCTCTCATTTGAGTGCTAAGGAGTCTTATATGCATATACAGTAGTCTCAATTATATACGCCTTCCAACCAGGACCTCACTGAAGAGGAGTGACTCGCATGCGCCAAGAAGAGGGAGCAAGGCGACGGCTCCTTAGGTGGTGAGAACCGTTACCACCGCAAGCCATGTGGCCATGGGCGCGGTAAAGGCGGGCACGACGACAAGGACGGTGGCTCGTCTAGTGTGCGTCGTGACATGTCGCAGGTTCAGTGCTACAACTGCGATAAGTACAAGCATTACTTCGAGATCGCTGCAAGCGCGGCGAGCAATTAACTCGACGCAGTTGACGACGACGACGACGAACCTACGTTTCTCATGACGTGAGTGTGTGCGCTCATCGAGGCTTCTGTGGGCGTAGGCACTGACGTGGTGCTCAGCGAGGTGCACATGCAGATGCATCTAGAGCGCGAGGAGGACGCCCATGACGACACTTGGTACCTGGACACCGGTGCCAACAATCACATGTTCGGGTTCTAGGCAAGCTTCGCGGAGATGGACGAGGCGCCACCGCTCTGTCAAGTTCGGCGACGGCTCGGTGGTGGATATACACGGCGTGACACCGTCTGTTCACCTACCGAGCAGGGAAGCACCTTGCGCCGACAGGTGTACTACATCCCACAACTACGCAACAACATAGTGAGCCTCGGGCAGCTCGACGGGAACAGCTACTAAATGCTCATCTAGGATGGCGTACTCACAATTGGTCGATCAAGCGTTGCATACTTGCCCGGGTAAAACACACTCAAGAATCGGCTCTATGTGCTCACCCGAGCATTGCACAGCCGGTCTGCTTGTCCGCACGGTGCGGCGACAAATCGTGGTGACTGGCACAAGGCGGTCGGCGGTTCATGGGGCGGCAAGGCTGCTCGGATGCGGAAGCCAGTGGTGCATGGCAGCGTGTGGCGACGTGCATCGGGCGTGGCAGCCGGCAGCTGGCGGCAATGACGTGGCGGCAGAGTGTGAGCGCCAAGGTACGCTGGCAGGCGGCGGCGCGCATGGCGCAAGACGCGACGGTCACGGCAAAGACGCGCGAGGCCGACAAAGCGCGCCGCAGGTTCATGCGGAGGCGCCGCCGAGTGGGGCTAGCGGCGACGGCTTTGGCGAGGGCTCAAATCAAGGCTCGCGTGGCGAGGTTCGGCGCGCGGCAACGCATTGGCACGCCACGGCGCACACAGCGCGAGGCATAGCGCCCGCGCGAACGCGATGGCACGACGTCAGTTTACGGCCACGGCAGACGGGTGTGGCGCGAAGGGCGTGACAAGCAACACAACGAGCGGCATGCAGGGCGCGCACGGATGGCTCGGCGAGCACCAAAGATCGGTGGCGCAGGTCGCGACAAGGAGGCACGCATGGCACGCGGCTCAGTGGCTGGTGGCATGGCGCGGTCGACACACGGTGCCACCACAGTCGGGGTGCAACCCCAGACGACGCGCGGTAGTGTCGGGACCCAAATATGCAAATCTGACCCTCTGTGTATTCTGCACTAGTCCAGGATCACGCTAGTGCACACAGTGTCAACATTGATGAAATATCACATCCATACAACGAATATAAGAATAAACGAGTACATTTAAATAACAAATAACTGTTGGGACCTTACGGTCGAGTTTTACATTTATTAAGCCATGCAAGGCTGACAATAGAGAAATAAACTGCAGCGGAAACGAAATAAACTCCGGTGGCTCCCATCAATTTACCACAGGCAACTGACTGGGATCAAGACCCTAACGCTCAACCTTCGTAGAATTCCTCTTCAAAAGCAGGCGACGACTCCTCCACTTCAGTTGATTTGTTTAGCAAGAGTGAGTACACACCGTACTCGCAAGTCATACCACAGAATGCAATTTATAGATGATGGCTTATTCCAAAGGAATGGCTTCTGTGGTTAATTTGCAGAAGTGCAACATTTGCAATTGAATACAAATAATAGATTGAAAGCATAAATCAAAACAAATAGACAATAATAAGTTAACAATTGATTTCACAAAGGACACACAGTCTAATCAAGTTCTTTCACACACCAACAAGTTATCTCACACAATGACCCTTCCCAATTGTTTTATGAAAATCTACCCCTCGTGTGAAATTCCGAGCATGTCCATAACCGAGGACGCTGCTATTCGAATAGATTGGTTTAAACACTGCAGAGGTTGTACACTTTACCCACACGATGAAATCAACCTGATCGAGTTGATCACAACAAAACCTTTCAGAGACTTCATCTCAAACAATGACACTCTGGTGTGCTTTATCGCCATCAATTTGTACACACACTCTTTGAACGACACACACCATTGGACAGGATGCAAATGAATCGTCCCGCGATGTGACATATCACACCTCCACCCATCACACACCTTAAATACAACCCGAGTGGTCAATGTCAAGACTCCATAACTTACTAAGTCAGCCCAAATTTCATACTAGGCATGTGGTCGTGCAAGAAGGCCCAGTTCAATGGCGCACAAAGTTAAGTCCTTAATTGACTAAGGCAAGACTTCCAGCTTTTAACCCAAATCACAAAGTTTAATAAGCACACACTCCACCATTCACACAGTAATCCACCACTTGCCTCGCCTAAATCTTTTCCCACCTGCTGATTAAGTGCAACACATGCCATCAACGAGTAATAGCACACAAGACACACAGATTCATCACACGCTCCATAATCACTTAGTCAAGTTTATAATTGCAACTCTCACATGGAATGATGACTCGTGGCATGGCTAAGCGATCTAATCGTATCTAACCAACCCACGTTGGTGCTACGATAATACCAACTAATAATTAATCAACCTAGGGTGACAAAAGATCATGGCATACAATAGACAAGGTGGCATAACAATTTGGATTAATAGCTACACCCCAAAAGTATTTAAATAATTACTTGAAATAGAATGCAATACATTGAAACAAAGTATTTTGAAAACTGGTTCAATATGATCAAATGTATAACTTGCCTTGGAATAGATCTAGATATTGGTCTTGGTCTTGAGGTGCTCCTTCTTCACGCAAAATTCCACAGTATCGACGCCTACTGCAAACGAGACAAAAGAAACAAAACAAATAAATAACAGAGGCAAAACAAACTCCAAAATCAAATAAAATTCATAAATAAATAGATCTGAATTTTATATGAATTTACAAATTTGAATGGGCTCAATCGAGTTCGGATGCAAAAGATATGGGCTTTGGAAGATTGGAAAATCAATTAAACCCTAAATTGGATTTTCTCGAATTTCCGAATTAATTTTATAAAGGAAAATCGGATTATTGCGCAATGCTTGCGCCACCGAGAATTTCCGGAAAAGAATTAAAATTAAAATAAAATCGACAGTGGGCCCCACTGCCGCTGGCTCGACCCACGTGAACTCGGGTTCACCGAGCCACTAAGATTTGGCCCGCTGATCGAGCCACGCGGACGCCAAGTGGTCGCCACGCAAGCGACACGCAAGCGCACGAGGCGATGTGGCGCCGACGTGTCGCCGACGTCAGACAAACCAAGCAGCGGCTCGGGACCGAGGGCTCGCCGGCGTTGGCGGCGATCGCGGCAGCGAAGCCCAAAACGGGTTACCAAGGGGCGGCGAGGCTACTGGAGGTGACGGCGAGCTCAGCGGCAACGGCCACCGGCGGCGGCGAAGAAAGGTGGCGGCGCGCGAGCTCCGTTGTCGGACGGTCCCAAGAATCGGCAGCGGTGGCGTCCCGGGCGAAGGCGACATGCAAGCACTGTAGCTCCGGTTGTTGCGAGCACGAGGCGAAGGCGGCACGGACAACGAAGGTCCGAGGCGGCGAATCCGGCGGCGAAGAGGTTGCGGCCGGCGGCGAACCTTCGCAATGCGCCAAACGAAGACGGCTGTGGGCGCGCTTTAGGGTTTTGGTGGAGGAGGTCGAGGCGAAGAGGTTGGCACAGAGGCGGCCCTTTATAGCCCCGGGTGGAGAGATATCCGGAGAAGGCGCGCGGCGCCAGAGGGCGAGCCTGGGCGCGGGAGAGTCCCCGAGGGAGACGACGGTGACGTGGCGAGGCGGGCCACCGGTCACGGAAGCAACGGGCGCGCCAAGCCAGCTTCATGGGCCACCAACAATGAGAGTAAGAGGAGCAATACGGGCGAAGCGAGTCGCCGGCGACGGATCCAAGGGCCGGGAAGAGCGCGGAGCGATGCAGCGGCGTCGGCGATCATCAAGGGGGACACGCCGCGGAGATCCAGCAGCTCAAGGCGGGAATGGGTCATGAGTGGGCGAGGTGAGGAATAGGCCGGGCTTCGCCCAAGATCGTTCAAGGATTTTAAAATAGGTTTTTCTTTAAATAAATCCAGAAATGCAAATAGCAATTAGAAAATAGCAAATGACTTTGGAAAAATTCGGAAAATTCTATAAAATATATCCAAGCATATAGAATCTAAATAAAATAGTTTTGACCATTGTTGATGTTGGGATTAAGCACATTAAATCAATTTGCCCTTAAAGTCCAATTTAAGCTTTTAAATTAATATTCAAATAATCCAAAAGGTAAATTCTCTTGCTATCAATATTTAAAAGATTTTTAAAGCTCAAAAATAGGGATGTTACAAACCTCCCCTTAAACGAATCTCGCCCCCGAGATTCCGGCTAGCTAGAGAAAAGGCTAGGAACTCGCTTTTAACTCTTCTTCACGCTCCCACGCTGCTTCTTCTTCCGAGTGGTTACTCCACCGACTTTGCGTAAACGAACGGTCTTGCTTCCAGTGCGGCGCTCATGACATCCAAAATATCGACAGTCGCTCTTTGTATGTGAGATCTTCCTTCGCTCAATTGACTCCAACGGTCCGCTCTTCCGCACACGAAGGCACTTCTTCACCGAGAGACATGAAAGACATCATGCACTCGCTAACGATCGTGGTAACTCCAACTGTAAGCAACTTCTCCACTGCCCAAAACCTTGAATGGACCCACATACCTTGGAGCAAGCTTCCTTTGGTGTGGAATCTCTTAACACCTCTGAGCGGAGTAACTCAAGATACACAAAATCCTCTGTTCAAAGTCGAGGTCACGACGACGATTATCGCGATAACTCTTTGCCTGGATCGGGCTATCTTTAACCTCTCTCGATCATAGCGACTTGTTCTTCTGACTTCCTGAATAATATCGGCCCGAACACTACACGCTCAAATTGCCTCTCGACCAATTCAACGGAGTTCGCAGTACGACCATACAAAGCTTCAAATGGTGACATCTCGCAAACCGCTTGATAGCCGTTATTATACGAGAATTCGCATACGGTAAACTTTTATCCCAATCGTAGCATTAGCTAAGGCACGTGCTCTTAACATGTCTTCTAATATCTCGTTGACTCTTTCATCATCCATCCGTCTGTGGATGATAAGCGATCTCAAATTCGGATGAGTTCCCGGGCTTCATGTAGACTCGCCAAAACGAGAGGTGAATTGAGATCCTCGATCCGACACTATCTTCTTAGGCACACCGCGGTGACAATTTTGTCATATACAATTCCGCCAAGCGGTCTCGAGTAAGTGGTTTTGACTGGCAAGAAATTGGCAACCTTAGTCAAACGATCCACTATTACCCAAATTGAATCATAACCTGATTGAGTCTTGGGTAGTCCGGTAATAAAATCCATACCGATCTCTTCCCACTTCCATTCTGGTATCTTTAGCGGTTGTAGCAATCCTGCCGCCTCGATGTTCGGCCTTTACTTTCGACACACGTCGCATAAGGCAGCGAACTCTGCGACGTCTCGCTTTAGGTTTGGCCACCAAAACTTATTCTTAACATCCTGATACATCTTAGTACTTCCAGGGTGAATCGAATACTTAGAGTCATGGGCTTCCTTCAGAATCAGTTGTCTTAAACCATCAATATCCGGTACACAGATGCGTCCATTGATCCACAATATATCCTGATCATCCACGGTGAAGTCTTTAAATTTTCCTTCGCCATCTTCTTCTTGAGGTCGGCAAACTCGTAATCCTTGGGTTGCGCTTCACGAACTGCTTTCTCCGAGTAGACTGCACTTCCAAATCGCCACAAATCCTTCCGAACAACTTCTAGTCAGTAGCTTCGAATTCCTCCCGAAGTTCCGGCAAATCTCTTTACTTCCGAGCATTGCGGTAGCTTTTACGACTCAAGTGCATCCAGAACTACATTGGCCTTACCAGATGGTAATGGATTCCAAGGTTATAATCCTTTATTAATTCCAACCATCTTCTCTGCCTCATGTTCAAATCGGTCGAGTGAATATGTACTTCGTGCTCTTATGATCTGTAGACTTCACAATGATTACCGATGAGATAATGACGCCAAATCTTCAAGGCATGCACTACGGCAAATAGTTCCAAATCATGGGTAGGGTAGTTCTCTTCATGAGGCCTTAATTGCCTTGACGCATAAGCGGCGCCTCTTCCTTCTTGCATAAGGACACATCCTAATCCTTGACGCGAAGCATCACAAGAGATATCAAAATCCTTACTAATATCCCAAAAAACTAGCATCGGGTCAAGTCAAACGCTCCTTCAATTCTTGAAAACTTTCTTCACAAGTCAGTCCAAATAAACTTCTTCTCTTTCTTCAACAATTGCGTAAGAGGTTTAGCAATCGTTGAGAACCCTTCAATGAAACGACGATAGTATCCCGCCATTCCCAAGAAACTACGAATTTGAGTAACCGCCTTGGGTCGCTCCCAATTCATTACTGACTTGAACCTTTCCGGTCAATCGCTACTCCTTCTACTGTCATTACATGACCGAGAAAATCAACTTTCTTCTTCCAAAAGTCACACTTGCTAAACTTGGCATACAAACCGATGCTCTCTCGAGCTTCTCTAGGATTAATCTCAAATGTTCGTATGTTCTTCTTCCGACTTTGAGTATACCAAAATATCATCAATGAATACTACCACGAACTTATCCAAATATTCCATGAATACTTTGTTCATCATGTTCATGAAATAGGCGGGGCATTAGTCAATCCAAAAGACATGACTAAAACTCATAATGTCCATACCGGTTGAGAAAGCGGTCTTTGGTACATCCTTAGGACAAATCTTCAATCGATGGTAACTCGATCGCAGATCGATCTTGGAGAATACTCCGCTCCTTTCATCCGGTCGAACAAATCATCAATTCGGGCAATGGGTACTTATTTTTGATGGTGACTTCGTTGAGGAACGATAATCGATACACATTCTCATACTTCCATCTTTCTTCTTAACGAACAAAACAGTGCTCCCCATGGCGATTTAACTAGGTCTTACAAAACCTTTCTCCAAGAGTTCTTCTATCCGCTTCTTCATTTCCACAAGTTCATCGACCGCATCCGATAGGGTCTCTTGAAATTGGTCTTGTTCTCGCACTAGATCGATGACAAACTCAATGTCACGGTCCGGTGGCATTCCCCGTAATTCTTCCGAAATACATCCGGTAATCTCGACTCTGTACGCCTTCCAAAGAAACTATCTTCGATCGCTGACTACCAAATGTCCATCACGCATCGAGGTGGCTAGAAATTCTACTTTCTTTCCGTGGTATCCTCAATTGTCACGGCTCTTGACCACAATCTAGCATCGCTTTATGTTTGGATAACCAATCCATACCAAGGATGACATCTATGGTCCGAGTGTCTAGAACTATTAGGTTGGCTAGAAACTCAACTCCACTATGAGTAGCCTAGCTCCTAAACATCCAACTTTAGAACTTAGCTCTGCTCCAGGCGACTGGACTAACAGAGTATGCTTAAGATGCATAACTTCCAATTTATTCTTAGTTGCAAAAATTCCAGAAACAAACGAATGCGAAGCTCCGTAATCAAATGTAATCGATGCAGTCTTGAATTTACTATGAACTTACCCGAGACAACGTCAGGTGCTTCTTGGGCTCCTTCCAGAGTGACGTGGTTGACACGGCCTCTGACCACTGATGGCGGTGCTCCTCCGGATTGACCGGTAGCTTGAGAAGTTCCTTGATGGTTGCCTTGTACTGGTGTCTTGGCTGGTGTGTTCCCAAGGTTGAAGCGTACTGGAGTGATAGTCCCATTCTCGGACATCGGTTGACGAAATGCCCTGGCTGACGACAGGTAAAGCAAACTCTGGTTGTATTCTGTGGGTTGCTTATTGGATTGGGGTTGACTGGTGCAGGGTTGCGAAAGTTCTGTGCAACTGGGCGAGGTGCTGAAGTTGGTGCAGTGGCCCGCGAGAATCGTGGTGGAAAACGGCTAAATCTGCGGTGGAATCATTCTTGCCCTTAGTCGGGTTGGTGACTTCCTTGTCGGGCCATTCTCGCTTCGATGATCTTCCAATTCCTTGCGCTTATCCTCTAGAATCAAAGCCTTGTTGATCAACTCTTGAAAATCGTGAAAGGTGTGGGCGATCAAGTTGACTTGAAGTCCAGTGTTCAATCCTTTCGAAAACGACTGACGAGCCTTGTCGCTGGCGACATCTTCTGCGAAGATATCGAGCAAGTTGAGAGAATTTGTTGAGGTAGTCGATCATCGACATTCCTCCTTGCTTGAGAGCACGAAATTCATCCTTCTTCGATCCATGATTCCTTCGGTACATGATATCGGGCGAAAAGCCCAGAACTCTTCCCAAGTAATATCTTGCGGCGTTCCATGCGCCGCACAAGTTTTCCCACCATTCGCGGCAATGCCTTCCATCCGTGATAGGCGACAGAACTTTTTCATGATCGCCGCATTGAGTGATCGCTAGCTTCTCTCAATAACACGGCCAATCATCGCCTTCACCGGTGAGACATGTCCGAAAAGGTTGGTGGACGGGTCCTCATAAACTCCGCCAACTTGATGATCCATTGTGACCATGAGCAACCGGGTTCCATTGTGATGTCGATTGTTGTTGCTCGCTATTCATAGCTCGTGATCCGATTCATCATGGTGTACATCACCGGTCTGAGAGTCATGAATGCTCCAAAATTCTGCGCAGATCAACCGACGGTGCTTGTGGTGGAACCGCCTCTGGGGATTTGTTCTCGCCCTTCCGATCATCGAGTATCGTAACCACTTGCGCAGCCTTGACGAGTCTCGAACCATCCGTGAATCTCCGGGGTTAGATAAGGTAGCAAGCACGAGATAAGTTGTAGAACTAAGCGGGAGGTAAAACCCAACATATTTTAAGAAAGCTCAATCAAACTCTTATATTGATTAAGATAATAGTATGGCTTGCAACAAATGCCTAAGGGCCTTTGCACTCATACTTGCACACAAAAATAAGGACGAACTTAAGCACACAAACTACCGCCTAAAGGGCGACTCAAGACATAAAGCGGCTAAGCTCAAACAACGCGAACAGACTACTCAAACAAATAGCCTCCGCACTTTGACGGTGCTCCCGCTCTTTGTAGACTCGAAGTGAGCCGCATCCTCGCAAACCGATCCCGATGTCCCGAGGTGGTGCAATGGGAGCAGTGTCCCGTGCAAAGTCTTCTTTGGTGCTTCGCTCTCGCGCCTCTGCTTGCTCTTCCGTTCACCGGTCCATCGCCTTCTTCAGGTCTTCCTCTTGATGTCTTCTTCGTGTCGCCCATAAAGAGTTTCTTCTAATATGGCGATCCTTTCTTCACTCTCAAGAGTCTCATAGGTACACTCACTCAGAGCGCTAACTCCAACGATTCCTCCCGAGCGTGCGAATCGGGCAAGATGCACGACGGTGGCGTTGTCTTCTCCTTTGTAGACGGAAAACGTGCGGCAAGATCCACGCCGGAAGTGCGGGGATGATAACGAAAACTGTGTCACGAAGCTCTCGAGAGTAAATGTTGCGATCCTCAGATGGCAAGGCGCGAAGACTCTGGATTGCTTCAATCCAAATACTCCTTCGAGAGATGTTCGATGGTTTGCTCGCCTTGGTGTTCTCGCTCGGCGAGATGGTCAAATGGCGATCACTCCACGATCTCTACTGCTCACAATCCAAGCACCGCCACTCAGACAATGGACGATCGAACCTCCAAGTACTTGTAGCAACTTCCAAAGCTCTACGGCAAGTCCTCCCTTGCGCTCTCCATAACTCAAGACGAGGCATCCACAAGATGGACAAGGATATGAAAACAACTTTAAAACAAATGGGAGAGAGAATTTCAAAGAATAGTTGAGTCAAGAGAGACATGAGATGAGTTAAGGAGTTCAATTAATCTTGTAAGTTAATATTTGCTTTAGAAAATAGTTTTGACTCACTAAGAACGGCCAATCTAACTAGGGTCAAGACCTACGATCAAGATGGCTCGATACCACCTCCGTCGGGACCCAAATATGCAAATCGACCTCTGTATTCTCGCACTAGTCCAGATCACGCTTAGTGCACACAAAGGTCAACATTGATGAAATATCACATCCATACAACGAATATAAGAATAAACGAGTACATTTAAATAACAAATAATCGTTGGGACCTTACGGTACGAGTTTACATTTATTAAGCCATGCAAGGTCGACAATAGAGAAATAAACTGCAATGAAATGAAATAAACTCCGTGGCTCCCATCAATTTACCACGAGCAACCGATCGATCAAGACCCTAACGCTCAACCTTCGTAGAATTCCTCTTCAAAAGCAAAGCACTTACTCTCCACTTCGCTGATTTGTTTAGCAAGAGTGAGTACACACCGCACTCGCAAGTCATACCACGTAATGCAATTTATAGATGATGGCTTATTCCAAAGGAATGGCTTCGTGGTTAATTTGCGTATGCAACATTTGCAATTGAATACAAATAATAGATTGAAAGCATAAATCAAAACAAATAGACAATAATAAGTTAACAATTGATTTCACAAAGGACACAGTCTAATCAAGTTCTTTCACACACCAACAAGTTATCTCACACAAATGACCCTTCCCAATTGTTTTATGAAAATCTACCCTCGTGTGAAATTCCGAGCATGTCCATAACCGAGGACGCGGCTATTCGAATAGATTGGTTTAAACACTCGCAGAGGTTGTACACTTTACCCACACGATGAAATCAACCGGATCGAGTTGATCACAACAAAACCTTTCGAGACTTCATCTCAAACAATGACACTCTGGTGTGCTTTATCGTCATCCAATTTGTACACACGACCCTTGGAACGACACACACCATTGGACGTGGATGCAATGAACCGTCCCGCGATGTGACATATCACACCTCCACCCATCATCACACACCTTAAATACAACTGAGTGGTCAATGTCAAGACTCCATAACTTACTAAGTCGCCCACCCATACTAGGCATGTGGTCGCATGAAGGCCCAGCTTCAATAGCGCACAAAGTTAAGTCCTTAATTGACTAAGGCAAGACTTCCAGCTTTAACCCAAATCACAAAGTTTAATAAGCACACACTCCACCATTCACACGTAATCCACCACTTGCCTCGCCTAAATCTTTTCCCACCTGCTGATTAAGTGCAACACATGCCATCAACGAGTAATAGCACACAAAGACACACAGATTCATCACACGCCCATAATCACTTAGTCAAGTTTATAATTGCAACTCTCACATGGAATGATGACTCGTGGCATGGCTAAGCGCCTAATCGTATCTAACCAACCCACGCTGGTGCTACAATAATACCAACTAATAATTAATCAACCTAGGGTGACAAAAAGATCATGGCATACAATAGACAAGGTGGCATAACAATTTGGATTAATAGCTACACCCTAAAAGTATTTAAATAATTACTTGAAATAGAATGCAATACATTGAAACAAAGTATTTTGAAAACTGGGTTCAATATGATCAAAGGTATAACTTGCCTTGGAATAGATCTAGATATTGGTCTTGGTCTTGAGGTGCTCCTTCTTCTGCAAAATTCCCCGAAGTATCGACGTCTACTCGCAAACGAGACAAAAGAAACAAAACAAATAAATAACAGAGGCAAAACAAACTCCAAAAATCAAATAAAATTCATAAATAAATAGATCTGAATTTTATATGAATTTACAAATTTGAATGTGCTCAATCGGAGTTCGGATGCAAAAGATATGGGCTTTGGAAGATTGGAAAAATCAATTAAACCCTAAATTGGATTTTTCTCGAATTTCCCGAATTAATTTTATAAAGGAAAATCGGATTATTGCGCAATGCTTGCGCCACCGAGAATTTCCGGAAAAGAATTAAAATTAAAATAAAACCGGCAGTGGGCCCCACTGCCGGTGGCTCTACCACGTGAACTGGGTTCACCGAGCCACTGAAGATTTGGCCCGCTGGATCGAGCCACGCGGGCGCCAAGTGGTCGCCACGCGTTTACACGCAAGCGCACGAGGTGATGTGGCGCCGACGTGGTCGCCGACGTCGCACACCAAGCGGCAAGGCTCGGGACCGAGGGCTCACGGCGTTCGGCGGCGACTTCACGGCAATGGGCCCAAAACGGTTACCAAGGGGCGGCGAGGCTACTGGAGGTGACGGCGAGCTCAGCGGCAACGGCCACCGGCGGCCGGCGAAGAAGGTGGCGGCGGCGCGAGCTCCGTTGTCGGACGGTCCGGAATCGGCGGTGGAGGCGCCCTCGGCGAAGGCGACGGCGGCACCGTAGCTCCGGTTGTTGCCAAGACGAGGGCGCATGGCGGCACGGACAACGAAGGTCCGAGGCGGCGAATCCGGCGGCGAAGAGGTTGCGGCCGGCGAACCTTCGCAATGCGCCAAACGAAGACGGGCAGGGGCGGCGCCTTAGGGTTTTGGTGGAGGAGGTCGAGGCGAAGAGGTTGGCACAGAGGCGGCCTTTATAGCCCCGGTGGAGAGATATCCGGAGAAGGCGGCGGCGCGCGCGTAGGGCGGAGTCGGGCGCGGAGAGTCCCCGAGGAGACGACGGTGACGTATGGGCGGGCCACCGTCACGAGCAAGCAAGCGCGCATACGGCCAGCCAGCGGGGCCACCAACAATGAGAGTAAGCGAGCAACATGCATGGGTGCGGGCAATGGGCGATCGGGATCCAAGGGTCGGGAGCGAGCGAGAGGCGAAGCGCATGCGAGCGCGATCGCGCAAGGGGACACGCGGCGGAGATCCAGCCGCTCAAGGCGGGAATGGGTCATGGTGGGCCGAGGTGAGGAATAGGCTGGGCTTCGCCCAAGATCGTTCAAGGATTTTAAAATAGGTTTTTCTTTTAAATAAATCCAGAAAATGCAAATAGCAATTAGAAAATAGCAAATGACTTTGGAAAAATTTCAGAAAATTCTATAAAATATATCCAAGCATATAGAATCTAAATAAAATAGTTTTGACCATTGTTGATGTTGGGATTAAGCACATTAAATCAATTTGCCCTTAAAGTCCAATTTAAGCTTTTTAAATTAATATTCAAATAATCCAAAAGGTAAATTCTCTTGCTATCAATATTTAAAAGATTTTTAAAAGCTCTGAAAAATAGGGATGTTACAGGTAGTCAAGCATATACTCCGGTACATTGCTAGTACGCGGAGCTATGGCTGTCATTACGCGAAGAAATTGGAGGAACTACGGTTTGTCAGCTACAGCGATAGCGATATGGCCAGCGACGTCAATGATCGCAAGAGCACAAGGATCGATATCGTCGAGATCAAGAAAACACATCAAAGATTAGAGGTATTTGTTGATTAATTCTTGATTGCATCCGTTTAATTTTTGTTTGCATGGTAACTGACAGCCATACAACACATTGATTGTGTATCCGTTTCTTTATGTGCATCAGCAGCATTGATAGAGTTTGTTGGCTGAGCAATGTGTAGGTTGGCAATCATGAGCGCTAGCAGCAGATTAATAATGCATTGAACGGTTAGCGTTGTTGGCTGAGCAATGACGATCAATGCCAGCAATCACTCGTTAGCGTTAGCAGTGAGCAGTTACTTATTAGTTTTTTTGCTAGTATAAATATGTGAAGAAAAACCAGAAAAGGCTACGACGGTTCAGAGCACCAAATATTGTTGTCTTCTGTTTGCTTGCTGATGACGTGCGTGTGTTTGAGTCCGCATTCGAGCGCTCGTGTGCGTAGACATTGGCGAGCGGGCTGATAGAGGTGCGATCGCGAAGAGGACTTCGACCAAAGAAATGGGAGGCCGAATGGGGCCTCGGTGCTTCGTGTTTGCTCAAGGTGGGTGCTTGGGTTTGGCACTTCAAGTCTACTCCAAGGTTAGTACGTGGAATGTGGGCTTTGGTTTTCTTATGCAACTTTTTATTCGGTCTCCACTCTCCACGACGACGCTAATCGTCGTAGCAAAAGACAACAGTGGGTACATGGTACCCTTTTGTCTTGGGAATGGACCAGAAGGAGAGGAGCCAAAGACCATAGGATGTATATGTGTATTGCTCATGAGTGAAATGAGGAGTTGTTCCCTTTTACAAGCCCATGAGCCCATATATATATATATATATATATATATATATATATATATATATATATATATGACGCTGTTTCCATACTCCTGGGAGTACATACTCCCGCTTCGAATATACCACTTAAATAAATATATTATACTTCTTTATCATGTTTAGTATACTTAAATGCCAATTATAAGATACTCCAGTGCAATTTGATTGAAAATTTTTCATTGGAGTCCTTTATTTTTGTCATATACCTTTTTCATATATAAACAAAAGTATACACACAAATTTTCTATAAAAAGTGGACTTTCATGATTTTTTTTATAGAACTCACTTTGGAGTATCTTATAATCATCATTGGAGTATACTCAAATAGATAAAGAGATATTATCATACGATTTAAGTGGTATATGAGAGGCGGGAGTACATACTCCCAGGAGTACCAAACCATTTATATATATATATAGGACGCCTGTTTCGTACTCTCAGGAGTACATACTCCCACTTTGAATATACCACTTAAACGAATATATTATACTTCTTTATCATTTTTAATATACTTAAATACCAATTATAAGATACTCCAGTGCAATTTGATTGAAAAATTTTCGTTGGAGTCCTTTATTTTTGCCATATACCTTTTCATATATAAACAAAAGTATATATATATATTTTCTATAAAAAGTGGACTTTCATTTAAAAAAAAATTTATAGAACTCACTCTGGAGTATCTTATAATCATCATTGGAGTATACTCAAATAGATAAAAGAGGTATTATCATACGATTTAAGTGGTATATGAGAGGCGGGAGTACATACTCCCAGGAGTACCAAACTATTTATATATATATATAGGGGTAAAAATGGATATTTCCTCCTGCTTTACATTGAGAGAGAGAGAGGTATTTTAGGTACATTTTTATAAATACAACACATGGATCTAATATGTACACACATATTTTTCCCTCGGGACCGTTCGGGTACTTCTGACGACCTTAGGGGGCAAGACACCCTTTGGTGCCATACTGGAGCCGGAAGTTAACGGTGCAAACGCCAAAGAAGGGGAGCCCTAACGGGCAGAACGACCCACAACACAAACAAAAGAAATAATATTAAAAAAAAAACAAACAAGGACTTAAAATAAGCTACAACGCGCCGGTGGTACAGGCAACAACCCTAGAAACCGTAAGAGACTAGCCCTGGATATGCCCCTGCAAGCACCTCGCTCCGGCCAATTGCCATTGCCCGCATTCTTCCTGGATGACCGGGGTAGAAATAAATATTGTAGCTCGGTTAAAAATTCTTCTAATTGCGCTCGTTAATTGATTAAATATTGAAATAAGTTAATTTTGAATGAAATTATATTTTACTCTGACTTGACTGGTTAAGTCGGTTCTAAAAATATCTTCAAACTACAAATAAAATTATATTGAATCAAATAGTGTAAATTTCAGGGAAAACTCGAGAAGATGCTCGATATCCCCTCGCGAGGTGGTCTAATGTTGCTTGCTCATTCTTGAAGGCCCTGTTAACTCTCTAACAAGTGCTGGGCTTCTTTTGTGTTTTAACTATTGGCTTCGGACTCCCTGAAGATTGGAGACCGACAGACGAACTGGAGGAGCTTAAAGTGTCAAACTATGGCCTTAAAATATACCTGGCGACCAGCCCCCAAAATTTTGTTCGGAGTTCCATGCAGGATAAATTGGGTTCTTTTTTCTTACTGATACAGCCATATAGCCATGGAAGATCAAGTTTATAAATGGGCACGAGCAAGTGCAAAAAACATCATATGATTACTGGGTGCAGTTGCTCATGCAAGAATCTTGCCAGAACCCAGTAGGAGGTATAAGCAGTGCATAGAGGTTTTTAGTACAGTTGGTCCATCCTACGAGCATACAAAATACCCAATAGGAGGTATAAGCACTGCATAGAGGTTGCCTACTTTCTCGGCAGTGGCAAAAACAGAGTAACAATACAGTAGCTTTTGTCAATACCTAATTACCTAGATATGCTGTGAATTTTACTGATAGAAACCTGGACAGCTTAAGACAGGAGGCACCATGAACCCTGAATGAACAGTCAGTCTTTCGCATCCATCACTCCGCCTGATGTAACCTGGAAAACGTGTTGCTGGTCAAGGGAAGCAACTTCTTGACATCAGATCATTGCTAATTTGTGTTGGGTGAAGCTTTCGGTCATGTAGGTAAGCAGCTAGAGTTAAATCACAAGAATTTGCTGTGCAAATTTGAGAAAAGCAATTTATCCAGATTTTAGCAACCTACCAAATTAAAGCAATCAACATCACAAGCAGTAAACATGTATAAAGCAAAAGGATATAGCTTCTCCCTCGGGAAGGTTAGGGGCGTCAAAGATCTTGCAGACACGCTGCTCGCCTTTGCCTTTCCTCAGCATCAACCGGATGGTGGCTGCATGCGCCAACACGTGGCCCCCCGCCGGTTTCTTTGGGTCAGATATGAACATACCACCACCTGGATCCGCAATCACTGGAACAAGAAGGAGAGGCTTATAATTTGACATCCCTTAATCTAAGAAAATAGACAGGATTAGATCGGAAAGGGCACCTTGGTTGGTGATGTACACTGCAACATTGAACTCCTCAGCAATCTTTGTAAGGCGGGACAGCATCTGTGCCAATTTTTGCTACAATTTCATAGCACACACCCTTAAGCAAGTATATAAAATGGTAGTATTCAACTACTTTATGGGTTGTCTGGTTTCAACACAATTAGCTAACAAGAATACCTGGCGCTCTGCAAGTTCACCCCTGCCACTGAAATCAACACGGAATAGTGCAATCACAGAATCCACAATCTATTTCCATGTTAAAAAAAATACCACATGAGCACAATTGATATATATCAACTTATAAATGTACTTTATGTTATAAGGTCATGCCTACCAGAAGCCTGAAAGGCTCTTCAGCCATCTTGGCAGCAAGGCCCAGGAGCAAGTTGTACTGGTGCTCATAAGTGTACGCACGGGCATATATGATCTAAACCAGAAATAGATGTAAAATTGAACAAATAGCTTGATCTATTAGCCATGAAATGGGTTAAGAGAAATGAGACATACGTTGTCAAGAACAGCATTGGCATCCATCCCAAATCTCTCAGCAATCGGCACAATGCGTTCAGGCCGGCTGAAAACTCCATTAAGGAAACAATTTGGAGAGAAACATGAATGTAAATAAATTCACTGAGCGGATCAGCTAAAGCCTAGAGGTATTACTCAGGCAATTCAAAAGATACAAAGTTCCCTCAGTGTCAATGTAGGCAACCTTCCCGTTCCCCCCATGCATGTGGATTGGAAGCTGCAGTTCATTAAATTAAAATAAGAAAGCTGTCCATTGCTTCTATGGTAGTAAGGTGCCATTGACAAAATTTGACATGGGAAACGAACCTGAGTGGAGACACACAAAGTGTGAGCCAACTGGGTCTTCCCTGACCTGCAAGACCACATAAATGATATGGATTTTAAAATTAGAAAGCTGGAACTGAATTGAGAAATGGGAAGACGTAGACATAAGTGCATCAAGAATCAACATTACGACTGTTCTCATTAAATAGTAAGAGGTTGTGTGTGTTACACAAAGCCAAATTGTTCCCAGCGATACAATACTAGAAAGCTACTATTACCTTTGCTGCGGATATGTTTCATGAGTTAGTATAAGAATCAGTGCAGTATAACATCAGGAAAATAGTGAAAATAATATCGATGCAGATATGTTTATAGTTCGGCAGGTAATAAGTATTGAGTGTGCTCAATGTTAACAGCACAGAAAGCATGTTTAGGAATTGTTGTATGCACTACCACCGATACCTCTACAACATTAGACGTTTAGACGATAGAAAAGGAGGTGCGAGAGGCTTGGAAAGGCTTTATATCAGATTATTATCAACCTGAATACTACTAACATGACTAAGCTAGGTCTAACTACATCTATTGACAGATATGGCCACACATCATAAATTTCAATGATACAAGTATACAACGAATAGGTGCTCCTGGCTCCCTGCAGCAATCAACTCCAGACAAAAAAAAGGAACAGGAGCATCTACTCACCGAACTCTCCAAATGCCTCTGTGATACAGAGTGTTTCAATCCCTCCTTCAAAATTTGAAAATGTCAATAGATTAGAACAACATAACAGCACGACTGATCAGAACAGAATCAAGGTCAAGAGATATGTTACCGCCAAGCAGCTCATCAAGCGCCTGGCTCCCAGTGGTAATTCGAACAACAGACTTCCGCTTCAAATAAGCCAAAATAAATCAAACAGCCTAAAGAACAGTACACAGGTAGAGTAATTGAAAGCACTAAAGCAGATTCACGAAGCAAACGATCATTTTCAGTTAGTTTAGCATGGAGCCGTTATTGGTAATCAAACAGCACTAGACTGTATGCTAATCGGTAGCTTAGCTTCTACTTTCTTACCTTAAGAAGGAGCTCACTTCCAGTCATGAAGCCCTGATTCTGTGGCAAACAAATATCACGGCAATTTCAGAAGAACATATCACACAAAAGTAATGGCACGAAAATTTCAAACTAAAATCAATGCAAAGAGAATTATACCAGAAGTTTTTCGGCAGCTTCACAGATCTTATCAACCTTTGCTTCAGATAAGCCCTTAATTCCGGTAAGGCTCTGCGAGATGAATCCATATATTGAGACAATATCAGCCATATGTTCAGAACATAGAACAAGTGAAAGCAAACAGGTGTCATAAACCATAAATCAACTTTAGCGTGCAACCAAAATTTATAGGGAGATGGCATGAAGATTTGGGATGCCGAGTTTAGAACCTTCTTGGTATGCATCATAAGGCCATTGCAAGTGTAGATCCCCGCATCCTGCAGCTTCTTCACATCTCCTGAGTTTATTCCTTGCGAGATCACTGTATTGCATGGATAAATGCACGAGTGAGTAGTTAGTGGAGGAATCATGCTCAGGATTCAAATTCATGGAAGAACCAAATGGAGCAGGAAGGTTCCAAAGTAGAAATGAATAAAGTGCAGGGAGAACACATTGGAGCACGGAACCAAACGAGAAGGCCGGATCACACCAAAACAACAGGTTAAGATCAAACTTGTTAAAATTAGCCGAAGCCACCAGTAATTGTGAAACACAAGAGGAACTAAGCTTAAACCCTACAGTTGTACTCGGAGTGCACCAAAACACTTACGTATAATTTGTTCAAATATGCACAAAAATCATACAGGATTGGACTATTTAGTTGCGAATTCCAAATTAGAGTAGTGATCACTACGACGGATTAAACGCAGAACAACTCAAAATGGGGGTAAATTCGGATCAATCCACCGAGAAAAAGCGACCCGTTAGCACGAATTTGCCGTAGAACACAGATCAAATTGTGTGGGAAGAGCAAAACCGCACGAAATTAGGCGACGAAGCAGCACTAATTTAGTCCCAGAACGCACGAAATTGGGGGAGAAAACCGAACGCAACGCAACACAACCACGCGCTGCACGCAGCAAAAGCAAACAAATGTCGAGACTAGGTCAAAATCGCGTCGAATCCACCTCGAGGCAGCACCAAGTTGAGATTAAAACGCGAGAAATTAGAGGGGGAAGTAACCGAAAGGCAAGGCGGAACGGACACACCAACACACGCGCGAAGGAGCACACATACACACACGAACAAGTAATGTGATGTCGGAGATGAGACGAGAGGGGATGGAGGGGAGGGGAGAGGGCTGGAGGCGGCGTACACTTGTCGATGGACTCGAAGCACTCCTCCTCCTCCTCGACCTTGTCGGCCTCCATGAGCTGGAGCTGCCCGCTCGCCATCTGCACGGACCCGCGCGCGCGCCTGAGGTGAGATGCATCGATCGGAGGAGAAGATGTTAAGCGCAAGCGCACTAGAAAACCCAAGCGACGACGGCGAGTGGAAGCGGGCGAGGAGGAGGAAACCTGTACGAGAGGCGGAGGTGGCGAGCTCGGGTTGGGACTTGGCGGAGAAGAAAGCGGGGGGCGAGAGAGAGGGAGGTGGTTGTGTTGTGTCTCGTCGCGTGTTCCGATGCGTAGATGAGTGTATCGCTGCGGCCTCCAGGTGGGGGGGTTTTTGAAGGCCTTCTGGTTCTGGGAGCAGCTTGGGCTGGCTCGTCTCACCGTTGGACCGGATCTGGTAGGCCGTGCCAGCCACCCAACCCAATAACCATTGCTGCCTAGGACGTGGGCGGCCCAAGCAACTTCAAAATTTGCACGGGAAAAACCACGAGAATCGGAGTGCCGAGCAAGTAATTCCCAACCCAAACTTCCAGAAACAGAACTAATTACAACTAGTAGCAATAGTGTTGCTGGTGGCGGACCAAGACTAAAATTTAGAAGGTGCTAATAGAATTTATTCATCTGATTGTGGCTTACTGAATACCGAATTGTCGAGCATCAGTAGTCTTCCTGAGCGCGACTGGGCTGAAGGTGCTAGAGGTATACCATGAGCCGACAGTTGGTAGGGGGACGCCAGCCCCAATTGCTACCTAGGTCCACCCCTAAGTGTTACCAGCATTACAACTCTCTCTCAAGGATATTGCTATCGTCCGTGTGTTCGATCCAGGAGTAGCCCTTCGAACGGTTCAAGTGCAATGCACCAATCGACTTGGATCTAACGACTCACAACACACACCAAGCGTTCATCCCCAAATAACCGGACCCAAATCATTTCATTATGCCTACACACAACAAAATGAGCTCACGTCCGTGGATAGGGAGGTCGCCGGTGATCCATTCCCAACACCCTTCCTCTTTGTGCTCCTCCTCCCAACGTTCCGATCCCCATCCTCCTCATGGTCACCTGAGCTCTAAAACTACAACCAACCACAACCACCGCAAGTTGCCACGGCATCACGAGCTTTGTCATTAGTAAAAGCATCCACAAACGCCACTCAAGCTCCGACGCGGGCACCTCGCCGTAAGAGCATCGGGCCGGACACACCCGGATAGATCCAGGCTCGCCAAGGGAATAGGCATGGGGCCAGCTGTCTCCTCCCCCAAGTTCACCTCCTGGTCGCCCTCCGCAAGCATCCTTCCTCCAGTTTGTTGCATGTATTTCTTGATTTTTTTGTGGTCCATTTTCTCCGTTGTTGCATGACCCACCCTGGTTTGTTGCAGCCACTTCACCATTTGTTGTAGATTTATCTTGATTGTCGCATCATTGTTCAAAAGATGCTGCAACAATTGTTTTCGGATGTTGTCACTATTATTTTCAAATGTTGCAATGTTGTAACATCAAAATTTATTTGATTTGGATATTTGAACTACTTTTAAAGCATAGTTAGGTTCTATATCGATGGTTTTATGCAATTTCGGTGAGAATATGATATTTTTCCAATCTTTTTTTTCTTGTCATGGTATTGTTATTTGCACATTTTGTTGCACTCATAGATTTAAATTGTTGCACACATTGTTTACGATGGAATGAAAGCTTTCCATTGTACGTCCGGACGCTAGTCGCTATCGACGATCATGACTGCCACGATCAAGCTGCAAAACTAGTGTTCAGTGCGCTGCTACTCAACCATGCAATCAAAACAGAAACAAAGAAACGTTACAAGAAAAATCAATAAACGCAAAAAAACAGCACACAGGATTATTCAACAAACACCAAATCCTTGATACGCTTTCTTGATCTCGACGATGTTGATCCTTGTGCACAGCTCCTGGAACTTGACGCGGCCGAGTTCCTTTGTCAGAATGTCAGATAGCTACTCTTCGGTCTTGATGTACTCCACCTCAACTTTGCCCCTCTCCTAACCATTCAACTGCCCACGACATTACCAGCATGCCACACACACACGCACGGACGCACGCAGCACACACACACACACATCTATCTTCCTTTTTGTGGGGCGGATTGATAGGCGTGCCAATTCGATCATTTAGTGGAATGCGAGGCGAGAAAGGGCAAGATGCATGAGCTTAGGGCGAGTTCACTGGGTGCTCGAGCACCTCCCACCGGACTAGTAGTACCCAACCATGAGCACCGCAAAAGCTAGCTCGTGACACAGTACGAGGGGAGCACAACATCGCTAGTGTTGGAGGAGACAAGGAGTGGAGGTTGAATAAACTCACCGTGACCCGTGAGGCATGTGGGTTGTGGCTTAAGGAGTTAAGGCTTAGTCTGCTATCACCCAATCAAGCTAGCTTCAAATTGTAAGATCCCAAAGTCATGTTACCAAAATTAAAATTATAAAATTATTATTTTATTGAATTTCCTTAGTTTCAAAAGAGTTTTGTTGTTTTCGATTTTTCTATATTTTAAAAGTCAATAATAAAGTTTATTAAGTTTTGGGTTTACTTTGGATTTAAATTTAAAAATAAAAACTTATGTAATTTCTCGAATCTTCTGGTATTTGAAAATGTTTCTCCTATCTTTCAAAAATTAAAAATAATTTATGTACAAAATTAAAAGCCAACCTTAAGTTGGGAATACTTTTATTAAGTTCAAAATAAGTTAGGAAATTTCGTGAATTTTTCATAATTTTTGAACTCTTTTACTATTTTCTAAAAGCTATTTTGATTTGTTGTATTTTCAAATTCAAAAATCAATTAAATCTCCTTTTGCTTTCAGTCAATCTCCTCCGCACATTTCCTTCCTCTCTCGACACAAGTCCATTCCTGCACACACCGACTGCTTTCCTCGGCGTGCTCCTCGCCGCCTACCGCCACCCCAATCGTGCCTCCTCTCTCCCACCGACATGGCGGTCCCACTGCTACCGACATGGCGGTCCCACCTGTCGGCACCTCTCATTGTTTTTCTTCCTCCCTGTCACCTCCTCCTTCCCGTTGCTCGCCCTGTCGTTCGTCGCCCCATCCCCTGGCGCACCTTCCCCAGTCTGCTCCCCACCTACTCTGCTTGACTCAGCACCTGCCACCACCACCGCCCATCTTTCCCCTCCTTGCCCCGCCTTCTCCCCACCGCCATGTTGACCTCGCCACGACCGCCTTTTGCTCCGCCTGTTGTAGAATCAAGGATAACCGACTAGAGGGGATGAATAGGAAGTTTTTTTAAAAAAACTTGACCTAATTATAGTTTTTATCTCAATTAAGACCTAGACAAAACTATATACAATTCTAGCTAGGTAATTCTACAAAAGTAAAAATACTAGAATTGTAAATGTGGAAGAGTAAAGACAAGAAATTGAACCATAATGGAGACAATGGAGTTTTCCTGTGGTATCGAAGACTTGCTTGGTCTTTACTAGTCTACGCTTAGGAAACTTCAACAAATCAAGCTTGCTCCACTAAATGAGCCTTACCTCGATCACTATAGTTGCTCTTCCTCCGCTCCGGAGTTGGTGAGCACCACATCAATCACAACTCTCGCCGGGTCACTTCACAAGATTCTTGAAGTGATCACCGCGCAGCTTCTCCAAGCTGTCTAGGTGTCGGCAAGCATCAAGAGTAATAAATCGCAGGTCTTGCTTGAAGACTATCAAGTGTCAAAAGATCAACTAATGAATGCTATGCACTTAACAACCTCTGAACTACCTCAAAGAGTGAATTGAATGCAAATGAGTAGAAGAGAGAGCACCAAAGCCTCAAGAGTATTCAATATAGCCAAAGGTTCCTCCCTTGGTGCAGGTGGGGGTGTATTTATAGCCTCCAACCATAAAACTAGCTGTTACGACTGTATTCCAGGAAAAATCAGGATTTGCGGTAGTACCGCTGTTGAAACCCAGTACTACCGATCTTTGGCTCAATGGTCGAAACAGTAATATTTAATGCTCTAAACTAGCTGTTACACATAAAGTTACGGTACTACCGTCAACTATAAATCGGTACTTTGCATCGCGATCGCAATGCATCGCTTCGGCTAGAACGGAGCTTCCGTTTTTCAGAGCTCAAGAATTCTCAAAAACACATTCTCTGAAAAACTCGTACCGCCAAGTAAACTTCAGTACTACCGTGCTCCGGTACCGCTTAGGGATTTGCGGTCATACCGATCCAAGGGAGGTCAAAACTCCCCAAAACACACTCTCTGTAATATACGTACCGACATGTATATTTCGGTATTACCGACCGCGATAGTACCGCAATCGAAATGTGATCGTTCGATTTTTAGAGAGTAGTAAACCACTCAAAACACGCTCTGGAAAATATGTACCGCCATATAAATATCGGTACAACCGACTTGCGTTAGTACCGCTTATCACCATCGATCATACCGATTTTCAAAACATTTTTCAGAAGCTCAAATCAAGACAATGCATGAACCCTAGTTGATCATAATGGCACAAAAATAGTTCCTCAAGCTACTAGCCATGATCCCTCTTTATACTACGGCATTTATCCTATAAAATCGATCTTTTCTCCAAACACGAGATCGGTAAAAACTACAAAAGTGTCCTTAAGCTATATAATACCTTTTATCTTGATTCATGCTGATCTTTCACCATATTCGTCTTGCCAATGACCTTATCATCGAATATTCATCGGACTTTAACCTATAACACAACTGACACATATGTTAGTCTTTTAACATAATATTACCATTAATTACCAAAACCAACTATGAGGGTCTAGATACTTTCACTCGTCCCGTCCGCTTTCACACTGCGTCACGGCCGCCAAAAAGTCATCGTCGTCGGCGCGTTTTCCTCCCCGCTTTCCGCGCGCATTGAAGGCACGTCCCACCGCTGTCAATCCCGCACCTGCCCTTCTCTCTCCGCGAATCCCGCCGACCGCACCATGCCCTCGCGCCCACCGTGAGCTCACTCGGCGCCCATGTCGCAAGCCTTCTCCCCTACTCCTTCCCTATAAAAAGGAGCACTAGGTGCTCCTCTTCCTCCTCTTTCCTCCCCTTCCATTTTCCCTCTCCGGCCTTCGCCTTGCTGTGCCGACCGCATCACGACAAGCCCCTTGGCTTCCTCTTCCACCTCCCCGATTTCGTTATCCTCTCTTGCTTTCATTTCTCCACAATCGAAGTTTTACCACTACGGTTGAAGTTCTTTCCTCCTCACGCTCTGCTGCCGCTCGTTGATCCCCGGCGATGTCATCTCTATCGTTAGCTTCGCCTCGCGACATTCTACATCGTGCTCCCTTCCTTTTCCCCATAGTTCGCCTCTCCTCCTCCTCTTCTCCTGGCTGGGAACACGATTCTCCCCTCGCTGGCTGAACCACTTTCCATTGCTGTTTTCAGCACCACGACCATTCCCCGACGACACAGTCTCCACCACTAGCATCGCGACTCCGCGTTCTACATGGTGCTCCCCTTCCCTCGCCCCAACCACCGCCGAGCACCGCCGCCCGTCCGCCACACCGTTGTTCCTTCGACTAGGTAGTTGAAACCTCGTTCGACCAAGTAATCGAAACCTCTTTCGACCAAGTAGTCGAGACCTCTTTCGACAGGGTTGTCGAAATGGTGAATAGTATTTTTGGAATTCTATCATTTCTTGTGATATCCAAACTTTCGGATGTTCATTCTCCTTCACACGAACTTCAATTCCGTCGATTCAAATTCCTAAATTCAAGATATAGCTATCTGTACCAAAATTATTTAATTTGGAGTTTATTTGCATTTTATTTTAATTTGACTTGCTTCCGCGTGTAGATTGCCACGACTTCGGAAAGCAGTAAGCAGGATTACGACGTCGTTTGAGAACAACAACTAAATAAGCAAGACAAGTTACATCTTTAATCATATTTGAATCTTAGTATTTAAAATTAATTAAATTATATTTTAAATTGTCATTGCATGCATATTTATATTTAAGTTATTTAAATCCATGTTTTAAAATTTTTAGTTATTCTCAATTCCTTTGTATAGCCAAATGTTGTTATTGGAGTAGCCATACCTTGATGTTATAGTTAAAACCTAGTTGGTACATTAGTATGAACTAGACACGTTGCAAAAGTTTATGCTTAGTCAAAGCTTAGACAAAAAATGTTCAATTTGGAGAATTTAGCTAAATGTTCAACTATGATTTAACTTGATGCTATGGTATTACTTTTACCATAGAAATGTTAGAAAATGATTTAACTTGGTAAATAAAATCAAAAATTGTTTGGACTTGGGCGAAATAGATGTTTGGATGGTGTACGTGGATGCACGGATTAAGTTATTTCTATGATCGAAGCCCAGTGGTTATTTTGGAAAGCCACCCAAGGTTGTCAAGAACCGATCTTTAAGCCGCATCTTGCTAAGCCTTATCGTACTACCACATGTCCTGTGTGGACGAGACCTGGCTAAATAATTTGTATATTTTTCCCGTGGTTGTGTCATCTGGTTGCATGGGTGTCTTTATGACCTACTTTTATGTATTCCCACATAGCGTAAGAGGGGGGCTTAAATCCAGCGGATTTCTATCCAAAGAAAGCGAAACCTTAGCAAGGCAAGACTACGGTGGGATGGTACATTGTAAGGCCTTGTGATAATCTCTTAGTCGCACACCTTCGAAAGTGTGTGAAACATACATTACGAGTGATTATCTCGTGTGGGTAAAGTTTTACAACCTCTGCAGAATGTAAAACTATCCGGAATTATCGTGTCCACGGTCATAAACATGCTTAGAAAAGCCAATGCAAAGTTAGATTTTGGTTTTATTTTTAAAGGACTTTATCAAATGATTTTGAATATTGTATCCAACTAGGAAATTAGGCAGTATGCCATGTGATAGGAGGGTATCCTTCACCACTCTTGTGTGAATATTATCTGACTATAAAACTTGAGAATTTAGAAAATGAGTGTTAGTTATAGAATATCTGCTTTGGAACTTAATACAGGTATTTAAAGAAAACATCGCTTTATGCAAATTCAACCATATATGTCTTCCTTTGATATACCTATGCATGCATTATAATTCTGTTATTGGGTGTAACTTGCGGAACGCGGTTGTTTGTGTTCATCCTTACTTAATGCAAATAAATTTCAGAGAATAAGGACTTCACGCTGTCGAAGATCTCGATGACTAGGCCGCTACCCTAGTCGATTGCCTATGACAGATTAGCTTGGCTCTACTACTGTTCATTTGTATTCCGTTGTGTTCTTATTTGTTGGCTTGTGAGCCTTTCTGGTAATCAACTCTAATATTTATTAATAAAGATTTGCGATTATAGATGTTACCATATTTGTTTACTGTGTGAGCTAGCCACTGATCATATGACTAGTTAAGAAATGCACAGAAAATTTGGGGTGTTAATCCTGGGTCTTGACAGCCAGGCTGTCGAGCCAGACAAGAGTCAAATGCCCAGTCGCCCATGACACCCAAAGTCGAGAGTAGCGCTTGCGCTGCAATGGTGAATGGTGACATGATTCATGAGCGCAAGGCCGACTAGGGCTAGGGCGCGGAGGGGAGCCAGAATCGCGCAGGCGCAGCAAGGCGGCGACCAGAGCCTGGAGGCAGGAGGTGACTTGGTGGACGGCCAGTAGGGCGTGGGCAGGGCGGGGGACCGTGTACCGCGGTGGCTGGTGCCTGGCGGTGTCTCGCGAGCCGGTGACTCGAGTCGGCACTCGGTAAGGCAAGCAGCACCACCGCCGGCACCGCACCAGTGAGGCAAGGACTCGGTGTCTCGCACTCTCACCGAGTTCTTGTCTCTCCCAAATTCCCTTTGCAAGCGAAAAGTCTATTGCAAATGCTTAAAGTTGAAGATTGATGAATTGATGCAAATGTTTAATTGGTGGTTGTTGTTTAATTTGTGATTGATGAATTGATGCAATCATGTAAATTGTTGTTTAATTGATTAGTGATTACTGATTAGTAATTAGTGAACACGCAGAGTCGCAGACACAGTAGGCCAGTAGGATGTAGGCAGTAGCCGTTAGCTGATTGCCTGATTAGCGGATTTGTTTAATTTGTCGTTGTTGTTTATTTTTTCTTAGATTTACAAAAAGAAATAAACGAACTATGCACAAATATTTCTCAAACTCAGAACTGAAGAAAAAAAAGATTTGGCATAAATTTAATCCAATTGATATTATTACCGATCCAGCAGGGATTATTACCGATCCAGCAGGTAGTCCCTCCCCTGTATTTTCATCCAATTCGCCACTGCATGAGCTCATCTCTCAGACGCGGTTCCCTCCGGGATTCCACTTCGTGCAGAGCGAGGAGGAGCTCATCGACGTCTACCTCCGCGCCAAGATTGAGGGCCGGAACCTACCTCTACACGTGGTCAACCTTCTCCGTCGGGAGCCTGGCAAACTCGTCGGTAAGTGCCATCCGCCTCTACACATCTATCGCGTTCACTGAGATCCTTGGGTCTCCTTGTAGAGAGCAGCACGCTGGAATGGTTGGAGATATTGGTGCTTGCTCTTGGTTCCTCTGCAGGTTGCTTGCTGCCGACCGATTGAGTTGGAGGGCGGCGTTGATCGCCGACACGACTCGTCGTGCAGCCTCCAGTAGCCGACCATGGCAGCGTTGAAGCGATTCCCTCTTGTCAATGCCGACGTGTGGCGTCGGCCTCCTGAAGACCGCCAATTGACTTTGGGGCCTCCCTTGCTCCATTAGAGCTGGAGGGTGAAGGATTCAACAGCCGTAGGTGGACTGCGTCAGCGAGCACAGATCGCTGCAAAAGCTGACGGCCATGGATGACACCGGTGAGGAGGTACTTGAGGTGGTGGATCTGTTTCTTGCTCATCGGATTAGAGCTGTAGCTGCTTGTGTCGCCAATGAGAATGATTCGACTATAGCACTGGGATCTCGACGGCGGTGAAGTAGGTGTTGAAAATAGGTCCATATGAGTGAGGTCTATTTTCTATAATTTTAAAGTATGTATGGTTTAGTACCATATTACTAAGGTAACACTACTACAGAACAGACCTTTGGTCCCGGGCCTAAAGGGCCTCTAGTCCCGGTTATAGAGCCGGGACTAGGAAATCGGGACTAAATGTCTCACCTCGCACCGGGACTAAAGGTCGATTTAGTCCGGTTGGTAATACCAACCGGGATTAAAAGGTCACTGGTCACCATTGAGTCGTTTTAATCCTTGCTGGTATTACCAACCGACTAAAGGTGTTTTTTTCTTTTTGTTTCCATTTCAATTCATTATTGATTTTGGTTTTACAATTACATTAGGTTTTCAAATGCGTATTCTTCATTGCTAATATATGTATACGCCACATATAATTTAGTTTGGAACATTATTACACACAAATAAAGTATGAAACTATATATATTATGGAGCTATATATATGTAATATATATATATATATATGCACATAAAATTTACAACATTATTCATGCATCCTTGGTATTTACAACACAAATGTTGTCCTCCACTTAAATGTCATACAAATGTTCGTCCCGGTTTGGTTTCAATTGTTCATCCGGTTAAAGTAGAATTCGGTGTTGGGCTTGAGGACATGCTCATTAAGAAATCTGCGATTGTCTCTTGAATTCCTTTGAGGCGGTCCATATCCAACACTGCTCCTTCAACCATATCTCCTTCAATTTGCATTAAACGAAAGAAGTATTAATATACATAAGATTTATTTAATAGCAACAAATAAATAAAATGGATTTATTATATATACTTGTTACGTGCATTTTCAGATCTGTAGATGGGTTCTTTTTGCATACACCGTGAGGAACTCGCAAACGTAGTATCCACACAAATTGTTGCCGGTGGTCAGCCAGAGAACCCACATGCACGATATAAAAGATTACTCTCGTCATCCCGCGTGAGTCAAGCATGATAAGGTAAAGATGCGGGAGCTAGTACAACTTACATCCAATCGGTGTGGATCGTGAAGTGGCGCTTTCAGATCCGGACGGTGTAGCCGAACGAACCAAGCCCAAACCCCGCCCAATAATTGATCGTTAATTAACTATTGCGAGTTAAAGAGCAGAATAAATATTTAAAGATCGGGTTACCTGGATAATGTCTATCATATCTTGGTAATCTTCCCGCGGTTTTCTCAACGAGTCATAGATTAGCAAATGACCGTCGAGAGATCAAGACAATCAAGATCCAAAGGAAAGTCGCATTTGTTTATAGAGTCAACATATATATCTTTATGTTGGATTGAGTAAGTAAAGTAAAATGTGCACACGATAACAACACTCACCCAAAGTTGTAGGGGAAGAGTATAAATCTTTTGTTCTTTTGGTTGATCAAGAACCTCCAAAATTCCTCTCCGCTTGAGGTCTCCATTGATCGTAGGGAGTGTTTGGGTCCTTGAATACGATATATGGATCAACGAAACCAATGTTCTTGTCGTTTCTACGTGTGAGGTCTCTCATCATGTCTCTGCATATGTATAGACATGCTAGCTAGTGTGAGGATAATTACTTATACATATACATATGCTAGAGTGAGATTATTAAAAGAAAGAATCACGCATGCACAAAAGCAAATGATGAGAGATTTGTCTAGAGCGCTCATGTGGCATAGCCGGTGTAACTCATTAAACCGAACCATTATAATGTCATCGCCACGTAAGTAATGATGGTTTCTAATTTTGACGCAAATATAGTCATCCGCTTTTCTGCGACACGCCGCCATGTACCACTTGTTTAACAAGTACATTTGGGTCTGTGGCATCTACGCGGACACCACTGTTTTGGTTCGTGCTCCTTTTATCTTGGGCTACTGTAAAATGTATTTCCATTTATCTCGCACTTTGTACGTGAGGATGTGCCACGATGGTTGCCTAGCCAACAAATACGCTTGCTCATCAATATTATCATCACCACGACATTCTTTTCGCAACCAATCACCGAAAGTTTCCATGTAATGACGCCTAATCCAAGCTTCATTCTTCCTCGAAGGCGGGATCGTAGGAACTCCTTGTGTACCTCGACATACGGCTCCACCACGGAGGAGTTTTGAAGAACTGTGTAGTGCGCTTTATTGAAATAATCGTCCCCGCATCGATATATGTTTTCTTCCTAATGTTCCTTTCCACTAAGTCTCCCTCTTGTCGCGATTCAGAACACCAATCGGGTCAAGGTCGGAATGAAGTCAACACGTAACTCAATGACCTCCTCTCGTCCCGTAGCCCTTGGCGATGCTTCCTTCCGCCGAGCACGCCGGTGAACATATTTCTTCAGACTCCATGAACCTCTCAAAGGGGAACATGTTGTGTAGGAACACAGACCGAGAATATTAATCTCCTTGACCAGTGAACTAGGAGGTGTGTCATGATATTAAAGAAGGATGGAGGAACACCAACTCAAAGTCGACAAGACATTGAACCACATCATTCTCAGAGTAGCTAGTTCCATTGGATTGATTGCCTTCGAGAAATTGCATTGAGGAATGCACATAGCTTCACGGTGGCCGACGTACATGTGGAGGTAGAATTCTCTTAAAGCAACCTAAGCAATTGCGTCATAAGCACGTGGCGATCATGGGACTTTAAGTGTAGGAATTTCTTCTCTGGCACATTTATTATACGCTTTATATTGGAGGAGAATCCAGATGGGACCTTGGTGCTGTTTAGGCATTCAAACATGCTTTCCTTCTCTTCTTTGCTAAGAGTGAAGCTAGCAGGTCTTAAGTAATGGCGTCCATCGTCTGTCTTCTCTGGATGCAAAGTTGTCTCGTTCTTTCATGCGCCGCAAGTCCCGCGTGCTTCGAGTGAATCCTTAGACTTTCCATACACATCCATGAATCCTAGCAGTTCACACAAAGATTCTTTGTCGTGTGCATCACGTCGATCGCGCTATGGACCTCTAGGACTTGCCAATAGGGTAGCTCCCAAAATATGGACTTCTTCTTCCACATGGGTGCGTGTCCCTTAGCATCTTTCGGAACAGGTTCGCTGCCTTGTCCCTTTCCAAAGACTACTTGCACATCCTTGACCATATCAAGTACATCCTCCCCAGTTCGGTTGCGAGGCTTGGTTCGGTGTTCTTCCTTACCGTTAAAATGCTTGCCTTTCTTTCTTAGTTGGTGATTCATAGGAAGAAAACGACGATGGCCAAGGTACACGACCTTTCGACATTTTTTCAAATATATACTGTCAATGTCATCAAAACATTGTGTGCATGCATTGTATCCCTTGTTTGTCTGTCCCGGAAAGATTACTAGAGCAGGCCAATCATTGATTGTTACGAACAACAATGCTCGCAGGTCGAAGTGTTCCTGTTTGTACTCATCCCACACACGTACACCTGGTTTGCTCCATAAAAGCAGGAGTTCCTCAACTAATGGCCTCAGGTAGACATCGATGTCGTTGCCAGGTTGCCTCGGGTAGGGATGAAAACGGATCGGATAATTTCCGACCGATCCGGACGGAAACGGATTCGGATTGTCTCGGATCGGATTTTTCTCGGATAATTTTCGGATCGGAAACGGATTCGGATTTTTTTGTCGGAAACGGAAACGAATACGGTAGCCATGCTATCCGGCGGATACGGATACGGATACAGATTATCCGGATAAGACCAAGTTCGGATATCCGGATTTCGGCCCAAAAGAAGAGGATTTCGGCCCAAAAGAGAAAATGAGATTTTAATTGATTTTCGAATTTCAGAAAATACAACAAATCAAATAGCCTTTTAGAAAATAGCAAATAGAGTTAAAAAATTCTAGAAAAAATCATAAAAATTCATTGAATTATTTTGAACATAATAAAATTAATTCCAATTTAAAATTGGTTTTTATTTTTGCACATAAATTATTTTTACTTCTTGAAAAATTGGAAACCTTTTTAAAATCTAGAAAAATTCAAGAAATTAATTATTTTTTCATTTTCACTTTAACTCTAATAGAATCCCAGAAATCTTAATAAATTTTATTTTTGACATTGAAAACTAGGAAATTAAATAATTGACTTTATTTTTTTTTCCTTTTTAACCAAGAAAACTCTTTTAAATCTCAGAAAATCCAATAAAATAATAACTTTATTAATATTTTTTTTGGTAACATACTTTGGGATGTTACCGTCATTTGTGTATAGATTAATCATCTAGCCCGATCAATGTTAGTGTGAACTAAGTTTATATGTGTGATGAACTAAGTGTGAATGTGTGATAACTCGTGACTTTGTGAGTTATAACTTATTAACTAAATATGGTAAACTAAGTGTTATATTTGTGATGAACTAGTTAATGCAACTTGCTAGTGCCAATGTTATATGTGGTTGCTGAAAATATGAACAATTCATGAATGTTTGCATCAAATAAACTAGTTATATGTTTTTGTTAATTTCTAGTATACAATTTAAGGGGTTTTCATGTTCCGAAAAATATCTGCGACCGTATTCGTTTCAATTCGTATTCGCTCCGTATTCGTATTCGATATTATTCTTATCCGTATTCGTATCCGGAGTATTCGTATTCGTATCCGGATCCGAAAAAAATATGAAAACAAATATGGCAGGGCCAATATCCGTCCGTATCCGATCCGTTTTCACCCCTAGCCTCGGGCCTTGGATGAGCACCGGCATCATAATGAACTTCTGCTTCATGCATAACCATGGAGGAAGGTTGTAGATACATAGAGTAACAGGCCAAGTGCTATGACTAGTGCTCTGGTCCCCAAAAGGATTCATACCATTCGTACTTAAAGCGAACCTTAGGTTTCTTGCGCCATCCGCAAACTCCGGAATTCTCTGCCTATTGCTCTCCACCGGGACCCATCGCCAGGTGTCTCAACATGTTGTCTACCTTACGGTCTTCTTTGTGCCATCGCGACAACTTTGCATTGTCCTTGTTTATGAACAGACGTTTGGCGTGGTATTATAGGAGCATACCACATAACCTTGGCAGGATTTTCTTCCGGGGCGTTCTTCGCCTCAACATCGCTGTCATCTCGCTGATCTTATACCGCGACGCTTTGCATACGGGCATTCATCCAAATTCTCGTAGTCCTTGCCACGATACAGATGCGATCATTAGGACATGCATGTATCTTCCGGATTTCTAATCCCAAAGGGCGACGACTGCTTTGCTTCGCACGTAGTGGCGAGCAATTCGTTAGGCTTCTAAGCATCTTTTTGGATCTTCGATATTGCCCAAATGCCTTGTCGGATACACCATTCTGCCTTCCATTGTAGCAACTCCGTGTTGTACCCAACTTTTTGCCCATCTTCTACGGACGGTATAGTAATTTCTTGTGATCCTCTAGCATGCGGTCAAACTTAGCCTTCTCCTTTTCACTTTCGCAATCTCTTTGTGCATCACGAATGACATCACCAAGAGCATCATCTTCAATGAGTGTGTCTTCTCGCCGCCTCTTCTTCACTTCGCCCATTGCAAGATCATCAAGTCACCGTATTGAGCAATAATGTCGTTAGGGTCCAATTGTTCTTCTTCACCTTCTTCCATTATAACCTGGTTTCTCCGTGCTTGGTCCAACAAATATAGTTTGGCATGAAACCCGACTTCAACAAGTGTGAGTGAAGACTCCTTGAGCTAGAATATTCCTTCAAATTCTTACATAGGGCACATGGACAAGACATGAAACCATCTCGCTTGTTTGCCTCGGCCACTCTTAAGAAATAATGCACGCCATCAATGAACTCTTTGAGCGGCGATCGGCATTGTACATCCAATGGCGTGTCATCGTCGCATTATATGACATATCACATAATTAAATTTCAAGTTTCAAAATTTTCCCGGATAGTACACATGATAGAGAGGCTACCCAAAAAATTTAGAATTTTGAAATTAAGATGAATTTATTTTGAATTTTCAAAGAATCAAGACTATTTGACAAATATTTGCACTAGAGCTTCGCTTGCCCTTAATGACTTCCGGCTCCGTGATTTAACGCCAAACAGCAAGCTTAAGGAGAAGGGACATCAAGTTAAATGATAATTAATAATTAACTAAATTGCCCAAAGTCATTAAGGGTGAATGACCCTAGGTCAACAATCAATCCAAAAGGCAAACAATAACTAAGTGATTAAGCTAATTAAGAGATTAACTAATTACTTAATAATTAAATATTAAACTTATTTATTAAAACAAAATTAATATTTATTATTTTTACCCAAGAGGTTGGATCTGATAAGATAAGACTTATCTCATCAAACACCCTCAAAGCTTAACCTAACTAACACATGTAAAGTCATTTTTCATTTATTTAAATAATTATTAAATAAAGTGAAAAATAAAAGTCTTCAGATTGATCCCAACATTTTTGTACAGATAGTTCATAGCCTAATTAGATGGCAAAACAATTTTCAGAATTTTGGATCATTAATTTAGCCTACAAAATTCATGGAATAATAATTAAATAAATAAGCATAAAATAGGTATAAATTCAACTTTGTCCAAATAGTCTTAAAATTTTTATATGGACTGTTCACAGTGTAACTTAGTGGAATAACAAATTTCATGATTTTTGAAATTTATTGTGGCCTATAAAAATCATGAAAGTTCCATTTATGAATTAATTGGCAATTTTATAACATATAAAAATTATTCAAATTTCACATTTCATATTTTTCATAATGGACGGCAGGTTAGCATCGAGCTTACCGCGAACACGCCGGTGAATACGGTTGAGTGAATGAACGGCTCGGCATGGTGACAATGCAGCAATGGCAGATGTCCAAAGCGGCGACGACGTTCTCGCCTCTGTGATTTAACGCCAAACAGGGTTTAAATAGAAGGACATTTAGTCCCGGTTGGTGTTACCCATCGACTAAATGCCAACCTTAGTCCGAGTTGGTACTACAATCCGACTAAAGATTTAGTCCCGATTGTAGTACCAACCGACTAAAGGTTGGCATTTAGTCCCTTGGTAACACCAACCGACTAAAAGTCCCTCCCGCAAAAGCCTCGCCACTGAGCCGTTGGGTAGGGATTTTAGTCCCGCTGGTGTTACCAACCGACTAAAGATCTTTTGGTCCCGGACGCAATTTTCTCCGAGACTATTGCCCATTTGGCGCTTCACCAAAGGTCTGCTCGTAGTAGTGTAAGGTGGAGGTGACTAACATATAAGGTGTGGTCCTTGCCACTCTTTGAAACATGTGACACATGGATGAGGGTAACACGAGGAGGGCTTTGGCTAAACACGCGATTTGCGATTTTCACGTGAAAATCACGTGCCTTGTGACTTGTGATTTGTATCGCTTACTAGTGGGTAAATAGCTACTTAATCGATCGCCACACCATCATCTCTCTCTCAGATATATGTTTGGAGACGCCCAAAGCATTGCGCATAAACGCCGCCTCCATTCCTTTCTTCTTCCTCTCGCAAACTCAGATCACCATATCATGCCGTCTGGACCTCGTCGACTCTTTTTTTCGGCGTGCACCGTGAAGAAGGGGAACGGTATCTCCGAACCATTGCTGCCGTGAAGACCTGCACGGGGGCGGCAATAAGATTTCTGGGCAGCGCACAACTGCGCGACCGCTCGTGTGGCTAATTCGCCTGCGTCTGTGCTGTTTCCTGTTCTTTATCGAACTCAACTGTAAGTCTTTCACGCGACTGATTGACTTATTACATTCTGTTTATATATATATATATATATACATGTTGAGAAGTACAATAAGTTGCCTGCGGTTAGTACTGGTTTATAGATTATTAGTTTTTTACAATATATATTTTTTATTAAAATATAGAATGAAAATATTACTCATATTTTCAACTGCTAAAGAAGAGAAGTGAATCCAAAGGGCTTACCTTTTTCGGCGGCGACCACCAGATCCGCCAAGCGGATGGCAAGTCGACAGCGAACGTAAGGAAACCCAACCGGAACAGGCGTCTAGCCTACTTTATCTACTGGTAGACACCTAACAGGAACACAAGGCATATGTACAACAACGAGACCGAGGTGGGTCCCCCTACCCCTCACCGGCGGCGACACGACTGCGGGGAGGGATGCCAAGGGAGAATTGTTTGTGATTTCAGTAGGGATGAACAATAGGGAGCTCGGGGAGAGGAAAGGGGAAAGTTCAAAGAAGTTGGGAACAGGAGCTTCGATTGGTCAAAGTTTTGTTTCCTGATCATGGAAGGAACGGTTCAAGAATTACCGCCGCTATTGCTTGACGTGTCAGAGAAAAGAAGCCACTTATTTCATGATGTCGAATGAACAGTTGACGAGGTACAATCTCCTGTCTTGATTGACTCTTTATTCTGATCATTACTCGAGTAGTTACAACTTCTGCCTAGCTGACTCTTGCCTCACGCAGTTGTGCGTACATATCTGCGATTTCTTTTGCAAAGTATGCTTTAGCCTGCTGTCTTTTGACCTACAAAAGGATAGAGACAAAGAGTTAGCATTTCAGTATTGGAATTTTACTAACGGAGAGAACATGTAAGGCCAGAAGTGAAGAGAGAAACCTGCGCTTCCTTCCCAATAGAATCCATGTCGGCCAAGACAGCAGCTCTTGCTCTCGGATCAGCACAGAGCTGTCTTAAATCCTCGTACTACAGGTTAAAAAGGACAAATTAGAACGTAAACTGTTGCTTGTATGGTGAACTGGTGAAGACATGTCACGCAGAAGGGACATAGGCTGTATGCAAGAATCCTTGGAGGATATATGAAACGACAAGAACACAAGAAAGTAGAAACCAAGTGTGTTATTTCTCAGCACCACTTTAAGCATGACTGAAGAGCACGTCTTGTACAACAGTACAAGGTTAATCAAAAGAAGGGCAAAACGGCAAGTGGCGCGTCTCATTTCCAAGTTTTCCTGAAATTCAACAGTATGAGATACGAATTTGGCCACACTCCAACTTCTATCTAGTATCTACTATCCAGTTTTCCGGTTCAAGATGGAATCCATTAAGGATAGCCAAAGTTATCTTATTAATGTTCATTTGTCTAATACAATTTCCAAGACTAACTTTAAATCAATCATTCAATTATAAACCTCACTTACTCCAATTTACTAATTGACCTCATTCAGCCCTACCAACTGCCCAGCCATCACCCCACTGTTCGCTTGAAACCGTCCACAAAAACCATTTGGTTCTGTGCAGTTTCAGGAAAAATACCCTTCCCACCACAAAGATCTTGCAGCAAATTTGTGAACACCTCGACCCTCTGACTGACACGAATGCAACGCGAAACAGACCGTTCACAGGTGAGAAGTTGCCCCCATCCCCCCTTCTCTTTTGTATCTCCAACCCCAAGGCTCTTGTGTTGAGGCAAGGCCACCCTCTGGGGCTTGTAACATCTGTTTGAGCTGAATAAATTTCATGTCCATATTTTATTGGAACATGTGGACATCACGACATAGCGTGTTTATATGCATATTATGCAATGATCATGTCCATGTGAAACCCTGCATTAGTCTATCAAGTAATCCATAACGAAAAAAAAAACTATCTAGAATGTAAGCTAACTCATTTGCAGAAAACCAAACCAGTCCAGATTACCAGTTATTAGTGGTAAGGTTTGTGATCAAGTACTGGACAGTTTCCACCTGTGGTCTAGTACCAGTTTCCAGCTACCATGCTGGCATGCTAATAGGATAATTCAAAATTTCAGACACAACCATAAATTTTGTAAACAAACTCTTGAAATCCTGTGAAGGATGGTGCTTGATGATGGGATAATAGTAATAATCTAAGCTTGCATATGGAACATCCTAAGAGATCACTACCACTTGGCTCATGAGTCATGGACCAAGGTCCAAGTCTCATCCCCCATTGCCTCCACCACTGTCCGCTGACAACAATAGAGTTCAAGTGTTCAACAGCCGCACTAAGAACAAATGAAAGGGACTTTCCATAATTCCATTCATGACCCAAACATAAGATGAAAAAATTTCATGCTCAGTGTACATTCCTAGATTGGATCAGTGTGAAAACAATGAGAATCTCTCACTATTTGTTTCCACAGGACTGAAATAAATAGGTTATGAATGCGACGGTCAAAGTATTTACCTGGATTCCTTCTGATGCAGCCCAAGCCTTCAAAATCTCTGGTTCAACTGCAGCAATGGTAACTAGAGAGGAGTTTAAACTATCACCTGTATCCAAATCAATACATGGCTATAATTGATGGTTACAGGCTTACAGCTAATATAAAACCATGAATATTACCATATATAAAGCATTGCACAATGAACTTGCACTTAGCATAGACACTCTCAATCTTCTCTGGAGCCATGTATTCTCCTTGAGCTAACTTGAAAATGTTCTTTTTCCTTGAGTCCATAAAAAAAAACAATTAGTAATTTAGGAAGAAAACTAGTCAGACCAAACCGAGTCTGGGGGAAATATATTAAATGAAAGGGAAAATGTGCAGAAAGAGGATCGGCAATTATCCAAATAAAACCGTGTTACCAGGACACGCAAGTCCTTTTTTTTGCCGTGTCAACACGCATCCCTGTGTCGACGCGTGTCAGACTTCTTGCGACACGTATCGGACACCCTATGGAGAGTCCTTGTGATGAGCAGAAGTGAAGAACTAGCTCAATACCGGTGTTTAGATAGATCTGTTGCGGAAGGAAGAGAGGAAAGAGATGTCGGTGCTGTGGCATGATTTAGAGAACTGTTCGAGGAAGGAGAGTTGGAGGTGCAGTGGTAGTGCTCGGTCGAAGGAGTATGTGAAGGAGAGTGATGTTGTTTTGATGAGAAGGAAGAGAGGGAGAAGAAGGCTAGAGGACTAGCGAGAGACTTCAGTTGTAGTACTTCTTTATTTATTTTTACATCTAACGAAGTATTGGACAACTTTTGCTATCATTTTTAAAAAGATGAGTGGTGTGTAGCTGGTCTTTCTTGTGATTAGGCAATGTCAACAAGGGTCTAGGATCTTTTGTAGTAGTTATATAGTTATGTGGTAGTGTACCTAAATTAAATATTTTATTGTATAAATAATATTATTTTAATTTTTAAAGATAAAAGAATATATATTAGATTTAATCCTCGAATCCTTTTCTAGAGTTTGCCGAATCGTATACACCAATCCGAAGTCGGATTCGACACTGTGTCTGTGTCAAGTAACACTAAAATAAAAGGATATTGAAATTGAGAGCTGTGGTGCTTTCTCAAAATCCTCCATGCATTACAATATTTCATAGAACTTGAAAGGCCAGGTACGGAGGTACCAGGTTTTACCAGGTTTGATGCTACAATAACAGTGAGCAAAGTTTGAATACTGTTTATGCATCATCAGTTCTGGTTTGCTCTTTGATCAGTAGCTGAGAAGGTTGATATTCTGCTTCAACTTTAAGTCTGTAACACACTAGTTTTAAAATTGCGTACTAGTATATGATATGTTTGTATTAGTCCTTTGTGTGGGGTTTTCGCTATTTGCTTATGCCTTATACATGACTATATTGTGGCCTTTTGGCCCATGGAATACAATTGAGGTCCATCCAACAGTTATTAGATATTCCCAACCATCTTAGACACTATATTTATTCGTAGAATAATTGAGAGTCAGCAAATTCTATATTTAGAAAGAATGTCGTGGGCGTGGTTACTGTTCACATATGCACTGCTCACCAAGGATAAAAAAACCGTTACCGGAGCAAATCCCGGCCACGATCGCAACAGAATCGCCGGTTATCGGTTTTCCGAAAACCCGGTCGAATTTCGCTTAAATTTGCTTAAAATCAATCAAATTCAAAATTCAAAATTTGAATTTGTAAAATCCGAAAACCGCCGGGATTTCAAATCCCGCCCCATCGTAAGGCCGGTTACCACGTGAACCGCCGATTTCTATCCTCGCCGCCACACATTTACTGTTCACCTATGAATAGTTCCCTTAGATGGTTGATTGGTTTCCTTGTATAGGGATTAGATAATTGGAAATGTTATCTATTAGTTAGAAATGTCATCATTTAGATTGAGTTTATCCATAATTGTTAGAAGAGTCCTCTATATAAGTAGACATATTGTAATCGTTGGCATTAAGCAATGAGAATACAATAGTCTAAGTCCCAACCCTATTCGTCCCCCCAATCTACAGTCTTCCCTCTCCCCTAACAGCCGACGCCACCCGGCTATCCTCCTGGTGATGTTTACCCCGTTATGATCTAAGAGTCGCAACAAAGAAGTTATACATTACTTAAAATAGTAAAAAGCTTTAACATATTAGAGTTTTATCAGATAAATTATACTAGTGAGCAAATTTGAAAATATTAGGTGATAATTAAAGTATGCATTACAGTTTTATTTGGTAAATGACAAATTTAAGTATCAGGAATCTGCAAAAAAATAAAAATAAATAAATAAAAGTGCAGTTTGGTCGGATACAATTTTTTGTCAATGAAATGGAATCAAAGGGACTAGATGACATGGATCGCATCATATCTATTTGTTACACCCCAAACAACTAAATCATAAAAAGAAACAGAATAATTTAGAAGCTAGATACTAGGATGACCCAAACATGCTACAAAATTTCAAGTCCTAAGATGAACATGAAAACAAGAGGATAAATTTCAGCAGATAGTATTTTCCATACTGTCTATCTTAACTTCATTTTTTTTCAGAGGAACTTGTCTCATATATTTTTCTTCTGAAGAAGAACTAGTTTGACTTGGAACTTCGCTAGATTAGTTCAATTCTATTCCTACCTTGGTAAATCTATTGCAATTGTTTTGTGATAATTTTAATGAATGTCATGTGGAGAGTATAAGAGCACCAAATAGATAGACTATACTAGACATACCAATCTAAGTGAAAGCACAAGCCACCATAATTGTCATCCCAGTTCCAAAAGAAAAGCTGAAATACAAAACAGTATAACATTCAGTTTACCTATCTATAATTATTAGACGCCCTCCAGGCAGCCACAAACCGATGTCTCCAGTGTGCAACCAACCATCCTCATCAATGACCTCTCTTCTGCGGGTTTTCAAATGAATTTACTGAGGCTCATTAATATATTTGAAACTTTAAATAGGAGTGAGAGGATAGCAAGTTACGTTTGGACTTCGTCTTTATAGTAACCACGGAATATTGTAGGTCCCCTAACACAAATTTCTCCACGAGGATATAGTTGATCCTCAGAAGTGTAATTCATTTCTGGGACATCCACAAGTTTAACCTCTGAAAATGAAAACAGGATTTGCATGATGAAAGATGTGAGAACAATGCACAAGAACAAACTTCATGTAATCTTGAAGATGAAACCTAAATTAATTTTTGGCAAGAAAGAACAAATATTGACATATTTATCAAGAAAAAACATAATTTCTGAATAAGATGATCCAATCAACATTTGACCTTGCTGAATGTGCAACCTCAAATAAGTTTCTTCAATGCAATTATTTTCAATGGCCATTTATTTGAGGTTGAAAGTACCACCATCATCCAATAGGAAGGTAAGAGACATTCCAAAGTAAATCAAACCCACATCAACACATCATTACTTTAGGATGGATTCTCTATGTACTATAAATATATAAAGTTGACTTCATGAGAAATTACAGTCAACATAAGCACAAATTTTAGCCAAGCAAATCTAATTCTATCCTAGAAAATCCAAACACAGAGCTTACCACAAAAAGGATTTGGAGATCCAACATGACCAATTAATTTGTCACCAATATCCATTGTAGTGATGACACAAGATGTCTCTGTCATTCCATAACCTTCAAGAATTTCACCAACAAAGCATCTATAAAAAAATAAAAACAGTATTTACTATTAGCAAAGCCAAGTTCTAAATAATCATCATGCTGCACCAAAGTAGCACATAAGAAGTCAGCTTACATTCTTAGGAATTCCATGACATCTGCTGACAATGGAGAAGCACCTGAAATCATAAGTCTCACTGGTCCACCAAGCCTGGCTTTTATTTGGTTAAATACCAACTTGTCCCACATTGGGGATGGATTTCGTCCTAATAACACAAAGTATAAAAGTAGCATTTCATTACAAATGTGGGGGCTAAAAATCGGATCAAATGACAGAATATAAATGAGAAATCTGTTGTTATTCAAAAAAAAAAAAAATGGAAGAACCTTGGTTACACAAAGTATAAAAGTAGCATTTCATTACAACGGAGAAATCTGTTGTTATTCAAATGACAGAACCTTGGTCACACCTATGTCACCTAGGCATTAATTTGGACAGAGAGGAAAGAGAAATCCTGACTTAAATTGTGACCCATTTTGTTAGAGATATAATTAGAGATATGATTTGATTTGGTTTCCTTATCTGTAACATGCATTGTATATATATACTGGCCAATTGGCCCCTGATAATACAAGTTGCTATTCCAACATGGTATCAGAGCATTAGGGTTACCTCTCGTACAACTTCGTCTGTCGCTTCGTCGGCATCATCCTCCTGCTTCGCTTCACCGACGCCCTGCCGGCCTCGTCAACGACTCCCGCGCCGGCCTCCGCCTGGTGATCCACCGCCGTCCCCGCTCGGATCTTCACCGCCCGCCGCCGCCTCGGGAGCCACCTTCGGCGTCGCCTCGGGACCTTCGTTGCCGCCGTCGTCGTCCACTTCGGGCGACCACAGGATTGGATCAGTGTGAAAACAATGAGAATCTCTCACTATTTGTTTCCACAGGACTGAAATAAATAGGTTATGAATGCGACGGTCAAAGTATTTACCTGGATTCCTTCTGATGCAGTCCAAGCCTTCAAAATCTCTGGTTCAACTGCAGCAATGGTAACTAGAGAGGAGTTTAAACTATCACCTGTATCCAAATCAATAGCTTTAGAATATACATGGCTATAATTGATGGTTACAGGCTTACAGCTAATATAAAACCATGAATATTACCATATATAAAGCATTGCACAATGAACTTGCACTTAGCATAGACACTCTCAATCTTCTCTGGAGCTATGTATTCTCCTTGAGCTAACTTGAAAATGTTCTTTTTCCTTGAGTCCATAAAAAAACAATTAGTAATTTAGGAAGAAAACTAGTCAGACCAAACCGAGTCTGGGGGAAATATATTAAATGAAAGGGAAAATGTGCAGAAAGAGGATCGGCAATTATCCAAATAAAACCGTGTTACCAGGACACGCAAGTCCTTTTTTTTTTTGCCGTGTCAACACGCATCCCTGTGTCGACGCGTGTCAGACTTCTTGCGACACGTATCGGACACCCTATGGAGAGTCCTTGTGATGAGCAGAAGTGAAGAACTAGCTCAATGCCGGTGATTAGATAGATCTGTTGCGGAAGGAAGAGAGGAAAGAGATGTCGGTGCTGTGGCATGATTTAGAGAACTGTTCGAGGAAGGAGAGTTGGAGGTGCAGTGGTAGTGCTCGGTCGAATGAGTATGTGAAGGAGAGTGATGCTGTTTTGATGAGAAGGAAGAGAGGGAGAAGAAGGCTAGAGGACTAGCGAGAGACTTCAGTTGTAGTACTTCTTTATTTATTTTTACATCTAACGAAGTATTGGACAACTTTTGCTATCATTTTTAAAAAGATGAGTGGTGTGTAGCTGGTCTTTCTTGTGATTAGGCAATGTCAACAGTGTCTAGGATCTTTTGTAGTAGTTATATAGTTATGTGGTAGTGTACCTAAATTAAATATTTTATTGTATAAATAATATTATTTTAATTTTTAAAGATAAAAGAATATATATTAGACGAATCCTCGAATCCTTTTTCTAGAGTTTGCCGAATCAGACACCCGAATTCGAGTCGGATTCTGACACCCGTGTCTGTGTCAAGTAACACTAAAATAAAAGGATATTGAAATTGAGAGCTGCGGTGCTTTCTCAAAATCCTCCATGCATTACAATATTTCATAGAACTTGAAAGGCCAGTGTAACATCCCATTTTTCATTTGATGAATAGTAATTACCTCGATATTGATTTTCATTCGAATTTTACAATTTTGGTTTAAATTCAAAAATCTCCTAGCTTTCGTTGAGCTCGGGTTTGTGTTTCAAATATTATTTCAAATTCTGGTTTCCAAATTTTCTTTGAATTCTCCATTTTCAAAAAATATCAAAAAACTTATTTTCTTTCTTTTTCTTTTGGGCCGGTTTCTCCCGGCCCATCCATTCCACCCGGCCCGGCCCAACCGGCCGTTTCTTCTCCCCCAGCCGGCCCGTCCCCACGCCCGGTTCTTTCTTCCCTCTCCCCCTCATCTCTCTCTCTCCTCTCCCCCGAAAGCACCGCCGCCACTCGCCTCTTCTCCCCTCTCTCTCTCGCCTCTCTCCTTGCCCGGGCCCTCCTCCACCGCACTGCCGCAGCCATGGCCATGTGCCGCCTCGACCGAGCCGCTGCGTTGACCCCCCACCTCCGCCGCGTCCGCCCGGTCTCCCAGCGCCAAGCTTTTTCCCATCTCCGCTGTCCGCGACACCGCCCGTCGCGCCGTCTCCCGCGCGCACGGCTTTCCTCTCTCCTCCGCCGCCGGCTTTTCCACCATCCATTCTCTCTCCCGGCTATAAAGCCGAGAGCTTCCGCCCTTTTCCTTCTTCTTCCCCTCTTGGATCCGCCGCCATCTCTCTCCCCCGGCGCCTCCGCCCGAAGTCACGCCACCGAGCTCCGCCTCCCAAGCCCCTTCCTCCACCCCGTCGCTGCCGACGCTTGAGCGCCAGTGGCGACGCCGGCCCGCCCGCTGCAGCCGGCCGCCTCGAAGCTCCTCCTCTGCGCGCCTCGCCCGACGCCGGCCGCCTCACCGCTTCCCGCTCGGCGACCTCCGGTGAGCCCTCTCTCGCGCCGCCCGGTGCCGTCGCGCCTGTCTTCTCCCTCTCCCGTCCTTCTCTGCGCTTTCTGCCGCCGCCATCTCCCTCTGCCAGCAAGACGCCGCCGCCGCCTCCTCGGCATCCCTGGCCCGACTCCCCTCCGGCAGCCGCCACCCCGTGCACCCCTTTCTCTCCTCCCGCCCGGCCGGACCGCCCCTCTCCTCGGCCGAACCGGCCACCACACCGGCCAGCTCCCTCTCTCCTCTGTCTCTCTCTCTCTCTGTCCCTCGGCGGGCCCTCCAAGAAAGTGAGAGAGCAAAGAGCAGCAAGATTTGTGTTTTGTGTTTTGCGAATTGGAATGTATGAAAAATTTGTGTATGCAGTGGAATCGTCGCGGAGTTTGGCTTTTGGGAAAAATCGGTATTGAAGATTTGTGTATTGAGATTTGTATGTCGATATTGCGTATATTTTATTTATGTTGTGCAGGGTAGTTGTGGAGCAATAGTGGAGTTTTTGGAAAGATAGATTTGTGTATCGATTTGTGTATTGAAAGATGTTGTATAGCGTTTGTGTTTGGATGGCGATTGTGTTTGTATTGTTTTGTATTACTCGAGCGGCTAGTAGCTTTCCTTTTTAGCGAAAATGTTTCCAAAATAAATATTCTCCGTGATTGTACTACGACTTGCGTTGAATCGATTAACCGTTGTTAGTGGTTAACTCGTTGATCGACAAGTACTAGTAGAATTATCCATTTCGATTTTAGTTGAGAGCTATTGATTAGGAGCATAATTTGCAAAATCTCGGGAAATCGACGTTATGCAAATGACCTTCGTAATCGTCTCCGCAATCGTGTCTATTTTGGTTAAAACATATTTATTCAAATTTTCCGCGTTGTGTAAAATGCTTTAAAATAAACTGGCACTTTCTCAAAATATTTTGGAAGGCTATTCGGGATTAACCTGTTAATCTCGACACCTTACCTTGAAAACCTAAATATTAATCTTGTAATCCTATCCAGTATTTCTCGGTCCAAATGTTGTTTATCTCTTTTTATCCCTGTTCAAAAGTCATCTTTAATAAAATGATTTACGGTCTTGTTAAATTATCGTGTATCCTAATCTTGCCCGTTCAGCGGCATCCGAAGTGGAGTATCCCTGCAGTAATTCTTCGACTTTGTTTCCTCCTTGTTTTCCTTCGGCAGAGTATCTCCGCCCTTGCCTCGTATACTCGGCTGATCGTTTGACTTTGTCAATCATCCCCTCCTCGCTGAATCTCGTCTCTTCAGCTCGTTCCTCGCAAAACTTATTTAAAGTGTGAAGGACCGAAATGGCAACAGAGGGGGGGTGAATGGTGCCAAAAAAATTAATACTCCCCTTTACTGTATTTAAACAAGCCTACAAAGATCTCTGGAGATCTAAAGAAAGTAAATGAAGCAAGATCAATTAACAAAAACAAGCCTCGGCCGTTTCTTCCGAAATCGGAAGCTCGGCCAAGAAGGTGCGGAAGTTCCGCTATGTAGTTCCGTGTATGGCGCGGAAGTTCCGCTTAGCGTATTTCACGATAAAATCTAAGCTCCGATTATCCTGACCGAAGAACAGAACGCTCGGGTTTTTGCCCAAAAATCCAAACTACTTTTGATCTGTTGTTCTTATCTGGTCAAGTTTCACGGGATATCATCCTAAACAACATCTTGACCATATTGAGAAGAAGTTGCTAGCAAAGGTTCAACAAACAAAGCAAAATCGGGTTTCTTGAGGAATACGAAAGAAAAACCAAAACCCGTGAATCGAGAGATTCTTAGATTCTTAGCTCATGAAACATTGAGGATATATTAGCAATATCAAAACGACTCTATCTCTCAAGTTTCATGCACTCTCATAAGATAAATCAAAAGATACACCGAACCCTAGATATTCAACGTAAAAACAGTGAGAGGAAGAGTTGCAAAATCAAATAATCAAAACCTCGATTTCATTGGATTGAAACAAGGATTACAGAGGTAAAGCAAAGAGGAATGATTACAATAGATTTCATTTCGTACATTCCATCTCAAACACTCTCCAAAACAAAACAAACTCTCCAAAGCAAACCCTAATTTTTCCTCTGTATGCCAACCCTAACTCTGTGGTTCTCCCTATTTATAGCCTTTGCTAATGGGCCTCCAACCCATTAAGCCCGCTACCCGAACGGAACCGCCTCCACTTTTGCCGCTTTGCGAAAAGACCCTTTCGCCTTTGCGCACCTTCTCGAAGCCTCCTGACACCTTGCCGCCCTTGACATGCAACCACCTCAAGATTCACGCCGCCTTCGACACATCCGACCGCTTCGACCTCAACGCGCTGCGCTTAGTCCGATCACCTCGTGTCTCGCCACGACTTCGCCTCGATGTCCCGCAATCAACACGCATAAAAACACATCACATAGCATTGCACAATATCATAGCATCAATATTTGTATAAGACTCAAACTCATACGTAATCAAAATCATAAAATATCCTTCTCTCGCACAGCTCGACACAATCGAAGTTCCGCACTTTACCTTGCGGAAGTTCCGATTTCTAACGTCCGCACTTGTCGATTATCGGAAGTTTCGCTTAACATCGCGGAACTTCCGATCTTCTAACATCCGCCTTTCCAGATTTTCAAACCGATTACCATCTCGTAAGAACACTCAATGTCAGATATCGGACACTCGCTACCCCTTGTGCGGAAGTTCCGATTTCCTTCACCAACTCAAAACCTGTAAATCGGAAGTTCCTATTTCCAACGCCAGAGTTCGATTATCGAACTTCCGCTCCATACACAGCGGTAGTTCCGATATCCCTGATTCAGCACAAAAACAGTCCATACCGAAAAACTCAACTCTCAACCTATTCAACCACGATGTCAAATACTCATCACTCAGAGTGGAGGACCTCTCACATGGTCTCTCAATCTCCCCCTTGATGAGTATATTGACAAACACCGAAAAAGCATAAGATGAGTTTGAGTTTACAGTCAACCACGGTCTCAACAAGAGTAGTTAAGCTCAAGACCAAGTTGACAAAAGAGAAAGACTTGAGATGAGATGAAAGAGCAATTTTCGCACAAAACTCAAGGCTTTTCTCCAGAAGACTTTTTCTCACAAAAATTCTCCCCTTTTGGCAATAAAATCATCAATATGTAGAAAAGGGAGGAAAAGACTATATGATGTTCATTTTAAGCATTAGGAGCCATGTAGATTATCCAAAATGATTATTAGAGAATTACACCAAGCCATAACACAGAAGAATGCTATCAAGATCATGACAATTGATGTATAGAAAAGCTAAGTCAGAAAGTCCATAATTTTGATTAATGATCCAATTCTTTAGCAAGTCAAATAAACCAAGAGTGAAGTCTAGCTAAAGATATCCAAGGATGATACAAGCCATGTCAAATAATCTAAGTTGAACCAAGAAGACTCATATCGAATGCTTTAGAGTGCTACCATTGAAGAAAGACTCATTTTATCCGAACTTGGTCCCTTTAATGATAAGCAATTTTAGCACATTTTTCTTTTTCTGAAAGCTCTTTATGGTTTTATCTTAGTAAAGCAAGCTCTGGACTAGGTGCCATCCACAACTGCCTCCTAAGCTTCAACCAATTTTTCAAATCTTAGCCATGTGCTAGATCCCAAGCCTTATGCGACCACTCCAAGCAATGTACTTAAGGAGGTGATCTTAGGTCATCCAAGGCTCCCCGAGTTCATGCCTAGTGCAATGGCAAGCGCCTCATGAGAAAGATTTGGTGAGATCGGTTTTTCGCACAAAAGAGATCATTTTGCTTTTGAAATTTTTAGACCAACGATTAAAGAGAAGTCAAGTTTCTTAACAAACTGACATAGCTTACTCAAAAGTTCAATGGAGATTCAAGACTCAACTCAGCCTACTTGACATGGCGAAAATCATAAAAGGATAGCTTCAACCAGATTAGTCTCAAGAGCTATCATGACAAGATTTTAATTCAAGTTTAGCATTTTTAATCACTTTAGCATGGCAAAGACTAAACTACACATAAAAGTCATGATAGATCTAGCGCTTTAGCATAAATCATGGCAAGATGTAAGACAGTTGACCACAGATCATAAGGGATAATAAACAAGGCTCCATTGGATTATAATGCAATGCAGATGAAATGCACGAAAATCCAGATTCCCTTCAGAATGAGATGCATCTTTTAATTCAGGTTGAGTTATGACAAATTTAAGAACTGGAATAACCAAGATGAACTCCCCCTGAACCAAAGGAACAAAAACGAGAATCTGATAAGAGAAACAGAAAAGGCAGTCCTTTAGAGCATAGAAAAGATATAGAAAAACTATCGCCGATGTGTTCTTATCTACCCCATATGATTCTAGGACTATCACCGATCAACTCATACACTAAGGAGCAAACACTGTCCCTGTCTACCCAAGGGTGGCCCGACCCCTGCTAGAACCTATAAGAAGTGAGTGAGCTCTACTTAGAGAAGGAAGAGACAGCTAATAAGTAGCATCCTAGAAGCACAAGACAAGAAATAGCAACAAAGCAATTTGGCAAGAGAACCACTCTAACCTATGCCGAAGGACTTCACCCAAAATATTAAAAGAAATGCAACTGAAAGGAGTAATAGTATAAATATAATATAATACAAGAGTAGCACATAGCTCCTCACAACAATCAGTAAGGACAAACCACCCCAAGCTCTCCTCGCAGAAATGGCACCGAGAGCCGCCGGAGGCTTAGTGAAGATATCGATAATCGGTGCTCACTCTCCACAAACCGGAGCACAATGTCACCCTTCTCTACATGGTCTCAAGAAAGTGATATCGATGTCAATATGCTTGGTCCGTGAATGTTGCACTGGGTTCTTGGCAATGCAAATCGCAGACGTGTTATCACAAAAGAGTGGAACACAATGATAGATAACCCAAAATCTGCAGGTCGAGACCATCCAAAGCACTTGGCTACAAAGAATCGGTCGCGACAACGTGCTCGCCTCTGCAGTGGGATCGCAACACCGGATTGCTTCCTTGACGATCGGAGACAAGAGAAGTGCCAATGAATTGGCAAGTGCCGGAAGTGCTCTTCCTATCTATCCTACACCAAAGAAAGTCTCGTGACGGAGAAGGCTCTAAGAGATAGACAAGAAGAGGAAGAGTACCGGATGCCATAGTCAATGGTAGCTCAAGGTACCGAAGATGCGTTTCACCGCTCGACGATGAGATACGCGAGGAGAAGCTCAAATCGAGCACAAAGACACACGTAAAAATGTATGTCCGGTCTCGAGGCCGTGAGGTACAAGAGAGAGCCAATCATGCTCTGAACTCCTTTTGGTCAACAGTGTTCGCCGCCTTCATCCGGATCCAGAGCACCAGTAGATGCCATCGGAGTTGATATCGGCTTTCCATCATTCATGTCGAAACGCTCAGAGGTCTCGAGTGTATTTGCCTTGATGAAGAAAGGTACCTCCCGAGTCTGCTTGATTTGGAAGCCAAGGAAGAAGCTCAACTCGCCCATCATGCTCATTTCAAACTCCGAGCTCATGACATCTAAAACTGGGAACGAGCATGCGAGGAGCCGCTAAAGATAATGTCATCCACATAGATCCGACGAGCGAAGATCGCTGCCAAGACGGCGGATGAACAAGGTCTTGTCAATTTTACCCATCTCAAAACCATGGCTCACAGATAGGACTTAAGCCTTTCATACCAAGCTCAGGAGCTCGCTTGAGTCCATACAAAGCTTTGGAAAGCTCAGAGACATGGTTAGGTATTTGGGGTTCTCAAACCGTGAGGTCAGTCGACATAGACTTCTTCCTCAATAAGGCCATTGAGGAAGGCACTCTTCACATCCATCTGTAAAGCTTGAAACCCTTAGAAGCCGCAAAGGCAAGCAGATTCTAATGGCTTCAAGTCTAGCTACAGGGCAAAGGTCTCTTCAAATCTAGACCCTCAACTTGAGAGTACCCACGAGCTACCAAACCTAGCCTTGTTTCAATGACTAACCCATCTTCACTTTGCTTGTTCTTGAACACCCATTTGGTCCCAATGATATTGTGACCTTGAGGGGCTCAACAAGGGACCGACCTTGTTTCTTTCAAAGTTTTCCAACTCCTCATGCATAGCATTTGTCCAAGACTCGTCGATAGAGCATGACAAACGCCTTTGGGCTCAAAAGAGGCGACGAAGGCGTAATGGAGATGAAGAGAGACAAGCCGCTTTGGAACGTGTGACACGCTCAAGAGGTCTCCAATTATCTCGCTCAAGGATGGTCCTTTGAATGTGTCTTGGAGGTCCAGGTGAGATGAAGACGTGGCCTCTACCTCATTAGCGATGAGATAGGAACAGAGCCACTAGCTTCGTAAGATGCATAGAAGGTAAGTCGATCTCCTCGAGGTGCAGTGAAAGAAGGCACCTCAAGAGGAGGAGGAAGAACTTGATCGTAGACAACCTTCATCTCCGCCTTCCTCTTCGCCCACAAAGATGGACTCGCATCGCTCTAAAGAACTCGAGATATCGTGCCTAGTCCCTGACCGCCTCATCAAGGTCACTTCACGTGTTTCTACCATTTTACTAGACTCGCAGCCTGCACTCTATAGGCACGAGAAGAAGTCGAGTAACCCGTAAAGATCCCATCACAAGATCGTGACTCGAACTTATCTAGGTTCCTGCACTTGTAATAAAACACTTGCAACCAAACACACGAAAATGCGAGACGCTGGGTTTTCGCCATATCTCAACTCATAAGAAGTGCGATGCAAGAGTGCCCAAGAAAGACTCATAGAAACATGACAAGCAAGAGTAATTACCTCACCAAAACTTCCTAGGTGTAGAGTACTCATCAAGCATCGTCCCGCCATCTCGACTAAGGTACGGTTCTTCCTCTCCACAACGCCATTTTGTTGGGGGACGATGGAGACGAGAACGGTGCTCTACACTGCCTCACCACGTAAACTCTCAAAATAGGAATTCTTGAACTCGGTGCCATTATCACTGCGAATTGCTCGTAATGCACCCGGAGCTCAACAGAAAGCCTACTAAAAATACCGCGAAAAGAGTAAACGCCTCATCCTTCGAGGCTAAGAAAACACCCAAGAGTACCTCGAGAAGTCATCGACCACAACAAGAATATACCACTTCCTCCCGCCGATCAAGATTCGAGCCGGACCAATCAGATCCATATGGAGCAGCTTGTCCCGTGCATCGACCATTGTCACCGTGGATCGAGAGTGAGGAGCAAAGAACCATCTTGCCGTGCTTGGCATGGAGAGCAAACTAGATCCTTGACCATCTTGAGTTTTGGCAACCCACGAATGAGATCGTGGCGGCGACTCGTGTCAAATGATCAAAGCCTATATGACCTAGTCTCCGATGCCGAAAGTCAAATCACGGATTCGTAGCAATTAAACACCGAGAGGATCACCGTAAGACTCGTAAAAATCAGCACGAAAGATCCTCCCATATCGAAATCCCGCAAACTAGACTACCCAAGAATCAAGAATTTTGCAATTGTTTTTCTTAAAGCTCACCTCGAAACCGCCATCGTAAGTCGAGAGATCAAAGCGATTATACCGCAGCCTTACTTACTAAGGCAACATCTTTTAAAATAAAGGAATCATTAATGCTCACAAGACTTTAGCGATGACGCCCAAATGAAGCATCTCCGAAAGTGATTGTCTCATCACCGGAGCACGGCTAGGGAAGAAAACCAACGAGAATCTCCAATCATATGGCGAGAACAACCGAGTCTACAATCCGCACCTTTCCTTCCCAAATGGCGACCGAGTCAAACAAAGAGTGAAGTCTCGATCGGGTGAATCAACAGATGATTTGGGCACCCAATATCGAGTAACACGGCGAATGATGAAGTAGTCAAGCAAGATCGACCTCTATCTACCCTACGCCTCTGTCACTCAACAAGTCAAAGATCTCACTGGTCGGATCCGATCGCTATAGGAGAGCGAGTCGAAGTGCCGAGAATAAGTCGATCTCGCCATGTAGCTATCTCGAAAGGAAAACGAGATCTACCTCGGGACGGCGGAGTTACGACCAAAGGGAGCATGAGGATGAAAATCGAGAACTCGTAAAAACCAAGTCCTCGATGTCGCCCAAAATCATCGATGGAACAAACCTAGACCTCGTGTTGGTCTTAGGTGCACTCAAGATCCGGGTGACCACAAATGTGCCTAAGAAACTCAACACGGTCTCTACGCGATCTTGGCGCTACCAAGCAATGATCAACTAAATGTCCATCTTTCCGATGTAAGGTGCAATGATACTTCGCCTTCTCGAGGGGCCAAGCCGCAGATGGAATCACCTTGTCGTCGAATCCTTTGAACAAAGCCCGCCGACTCAAAATTGACTTTCTCACCCGGGCTTAGTTTTGATCATACCGTGCTATGGTTTTGAGCACGACAGTGGATGCTTCCTCATATCCTCATGGATATCATATCCTAGACCCCGATTAAATGCAAATTTTAGATTTGTCTAGAATGAGATTGAGCTTCTTCTTGCCTCCTACAAACCTCTCGAGAGTGTTCATAAGATACTGACACTCCCGAAAGAGAGAGGTGCAAGAAGAGCAGGGGGAAGAAGGGACAGCAGAAGGTAAGGGAGCGTAAGAAGAACCAACAACAGAGGAAAGATTGGCTTGTGCACGCACAAATTACCCGACTTTGGGGAATAAATCCTCTGCTAATGATTGGTTCACGTTGCTAGGCGCTCTACCAAACCCTTAGACTTCTTCCCAAAGACACACAATACAAGCAGATGATTGTGTCTCTAGAAGGTCCTTAGTTAGCTTCACACATTTTTCATCCAAAGCAATCAAATCACATTTTAGTTTATTCCATTGCTTGCATGGTGAGCTAACAAGATCCTTAGAAGCATACTTGAGCCAATTTGTTATCTGTGATCAATCATTTCTTGAAACCGCTAGATACTGATTCTAGTTCAAGCAGCTAACTTAGGACAGTTTAAACAAGAAACAATAGGCTCTAGTAGCGCAGACTTGAATTCAAAGAATTTTGTGATCCGCCTGCTTTAGGTTCATCTTGAGATTATTACAATTTTCACAAGTTTCAGTGCATCAAGCAACATGGTATAAAGACCTCTAAACGAATTGTCCTTAACCTCACATGAGGTGCAAGCAAGAGCCTCAATAGTAGTGGATGAAGGAGGTGCTACCCTACTCATCTCTAATTCAAAGAAGAAGGCTAATGTTCTCTACCTTAATCATGTCAAGTTCAGAGGACACACTATCATGCAAGGTCTTTAGTTTTTCCATATCATTAATCAAAGCACACCATGTGTCACATTCATCACGGGAGGGAGCAGATGTAAGTAAAGTAAGCTCCCGTGATAATCTAACTACTTCCTTCTCCAACTCAGCACACTTAGCCCTAGACTTAGCATGAAATCTACCTAGCTTAAGAAAGCATCATTGTCTGGTCATAAGTGGACTAACCTCATCGGAGTCGAGTACACCATTGTCGCTCGATTCGCCCGAGGGCCATGAAGCACATGCCGAGAAGTTGCCGCCCTTGGGATCATGATCGCCCTTCCCATCATCGTTACTCCACCCTCCACCTCGCCGGTGTCCAGTTAAATCGAGGCGGTGAGGACGCGATGGAACAGCTTCTTTGCCTTCCCAAAGTTGCGAACTTCTTCTTGCCTTGATCAGTCCGAGGGCTTCGTGTTGCGGTTCTTGTCGATGTAGTCGTTTTGCTTGGACCGCCATAGTCACCTTTGCCCTTCCCAAGCTTGGGACGGTTTGCTCGGATGTGGTTGGGGCCACCACACTCAAACAAATCACAGGACCTCCTCTTTACCATCCCTCCTCCTCTTGTAAGCATGAGAAAACTTCCGAGCTAAGAGGGCTAGTTGCTCATCCTCAAGCCGCTCTAACGATCATCGCTATGTCACAGAGAGCAACTAGGAGAACCCACGACGACTCGTAAGAAGATCCGTATGGGATCGCTGACTAAAGCCATCGATCGTGACTTCGACCTTCGAGAGACAATGTCAATCTCGTGAGTCTTGAGACGCGAGTAAAGCGCATCAAGAGTCGTGGTCGAGAGGTCCGTGCTATCTTTGATGGTAGTCACTTTCATCTCCCAAACACGAAGATCAAGTGCGAAAGCATCTGTCGAGCGTTATCCGAGTCGGGTATGTAAGACCGACCGCCGGAGGTTGCTCAAAATCTTGTGAAAACGCGAAAAGCACTCGCCAAGAGATTCACCAGAAGCATCTCAAATTTATCAGATTCACGCTTGAACTGGTCTTGTCGAACCGTCTTAATCTGGGTGGTGCCTCATGGTATGCATCGAGGGTCACCCGGATGTCGTAAGCGTAAATCAAATGAGAAATGCGATCAAACTCACTTCGCCAAACCTCAATGATAATGTTCCTTGCCTTAGCATTTGCCTCAACATCGGGCATATTTCCCACATTGATGTTTTCATCGGCAGAACAAAGAAATCTAACCTTCACCTTTCCCGGATGGCATACCCCGAGCACGGATGTAAGTTTCATTCGGCTCTTCCGTAAGGGTAATCCAGCCATCAAAGACCGGAGGCTTGGTGGAATACTTGTCCGCTGCCATGGCTCAACCGACCGGTTAAGATCTATAAAGAAGAGCTAACCGCTCGATACCAATTGAAGGACCGAAATGGCAACAGAGGGGGTGAATGGTGCCAAAAAATTAATACTCCCTTTATCAGATTTAAACAAGCCTACAAAGATCTCTCGGAGATCTAAAGAAAGTAAATGAAGCAAGATCAATTAACAAAACAAGCCTCGGCCGTTCTTCCGAAATCGGAAGCTCCGGCCGAAGGTGCGGAAGTTCCGCTATGTAGTTCCGCAGTTAGTATGGCGCGGAAGTTCCGCTAGCGTACTTCCACGTATAAAATCTAAGCTCGATTATCCCGACCAAGAACGTAACGCCGGTTTTTGCCCAAAAATCCAAACTACTTTTGATCTGTTGTTCTTCTCTCGTCAAGTTTCACAGATATCATCCTAAACAACATCTTGACCATATTGAGAAGAAGTTGCTAGCAAAGGTTCAACAAACAAAGCAAAATCGGGTTTCTTGAGGAATACGAAAGAAAGACCAAAACCCGTGAATCGAGAGATTCTTAGATTCTTAGCTCATGAAACATTGAGGATATATTAGCAATATCAAAACGACTCTATCTCTCAAGTTTCATGCACTCTCATAAGATAAATCAAAAGATACACCAACCCTAGATATTCAACGAAAAACAAAGAGAGGAAGAGTTGCAAAATCAAATAATCAAAACCTCGATTTCATTGGATTGAAACAAGGATTACAGAGGTAAAGCAAAGAGGAATGATTACAATAGATTTCAGTTCAGACATTCCATCTCAAACACTCTCCAAAAACAAAACAAACTCTCCAAAGCAAACCCTAATTTTTCCTACGTAGTGCCAACCCTAACCTGTGGTTCTCCCTATTTATAGCCTTTGCTAATGGGCCTCCAACCCATTAAGCCCGCTACCCGAACGGAACCGCCTCCACTTTTGCCGTTTTGCGAAAAGACCCTTTCGCCCCTTGCGCACCTTCTGGAAGCCTCCCGTACACCTTGTTGTCCTTGACATGCGACCACCTCAAGATTCACGCCGCCTTCGACACATCCGACCGCTCGACCTCAACGCCGCTCGCGCTTAGTCCGATCACCTCGTGTCTCGCCACGACTTCGCCTCGATGTCCCGCAATCAACACGCATAAAAACACATCACATAGCATTGCACAATATCATAGCATCAACATTTGTATAAGACTCAAACTCATACATAATCAAAATCATAAAATATCCTTCTCTGCACAGTTCTGGACACAATCGGAAGTTCCGCACTTTACCTTGCGGAAGTTCCGATTTCTGGAACGTCCGCACTTGTCGATTATCGGAAGTTCCACGCTAACATCGCGGAACTTCCGATCTTCTAACATCCGCCTTTCCAGATTTTCAAACCGATTACCATCTCGTAAGAACACTCAATGTCGGTGATATCTGACACTCGCTACCCCTTGTGCGGAAGTTCCGATTTCTTCACCAAACTCAAAACCTGTAAATCGGAAGTTCCTATTTCCAACGCCAGAGTTCGATTATCGAACTTCCGCTCCATACACAATGTAGTTCCGATTTCCGATTCAAAGACAAAATACCCATACCAAAAACTCAACTCTCAACCTATTCAACCACGATGTCAAATACTCATCACTCAGAGTTGAGGACCTCTCACATGGTCTCTCAAAGTGCTTTGATTATAATTGGTCTTCTGGAAGTTCTTTGAATTTATTTGTTGTTCTTGCTTGTATCGTGTAATTAGGAGTCATAGTCCAGAAGAAGCAGCGACTCAAGCAGGATCAAGATTCGGATAAAGACGCCGACCCGGAATTCAAAACCCCTGGCAGAGAAGGCCCTGAGTAAGATCAAGGCCGCGATAATCTGACCCAGGCGAGTCAATACTTTGATCATTCCGAACCTACAATTTATGCAAACTATGTTTATTTAAAAATAGCAAAGTTGCATGCTTTAATTTTGTAATTACTGATATGTTAAAGCTTAAGGTAGTTAAATACCCATTTGTTGATTAATTACTTATTAAACCATCCTTTGATAATTGAAGCCAGTATTCCTTGTCACCCTAGTAATTATATGGTAATACTAGTATAGGTTGTACTTAAGCGACATGCTAGTCTTGCTTAAGTACCGGGACAATAAATGTCCCGATCATCATCCTTTAAACATGAAAAATGGTTTTTGGCAGTCATTGGATGTAGATGACTGATGTGTTGCGTTAATTAGTTTTCCTTCCCAAAACCCTAAACAACTTGCTAGTACCCCATTTGGACGGAGGGAAAGAATGGTGGGTGCGGACGTAGCACGAGAATGGTTAGTATGTGGTATGAACCGTCCAGATGAATTAAGGACTTAATCTTGTCATGACCTCCTGTGTAAAACAAGTACAACCGTAAGTCTGCAAAGTGCAACTTGGCCTAATAAAACTATTGAACCCTGAATGTCATCCCACAACCGGTGTTTAGAAGTGTGCAAGCGGCAGGACGTATGCTGGCTTGAATGGGACACCGAAAAAGGTGAAGTTATCAGCTACGCTAGTCACTGTGGCCGGGGCCAGCTTTGCTAGTCGTTGTGGTAAGCATCCCGCACAACTTATGGAATTGGCCATAGGGGTGAGATGACTAAGGGGCAAGGTAGTTTAAAACGCTATCGTGACGATCGCTCAACTACATGACTAAGGAATCATGTGGAGTAACGAGTATGATTATCTCTTGTGGGTACAGTGTACAACCTCTGCAGAGTCTAAACTGTTTAAATAGCCGCGCCTTCGGTCAAAGGCAGACATGGGAATTTAACCTGAGTTAGTTCTATTTCAAAAATCTTTGTGGGTGGAATGGAAATGTGTTGGGCTCATCCAGCCCTTGTTTTGGATTTTCCTGGGTAGCCTTACCCAGTGTTGATAATCGGTGGACGTAACCGTTATCAAAATTAAGCATAAGGTGGAGGTAACCTTCGCTGTTATTTAATATTGCACTTACTCTCTTTAATGAAAATGCAATCTGTTTAAAATGCTATGTCATAGGACTTTGTAATTATGATAATTTAAAATGTTGCTTTAGCAAATAAAAGAACCTGAGCCATCCTTGTTAAGCCTTGTATGTATACTATTGCATTCTGTGTGTTGGCTCGCGAGCACGGTAGTTGTGCTCATTCTCGCTTCTTTCACCCAAACCCTCAGAAGCAGGAAATTTTGGAGATTACGACTACTACGAGGAACCAGATGTCTGAAGACCCAGGAGTTCTTGAAGCGTAGCTTAGTTCTTAGTTGTTCTAGTCTCGCCCCAGTCTAGCTGACTCCGCTGGTACCTAGGTGCATCCTATATTATCTAAGTTTTTGGGTAATATCGGTTGTACACAGGTTTTCCCAGTCACTTGCCTGTGGAGAGATGTGCCCTCACCCTTTTTGCTTCCATTGTCGCTTCCGCTACTTTTGATGTAATCATTTGGTCTGTTCGGCCCTTATTGTAAAACTTGACCCGATGTGGTCTATGTAAACTCTGATGTGTTAAATTAATGAATGGTATGATTTTACGCCATTGTATGAAATGATTCAGTGATGTATCTGTGAGTGCTATCTACTGATCCAGGGAATAGCACAGTTATTCGCAGAGAATTCGGGATTAAAAATCCGGATCCGACAGCCAGGTACGGAGGTACCAGGTTTTACCAGGTTTGATGCTACAATAACAGTGAGCAAAGTTTGAATACTGTTTATGCATCATCAGTTCTGGTTTGCTCTTTGATCAGTAGCTGAGAAGGTTGACATTCTGCTTCCACTTTAAGTCTGTAACACACTAGTTTTAAACATTGCAGACTAGTATATGATATGTTTGTATTAGTCCTTTGTACAGGGGGTTTTCTGCTATTTGCTTATGCCTTATACATGACTATATTGTGGCCTTTTGGCCCATGGAATACAATTGAGGTCCATCCAACAGTTATTAGATATTCCCAACCATCTTAGACACTATATTTATTCATAGAATAATTGAGAGTCAGCAAATTCTATATTTAGAAAGAATGTCGTGGGCGTGGTTACTGTTCACATATGCGCTGCTCACATGTTTACTGTTCACGTATGAATAGTTCCCTTAGATGGTTGATTGGTTTCCTTGTATAGGGATTAGATAATTGGAAATGTTATCTATTAGTTAGAAATGTCATCATTTAGATTGATTTTATCCATAATTGTTAGAAGAGTCCTCTATACAAGTAGACATATTGTAATCGTTGGCATTAAGCAATGAGAATACAATAGTCTAAGTCCCAACCCTATTCGTCCCCCCAATCTACAGTCTTCCCTCTCCCCTAACAGCCGACGCCACCCGGTTATCCTCCCGGTGATGTTTACCCCGTTATGATCTAAGAGTCGCAACAAAGAAGTTATACATTACTTAAAATAGTAAAAAGCTTTAACATATTAGAGTTTTATCAGATAAATTATACCAGTGAGCAAATTTGAAAATATTAGGTGATAATTAAAGTATGCATTACAGTTTTATTTGGTAAATGACAAATTTAAGTATCAGGAATCTGCAAATAAATAAATAAAAGTGCAGTTTGGTCGGATAAAATTTTTTGTCAATGAAATGGAATCAAAGGGACTAGATGACATGGATCGCATCATATCTATTTGTTACACCCCAAACAACTAAATCATAAAAGGAAACAGAATAATTTAGAAGCTAGATACTAGGATGACCCAAACATGCTACAAAATTTCAAGTCCTAAGATGAACATGAAAACAAGAGGATAAATTTCAGCAGATACTATTTTCCATACTGTCTATCTTAACTTCATTTTTTTTCAGAGGAACTTGTCTCATATATTTTTCTTCTTCTGAAGAACTAGTTTGACTTGGAACTTCGCTAGATTAGTTCTATTCTATTCCTACCTTGGTAAATCTATTGCGATTGTTTTGTGATAATTTTAATGAATGTCATGTGGAGAGTATAAGAGCACCAAATAGATAGACTATACTAGACATACCAATCTAAGTGAAAGCACAAGCCACCATAATTGTCATCTCAGTTCCAAAAGAAAAGCTGAAATACAAAACAGTATAACATTCAGTTTACCTATCTATAATTATTAGACGCCCTCCAGGCAGCCACAAACCGATGTCTCCAGTGTGCAACCAACCATCCTCATCAATGACCTCTCTTCTGCGGGTTTTCAAATGAATTTACTGAGGCTCATTAATATATTTGAAACTTTAAATAGGAGTGAGAGGATAGCAAGTTACGTTTGGACTTCGTCTTTATAGTAACCACGGAATATTGTAGGTCCCCTAACACAAATTTCTCCACGAGGATATAGTTGATCCTCAGAAGTGTAATTCATTTCTGGGACATCCACAAGTTTAACCTCTGAAAATGAAAACAGGATTTGCATGATGAAAGATGTGAGAACAATGCACAAGAACAAACTTCATGTAATCTTGAAGATGAAACCTAAATTAATTTTTGGCAAGAAAGAACAAATATTGACATATTTATCAAGAAAAAACATAATTTCTGAATAAGATGATCCAATCAACATTTGACCTTGCTGAATGTGCAACCTCAAATAAGTTTCTTCAATGCAATTATTTTCAATGGCCATTTATTTGAGGTTGAAAGTACCACCATCATCCAATAGGAAGGTAAGAGACATTCCAAAGTAAATCAAACCCACATCAACACATCATTACTTTAGGATGGATTCTCTATGTACTATAAATATATAAAGTTGACTTCATGAGAAATTACAGTCAACATAAGCACAAATTTTAGCCAAGCAAATCTAATTCTATCCTAGAAAATCCAAACACAGAGCTTACCACAAAAAGGATTTGGAGATCCAACATGACCAATTAATTTGTCACCAATATCCATTGTAGTGATGACACAAGATGTCTCTGTCATTCCATAACCTTCAAGAATTTCACCAACAAAGCATCTATAAAAAAATAAAAACAGTATTTACTATTAGCAAAGCCAAGTTCTAAATAATCATCATGCTGCACCAAAGTAGCACATAAGAAGTCAGCTTACATTCTTAGGAATTCCATGACATCTGCTGACAGTGGAGAAGCACCTGAAATCATAAGTCTCACTGGTCCACCAAGCCTGGCTTTTATTTGGTTAAATACCAACTTGTCCCACATTGGGGATGGATTTCGTCCTAATAACACAAAGTATAAAAGTAGCATTTCATTACAAATGTGGGGGCTAAAAATCGGATCAAATGACAGAATATAAATGAGAAATCTGTTGTTATTCAAAAAAAAAATGGAAGAACCTTGGTTACACAAAGTATAAAAGTAGCATTTCATTACAAAGGAGAAATCTGTTGTTATTCAAATGACAGAACCTTGGTCACACCTATGTCACCTAGGCATTAATTTGGACAGAGAGGAAAGAGAAATCCTGACTTAAATTGTGACCCATTTAACCCAGGTATTTTTCATAGGCAAAATGCCAAATTTAATAAGAAAAACGAAATTTCTGTATGCACTGATCAGTTGACTAAAGTCGAAATTAATGATAGATGATGGAAAGCGCACATTTAAACTTTTAAGTGATATATTTAAGGAATAAAAACCATAAATGTGATGGAATAAACCACGCCACAGAGGTTTGTCCCGTGGCGTGCGCGTTGAGTGCGCGTGTGTGGCGTGCGCCGTCGTTCGTCGAGGCGTTAGTTGCGAAAGCACTTGCATGGCTCGCGCACAGCTCGGTGAGGACCGGTTCATGCGTGTGAGGGAGTGACTCACGTTGAATGCATGCCGGATCGCGAGGGAGTCGTGCGGACGTGCGCGAGGTAGTTGCTCAGGTGCTAAAGCTATAAAACACCTTGTAAGCTGTGTGTTTTTGAGTGAGTTGAAAATACAGAAAAAGCTTGGCGCTATGCGCCGCAGCGCGTTCGTCGCCCGGCAAAATCCTTGTGTTCTCGTGCTTGATCTTGGGCCATTTCCAACATTTGGTATCAGAGCAAGGAACGAAGATGTCCGGCACCCTGCAGAAGCTCGGCGTCGCGGCGAGCGCGTCGTCCCCAACACCGAGCGCTTGAGCCGCCACCGACCAAGACCAATTATCATGAGTGGTCATTGGTCATGCAGGTGAGCCTAGAGGCGTTGGAGCTCTGGGATGCTGTGGAGGCCGTCAGCGCTGAGCGCGCCAAGGATCGGCGGGCGTTGGCCGCCATCTTGCGTGCGGTGCCGCCGGAGATGAAGGCCGGGCTCGCCGTGAAGAAGTCGGCGAAAGAAGCGTGGGAGGCGGTGAAGAGGATGAGGGTCGGCGATGATCGCGTGAAGTCCGCGAACGCGCAACGTCTCTTGAAGGAGTTCGAGAACGTCGCGTTCCACGACGGGGAGTCCGTCGACGACTTCGCGATGCGCATCAACGGACTTGTCGCCAGCCTGCGCGAGCTGGGCGAGGCAATGGAGGACAGCCGCGTGGTGAAGAAGATCCTGCGCGTGGTACCGACGAAGATGAAGCAGGTCGCGGTGGCGATCGAGATGTTTTTGGACCTCAACACCATGTCCGTGGAGGAGCTCGTCGGACGGCTGCGTGTGGCGGAGGAGCCTCACGACGTCGATGAGGTGATGGGGGGTGCTGGGCGTCTGCTGCTCACTGAGGAGCAGTGGGAAGCTCGCCGACGCAGGCACGGCGGAAATGCGCGGCGCGGAGACGGCGGCGACAAGGGCAGTGGCAGCCACGTCGACGACGACGGCGGCAGTAGCACGTGCTCGGGGACAAGCAGGCGTTCGGAGCGCCGCAACCGAGGGAAGTGCTTCAACTGCGGCGTTCGTGGCCACCTCGCCAGGGATTGCCGTGAGCCGAGGAAGGAGAAGGCATTGCTCGCCGATGCCGACGACGAGCCAACCCTCCTGTAGGTCAGGCGTATGGGGGTGTCGTGGTTTAGGGGGTGATTGATGGAATAAACCACGCCACAGAGGTTTGTCCCGTGGCGTGCGCGTTGAGTGCGCGTGTGTGGCGTGCGCCGTCGTTCGTCGAGGCGTTAGTTGCGAAAGCACTTGCATGGCTCGCGCCGCACTTCGGTGAGGACCGGTTCATGCGTGTGAGGGAGTGACTCACGTTGAATGCATGCCGGATCGCGAGGGAGTCGTGCGGACGTGCGCGAGGTAGTTGCTCAGGTGCTAAAGCTATAAAACACCTTGTAAGCTGTGTGTTTTTGAGTGAGTTGAAAATACAGAAAAAGCTTGGCGTTGCGTCGCCGTTGCAGGCGTTTCGTCGCCCGGCAAAATCCTTGTGTTCTCGTGCTTGATCTTGGGCCATTTCCAACAAAATGTAGATTGTGGAAGCATAAGTTAAAAATACATAGAAAAACCTTTTCGACCTTTTGGCAAATTCATTATTCCACTAAAGAAATATAGGGTATATTCTTTATTGCAGATAACTTTTAAACTTCTAGGAAGACAGCCTTTGATAAAATCCAATCAATCTAAGGAGTAGAGGTGTTACGGTCAAAGTAACGCGTAACTGTATAAGCTGAATTATGTAACAACTAATTGGGTGCATCCATGCCACTCCTATAGAGTAGACCATGTAGATCTACCGATTTACAGGAGCAGTAGTGCGATTTACCATTGACCTAATAGACTGTACAAGTATCCCTGCGTTGCTGTTTGTTGAAGTATAAGTGAATTGTATGCCTTTCCCTATCAGCTTAAGCTTTTGGGTGAATTGGTTAGTGCATGCAACTTAACATGGTATCAGAGCCAAGAGGTCTTGAGTTCAAGACCCGGTTGGTGCAATTAAAAATAATAATTGCAATCCACTTCTATTCCACGTCTTAGGTCTAAAGGAGCCTACACGTGAGGGGGAGTGTTGAAGTATAAGTGAATTGTATGCCTTTCCCCATCAGCTTAAGCTTTTGGGTGAATTGGTTAGTGCATGCAACTTAACACTGTTATGCTTCACTAGTGATTATTACCTTCAGATGAAATTATGTTGATTGGTTTCTAAACGACAAAAAGGAAGGGGCACTTAACTTCAATGAACTTCATGATATTCTTACCGTTAATAACTGCTTGCCTCTTGCCATTGTATGCAGTACGAAACAATCTTTCTTCCAACCCACCACACTCCTTCACAGCATTTGTAATTCTATGGAATAAATAAGCAGCCAGTCAGTTAACTGTAACCAAAAGGAAGAAACGATAACCTCACAAAAGATATGAGTAGCAATAGTCGCACCAAACATGAAAATATCTAAATTACTGGTATAGTTGTATTACGCAGCATAAATTCTGTTATATAACCGGGGAACACTTGCGAATACTGTTGGTCTCAAAGCAGCCAGGTCATCCATCAGCTTCAAATTATCCTGGAAACAAAGGTAATATACTCATAAAAAAGATGACAAAGAATTCATAAGTAAAGGTAAAACATTATTATGCGTGTAGTAAGTAAGATGCATATTAGATAAATTCTGCACAAAGTGTTTGCTTCTTACAGACCGACAAACAAACGGGAGATAACCTTTATATAGATGGAGTTGATTGCTATGCACAAGCGAAGTCAGCAATAGGATAGCGATGTGATGGTGCACTGGTGGGGAAAGGGTTAGGGTGAGCAATATAGAGGTGTAGTGAACAAAGTAGCATGAGCCAATAAAATGGATCCATTCTATACCATAACAAACACTATAATTGGATGGTTAGAATGTTGTGTGTAAGTGGGAGGTGGGTACGAGAACGGTCGTGGATCGTTAGATGGACGGCTCAGATGTCTCATGTGCATATGTCTACGAAATAGTGTTGGTGGGGAAAGGGTTAGGGTGAGCAATATAGAGGTGTAGTGAACAAAGTAGCATGAGCCAATAAAATGGATCCATTCTATACCATAACAAACACTATAATTGGATGGTTAGAATGTTGTGTGTAAGTGGGAGGTGGGTGCGAGGACGGTCGTGGATCGTTAGATGGACGGCTCAGATGTCTCATGTGCATGTGTCTACGAAATAGTGTATATGCACACGATATGTCGCCTGTACCTAATCTAATAGTTTGTTCAGTGTGATTCAGATACCAATTCAGGTGTCTAATCAAATAGAACCTTTTTTATTTGCCAGTTGATAAGGTAAATATCAAGCCCACTAAATGCTAGGCGTACGTCCGTAGCTTTTGATCGGTTCAGGTCTTATCATGCGACGTGTAGATTTTGTGCAATGATCTGGTCCGGAGAACAAATTATATAGAGTTGAGATTTGAACAAACTTTGATGGATTTTAATATGCAACTAGTTAAACACCCGTGCGTAGCTACGGAAAACCTTACTAACATAGCAAGTTGAGTTCTAATGCCAGGTTTAGCCTAAACCACGCCCCTGGATTTCTCCACTGTGCCAGTCGAGCTCCACATAAAATGCTAGGGCTACACCACGCTCCTACTCATTCACTACGCAGCTACGTCTGGGCGAGCTCCGCTATGATCGATGTGGTGCCTTCATTGTAGTGCTAGGCCCGCGCAACAAAAGTAGACGATCACACTCCGCGGTCGATAGTATCGTGTTGCCAAGAGCACCACATTCGCCACGATCAACATCAGCAGCGACATGATGAGCACTGGGATCTTCCACAGCAGCAGGCTTCGTCGGGCAAACACGTCCGCGAAGCGCACAATGACCCGATACAGGGAAGCATGAGCAGTGTGGTGAGGCTGCTGATGAGGATGGACGTCAAGTCAGCGCTCAGGCTAGTAGCACGCTCATGTTGGCCTCTGTCTAGGATATACCGCGCGGTAATATAGCATGATGTTGATGCCGGAGAACGATATATTCTGGTCATCCCGACACTATTGGCACGTGACATGTCACCTTCCTCGTCGGTTGCCTCTGCTCTACAAGCGGTCGTCACCATCTCTCATTCGTGCACATCGTCCCCTCTAATCCTCCTCTACGACGATGAACCGAGAGGAAGTTATGATGTTTGCTTGTAAGACGCTAAATATAATTTTCCACTCAAATGTACATGCATGGAATTAGTTTACAAACTTCACAAGAGAAAATAGGGGCACGCATGTGCATGACCCAAACCTAGTGGGAGAGGTGTTGTTAGTGTTTGTTAACGTGATCAGCATATCATTTGGATATGTTTATGGCAACAAGCGAGATATTTGGTTATGTTTGTTGGAAGAATCGGATACTTAGCGTGACTCACATCACCCATGCATGGGTTGTAAACTGGCTTGACGGTCCTGATTGTCCGAACCATGGATCGAAATATCACTTCGACTAAATCCCGATTGGGACCGAATGGTAACCGGCTTACACGCTTTCTCGAAAAACCTGATAAATTTTGTTTAAATTTGCTTAAAAATCAACCGAAATTCAAAATTTAAATTTGCAAACTCCGAAAAAACCTGCCGAGATTTCGTTTCATGTCGCTTCACGCAGAAGGCTTTGCTATCACGCAGAATCTACGGGATTTCTATCCCTGGTCCGAACATGGGCCAACGCAAGCAGGGTTAGGCCTAATGCCTATTCCAACTCTTTGTCTCTACGCAAGCCGAGGATCAAACTGAAAACCGAAACGTATGCTAACAGCTAACCAAACACCAAAATATACGAAGACAGACAAAGTATCCAAAATTCATCAGTGTCATCCTTAGTTGATTACCTAAAGCACATAATGCTCACTTCTAAAAATTTCAAAACTAATTTAGGTTGTATGTAGGTCCACACAAAAAGCATGAAGATGACCGACGTGAGTAGGGGTGCAAATAGAGAGGATAATTCCCGACCGACTGAAGGTTCATGGAACGAATACGAGATGGAGAAATCACTGTCCGTGTCCGACTCCAAAGAAAAAATACGAAATATGATACATAAGGAGTGATATATGTTCGTATATGTTCGTATGTCTGGTGGTTTGGGAAAAGTTTATTGTGACTTTACATAGGAATAAGATAATAGATAGGTAGGTTGATGCATCTGAGTAGGTAAGAGATATTGAGTGTTTTTCCTTCGATATCTCAGCGATTAATCTTTTCGTGTTCGATCTGATTGCATTCCTACCGTTCAATGTCCTGTGTAGAGGTGCAAATAAAGCGGATAATTTTCAATCGATCGATCGAATATAGCAAATACAAGATAGAGAAATGACTATTCGACGCTACTCTACTTAAAACAAAATACAAAATATAATACAAAAATAGGATATAGGTGAGTTGTCGCAAAACCAAACACCCCATCACGTTGTGCGGGCAACCAAAGGAAACCACAAACCGTATACGTTCTCTTTCGTTCACCTAAAGCTACCTGGCTCTGGCTGTCACGGAAGCCTGACTGACATACACGTGGGCCTCCCATATGTTTGGTCCCACTTTCATTCAGTAACCCACACGCGCTTAACGTGTCACGCCCAAACCCGTCTGTCCTTTACGGAAGACGGATCACGAAAACAATTCCCCAATCTAGCCCTAGAACACGGGAGCTGCAATCGAAACAAAGTGGATACCAACCTTGTCTCAAATCTCAATCGCCGCAACAGTTCGAGGCCGGAGAGGGAGTGTGAGAAGTTTGTGGGAAGGAATCGAGCATGGCGAACGCAGATCTGCTGCGGAGGGAGGAGGAGTTCTACACCTCCTTGTTCGATTCCACCAAAGGTAACTTCTTTACCGCAAAAACTGTTAATTCCAGAATGGCCTACTGTAGTGATTTCCCCCTAAAGTTTTGACTTCTGTGAGCAGACGATGCCGTCAAGTCGCGCGGACAGATGATTGAGAGGAAGATTGAAGCCCTTGAGGACATGGCCACGAGGGTGAGAAGCCTCATCCTAAATAATTTCTCCTTGTGCCTTCAACAACTAATTTGGTGTGTGATTAAATCAAACTATGGTGCGATTCTTGTGATAAAAATAGAGCGCGATTTTATGGAAAAATAACGAGAACATGAAAGAATCAGTCATAATTTTTTTTGGAAACCCCCATTTGGGAACAACAGTTAGAATTTTTGGCTTGATATTGGCACTTTTGTGCATATGATATGATGTTCAATGCGAGTATTTCTCATGTTACCTTGTGTACTAGTCCAATGCCCGTGCTTTGCCACGGATCAAAAAAATCATATCTCGTCAACCGTCGTCGTGCTCAGCCTATAATTCAAATGATCCGCCGACAACCCGTTCTTGGAAAGATCGATGGAATCTTTGATTACGCACCAGCTTGGGCAGTTGGGGTGCGGAGGGAGTGGAGAGGAGGTTATGGGTGGCCAACCGTATGCACGGGAGGAACCGAGAAAGAACGAGATCCAACGGCTCACATCACACGAAGAAAAATAGATCTAACGGCTCACATCGCATGAGGGAGGACGGACCGCCACCAATTCCTCCTTTTAAGTAGTAGAGATTAGGAATCTGCAGGTTGATGGTTTACAATGTTACACAGGTCAGTAACCGGAGATCTCGTAGATGGTTGAATGACCGCTTGCTCATTGAACTTGTCCCTCGTCTTCATGTTGAAGAAATCAAAGGCCTCTTTGCTCCTCCACCATGGGGTAAACTCCAATGCTGCTCAATTTTGTTAACATGATCTTGTAACCTGCCCTTAGAATTTGCTGTTCCATGTATACTTATAGTAAGTGCTTTAAATTGTTTTATACTTTTATTGAGGCGCCATGTATACTTATAATAAGCGCTTTAGATTGTTTTGACATCAAGAAACCATTTTTCTTCCTGAAAGCACTCTCATGTTAACTTTCACAAGTATTGTGGCATTATCTGAAAATTATGGATTCAAGCGTATATTCTATACTAACCTGTTTCTCAATCTACCATATGTTTTGCTTCAATTAATTGCTTGTGCGGAGCTGCTCATTTTAATTGTTCTGTCCTTTCGAATGGGCACCATAGATACATGATCTGTTTTGTCTATGCATTATTATATTTGGAAAATCTATATTTATGCCATACTGATCCTTTTTTTCTGTATGTAGGTGACGAAATGCCCCTATCAGCATTTTGCAGGACAAGTGTTGGTGAATGGGATGCCTTCAGGAGCATTGACATGGATGTTGAGGTATGTTAGTGTGTCTTTCTGCCATTTTTTGCCCATCATTTAATTCACAATATATTAAAGCCAAATGACAAAGAGAAATAAGATGTATGTATCATTACATGCATTTGTTTGTAGATCCAATATACTTGATGCAATTTTCATTTGTAGGCAAGATTGATGCAACAAATGAAACAATCATCGGTAAAACAGAAGAATCGTGTGGACGAAGATGAATTGATTGCACTGAATGCTTGGCATCGTATAGATCGCCAAACAAGAGAAGCTATAAAGAAAAAATTTCTACCTGATCTGCTCACAATATATGAAGTACAAACTTCTTTCTTTCGATTCTACTTTTTCTAAACCAAGTCCATTCTATTTTACTTCCGTTTGCCGAAATGCTTAATATATTTGTTCTATTGAGTCTCATTATTTTAGTTCTTGATTCGGCAGACCGCATCTATTTGGTTTGTAGTTTCAAAAGATCATGTGTAAAAAAAATATCAAAGAAATGCATTGTTATGGTTGTTTGCTATCTTTGGAATTTTTTATGACCCAAAACCAACAACATAATCTTGTTATGGTATGTACTAATTTGATACTAGTGAATAATTACATACTGTTGGTGGACTTGGACCTTGGAGTATGAGTAATGATTAGAACAAAAGCAGTTTAGCACTACACTCTAAAAAAGATGTCTTTTAACAAGCAATTTGGTGCTGTTTAGGAACTCTTATAATTTTTTTGGTTGGAATGGGAAATTGCATTGTGTTTATTTTATGTGGAGCCCACTGACTGCTTATTGGAAAGCTTCGTATTGGAGAAGTTTAGCAAAATCTGAATTCTGATTTGCTTACTTAAACACATTTTCTCCTACCATTTCCTCTACCGAATTTTCTTCTTTCAACACTCTTAAACTCCAAAGATTTTTTAGTAAGCAGTAGAACTCATGTCAAGAACTATCTGAACACAAATCAAATCGTGACCAAGCTGCGCCATACAAATATACTATGGCTGCAAATACTAAAACGAGTCCTTGGTAGTTAATTAGAATGTAGTTTCTGTTTGATACCTTGATACATGCCTAGAACATTCCTATACAACATGGTTGACACTTCGAGGGTCAACGATCTGTTTCTTACTTTTGCTAGAAAATAATGACCTGGTTTACTGTAACAAGCTGAAGCTGGGGTGGCAATGTGGCATAGGACCTTTTTGGGGATATCTTGTATGTTGTTGTATCCCTCTCTATAATTAGGGATTGTCACTTCTTAGTAAAATGGAAGCAGTCCTGTTCTCACTTCAGCCAAAAGTAAAACAAGGCTGACAGTTTTTTTGTATCTTTTTGTTACCATCTATTGAAATTTAATTAAATTACCATTAGTAAAAATGACATATGGTCGAATGCTAATTTGTTACTATGTAGCAACACTCCGGTACTTTTAATATATACATTCACTGGTTCACATGCTCTGTGAATACAAGTGCTAGTAAACCAATTAGAGTTCAATTGCATTTGGTTTGTACTACGAACTTAAGATGTAATACTGTGCCACACTTGCCTATATGGCATAATTTGATGGTTGCTTGACATTGCAGCGTCTGCTTTTCACTTTTGCAGGAACGAGTTAGGGACTTCATTGAAGATACTAGTGGTAAAGGTGTGCTTGTGCTAAATGTCCAGGACCCATTTCAGAGGTTGCTTCTGCATGGTGTGTGTGAGGTAAATGTTTTCTCAAGCTGCGTAAATTTCATCGGTTCTTCTTGGGGAGAACTTAATCTACCGTCGAAATATTTGTAGTTTTGATCACCACTTGTCTGTATGCAGTTCTATAACATAGCATCTACAACGATGACCACCGTAAGAGATGGAAAGCTGTGGAAGACAACAACAATTAAGAAGAGATCAGGCACAGGTGCTCCCTCAAGAATCACATTAGTTAGCTTCCTGAGGATGAAGAAGAATGGGTCCCAGTAACATATCGTTGCCTGAGGACCACAAGTCCATGCACTCATATTTGTTGGGATGTGTTCTATACTACTATTCAGTATTGATGATGGTCATAATGTCTTCCTCTAGAAGACAAACCTGTTGCTTTAGGTCCTGTTGAGGAAGATGTACACAAATGTAAATTATCCATCGTTTCATTCAAACACATTTAATGGAAAATGACCGATCACTGCCTGCGTCTCTGATGTCAAATCCCGCACCTATTTTGGTTATACCACACCTTAGCTTTCTGTTGGTGTACTGATAACCAAGTTCTCTGCTTGGAAAACAAGAAGTTGCCAAATTTGATTCCTTGATCATCTACCAGTATTTGGGAGTCTGTAGCCTAGCAAAGACAGGTGCTAGCAAAGAGTAGTGTATCGATTGGTATACGATGTATCATGCATGCTTAACATCTAGAAAGAATTACTAAGGAAATGAAAGCTACTGCTTCCACAAAAAGGATCGTGATGGTATCTGGTTGGGCATCTATTCAGGCCTTCAGGGTAGAGAGCGCCGAAGTAATCCAACTCTCTCTCTCTCTCTCTCTCTCTCTCGTCCGAATTGGCATACTCTGGAGCACGCAGGATAGTGTGGGTCCGGAGCTAGCAGGCAGGAATGACAAGTCGTTGGTCGGCACAGGGGGTAAAAAGGAAACAAACCGCGCTGTAGATGTAGTAGTCTTTCCCTCTTGCGTGCAGTGCGTCCATCGCTGCAACTGCACGGTGACCCAGTCATGGCTAGTAGGCGGCGGCAGCAGGCCAACAGTGACCGCAGGCGTTGGCTGTGAAGAATCTAAAAAAGTGCGGCGCCGGCGCGGAAGGCCACGCCTATAGATGCCTTGCTATGCATGACTGACTGGCTGTATGCATCGTAAGACGAAATGCACTTACGCAGTGTATGCATTGCAGGCTTTCTTATTAGCGCGCGCCTAGATGGTCAATGGAGTAGTAGTCCTGTAGTAGACTGGTGGTGGATGGTCAATGGTACGCGTGCCTGGATTCGAACGCGGCGAACCAGCAAACGGTAGGGTGCGGTCGGCCGCATGAACCAGCGAGGGAGAAGCGGTGGTGGGCAGGCCGCTGGCTTGCGCGCTGACGACGCTACGGTCTCCGGACGGAGTGCGGCAGTGGGATCCGATGATTTGCGCCAGGGGCGGCCGCTTGAACTCCCCCGGACCCACCCCCTTTCCACCTAGCTAGACCTCAGGCCGCATCATCCACGGCACAGGCGCCCCGCGGCCGGCAAGGAGCAGGCTGCCAAAGCATCAAGTGTCGAGCGGAGGTTGAAGAGGAGGTTGCTTCGTGATCATGGTCTCGTGGGGCTTGTTCAATTAGGCCTGGTCTAGCCGACCGGCCGGTCCATTAGAAGGTATTGCCCATAGACCACAACTGCACCACATTTTCCCCATAAGCTCATGGCCTCCTCTGCTCCTCACTAACTCACCTCTTCTTAGTCCTCTAACCCTAACCTCAGTGGGAAGCATGAAGTAGATCTGCCTAGGTGCCACCCATGGTCGCAACGCCCCCTCAAACCCCATGGCGTTGGCGTCATAGAGGAGCAACTTGGGCACCCCGCCACACATACCTCGAGCACTTGTGCTGCAGTCGCGGGGCGCGGGTACTCCCACATCTCCCCCGACAGCAGCCATCGGCGTAGACGCAAGCAGCCCCTCGACCGCAATACTTTGCTAACCTAGCAGCCACTTGCGGGTTATTTGAGATATTTGAGATGAAATGAATAATGTTGCTGATATTGTTCAAATATCCACTAATTACCTCCATACATCTTGGACAACGAGGTTGATAATGTGACATACACATCTCTGGTGGAGAACACATCCACGTATATACGACTGAAGTTCGGGGAGTGGTGAGGAATCGCATGACCGCCGTATTCTCCGAAGCATTATCAAGAGTGATAGAAAGAGTCTTATTATCTATTTTAAAATCCTGAATTACCTCAATTATGCATTCAGCGATGGGCTCTCCGATGTGTGCATCGTACATTAACATAAACCCTATGACTTCTTGTCTAGGTTGTATTGTCCAACTAAATAACAGACAACAACACTAAGGTGGCAAGGTCTTTGGTGAGAGGAAATCCAAATATCGAAAGTTAAAGCAAAATAAAAAAATTAAATTTTAGGAAATTATCTTTTAGTGCATCTAGCTTTCTATTGTAGATCGCTATACTATCAAATTTGATGCTTCTTCTACTCACATATTGGTATTGTGGGTATAAGTCGTATTGGACCATTCTTTCAAAATTATAGCTCTCGCCCATCGTAATAGGTAGATCTTCCAAAACTATAAATCATGATATTTCATCCCGTGCTACTTGGGGGTTGTACATCCACATACTTATAGTGTTGTTGCCAAAAGTTTAATTGCGTCTGCACACCTCCTCCTTAGGCCCGCCCCAGCTTTTTTAGGCATGCTCTATAGTGTCAGTTCAGGTGTCCCATCCCTCCTACCGGCAATTCATATTTGCAATAATTACATACTGCAATTATCTGTCTTTGTCCGTTTGCAATGTCGATCCTCTTGGTCATGTGCTTCCAAAGACTCGCCTTCTCGCCGATGGACGGTGGGGTTGATGATGACCCTCCGATCCCACCGTGTAAGTCCGGGACCGGGGGCGAGAAGATGACGTTCTCGTAGCCCTCCATAATATCCATATAACGGTCATCCATGCCGTAGTCTCCCATGCCCGGGGAGAGTTGACAAGGATCAATATGAGCATCGTCCTACCTGGGAGGAGAACCAGGGGGCTGTGGGGGCATACTTGCTTACGCCTTGGCCCCCCTGTTATCTTCTTCTTGCTAAACATATTGAGAGAATGAGTGATAGAGAGCTAGAGAGGGTAGGAAAATGGTTACTTGAGTTGTGTGGTGAAGAAATGAGGAGAGGAGGGGAGTTTATAGCCATGGAGATTGCATTTGCCCGTTGCTACTTTTACTCCTCTCTGCCTCATCAGTCAGTGTCAGTCTGTCAACACTCACCAGTCACGACTCTTGTTTGCTCCGTTCCTGTTACCTGCATGCCTCACTGACTGCTACCGTGCTACCGTTGGTAGGCGACCGTTCCTAGCTTCTTACTGTCCCCATCGGCCACCACTCAGTCTCGCCGCCTTCGGCCTTCGGCCTTCCCACCACCCCATGACCCTACCTCGCTCGACCTCTTCGCCTCTGGCCTCCCCACCGCAACCGTCGGTCACCACTCGTCACCTCGGCGTAGATCTCGGCCTCTCCACCTCCCCGCCGCACCCACTGGCCACCGCTCGGCACTCGGTGTAGATATCATCGCCGCGGAGAGGGGCACTGAGGATCCGGTAGCACGGGGTGGCCAAGGCACGACAGTCGATCTCGATTTGGGACCGAGAACTTGGATTCGGGGCGATGCGCGGTGACCTTGGCGCTACAGGGGACGGTGGTGTGTGGTTGCCTCGGTGCGTAAGGGCATGGCGGGGAGCCCGGAGGTGACGACGACAACGGTCACGGCGAGGGTGGCACCGACGACGATAGGTGACGGCCATGAGCCCACGGCCACATGGTGACATGGACAACAATGACGGGTCTGGCTTCCAGCAAGGTACCGGTACACTCTCCCTCCCCCTTCTGCTATTCCCACGGTCCACCATCCCTCAACGTCCATAGGTCCAGCCACGTGTCGTCCAGTCCGCCGTGCCACGTTCGTCTTTGTCGCGGCCCAACTCGCGGAGACGTGTCGTGCCACCCGGCGTGGCTGATCGTCAGGCCATCACACACTGTTTCGTACTGTGCCGTACCATAGGTCCAGCCACGTGTCGCCCAGTCCGGCGTGCCATGAGCGGGCCGTGCCGGCCCGGAAAAAGCCGGCCCGACTCTCAGTACTAACATGTACGACGACAGTAGCTACCACTCTTGACTGACATGGAGAAACAAGAGCATCATCTAGCACTGTGCACGCCTTGTCACCAGACGACCGATCAGAATTCATCAGACAGTGAGACACCCTGCCCGCCCAGACCAAACTTTCTTCGAAGCTTTTCTAGGAAAAAAGGAACTTTTATCGAAGCTGATCCAGAGCAAGCAGGTTCCGGTCGCTGCACAAGTAAGTAGAGTGATGAGTAGTTGTTCTGATGTCAAGTTTTTTTTTACCTCTTGCGTATATACCTGATACGCTCGCTATACCTACGTGGTGAGAATTAATTGAATTCTACCGCTCCTTCTTAGGATTTCTACAGAAGGAACTAGTTAGGATCTGCGCCCTGGTGCCTGAATCCATTTGCAGCTATAGCTGTAAGTACCATCCTTATGAAGTCTCATCGTGCATCGAGATTCTTTCCCACTGTATAATCCTATGATTACCGTGCATTAATCGGTTGGCAGGCACGGCAACACTAGTACGTCTACTGCAACGCTCCACACTGCATTGTATGAGATGAGCGTACTAGCGCTGTACGAGGCCCACATGCAGTGCACTCATTCAAGACCAGAAAACATAATTTGGTGTGCCGCGTGAGGAATCTTTGACGTAACTGGTACTATTTCGAAGTGTAATTACGAGATTGAAATCTATCATCTCGTCCGCATAGATACCGTGCGGACAAACCTGTCAGCGTGAGGTGTTCGTACAGACGAGACGTCAAATTTATAAATACCGCACGAAGAGAGCTACTCTCACTGTTGCACTCGAGCGTGCGTACGTACGCCTGTATGCATGATGGTCCCGGAGGCCTATGACGGCGACAAGACCGCACGCACGCACAGATCCCAGCCATGGTCCAAGCTAGACGATCCAGAACAGCAGTGCGCGTCCAAGCCACCTGGTCCAGCTCTGGACGATACGGAGTTCCAAGTACTGGTTCATTCGCCCAAACACATCAAATTAAATCACTCACGGACGTTGCGACGAAGAAGAGGAGAGAAACCTAATAATTGAACTGAATTGTGTTGAAGTATAAGTGAATTGTACATCTTTCTTCGTTAGCTTAAGCTTTTGGGTGAATTGATTAGTGGATGTAACTTAACATGGTATCAGAGCCAAGAGGTTTTGAGTTCAAGACCCGGTTGGTGCAATTAAAAATAATAATTCTAACCCACTTCTATTCCACGTCTTAGATCTAAAGGAGCCTACATGTGAGAGGAAGTATTGAAGTATAAGTGAATTGTACGTTTTTTCTCATTAACTTAAGCTTTTAGGTGAATTGATTAGTGCATGTAACTTAACAAATTGAATTGAATCAAATCGCAAAAAACAAGCGTTATTTGCTATTGATCGAGCGCCAACTGAAAAACTAAAACCGTCCTCATTTTATGTTTTTCAGGTTGTACCAGTATTACCAGGGCCCGTGGTTTTGTTTCTAAATGTATGTATTCTCGATGAATGTACTGATCCATTCATAGTTGAATAAAAAGAAAGCGAATGCCTGATTCGAAACAAACAAACAAACAAACAAATAAATACCGGCGCTTGCCTTCTCAAGCCAAATTCACGACAGGACTGGAGAATTTCTCTACTCACATTTGGCCGTTGAGTACAGTAGATACATAGCACGAGGGAGGCTCCGGCAAATATCAATCGAGTCGCAATTTACAATCTGCAGCAAATACGTAAAGCGACTTCCCTCCACCCTCCGCCGTACATGCCGGCCGGGAAGGAGATGAGATCCTCTACGTTGTAACACTAGATACAGAGGATGCTCATCCCTGCATCGGAATCATCTCCTAATCGGAATCTAATGGTTCATGTCTATTGCTACAGTACCATACAGTTTTTACCGTTGCAGTTTTATTTTACTGTTTGCACAGTTGGTAATGCAGTGGATTCGGTTCCTGCTGCTCGGCGTTACATCATTGCCGAAATCTCGGCCGTGTGTGCTGTGCATGTGAGGTCGTGTGTGTATAGGAAAATAGTATAGTACTTCTAGTAGTATATACTCTCACTTCTTATATTTCATTTAAATTGTATAATAATATATCTTTATTTATTCGTATGATGATATTTCTTTATTTATTTGAGCGTACTCCAATAATGATGGTAAGATGCCCTAAAGTGACTTCCACAAAAATCCATTTTTATAGTAAAAATTTTTATGTGTGTGTGTATATATATATATATATATATATATATATATATATAATGATATATAGCAAAAAAAAAACTAATAGATCATGTGAAAATTTTTCAATCGAGTCGCATAGGAGTATTTTATAAGTGATATTTAAGTAGTATTTTATAACCGAGAAAAAACAGAAGCAGCATCGTACTCGTTTCTTTATTAACTAGTATTAGGCCGGAAAGGAATGCTTACAAGGAATTGCTACCGCTCCGATAGACGTCATTAACAACATCACCGATTTGTTTTGCTTGTACAACGAAGCCTTAATAATACAATACTTATTTAACAATGCACGTATTTGTCATCAATGGAAATTTTTTAAATATGGTTCATCACATTGAGTGCAAGGTAACCCCACCTATGACTTGCGATCTTTTCATTCCCGGCGGTTTTTTTTTTCTTTTTCTAGTGGCCCCGCAGCTGACCGGGAGGAAATTTTTTTTTTTTGTTGACAGGTGTCTCGAAACCGTCAGGAAACTGTATTTCGTGTCGGTTCCAAGGAAAAATTATACCGCTTTCTGTCTGTTCCAAGGTAACCGTGAGGAAAATAATTATTTATGTGTCGTTTCCAGGGTAATCACAAGGAAAATTAATATTTCTGTGTCGATTCAAAATTCACCGTCACGAAAAAACAGTTTATGTGGCCGTTCGAAGCTGTGCCAATGCTGAAATCAATATTTCTGTGTCGATTCAAAATTCACCGTCACGAAAAAACAGTTTATGTGGCCGTTCGAAGCTGTGCCAATGCTGAAATCCTCGACGATGGGAACACCGATGTCAACATCGGCGGCAAGGACAATTGCACCAGCGGCATGGTTGGGGTCAGGGGTGGATATCGAGTCATATACTCATCTTACCGAGCTTTTTCTAAAATTGTCATAGTTTGATTTAATATCATTTTATTTATAGTTTAAAAGTATTTTTAGAACCGAGTTAACGAGCCAAACCGAGCCGAGCTAGAACAACATCCAATTTCAATTGAAATTAACTTATTTTAATATTTTACCAATTAATGAGTGTAATTACAGTAATTTTAAACTGAGCCAACAAACTCTACTAACGAACTTTTTTTCACCTCTGATTGGGGCCAACAAGGATGCAGCCGAGGATGATGCATTCACAGACCAAGATAACGATAACACTGCCTAACAATCATGCCTCTAGTAGAAGCGACTTCGACTTGTCTTTTGGCATTGTAGCTTTTGGACGGATCTTTTTGGTATTTTTATGGCAACTTGGCACGTTATAAGACTTCTAGTTGGCTCATGACTAAGAATAAGATGCATGTGTTCATTCTGAGTTATGCCTGAGGGTGGTGACTTAATTGGGCTGTCAAATCCACTGGGAGCGGTAACATAGGCTATAGACTTTTAGCATAACCTTTTAGCTATTGTGCAACTTAGTACAGTTACTGAAGGTGATTAGTGCATTGTATAGAAGTGTTTAGTAAGGAAAAATTGATTTTTGTTGTCACATAGGATAATAAGGTGCTTATTTCGCAGCATCGATGTTTGATTAGGCACCAGTACTTAAGAGGTGTTTATGTATATGACTATATATAATTAATAGATAATACAATCATTTAAGCACCTACAAAACATATGTTTGCATTGGAGGAAACGATTTTTATACAGGTACTTGACGACGTGGCTATTTTTTTTTTCTTTAAGCACTCGTATATAAATATCTTGCATTGTACGTACCCTTATGGACACCCGACACAGGAGTAATGTCTTCCCATCTTGAATTGTGAATGTGCAGTGTGTCAGATTATATGTATCCGAGTATGGTCAGGCCACTACATAAACATGATGCCTGCAGCTGGCGGGTCAACTGTCAGGAAAAGAAGCATCATTCACAATAAACCGACGTAAGGTTTTTCCTGACAGTTCCCGATAGGGAATAGGCTCTCCAAAACCGGTCATCGAGCCATTTTCCTGTAGACAGTCATCAGAAAATAAATACTTGATGATATTTTGCGTCGGCCGTCCGATAGGGAATAAGGCCTTCAAAACCTGACGTCGATGGAGTTTTCCTGCCGGTGGCCGTGAGGGAAAACCATCGGAAATATAACCGTGATTCAAATTTAATTTTCGTCCGCTCATTCTTACCATGGGTATTTACTGACGGTTCCCGGACAGAAAAACATTTCCCGACGGTAATCGGTATTTTCTGACGATTCTTAACCATCGCGAAAGATCCATCCCGGAGGTGTAGCTAGCTAGCTAGCTTGTTCAGTTATGATGCCATCTTCAAGTAGATCTGTCTGCCATGCGCCCTAGACAACTTAGCAGGAGCATATAATGATGGCGAATTCGACATCATCAGATGCGCACACAAGTAGCCAAAATAACGATGGTTTGGAAGAATTCTTACACGCCATCGCCACAAAATGATGAGCCAAGGCTTGCCACCACCTTTGCATGACAATGGTTTTCAAGGACATTGTCGTGTCCCAGGAAAACGTTAAGCATATACCTACTGCCAAACCATAGGTCGACAAATGAGCGCTTTGCTTCAGCAACGTGAGATACAGATCGTAGTGGTCGGAGCTAGCTAGCCAGCTAGCTCCGATTAATTAACGGACGTACGGGTCTGGATGTAGCTATTGTCCGATGAGTTCAGTCGCACGTACGTTGTAACTGGGATGCTTTGCAGTGAATTAACCTAACCCCGGCCAGCCATGCATGATTGATCATAATAATTTCAGGCCAGATCAAACAGTTCAGACTGTAAAGTTGCGCGTATTTGCGATCTATTTTGAGTTGGATTCTCCCAAAAATATCTAACGACTATTGCGACCGAAAGTTAGCCTTTGCGTCGTCGATCGCCTCTCACCTTAGCCCGCCATCTCCATGCAACGTTGCGCCACCCCCATAGCCTCCTCCTCTCCTGTCTTCTCATCCACCTCCGTCGTCCTCCTCCACACGGCACCGCCGCCGCCGCCGCTTCTGCCGATTGTTTCCTTGCCTCCATCACCAAAATCTAGATCAATCATTCGTCACCATCCACCGGCGCGCAGTCTCGTGGTCGGAAGCGCCTCACTGGTCTGGATCCATCAAGGGCAGCCACCTCCACGAATCGCCCCTGATTTTGATTTTTCTTTTTTTGTGATCATACGTTTCTCTCTTTTTTTAGTCTTGATCCATCGAAAGCATGCCAATGACTAATTGCTGTGGTGACCAGGTAAACAACTACACCACTAAAATGCATGTAACGTTGCTGATCAACAGATCAATATATCACATTTGGTGGCCTCTTTTCCCTACACCAACCTGCTACAGACCCGGCCCATGCATTCATCGCCTTCAAACTTCTCCGGTAAAATTACTAGCCAGTGTAGGCCGGCCAAGGTGGCCCAGGTTTTGTCCAAACCCACACACATGCCCCACACATCGATCGGGTTCCCAACCAGCAGCAAATCTCTTTCACCCCAACTCTTGAGAAGTTACGTCTAACAAATCTTCCAAATCTTCACTCACAAGGCACGCCAAAACCTGGACCTGCATTGGATTTGCATGAACATCATGGGTAGATAATCTTAATCGTAGTGTGATTAAATAATTGACAATGGTATCGAGGTATTTAGAAAAACCTCGTTTTAGCAAAGTTCACCTGTTATCAGGCTAGTGGCGGTTTGATCGGCCCGGTGGGCGGTCGGACCGGCCAGTGGCCGGCGGTCAGACCAGTGGGGCTCTGACTGGCCAGGCAGCGGTCAAACCGGTGCACTGGCGGTCAGACCGACCGTGGGCGGCGATCTAACCGGCTAGATGTGTTTCATGCGCAAGAAGACAGTGAATTTCGTCGGATTGGCCAAAGTCATGTGATTCATTGCATAGGTGCTGCATGATGTATGTTTTGGCTAACATAGATCAAGTTGCAAAGAACTTGTATCCGAAATCGATTTCTTGTCTATTGTTGTGCAGGTGGCTTAGAGTCAATGACGGTCAATGACGATGATGATCAGGACTAGGTTAGGACAGCTGAACTTCAGAACGACCGAGGATGCCGGGTGAAATGGTTGGACTCAAGCATAGCGTAAGATGGATAAAAACGTCTGAACGAGAAGTTCGGTGCAATAGGTTGCATCAAGTGGTTTGGGGTCGGTGAAAGTGCCATTATGGTTTCGGTAGGAGCCGGATGTGAGAGAATTTTCGACATGAAGAGAGTCATTGATGAACATGCACATGGTGAAACAAGGGATTGCTTCACGTTTATTAGACTCGACCTTTGGAGAAGGATCGAGAATGGGTATTTTAGTATCTTCGCCAAAATACCGGATTAGTGATTGTCGACGATCGAGTCGCCGATCTTACAAAATAAAATAGAGGAAAATGGCAAGGAGTTTTTGGGATATGATGGGACTGCTCTTTATTGTTATGAACTGGATCCTTTACCGGGGGTGCCCTTAACAAGGCAGTGGACTAATCCTAATTATACTCAGTGCAATGCTTGCTATGCTATTGAATCAGACTTAGAACATGAATCTACTGCTGATCAGTGCAATGCTTGCTATGTTATTGAATGAGACTTGGAACATGAATCTAATGCTGATTGTTGTGCTCCAATATCCTCTCTCTATTCCTCCGTGCTCCATCCTTAAATAACCTTTGAAGGGGTGGTAGTTACTCCTAAAGAAGACGCTTGTTGGAAGTGTCGCGACTCGTGACGTCTGTGGGACACTAAACCGCACGGTAGTTTGTTGCTAGTGTCTTAGGATTATGAAGCGTTGCGTAGTATAGAGCCAATATGCCCTGTGCCCCATTCATCATACGGTAAGGGATATGATTAGAGCTGAATCCAGATGCCAGTTCTTTGCTTGTACAACCAGTTATTTGGTCGGGGACTAGATACAGGACCTCGTCCGACCAGTGTACCTATAAGTAACCTCTGGAACTGTTACGACCACAGAGGTCGTTAGCTTCAGGGGTTATGACTCTTACGACCACGGGGGTCGTTGGCCTTAGAGTTTACGACACTTACAACCACAGGGGTCGTCTGTCTTAGGATTTACGACCATGAATACATATGATCTTTTAATTATGTATTTAAAGTAATACATATAGATTTTAATCCTCGTCAGCTAGCCCCCGAACTTTCAATGAATTGGGCGCGTGAACACTTTTTCCCGATAAAGTTGTATCGGATAGACCCTCATTTAATGCCGTGACATTCGAGGTGGTCTGTTTTCATTTTAAAGTTGAGAAACTGCTTTGGGAACTAAATAGACTTTTCTGTCTGTTGGACTTTTGGGTAATTCCCTAGTGCAGTTAAGGAAGACTATAAAATCCCCTTGGCGTAAGGCTTTAGGGTTTTTACGACTCCTGCTTTCCATTTTATTCTTCTAAGAGAAGTAACTCCTCTGACCTCTTTTGCCTTCAAATTTCTACGACCTCCTTTCTTTCTTTGATCCAATACCTAACAATGTTGGACTTGATTACTAGTTGGTCGATTTCTATTCTGAGCAAAAAGAAGCTTGAAGTCTTGGAGAAGATTGAGATGCTTCCGGACAAGAATATGATTTCTTGGAGATCAGCGGCTGGAGAGCACTCTGCAAGCAGTGAAGATGGGGAAATCCATGTTTTCCTCACATATATCGAATGCGGATTTAGGCTCCCGGTTCATTCATTCCTCCCTACGATCCTGGAGCATTATGGAATTGAATTAGGGAACCTTTCTCCCAAGGCGATTGCTAAGCTCAGCGTCTTTGTCTACCTTTATGAAGCTACTTGGAAATTCCCGCAAATCTAGAGCTCTTCAAGTACTTCTACAGGATGACGAAGTCAGGGAAGACGATGGGGATGCCTGGGGAATGCACCTTGCGTCTCCACGAAGGAAAAGCTGATGAGTACATCCGTATGTATTCAAAGTCCTCGTGGTCATCATAGAAGAATAGCTGGTTCTACATGACGGTTATCCAAAAGGACAACCTCTACTATACTGGTAAGAAGGCGGTCGAGAACCCGGAATGGTGCTCCTCTGTGAAGAAGGAAGAAAATGTGGGGAGATGGGTTGAAGCCATCCAACACCTTAGTACCAGGGGTTTAACTTCTTGACACGTAGTAAGATATTTCTCTTTGCGCTGGATTGGCCTCTTGAAATCCCAAGCACATTCAATGCTATGGTATATTGGTCGTGATGACGCGACCAAAAATCCAAGGAGGGTAAGTTCTAAAAGATTCCGACCGGTTTGTTTATCTTGGCTGATTACTTTTGTAACCCTAAAGTCTCTCGTTCATTCTTGCAGCCCTTTCTCCTGACGAGGTTAGAACCCGGATCAGAATGATCTACGCTAGGAGCCCGATTAGAAGGCTGATTTCCCCAGGATTTTGGTGATTGTTTCTGTAACAGAGAGAGCCGAGAGGCTTAAGGTAAAGATACCAACTATCTTTCACCATTTTTTGTGTTTTCCGATTGGTTTACCATAAATCCTCTTTGATGTGTAGGTCAAATTGAAGATCAATGAGGCCACCGAGATTTGTGAGCCGATTGATACTCCGACTGCTCCTACGACCACCCGAGAAGGTGATCTTATAGAGGTAGGTAACCGAACAGAAATGTATATTCTAGGTGAAGAATTTTCATCACCTAACTAACTTTGATTGTTAATTAGGCTGTTATTGTGGACTCCCAAGTGGTCTCTTATGACCTGTCAGTTGCTACTAAAGCAACCACTCTGGAGGTCGACGAGACCACACAATCCGACCTTATGGTCAGGGATCTTATTCTCGACCAGATGGTCGAGGTATTGCTTCCGACCTCTTGTCGGTAGATGTGAGGGGTCTAACCAACCCTACCGATTTGCAATTGGTGAAGTCGGTCTAACCAACCCTATCGATTTGGAATTAGTGAAGTCGGTTGTAAAGAAAAGAAAAGCGAGCGTGTCGGATTTTGCTTCAGTGTGCTTGAAGTTCAAGACTATGAAAACAAGGTATGCATACTTGAAAAATGAAACCTATGTAAATTACTACCTTTAGTGTTTCTAGAGTCTTGAGTTTCTTTCCTTCTTTGCTTATAGATCCTCTGGTGTTTCGGTCTCTTTTGACCAAAGCATCCCCCGGGAGAAGGCTCATAAGGAGAAAGAGGTCGAGCCAGCGCCCGAGCAGGTGACAGAGCCAATGTATACTCCGGAACCCGTGGCTGCTCCAACCACACCTATGGAGGTGGTGGTATCTTAGGAATTCCAGCAGGTTCCGACCTCTGCTGGAAAGTCTCCTCTTCCTGCTACTTTCTCTTGTCCCTTTGAGTCTTCGACAACAAAGAACTCGATGAGGCTTGGGGAAGAATATCAGATCGTCACTCAAAGATGAGTTTAGACTCTATTTTTACTGAATACAATAGCATGGCAATACAAGTAAGCTTCCATGACCACTTTTAATAGCCTTTCTCTTTAAACTTTGTCAAAAAACTTAAAGAGTATGCTATTTTTATAGTATTTGGTGGAGAATTTTGCTGTGGTCGGAGGACTCTCCCAGCGAATAAAAGTCTTGGAGCAAAAGAACTCTAAATTAGAAAGTAAACACCTTTTTCATGTCTTCTCTTCTCCTTCTTTACCATTTGGCTCCTTCTTTGTTGATTAACTTGTTTCTTTATCATACTTGACAAATTCGGAGAACCTTAAAAAACAGATTATGGCAAAATAGGCCATAATAGCCAAACTTAAAGAGGAATGCCAAAACAGGAACCGATCGATCACATATTTGACGACCAGACACAAGGAAGTCCTTGAGGCTATCAGAAGAAAGCTGAAGGTAACCGGTTGTAGACTCGACCAATATACTATCTTTAATTGTATGTATTTATTGTTTGGCCTACTCATGCAGAGCAAACTCAAGTATTAAAGAGAGCAGAAAAAACTCTTGAGTTTGAACGTAGCAAGGAGACAACTTTTGAGCATAATCTTGAAGAGAAGGTCAAGGCCTTCAACAAGATGCTCTTCGATATGAGATCGGGAACGCAACTACTCAGCTTAGGAGATCCCATGTAGAAGATCAACTTCCTTGGCTAACAACTCGAAGATTTCAGAAGCTTGCTCAAAACTACTCGGGAGAACTATGCACAAATGTTATTTGAAGCTGTAAAAATGGAGTCAGTTTTGCTTCAGCAAAGCTGAAGGCCTCCGACCCCACCATAAATCTTCAAGCTATTGAGGAAAACTTCAACTGCTCGGGAGACGATGCAATCAAACTTTTCGAGGAAATGACACCTCTCGGAAATAAGGTTGCAGAAGAAATAGAGGTCGATTGTAATATAAAAACACGCTGCGATTAGTCTGGTGATCCTAAGGGGTAGGTTATTGTAATATAAGAAGTACGAATATAAAAACCCACATTTCTTTCATCAATAAAGTCTTTTGTTTATCCTTTTGACTTATGAAGCACTCACATATTTTCTAGGTCCCGATTGCATATATCGTAGAAGATCTTTACTAAAGAAGCAGTAAGCCAAGAACAAGAGTAAAAGTCACGACCACTATTGATAGCATGTGTTGATTATATGATAAAAACTGATCATATTAATACTAGGAAATCAATTGTGGTCGGAGCCAGTGTGTGATTTCAACTAGTTGTAGATCTGTTTTAGATCATCGAAATACCAAATGATAGCTTACATGGTCGAAAGATAAGACTTATCTTGATGAAAAAGAAAATATGCAAGGATGTATGCAAAAACGATAAGTGGTCCTATTTATATGTAGTATCCAAACTGGTCGTGATAATTGCTAAGAATTGAAGACATAAGAAACACTTCGCGAAACGAGCTCATGCTCAAGTCCGACCGGTAGCAAAGATGGTAGGAAAAGGACCGTCACTAGGAAGCTTCTTCCAGTGGGCAGGACCACATGCAGAGAGGAGATACTTCGACTAAGAGGTATTCTGTGTCTTGACCAGTAGCCAAACAAGAGTAGAACAGAATATTGAAGTGAAGAAATGTAGTCTCCAAAATCTTAAGCATGTAAAGCACTATATGTAGTTGTTTGTGTTATGCTCTTTGTGCTCGCATGTTTCTTTAAGAAAAGAGTGTGGTCGCATGTGAGAACCATTGACGTAATGGTCACGACTAGGACCCTTGTGACGTTTGACTTAGATGTCGGAGCCAGAGAGTAACAGAGATCCTTTTAAAGGACACCAGAGAGAAGTTGGTTTTCTCCCACCATTGTTAACAATAATAGTAGGCAACCAGAGTTTGGGTATAAACATATAAACAATATCACTCATTGAAGAAAATAAAGAAATGATAAACTTTTTTGAAATATGAGAAAATGTAAAAGTTAAATTATACAAAGAACTTACGCATTTGACCAATATTCTAAGAGTTTGACAAAACAAGCCCGTCTGACATAGCAAGTCGTACCAAACCAGGTCTGGCGACTTCGACCACAGTGTATGGATCTTCATATTTGGGAGAAAGTTTGTTGCGATTAGCTTGTCTCTAATTTTTTTAAGAATCAGATCACCTACAGCTAGGCTGCGAGGTTGCACCTTATGACTATGATAGCTTCGCATGGCTTATTGATAAACTGCCAATCGTATTAGGGCTTGGTTTCGTCGTTCCTCAAGAACATTGATGTGGTCGAGTCGTCGTTCTTCTTGATCGTTATTGTTGTAACAATCAGTTCGAGTGGAGCCCATTTTCAGTTTAGGAGGAAGCATGGCTTCTGCACCGTAAATGAGAAAAAAATGGTGTTTCACCGGTCGCACAACTGGTCGTGGTTCGAACGGCCCATAATACAGAATGAAGTTTTTGAACCCAAGCATCTCACCATTGTGTTAACTGGTCAAACACTCGGCGTTTCAACCCTCGTATTATGATCTCATTGGATCTTTCGACTGCCCTGTTGCTCTACGGGTGAGCGACAGAAGAAAAATGTATCTTGATACCTTGATCCTTATAGAATTTCTGAAAATTTCCGCTTGAGAACTGAGCACCGTTATCTGTTATTATACGACTGGGCATAGCAAATCGTGTGATTATATATTTTTTATGAGAAACTTCTTAGTAGCCTCAATTGTTATTTTAACAACTGGCTCGACTTCTATTCATCTTGTAAGCATGTCAATCATGACGAAAAGTAATTCGAAGCCCCCAGGTGCTCTTGGAAAAGTCCCAGAATGTCTAGTCCCCAGGTTGCAAAAGGCCAAGAAAGATGTATTATTTGTAAAACTTGTGCCGACCGATGTACTTGTCTACTGTGAAATTGACATTGTATGCACTTCGTCACGAGCTCCTTTGCATCATGAAACACAGTTGGCTAGTAGTATCCTTGCCTGAAGGCTTTACCGACCTGTGTTCTGTAGGAATGATGTGCTCCACAGACTCATCCATGAATGTCGATAGCAACATAATACCATACGTTTGAGATATGCATCTCATCAACACTCTGTGAGATCCTCATTTATACAAGGTACACTCGATCAAAGTGTATGGTTTGGCTTTTCGAGTAATATGATCAGTCTCTACATCATCTTTAGTAATAATGCTATGCTGATGATAATTATAGATCGACGTCATCCAATCTCTACCGAGTTTGTTCGTGACGGCCTCCTATGGAGCATATATGTTTGCATGATTGATTTGTACGATCTCTATTGGAACATCTATCTCCTCATAATGCTCGACCACCGAGGGTGAATCAAGTTGCTCGAGAAAAACTCCAGACGGGACAAGTGACTTTGCGGAAGCCATCTGTGCCAACTAGACTGTCAGAAAGTTTTTCTTTCTAGGAATATGTTGGATCTAGAAACTGAAAAATTGCTTTTCAAGTTTTTGTACTTCCGCCAGATAAGATGACATCTTGGTACTTGAGCATTGATAGTCTTTTCCAACTTGATTCGCTTATCGCCTTTCACTTGTAATTTGCGAATCATGAGTGCACTTGCTGCTCGGAGTCCTGCCAGTAAACCTTCGTATTCTGCCACATTGTTTGTTGTAAGAAAGTTTAGCTGAATGGCATATTTGATATGTTCTCTAGTAGGGGAGATTAGGATGACTGCAGCCTATGAGCCTTTGAGCATCAAGGAACCACCAAAGTACATTGTCCACTCATCGTAGTGTTCATACTTGGGCCCTTGGGTGGGTTCGGGGTTTGTCCATTAGGCAATGAATTTTGTTATTGCCTGGGACTTAATTGCTGTCCGTGATATGAAACGGAGGTCGAACGCCCCAAGCTCGACCGTCCATTTTGCCTTTCGTCGCAATGATTCCCTGTTTCTAAGAACTTTACCAAGGGGATATCCGGTTGGTACAACCACTTTGTGGGCTTGAAAGTAATGCCTTAGTTTCCTGGAAGCTATAAGGAGACCATAGAGCAACTTTTGTACCTATGGGTATCTTTCCTTTGGTTTATATAAGACTTCTCTTACATAATACACCGATCGTTGGACGTTGTCACGTTCTACGACTAGCACACCATTGACTGTTTGCAGTGTAGTAGCCACGTAAATCAGTAATGTTTCTCCGATCTTGGAGAAACGAAGATCGGGGTACTCGTAAGGTACTTCTTAAGTTTTTCCAAGGCATCGTCTGCTTTCTTAGTCTACTTGAAACTTTCATGTTTCTGAAGAAGTTTGAAGAAAGGTGATCCTTTCTCGCCTAACCGTGATATGAAATCCTTTCTCACCTAACCGTGATATGAAATGACTTAACGCTGCTATATACTCAGTTAATTTTTGGACTTATTTCTTTGTGGTCGGATGGCGCATTTGGTTGATGATTGATGTTTTTGCTGGGCTTGCTTCAATACCTCTAGGAGAAACTAGGAATCTAAGAAGATTTCCTGAAAAAATTCCAAACACACACTTCTCTGGATTTAACTTAAGGTTATATCTTCTTAAGTTATTGAAAGTCTCGTACAGGTTGGAAATATGGTCGCTAGCGTCATTGCTTTTCACAACCAAGTCATCAACGTAAGCTTCTAAATTTCTACCTATATGAGGATTAAAGGTTTTTTTTGTATCAATTTTTAAAAATTTGCACCAGCGTTTTAGAGACCAAATGACATCTTAATATAGCAGTAAGTGCCATATGGAGTGACAAAGGGAGTTTTCTCTTCATCATGTTTACTCATATTAATCTGGTGCTACCCTGAGTATGCATCTAAAAATATTAACAACTCACACCTGGAAGTAGAATCTACAAGTTGATCAATGCGTGGAAGGGGAAAGTCATCCTTCAGACAAGCTTTATTAAGATCTGTGAAGTCAATACACATTCGTCATTTCCTATTACTTTTTCTAATCATTACAGGGTTGGCGAGCCACTCTGGGTGGTCAACTTCACGAATGAATCCAGCCTTGAGGAGCTTGTTGATCTTCTTCCGATCGGATGCGAAACGTCTTAGCTTCTGCTTGACCGGTTTTTTGTCTGGCTGGAGAGTTAGCCTATGCTCGATCACCTCCCTAGGGACTCCGGGCATTTCGAACTCCTACCAGGCAAATACGTCCTGGTTTGCTTAGAGGAAGGAGACAAGCGACTCTTCCTATTTAAGGTTAAGTCTTGCCCCGACCAGTACCTTTTGGGGATGCATTAGCGTTTCTTGAGCTAGACGGTGCGTTGATGCTTTCCAGAGGAGCAACTTTGTCGAGTGGTACCTCTTGGTTTGGTCGAAAGGCTTTGGGGCTAGCTTTGGCCTCGTGTGCTTGACCTGCATGGCAAGCGGATTAGTTTATCTAGTCGGAAGCTCATCGACCAGTTCTAAGGATTTCTGATCACATGCATAAGCCATTTTTTGATCTCCTCGAATCGTGATAACTCTATTCGGTCCTAGTATTTTTAAACTTTGATAACCGTAGTACGTGGCTACCAGAAACTTTGCTAAAGTCGGATGACCGAGGATTCGATTGTATGCAGTTTTGAAATCTACCACATCAAATGGAACCTTTTCTGTTCGGAAGTTGTCGTGTCTTCCGAACGTAACCGGTATGGACAACTGTCCTACCAGTTTGGCGGTAGAACCTGGAACTATGCTATGAAAGGCATACTTCACAAGTTTTACCTTAGACTTGGGAATATGCACCTCTTCTAATGCTCCCGTAAATAAAATATTTAAAGAACTACTTCCATCTATTAAAACTCGATTAACTACGATAGGAAACCTACCTGGTCGAGTCGATGGGATGGGCAGTCTTCTTTGCTGAAGGAGATTACAGTTTTCGACCACCTGTATGGCTGGACAGTGATCGGAGACTCGACATAGTTCACCTCCCGTTCCACGGCCTCGTACAAGGAGGATCTACCAAAAATCACATCAACTATGTGATGCGGCTCCTGGTACTCCATCTCTTCATCGCCATCTTTGTACTTCTTGGAGCTTGGTTCCACGAGTTATGTTACAGTGGGGAAGAGACCTTTACCTGAGTAGTAATCATCCAGTTTCTTTTGCCAAGCTCGGCAGGTGCGCAAATTTTTCCCTACTGCCTGGTGAAGTGGACACCATTCTTACTTTTTTTGTAATCGCTAGTCGGAGCCTTAGCCTTGTTCCGATCAGTGAAGTCTCTATTGCCCTTGGTGATTTTTTTGGCAATCGCAAGGACTTCCTTGTTATTGGGCTTGCGATTCTTCTTATTCGTGAGAGACTTCTTGCTTTTATTCTCTTGCTTCTCTAGGCCTGACTGGGGATTTTTGTCCTTTCGATCAATAACATCGCACCATTCGATCGCTTCACTAGCGACCACATAGTTGTCTGTCATGTCAAAAAAGTTCGACAGTCGCCCGTGGAGGATTTATTGCAATATCCTATGTAAACCAGCGATTCCTCAGCCTTCCTTTACAAGCCTAAGTAACAAAAGATTCTGCGATCTATGGAATAGAATTTCGAACCTAACTGAATCTATTGATATATTGTCGAAGAGTTTTGTTGGTTTTCTACTTCATCCAATGAAGATCATCCTCTTTCCCGGGAAGGTCATATGTCCCCTGAAAGTTGGTGACCATAGTATCGCAGAGCTGTTCCTAAGTGTAGATAGATCCGGCCAGTAGGTTAAACAATCACGAGCGGGCAGACCCTTCAAGGACCGTTGGCAAGTAATTTGCCATCACGTTGCCATTACCACCAGCGGCTTTGATGGTGGTAGTATAAATTTGAAGAAATTCTAATGAGTTCTGGGTCTCATTGAACATTTCTATGTTGACTGGTCGGAACTTGTCCGGCCAACGAACAGCTTGAAAACCTATCGAAAACGCTCAGCAACCCGTAATGGAATCGTGGCGCCTTCTCTGAAAAGGAGCTGGATTGTAATCATTTGGGGATCGGTTTCTCAGAGTTGCGTACTTAGGATCTGGTGTCCCAAATCGGTCGTGGACGTTATCATAACATCTTTGACCACTAGCTTGGTTCAAATGATGCCTGAGATCGCCCGAATCAAGTGGTGGTTCCTTTTGATGAGGAGGAGGAGTGGCTATTGTGAAGAGCCGTCTTCCCTCGTGATTTCCTGTTCGAAACCTACGAAGGGGTCTTGGTGTTGATCGGTCCCCCGCTCGACCATTTTGTCCCCTACTGAGAGAAGAGCGCTGGGATGAAGTTATCGTGTGACTTTGTGAATTCCTTTGCTCCTAGTACATTTCCGTATGCCATATGGTTTGTTGGAGGATCTCCGACATCTGACCTGCAAGCTTAGCATGACCTGGAGTTCCTGCTAAAGCATGATCTGGATTATTCAGAATATACTAGACTCGTTGTAGATTTTGTATTGTTACCGAATGTCATGGAGGATTCCCGCTTGTAGTGGGCGTTCGATGAGGTAAAATTTTCCTCGACCTTCTGGTGGGCCCTATCTGACCCCTTACTCGTGGCGGGGTAGAAACAGGTGAATTAATTGATGCACGTTCATCAGCTCGGTTGCCTCCGGTAGTTGGTGCTTGGGAGCCCTTACTATTTCCACCAGCAAGTGGTGACGAGTTAACCCGTGGAGGATAGTGAAAGATCTAGATCTACCATTATGAGTTAATGGAGTGTTTTGGTGATTAATGACAAATCTATTTGTGAGACTAACATTTCTATTGTTATATCTAGTGTGTAGTCTCATTTGGATATAAAGGTGAAATTCAACGAGGTATGCATTCGACATCATATTTCTTATATATTGTTGCATTCCTTGGATCCAAAATATAGGTTGAACTCCACCGTAAGTTTAACTTGAATATGTGCATATGTTCTTATTACACATTTGTGTATGCACACATTTAGAAGGAGTTCACTCTATGTTTTGTGGTTTCATTAGTATTGATCCATATTCCGTTCTCCACATATATTTGAGATCTTTACTTTGAAACATATCATTGAGTATATAAAACTTGTGTAGTTCGTATATACTCATTTGTTCTCTACTTTATCTACATTCAATTTATGTGCAATTGAAGTGGTTATCATCAATTACCAAAGAGGGAAAGATTGAAGTATCTTGTCCCGCCATTATGAGTTAATGGTATGGTGTGGTAATTAATGATAATCATATTGTGAAACTAACATTTTCATGAGTTGGATGAATAGGTTATGTTCCGGGGTAACGAAGACTTAGGATGACATCATGAGTTGATTGTCATCAAGTCAAGGTTTAAGAAGATGATGCATCATGTGTTGATGTGTATGAAGAGCTTGAAAAAAAAGGAAATCAAAGTGTGTCGATGATGTTCAAGAAGAGGAGATGATCATGAGTTGATCAAGTCAAGAGAAGACCCATCATGTGTTGATGGAGGTCTAGTGAAGAATGAATCATGTGTTGATGCATATCAAGACTCGGGATAAAGAATGTCAACATGAGTTGATGAGCATGAGTCAAGATCCCGAAATAAAAGAGATCATCATGTGTTGATGATTATCAAAGTCAAGGACCCGGGCTTGAAGTGAAGATGTGCGTCATCAAGCTTCAAGAAGTTGCTTAACGCAAAGGTATGACTAGCTAGGGCTAAGGATGTGTTCCTAGTTTTTTTACCGGTCTTAGTGTTTGTTTGTAAGACCGGATTGCTAGTATAGGGTTGTCGTACTATCAAGAGGGGTCTTGTCTAGTAGCTTGAGTCTCATCACGTGTTGATAGCTCAATCTTGCTTGCTCTAACTCCGTGGAATAATGCTATTATTTACGAATGTGTTTCGCAAATAGCCGAGGCTCATGCATTTAATCCTTGTAGCACGTGACTATACTTTGCAAATGATTGAAGTCCATGTACCTACTCCTTGTGGCATGATCTAAGTTTGTAAATATGCTTTGTAAATTGTTGGAGTTGATGCATTTTCCCTTGGCACGGTCTAAGATTGCTTGTTGCTATTTCTTTGGATTTAGACAATGGTAGTAGCTCTTTGGAGTTGTGCTTTTGATTTGATCAAATGTGTTTTAGATCAATAAAATAGGTGAGTTGTGTAGCCCTTTGAATAAGCTTTTCAGAGAGTCCAAGATCACTCAATTCCGACATCGGAGTTAAAAGTTATGACCTTTTTACCGAGTGTCGTTTGTGCTGAAATTGGAACACGGTAGTACCGCCCGAGAAGAGAGGTACTACCGCAGAATGGTAGTACCGCCCAAGAAGAGAGGTACTACCGCAGAACGGTAGTACCGCCCATTGCATTGCAGTACTACCACATAAAAAAACTTTAACAATTAGTTTTTGAGCCGTTAATGCACCCGCACGACCGATGAACAGTAGAAAATGGTAGTACCCCCGTTGCACTGCGGTACTACCGCAAATCCTGATTTTTTGGAATTTCTGCTCTCAACGGCTAGTTTTTATGTGTGGCCTATAAATATCTACCTTGGCCGGTTGAGAAACATTCTTCAGCATCCTATTTCACACACTTGAGCTAGTGTGAGGTTCTCCTCTCAATTGTGCATGTGTTATACCTTGTGAGCAAGGAGAGAGGTCTCTAGTTGCATGTGTTGCATCTAGAGGTGGATTTTGTATCCACTTGAGCTTGTGCATTCGTTACACGTGGCGAAAGTCAAGCAAGGGGCTTAGTTTGTTACTCTTGGTGTTTGCTGACACCTAGACGGCGTGGAGGCGTCGTGTCCGGGTGATCTTCTCAATAAGCTTGTGAGAAGGCCCAATGTGGTTGTGAGTGGTTTGGTACTCACTATCTCCGGAGTGGAGGAAGAGCAACCCGAGTGGATCGAGGTGTTGGCTTAATTTGTTGAGCCGATCCAATTCGTTTGGGCTTATCTCCACGTGGACTAGGGGAGACCGGCAAGTCTCAAAACACCACGGTAAAACATCATTCTGTCTATTGTGGTTTGTTCTGGTGCTTTACTTTGAGCAATTTACATTACTTGCTTTAATTGCTTATATATCTTTGTATGAGTGCCCTCGTTCAATTGTATTCATATTGTTGGGGCACTTATTCAAGCCTAGTTAATTTAGGTTTTAATTATGCAAAATTAAATTGTTATTAGCTTCCGCATTAGAAATTGGTTTTAGACAAAGTGGTTTTTAAAACTGCCTATTCACCCCCCTCTAGTCGGTCTCCTCGATCTTACAGATAGTGCATGTCATCCGGATTGGTATCTCCGATTGTGTTAAATTTGTGGTGCCATCAGTGATATTCCGATGAACTCCCGTCGTAGCTAAGAGAGATCTTTCCAGTACTTCTGCAAGGAGCGTCTATGATGGGGAGCAGTCGGAGATCACCGTCTTTGGTGGGCTTTGTGTCGGACTCAGTCTGATTCGGCGGATTACCGATCGTATGTTGAGTTTCACCATACCTACTTGACCTACGATCGGTGATAACTTTATCGACACCCACACTAGATGTCGGTTGCCCCCCAGAATACGTAGGAGCCGTTGGCGAATACTGGTCTCCAACGACAATATCGAGAGTACATAGACTCTCTGATTGCAGCGCTGGGCTTCTGTTGTCGTTTTTACCAGTCGTGTCGACTGGGCTTGTAGAGGCATTCGGACGTTCCGAACTGGTCGGAATGAGCAGTTCCTCTTAGAGCGCCATTGATGGCGATAGTGTGTCTTCATCCATCCAGTCAATTTCGCTAATCTCTGCGACTGGCGAGCTGGTGGAGGAGGATAATGACATCCTATTTTCTTCCATGACGCGGATGCATGCGTCCATGTCTAGGTCGTAGTAGTCCGCCAGGTTGAACCAATTTTTCTCATCCCAAGTCTCTGCCATGTTCGCTTGAGCGATGATGAGGCAAAAGGAGTGGATGAGAAATACTTGAGCGAAGTAAACTTCAAGAACTTAATGCCTTCTTCACCACAGACGGCGCCAGCTGTCGACGATTGAGTCGCCGATCTTACGAAATAAGACAGAGAAAAATGGCAAGGAGTTCTTGAGAGATGTTGAGACTTCTCTTTATTGCTATGAACTTGATCCTTTACAGGGGGTGCTCTTGATAAAGCAGTGGACTAATCCTAAATACACTGAGTGCAATGCTATTGAATCAGACTTGGAACATGAATCTAATGCTGATTGTTGTGCTCCAATCTCCTCTCTTCGTCCCTCCGTGCTCCATCCTTATATAACTTTTGAAGGGGTGACAGTTACTCCTGAAGAAGATGCTTGTTGGAAGTGTCGCGGCTGGTCGGAGCGTGGCAATGGTTGATGAAGCATCAACCATTCGGCAGTTGACGTTTGTGGGACACTAAACCACACGGTAGTTTGTTGCTAGTGTCTTAGGATTATGAAGCATCGCGTGGTATTGAGCCAATATACCATTTGCTCCATTCATCACACGGTAAGGGGTATGCTTAGAGCTGAATCCATATGCTAGTTCTTTGCTTGTACGAGTAGCTATCTGGTCGGGGACTAGGTATAGAACCTCGTCCGAACAGGGTACCTATAATTAACATCTGGAACCCTTACGACCACAGATGCCGTTAGTTTCAGGGGTTACGACTCTTACGACCACGGGGTGTTTGCCTTAAGGTTTACGACATTTACGACCACGGGGGTCGTCAGTCTTAGAGTTTACGATCATGAAGACATATGGTCTTTTAATTATGTATTTAAAGTAATACATAGAGATTTTAATCCTCATCAATGACCTTGGAGAAACCGCGGCCAAGGAGAGGTGGTTTAGGTCAAGAGAAGATGGAGATCATGAAGAGACGATTTCGAGAGACTCGGTTCGTCATCCATTTTTAGAAGCGTGCGTAAGTGTAAAACCGTTTGTGTGTGGGCTTAATGGTGCCCGATAAAGTTTTCTTTATAGACCTAGCCTCCACTATAAAAGGAAAGTGTGCAAGATTTGCACTCGATCATTTCGAGTATAGGAAACTCTAATATGTGTTTTGGGGAAGGTGGAGATAGAGGAGACTAGGGTTTGAGGGAGATGGATTGATTAAGTGCTTAAGTGTTGAGCTTTTGTCCTCCATGGTGGAGTGGCTGTAAACCAACAATCTTTTGAATCAATGCAAGTAAAGTTTGGCCAAAGATGAGTTCTATCTTATCCTTGCTCTATCTCTCTTTGATGTCTTTTGGGATTTTTGTATTCATAGGATTTTGATGAGGTCTTTTGCTGTGATATAGCCTGGTAGGACCAGTGAGAATTGGTCTAGGGTCATCTTAACTATTTTTCATCCATGAGCAAGCTTTTGGATCAAAGTTCGAGTTTCCTATGTTTTTGTACCTCCTTGAACTCGATGAAGAAATTTGTGGAACTTTGGCTTCTATGGACTCGATCGTTGATTAGAATAAGTTTCTGACCTTCTTGACGAGCTATTGTTGAAATCTCAGAGGATTTGGAGCTCAGAATCAAAAGTTATGTCATTTGAGATCGTTTCGGGCTGCTAACCCTGTAAACGGTGGTCAGACCGGCCAAGCTTTGGCGGTTAGATCGGCCAGAAGGATTTTGCGTTGGGGTTTTCCGGTTTCAACATAAGACTTTCGTTGTGTTCTTATGTTTACGATCTTTGTAACTTTCATATCTATTGGAGTGGAGAAGAAGTTGAGTACCGTCGAGAGTAGGTGTTTCTATTCGCCTCTAGTCGTCGTTTCGGTCTAACAATTCCCAACAAAGGACACATCTCTTTCACCCAACTCTTGAGAAGTTACGTCTAACAAATCTTCCAAGTCATCACTCACAAGGCAAAAGCTAAAACCTGAACCTGCATTGGATTTGCATGGAGATAAATTAAACGCAAGCACGTCTGCAAATCCGTCGAACCAATTTATTGCAAGTAGCAATGATCGACTGGATGATCATAAAGCTGATTTGTTTCCATGTGGAAGAAAGGGTCGAGTCACACGGATTCAGTGCAGCGTACACCTTCACGCGCGCATGCGGTTACTACATGTGTACAGATTCAAGTACGTGTATGTCTACCACTACATTATCCTCTTGTAGCATCAAGCATTCAAGCAGACGTGTTAACGTCACCCCACAACTCTCTCTCTCTCTCTCTCTCTCTCTCTCTGACAAATTAGAACATCGCCCATCACCTTACGTGGCAAGATGCAACCTACAATTCTTTTTCATATGAAGCGCATAGAGATGGATATTCATATGTCATTATATCCTTCATGGTATTACCGCCGAGTACCGTTCACACCCTCACATGAGAAAGGATCATGATCCGAAATGGAGCCAGCCACACCGACCGATCGGTTCAAATCAGTCCAGATTTGTCATATATACGCCTGCAATTACCAGATGCACGCAAAGAAACTCGATGGCATATGCAGTGAACCATCGAACTGTTGTGCTGCAGCTTCCTGCATGTGCGTGGTGGATTGGATCTCCGTTTAATGGTGATGGCGAGAGTGAAAGTCCCACCTTGCATGGCATCCGGCCGTCAGCGACGTCACTGAAGAAGACACCACACTACATCGGCTACAACCGCACTACATGCATGGTACATCTGTGCATCGAGTCAGCTTGGCCGTTCTACTAAAAGAGAGCAAACTCGAGGGGTGGGAGGCAGCGGCAGAGGCAGCGGCAGCAGAGGTCATAAATAAGTGAGTTAATGTGCTCACCACCCACCCCTGACACACACACACACACACGGTCATGGCTCATGGGAGAGCGAGCGACTACACTAGAGGCTAGTGATCAAGGAAGGATGGTGTGAGGTGTGAGTGCCTGTGTACACTTCACTTCACTGCCCGACTGCACGCAAAGGGAAGGGGAAGACGAAGACGATGGAAGGAGACGACGATGGATGGATGGATGGGGTGGGCGCAAGAGGATGATGATTAAAGGTGCACTGGCTAATCGTACCGGCGTCACGTGCGTCGTGCTGTGCATCCCTTCTCCCACTTCTCACACCTTGGCCCCTGGTGCTAGGGCTAGTTTTAGTCGAGGTCCTTGGCTAACGGTCCGAGACCATGACGATGACGACGGAGTTTGCTACGTTTTACCCCTCTCGATATCAAGGCGATGCAGGAATTTTCCCTGCTATATAATTTTTTTTTTGAAATGTTGTCTGCGAAAATCATGTGTTCTAACCTCTAGACACGAAATTATACGTTACAATATACGATAGAATGTCAAAAAAAAAAAATTATACTGTACAGTGTAACAGTGAGTCACAGGAGGGTCTTATATGAAATTGGCAGGAGAACAAGACTTCCATGTATACCTTTACAAAAAGGGAAAAAAAAGAAGAGGAAGAAGAAGGAGGAGATAAAACCGACATTGGTAAGCGTAGTATAACATCCGAGTACTTCACATGCTCAACATCTACCCGTACTTACTGACAAGTGACAAAGGGTATTTAATTCCGTCTTTGGCTAGTCTTTCCTAAGAGTCGGATTTCACAATCTGTTGAGGGCAAAGGGAAAGGCTTCCAGTGGCAAAGGCGAAAGGAAGTAAAAGGGTAAGGAGATGGTGCCTGTGCTTATAAGCTTTGCTGCAGAGAGAGGAGGCTCTCTTCTTCCTCACCTCTTCTCTTCTTTCTCTGGACCACAGGCTTAATAGCACATCCCTTGGTTTTCTGCAAACACACAAACTCTAATAAGCTTATGTTTCTCTGTCTCTCTTTAGCACTTACTCTTTGTGTGTGTGTGTGTGTGTGAAGAGATATTATATTGCAGGCCATTAAGTTATCTTCAGCAAGAAGGCATTTTTTTTCCTCTCCTTCGCTCATACGCTCTCTCTCTCTCTCTCCCCCTGTTTTTTTTTTTGAGAGAGCAATGTTTCCTGGTTGCTGCCTTCTTCTTGTTGTTCTTCCCCTGATTTGAGGCTTGTGTGTACTAGATCTGTGAAGCCTCTTGTGCTTTTGGTGGTGGGGGGTGCGGCATTTGAGGTGTTCAGGGATGAGTAAGGAGGAAGCCCTCAAGATACAGGTGAGTTTTTGCTTCTTCTCAACTCAAGCGCTAGTTTAGACATTCAATGTCTCTTCTTGTTTTTGCTGCCATTTTTATCAGGCAGCCTACTTGCTTTTGTTTTCTCCTGTGTTTCCTTGCATGCCTCCTGCTATGTTTCCTGAAACCTCTTTGTTTTGCTATTTTGGTAAACCTGTGTTCTCTGTTTCTCCCAAATTCTCAGACTTGTATGCTGAAAGTGAACATCCACTGTGATGGGTGCCATAAGAAGGTCAAGAAGATCATCAAGAAGATTGAAGGTAGAAAAGAATGTTTTTTTAAGAGAAAATTGTTTGAGTATTCTTGTTTTTTTTGCACATTTTGTTGTTGTTGTTGTTTTTTTCCTAAGGGAAATACGTTGAATTCATCTACAGGTGTGTACCACACCAGCATAGACCCGGAGCAGGGGAAGGTGACGGTGTCCGGCGTGGTGGATCCGGCCACCATCATAAAGAAGCTGAACAAGGCCGGCAAGCCGGCCGAAGTGTGGGGCTCCAAGGTTGGCGTGGCCAACCAGTTTCAAAAGCTCCAACTTGACCGCGGTGGCAAGGGCCAGCCCAAGGACGCCAGTGGCAAGGGCCAGCCCAAGGACGCCGGTGGCAAGGGCCAGCCCAAGGGCGGAGGCGGCGGCGGCGGCGGTGGAGGTGGCAGCAAAGACGCGAAGATGGTAATGCCGCAGCTGACGCCACAGCAGCTTCAGCAGTTGCAACAACAGATGCAGATGAAGGGGCTGAAGCTGCCGCCTTTCATGGACGCGAAGATGCCGTTCGCGGCGGGCGCGCCTATGAAGGACCCTAAGTCCGTCAAGTTCAACCTCCCCGAGGATGACTTCGGGGACGACGGTGGCAGCGAGTTCGACGACGAGTTCGACGACTTCGATGACGACGAAGATTTCGACGATGAAGGCCTCGAGGACGACTATTATGACGATCCCAAGATGATGATGAAGCCCGTGGCTATGCCACTAAACGCTGGCGGGGCCCACAAGAAGGGTGGCAACGGCGGAGGCGGCAACGAGATCCCTGTGCAGATCAAGGGGAGCGCCAACAACGGCGGAGTCGGCAAGAAAGACGCAGGTGGTAAGCAGAACCAAGGTGGCGGAGGCGGTACCGGCAACGGCAACGGCGGAGGAAAAAACGGAGGCGGTGGGCAGCCGAACAACGTCAAGGGAGGAGGAGCTCCGAGCGGCGGGAACCACCTGGGCCAGGCGAAGAAGGGCGGCGGCGGCGGCGGCGGCGGTGTCGGTGGCCCGATGGGCGGCATGCCGCCGCAGCAGGGCATGGTGAGGCCTAACATGATGGGCGGCATGCCGCCGCAGCAGGCCATGATGAGGCCTAACATGATGGGCGGTGCCGGTTTCCCCGGTATGGGCCAGATGGGCGGGCCCATGGGCCACCCCCACATGGGGAACGTGCAGGGTGGTGGCGGTGCCCTGCAGGTCATGCCCGCCGGTGGCATGCCGGCGGCGGGGTTCTACCAGGGTGGCGGCGGCGGCATGCCGTCTGGGCCTGAGATGTTGCAGGCTGCTGCGGCGGCCGGGAACCCGATGGCGCAGCAGCAGTACATGGCACTGATGCAGCAACAGCAGCAGCAGATGATGATGAATGGCCACGGGCACGGGCACGGTGGTGCGGGGTACCCGCCGATGGGCTACGGGTACGGGCGGCCGCCGATGCCGTATCCGATGCCGTACCCGATGCCGCCGCACCCGCATGCCGAGCCTTACAACTACTTCAGCGACGAGAACCCCAACAGCTGCTCGGTGATGTGAGGGGAGATGCTGCCCGCCAACAGCTTCTCTCCTGATGCTTTGTTCAAAGTAAACCAACCGGAAGGAAGGAACTACTCAGGTCACAGGTGATGATCATCATCATGGTGAAAAGACCCTGGATCAGTATACATGGGAAACGAGTCCCATCTTAGATCGCTCCTTTTCTTCTCTCTCTCTCTCTCTCTCTCTCTCTCTCTTTTACTTAGCTTATTTTCATCTTTCTTTTAAAAAGGAACTGAACTTCCTTGAAGGCGAAGGTTGGTATAGTAATTATCTATAGTTTTCATAAGAGATGATGCTTTTATAATTCAAGAAGGGTGGTGGTGGTGGTGGTGGTGCTTCCCTTCGTGCTCCATAATTAAGGTGATGGTAGAAGAACAATGTGCAAAACAATGTATTGTGCTGTGTGCATGACTGGTAGTGTAGCTTAGCTTAGCTAGCTCTCTTTTTGCATACTAGTGGAATGTTGTCAACTCAGTGCAAGCCTTTATCTCTCTGCCTTCCTTGGTGTGAGAGAAGAAAGATATAATACTTCGTCCCTTGGTGAAGAAGATGATGGCCGATGTATAGTTGTGGGAGCAACGGAGGGGATTGTCATGGTGATGGTTATGGTGGTGGTGGTCCATGTGACTGAGAAGGGGGGATTTGCTTCAGTTTTGGCTATATGGTTCCTTTTTCCTGCACCCTGCACTTACATTATTGATGGGGTAAAGATAGGGCTGTCCCCTAGCAGCTGCATTCAGGTTGGCTTACACCAGAATTGCACATTTCAATCCTATGACCGCAGTAACACCTCTGCCTGACTGGTCCCTCCCGTCGATTGATTCCACGCCAACTACCGCGGTAAAATCCATATGCACAAATCAGAGTAACAAAAGCTCTGGAGTTCGGCACATCCAACACTGCAAAGCCTTGAATTACTGTGTCACCCAGGGGGCGGAGTTCATGGGCATTCACTGAACACCCAAATTTTTGGACGAAATACCTTCTATATAGTATGTATACTGCACCTTCTATATATTATAGTTGAGGGGATTTTCAATAAAACAGTATTGTATCATGTCATTATCTTATTTTCGACTGTCTGATCTTGCTCCTAATGTATACTAGTTGTTGGATCCGTTTATTGCCTACTGAGACAAAACAACAACCAGGTCCTTAGAGAAATTCTTCGACTCGTCTCTTTTGTGCATTTTGTTTACAATTCGACCTGGTGCGGTCTGTCTCCCCCAGTCCCCACCCCACCCTGCACCGCCTCCTCCGCTTTTGTGCACCGTCGTGGCTTCACCGTGTCCCTCCTTTCCCGGCACCACTGTCTCCTTTCCTCCCCCTCCTCCCACACTCGTCGACCGTCGTCTCCTCGCGCATCCTCCCTAGCTAGCCATCTCTCCCTACCCACGTTGCCTCTGTGTCTAAGCTAGCGCAATTGCCGCGCCGTGCCTAGTGGAGGCTGTAGAGACCAATCACGACTATGATTTAGGGCGAAGGAATGTGGATATCCACGTGGATTGGAGATTTGTGACATGCCCAAATTTCTCCATCTCCGATCAAGGTGGCGCCAAATCCGGCTGACGTAGAACATGGATTTATTTAGTGTTGTTTTAAGTCGTTATTGGTGAATGAATTGTGCATTTTGTGAAATGTAGATGGTAGATCTTTGAAAAAAAAATGAAAAATAAATCTGTAGATTTGAAATCCTTGTGAGATAGAGCTAGAAAGGCATAGAGATAGCTTCCACCTCGATACCAAAACTGATATATATCAAAAGCAGCCAATCCATTGAATAATAATCTATTAACTCCGAACACCTATCCTGAAAATCCTGGATCCGCCTCGGGTGTGATCCACCACCTTCTCTTTTACGTGTGTTGATCCTAGCTAGTAGTAATGTATCTTCAGAGTAGATCCGTGTTTGTTCAACGCGTGGTGTTTGTATACTCGATGCTTGGGATTCGATGTTAGCTGTCGCGAATGGTGGATCCGTCTCCTCTGGATTTCGCGCAGAAACCTCACGCTTTGCCCCGTATCAGGGCGCCTGATGGTTGGGACCGGCACGGGCAACGACGATCAATCATTCCAACGGCACGAATAGAAGCTATAAAACATTGCCGTGCCGCGGATCACTATCATTAACCACGCCTCCGATTGGGACTCGGCGCGCTTTAAACTGCGGCTCGCCATGATGATCGAGCTAGGAATGAGCAGGCTGCTGCTTTTATAATCCTTCAGTTGCGCCTGCCCAAGTAGGCAAGAACTTTCTCCAAAGCGATTCAGTACAGTCTAAAGTGGGGCAAGTGATGGAACCGAATGGAATGCTGCAATTATGCTACTCCTATGTCGCAGGTCAGAAAAGTAAGCGTAGGTCAAAAAAAATATGCAAGTTCCGGGCCATGTTTTGGGGGTGTGCACTGCACTGAATCATTGCAGGGAGCTGTTGCTTGCTTCAAAGCGATCTATAGCTTAAGTGTGTTTGGATGGCTGTGTCTACATAGAGCTGGATAGCTTTACTGCGGCAGGCAGGAAGATGGTGTTGTGTGGCCGCAATTATACCGGCTTTAAAACGTAGGGTCTGGTCGCACCACGCACTGCAATAATCCTGCCGTGCCTTAACCTGAACAATCAACAATGTGTTCTTGTTTCTCTCGGCAGAGAGGTACATGAGGACACCGAAATAGTCTTATAAATAGTTCTTGAGCGGATTGTTTTGGGAGTGAGGAGAAGGTAGGCTGGTAGGTTGGGGCCCTTTGATTGAAAGAAGCAGAGTCCAAGAGAGCTCGCCAAAAAAACAGCTTTGTGTGTGCTGCTACGAATTTGGATTTTTTTTTTTCTCTTCCTCTTCTAATGCTTGCAGAGTGCTTGCCTCGTGGTGCCCAGACTGACAGAGGTGATCATTCTCCTACTGAAGTTATCAACTGAGGTTGCCAAGTGGAGGAAGAAGCTTCGAAAGCCAAAAGGAATTAAATTAAATTAAATTCATTTTTTGTTCAACTCTATATATATATGCACCTTCTTTCAGCGCTCCTACAGCGTTGTGATTTTACACACCTGACTTGTGACTTGTCTTGACTAAGCTGGCTAAAAAGGAATACATGACAAGCTGCAAATGAAAGCTCAAACTCAGTTGCCATGCGTCTGCCATCACTTTAGTCCATGCATTTGCCATCACTTGAGCGAGCGGCGCCGCGACCTGGTCACGGGAATCCCTGGATCGACGGATCACCACCAGCAGGCGCACACGAGAAGAGAAGCCGCACCGACACAGGCCACTATCTCCGTCCGTTAGGAACCAACAAGGCTGCTGCTAAGGCCAGCGCAAAGGTGCAGATGCTTCAAAGCTGGAAATGCATGCCGTGAAACGATCTGAAATCAAAGATCGCAGGCTTATCGATCACTCACCACCATGTCCTTTTTTTTCATATACATATATAAATAGAAAAACCAAGGAATCATTGCAGGTTTTTTTTTTTTTTGCCGAAGTGGGCGATGGAAAAAATGCTGAGTGAGAAATTACAAGTGGTGAACAGGAAACGCATGCAGCGGCTAGCCAAAGTCCTTGTCACTTGAATTGAGAACAGGGTAGCTGGTACGAAACGCTTGGCGTTGGGCAGCCGAGCACTCGAGGGCCGTACACAACGTCGTCAGTTTTGGTCGAGGCGCATCGGAATGCTGGCTGCTGCAGGACAATCAAGGGAAGGCCTGAGCACGCAAGATTATTTATATATGCATGGACAGCAGCAGCAGCAGCAGCAGCAACTAGTCCCGAGTCCAGCAGCAGCCGGGCAGCATGTGACTCCTCCGCTGGAGAAGACGCCAGTGCCCGTGCGTACCCGCGCGTCGGCATCGCGCATGCTCCATCACCCAGTGGCAAATGGACCGGACGAAGCCACTGCAACTAGCTCGTCCCCTCGGTTTGATTGATACGGCCCCGCCAATGCGAGCAGAGGAAAAAAAGGACTCGAGGAGGCATGATGAATCGACGTGCCTGTTGCGCGCGATCTGTGACGCGAGATTCTTCCATAATGCTCCCCACCCCCACCCCCACCCGGCTCGCATGCATACTGGTGCAGCCAAGCGCGCAGCAACCAAAATATGCAGAGGTACGGATTGGGATTCAACGCAGCAGCAGCGTCTACGGCGCACTACAGTATTTTCGCTACAGTAAAATAGTCCTGCGCAAAGAGGTACGCCGTGACTTGCCTGACATGGCGCGCGCATCCGTTACACTTACATCTGCGTACCCCGATCGATACACGTACGATCCTCAAGGTGTAGAATTAATGTACAGTACACAGCAGACTAGTACGTACTCTGCAGAAGAAGACTACTACTTAGATGATCTGCTTGTGTGTTTCACGTACGTAGGCCAGGCTCACGCAAATCCACATTTGAGTCTCTTCTGTCGATCAGTTTTCTATACGTGTAGACAGCCACAGCGTATACACAGTCCATCCGTGCAATATGCAAGCATATCTTCGCAGCCTGACAGGGTTGTAATTTGACGAACACCACCAACCGTAGATTCTCTACGCTTTCGAGGGTTTGACCCATCACGTGCAAGGATGACATGTACGCCTGTATTGTGTATTCCTCCTTGACCAAGGCATCTATCTGCGACTCTCTGTTCTAGCACGTACCCCTGCCTCCCTTCGTTATGTACTTGTCATATTTTTTTTTTGAGTTTTTTCTTCTCCTAAGTGGCACTGCCGTGGCTGTTTTCTCTCTCCTTTTTTTTCTTCTTCCAAAGTAGTGACTGTCGCGCCGTATCGCCGAAAATACTACTATAGGCGTGTGGATACCTAACATGTGTGCAAAAACGGACCTCTCGTGTCCGGATTTAATCTCCTCCGAACATTCGTGCGGACACGTGGCCGCCTCCGATCGCCCGTGGCCTGGACAAACTTGTCTGTGCGTCCCGATGAACACCGCCTCGTCCGCACACCCGTGCTCCAAACACGCAACGTGTCGCCTGTCGGTTGGCTGTGGCCCGAATGCCGCCTCGTCCGGACGTCCGAGCCTCGGACGCATCTTGCAGTTTTTTTAGACAGGATGACTTCTTGCCATTGCAGCCTCGTCCGCATGTTCTCATAAATGCCAAGTCAGAGGGCTAAGTAAAGAATATTAAATCGTATAAGAGTTAGAACCTGGTAGCATTCATAGTACCTTTTCTAGACACCATGACTCCTTGCGATTGCAGCTCTTTTGTGACGAGCTTTGACAGCTGCTTTCTGAGCAACACAAAAACAATAGCTCAAAACGTGGAATATTAATAAAAAAAATACTTATGATTATAAATCTAACGATACCACTTTTACGTTCCCTAATTAAATATTTATTTTTTAAAAACTATTTATCCTGACAAATCCAAGTTAAAACCAACTGGTAAACACGAAATGAGATGTACTCCGATAGTATGACATGCACTCATGCCCCGATTTCCAACAGTATATATTTAAAAAGCCGAGAGGGGAAAGGACTGAGACAAACGTAGGGCAGAGGCCGAAGAATATGGTTTGGTGGTGGCTTTTGTTGGATTGCGCGGTGCCCTTTGACCACTTTTTGACCTTTGGGGGTGCGCCTCGATTTCCGTGCGGTTCGCCACTGCACCTACATCTCATCATCCGGAGGTGCCCGCCAAATACATAAAGTGCGTGCTCGCATCACCTTGCTGTGTGTGTGTGTGTGACCCTTTGCTGTTTGGCCTGGGCAGGCTGCGCTCACTTCCTAATTGAGAGAGAATCTCGTGCAAAAGTTTGGCATGCCCTCCATCGGAATTTGTTTTCAAATAATATTATTTTATAAAATAGTTATAAAATTAAATAGTCCGAAAATAAAATAACAAAAATAGCAAAATGAACAACATGTTCCTATCGCCATTCTAATTGGCCACACCGACCATGTTTACTGCATGTCGTCAGCCCACCTTCCTATCGAGTTGAAATGACGATAGGAAACTGTGGGCTCCCGCCGTCGATTCAATTAAAGATATGATCTAGCTATTTAAAGCCCAAAATTGATGAAAATATTATTTTAATTCCTAAAAAAGAGAAGAGAGGGAGAAGAGACGTAGCGAAACACTGCCAGTTCGTAGTGGAGGAGAGAGAAAGAGACGAAGTAGGAAATATGGTCGGTCATTTTGCAGGTAAATATTTTTACAGCGTCGTATATTATTTCGAAACATTATCTGTTAGCAAATAAAAATAGCGACATAGAGTTCAATATATTAGATAATTTTATCTGTGTTATGTAGTACATCATTTGAGCTGTATATACTTTAGTTCATCGTGAAATATTATTTATGTTGCAGTACTTGAACGATTTAGAATAAATCTACAAAAATAAGAAGACGCCTTGGAGAATAGCAAGTTACATATTAAGAATCTGCAAAATTGCAAAGTAGCTAAATAGGGTATGTAGAGTTTAATTAAAATAATTCCAGCTTAATTTTGGATTCCATTTATGCACGTTAATTATTCTATTAATGCCAAAAAAAAAACTTTTTAAACTAGGAAAATAGCATGACAAATCTTTTTTTTTAAAAAAAAAATCCAAAGTTGCTACATATGTTACGTAGAGCTGAATTAAAATATTATGATCTTTATTTTTTTAATTTTTATTTGTACACAGTAAATATTTAAAAAATGTTGGAGACACTTTTTAAACAAAGAAAGTAGCAAGATACCTATGAAAAATCTAGAAAAATTACAGAGTAGCTTAATACGATTTGCAGAGCCTAATTGAAATAATCCCAACTTAAATTTGATCTATATTTATGCACGGTAATTATTTTATTAATGCCACTTCTTATTTCTTCATGTATATGTTTCGTAGTTTTTACAATGTATACATTGAATTTTCAGGTATGACGCACCCAGGATACGCTGCGCAGTGGCCGTACGAGTTGCTTGACCTGATCATTGACGCGCATCATCGTAGCCGCCTCAGTACCATCCTCCCCTAGGAGGGTGAGGCGGCGATTGAGCTTGACATGTGATGCGGCTGCGCACGTCCATGAGGGCGTGGAGGGTGGACTCACGTTGGATTCTGAGGTACATGCAGTTGTGACATTCGTGTACTTATTTGCAGTCTGACTACTTTGAGTAGACTAACGTTTGTTCTTAATCTTTTCCGACGCAGTTGAGGGAGACAGGCCTCCTTCCACCGACGAGGATGGTTGAGGCGACGTGGGAGGACGACCAGCACTACGCAGGCAGTGGTCATATGTCCAGATGCTTTAGCCCTTGAAATAAAGATAGCCAACATGTCCACAACAAGATTAAAAAGAATTGAATATATAGGATCACCTTGCCTAAAACACTTCTGAGTTTGAAAAAAGGATCCAAGATCGTCCTTGACTTTCATTTCTACACTCCCTCCTTTAACTAAACTTTCCACCCAAGAACACCACTTAGTTGAAAAGCCTTTCATCCGTAAGGTGTGAAGCAAAAATGGCCATTTTACTTTGTCGTAACTTTTCTCAAAATCCACCTTGAATACTACTCCATCCAAATTTTGTTTATGTAGCTCATGGATGGTTTCATGAAGGATAACAACTCCATCAAGAATAAATCTTCCCGGTATGAACACCGACTAGGATGGTCTAACAACCGTTTGCGCTACATCAATGATTCTAAGAGTAGCCACTTTATTAAATATTTTAAAACTAACATTTAGAAGATAAATATGTCTATACTGTTGTATTTGCTTGACATCCATTTTTTGGGTAACAGTGTAATGATCCCAAAATTTAAGCTAAAAAGAGGCAGCTAACAACTATGAAAATTATGAAACATGGTCATCATATCCTTTTTAATGACTTCCCAATACACATGGTAAAATTCAGTCGGGAAACCATCTGCCCGGGTGCTTTGTTATGTTCCATTTGAAAGGTTGCTTCCTTCACCTCCTTCTCAGAGAAGTGTGCTCTAAGGAAATTATTTTCAGCCTCCGAAACTTGAGGGATATCGTTCGTATAATTATCAATCATGGATAAATGATTAACTTCAGCTGGCCCAAACAGACCTTTATAATAATTGATGATATACTTTTTTAATTGGACATCACCCGAATTAAAATATCAGCCCAATTGATCACATAATAAAAAAGCCTAGCTAATTTCGATGGTTCTAATTTTCTTGATCTTCTAAAGCATCATGCTTCCAACAGGTGTGTCCAGTAGTCCAAAACTCAAATAGGAGATTCACTCCATCACACCCTATGCACCATCTAACTCCAAACTTTGTTCACTAATTATCACCAAGTATTGCTCGGCTAATGTTGCATGTGCCACTCCACGTATCATGTATAAGTACTATGCACTACCGCTCCAACAAGTCAAGTACTATGCCCTAGGTGAAAATTACCTGTCAAAGCTGGCATTGCAGCCAACACGTCAGCACCTGCTTATCTGGCGCTGATGTGTGTGCTTACATGACATCTACTAAGACGTGCACGCTGACGTGGCACTAGATGTCAATGCCACAACTATTGGTGCTTTCATGTATAACCTCAACGTCATTCGTACTGGCGCTGAAAAAAGGGTTATTTCTGAAATTAGTTTTCTGTGGGGGCATTTTCGAAAATAGAATAGAAAAAGGGTCGAGAACATGCAAAAAAAAAAAGTGACATGCACTGGTCTATGTTACAAAACAATTAGAGTCTAGTTGGAACGCAAGTTACGCAGCAGTTCCACGTAACTTTAAAATTTCCAGTTTCTCTGAAATTCCTATGCAACTCGTCCGTTCCAGCTGACAGGTCCTAATATCTTTTGACATTGTTTGGCTAAAGAAAGCACAGAAAGCAAGTGGAGGGCCGGGAGCCCGGGACAAACATCACGAGATGTGTACGTTTCTTTCACTGCAACTTGTAAAAAAATTCATCATTTTTGTGATCTACTCCATCTCGATATAAACATCCATTCAGGCTCGTCGGTAAAACCCTACCCTAGCTGTTATGCTTGTACAGTTTCAGTGCATCGTGGAACTAGATAGCTTGCCCATGCATGTTCTTAAGCATATAGGAGCACATGCAATGGTTCCCATGTGCTAAACAGTAAGCAACAGATTCCCAAATTGATTAGACCGAGGCTAGGGGATGTTAGAAACAACAGAACATGTATGCCTATCTCTATGCATGAACAGAAACAAGGACAGGAAATGACTGTTACACATTGGCAACGGATGGAAAGCGATCGATAACAGGGCAGAGGATGGGTACAGGCAGCATGCGTAATTTCGTTCATCGAACTTGGGCTCTCCTCAGATTTTACCATGTCCGTATGAAAACACTGTTCATCACATAGAAAGTGCTCACTGCAGTGTGCTAGTGCTAGCGGCGTGAGCATGGAGGTAGGATCGGATGCAGCTTTGTATTTGATTTGGTACCCCAAATTGTGAGAACTACGTTGTGTGGCATGTGTTACTACAGAGCAATTGCTCATTCAAGCTATTTGTGCTGAAAAGAAGGTGGTAGTTCATCTGAAAACAAAAAAAAAAAAGGCGATTGCTACTGCACCTTAGGATAATTGTACTGAAAAAGGTGATAGTTCAATTCAAAGGGGGAAAAAGCGATTATGAATGTTTGTTTATATTATTCTGCTACTTTAGAGTAGAAGAATATAGTCTGCTAACTCGAACCTTCCTGGCTTCCTGCATCCCATCTTTCTACTGGTGTTCTGTCATCGGGGAAGGAAGAATTACAGTTGGGTACAAAAGAAAAGCGTTCACCGCGAGAGCGGAGATGTTGTGCCGGTGGGAAAGCATAGAATTTTTGGCTGCCGGAGAGGGAGTGGCTAGCTAGGAATTTGTGGAGGGAAGGAGGGGACAGGGCTCACATGCAATTCTGCCGCGGCCCCATGCGTTAACCCATACGTCTACTTCGAATTTAGCCCAAATCAGAAGCACAAGTTGCAGGACTAGGCCTGGTTAAGATTTCGAATTCAGCCCAAGTCGACCCTTCACCGGAGCCGAGGCAGCTGCTTGATCAGATGCAAGCAGCGGCAGCAAGAGCAAGTCGACGATGCGCGGCAAGCAGCTCAACGCCGTCCAGGACATCGCACGCTCCGGCGCGTACAGGAACGGTGGGTTCGGCGCCGCGCCGGCATCGAGCGAGGCCATCGAGGGCCTGCGAGAGACGACCGTGGGCGAGGCGAGGGGGGCGAAATGCGCGGTGTGCCCGCAGGACTTCCGAGGCAGGAGACAAGCTCTGGAGGATGCCATGCTTCCATGTCTTCTTCCACGAGGGCCGCATCTTCGACTGGCTCCGGGTCACAGCTGTATCTGCCCGCTCTGCCGCCACCGGTTGCCCACTGAACAGCAATAGTGGCAGCAGAACGTGGATGATTCCTGTAACTGGCAGCTGTACTGATGAGTGATGATGAAATAACTTCTGGCTCTCGTTTCCACTCCTTTTTTTTACCTCTTTTACGGTAACTTCTGTTCATTCTTTTCGGTCTAATATTACAATTTAGTTATATTTCTTTTGGTATTATGAGCGGTGTGAATTGTTCAAATGGTATATTTGTAATTTCCTAACCGGAAAAAATAGGAACAGAAGGAAGCGCTACCTATCAGTGGCGGAGCTAGAAATTAGATGATGGAGGTGCACACTTCACACTCATAATTTGATAGTTTATATAATGATTTCATAATATCATAAATCCAAAATCCAACACACTCATAATTTGGGGGTGCACACTTCACACCCCTTCAACCGGTGATGAAGAAGATGGAATATTCTTTGCCTTCACTTCGCGATCCCGAAAAAAAGAAAGGATGTCTCTATTTCTCTTTATGTTTTTACAATCTACATTGACATATCATAACAAGATTTTCAAATTAGTACATTACTAGTTTACTACATTAGCATACAGCATACCATATAGTCTAATGGTCTATTTACTAATTAACTATCAAGAATTCAAAACAGCTGAACAAACATACCAATAAAAGAGTAAAAGAGGCTTCAACTCCAACACTCCAACAGTCAAGTCCAACTCTATCCCAGATTCCCAGTCAATGAGTCAAGTACTCAAGTCAAAAGTTAAATAGTGAGGACTAATAAACTATGTACTCATGCACAGGTCATCATCTGTTTCCCCGATATTACTCAGAAGCATGTACTGGATAGTCATTGACTCATTCAGCTTGGGCTTAAGGCAGTAAAGTAAGGCTCCAGTGCTCCATTCGGCCACAGGCCACTCCAGAATGGATCGGAATTTTCGGTGATCGGTGGATCCAGACCTCTAGTCTCAAGACGACCAAACTCGAGCCGTAGGTGAGGCTGGGGCTCAGCGGCAGCAGCTCGAGCGGAGGCGCGCAGTAGAGGCGCAGGCGACGAGCTTCCACCCCAGGAGCAGGCGCAGCCTGCAGCAGATGGCGCAGGCGCGAGGCGCAGGCGACGAGGCGCCCAGCCCAGCGCAGGCGCAGCCGACGCCGATCCGGCCACCACCGTGGCTCCAGCCTCCAGCTCCAGCGCCAGCCATGGCCAAAGCGCAGGGTGGGTGGCGGCCCAGTAGACAAGAAGCGCACCGCCACGCCTCCTCGATCGGTCGATCCTCACGCCGTCCCGCTGTGATTTCAGATTAGGGTTGGCGATTGGGGATTGGGGAGATCAGGAGACTAGGAGAGCTAGAGCTGGGCTTGTGATGGGCTAGGCTGAAACTTGATCTCTGCTGTTTTCTAAAAATTTTGGGGGTGCCGGTGCATACCCGGCACCCCTACTGGCTCCGCCCCTGCTACCTATTCAGTCCGATCGAACCGGTCCATGCTCCACCGGCCGCCATTAATCCTCCACATGTATTGCTCCATTGAGATAGGCAGTAAGCCAACAAGAAGAAGATAATGACCTTGCTATTTAGTTGTTACATCTCAAATATGAATTTGTATTTTAAATGTATAAAAACAAAAAGAATTTAAAACTTTTGATGCATCATGTTTTCAATTGAATTCTCTGGAATTTCATTCATTGGTTTTGATGAATTTTGAAAAACTAATGCTTCAATTCACTTAACACATAGTCCTTTAAAACTTTAGAAACAAAATCTTGTGATCATCATTTGGGAAAAAAATCTAAGTTATGGAACATCTTAGTGACTCCTCTGAAAATTTTCATAATTTTTAGAATTTAGTTGCTATTTTAAAATAGCTAGTCAAATCGGTTAGTCCTTGGTCAACCACCGAAACTACAGACTTAAAATATTTCCACAGAAAAATTTATTTTTCTAAAAACTTTGGAAAAATTACACAAGGGTCTACACTTTGTCAGAAGTCTCCCATCAAAACTTTAGACTTTTGGGGACTTTAAAACTATGTCTAAAAATCTGTAACCCTCTCAGTCTTTTGAAATTAAATCGGTCAAACCAATCGAGTAGACTCGACTCGGTTTCGACCAGAACCACTCGGTTTCGACCACCCACTCAGTTTCAACAAGAACCACACGGGTCCGACTAGACCCTCTGACCTGGTCCGACGCACCAACTAACGGACCCGAGTCTAACACCAACCCAAACCCAACCGACCTAACTCGGTTTGACCACGCCGCATAGCCTAGCCAGGCTCCGACGAGCTGCTTCGTTGCTGTCACTGACGGCGGGCCCCACATATCGGAACCGCCTTCTTCCCCGTCGCGCCACTCAGCCGAGCACGCTGGCTTCACGCATGTGTGCCACGACACCCTCGACCACCACCTCCTGCTTCTTTGACCAGCTACGAAGCATCGTCTGGACTTCACGAAACTCCCAGGTTAGCTCACTTTCTTTCCCTCTCGCTCTCGCCGCTCCCTCTTTTGCCTCAGCCGAGGAAGAAGACAAGCGGAGCACCGCCGCCTTTACCGCCCTCGTGTCCGTGACTCCACTGCCAGAATCCTTCCTTCACGTCACGCTCGTTTTACCTAGTACGAGCTCTTTCCATCTAGTGAATCATCGGGAACACCATCTTCGTTCTCGCCCGCGCCACAACCCTATACCTCGCCGACGTTTCGGTGAGTTATTCCCCTCACCATTTTGACCATTAAGATCGCAATATCCCATAGAGTTGACCATCGAGTTTGATTTGATTTTGGAGCAACCCTGAGGGAGATTGGCCTCTTCTTCTCCGACTTCGGTGAAGCACCGTCGCCTCGATTCCGGCTGCCACCGACCTCCTTCAGCGTCATCGACGGGCGTGCCGCGTTCCTGGAGACAAGGCGACGCCTACGCGCACCTTCTCGAGCCTTCTAGAAGCATGTAGCTTCTTCTCCACAGAGCCATCCTTTCATCTCCACTTCCGGTCGTCGCAAGTTCGCTGCCGATCACCTTTGGACTCCACGCCGCCACCATGTGGGCCCAAATGTTTAAGTGCATAGTAACCATGAGTCGATGGACCGAGCGTGGACTTTTTGCATGGACCGAGCTACCGATGTGTGGGTGGAGTAAAGTTCGTGTTGAATTCGACTTAGGCGAGAAAGTTTTGAAAGCGCCTATTCACCCCCTCGCCGCCTTCCGGTCCTACAAGTGGTATCGAGCCGGTTAGCTCTTTTCTATAGATCTTAACCGGTCTTTGGAGCCATGGCGATCGAGCGATATTCAATCGAGCCACATGTTTTTGATGGAGTTGATTTTGCATATTGAAGGCCCGAATGGAGGCCTACATCGAGGCTCAAGGGCACGCGATTTGGCTTAAGGTGAAAAACCCTTATGTCGTGCCGTACCGATGACAATTTGATCACCCGATGTGGAGAACAACAAAGTTAGGCTCGAAATTTTTGATTCAAGGCCTTAGTCGATCGGAGTTTGAGCGTGTCGCTCATTTGTCGTCGCTCATGAGATCCGCGACTCTTTGTGATTATCATGAAGGGTCCATCGCGATCAAGGAAGTGAGACGAACAGCTTAAGAAAGCATACTCCAAGATCGAGCAAAGACCTGGTGAATCTTTAGATGAGCTGTGGGGGAGATTTTCTAAAATTCTTCATGATCTCCGCGCTGTTGATCTTGTATTTTCCGAATCAAAATGCACGCCAACCTGTTGGGTGCTTTGGATGTGAAGGTCCGGGGATGAAGATCATCGCCATCAATGACAACATCATTGAGTGAGCTTACGACTTCTCCATGTGTGGTACCGGTGTGGCGATTGACTAGGCCCATGTTGACTAGGTTAGCCTGACCTCGGGTCCCACCTGTCATTTGTTGTGGCTGTAACAGCCCAAAATTAATAAGTTGGATTAGTTTAGCATTTACTGTATATTTATCAAATTTTGGATTTTTAAAATTTTTATTGCAGCAAATAAGTTCAAGTGTGGGAATATTTCAATTGGATTCTATATTCTTTTATATGCTTGGTTGGATTTTCTGAAATTTATTGGAGGTTAATTGGTTTCCATTTTATTTGTATATTCTATTTGAGTTAAAAGAAAAAGAAAAATAAATCAAGTGAACAGTGCCTGGAAATATTTTTCCTAGCCTCTGGAACATATTATAGACTCACCCTAAAAATTCTATAATTTTTAGAAATTATTTGATAGGTTAAAACAACCAATCAAACTAAGGAAATCAAAAGTCAAACACTATATCATAAACTTAAAAGAATTATATATAAAAATATATCACTTTAAAGACCCTACAAAAATTACACAATAATATAATTTATGTCAGAAACTTCCCCTAAAATTTGTATAATTTTTGGAGCTGTTTAGCTATATGTAAAAATTCCTCAGACTTTCAGCATAATTACCAAAAATCTGGAAGACCCTTTTTCAATCTCCTCTTTCTTACCTCCCGACCCCACTGGCAGACTTTTCCCTCCACGATAGCGCTCATAGGAGATGAGAAGGGGGCTTAAGATCAGGGAATTGCTACTTAACTTCCGAAGAAAAAACTATCACTTTTTTGTTCGTTAGATGTACTATAAAATTCGTGTTGTTGATGTGTTGTTCATTCGTCTTAATATTTCACAGTACATATATGCACGCATGGATCGATGGATGGATGGATCCAAAGCAACGAGATGTACAGGTACAACTGTCTCAACCAACGAGTACGGAGTGCTAATTCATTTTTGTAGCTCGTACGCCCGTACGTACCTAAGAGATGACGCCGAGGACGCTGAGGGAGAGCTTGGTCGCGTCCAGTCCGAGTGGTCGACCGAGCTCCCTCACCACGGAACATAACGGGTTCACCATATTGCCATATTTTATTTATATATAATTTTATTTTTTCTCAAACTCTCAAAGTATATATGAAGAATAAATGGGTTCACCACATTGCCATATTTTATTGGTATATAACTTTATTTTTTGTATTTGTTTTTACTCAACCTTTCAAAGTACATGTGAAGAATATAATGGGTTCACCACATTGCTGTATTTTGTTGGTATATAATTTTTTTGTCATTGTTTTTGCTTGACCTCTCAAAGTACATGTGAGATTTTGAATTATGTGATGGAAATATGAGTTATTAAGACTTTCAAGAATAATTATAGTGACCAAAAACCAAAATTACATAAATAATTTACTGTAATTTATGTATAATGGAGTTGTAATTTTTTTTGTCTTTTTTTTCCTCAACTTTTCAAAGTACATATGAGATTTTGAATCATGTGATGGAAATATGAGTTATTAAGACTTTCAAGAATAATTACAGTGACTAAAAACCAAAATTACATAAATAATTTACTATAATTTATGTATAATGATTGGTTGCTGGTCAATGGTCAGACTACTCCTCACATTAATAACTCACCTACATAAATTATAGTAAATTATTTATATAATTTTGGTTCTTGGTCACTGTAATTATTCTTGAAAGTCTTAATCACTCATATTTCCATCACATGATTCAAAATATTACATGTACTTTGAGAGGTTGAGCAAAAACAACGACAAAAAATTATATACCTACAAAATACGGCAATGTGGTGAACTCGTTATATTTTTCACATGTAACTTGAGAGGCTGAGTGAAAATAAAGACAAAAAATAAAATTATATATAAACAAAATACGATAATATGATGAACCCGTTATGTTCTTCACATGTACTTTGGGAGGTTGAGCAAAAACAAAGATAAAAAATAAAATTATATATAAACAAAATACGATAATATAGTGAACCCGTTATGTTCTGTGGTGAGAGAGCTCGACGCTGACCACCCAGACCTGGACGCGGCCAAGGTCTCCCTCGGCGTCCTCGATGTCATCTCTCAGGTACGTATGGCGTACGAGTTACAAAAATGCTTTTGCATTTCGTACTCGTTGGTTGAGGCAGTTGTACCTGTACAGCTCATTGCTTTGGATATTAAGATGAATGAACAACACATCAATAACACGAATTTTATAGTACATCTAACGAACAGAAAAGTGACAAAAAAAATGTCAGAAGTTAAGTAGCAATTCCCTTACTACAAAGGGGTTTTGTTTGGGTAATCCTAGATACCGCAATGTTATCTAAAGTGTGGAAACGGTCACTTCGTTTCGGGGTCATACGCTCATATGCCCTCTCCCAAAGTCAAATGGGGACTAAATTAGACCTTAGTCCATGAGACGCAACGATCTTCATCCATCAAACACAATCACGGCGACAACTACTATTAAGAAAGCTTATTTGCAACAGATCTACATTCAACTGATCACAGCCGGTCCGAAGTTCACTGCAACTTGAACAACTAGGGATACAGAACATACACACAACCAAACACTGAAGTGCTTGCCATGTTGGCAGTACTTCACTTTATGACAGATGACACAGATCAGTTGCATGTCCGCCATTATGTTACACCACCATGTACAAAGGTTTGTTTGCCCAACGACTCGTGGAGAACAAAATCTCCTCCTAATGGAGTGCTGTGATGACTGTAGATCCTTCCACCTGCAAATAGAAATTCACGTGGTTGAACATGGCATTCAGAAATTGCCAGAAGAGTTCAGATGAAATGTAAAAGACCAAAAAAAAAAGGATTCTACTGTTTGAGCTAAGTAATTAGGAACAGCCATGCTCCATTTCCCTTGTATTTCATTATATTTCCCTACTCATTAAAGTTAGCGTTCTGCGTATTTATTGAATCGCTGCATTTTAAATGTTGCTTTGTTCAAACAATCTGCAGACTGACGCTAATGGTAACTTCTTGTGAGCACCAATCTTGATACTAGAGGTTGCATGATCAATGCAGCTCCGACGATCCACGGTAAAACTATATTCCTATTCGGGAACTAACATAATAATGGAAAGATCAGCAGTCCTCACTATTTCTTGGTAAGGGATCATATTTTACCATGAAAGTTGCTCCACAAATTTCTTCCTCGTTCGCAGGAACAGCGGTCACCTTGTTCTTGGGGTTCTCATAGCACTTCAAGCCTCCAAGAGCATTAGAATAGAAGCAACCTGCAGACAGCACGAAATTAGTGAACACGAGTACACAAGATATAAGACAAATTATTTCCCCCTGAGAAATCAAACTTGTGAATAAAGATCCAGTGAGGCTTGCAATGTACTCCCTCCATTTCTTTTTATAAGGTGTATTTTGACTAAGCCCGAGGATTAAGGAGGTTGCAAAACTAAGAGAAAATAACCATGCTATCCATGCTATAAATACCTTGGAAAGTAAGATAGTAGGTTGTCACGTACACAAATTAGGTGGGGCCCTGAACCCAAGAGGCGCGATCATGCTGAGGCTGGCGGCCGCACCCCAAGGATAGGGATATAGGAGATACTAGAAACTTTTGATATATTTTTTAGTTAATTCAAAAAGATACCATGCTATTTCTTTTATAGGGATAATTCGACTTGAGCCATAAGAAGTAATCTCTATTTCCAAAGAAACATATCTCTAATAGATGAAATATATCTATTAAGTAAGTAAACCTAACTAACAAGTAAACTAACTATTTTTATCTATATTTCCCAACCACTAAGCAACCGCGGCCCGGCATAAACAGTGCGTGATTGTTACAGTAAGGTGGGTACTATTCACGAGGTGTGACCGGTAATTCAAGCATGTGACAACTTGTGCCTTGCTTGATGGTCTAGCCAGCGCCCATGACAAGGTTGTGAGATAAATGCCACTGATAAATGCACATGAAAGCCTTATATTTCGAAACAAATTTGCGAAAGCTATACACTTTATATTTTGAAAGGGAGGCAGTAGTACATAAGTCCAAGACTCAAAGACACGGTTTGACAGTGCACACTGAGCTAACAATACCTTGTGGAAAAGGCGCAAGTGACTTGCCACATGATCCTTTAAGAAGGTCAATGTTGTCAGAGAAGGCAACACATCCATCAGCAGTTATCCCCCAGAACAGCGGCACCTTACCCTCCGGATCCTTAACCAACAAATTGCAGCACCAGAAGACGTTAAGACTTGGAACCAGTAAGCCAAATCGTCGAGCACTGGTTATGTCATTGGGATGAACTTACAGATGCCACAAGCAGCGAGGAGGTGGACTTGTCGAAGAGCACAAACGCATAGCTGCCAGTGAGCTGCGAGAGCATGAAGCTAGCAGGGTAGGGCGCTCTGTCCCTCAGCGTCTTGTATGCCTCAATCACAAGGACCACGTCGTTCGCGCCCTTGGACAGCCCGTACTGCTGGCTCAGCCTGCCCAGATTGTCCAGGACTCCCTCGAACAGGCAGAAGATCTCGTCCTTCGCTGCAAAGGATCTGCGCATAAACAGCATTATGTTCTCGATGAGCATTAAAAATAATCTGAAATTGGCATGCAGAACAGCATTAGTATTTGTTATGCCTAGCAGCAGTCCAGCTATTCTTGAATGACTCAAGGACATGGTCCTTCAGAATGCAAAATTAGGTGCAACATCAGTGACTTGAAGCAAAGATGCACCTAACATCGAGAATTAGAAACCTAATCTCGTTGAAAAAAGGGGGAAAGATGTTTGTAGTATTGAGTAACCGACTGGAATTCCTTGGATGCTACTTCAGCGAATATGGCTAGTACAGACTGGATATGAACAAAGGGCGATCAGGACCCACTAATCAGAGCAGTGAAAGACCATCTGGGCCACCCAGTCCACCTTTACTTTCTTTCAGATCTGTGGGTATCAAAACCGGAAATAGCCACTGACTGCCAAGCGCCTTCTACTACGAATGAACCATGTGAATATCACACAAACAATAAGTATATAGTAAAAATAAAGAGCTCTAACGAAGATTTTTTAAATAAAGTCGTATTGGAGTATCTTATAATTAATATTTAAGAATACCGAAAATGACAAATAAGTATAATATGTTTGTTTAAGTGGTATATTGGAAATGAGACTATGTACTCCTGGTAGTACGTACTCTCACTTCTCATATACCACTTAAATCTATTCAGTCTATTCTCAGGTGTAGTTACTCCTATTATATCTATCGTCCATCTGTTCCACTTCGGAAGCTTGCTAAATGCTTCCTTTGTCATTCCAAACTTTTCTGCAGAGATGGTATGACAAGACAAAAATCTGCAGAGGTGGTAAACAAAAACCAATGCCTCGATGCAGAAGTGGTATGGCCAAAAGCAAATGCCTGGAAGGGGGCGGCGAATAGGAAAGGGCAATTACCAAATTGGACAGAGGTAGTATGGCAAGACGAACGGGGCGACGAACAGGAAAGAATCAATTACCAAAATCTCAGAAATATCTCGCCAGTATTAAACGCCAGATAGGTATTAGATCGGGTTTCTCTCATATCCTTGATTTTCAAGCCGTTAGGCTTGGAAAGACGCACAGATGGATCTCATCAAGAATTAAAGGGTGGATGAACACTGAGAGTAGTTACTCCCTGTGCTGTATCTCACAACGTAGGAAGTATCTTGCGTAACCGAATGTATGTGCGTGTAGTATATGAGTATGTAAGACCACCTAGGTATCTTATAATTAATATACGAGTATACCCAAAGTGATAAAGAAATATATCAAATTTATTTAGGTGGCACATCAGAGGTGGGAGTAACTAACTCACCCTGAAGAGTAGAATGTGTGTGTGTAGGACGCCTGTTTCGTACTCTTGGGAGTATGTACTTCCACTTCCAATATATCACTTAAACGAATATATTATACTTCTTTATGGCTTTCAGTATACTTAAATATCAATTATAAGATACTCCAATACGACTTGATTGGAAAAAACATTGGGGCGCTTTATTTTTCTATTTACCATTTTTTATATATGAAAAAGTATATACACAAATGTTGCTATAAAAAAGGATTTAATGTATTTTTTCGTGGAACTCACTTTAGGGTATCTTATAATCATTATTAGAGTATGCTAAAATTGATAATGTGATATTATCATACGATTTAAGTGGTATATGAGAAATAGGAGTACGTACTCTCAGGATATATATATAAAGCCTTTTTGCTACTCCCGGATGTAGTTACTCCCTATTCCGTATCTCACAACGTAGCGAGTATCTTGCGCAACCGAGCGTACGTATGTGTATTATACGAGTATATTGACCACTTATGTGGTATTTATGCATTTTTAGGGATGTTATGTATAATTTTTCAGACATACTCCTCTTTATGTTCGAATATGAAGGTATTTACAAACTATGTTAAAAACTATGGACTCGCTTGTAATTTTTTTGTGTGGTTCGCATTGGAGTATCTTATAATTAGTATATGAGTATAACCAAAGTGATAAAGGAGTATGTTAAGTTTTTTAAGTGGTATATCAGAGGTAGAAGTAACTACTACACCCAGGAGCAAAAAAATATTATATATATAAGGCCCGTTTGTTGTCAAGTCAAATGACACCTTGTCTGTGGATGGTAGCGCGATGTTGACATACAATCGATGTCTCCTTCCCCTTTCTTCTTTACCGTGCCACCAACCATTAGACGCAGGGAAGCTGAAAAATCTAGCGGAGCGGCCGGAGACACCGTAGGACCATGCGAAAGACCTGGTTACCGCAGCACCACGGCAAGAGACCTAAATTGTGCTTTTGTTCATTTTCTCGTTTGTTCAGTTTGTATTTTCTGAATGAACAAACGTGCTATAGCCAAAATCATTCCATGTTCCGTAAAAAAAAAAAACCACTGGCTCAATCGTGAGATTCAGAACTATGTGAGAAAGGATAAACGAAGGAGGTTGGTAGCTTGGTCCCTCACCTTCTACGAGGAGAAAAAAACCGTCGAATTATTGACACAAGGATGTGTGCCTGACAAGAGTTCCTGTGCAGTTGGTAGTACAGATGCAACTTAAGCAGTTAGACTACCAACCCTTGGATCTAGATCGAAGGCCCAGGTAAGCTCGGGGTACCGCTGCCTATTCACTGTTGGAAAAGCACCGTAGACCATACTGTAGGAAAAGTGTGAGATTTTTTATCGTTTAGTGTGATTTTGAAAGGATATTACAAAAATAGTCCTCTAACAAAATGAATTGAAAAAATAACACCTTTGAAGGCCTGTCGTGCTCGCCACGCGGTGGTGGTATGTTCGGTCGGCTGCTACTTGCGGTGCATTTTTGCCAATTCGTTTGCAGGGAGAGGGGTTCATTTTTTGCTATTTCGTTCAAAATCGCGCTAAATGAGCTAAACTCACTCCTATGCCAATGTAAGTGTAGTGGTAAATATCAGCTGTTGGATCTGCGAACGGATGGCCAAGAAAGCGTGCAGTCGCTAACTTACAGCCACTGCAGGCGATTTGCTTCGGATGTGTGCCATAGGGATCTGGAATTAACTACTATGTACACCACCACGGTTACACTGTGCTTGACAACTTGTGATTCAGATTCAGTGTAAACACATCCCACACACCAATTCACTCAGAGCTTATACAGCTAATTTAGTTCCCTGTATGTTTGATAGCTCCACCCTGTTTAACAATCAACTCAAATTGGTAACAAAGTTTTGTTATCTACTTGGGCGCTCAGATCCTGTGACTTGTGATATGACTAGTGACTAGGAAGAGAGAGAGAGAGAGAGCGAGAGATGGGTAGGTGTATGCGATCATGTTCTGGATTCTGTAGTCTGGGGCTCCATGAGGACCCAGCTAAAGCTTCACTAGCTAAAGAACAAAACCAGAGTAACAGACCCCCGTTTCTTGCGAAGAGCTACCAGCTGATCTATGCGCAGAAATCAATTCTTGGATCCGTCGTTAGATCTCGCGAAATTCAGATAAAAATAGCCCAGTTTTCAGCTATTACGTACTAATCTGTAAATAGAGTAGTTAGTGCCCTAAAACAGTCAGTAATTAGTACACATACCTTGGGCGGAGGAGGGACTGGTTGGCATGTGAGTAGGCGAGGTGACCGAGGAAGCCCAGCTGCACCGACACGGCCGGCTCGGCGCTTCCCAGGAAGCGGCTCACCAGCTCCGACGCCCGCGTCTTGGGCGACGGCGTCCGGCTGCCGGCCGCCACCAGCTCCGCCGGCACCTCCACCACCTCGCCGCTGAACACCGCCAACATCTTCACCTGAAGTAGCTAACAACACAGACTACACCAACATCTAGTTACTCCTACCGATACTACTACCTCTCCTCTGGCAACTCCTCGGATGGATGATGCCTCGCAGTCGCAGAGGAGTTTACACGGGACGGGATGGAGAATCTGAGGAGGGAGAGGTGCTTATATAGCTAGCCAAACCCAGGCCCAGGTTCCCCTGTTTTGGTCGAGGCATGTACAATACGATAGGTTTATATGCAGGTGTTTAAGGAAAGAAAATATAATTATATTATTAAATATTTATGTAAAAATAACTGTATTATCTATTAATTATATATAATCATATACATAAGCATCGATGCATAATTAAATTTCGATACTATAAAATAAACATATCATCTGCCCTATATAGTAAGAAAAATCAATTTTTCTTTACTAAACACCTTTCATTGTACCTGCTCTCACGGACATAGGGCCACACTATCGTCTCCTTGCTGACTTTCAATTATCCAAGGATTTTTATTTTATTATTTTGGTTTATCTCGGAATAAAACCAACATCTCGTGCCCACGGGCGTGTCGATACCCTCTTTTACGGGTATTAACCGTATCTTATTACCATCAAACCCATGGGTACGAGTGCACATATTGCACACGGGAAGTTACAGCTCTAATAAACTTTTCCGGAACAAAGTTAGAACTTTGATACTGGTGTGGACAGTTGGACAGCGAGAGATAATATGAGATTAGAAGATAACGGATGCGAGTGTTTTTTTTTGGGACTTCTGGTCCAAGACCCTGTGCCAGCGATTTATTTTTATGTTTTTTTATTGAAACATAACGTCAAATCATAGCTATTTGCTTAAACACATTTCAACAATTAAATATTATTTTTCGGCCGAGAGAGGAGAGAGAAAGTTGGCAAAAAGTCTATTTTGCCCTTAGGGTCAAACCTGCTGGCTGTTGCTACTTGCCCAGACGGACCGGACCATACACGGCTTGCATCCGACCAGTCCATCTCTCCCGAGCTCACCTCAGCCCCTCGTGTTGCATCATGCTTATGTGTAGACGAAGCCCTCACATACATAACATGATATTGCATCCATATGCGGTCGAGATTGCAGTTGGGCCGTACCGTGTTGGGGACGACGGGATGCGGGCCACGACGGCAGCGGCGGCACGGCACGGCGAGCTCTCCGGAGCGTATGCATAGCTACCGGCGAGGCCTAGCAAGGTACGAAGCAACGCAGGGTGTTCGTCGGGTCGTCTGGCATGGGCACGACATATATTGATTGTAGCTCAACTGTGTCCACCCGCCTCGGCCACCGCAGCTGGTCGCGGTGTACTACTATCCGTCGTTGTGTCGTATTCGTGTCGAGCAGACCAGAATACGGCCCCACTCCCCGTGCCACTTGACGCTCTGTGTACGCAGCCCCAACCTGCCCTGCTGTCCGTGTCTGTACTGGCTGAGCCTCAGGCTAACGCGAAAAGCACGGCACAACTCGGAGGTCTAGCTGCATGTGGGCTACGACGAGAGGTACCAACCATCCTATGCACTGTGTCGAGAGCATTTTGGCTGCGTCGAGCTCCTTGTGCTTGTAATCACGCCAAAGCACAAAGCACGCTAGCAACCATAACTTATGATATTTGCTTTAGGATATCGGTTTTTGTGTTTTTACCTAACACATTGCTAACTTATGACTACTCACTGAGACACACTCCGATAATTAAAATATACATTTGTGGCAAGAAATTGACACTTTGACGTGGCAAGTAAAATAATTATCAAACAATTGAGGTTTTTTTTCGTTACAAACCATTTGGCCATTGATAATATTTTTTACAAACAACAGTAAGGAAAACGAAATGATGCCACAATTTTACAAAACTAATCCCTATCTCCCAGAGTGGCAGTCTATGTAAATGCCATAGAACAACTATATAGTCAGCACTCAGCACCTGCAGTTATAAATATAGCATGCTGGCAATTTCGCCTCGCCTCAAAATCCTAATTAACATGGTGGTTAGTTTTGCAACAATTTGAGTAAAAATATGTCATTTTTGCAACCAATTTTTTCCTATGTTATTTTATTTGGGCTATTTATTGAAATTTTCCTAGAGTGAATACATAGCTCATTCGGATTTGGACCCTTACTGACTAGATTTTTTTAATTAAATAATCATTTTAATATATGTATTTTTTAGGAATAAAAATATTTGATTAATAATTCATCGTTAGCTTTATTTTCAAATATGACCTTTTTAGTCACCTAACAGCCCATAGTGTGGTGCACTGCCACAGTGCCACGTCATCAATCCTGTCATGGCCTAACCCTACCACTCCACTGGTGGTGATGTGGCATTGTTGTTTTTGTCACGCTATCACTGCCATGCCACCACCAATGGCATGGCAAAACATGCCATTTTTTTTTGCTCAACACTGCACTAATCTCGTGGCATGGTAATATTGTTTGCTACGCCTCAGGGTTAAATATGGAATAAAGTTGACAAGTGATTATTAATAAAAACAAATTAAAAAGCAGTTAAATAATAAAACTTGCTCTATTGAACTACTCCCTGTAGTCACAAAATAATATCGTTTTGGGTACGTGGAGTCAAACTTTCTAAACTTTAGCTATTAACATCTTTTAATTTTTTGATTCAACACATGAAAATTGTATCTATAGATTTATTTTCAAAAGTACTTTCATAAAAGTATAATTTTGTTAGGTTTTATAAATATCTTATAATAAAAAATAGTTATCAAAGTTATATTTTAGGGATCATGTTGATGTCCAAAAGGATGTTCTTTTGTGGCCTGAGGGAGCACCTATCGAAAGATCTTTTTGTATTATTGGAATCCAATGGGCGCCCACAGAATTGGATAAGACTACAAGCAATGGATTTGCGATTTTTTTTTTCAGTACTCGTGGACTGCAGAGAGAATCTAGCCATGTGATTCAGTGAATGCGAATGGGAATTTTCTTTAGCCGATCCCAATTGTGTTCAGAGAGTTTAATTAGTGGTATAGATACGCTGCAAAGGAATCAAATGAGACTCGTCACCTTTAATTGCAGGTTCCTTTATATATTGGGTCGGAAATTCCCTTATATAGCCCGATGGATAAGATATTGTATCTGTTTTTATACCCGTGGACAAAGAAAGACACATATATCCACCTCCATTAAGGTATTTGCCCACGAGTACACGGGTAATCGAGTACAATTGCCATCCCGACTCGGAATGGTGGAAGGTCCCTTTCTAATAGTCACTGCCGATGAGTTAAAATTCGATTAAGTGGTTGGACTTTGCATCTCCGACGCTGTCACCACAAACTTGTTCGTTCTTCTATTCGAGGATACTTTGATCAGACCATGGGCTTATCACACCTTTTTCCGTTGGGAAAAATTGTTGCAAACTATCTTATGCATGTGATTTTTGGGACCATAAGCTTCCGGTGACAAACTAGTTCATCGAGCCAAAGTTCAAAAATCAAAATTAGAACTTTGGCTAATTAAACATTTTCAAAAATCTATGTTTCTTTGCATGATTGGCTGGTGATTACGCTGGCATACTGGTGTAGTGCAGAACAGGGGAGGGTAGTTTTGTTGAACTGTTCTGGTTGTTCACCCTTTCCTTGTCTTGAGAATGACAGGCACTGGAATTTTCTTACAAGGTTTCATCTGCTTGTCTGAGATAAAACAATGCAAACAAAGGCAGCTGCAAGTTGATATTTGGCGAGAGGCAGACCTAAAGATATTACTCCATTGAATTCAGTTCCTATCACCTAGAAGGCGATTGTTGGGATCAGGGGAAACACAAGGAGTTACAAAAGCAAGTAAACAGATAATCATGTCTCTGCAATTACCAGCTCACACCAAGCCAATGAGCCTCATGCACTTTCCAACATTCTTTGTCATCAAACAATACCGCTTGCAGCATTACTTTTACATATAATTAGGCCTCTGAATGTGATTCCTTGATTCTGTACTGCATGCCTACTTGGCCTAAGTACTTGCTGTAAGCATCTTGGAGGAACTATGCAGGGATGGTGTGTGCCCACAGTTTCCAAACAATGCTCATAAACCAGACAAATACTCCAGCCCAAGCTCACGATTCTTCCAAGGTGTTAGGTCAGGAAAACTAGATGGTTTTGCAGAGCATTTCTGTATGCTTCCAGGTCGATTCCTTATATTAATTGGATACGTTCCCTATCCTTTAACTGCGAAATGCTTTAACTGCTATATTTTTGGTCATTATGCATCCGAATGCCGTAGGCAGCGCTGCGACCGTGAGGAAGCCAACTTCACTGCGTTGCCTCGATCTCTACGTGAGATATATGCAGAGACGGAGGAAACATACCTCGATCTAGAGGAGCTATATTTCCTCACTGCTGAAGAACCTACCTCCTATCGCGAGGCAGCTAAGGAAAGAGATTGGGAAGAAGCAATGCAGCAAGAAATTTAGGCCATTGAGAAGAACAATACATGGCACTTAACTGAGTTGCCACCAGGGCATAAACCAATTGGTGTGAAGTGGGTTTACAAGATGAAGAAGGATACTGAGGGCAATGTCATTAAGCACAAGGCGAGGCTCGTCGCAAAGGGGTATGTCCAGTAGAAAGGCATCGATTATGAAGAAGTGTTTGCCCTTATGACAAGGTTGGAGACAATGAGGTTATTGCTTACTCTCACTGCTCAACGAGGATGGCCAGTTCACCATCTTGACGTCAAGTTAGCTTTTCTGAATGGGAACCTGGAAGAAGTGTATGTATGCCAACCTGAAGGTTTTGTGCTAAAAGGACTTGAACACTTGGTGTACAAATTGTCCAAGGCGTTGTATGGACTACGGCAGGCACCGAGGGCATGGAACATTCGACTGAATAATAGCTTGAAGAACCTTGGTTTTAGCAGATGTCCACAGGAGCAAGCAGTATACAAGAGGTCAATAGGTGGTGAGACATTGGTTGTTGGTGTTTATGTTGATGATTTGATCGTCTCATGCACCAATTCAAATAAGATCTCCCAATTCAAGCGCCAGATGATGAATGAATTTTAAATGAGTGACCTAGGGTTACTATCTTGGCATTGAGGTTGATCAAAAGAAAGATCACATCTTTCTGAAGTAGAGCTCCTATGCAAAGAAGATTCTTCAACAGGTGGTATGGCTGATTGCAATGCATCCAAGTATCCCATGGAGCCTAAGTTGAAATTAGACAAAGATGAGGAAGGCGCAGAAGTGAGTTCTACATAATTCAGAAGTGTGGTTGGCAGCTTAAGATATGTACTCCACACTCACCCTGATCTGTCATATGTTGTTGGCATAGTGAGTAGATACATGGAAAAGCCAAGAATATCTCACCTGTAGGCAGTCAAGCACATTTTGAGGTATATAAAAGGTACACTCAATATTGACTTTGTAGGACCGTAAAGGCGACTAGAGGGGGGTGAATAGGCGCTTTCTCGATTTTTCGCCTAAATCAAATTCAATACGCACTTTTCTCCTTTATCTATGAAAGCTAAGAAGATCAGTAAATGCACAGAGGAAGCCTTGTGCTGAATTTGATTACCCCCTTAACCACAAGACACAATAATGGAGAATTGATCTCACTAGACCGGTCGGACCGGTGTAGTGCTAGTGGTCTGACTGCCTGGCGGTCGGACCGACGCTCAATTGGCGGTCTGATAGTCGGGCGGTCGGACCGGCGCTGAGAAATCGGTCAGACCGATTTAGTCCAGAGGCAGCGCACAAAGCCCAAATCCAAAACGAAAATTGGTCCAACTTTTGATTCAACCAATGAAACTTGATCAAATTTAGAGCACACATCCCTAAGGATATCTAAGACCTATTTCTAGCGACGATCGTCCAGATCCACTTCAAAGAATCGATCTCTTAAGGTTTTACCAAAGAAGTGTTCTAAAATATAGAAATATGAAAAACTTGATCCAAAATTTGCTTGTGGGGGATTGATGATCTAGATGATTCTAGGAGTATTCCCACACATCATAGCAAGGTAAAATCGATCAAGAGACCAAGCATAAACACCTGGATCAAGGAAGCACCAAAATCATCAAAAGAGAGAAGAGGGCAAATGAGACTTCACCCTTGAGCAAACATCAATAGATTGATTGATTCAAGATGTTGCTTACAAAGCTATTCCCTCAAGGAGGACAAGAGCTCAATCCAAGAGCACACACAAATTTCCTCTCCTCTCCTCTCCAAACCCTAACCCTAACTAGGTTTTTGCAAATGAGTGCTTGGGTGCTTAGGTGCTTGGGGGTTTTTTCCATCTCCCCCCTTCTATTTATAGGAGAGGCTATGATTTCTCTCATGGGCTCCCATTAAGACCCAATACAAATGGGATATACACACACAAATCTGTTGAAGCAATCGCCTGCTTCACCACGTGTAGGTTGATCAGCGGCTCTCATCATGTCGGCAAGTCTCTCCCGTCCGAATCCCATCGGAACCTCCAAGGCACTTGCACCGACCCCCGCGCCGCTTGATCCAACCAGCTGCAACGAACTGTCCGTTCGATCCATCTTGTCCAATCTGTACCATGCTTGAGTCACACGACCTCACCCGGCATCCATGATCGTTCTGGACCTCAGCTCTCCAAGTGTAGTCCCGATCCACCTCACCGTTGACGTCGTTGACCTGCAAGCCACCTGCACAGCAATAAACAAAGAAATCGTCTCCGGGAACAAGTTCGTCACAACTTGACCCACATTAGCTCAACAATGCAATATGCAACAACAAAGCATTGAAACTCATACAATAAACACAACGAAAACACATCAATACCAAAATGGCGGAAGTCCAAGTGGAAGCCGGTCTGACTGCCCTACCAAGCTGGTCGGACCGATTCCATAACGGCGGTCTGACCGCCCCAAAAGACTTAGCCAAATTTCAACTCGAAAATCCACAACCTTTCTGGAAATTTCAACTCGAAAATTCACTGATAGAACTTTTGACTGGGAGCTCCAAAAATTATGTGACCATATTCAGAAGACTCCCCTCTCATACCTACACAACATATTTTTGGTCTAACCCTAAACTCCATCATCACTTGTGGCCGGTCGGACCGGCAAGTATTGCCGGTCGGACTGCCACACGCCACGCCTCGACACAAACACACAGTCAAAACTCGAGAGATAGAGATTTTTATGCAAGAGAGAGAGTGTGTGTGTCATCCAAGAAGAACATATCTGATACGATAACGCGCAACCGTCAAACTATCTCAGTTAGTGGTTAGGGTCTTGGGGACAGCTGCAACCGTGAACCTGCGGCGTGTACACTGGCGGCGGCGGCGGCGGTGTCGGCGTCGACCTGCGGCCTGCCGACGTCGAGTGGGCGGACCGACGGCACGCGGCATCGTCAAACTGCCGCGCCCAGCCCCAGCATGGATGTGCCGCCGACGGCGACGCGGTGGGTGTCAAAAGGCTGCGCGGCTGGCGAATTGGCCCTGGGGCGGGTTGGGTCCTCGGCTGCCAGGCCCATAGGTTTGTACTGTTCCGTGGATAGCATGGACAGGGATGCGTCTCCCAATAGGAAAGTTTCCTCTGCCTAAAACAGTATACAGCACCAGCACATGTAAGATCGCATCTGTTATGCCTCGTCGATACAGTATACAGCCAAGATATTACATTCCTGTAGGCTGTAGGCAATGAAGTGTGAAAGCTCGATGCACCGGCTGCCCAGTGAAAAGCTTTACGCTACATGGCCTTGGCCTGTGTCAGCTGAGACACTTCATGAACAGCTCCCGTCAAATGCATCACCATGGCAAATTAACATGTTGAGAAGGGCCTTTTCGCTTCGAATAATACCCTCCTCCGTTGGTGTGTAGAAACTGAAATTGCGAATACTGTACACCACAATCTAATAGCTGCTAGTTATATATGGGGAAAAAAACCATATATCATCCAGAAGAGCTCGCAATGGCAATACTCACTATGGTAAACAGGATGTAAAGCCCCATGAGGCAGTAACCCCAAAATCTGCCTAAAACCTCTGCAGGCTGCAGGCGTACCTCCTTTGGTTGCAAAGTTGCGATTTGAGTCACGAGGATGTTTGAAGGTCCACAAATCTCACGGCGCCCTCACCCGAGCCGCATCGTCGCCTTAACTCTCCGCCTGCATGCCCCTCCGCCGCACCACACCACATCCGCCCTCCGCGCTCACCGTCGCCAGCCATCCTCCGATCATCTTGGCTCCTTCATCCACCACTGCTAGCTTCACCGTGTTGAGGCCGTGCTCGTGCACGCGTCTCCTCTCCCTCCCTTCGCCGGAGCTGACAGTAGGCAAAGAGAGAAATAGATAGAGGCAGGCAAAGAGAGAAATGAGGGACTGTTTAGTGGGGCCCACAAGCTGACATGACTATTGCACGAAAAAAACCTGATAAGGAAATAGCGGTCAAACCATCTACTGTAACAGTTAAACTAACAAATACCGGCGGTAATAACAAAAACTATATGGATGTAAAATTTTGAGTGGCAAAAATGAAATATGCATATTCTTGATGGTATAACCAAAATTGCACATATTTTCAATGACAAAAAAAACTGTTCTCTAAAGACAATGTCAAACAAGCATGCTTTTTATCACCGCAAAAGAAGGTAAGTGGGAAGGGAGGGGGGCGCACATTGTGATCTCGGCCGCTGAGTTCGGATTTGATGGCCCTGCATGAGTTTGAGCATATGTTCACAAATTAGGCCATGTGGACCAAATATGTTGCCCTTATTTCGTCCCCGTCATCTCTAATTCTTGGCTCCGCTACTGCAAGCAACACGATGAAAACGATGTGCCATGACGTGGTGCATGTTGTGGTGTCCGCCACGTCACTCGTCCACCCCGATAGGCCGTCCTCAGGTTTCAGTTGGTAACTCTGATTTGTGATAGGTTCTGGGGAAGATGGGAGGGTTCAAGGAGAAAGAGACAGGGAGAGTGAAGCCAAGAGGAGTAACGAGAAGCTGAGTGTTAGAGATATTATTTTCATATGTATATTGTTCAGTTACGGTAGTTCAGATTATATTTGATCTTGCGAATCTCCTGTAACCATATTAGTTGTAACCATATCTGGTTGTAATCTCCATGCCGATTACAGTTCATAATCCGACAAATATATATGGGCAATGTCGGCAACCTATTCGGCGTGGAACAATCTTCCTCATATACTTTCTATACTCGTTTATATGGTATTAGCTTTCTCTCGATCCCGGTCATGCTCTTCTCTACCCGACATGCCACCAACCCCTGCTTCCGCCACCTCTGTCACCGACGCCGGCACCTCGGCCGCTCCACCCGCCATGGTGCCCGTCTCCTCTGCAGTCAATGTCGCAAGCATGAAGACCCACATCCTGGTCGTCCTTGACCTCGAGGTATCAAACTACACCAAGTGGCAGACGTTCTTCACCGCCATGCTCAGTAAATTCGACTTCTCCTGCACATTGATGGCACTGCTCCATGCCCCGACGACACCGCCTGGTCGCAACAGGACTTCACCGTCCTCACCTGGCTCTATGGCTCTATCTCCGACAACATTCTCGACATCATCATGGAGCCTGAGCAATCTGCTCATGCCCTATGGACTAGTGTCGAAGATATCTTCCAGGACAACATGGAGAGTAGGGTGATCTACCTTGATACCAAATTTCATAATTTGGTTCAAGGCTACCTCTCCATCACTGCCTCTGTGAGAAGATCAAGACCCTGCCCGACACACTCTGTGACGTCGGACAACCCGTGTCCGATCGAACCCTCGTGCATAACACCCTTCGCGCCCTCAGTCCTCGGTTCTCCAACGTCGCCTCCATCATCTCCTTGAAGATGTCGTTCCCCACCTTCACCTTCGTTCAAGCTCGGTCCATGCCGCTCCTCGAAGAACTGCGCTTCGACAACGCCGCCAAGATCACCGCCGCCACAACCCTCCTCACCGGCGCCACCACCCAACCCACCTCTTGCGGTGATGGCTCCTGCCGACGCGAACGCAGTGACAACTCATCCGGTGGCCGCTACAACCGCAAGAACAAAGGGAAGAAGAACGGTCAGTCAGGGAACAAGCAATACAACACACACGTGCTACCAATCCAAATGCAAATGCGTGTGAGTCGCTCAGCGCAGGCCCAGGCCTAGGCCAACACACATGCTACCAGGTCTACTCACCTACACACTTCCGCGGGCTTGGCATTGATGTGGGCTCGATGCTACTAGGTTTTCACCAAGGTTAACCTTTTGCGCTCCACTAAGAATTGGTTTAATTCACCTGTGGATTTTATTCACATAAGAACCCTAGTTGCTAGAAGGCATGAGCATCACCGCCAACCATCATCGCTGGCCCCTTCTCTGGCATTTTCGTTGGTGTTAAGTAGGCAGGGGAGATTTCTATAAATAATTTTAGGTTTCTTTTGTATTTCTATAAGATCAATTATTCTAGTTTTGTTCGGGTGAGTTCTTAGCCAAATTTCTTTTACTTGTGGTGGGTTTTATTGGACTGACTCACTTGGATGACCATGGTGATGCCTATGTCGGAGATCAGCACTATGCCGAATTCATTTTCTTTCGACGAACAACACTGTCACCGAGGTGTAGGTCCTACACATTAATAGAGATCACCAAAAAATCTATTTTCTAATCATGTGATCGTCAATAATCCTGGCATTGTTGCAAGATTCAAAGTGAAATAAATTATTATGGAAAATAGAGAAAAAATTAACAATTTAAAGAGAGAAGAGGAAAGAGCGATTCCTAATATAGTAATTTAAACGAGTTCATAGGTTGGTGCGGTGCTATATTGAACGATATTTGGCATGATCTTTGTGGTGCTTATTATCACAGTTATAACATTGCTTTTATACCCACCCTTGTTGTGCACGCTAATTTGCAAACAACAACCTAGTGCATTGCTGACTTTATATTTTCATTTGGTTCTACATGACTGAGTTGCATATATCATATTCTTGCCTCTACATAACCAAACTCCACAGAAAAAGCCACACAAGTGCAGTACCTTACCTTGCAATCACCACCCTATCATCTTGGTTGCCAAAACGGGGTTGTTTATCCAAATCCATACTAGAAGACTCCCGAGCTCAGATTGGAGAACGGGTGAGGCCGGAAATTCCAAGCATATAGTCCTACGTAATGTCTTGCTGCCATAAATCATGGAAGGAACGGAGCTATTATTTGACCTTAGTGCCGCCTTTCTAGAGAATAAGAGAGGCCACAACAACATTTTGTCACATCAAACATGCCTCTTCAGTACACTGTACAGCAAGATAAGACATTCCAGCGAAGGCAATGAAGCGCTAAAGATCGATGCATCAGCTGCCAAGGGAAAAGCTTATGGGCCTGTTTGTTTTGGCTTCAGCTTTCGGCTTCTGCTTAGAAAAGTCGAACCAAACGGCCGACTTTTCACACTGTTTTTCGTCGAAGCCACTTTCGGTCTCAACATGCGGAAGTCGGAACCTGGGAGCTTTCGTAACTTTCCGCAACCTCCCTTCCCAAGTTACCACCGAAGTTCGGGGGGTAATTACCCGTCGAATGCCACTCCATAAAATCCCGCCACGCCCCACCCGCGCCTCCCCCCTCCTCCCAGTGCCCTCCTCCCCGCGAATCTAGATCTGGATCGCCTATAGCCGCCCTCCTCCTCCTCCCAGCCGCCGCCGCCCACGCACCACCCTCCTTTCCTCCTCCCCTGAGCCACCCTCCACTTCTCCGTCGCTCCTGGGATTGCACCCGATGTCGAGCTAGCTCGGTTCGCCATCGCGACCTCCCCTGTTCTTATCCTCTCCTACCTCTCGTCCTCGCCTGCTCCATCTCGGTTCTACCAACACTGCTGGTCGTGAGATGGAGTGGTGCTCGGCACCACAACAACTCCGACCAACTCCTAGCATTATAGGTTTGGCCTTCTTCTACCTTTAGCTCCTAGCTCCTATTTGACCGATTTGGGTATGATGCATGGATGAATGGATGGATGATTGGTTGCATGTTTGATGCTGCCATGGTACTCATTAGCGATCTAGGTATGAACTTTAAGCATGATGCTTGCATGAATCATGTATTGAGATCATGATCTAACTGAGCAATATTCTAGTGTTAAGTTTCCTTGTGTCAATGATTCTTCTTGATGAAATAGAACCACTAATAGAGGAAATAACAACATGCAGTAATGAATATGTATTCTGAGCATTGATGCATATTTCTTATGACTCTAGCATGGTCTGGTCCTCACATTCTAGAGCTATTCATGATGCATAGTTGCAAGAACCGAATAAGTCCTATCCATGCTAGTTATTTTCATATTGCTAGACACATAGGCAAAAACTGATCGAGAGCATGATACTACTCAAGATCTATAGCAATAGCTCAATGATGAAACTAAATCCGAGAGCAACCTCTATACACTATCTACTCAAAGCATTTAGTTAATCCACTATTTATACAAGAATTTATATTTTAGCCTACCTTGATTTCAATGAGAAATGAGATGCTAGGATGTCGATTGATGCTTGAGATGAATTGAGATGCTAGTGATGATGATGACTAGGAGAGCATATCATCTTTGCCTGTGTTTTTTTTTTGACATTTTGCCCCACAAAATTATGATGTCCTGATTCTTAGTGGGCCGCATGAGTGAATTGGGATCTCTACTGCTGTGAATTGTGATCTCTAATAGCATATCAGTGAGCAATGCATATTTTTAACATTACAGTAACAAGGAAATCATTATCGTGTAACCGGAATGTTTGCTTTGCTCATTATGCTTTCTGAATCATATACATATGACTTTATATTGCTATTTACTAATTTGTATTCTTTTTGGTATATATTAAGATGCTTAGGACAAATTGCTTCAACAATTTGTATCCTTTTTGGTATATCTTTGCTTCTTAATGGTTGCTCTTTTTTCTTTGTTACTTCTTTATTTTTTGGGTACATGTGAGGGTGAGGGTGCCTAACACTGCCGATGCTAGTCCTAAGCTTGAAAAAAAGTGGAGGGAGCATGAATGATTCAAAGTTTGTAATAAACAAACAACATATCATCGTTAAATAATTATTTGTTGTATAATTATTTGTATTAATTATTCATTGTAATAATATTCTATAATAATTATTTACTTTATTATTTATTTATTGTATTAACTATGCACTACAATAATTGTTTATTGTGATTATTTTGTAATAATGGTTTATTGTTAATTACATTAATTACAATCAATTTGTCATTAACTATCGCCACTTATCGTTAACTACCGTTAGTTGTCGTCAAATATCGTTAGTTATCGCCACTTATCGTTAACTACCGTTAGTTGTTGTCAAATTCATTATAATAATTATTTTAATAAATATTTATTGTAATAAAATATTTGTTAGTCATCGTTAATAATCATCAATTGTCATTAGTTATCGTTAAATGTTGTTAATTACGTTAAACGACATCAAACAAGCTGTTATTGTCCTCGGGGCACTTCAAACATTTTCTATCTCGAAGCTACATCCAACCTACCTAAAAGGCAAATAGCTAAACACCAAACCTCTGCAGCCCAGTCGTTCAGCTCCGCAACACAGTCGATAGCCGCTTTTCAAAAAAGCACAGCTATTCCAAACAGGCCCTATATTACATGGCCTGGCACATAACATTTCATCTCATAAACAGCTTCCATCAAATGCATCATCATTACAATTTAACATGTCGATAAGGGCCTTTTCGCTTCAAATCGTACCTTCCGTGCTATGTAGCAACCAGAAATTGAAAATACCACTGTATACCACAACCTAATAGCTGCTATTTATGTATATATATTTTAAAAAATCATGTATCATCCAGCAAAGCTCGCAATGGCAATACTCACTAAGGTAAACAAGATGTAAAGCCCCATAAGGCAGTAACCCCAAAATCTGGGTACCCGAAACCTAGTCCAGGTGACCACCAACAGGGTGCCCATCAAGCTCAGAAGAAGAAATACAAATGCAACAACGATTCCAACATGGAATTCAAGTACATAAGCTTTGGGATACACTCTTGCTGTTTGTATAACTAGGGCAGATCCCAATCCAACCAGCATATTGAACATGGGACCAGCAAAGCAGCCAGCAATGGCGATTGTAGGTTGGCCGGCCTTGGCCAACGCCACATCAGCAGCAAGGTCGCCCACAGAATTACCCCATGCTAAAACTGTCATGCCAAGTATAGCTGGAGAGAAGTCCATGATAACTCCTATTGCTGCAAGGCAGTTCAAGAGCTCTCCTGCCATGGTTGAGATCCAGAAGACGCTCATTATAAAAGAAATGAGGGTACTTGCAATATTTTCTGTTTCCGGGGCTTCTTTCTCAAGAAGGAAGTGGGATAGAGCCAAACAAAAGCTAACCAAAAGCACCACAGACCAGAGGGGGAATCGGATTTGAGGAAGAAGAAACACTATTCGGCTATCCAATGGAATGAATGAACTGAATGGGTACAAGAGTATCAGAGGACATAGACAGATGTTCGCACAGATGTAAAATTTGTTCCATTCAGAAGGAAGCGTTGATGGTATTGTGAGCTTCAGAACAAATGTGACAGGCCATTCCCAAACTTTTGTTACCTGCCAGAGGTAGTTAACAATCAGTATCATGAAAATGCAGAGGTTGAGAGGAAAATGTTTATGCTTTCATACAGTCCCACAAGCAATCAGGAACCAAATGTCATGGCAATGAGTGCTTCAAAGGTCTACTTTTGAGTGTCATATTTCCTGGGATTTTGAGACTCATGAATCATGAGAGATGCAAACAATTCTCCAACTGAAATGGACAACATTGTATCAACAAGGAGTCAAGGACTCTTGGTACTCCATGTGTTGCATGGTAAAGACTGCAACTCTGAAAGTTGACAGATTGGAAGTTTACCAATACTAGCGAGGATGGCATTAACCACATGTTCTAAATTATTATAAGGTAAGTGAAGCACAGTGGTATATTCTATAGGCAACACTCTATATTGGCATATGTACTCCATCCCATAGTTCATACTACAGGATGCAACCAGATCCTTTGCTCATTTGAGCAAGAAATAATATATCCTTGCTAAAGCTATCTGAAGTTGTGAACTGTTTGGTAAGAGCTAAAGAATCTTATATTGTTAGGGTCCTAGGCTAAAACAGCCTCCATGGGCTAGAAAATCATCGGTCATTGATGAGAGAACCAAATTGGTTCCCTGTGTAGACCAGACCATTGTAGTGGAAGGGGAAAATTATCATAATTCACTTGTATGCATATTGTTCTCCCTCCACTAATTTTTCACTTTGTTTATCTTTTTCCAACTAATCACTTTTTTTTGGGGGGGGGGGGGGTGGGGGGGGGGGGGGAATGGGGATGAGACACTAGCCAACTTATCCTCTAAACAAACTAAACCAAACACCTAATATAACCATGCAATAGTTAGCCAGAGTTGCAAGTTTACTCATCACAACTATAGCTATGAATAAGAAAAGATTCAAACAGTCAGCAAGGTAGGTTGGATATTTCGCCAAGTTAGGTAGGGTGCTTCTTTGTTTAGTGCTATTTTCAAGAACATGTTTTGGACCTATTTGTTTTGGCCACTTCAGCAACCGTGCTAATGTAAGAGACTACATATACTAGACTTGTTGGTACTATCTATTCAAAATCAAATCAGAATGCACAATTAAAAAGTTACTCCTTTCAGTCACAAAAGAAAGTAGGTTTGGATATCGACACGGTCTCTAAAATGGAACTTTGACCATTCATTTCTATTGTAATATACGTATAAAGCCTACCAAAATTATAATATTATGAAAGTACTATTCGAGACAAATATATACATATCGCTTTCGTTTGTTCATTCTATATATTTAAAAAGATATTGATAGCTAAAGTTTATAAAATTTGACTGCACATTACCTTAAACAACTTCCTGTTGTGACCTGGAGGGAGTACCTTAAAGGATTGAAATACACCAATGAACCATTGTGTCGTAACATGAATACCTTTCTGACCAGTGCACAAAATGAGTTCGAAGTACCTCTCTAACTAAGTGTTACCTCTCTAACTAAGTGTTCAATATTCCTTTTCTTGATACTTAACGACTTAAACTTTACAAATTCTGAGAAAATTTGTAGCAAACTAGTGAAATTTCTGCTGAGCATTTCCTACTAAGAGCAAATTGTTTCTCACATTTCAATGCAGTCGCCAAGTTCAACCTAAAAGGGCAAAGTCAACAAATTGACTACAGTTGCACATATACTAAAAAACTTGCAACACTTCACATGAGAATTTCGAGTTGAATATGCTACCTGTACTAGACTCGTTGTCTCTGTCTGCTCAAAGTAGATTGGATTGGACCATGAAAGTTAAATAGACAGAATGGACCAACGAACTACTACGTCTCATTGGATGCATACCTTTGTGAGAACCGTCCACAAACTAGGGTCGTGCTGCTTTTGATGCTCCACTGTGACTGGCAAGTCCATGGCCACGCGGTCGACGCCATTCGCCGTCTCCAGCTCGGCTGTGCTCACCGCCTTTCCCTGCGCACCCAAATCCATGTAGAATACTAACCCCACGAAGAACACGTAGAAGAGCACGAGCCCGACGGCCTGCCACAGGAATATCTCGCCGCTGAGGTAGATGTAGAACAGCCCTGACGCTGCAAGGAGGTAGAAGAACGCGACGCGCGCGAAGGAGGCGGGCGGGACGGCGAAGGGCGCGGCGATGAGCGCGACCGCCCCGACGACGAATGCGGAGACGAATGCGCCGGCGGAGAGGATGGCGGCGAGGCCCGCCCGCGGGAGTCCACCCTCGCCACGGAGCGCGGCCGCGGAGGCGAACGCGTCGGGGGTGCCGTTGCCGAGCGCGAGGAGGGTGACGGCGGCCATGGAGGGGGAGAGGCGGAGGCGGGCGGCGAGGCGGGAGACGGCGGGGGAGAAGTGCGCCCCCGCGGAGGCGGCGAGGACGCGGAAGTGGAGGAGGAGGAGGAGCGCGAGGACGGGGAGGGAGAGGCGGCGGTCGGCGCGGAGGAGGCACGAGTGGATGGCGGCGTAGTTGAGGAGGCCCGGGGGATCGGCGCGGACGTAGGCGCAGGCGGAGGCGGTCCCCGGGCGGGAGGCCATGCCATGCGCCGATGCGCCGCGCGGTGGTGGAATGCCGAACGCGTGGGAGTGGAGTGGCCGAGTGGGGAGCGGGCGAGCGAGGGAAGGTGAGGGGAAGGAAGGTGGGGAATTTCGGGAGACGCCAGCGACAGCGAGTGGGTGCGGGCGGCACGCGGAGCCGCGGCGGAATGGCCGATGATGCCTAACTTGGTGGTGGGTCCCACGGAGGAGGAAGGTCGAAACGCAACAATTGTGCGCGCGTCTGACGGGCGGGACAAAATCGCCCCGCCTGGCCCGATAACGTTATTGGGCCTGGGCCCGCACGCTGATTTGAGTCTTCCGATGGGCCCGATAACGTTTTCTGGCTTGGGTGTCGGCCTAGCCCGAGAAAAGCCACAGCAACCGACAGCCTGGACCTACGCGAGAAAAAAATGAAATTTTGTCGAGTCTCGGGACAGCAGACGATGGACCATTTCAATACAAACGTGGGCCAGGAGAGTGATGCTGCGTCCGTGTTGGACCCAATCAAATCAAACGCCGTTTAGATCGAACAGTGGAGATAATAACCTAATACATGTACTCATTTGTATTAGCCTGTACTAATGCAAATGATATGCTTTTCAATGTTGTAGCTTTAGACCACTTTGCTTTGCTTGCATTGCATACAAGTACAAACCAACAACAACCTTCCTTTGCTTTGGCACGCTCCTCCCCTACATTAATCACCACCATTATCGCAACTTGATGGCGAGCAATCTAGTAGTAGTATCGTTTCGGGATATGTGCTTAAGTTTAGAAATATATTACATTAGAAATTAGTGATCGACGTTGCGTTTTAGAGATCACATTGATATCCAAAATAATATTTCTCTGACGGGAGGGAGTACTAGCAGCGCATTATGATCAACAACATGGACAAAACCAAAAGATTACCCACTCATTACTCCTACCTATCCTTGCCGGCACGTCCGAATTTATAGGCTCTCAACGCTTCCGCCCTCCTCCCACCTTCCCCTCTTTACACGGCCAAACCGCAACACACTAACACCACAACCGTAATGGCGTAGCATGACAAGGCAGCAGGTACTACCGAATCGATAGGCGCATCGCTTTCCAATTGAAACCACCGTAACGAAGCAGAGAGCAGATACGCTTCCCTCCCACAGTCGCAGGTCTTTTATGTCAGCACGTACACATGGTGAGGCAGTAGACCGGTGCTCCGACGGTCGGCGAACTCAAGAAGCAAAGCGCCGAGACCCGAGAGGAAATCTTCGCTTGTGCCGACCCGGGGATCCCGTTCTTGGTTTCTTTCTTTCCTTCTTCCCGAGGGAGGCGCGCGGCGATGGTGGGGTCGTCGGCGAAGCGGCTGGTGTGGCGGGTTATCAAGAGGCCGCTGGACAAGGCCGGAATGGCGGGCCTCGCCGCGGTGGTCGCCGCCGCCGCCGCTCTGGTTCTGCTCTTCTGCGCTGCGTCGCTCCGCTGCTCGGCGGCCGTCGGCTCCGCCCTGTCGGTGCCCAAGAAGCTCTGGAGCGGCGGGGTCTTCATCGCGGCCGCCACCGCTGGGATGGAGACGCGCGGGAGGCTGCGCGCCGATGCGGCGGTGGGGGAGTGCGACCTGTTCGACGGGGAGTGGGTGTGGGACGACAGCCACCCACTCTACGAGTCCAAGGACTGCCCGTTCTTGGACATCGGGTTCCGCTGCTTGGAGAACGGCCGCCCGGACACGTCCTACACCAAGTGGCGCTGGCAGCCGTCGCGCTGCGATCTCCCCAGGTTGGTTGGAATTTATTAGTTCTTGCTTCTCTCTTTGCTAGTCCCCCTCCATTTGGTTATTGGATTTGCGGGGGTTTGAGTGTTTAGGTAGGAATCGATTCGAATGCGTACTTTTGGCGAGCTTGTCAAAGAGAAATTCAGACTCCTTAAATGAAATCTCTTACTTAATCAAAGCTTTCAACATGGCGCATTGGTGGAACGAGTATAAATTTCGCATTTGTAGTAGCCAACTACCAATAAGGGTCCTTTAGGGAGTTTTTCATGGTTGGATCGGTGGCTGTGCAATTTTAAATGTCTAGTTCGAATGTTCTAGCACTTAATTTGGTGAACTTGTCGAAGAGAAGAGATCCGGGCTGCTTTAGATAAACTCGGTTCAATCTAGCACTCAACATGTGACATTGTTGATAGAATGGGGATTAAGTCTGTAGCACTAGTTCTGACTTCGGGTCCTTTAGGAATGCTGGTGAGATGTGGATCGGTGGGTGCATTCTGTAATCACAACCCTGGTTAACATTAAATTATTGGAACACGTCGACGACCACCCCACTTTGGGATTGCGCCTCACTATTGGAAACTCGATGCCCTTTGCTTCCCACTGGATTAGAAAACAATGTTATGCACATAGTTAGTCATGGGGAAGATATATTAGTTAAACCGGTATTGTTTAATTATTTGGTCTGTCATGCTGTTGCCATCTTTCCACCTTTGATGGAAAGGTGGCCTCTTCCCGTTAATGGTCGAGTCCTCTGTGTTACTTGTACAATTTTAGTGTTCTGTTAAGCTGTCTTTGCTTACAGAAAAGTTGTTGCTTAGTTCGATTTGGAATACTGTAGTGAGTCTAGGTTCTATCCTTTCCATGATCTGTTTTCTGCATTTTGCAAAACTAAACCAAATATTGATCCTTGTCATCATGCATATCAGTAGCTTTTACTTGGAGTAAAATATTCTTGTCCTCCAGAACCGCCAATGGTAGGAAATTTTACAGAGCTAGTTCTAGAATACAGGAATAGTGCCACATTAGGGAAGCACTATATGCTACGTTAAAATGTTACAAATTTCGGTGATAAGCATAATCGAATTGTGGAACATTTGTTAGCAAATTTCTTTTTTTCTTTTATTAGCAGCAAGGCCTTTTGATTTCTCAGTGAGATAATCCATAAAGAAAAAGGTCTCCCGATATTATCCCACCCAAATTTATTTTTGAAATGAGCCTACCATCTAGTGCCGTCAGCAACATTATGCTATATTGTTAATAGCTAACAATAGGACTTTGGTGTTAGTCACTTAGTTGTATGGAAATAACACCAATGGTAGCCATGTAGACTCCTAGCTTGATAATGATTGTGAAATCAGCTAAACCACGACAGCTTGTTCCACTATGCGCTGCCGTTTGAGTCACTGATGGAGGTATTTAGGACGCAAATATATTTAGTATGTGTAAAGGGCAGGCACAGTGTGGTGGCAACTATATACCATGTGGACGAAAGTTGCAGCTGTTGCTGCAGCAAATAGTTTCCTATGCTCAGCACTTTACCGATGGACACTGAACAACACTGGCTTCTGTTGGAATTGAAAGATTATACACTTAATGCTTGTGAATTGTGATATAGTTTACTAAAAGAATCTGCAAACTAATCTTTTCTGATAACTTTAAAACCTTCTGAACAATTTTAAAATTTTCCCGAGTCTAAGAATAACAACTGATCTTATATTCCATTTCCAGTATGTAGGATCATGATTTTCTGACCTTGTAAATGATGTATGATTAATGCATGCGGATCAAGGACCAATATAAGTAGTCACATTAGCGTAATTGATACCATTTTCTGATCTCATCATATTTTTCTTTGATTTCTTAGATTTGATGCCAGAAGTATGCTGGAGAAGCTAAGAAACAGAAGAGTAGTATTTATTGGTGATTCAATTGGACGGAACCAATGGGAGTCTCTACTTTGTATGCTATCTGCTGCTGTTCCTGACAAGAGCTCCATCTATGAAGTTAATGGGAGTCCCATCACAAAGCACATGGGTTTCTTGATTTTCAAGTTTAGAGACTACAATTGTACTGTGGAGTATTACAGGTCTCCTTTTATAGTTCTTCAAGGCCGTGCACCAGCTGGAGTCCCTGAGATTGTTAAGTATACAATTAGGGTAGATGCCATGGATTGGATGTCTGACCGGGGTCAGTGGAAGGATTCTGATGTGTTGATCTTTAACACTGGACACTGGTGGAACTACGAGAAAACCATCAGAGGGTAAGCATAAATAGCTGGACTATATTGACTAAATAATATTTCCTATTTCATTTGTGATGACTTATAAATCACGTTTTGCTATTCATTCTTTGTGTGAACAAGTTTTTTGGATTTGATAAATCATGCTTTGCAATTCATTTTTTTGTGAACAAGTTTTTTTTGGATCACCACAAATTGCATCATTTGTAATCTACTTGAAGCTAGGCTTACTGTTATGCCTTGTATCAGTGGTGCCTATTTCCAAGAAGGAGATGAGGTGAAAATGGAGATGACTGTTGGAGATGCTTACGAAAGATCGATAAGGACATTGTTTGATTGGCTTGAAAATGAAGTAAACACAAGCAAAACCCAGGTCATCTTCCGAACATATGCTCCTGTGCATTTCAGGTCTGTATATCACCCACTTACCAGTGATCTCTTTCCTTGTCTGTTTACTTGCTCAAGCATTATTTGATAATGTTGAGAGATTGTTTATGTTCTAAGCAATATCATCAGATGATGTTGGCCGACATAATAAATTTTGTAGTCAGGTTTCACCAAAATATTTCTTTTCATTATACAATCCACCTATCAGTGTTTGTTTTCATGATGCTAACAATGCACAGGCAGAGTTCTCATCGAAATTCCCACTGTTTGGATCATATTTTGTTTGAATTAAGAAATTCTCTTATTGCATTTTCGTTTTTTTTCTTTTGCTTTGGATCTTAGTCAAATAGTCAATCAGAAATCACCACGGTGATGATTGAACTATTGTGCACTTTCTTAACACTTTAAAGGAAACAAGCTAGTGGCTTTCTGACCTCCAATGTTACCTACAATGTTCTAAAAAAACAAGAATAACTTGACATTAACAAGGGAACAAAATAGTGCATTAACTTGACATTTCTATTTAGGTACATGATAACTTGACCTCAAATGTTATCAAACTGTCTCTTTAACTAAATCCATATTTCTGCAGAGGTGGTGATTGGAAGACTGGAGGAAGTTGTCACTTGGAAACTCTTCCGGATATGACACCGTTTAAATCTTTGGAGCAATGGGCTGACCTGCTAAAACCCGTGAATGATGTTGTAGGGAACAACATGAGGCCCAAGCTGCTTGGTTTGGATATACTGAATGTAACTCAGATGACAGCTCAGCGGAAAGACGGTCACCTATCAGTATATCTAAGTCCTTCAGGACCTGTCCCCCTCCACAGACAGGATTGCAGCCACTGGTGCTTGCCTGGAGTCCCTGATACCTGGAATGAGCTTCTCTACACCATCTTCATCAGAAGGCAAATGATGACAGGCCAAAATGTTTCCCTTGCTGGTACAAGAACACTGAACACTGGCTGACAAAATAGTGGAGATATGGCTACTTGATGCTCTCTTGGTGAAGATGAAAGTAAATGGAGCAGGTTATCGTGACAAAGCCAGCTTCGTGATTGTCTTGCACTTCCCAATTAGATAGCCAAACGGCGAAACACATTTTTGGAAGATGAGAGTTGGTTTGCAGGAAGCTGCACCACTCTGCTGTGTTTGTATGCCGAGGTTAGCGAATAGGTGAGCAGAACTAAAGAAAATAGCTTAGCTTGTATGCAGAATGTAATGTGTATGTTTCGTACAGAGGCTGCGAGTGTTAGTGTGGAGATCATATATATGATCATAATCTTAGTGTTGAACAATTGACATCAGTGTTGAGGTGTTAGGGGATCAAACTCTCGGTTTGAGTAAATTATGGGATTTGCTGTCAGCAGCAGGCGGTCTGACCAGCCCTGGGAGCGGTCAGACCGGTCATGGTTGAAAAAGTTGAATATTGAAGAATGTGATCAAACATGTTGGGAGTCTTTGGAGGTGTGTTTGCACCAGGTCTTATAGAAAATGGAGACTGGATGCAAAATTAGATAGAGTTTTGTCGAAATGTCTAAAGATGGTGTTTTTTAGGACTTGGAAAAGTTTGGGGTGCAGTTTGATTGATGGCCAATGACCGGCCATCAGACTGTTGGACGGTCAGATCGGCCTGACTAGCTGCCTGTCAGATTGACTTGACTACCGGCAATAAGTGATCATGCACAGTGCGACGATCTTTTGGATTTGGCCAAAGTCATGGGTGTCAATGCGTAGGTGTTGCACGAGGAACTTATGTTCGGAATCGATTCTTGGTCTATTGTTGTGCAGGTGGTTTGAAGTCTACTACGGTTAACGACGAGGATAATCGGGACTATGCTAGAAGAGCTGAGATCTAGAACGATTGAGAATGCCGAAAGAAGTGGTTGGATTTGAGCATGGTGCAAAATGAACAAGAATGACCGAACGGAAAGTTTGGTACATTGGGTTGCATCAAGTGACTTGGGGTCGGTGCAAGTGTCATAGTGGTTCTGGTGGAAGTCGGATGGGAGAGGCTTGCTAACATGAAGAGAGTCATTGATGAACCTATGTGTGGTGAAACATGCGATTGGTTCACGTTGATTGGACTCGGCCTTTGAGAAAGATCGATAAGAGATATTTTGGTATCTTTGCGAAAATATAGGGTTGACGACCTTGCAGCAATCGCGTGTAGGACGGTTGTCGGACCCCCGGGCGTGGAATACCCGAAGACCCTATGTGTATACAGTGCTAGTTCCTAGATCAGTGGCTAGCACACATATTCACAACATTTGGTATTTACATCGATACAATCACAACTAAAAGTAAAGAAAAGGGTACCCTGCTTAAGCTATTACAAGTTATTACAACAACGGCCGATCGACCAAATAAAAATAGTAATCAGAGTAATCATATAGCAGCAGAAGACATAATAAAGTAGCAAAAGTCCAGCGACATGCCCATCCGATCCTACAGGCAACCGACAAGGAACAAGGCTTAGGTAGACTTGTCACCGAACCTTTCGGTGCCGGAAGCAAAGCCACGCGTCATCAGGCGTCTGCTCATTTTCGATCTCTGAACAACGATATTAGCAAGATTGAGTATTTGTGTACTCAACAAGACTTATAGTGTATCACAAAGTTATAGTAAATGAAAGGCTATCAAAGATGAAGCTCTACTCTACAAGTTATTTTGCTTAAAGCCATTTTTATTTGCAATAATCATAAGTAATCATTTGCAACGGAATTTGAAGGAGTAGTTTAAATAAACACAGGACAGTAAGTAATAAATTGAATCAAATAATAATAACACCCGCAACCCTACTCGGTTGCAAGCAAAAATATATTCATTTTCAACCATAGACATGTCACTGATAAATTCATGTTCAGCCATAGCAATGTTAGTTCTGCTATAGACATAGCAACCCGACATAGCAACTTAGTCATAGACATGGCAGTTAACTCAACAAATAAAGACCCCATGTCATTACCCAAGTTTTGTGACAACCCGATTTTTGGAAAACAAGACTACAACCATACCAGATGCACTAAGCATGCTCATGAGCACGAGCGCGGCTATTTAAATATAATTTTCACTCTATAGAGGTGTAGAACTTTACCCATAGTACGTGGTATTCCAGTTTCCTGGAATATCTTTATATCACTGCTCACTACCGAATGTAAGCAACCTAGAGTTCGCGACGCAGCTTTTACATCATCTAACCCTAACCTTGCACTAGCCCAGCGAATCATTATCCTTATTCATCCGGATAGAAACCCGTCGAATGAGGAGCCTCACTTGCTCGGATAGGAACCCGTCGAGTGAGTCCCTCACTTCACTCGGATAGAAACCCGTTGAAGTGAGGCATTCGCAGTTGTGACGGTAATAGAAATTGCTCACACTACTTTTGCCTATTAATCATGCAAGGCTATGATTCGATAACTTAGTTCCACCAATATTGCTCATGAGCACGAGCGCGGCTATTTAAATAGAATTTTCACTCTATAGAGGTGTAGAACTTTACCCATAGTACGTGGTATTCCAGTTTCCTGGAATATCTTTATATCACTGCTCACTACCGAATGTAAGCAGCCTAGAGTTCGCGACACAGCTTTTACATCATCTAACCCTAACCTTGCACTAGCCCAGCGAATCATTATCCTTATTCATCCGGATAGAAACCCGTCGAATGAGGAGCCTCACTCGCTCGGATAGAAACCCGTCGAGTGAGTCCCTCACTTCACTCGGATAGAAACTCGTTGAAGTGAGGCATTCGCAGTTGTCACGGTAATAGAAATTGCTCACACTACTTTTGCCTATTAATCATGCAAGGCTATGATTCGATAACTTAGTTCCACCAATATTGCTCATGAGCACGAGCGCGGCTATTTAAATAGAATTTTCACTCTATAGAGGTGTAGAACTTTACCCATAGTACGTGGTATTCCAGTTTCCTGGAATATCTTTATATCACTGCTCACTACCGAATGTAAGCAGCCTAGAGTTCGCGACGCAGCTTTTACATCATCTAACCCTAACCTTGCACTAGCCCAACGAATCATTATCCTTATTCATCCGGATAGAAACCCGTCGAATGAGGAGCCTCACTCGCTCGGATAGAAACCCGTCGAGTGAGTCCCTCACTTCACTCGGATAGAAACCCGTTGAAGTGAGGCATTCACAGTTGTGACGGGGGGAATGTCTCAGTATGCTGGGTGTCATCCCCGATATTGTTCCTGTGAGTGGAATTGTTTGCCTCTTCCTCCGTGGCTGGGGCGGTGGCTGCCGTCACCCCGGAGGTCTTACTTCACTTGGCCCTCGGGGTGCTAGGTAGGGGTGAAAACGGATCGGATACGGACGGATAATGGCTCTGTCATATTTGTTTTCATATTTTTTTCCGGATCCGGATATGAATACGGATACTCCGGATACGAATAATATCGAATACGAATACGGTGCGAATACGAATTGAAACGAATACGATCGCGGGTTATTTTCGGAACATGAAAACCCCTTAAATTGTATGCCAGAAATTAACGAAAACATATAACTAGTTCATTTGATGCAACACATTCATGAATTATTCATATTTTCAGCAACCACGCATAACATTGGCACTAACAAGTTGCATTAACTAGTTCATCATAAACATAACACTTAGTTTACCATATTTAGCTTATAAGTCAGAACTCACAAAGTCACAAGTCATCACACATTCACACTTAGCTTATCACATACATAAAACTTAGTTCACACTAACATTGATGAGGCTATATAGTTAATCTATACGTAAATGACTGTAACATCCCAAAGTATGTTACCAAAAATAAAATTAATAAAGTTATTAGTTTATTGGATTTTTTGAGATTTAAAAGAGTTTTCTTGGTTAAAAAGAAAAAATAAATGAAATAAAGTCAATTATTTAATTTCCTAGTTTTCAATGTCAAAAAAAATTATTGAGATTTCTGGGATTTTATTGCATTTAAAGTGAAAATGAAAAATAATAATTAATTTCTTGAATTTTCTGGATTTTAAAAAGGTTGTTCATATTTTCTAAATTAAAAATAATTTATGTGCAAAAATAAAACTAACTTTAACTTGGAATTAATTTTATTAAGTTCAAAATAATTTAAGGAATTTTATGATTTTTCTAGAATTTTCAACTCTATTTGCTATTTTCTAAAAGGCTATTTGATTTGTTGTATTTTCAAATTCGAAAATCAATTAAAATCTCATTTTCCTTTTGGTGAATCCTCTTCTATTGGGCCGAAATCGGATATCCGAACTTGTCTTATCCGGATAATCCGTATCCGTATCCGCCGGATAGCATGCCTACCGTATTCGCTTCGTTTCGACAAAAAATCAATCCGTATCCGATCCGAAAATTATCCGAGAAAAATCCGATCCGAGACAATCCGAATCCGTTTTCGTCCGGATCGGTCGGAAACTATCCGATCCGTTTTCATCCCTAGTGCTAGGTGCGGCGGCCGACCCGGCGACCTCGGCCACTGAGACTTTGGGCACAGCTTTTTGAGGGGCCATACTAGTACTTCAGAGTTGTGCTTCGTGACTTTTCTGCCGGTCCCTACGGACGGCGCCAACTGTCATAGCAAAAGAAGGCTAAACAGTAAGAGGGAGACCCCTGGTGTCCTCGGAGTAACCAGAGAGTCATCAAGAGAAAGGACCAGTTGCTAGAAAAATATATGTGTATTAGTTGCTCCAAACAAACTAGATTCATCTTGTTACATGGGGGAAGGTGGCTATTTATAGCCCCCTTAATAGGGTACTTGAAATTACTATACTACACCTAAAAAAGTCCTATACGCGTAGGGGTTGCAGGGGCTCCCTCCCCCCTACACGTAGCCTTTGGCCCATGGTGGACCCTCCTAGGCTTGGTCCACCCGGTTGGTGCACTTGGTCTACCGCGCGCCCGAGGTACCTTACGGGGTCTATGACACCCCGGCCGAGGAGACCCCGGGCATCCTTTACTTCTCCCGAGTTGGCCCAGACAAACCGTAGCTCCTGGTCTTGCGGTGCTCCGATGGCCCTCCGGTGGTCATCGGGCTTCACCCGGAGCATCCCGAAGGAGCGTTTGGTACTGCCATGGTGGAGTCGACCGTGGGCCCCCTCTGGCTCCCCCGAGGTGGCCTCTGAGGACCCGTTGCTTCTAGCCTCGTGGGTCGCGGGGTCTATCCCGCGGTCTTTGCCGATTCATTGGGGCCGGTGGGGCCGCCCCTACAACATGGACCAAAATTCAATAAGCACTCCTTTTCTCCTATATGATGATTGATCAAAACCAACTAAAGTAATGCCTAATAACTTAGCTAGTTCATGAGCAACAGGTTTACATGCACTCATTAAATTAGTAGATGTGATGTTCATGAGCAACAGGTTTACATGCACTCATTACAGGTACAGGAAATGGGTTCAGGGGAATGGCCGGTAGTGTGATGCTGAAGAATCTAAATTCATGAACAAAGAAAACTACAATGCTAAAATTAATGCTTGTTAAACAACAAATCCTATGAGGAAAAAATAAGTTGTTCAACATTAGCAAATTTCAGCAAAGACAACTAGGACATACAAACTAGATAAGATGAATGGAGAAGACATGTTTAGAATCTGTTAGGTTTGTTTATAACTAGGACCATTATTAATTGTGGAACTCAAGAAATTGTCTACATGCTCAACATTATTTCCGTACATAATCCAACTCCTAAACCTCTTTACCAAGTCGATGACCTCGGTTGGACTAGGGAAACAAGGTGACAGAACATACCCTCCAGCAGTTTTGGCAGATTAAGTAAACAAGCCAATGTAAAATCAGAGCAGCCAAGCCTTTTGTGCCAAGATAGCTCATTAGCTTTACCTGTGAACATCGAAGTAATGATAAAGAGTTTCTTGATTGAGAACAGTATGAGAAAGTCATATTAAAAAGTATCAAACTCCAAATATTTATAATAAACGTATAGACTGTAAAACACAACTTGAAGAAGCAATTGGTACGTACTTGCAGAGTATGCAGTGCAGCTACTGGCAGAAACCAAATAATGAGAACTGCACGGCGAGAATCATTCTATTAGCGAGAATCCTCAGCCATAAAAATACCTCTATCTCTGATTCCAATATATTCCAAGTCAGTTGTTCCCAATATATTCTAAATCAATTTGTGTAATCAACAAACAAGTGTTAGATATGGACAACATGATATCAACGATCCCGAATCTAGCATATACAAGCAATAACTAATCAAGAAACTATCCAGAATATTGTTCACAAGCAGATCCGCCAAATCATCCATTAGCATTGACACGAAACATAGACCACTTCGCCCATCCTAATAATTTGCAATATCTTTGTTTTATATGTTAAATACAGACATCTATTTAAGTGGCATCAGATAATATTAGCATACACCCCAAAAGGCACATAACCAATATATGCCTAACAGAAGTAGAAACATGCACTTTCAATCTATCCTTAATTATCTGACAAATCATAACTAAGCTGACAATGCACAAATAAGCTACAGTAAGCAACTAAAACCGCCAAGAAGAAGAAGAAGTGCCCTCCAACCCGGAGTCGCCCCCTCGGATCAGCATCATCCTGTTTTTGTACCCACTTACCACTTTTACAGTTTTACTGCAGTGCTGGTCCTGGACGGACGAGACGAGACGTCGAATGCTTCGCAGACTGCCGGTGCCGGTAAAAATAACTAATCCTGCCTGCTCTGACGATCCCGCAGTCTCCTCGAGCCGTCCGTCCGCCTCCCAAGTCCCAACAAACCACAGCGCACGCGGCCACCTGCAGCAGCGATGGCCGTCGTGGAAGAAGATGCGGCGCCGCCAGCCGCCGCCGCTTCCGATCCTACCTCTGGTGAGTGAGTCCCCTTTTCGCTCGCCAACCCTCTCTCCCAGTCCCATCCTTCACCCTGCGCGGCTGCTGCTTAGCGAATGCTCCTTTTCCTCTTGTTCCTATTTGTGGGCCCTGAGCCCCAATTCAGCCGGAGCTGTGGAGATTTTGATGTAGAATTGCAGTACGGTTTTCGTTCTGATTTGCGCGGCTCGGGGGTTATGGTATCAGCCATCTAGATATAGGTGTTTAAACTGTATTCGATCTAAGGACACGTGACTCAAATCATCTTTGCATCTCACTGAAAGAACCACAAATGCTCAAATCAAACGATATAATTCATGATTGTTTACGAGTGAAGCGAACTAGTACTATTACATTGCGCTTTAATGAATGTGGAAAGCAAGTTCAGATGAAACAGCACACGTTCCTTAATTTGATTGCAACTCTCTACATCATAACACAATACTAAGATCGTGTATTGCTATTTCTGGAAATCACGCTTCACGCTTTACAGGATTGAGTAATTTTACTTGATAATAATATACATGCAAATGTTGAAGTATAATTGAATTGACCGTTTTTTCTCATCATTTTAAGTTTTTGGATGAACTGGTTGGTGTATATAACTCAATATGGTATCAGAGTCAAAAGGTCTTGAGTTCAAGACCCGATTGGCACAATTAAAGAAAAACAATTGTAGCTCACTTCTATTCCACATCTTAGGCTTGAGGGAGTCTACACGTGAGGGGGAGTGTTGAAGTATAAGTGAATTGTTCGTCTTTTTTCATCAATTTAAGCTTTTAGGTCAACTGGTTGGTACATGCAACTCAATAGCAAACAATGCAAATTTGTATCAAGACAAGATTGAGAGTAATTTCAAAAACCTGCCCACCTCCCCCTTGAAGCTTGACCTATGTTCTGTTTTTTTAGGTTCTAGTGATAATGAGATAACAGTGGAAGAAGCTTCTTTTGTGCACCCTGAACCTCCCCAGGATGGTAGTGCCCCACCTGTGGTTACCACTGATATGGAAGTTCTCCATGATAAAGTTAAGAAGCAAGTCATTAAAGAAGGCCATGGGAAGATACCCTCAAAATTTGCTACATGCTTTGGTAAGGATGACAAATAATTTGTTCGCCTTGTTTTAGTTGTTGATTTCTAGAATGATGTCACCAATTTATACTGCCTGCCCTAGCATTTCACTTATAATCATAATTCATGTAATGGCTGTTTGTTCAAAGGTCTCACGCTACAAAGTCATTATGCACATAGTAGGGAAAGCATTTCTCACGTTTTTTGAAGGGAAAACATTTTAAACCTTACATGCTCATTGATCTATGCTGTGTGTGGTAATCATGACCATGAGATAGACACTCATCCCCTTTTCATTTTCAGTACAGATAACCGGTTATGTGGGCATATGGCATAATCTCTTTAATTTTGTACTGTATGTGTCATCTTGGATTCATATGCTGATCTGCTCCTTCTCTATCTTCGTACTCGCATTCGATGTTGAAACTGATCGCACCTTCTTGTTTATCTTTTTTGTTGCTCTAATATTTAGCTTTGCTCATTTGTTATCCATAGGTGGCCTATTTCCATCATCTGTATAAGCACATTAATATGAGTTATCTGTTTGTTGTCTGGATGAAGTATGCTCCTGTACCTTGCCCTTCATATATCAGAGCACTGGCCTAACAAAACCCCTACGCACATTGAGACCACCGTGTCAGCTATGATGTGTCCCTAACGCGTCTCTAACGTGGCCGCCCCTCGCATCTGCACCATCGCTGCTCCGCTCTTCTTCCTCCGATTCGCCACCCCGCCTTGAACCCACATCGGCGCCTTTGATTTGCGCGCCTTTGACCTTGTCGTCGCCAGAACCACCCTCGCCATCGGCCTTCCGCATGCGTCCCCCTTCCCTTGACGCTTCCAGAGCCCCATACGTTGCATTCCCTTTCTCCCTCTCCCTCTCGCCCTAGGCTCCGCCGCCGCCGCTCCACCCACTCCCCTGTCCCCATCTCCTTCCTCACCCTCCCATCTCGTGCAAAGTTTGTGTTTCTGTTGCAACGTACGGACACTCTGCTAGTATCTAATTATTATTCAGTGGTTTGAAGGAGAACAACTTTGAAATAATGGTTATTTACTTGTTTCTAATCTTGATGTTACAGTGCATTATAGAGCATGGGTTGGAAGTTCTTTGCATAAATTTGAGGATACTTGGCAAGAACAGCATCCAATTGAAATTGTCATCGGAAAAGGTACAAGTAAATTTACTTCACTTATTTTATGCTCTTTTTTCTCTGCTGCATACATGTCACCCATAAATTCCATATGATGTAAGGTTGTAAGATTCAGACTACAAATAACTTATTTTGCATGCTATTCTGGCCTTGTAGTGCTACAATGATGGTTCTAAGAAGGAAGGTTGTTGAAATCAGTAGCCCCGCCAACAACTGTTTACTGTTCACACCTGCTCATGCTATTCTGATAAATCATGAAAAGTGGGCATTTGCATTAGTTTTATATATATATAATCACCTGCTGACAGAGTATGATCATTCATATGCTAAGTCTCAAGATTATGGCTGGAAGTTATCAATGACAATTGCCTGCGGAGTAACTTTTCGAAACTTTTGCTCTCATCACCAGAGAAAAAGGAAATGACCGGTTTGGGCATTGGTGTTGGTAACATGAGAAGCGGGGAACGTGCATTGTTGCATGTTGGCTGGGAGCTAGGCTATGGGAAAGAAGGAAGCTTTTCATTCCCAAATGTCCCTCCGATGGCAAATCTTATATATGAAGTTGAACTCATTGGCTTTGATGATGTCAAAGAGGTAATGGCAAACACCCTCACCCACCTCACCCCCACCTCCAACCAAAGAAAGGCTTAATAAAAATAGAGGATAAAACAAACAAACTAATTAAATGAAAAACACCAAATAGTGCATCGTCGGTTTGTCTTGATTATTTTTGATAGTCGACTGAGATGACCGGTAGTTGATTATCATTTTATTTACCCTTTCTCAAATTAAAACTGGAATTTTCTGAAAGAAGCTTGTAATCACGGTGAGATGTCTGAAAAAATCAGGGGAAAGCCCGAAGTGACATGACGGTAGAAGAGAGGATTGAAGCAGCAGATAGGAGGAAACTTGAGGGTAACGATTATTTCAAAGAAAAGAAATTTGAGGAGGCTATGCAGCAATATGAGATGGTTAGTGGTCTGCTTTACTTCCAATCTTCTATCAATTTTTATTTGTTGATATACTCCAATGACAGTGATCTACTGCTTTCTCTTTTCCAGGCTGTTGCGTATATGGGAGATGATTTCATGTTTCAATTGTTTGGGAAGTACAGAGATATGGCTTTGGCTGTAAAAAACCCCTGCCATCTCAACATGGCTGCATGCCTTATCAAACTAAAGAGATATGACGAAGCTATCACACAATGTAGCATCGTATGTTCTTCACTTAGTCTGTAACATTTCACCCATCATTTACTTTACATGGGGTCCGTCAGTTTGGTTTCTGTATAGCATTGCTTAAAGTTGATAATCAATTTCTTATTCATGGTTTCCAACACTACAGGCTTGTGATATTCAAGCTCTTATGGCCAAAAAGGGCAGAAAGCTCTGTGTGCATTACTAGTATCACATAGTGCTGATATTAGTTCACCTGCTTTTGTTTTTGCACCCCAAGTAAAAACAAAATCTTCATAAAGTAGTTTGGTTCACCTGATATTACTGATTTGATGATTGATCAATTGCATAATCCTATTTGTCAGGTGTTGTCAGAAGACGAAAACAACGTGAAAGCATTGTTCAGACGAGGAAAAGCTAGAGCCGAACTTGGTCAGACAGAATCAGCAAGGGAGGACTTCCTGAAAGCCAAGAAGTATTCCCCAGAAGACAAGGAGATCCTTCGGGAGCTTCGGTTGCTCGCCGAACAAGATAAAGCTCTGTACCAAAAGCAAAAGGAGTTATACAAAGGTCTCTTCGGGCCAAGGCCTGAACCCAAACAAAAGACGGCAAATTTCCTCGTTCTTTTCTGTCAGTGGCTCGTCTCCTTGACTAATTATCTTGCTAAGGCGTTTACACGTAAGAATGAGTAGCACGATCTGTCTAGTCTAGGCCGTGTCTGCAAGTGCTATTGGTAACACTGACAAAACCTGATGCTATATCCCTTGTGGTTAAGAGGGACCCCCTCCTCTGTAACTTGTTGAAAATGAACTATAGTTATTTTTAGAATAATCAACTAATTGAATTGCGCGTTTGACTTTATGATTTATGGTATACATTGAGCATCGCAGGTATGAAGTATTGCTAGAAAGTTGTTCTGAATTATCTAGTTTACCGAGGATTGGTGCTGTAGTTTCAGAATGTCCTTCCCCTTGAATCTGTGTTTGTTACTGATCAGAAGTCAGAACAATGATGCACAGGAGGCAGTGACTCTTTACTTCTCTAGAACCTAAAATCTGCTGCTATAAGAACAAAGATTCTCATGTGCCTGCCTGGCTGCCTTTACAAATATACGGAGGAAATTCTGAATTTGTGATGCACATGCCTCACTAAAACCTTGTAGCATCTCCCCTTGAATCCCGAACAAAAGGCAAATCTTGCCGTGCCTCATGACGGTACTTGGCCTCCCCGTTCGTCAAAGCGAAACCAAGCGAGGGAACCGGAAAAAACAAGCAGAAACCAAAACCACACGAAAACCTTAATGATTTGTGAAACACGGCAAGTATGATGTAGCAACTGGCATCATCTCGTTTGGTTGGACTTGTAGCAAGGTGTAGTAAGGGCCAAACCATACGTCTGATTGTATCAGACGCTGGCAATTAAATTCCATCATCCGCTAGGAGCTCTTTCTTTTCTTTTCTCTTCTTCCCAGCCGACAACTTCCTCTTTTCTTTTCTTTTTCTCTTTCTTCTTCATTTCTTTCTTATCTCGTTTTCTCTCTTCTTTCTCTAGAAACTCTCTTCCTCTCAATCCCATCTGCTCTCCCTTCTCCCCTCCTCCGGTCGAGCCAACCTCTGCCGACCACGCTAACCCCGATGCGATATCTTTCTTGAATTATTCTAACGTAAGAATGTCAGCATATAAGAACTTCTGCATAAAAATGGGTGTACGTCTAAGAAAATTTGGTTTGGACATGCTGGTAAGATGAAACTATATTTACTTGATGCTTAAGAGTCTTTTACCATATAAAATCACTTTTTTAATTCAAAAGCATTATCAAAGCTCTAACAGTAGTATATTATTGGCTGAGCAATATTGGTTCATTGTTGAGAAGATGGATACTTCAGTTTTTTGAATTTTTTTTTATGAAGTCACTGTTGCTTTGTCCGCTGTGTATTATCCAACATCTCCTATAATTGTGCATACTATTATGAACTCGATTGAAAATGTATGAAAATGATATAGTTTTATGAGAGACTATTATTTCTATGAAAACAAAATACCTGAAATATTGGAGAAAAATCACTTTCCTATATGCATTTGCATTTATTTTAGATTCTAGAGCTAAAATTCAAGGATTTGCTAATGTTCTTGATTTTCTTAGTGATGCTACAGGCCTAGACTATTCTGACTATTTTGCAGATGTTTGTTCTAGATTTACCGATATTTTTCAAAGGTGTGAAAAATAAGTTTCAGGGAGTTCGCTTACAACAACCTCCATTACCACCCACCTTAGGTAATAAGATAAATTTGTGGGGCAAGATCTGGGATGCAGGTTCTTCCTCCAGGTCCAGGGTTTCTACATCGGCACCTTCTCAATTAATACCAACCTCCCACCCAAGGAGTGGAGAACTATACGACTATCTAGACAATGATATAGTAGATTTTAACTCAGAAAGCTTTGGAATTTTGTAATGGTGGCATACACATAAGTTATTATATCCCGTGCTATCCATACTTGCACGTGATGTTTTAATTGTTCCTGTCTCGACGGTTTCCTCCGAATCTACTTTCGGTCTTTTTAGAAGAATATTGGAGGAGAGAAGAACATGTCTCACGAGTGAGATGGTGGAGATACTTTTAACTGTGAATGACTGAGAACAAGCTGATGCATGAACACAATACTTTGTAGAAAATTCAGAGTTGTCGGAGGTGTTCGGATATCTATACCTAGACAATGACAATGACAATTAGAATACGAATGTATGTAGAGCTATAGATTATACTCCTTTTCCTTTACCAATATTTTCTCATATTGTGTTTTTACTTAACAAAGGTTTTAACGAGATAATCATTTAAGTATTAATAAAAATATTTATTATATTTGGAATATTTTTATCTTATTTATTACTATTTTCGTATGTACCTCTAAATTCTATTTTTTTTTTAAAAAAGATTGACTACAGCCCATCAGGCCAACTGTGCTCGTGCTGACGTGCCGTGGCTGAGTGGGCACCCCAGCTACGAACCATTACGGCACAGCCCAGCCCATTTAGCTGCCGGGGGCGAGCCTAATCGAGCGCCATCTGGCCATTAATATGTAGTACTAGTGCTAGATGCTTGCTTTGTGTTAACTGCTTCGGTTATTTCCACAAGGAGAAGGAACGCTACTTTCCTTTCCTCTTGCCTCGTTTACTATTCCCGGCGCCCGACCTCACTCCTGCCCCCCGATGGACGCCGTCGCGTTCCCCGCCTCCCGCCCCCTTCCTCGAAGACGACTTCGATTTCGGCAACTTCACCTTCGCCTCCGCATCCGCCGCACCCCAGCCGCCTATGGCCGATCCCCAACCAGCCACCTTCGCGGCGTTCGATGACGACTGGGGCGACTTCGTGGCGAGCCCCCTCGGATCCAACCCGGACGCGTCCGCGCCACCCACGCCTCCGACGGCCAAGTACAACTCCTGGGAGAAGCCGCGGGGCCCGCTTCCGCTCTCCCTGTTCGGAGCCGACGACGAGGAGGACGGGCAGGAGGAAGGGCCGGCCAAGCCGCCGCCGCCGGCCACGGCACACCAGCGGGCCCCGTCCTTCTCCTCCAACGGATCTAAGCCCGCGGATCTGAAGGACCTCATTGCCGGTCTCTACAGATCTCGGCCTCCCTCCACCCTTGACGCGGCAGAGGTGGGTACGCCGGAGGCGGACGATGATGACGGATTCGGAGATGACGGTTGGGAATTCAAGGCCGCGCCCTCCTCAGCTGCCGGCCAGGATGGAGGCGGACGAGCGCACGTGGGTGGAATTGAGGTGAGTGTGTGTGGCACTATGGTGCTTCCCCCCTTTGTAACTGTCTGTATCAAAATTTCATGAGATGTTGTCCACTTGACCCGACTGCATAGTGGCATCAAATGCCATCTGAAAAGAACTTATGAATTGCCCCAATACAATGTCGCGCTTACAACCAACCTAATAAATGTAACTGTTTTGAGCTCCCAATATTCTTCTGATGGCACTCGCACAATAAAACGAGGTATTTCGGAACTAATAAAATGTCGCACTTCACCAAATGCAAACAGGTGGTAAATGATGGGTAGACTGAGATGAGCTAGCTGTTTGCTGAAGTAGTTTGTCATTCTTCTTTCCTTAATTTTCAGCTACACAACCAAAGGTAGCGCATGGTAGACATTGTGACCTCACACATAAAAGAAACCGTGTGATCGTCATGTTCAAGTTAAACATGCAAAGTGGCAAACTACTTTATTGGATATTGTTTTTCCTCTTGCAATCTGTTTGTACATACACAGCTAGGTGGAATGTTGGAGTATGAACATCTGGCTTAACACCATCTGGACTATGGAGTTGCTATTTCTAAGTCGTCTGAAATTTTCTTAAGTCTAAGTCAATTTTTGTGACCATTGGATTTGCGTAACGATTGATATGCCATAGATTGGATGTTGATCCAATGGATAAAAAATATGACTTATGTTTAAGAAAAAATCAGTCACCTTATAAATAGACAACCCCTTTAGATTATGTTGCATGTGCGGTGTAGTAGAAAATAGATTCAGTGTTATTGATAATTCCCGCTAATAGAGGATGGAACACCTGCTTTCAACGAGTCATTATTTTTTTATAAAAGAAAATACTCTGAAACTACATCATTACCGACCCTAGTCAGTTGTTTATAGCCTTTCTCTTTCTCTTTATCTGGCTGCTGGTCCTACTTGTTGATTGATCTGAATGTTTTCATGTATCCAGGATGTGCCGAAATCATTGGGCAGCGACCAGGAAGACTGGTCATTTACTAGTGTCGATGAAAAAATGAACCATGTTCAAACTACAGATCGTGTTGGAACTCATGAGACCACGGGGCAAAGTGTGAAGGCCTTCAGTCATTCTCCTAATAATGCAGCCACACTCGACCTGTTCAAACAAAGTGATCTGTTTGATGCTGTTCATGTTACGCAAAGTTCTGCTGAAAGTGTACAAAGCTCGTCTGATCTGTTCTCTAATAATGAAATGGTGAGTATTAATGGTATTTTAGTTAACTGTCGATGCCAGTTTTTTCCCTTTCGACATACACTAATGATCAGTGATCAGAATTCTTCATTTGAAACAGACGAAAACCATTCAATTAAATCAACAGGTGATAGTATTTTGATTGATTTCTACCATAGGCTTAGGGAAGAATCATTGATAATAATATCTCGGCATGTGAAGGGTCTTAAGGTCAGTCGTTAACATTCAGTTACTACGTTATTGGAGATTTTTTTTCAATTGCTTCATATTTCAGTAATTAATAATGTGAATTTAGGAGGCCCAGAAGGGCGCTGTGCTCTCTGATGAAAACAGCAAAGTGACCGTAATTGCAAAGGAGATTCAGGTGTGTATTGGTTATGTTTTGCTAACAGATCAGCCTCATCTTCTGAATTTATTAAAGCTTATCTTGTTCACTACTTGTGTATGTCTTGTTATGTTGATGTGCATTGGCTGCAATTTGAGTCCCATTGAGTTTATTTGTTGTCATGGAACATCATGTTTGTTGTCAGGATCATCAACTCTAGAACTTGACAACATGTTTGATGGTACAAAATTGAATTAAGCAGTCCTTGACTCCCATTGTTTGTACTCTCCAGGAAATTTATGGTAAACTACAAGATTTTTCTCTTCCCAAAGGCTTTTGCATAGAGGAACACCCTTCAAGGGATGTATGTATCGATGAACTGGTTAACAGTGCCAAAGAGGAACATTTGAAGGATTTTGAGCAACGATATCATTTAGCAGAAGGAATAACATCAGTATGTATTATCATCTGGGATATGTAATTTTCTGCTCATTACGAATACATTTTATCCATGGAACTTCCCTGCTGTGTTCAGTAAAAAAAAACCGGACACACCATTTTACTTTGTCTTGTTTCATTAAACAGCTGAATCTTCCTAAACGTTTGAGATGCATTTTGCCCCCTTATTGGACCTTTCGTGTATAGGGGTGAGATATGGGGGACCTAGATGAAACAATTGGAAATGTTAATAGTTCTGTTTCAAATTATTCTACAATTTAGAATGTTCAGCTCAGTTTTCACGGGATAATAAAATTCAGGTGATGTACTTGCAAATCATTCATTTTGGTGCTCTTATTGTTTGCAGCCATGGTTGTATCTTGAAGTCGCTGTTGTTTTTTTAATTATCAACAGTTCCTTAAAGTAAAAAATGGCTCTTGGAGACTGTTCTCAGAATGATTATTTTATTTATTTGCTGTATACAATATGTCCGGTTAATCTTGAAACTTACCTTCTGCTTCCTGTTCTCATGATATGATATTGTTTGGGAAAAACAACAGATATATTGACTGAACATTATCTAGTTATTGGGTCATTAAAACATCTTTTACTCAATACTTAAATGTAGGCGCTGGAAGACATGAATTTGGCAGTTGAACTCTACAAGCACAGTGTGTCAACCCTACATATCTTGCAGCTGGCATCCAAAGGGGAGCAATGTGATTATGTCAGTGCATGGTATAGTTTGCTTCTGTCCTGTGCTCAAGAATTGCAGTATGGTGCAATGCTTTGGCAGGAATCTTGTCATGCAGGTATCTGTGACCAACTAATTTATAAAGGTAAGAAAGTTTTTGAACAAGGGGGAGAGCTTTATCATTCTTTTTTTTTGGGGTGAATGCGTAATCATTTACGTCCACAGGTAAAGGTTTAGCTATATAAACTTGACAATTCTGTTGGCTGTACAGGTGGTCATTGCTTTATTGCTCTTGGAGAGATCTACAGGGTTGCACAGATCTTACATTTCTCCTTGCAGTGTTTTAAGCCTTGGGTTCTTTCAGATCCTGGAATGTTGAGTAAAATGTTGGCTTGTTTGGACAGCTGCACAAATGCATGGACTAGTGGTTTAGAAAGGGCTCTTAAAACGGTTGTTGACAGTGATCATTCAGATGCATCTGTTGCTAAATCACTTCTCAAGTCCATCAAGAGTATTGATGAACTTGAGGAGCCCGATCTTGAAAAGTTTATTCCTTACAGAGAGATAACATGTAGATTAACCCTTCTACCAACGAGTGCTTTACCAGGTAAAACTATTGCTACTGTTGCGCTTTCCCCTGAAAGAATATTTAAGGTATCCACTATCCAGATGCTTCTTTCTAGAGATCGACTAATTATTCTCTTCATTTCATGTAGGAATTAAAGTGATCATGTGGAATGGTGATCACTATTTTGTTAAAGTTGTAAACTTGTGGGTAAATCAGATATCCTCTGATCCTCCCCGGCTGTCACTCACTCCTGTATCTTCGATGAATAATGCAAACAATGCATGCCCGTCTTGTTGAATAACCTGTCGATAACTCAGAATATTCTTTTTGAGGAGGAAACTTGTGACCTATTCTGACGGAAGTATCAAAAGCTATTTTTGAATAAAACTTATCCATCAGGTTGTCGTGGGCACAATATAGATAAATACATGTGTCGACTGCGGGACTGCATTTCGAAGTTCAATCTATGGTGTACGTTCCAGTACTGGTCATTCTTTTTGTAAAAGTTACATTTTAACCATTCTTTCCATGGTGCCTGATTACTTCACTAGTATGGTGAACCAAAACGGAATTTCTACTATCAACATGTATAGCAGTTTGTTTAGGCTGGAGTGTGATGCAGCACATTGAGGCGCACAAGCAGCACAGCCCAGTGTGCTTGTACAAACTTGTAGATTGTCAAATTGAAAATTTGGAGTACTGATAGAGCAACAGGGGGAAGTCGAATTGAGCTGTTCTTTTTTCTGCAAGGTCAGGTGTTATTGTTCTCTCTACTCCATACCTGCGATTTGCTGCTTGATGTATGTGGAAACCCCAAACGAAAGTAAGGGGTGGACATTGGCTGTGTGACGGTTGGTGTCCACACGAGTGAAAATGACTGACACGGAGATTTGTACAACTTCGGGGGTCCAAAAGGACCACTCTACTTATGTCGGTGCCCTATGGGGGTTTCCTTGAGGGGTGCTTTTGGAGGTACACCAGTTTGAATATGACTCTTTATATTTCTTGAGAGCTCAAGTTACAAATGAGGGAAACATAGGGTATTTACAGATCTATATATTCCTTGAGCTCAAGTTACAAATGAGGAAACATGGTCTATTTACAGACCCTTAAGCCTGTACAAATGACTACAAATGACTGAGGTACCTCTCATGGAGATAACTAATACAAACGGGGGTATTATTGTCCTTTAGAGGTACCTCTCATGGAGATAACCACTACAAACGAGGACTGAGGATGTCCCGGGGACAAATTCGCCCTGGTCAGAATGTCCTCAACGCCTTCTGTGGGTTGCTGGCGGTGTACGGCTTCCATGGTGATGCGATGCCTAGTCCTCGTGCAAGTTTTCCTTGTTTCCTCGAAGGAGCTCGTCTGGATCGTGATCTTCCTCGTTCCCGTGTGGAACGAGACCAGGAAGAGGTGGAGGTGGCGGTTACACTCCCACGATGGGAGACAAACGAGGAGATCTGGACAAGTTGATGTGTAACTTGCAATTGACGGAGGTTGAATGGAAAGGGATCAAGATTGGTTGTAGAAGTGGAGGATCAGTGGGGAGCGAAAATTGGCATGCGGTGGGGAAGGTTCTTTCAGAGAAGGCGGTTCATCCAGATAGCATTGTGCAAATCCTAGGGAAAATTTGGTGCCCGATTAGAGGTATGATGATTTGCAAGGAGATGAGGGGCAACATCTTCCTCTTCTCCTTCAATCAGGCCGATGGCAGACGGAGGGCACTAGAGGAGGGTGCGTGGTCGATTGGACACGTCCATGACCTGCTGGTAACGCTGGAGTATGATGCAAGGAAGGCAGTAGAGGATCTGACATTTACCCAGATCCCAATTTGGTCTCGGGTAAACAAGCTCCCCATGGGGATGATGTTGAGGGAGGCGGGGAGGTGATCGGAGAAGAGATCGGTTCGTGTCTGGACGTGGATGTTGGAGAGAATGACATGGCGGTAGGGCGGCATCTGAGGGTCAAAGTTCGCTTGGACATCCGAGTACCAATCCTCAGGGGTGTCATGGTGGAACCGGAGGGGGAAGACAGGCCGAGGCCGATATGGTGCCCGTTGGAATACGATTTTTTGCCGGAGTTCTGCCATGGTTGTGGTATCATCGGCCACAATGAGAAGAACTGCCCTATCGGAGATTGGAGGAAGGAGGAGAAACCTTTTGGGAATTGGCTAAGGGTGATCCCTCCGAAAAGGCGCTTAGGTGACGAAAGGAGAAGTCGTAGCTCGGAGAAAACGCTCTCCTGGGGAAACCGATCAGCTGGCAGGAGTGAGGCATAGGAGAAGGAAATCGGTGCAAGGGAGCAGGGTAAAACCAATGTTGCTGCTAAATCAGAGAGGACTTTCAAACGACAAAAGAGGAAGGCAGGAACCCCGTTTTCCTCGGCTGCCACCCCACTGACAAAGAAGATGGCTGCAGATGAGATGGAGGTGGATGATTCTTGGATGATGCAGAAGAAAGCACGTGGTGCTGGTAAGGAAGAAGTGAAGGTGGCAGAGGATATGGATACTTCTGCGAAGGCAGGCTGAGGGGACAATTTTGCCCGAATCAATGAAGCTAATTGCTTGGAACTGCTGGGGGTTGGGGAACAGGCCGGCAGTTCGAGGACTTCTGGATCTCCAGAAGCGGGAGGATCCCGACATTCTCTTTTTGTCTGAAACCAAATTGGACAAGAGACGAATGGAGAAGTTCAGGTTGATGTTGGGTCTGAGGAATATGGTGGTCAAGGAGAGTGATGGGAAAAGTGGTGGTTTGGCGTTGTTGTGGAGGCTGGGGATTGATGTTACATTGTTGGGGGTGTCTCGCCTTTGCATTGATGCTGAAGTGAAAGGGGAGGATGGTGTGTTGTGGAGGATTACTGGAATGTATGGGGGAACCACAGGTGGAGAATAGATAATTAACCTGTGAGGGCCTGAAGAACTTTGAAGCATCGAGTAGATCTGTCGTGGCTGTTTTAATGAAGATCCTCTTTGGGCATGAGAAATAGGGAGGCGTCCCAAGATGCCAGGGGCGTATGGAACAATTCCATAAAGCGTTGGAAGAATGTGACTTGGTGGATCTGGGTTTGGTTGGGGACCAATTCACTTGGCGCAATCACAGCCATCGACATGATCGCTATATCAGGGAGAGGTTGGATAGAGCAGAGGCAAATGACCGTTGCAGGGGATTATACTCGGTTTTCAAGGTGATCTATTTGCCGTCCGAAAACGGGACACATACCGGTCATTGTGTAAACGGGCGTGGAAGGACAGAGATCACGACTGAGGGAAGGGTCAAGTTTCCGTTTTGAAGCTCGATGGCTCAAGGAGGACGATTGCCATAGCTTGGTAGAGGATGTGTGGAATAGTGCCTTCCTTGAAGAAGCAAACAATGTTGCGGAAGGGTTAAAACGAGTGGTAGCAAATTTGTCCGATTGGAATAAGAACGTTACGGGTGATTTGGAAAAATGCATCAAAATAACCAACAAAGATCTGGAGCATTGTTCGCGTGCTGCTATTTCTGAAGAAATAACAAGGAGGGTGCATGCTCTCAGGTATAAACTGGGAAGATTAGAAGATCAGAGAGAGAGCTATACTGGAAACAACGTGCACATGGAGACTGGCTTAAGAAGGGAGACAGGAATACTGATTATTTCCACACATGCTGTTCAGAGAGACGGAGACCTAAAAGAATCAAGCGGCTTAAGCATGAGGATGGTTCTGTGATCGAAGGTGAACAACCACTCGTAGGGTATATTACATCCTACTACAGAAGTTTGTTCGCCTCACAGGCTGGTGCAGGAATGTATCAAATTCTCCAACATGTTGTGCCGCGTGTTTCGGTTGAGATGAATGCCTCTCTGAAGTCGCCTTTCAGTGGGGATGAGGTGAAAGTTGCGCTGAATAATATTGGTGATTTGAAGGCTCCAGGACCGGACGGCAGACTGGAAATTTTTATAAAAGATTTTGGGAAGTGGTGGGCGGGCGAGTTCAGCAGGAAGTTTTACAGGTCCTGAATGGAGGGGAGATTCCAGCTGGGTGGAATGACACTACGGTGGTCGTAATACCAAAGGTGAACAACCCAGAGAGGATAAAGGGTCTACGCCCAATCAGTTTGTGCAATGTACTGTACAAAATCGTGTTGAAGGTGCTGGCTAATCGACTCAAGGTGTTTTTGGACGATATAGTTTCTCCCAATCAGCGCGCCTTTGTGCCTGGGAGACTCATCACCGACAACGTGCTGCTGGCCTATGAAATGTCTCACTTCATCCAGAATAAGTGATCTGGAAAAGATGGGTTCATGGCCCTTAAGTTGGATATGAGCAAGGCGTATGATCATGTTGAGTGGAATTTTTCGGAGGCTGTGTTGAGGAGGTTAGGCTTTGATGCGTCGTGGGTACAACTTCTCATGAACTGCGTCAGGTCGGTTTTGTACCACATAAAGATTAATGGTGAATTATCTGAGACAATTATGGCTCAGCGTGGCCTTCGACACGGAGACCCTTCGTCATCATACTTATTTCTCATTTGCACAGAGGGTTTCTCGTCCTTATTGCAGCATGCTGAGGAACTTGAGTTGATCCAAGGTGTGAAATTATGTCCTGATGCCCCGAGTGTTTCACACTTACTATTTGCAGATGATTCCTTAATCTTGTTGAAAGCTGGTAGCTCTAATGCAACAGAACTCCAAACTATCCTTGATCGGTATGAAGTTTGTTCAGGTCAGGTAATTAATCAGGAGAAGATCAGTCTCATGTCCAGTAAAAACACTCGGGAAACTATCAAACAAGAGGTTACGCATTGGTCTGCACCTTACTGCCGAGGCCCTGAATGAGAAGTATTTGGGCTTGCCGGTCTACATTTGTCGATCCAAATCCAAGGCTTTTTCCCAGCTGATATGGAAAAGCATTCAACGATGGAAGGATAAATTGCTTTCAGAGGCCGGCAAGGAAATACTGATAAAAGGTGTATCTCAAGCAATCACCACTTATGCCATGTCGTGCTTCGATCTGACCAAAAGTTTGTGTGATGAAATAAGTACTGGTGGAGTCAGATGGACAATAAGAACAAGATGCATTGGTTAACTTGGGAGAAATTATCAAAGCTGAAGAAGGACGGTGGTTTGGGATTCAGAGATCTGCATGGATTTAATTTGCCTAGGCTGGTCAAGCAGGATTGGAGGCTACTGCAGAATCCAGACTCTCTCTGTGCATGAGTCCTGCAAGCCCGATATTTCCCGAATGGTGATTTATTATCAGCTAAAATCACTGAGGGTATTTCCTATGCATATGGTGAAGTATTTTGAAAGGCATTGATCTCCTCAAGAAGGGCATTATCTGGCGTGTAGGGAATGGACAATATATCCATATTTGGAACGACCCTTGGATTCCGAGGGGTTCAACAAGAAAATTGATCACAACAATGGGCCAACAAGTGCTAAAGAAAGGTTCAGATCTAATCGTACCTGAACATGGCCAGTGGGACGAAAACCTTGTGAAGCAAACCTTTTTCCTTGAAGATGCAAAACTCATTCTTGCTACGGCGGACATTCACGGTAGTGAAATATAACCTTAGGTGCTACGACTTGAAGTGTGAGATAGCTGGATGCTCTTGGCGAGTGCACTCATTCTAGTCTAAGTGAGACATATACTATAAATGCTCTATAGTAATCCCTCACACATGTGTCGTCTCTGAATCAATGCAATCCCACAAGAACCTGTCATCAGGCTTCATTGTGAAAATCATGTACGGTGAGATCATGGATAACCTAGATTTCGATCCACGATCCATCATTCGGGCTATATAATCAAGGTTTTAGTACACAATCAGTTATACTAAGGCGTAGAGGGCAAAGTAAAAGGTATTGGAAGTAAGGTTCGGTACGTTTGAGGAATCTTACCATAACCTACTCAGATAACTCTGAGTCACACAGAATAGGAATACTGATACTCATATCGACCTTCAAGATTCCACGCATCTGTGGTTCGCCGGGAAGAGGGCACTAAAGTGAGCATTCTGTCTTTAGAGCATGCATCAATGCATCCAACATTGCCGTCCGAACTTGTGCGTGGATGACACGTTCATGACTAGGAAGTATAAGGGACAGATACTTGTTGCAATTGCAATGGACGGGAACAACTAGGTTCTTCCCGTTGAAAGCATCTAGGCCCCTAAAAATTATTTTAGTAATTAATGACAATATGTGAATATGAGACTAACATGTTTATTGAGTGTTTAAAAGGTTTAGTCCCGGTGACAAATATAACAACCTATAGATGCATGCTAAAGGTCAACATGAAGATCAATATGGTTCAAGATAAGGTATAAGTAGTCTAGGATCCCTTTTGATTTTACCGGTCTTATGAGAAAATGATGAAACGCCGTATTTTAGGTTAGAAGCTGTATTGTTAAGAGGGGATCATGACTAGTAACTCGATAGCATATCCTTGTGCTATTTGGATTAATCTAGGATCATGCATGCACTTAGAATTTATTTTGAAAGTCAACTATGCTTTTCTCAGAAAAGTTGGTAGTACCGACGTTTTCTTAGCGGTACTACCGTACAACGGTATGACCGGGAAGGTGGTGCGGTACTACCGCAACCCGGCCGGACCGAAACCTAGTTGGCGGTACGTATCTTCCAGAGAGAAACCTTTAGGAGCGTGTTTGCTCCCCCTAGAATGCGGTAGTATTGGGGTTCATTTGACGGAACTACCGCATCGCAGTACGATCGCATATCCTAAGCAGAACTACCACACACCGGAAGTATCGAAACTTAGTTGGCGGTACGTTATCTTCAAAGAGGGCCAGTTTTGGACCTCTAAGGGAAGCGGTAGTACCACCCTATGTGAACAGAACTACCGCATATTCAATGGTAGTAGTACCGCACCGCAAATTCAACGGCTAGTTTATAGGCATTAATTTCGTCTGCTATAGCCGTTATTCTGCAGTCGGTGGAAGTGCAGTAGTACCGACCGATGAACGGCGGTACTACCACTCGTGCTGAAAAATTCAAGAACTTGCCTCTAACGGTTCATCTGCCGGTACTACCACTCGTGCCGAAAAATTCAAGAACTTGTCTCTAATGGTCAAATTTGTTGGTCGGGGGACTCCACCAGTTCAAGGACAAGTAGAAGAGACCTCATTTAACATCCTTGAGCTATAAGCATACTCTCCACACCTCATATACACTTGTTGCATTCATTGTGAGGTTGTTGAGCAAAATTCAAGTGCATTCATTTCTAGTTTGATACTTGGCACTTGATTGTCGTCAAGTAAAGATTGTGATTCATTACTCTTGGTGTTTTGTAGCACTCCAAAATGGCTGAATGCAAAAAATACGAGATTTTAAAAACTTTTTCATGTGGCATCTATTTTCGTGCTTTTACCAGCATTCCGAGATTTATTTGATTTGCATTCCTTTTCTTGCCAACACAAGTGAACCCTAAACCACAAACTCTAGAATCGGAGTAATGCTCGAGAACTAAATGGAACTGTTTAGCAACATATCAAATTGGGACCTATCACCTCTTGGTTAATACTTAATAAAACAAACTACCCCTTCCTGTCTCCAACCCACCCCTAATCTTTCCCCCTTGCCCCACTGTCAGCCGGCGGAAAGCCCCAAGCCACGGAGCCCTTCGACTGGTCGTGGCTGCCACCTTTCTCCCTTCTGGTGCACTGTTCCTCATACCAGTTCCTTCGACTGTTCATCTGACTAGTGGTCCAGCCGACTCGGCGCAGTCGAGACCGCACCCTGGACGTGGCCGCCTATTTCCCTAGTTCACCGCAGTACTGCCGGGTTCAACCTTGCGCACTGTTTCCTCCAACCAGTGTTCAACCGACCTGGTGCAGTCGAAACCGCACCATGGTCGTGGTAGCCTGGCAGACCTCGGTCGGATGCTAGTAAAGTCAGTGTGCTCGAAGACTGCCTCTGGTCGTGGTCGTCGATGTGGGCCCGGGTCAGTGCGTCCTCTTCCAGATAGGTGTTGACACCTGCCTAGTCAGGACACCCCGATACGACGTGGTGTGTGTGCTGGTAGCCGCCATCACTCCGCCATTAGCCTTCCCTCGCCCATTAAAGACGTCGCTCAGTGAGCCACGTCGATGCACTGTGCAGCTCCAGTCGCCATCGCCAACAACTAGTTGTACCGCACGGAGCTAGATGCAGCGAACACCCCGAGCGACCTCCATCCCCACTTTTCTCCTATAAATAGCAGCCCTAGACCCTCCCCGCTGTCGTCTCGTAACCCAAGAGCCAGTTCTTCCCTTCCTCTCTTTCGCCATTCCTCAGGAGAGCTTGAGCTCCAGGTAAGACTTGAGTGCTCACCTTTGCCGGTGCTTCCGCGGCCTCACTAGCGAGCTTTGGTGCTTTCAGTGAAGCCTTCTCCCCCTTGAGCCCCTCCGCTCTTGCTTCCTGACCCAGAGGTGGCTCCCATCATGGATTCCACTCTATACTCGCAAGAACTGCGGACTCCGTTCTCCCTTTCCTCCGCCTAAGTAGCCCCGGCAGTCGGATCGACTTCGACGGCCATCACCGCCACTTGGAGCTCTCTCGCGCCGTCGCAGACCTTCGTCGGTAGATTGTCTCTGGCTGGCACACTTCTTCCGCTTTCCACCGGTATGTTTCCTGTGGCTGCTAAAAGTCTCTTTCCACTCTTGATGTGTGAAAGAATAGCCAGGGCAAAAGAGTGCACAGTAGACCCCAACCGTAGTAGAACTACACCAGGTGATCGAACCTCCCCCAACATGGAGTATAGATGAACCCCTAGATAATCGAACTCCTTCCCACCTAGTGCTATAGACGACCGTATGTCTCCGACCAGGTGGTCGAAACTCTCGTTGACCAGATGGTCGAAGTTCCCTCCGACTAGTTTGTCAAAACTCCCCCAGACCAGATGGATGAAACTCCTTCGGAGTGAACGGACGAAACTCTCCTTTACCGAGTGGTCGAAATCCCATTCGACCCAATTGTCGAAACTCTTTTCGACCAGGTGGTCGAAACTCCTCTTGATCGGATGGTCAAAACTCTTTTCGACTGAGTGGTCGAGACTCCTCTCGACCAGGTGGTCGAAACCCCTCACGACCGAATGGTCGAAACTCTCTTCGACCAGATAGTCGAAACCCCCTCCGACCCTGTGGTCGAAACCTGTCCCCACCAGTCGGTTGAACTCTCCTTCGACCAGCTTGTCGAAGATTTCTTCCACGAGTTAGTCAAAACCCTTCTTCGACCAGCTTGTCAGAACTACTTCAATCAGCCTGTCGAAGACTTCTTCGACTGGTTAGTCAAAACCCTTCTTCGACTGGTTAGTCGGAACCTTCCTTCGACCAACATGTCGAACCTTCTCCGACCAAATAATCGAAGACTCCTCTGGTCAAATGGTCGAAACTGCTTTGATCAGGTTGACCGAAAGACCATTTCGACTTATGGTCAAAACTTCTCCGACCAATGGTCAAAGTTCCTTCGACCAATAGTCGAAACACTTTCCTAAATCTTGTTTGACCAATTGGTCGAAGCTCCTTCAACCAACTAGTCGAAACACTGTTGACCAGTGGTCAAAACAATGAATAGTAGTCGAAGCAATGAAAAGTTGTCGAGACCATAAACAATAGTCTATATAGTGAGCAGTACTCAAAACCGTGAACAGTGCTCGAAACCTTCCCTACCTAGTATTCAAAACCCATCCTGACCAAGTGGTCGAAACTATGAGCAGAACTTGGAAACCTCCTCGACCAAGTACTCGAAACCCATCTCGACCAAATGGTCGAAACTATACCCAGAACTTAAAACCATTCTCAACCAAGTATTCGAGACCCATCCCGACCAAGTGGTCGAACCTGTGAACAGTACTCGAAAACCCTTTCTTCTAGGAAGGTGAACCCCTCCAACCAGGTGGTCGAAACACTAAACAGTACTCGAAACTGATAACTCATCCGTAGACTAAACACTATCTCGAAAACAGCCTACGATACTTATTCGAGTACTTTATCCAACGTCGAACACGACAAAAGGAACCTAAGACCAATTAAAGCAGTCCAACCCAACCGAGAACACACCAATCTGAGTTTCATTTAGATTTTATTTGGATTTTAATGCAAGTTGAATTCATTTGGACTTATTTGGATTTTGGTTAGTTTTCGCGTATGGAACCTAAGGTTTCAGAGGACCCGCTACCAGACCACGAGCATGAGCAATAGTACCACGACCAAGGTGAGTCAATACTTTGATCATTTCGTACCCAGTGTTTGCAAACTATGTTGTTTTAAATTATGAAATTACATTGCTATGATTTAAACAACAATCTTGGTCTAGTCGTAGTTAGTGCCTAAATGATAACTAAGTATAACCTTCCACTCCTTGAACTTGGACACTATCATTTGTCACCCTAGACTAAATGGATATATGCTAGTTAATAAGTCTGTATCTAAGTGTTATGCATAGCCTTGCTTAGATATGTGGTCGTGTGGGCATTAAAGTGTCCGACAACATTCTTTCTAAACATGAAAAGTTGGATTTGGGCAATCGAGGCTGGGAGCCTGGCTGATATGTTGGTCTAAAGGTTATTGTCAAAAATAACCAAAACCTGAAAATCTCTACTTGACTTTGGCGGATAGAAAGAGGGGCTGGTGTTGGTGAGGCACGTCGGTGGGTATGCGGTCGCACCGCCCAAGTCAATAAAGAACCGAGTTCTTGTGATGACCTCTCGTGTAAAAACAGTACGACCACAAGTCTATAATTGGTACAACCTGGCTAACTAATTTGTTCGTCTTAGCGTGGCTTCGCCACTATATGGTGTGTGGCGTGGGTATGGATAGAAGCCACAGGAAAACCACTCGGCGCAAGAGGGGGCCTCCTTGGAGCGTGGTTTCGGGCGGTGGAAACCTTAGTGGGTGGGGTTGCGTCGAGGTTGGGCATTGTAAAGGCCTTGTGATGATCTCCCCTGATTCACATGTCTAAGGAAACATGTGTGTGTACATATATATCAGGATGATTATCTCTTGTGGGTAAAGTATACAAACTCTGTAGAGTAAGAAAACTATCTAGATAGCCATGCTTACAGTCAAGAGCGGTGCTGGGAACTCACATGAACTAGGTTTTATTTTATATAAAGCTGTTTGTCGGTGGTCGTGGAATGAAAAGCTGGGGTGGGACCCCAGGGGTTTGTGAAGGCCTGGTCGTGGACTAGTGGTAATTACTGGTTAGCCAGGCATCGAGTGGATGGAGCCACTCGATGGTATAGGAGATGGGATCTCCAATAGTATCTTACAAATGAAAATCTGTTTATGAAACTTGTTCTTAACAATTGCTAAGTCGTAGGGTGTTCTACTACTGATCTAATTCAAACATTGCTTGATGCAAATAAAGAACCCTGAGCCCTCCTTGTTCGGCCTTGCATCTATGATAACTTGCATTGTGTGTTGGCTCGTGAGTACGGTTGTGTACTTAGGCTCGTCCAATATAATCTTTTAGAGCCAATCGACCAGGACCCCTACGAACACTATGGGGCGGACGAACCAGTCGGTGGCGATGAAGATGAAGCCTAGGCCAGGACCCCCAGTCGCCTTCCTGTGGGCAGAGTGAATGGATCCACTACTATCTCTTTTTTTCCGCACTTACCTCTACTCTGTACTCGTATTGATGGTGGCCCTTGCGCCCTTTTGTATAACAGTGGTCGTACGACCGATTATGTAATATATTGGCTGTGAATGTTCCAAGAATGTATCTGTGTGTGCTATCTACTGATCCAGGGAATGTCACAGTTTGACATAGTGGATCCCAAACTAGAAATTTTGGGTCTGACGAACTTAGTATCAGAGCATATGACTGTAAGGTAAAGGCCTTATCTAGCATGGTCGATTAGAACCTAAGAATACACTATTGAGGGTGACATCCCCCTCTCTATAGTTATGCATGTATTTTGGTTGGAATGGCATTGGGCACATATTAGTAGAGGCCCATCCATTTGTAAGAATCCCAAGCATGCAAGGTTTCAAACTAGCATGACCAGATGGGTCGAGGCCTGAGCCATAGTGGTCGAAGACATAGACCCTTATGGTTGAGACTCAATAGTTGAACCCAGTGGTCGAAACCGATTGGTCGAACCTTAGTGGACGAACCTAGTGGTCGAAGCCACACGGTCGAAACTGAGTGGTCAAAACTCGAGTGGTCTTTACTGATCACGGGCTCATTTTCTGTTCAAATTTACAGATGCCAGAGCCTACAATGCCCAAGCATTGGGACTACCATTCCCACGGGGAGGACTAACCAAGGGGTGGCTACACGGAGGTACTCGGTATGCTGCTCCAACACCTGCAGTACTTGCAGCGTCTCATATACAGGGGGCACAAGTCGGGGGACGGAGACCAGGAGGCTTGGACTGTGGAAGTCTTCCTCTACACTAGTAAGGGGGAGTGTGAACCTCGCACTTTCCGCACAGAGCACCAGAGGAGTACCTCGCCTCTGCCATCCAGGATGCCGCTCGACAAGCTCTCGTACGACTGTGTGATATTCATAGCAACCTGGTGATGTCCACCCTATTCAGTTTCTTTCCCTCCCCTAGAGGGAGAGACCCACTGTGAGATCCGCAGCACTGCTACTGTCGAGGATTCGTACCTGACGCATCAGGTGTGGTTGACACAAGTGCAAGACGGCGAGTATGTGGAGGCACTGAGGGAGCATGCTGAGCTCCGACAGACCCTCGCCTCCAGTGAAGCGGATGCTGAGGCTATTCGCACTCAGCTGGATGAGCAGGGAACAACCTTGGCAACCGCAGTACATGAGAGGGCAGAAGCCATCTCCAAGTTCGCCAGGGTGACTGCGACCACCTCCACCGTAGTGGCTACTGCTGCAGTCGGTGTTCCGACCACTACCCCAGCCGGTGACAGCGCCAGTGATTCACGACTCTGGTGGCAGCGCCAGTGGCTCACGACTACGGATCACTACACGCAAGCGCGTGAGCACCTCGGACTCCAGTGACAGCCACTCTCGCTCCCGCACTCCACATGCTCGAAGGGGCCTTGTTGGCTACATCAGTGGAATAGAGCCATCCGAGAGGGAGTAGTGGAACAGGACTAGCTGGAGCTAGTTAGTAGTCGTCCCCTAGGGTTATGTCTTGCTAGTCGTAGACGCAATTGACTTGACACTTTGTTGTATATATTTGCTAAGTGTTATGAACTTGTGTCGGTTTAATGCATTTTGGTGTTTTCGACCAGTTGGTGGTAATCATTCTGTTTTGTGTCATGATTACTGTGTTTACTCGTAGGGGATTCTTTTAATAGGCATCTTCCGGTAATGTTGTGTGCTGCTCTCAATAGTGATTTTTCTTATCACAGATGTCTCCCAGGAGAGCAGCCGCTGGTCATGGTTGTGGTCGTAGCCCGACACCACCTCCTGAGCATCCCACGTTGGCCCAAGTAATGGCTCAGCAAACACAGCTGCTGGAAGCAATCACAGCCGGGCAGCAGGCTGGAGCGTCTAGTCATGGGTCCAAGATGGGAGAGTTCATGCGCACGAAGCCGCCAGTTTTCTCAAGTGCGAGCGAGCCGCTCGAAGCTGAAGACTGGCTTCGCGCCATTGAGAAGAAGTTTACGTTGGCTAAGTGTCGTGAGGAAGACATGGTGATGTTTGCCACACACCAACTTACAGGACTAGCCACCGATTGGTAGGATAACTATGTGGCGGCAAGGGTCAAAGAGGAGCCTGAGACAACCACTATAGGGGTTGGGGAACCAGTAGCAACTGAGGCGGCCCCGATAGCAGTAGGATGGGCTGAATTTAAGGAAGCCTTCAAGAGTAACTACATCCCCGCAAGTGTAATGCACATGAAGAGGAACGAATCTAGGGCACTGAAACAGGGCAACTACTCCGTGGTGGAGCACCTGACTCGGTTCAACCAGTTGGCCCGCTATGCCCAAAGTGACATAGTTGAGGAGGAAGAGAAGATTGACCGATTCCTGGAAGGGCTACGCGATGGGCTATGAGTGCAGCTGATTGTGCAAGACTTCCAAAGTTTCTAGCAATTAATCAATAAGGCCTTGCTCCTGGAGACTTTTGAGGCCAGCCACAAGCGGAAGATGAGTAGCTCAAAGGACACCGAGTACTCAACCATTCTATGGTGCCCCCTCGGGTAGTGGCTCCCAGCCAGCCACCTTGTCCCAAACAGCAGCCCTGAAAACCGACCTGGTGGTGCCTCCTATGCCACCCCCGACCGACCTGTCCAACCTCAGCAAGCCAGCAATCCATCGGCCAGCATAGTATGTTTCCACTGCAACGAACCCGAGAATTACGCTCGCTTTTGCCAGCGCAAGACTAGCACTCCCGTCAAGTTCAATCTTGGGAGTACCCCAGTGCGTGGATCGAACACCCCTGGGACGGCAGTAAGAGGGAGGCCCCAGACTTCATCAGCACCTAGGGAAGCATCGTCCCAAGGGCAAGGTCGGGTGAACTACATCACGGCAGAGGAGGCCCGCGAGGCACCCGAAGTACAGATGGGTACGTTCTCTGTCAATTCGATGCTAGCATGTGTTCTTTTTTTATTCGGGAGCATCTCATTCCTTCATCTCCAGAAAATTTGTGGAGCGGTGGCAGTTGTCAACTTTTTTCCTCAAAAGACTCTTAGAGCTTAATTCACCTGGGGGACTATTATGGGCCAAATTAGTAAGCCTTGGAGTGGAAATAGAGTTTGAGGGGATAGTGTTCTCAGCAGACCTGATGGTACTACAAGCCCAGACCCTGGATGTTATCCTAGGGATGGATTGACTAGCCAAGTAGCAAGGGGTAATAGGCTGCGCTAATAGAACAGTGAGTCTCACCAAGTGCCCCGAGATGATCATTGAAGTCAAGATGAACAAACCTTCCAGTGGAAAAGGGCAATCTGCTATGCCTTGGGCATTCCTTTGGAAGGAATGCTGGTGGTCCAAGAATACCCTAACCTCTTTCCAGAAGAACTATCAGGGGACCACCAAATCGAGACATAGAGTTTATCATAGAGTTGATGCCTGGGATAGCGCCCATCTCCAAGAGGCCTTATAGGATACCGGTTAATGAACTCGAGGAGTTGAAAAAGCAAATTCGACAATTGCAAGAGAAAGGGTTCATTAGACCAAGCTCTTCACCATGGGGATCTCCAGTACTGTTCGTGAAAAAGAAGGACAACAGTATGCAGATGTGTGTGGATTATCGGTCCCTGAATAAAGTAACTATCAAAAATAAATATCTGTTGCCCAGAATTGATGATTTGTTCAATCAGCTCAAAGGGGCAACAAAATTTTCTAAGATAGATCTACGCTTAGGGTACCACCAGCTCAAGATCACACCTGAAGACATCCCCAAAATAGCTTTCTCCACCCGCTATGGCCTCTATGAGTTCACAGTTATGTCATTTGGACTAACCAATGCCCCAACATACTTTATGAATCTGCTGAACAAGGTATTCATGGAATACCTGGATAGATTCGTGGTGGTGTTCATTAATGATATCCTCATCTACTCCAGTGATGCCGAAGAACACGCACACCATCTAAGATTGGTGCTTGAAACCCTCAGGGAGCACCAGTTGTATGCCAAGTTGAAAGCATCTAGGCCCCTAAAAATGTGTTTTGGTAATTAATGATATTATGTGAATATGAGACTAATATGTTTGTTGAAGAGATTACAAGGTTTAGTCCTAAATGACAAAGTCAAATCAAGGAGCTGCATGTCAAAGGATGTCAAGAAGATGAAGTTTGTCTCAAGGGCAAGGTAGAAATAGTCTAGGACCCCATTTGAATTTTACCGGTCTTTGGAGTATGGTGGAAGACCGGATTTTAGGGTAAATGCCATACTATTAAGGGGAAGCTTGTTTGGTAGGTTGAAAGCACTTCATTATGTCTTTGGATCAACTTAGGATCATGCATGCTCTCTTGTTCTGGTTTTAAAATCAAAATCATCTTTTTAGTACATAATCGGAAGTTCCGGCGTTATAACTGCGGAACTTCCGCTCGGCGGATCTTCCGAAAAATTTACAGAATATTTTTTTCCAGAGAGTACCCTTTTTCTGGACTTAGCCGATTTTTGAAAGTGCGAAAGTACCACCATGATGGGAGCGGAACTACCGCACCGTGGAAGCTCGGATTTGTGCGCGGAACGTTTTTTTTCCAGAGAGTACCTCTTTTGGGAACTTAGCCATTTTTCATAAGTGCGGTAGTTCCACCATGATATGAGCGGAACTTTTGATTATCGGTTGCTCTGAATTTCTTGCGGAGTGTTTTTTCCAGAGAGTACCCTTTTGGGGACTTAGCCATTTTTCGCAAGTGTGGTAGTTCCGCCATGATATGAGCGGAGCTTTCGAATATCGGACGAATCAAATTTTAGTTGGCAGAAGTTCCGCACATAAATCCAACGGCTATAACCAGAGCATTTAATGCCACTGCAATGACCGTTACAGTACACTCGATGCAAGGGCGGAAGTTCCGCATGGTACATGGCGGAACTTCCGATTTCCCTGAAAATATATGGATTCTTCATGTAACGGTCATATTTGGTTGTGAGGGGGTATAAATGCACCCCCACCAGCTCAAGGAGTAAGTTGCTGAGCATTCATTCAATACACTTGAGCTTAGAGCACTCTCATCACTACTCATTTACTCTCTTTGCATAAATTTGTGAGGTTGTGAGAAAAACCTAGAGCGTTGCATTCTAGTTGATCCTTTGGCTCTTGGTTGCCGTCAAGCGAAGGTCAAGGTCTATTCTCTTGGTGCTTGTTGGCACCTAGACGGCTTGGCGGAGGTTGCGCGGTGATCTCTGCAAGAAGTTTGTGAAGAGGCCCGACGCCAATTGTGATTGGTCGGTGTTCACCAACTCCGGAGAGGAGGAAGAACAACCAAGTGATTACGAGGGAAGGCTTAATTTGTGGAGCCAGCTTGATCGAGTCAAGCTTCCTCAACGTGGACTAGTGAAGATCGACAAATCTTTGATACCACGGGAAAAACCTCATTGTCTCATTGCGGTTATTTCTTATCTTTACATATTGCAATTAATTTTGTAGCATATATCTTGCGCTAGGTAGCTTTGCTTAGTACATCTTGCTTAATTGTATAATTTGGTCTAGAATTTTTAGAAACCTCCTATTCACCCCCCTCTAGTCGATTATCCTTGATCCTACAAGTGGTATCAGAGCTTGGTCTCTCTAATTTTAGACTTAACCGTCTAGGAGAGAAAGGATGACTAGTGAGGGTATGTCAATAGGCAAGGCTCCTTTATTTGATGGATCAAATTATGCATATTGAAAAATTAGAATGTACATTTATTTAAAGGCTATGAGCCCATGCATATGGAGAGTTGTGAGTGAAGGTTTCGTCATGGCACTTGATCCCACACACCCCACGGATCAAGACAAACGAAACTCTCACCTCAATACTCAAGCGATGAACACACTTTTTGGAGCTTTAAACACGGATGAGTTCAATCGAGTGAGCAACCTTGAAACCGCTCATGAGATATGGACTACGCTCTCCGAAATTCATGAGGGCACATCCACAGTTAAAGAAGCCAAATTGCATAGGCTTAGGATCAAATATGAGACATTTACAATGTTGCATCAAGAAAACATCACCGAGATGTATTCTAGACTTAACAACATTGTAAATGAGCTCAAGGGTCTTGGTACTAATTTGCTTGACATTGATATTGTGTGCAAGATGCTTAGGGCTCTTCCCGACAAGTACGAGATGTTGGTGACATTGTTTCTCAACTTTCCCGAGTTGCCAAGAATGACACCAACCGGGCTTTTGGGAAATCTTATCACAAATGAGCTGTACAAGAAAGACAAGGAAGAGCTCATGGAAGCAACTTCTTCAAGAAAGAAAATTAACGCTTTTAAGGCAAAAGCGGAATCAAGTGATGAAGAAGATGAAGATTTCGAAGAGGAATTTGCTCTCCTTGTGAGGAGAATGAAGAAGTTCATGAGGAGACGTCCTCATCGAAGCTTCAACTTCGATAAGATTGCAAATGGGCAATTATCAAGTGAGAAGAAGCGCTATAGCAACATTCGTTGCTATGAGTGTGATGAGAAGGGGCACATTGCCTCTCATTGCCCCAACAAGAAGGACGATAAGGGCAAGCCGTCAAAGAAGAAAGAATTCAATGGCAAGAAGAAGCTTTTCAAGAAGCTTCACAAGGATGGTAAGAATGAAGCCCATATTGAAGAATGAGACTCCGACAAGGAGTATTCGGATTCCGACTCCGACTCCGATGTTGAGGGGTCCTCCAAGAAGAGAGGACTTGTTGGTATCGCCATCAAGGAGGCTCCATCGCTATTCTCCACTCCTACTTACCTTATGGCAAAAGGAGAGAATGTAAAATCTCTTGATGATGAAGAACCCTCCTATGATGAGCTTATGGATATGCTTGAAGAACTAAATGAACATCTTGGAAAAGAAAAGGCAAAATTTAGAGTCTTAAAGAGAGAGCACATGTCTTTAAAGGATTCTTATGATGAACTAAAAGAAGCTCATGATTTTCTTATCCAAGATAAGTCTTGCACTAGCATTGGTATTACTTGTAATATTCAAAAAAGAATGCCTAGTGTAAATGTTGCTAGAACCAGCATATCTACTTCTTGCGAAAATTTGCTTGCCATGCCATGTAGCTCAAATGTTGATTCCAAAATTGAAAATGCTAAATCTTATTATAAGCTATTTGTAGAGAATAATGAGCTAAAGGAGCAAGTTACCAAGCTAAGTAAGAGCTTAGAAAGATGTTTCAAGAGCAAATCCACCCTTGATAAGTTTTTGAGTGAGCAAAGATGCTCATTCAACAAGGAAGGACTTGGGTATGTGCCCAAGAAAGGTAAGAAACCGGTAAACAAGCCCGCAAGGTTTGTTAAACAAAATGGTAAGTATTGCCATAAGTGCTGGGAAGTAGGACATGTGCAACAAAATTATCCTATTGGTAAGGTTCCATCTATTGGCTTGTTTGATTCATGCTATATGCTTAAAAAGGCCAACGATGGAAAGGTAATTGCTAGATTTGTTGGCCCTTCAATTTTAGGTGTTAAGAAGAATGCTATTTGGGTGCCCAAATCATTGATAACTAACCTCCAAGGACCCAAACAAATACGGGTACCTAAAAGAACTTGATTCCTTTTGTATGTGAACTACAAGACCGGTGAAAGACATTGGGTGCTCGATAGTGGTTGCACTCAACACATGACCGGAGACCAAAAATGTTCACCTCATTTGAGAATGGGAGCGGAAATGAAAAGATCACATTTGGTGACAATAGCAAAGGAAAGGTAATTGGCTTAGGTAAAATTGCTCATTACCTTTCCATTTCAAATGTGTCTTTAGTAGAAACATTAAATTTCAATTTGCTATCTATTGCTCAATTATGTGATCTTGGATTAATTTGCTCATTCTCTAAAAAGGAAGTTATCATTTTTAAGGAAAAAGAAAAAGAAATGATTTTTAAAGGTTTTAGATTTGGCAATCTTTATTTGGTTGATTTCTCAAATGAATCTTGTTTGAAAACTTGTTTGATTGCAAAAACTTCAATGGGTTGGTTATGGCATAGAAGACTAGGTCATGTGGGAATGATTCAACTCAAAAACTTTTCAAACATGACTTAGTGGTTGGCTTGAAGGATGTGAAGTTTGAGAAAAATATACTTTGTAGCGCTTGCCAAGCCGGGAAGCAAGTTGCTAACTGTTGGACCGAAAAGGCGACTAGAGGGGGTGAATAGGAGCACGCTCACTTTTTCACAAAAAATGGATTCAATAAAACTTTACTCCAGTAGCTATGGAAGCTATGAAGATCAGTATAGCAGTACAATGGAAGACTAATATTGAATCTAATATAAACCCCTAAGCAAAACGATAAAAACAACAAAGATTAAAGCAATCGATCTTATTGCCGGTCGGACCGATTTTAGTAGATCGACCGTGGCCACGGCGGTCGACCACGCCTCCAAAACATATTGAAAAACCCGATGACTAAGATGCAAATAGATGAAACTTTTGATCTACTAATCCAAACTTGATAAAACTTGCAACACACCTTCTCTATGATATCAGGGACCTATTCCAATCGAAGATTATGATAATTCTTGGAGGAATCAAGATCCTTTTCCGTTTGATCAAAGAAGGGTTCAAAACCGGGTCAAAACGAAAACTAGGTCCAAGCTCTTGCTCGTGGGTGATTGATGATCAAGATGATTCTAGATAGATTCCTACATGTCCCAGCACTAGATCACGTGAAGAAACCAATCAAAAACTCAGGGATCAAAGAAAGACCTAAAATCATCAAATAGAGAGAAAGAACGTAATGAGACAAAACATTGATCAAACTTTTATTTGATTGATTGATATGATCAGGACTTACAGCCACTCCATCAATGGAGGACAATGCTCAATGCAAGAGCACGAAAATCATATCAAACTCTCTAAACCCTAGCCTCCACCAAAGCTCTCCCTAAGAAAATTAGGGTTTCCAAAATAGCAAAAAAGGCGAAGAGGAAGTGCAGCCACCTCCCTCTCCTATTTATAGTAGAGGCTTAGTCCTTCTAGAAGTTTGTCTCTATTAGGCTCCCGTTAAAGTCCAAGACGAACAGGACACATATGCACGTATTTTAATGCGCCGTGTTTAACATCCCTTGACCTAACTAGCTACACCTTGCGCCATCTTGCGCCTCGGATTAGCTAATAGGTCACCCTTGTTCATCTTGCACCACGCTTGAGTACATTGACCTTACCCAGCATCGTCGATAGTTCTGGACCTCAGCTCTCCAAGCCTAGTCCTGATCATCCTCGCCGTTGTGGATATCGTGAGGATATGTGCACGATCTCAGGATGATGAGTCAATTGGCAATGGCGTTGTTGGTTTGCAAAATCTCGCGTTTTCGGGTTTGCTCCAAGGCTGTCAGACCACAGGCGGTCTGACCGGTGGTGTCGGGCGGTCAGACCGCCCGTGGAGGAGTCCGACTGGCCATGGTGGCCGGTCCGACCGCCAAAATGATTTTGGGTTTTTGGAGCTGGGCCAAAAATAGGTTGTGTAGGCAAGTGAGGGGAGTCTCCTGGATGTGGTCCCATCATTTTTGGAGCTCCTAGTCAAAAGTTCTATTCGTTTAAAATTTCCAGAAGGTTTCGGAATTTCATGCTTGATTTTTGGCAAAGTCTTTTTGACCGGTCTGACCGCCGTTGTGCGGGCGGTCCGATCGACTGAATCGGTCGGACCGCCCTGTGGGGCGGTCGGACCGCGATGACTTGGAGGTTTGCCAAGTTCGCATTGATGCATGTTGATTGTGTTTAATGTTTAGTTATCAATGCTTTATTGATGTATATTGCATTGCGGAGCTAACGTGGGTCAAGTTGTGAAGAACTTGTTCCCGGAAACGGTTTGTTTGTCTATTGCTGTGCAGGTGGCTTGCAGGTCAACGACGTCAACGGTGAGTGGATCGGGACTACGCTTGGAGAGTTGAGGTCCAGAACGATCAGGGATACCGGGTGAGGTCGTGTGACATAAGCATGGTGCAGAATGGGCAAGATGGATCGAACGGGTGGTTCGATACAGCTGGTTGGATCAGGCGGTGCGGATATCGGTGCGAGTCTCTGGGAGGTTCCGATGGGATTCGGACAAGAGAGGCTTGGCGACGCGATGAGAACCGCTGATCAACCTACACGTGGTGAAGCAGGCGATTGCTTCAATAGTTATGTGTGTGTGGATCCCATGTGTAAGTGACCCCAAAAGTGAAACCCTAGCTCTCTAGTATAAATAGAAAGGGGGGAGATGAAAAACCCTAAGAAGCATTCATTTAGCCCATTCTTCCTTTTTCTAGGGTTTGGAGGAGAGGAGAGGAGAACTAGGATTTGGAGTGTGCTCCTTGTTGAGCTCTTGCCCTCCTTGTTGGAGAGGCTTTGTAAGCATCTTGTGTGACCGAACAATCTTGTGATGCTCAATTGAAAGATCATTTGCTCCCTTTGTGTTCTTCTCCCTTTTGGATGATTTTGGTGCTTCCTTGATTCAAAGGTTTATGCTTGGTCTCTTGGCCTTCTTTATCTTGCTTTGATGTGTGGGATTACTCCTAGAGTCATCTAGATCATCAACCCCCACAAGCAAGTCTTGAATCAAGATTTTCATATTTCTAGGGTTTGTGCACTTCTTTGGTAAAATCTCGAGAGATCGATTCTGAAGTGGATCGACGGATCGTCGCTAGAAATAGGTCTCTAATATCTTTAGGAGGTGTGCTCGAAATTTGGTCAAGTTTTATTGGTTGAATCAAAAGTTGGATCAAATTTCGTTTTGGATTTGGGTGGAGTTTTTCGATTCGGGTGAAACCGGTCGAGCTTGGTGTTACAGCGGCGGTCCGACCGCCTGCGTGTATTCGATCATTGGTTTGCGGGTCGAACCGTTGCCCACCGGTCCGACCGCTAGTTGGTTGCCGGTCGATCATTGGTTGACCGTCGGTCCGACGCCGTGGTAGCCGGTCGGACCGCCATGCCAGATCGAGCAGTGAGTTCTTTTCACTATTTGTGTCGTGTGGTTGAGGGTTTATCGAATCCAACACAAGGCTTCCATCGTGCGCTTACTAATCTTCTTAGCTTTCATAGCTAAAGGAGTAAAGTTCGTGTTGTATTCGATTTAGGCGAGAAAGTTTTGAAAGCGCCTATTCACCCCCCTAGTCTCCTTTACGGTCCTACAAGTGGTATCAGAGCCGGTTAGCTCTTCTCATAGATCTTAACCGGTCTTTGGAGCCATGGCGACTGACAAGTACTCAACCAAGCCACACATTTTTGAGGGAGTTGACTTTGCATCTTTGGAAGGCTCGTATGCAAGCATATATCGAGGCTCAAGGGCACGCTATTTGGCCAAAGGTGAAAAATCCTTATGTCGTGCCAGCCGATGACGATATGATCACTCCAGATGTGGAGGCCAACAGCAAGGCTTGAAATTACTTGATCCAAGGCCTTAGTCGATCTGAGTTTGAGCGTGTTGCTCACTTGCGGTCTGCTCACGAGATCTGGCGGACACTTTGTGACTATCACGAAGGGTCCACTACGATCAAGGAAGTGAGACGAACCCGACTCAAAAGGTTTACTCTAAGATCGAGCAAAGGCACGGTGAGTCTTTGGATGAGTGTGGGAAGATTCTCTAAGATTCTTCATGATCTTGTATTTGTTGACTTGATATTTTCGAATCCAAAATGCACGCCACTTCGGGTGCTCTTGATGTGAAGGTCCGGGAATGAAGATCACTTCCATCAATGACAACATCATCATGAGTGAGCTTACCATGGATAAGCTTTACTCGAGGTTGAAGACGCATGAGATTGATTTTATCTCGCGTCTCCCTAAGACAGAGTCGATGGCATTAGTGGTCGACAAATCCAAGGGTTGTTCTTCAGAGTCTCTTGATTGTAGCTCATCTGGTTTTTCATTATCTGCTTTACATTCTTTAAGTGATGAGCAACTAGAGAAACTGCCCGAGGATGACTTAGCCCTCCTTTCCACCAAATTCACAAGAGCGTATAACAAGGTGAGGAATAGGAGGAGAAGTGGACCTATCACGTGCTTCGAGTGTGGTGAGCCAAACCACATTCGCTCCAGGTGCCCCAAGCTAAAGGGCAAGGAGGAGAAGGAGACACGAAGACATCCCCAGGAGAGGGATGCTAAACCCAAGAAGACAAACTATCGCAAGTTTGTCAGCCGGGTCCTTGCCGCTCTAGAGAATGTCAATATGAGCGATGTGGACTCGGAAACGGAGGACGACGAGAGTGACTCTCGTGGCAAGAAGAAGGCGCATGACTTCACCGGCATGTGTTTCATGGCCAAGAACAGCCACGACAGCGACTCCTCCAACGATGAGGATCCTTTTAGTGATCCTGATGAGGTATGCCCTTCTATTGCTGACATGAAAAGGGCGTTGGTGCTTGCTGAACAGAAATTGCATAAGCAAGTAAAAATGATTAAGAAGCAGGATATTATGATTGATAATTTGAACCTAGAAGTTGTTAGGCTTAAATCTATTAATCCTGATGATATTTGTGAATCCTGCACTAGCTTGCTTAATGACTTGACAAGCTTGAAATCTGCTCATTTCTCTGTCACTAATCAACTTAAAGATGCTCTCGATGAACTAGAATCTCTCAAGTCTAGTTCTGCTTGCTTAGATGCCATTTCACTTGATGTGACTGCCATGGAAGCTATCCCTTTAACTTGCTCAAATTGTGCTTTGCTTGAATTAAAACTGGATAGCTCTTTAAAGGAATTGCAAAAATTTGATGCTAGTCACACATGCTCTCATTGTAAGAATAATAAGATTAAGATGTAAGAGATGAAAGAAATGCTAGTTTACTCTAGAGTTGCATCTTGTGAAAATTGTCCCAAGCTTACAATTGAGATTGAAGCCTTAAACAAGACCCTTGAAGAAAAGGCTAAAATTGAAAGATCCATGTCTTTTACTGCTTCTAAGAAAGTTATTGATTCTAACTCTTGTGCTTTAAATGCTGAGGTTGAAACCATGATTAATCAGATTCAAGAGGCATTTAGAGTCAAATTTAAGGAGCAGTTGAATAGGATTAGAGAATCCTATTGTGTGTCTTGTGAGGCCTTCAAAGTGGAAGTAGCCCTTCTTAAGAGTAAGAGCAATGAGGTAATCAAGTCTAGCAAGTGCACTAGATGTGAGGGTTTAATGAAAGAGAATGATTACCTCAAGGTGACTCTTGAGAAGTTTTCAAGTGGGAAAAAGAAACTCAACATGATTCTTGATCAATCCAAGGTGGCGTGAAAAATAGTGGTCTAGGTTTCAATCCCTAGAGCATTCCAAGAAAAACCCACCTAGGATTGCTAGAGTTGTGAAGAATGGTCTGCTTGAGCTAGAACCTCCTAAGCCATCCGGGTTGTTTTCAAATCCATTGGTTTTGCTCAAACTCTTTACGGCAAGAAAGGTGCTTTCACTCATTCTGCATGACCTCTCAAAAGGTCCATACCATTGCACCTTACGCAAGAAAGAATGCCATCTTGTTGAGTTACGCTTCGAGAGTAAAACTTGAGAGAAAAGAGAGGATGAGCGTCCTAAGATCCATTAGAGGAGTCCCTTCTCCAGCTGTAGTCTCTAGAGCTAGGCAGCCTGTTTATCGCACCACACATAGGCCTAGATTTGTAGAGAACTTTGTAGACTCTTTTGGTGGGTCTAGGCGTGTTGGATTAGGACATCGTGAGGAGAGACCAAGGGTAGCACCTAGACATGGGGAGTATCGATCTTTTGGTAGATCGTTTGGAGAGATCTAGGTGGTTCTCATGTGCATCCTTATGATTTTACTCCGATCATGTTTACGCTATTTCTCTCTTGCTCCCGGACATCGTGCTTCTCGATCTTTGGATTCCTCGATCATTTATCACTAACCCCATCTCGAGGCACGGATGTTTTCGATTGTGCTTTTAGGTCCGTCGTGCGAGGAAGGAGGACATATGGCTTGTTGACTCGGGTGTTCTCGACATATGACCGGAGATTCTAGATGGTTCTCCTCCTCACACGTGCATCCGCAACGAATTGATCACATTTGGGGATGCTTCTACGGACCGTGGATCGCAAAGGGCACTTGTCGCGTCAACGACAAGTTCATGCTAAAAGACGTCGCTTTGGTAAGTAAGTGAGGTATAATCTTCTATCTGCTTTCTCACCGCTTGATGAGAGTCTAGAAGTGAGGTTTAAGAGAGGTGAGTGTAGAGTTCTAGATTCCTCGGGTGAGCTTGTTTTTGAGATCTCCGTTTGAGAAGATCTTACATGCAAATTTCAAGATTTCTTGATTTCAGTCCTAGGTGTCTTGTAGCCTCGATTCTCATGACCTTATTTTGTGGCATCGTAGACTTGGGCATATAGGTTTTGATCATTTGTCTAGAGTCAGTTGCAAGGACTTGATTAGAGGTTTGCCTAGGCTGAAGGCTATTAGAGATCTTGTGTGCTCACCCTGTAGACATGGTAAGATGGTGTCTGCTTCCCATCCACCTCTTACTTTGGTAATGACTGATGGACTGTGATGACTTCTTCACTTAGATACAGTTGGTCCTTCTAGAGTTCAGTCAGCTGGTGGGAAATGGTATGTGCTGGTGGTTGTGGATGATTACTCCAGGTATTCATGGGTTTATTTTCTTACTTCTAAGGACGAAGCATTTGGATTCTTTAGAGATTTGGTCCTTAGAATTGCTGTTGATATACTTGGAGCTTTGAGAGCCATTAGGAGTGACAATGGGACAGAGTTCAAGAATTCTTCTTTTCTACCTTCTGCCAGACTGATAGGGAATTGAGCATCAGTTTTCTTCTCCTAGAGTTCCTCAGCAGAATGGTGTTGTAGAAAGGAAGAACAGAACCCTTGTAGAGATGGCTCGGACCATGCTAGATGAGCATTCTACTCCTAGGAGATTTTGGGCTGAGGCGATCTCTACTGCTTGTTATATCTCAAATAGGGTTTTCTTGAGATCTGTGGTTGGGAAGACCTCTTATGAGCTTAGATTTGGTCATTCTCCCAAAGTCTCTCATTTCAAGATTTTTGGTTGCAAGTGCTTCATTCTTAAACATGGCAACCTTGATAAATTTGAGTCTAGATGTTTTGATGGCATATTTCTTGGATATCCTGCTCATTCTCGTGGCTATCGTGTTTTTAATGTTGACACTAACAAAATTGTTGAGACTTGCGAAGTCACTTTTGATGAGGCTAGTCCTGGTACTAGACCCGATGTTTCAGGTACACAGGCTCCTGAAATTCAAGGAAGCATTTTCGTCGATGATGACTCTGAGGATGAAGAACCAAACCATCCTCCAGCTACTTCTGAGAGGGGTGGAGAGCCTTCTACTACTACGTCAGTTTCAGCTGAGCAGCCTCCTCCTATCCCCACCGACGATCTGAGTGGCTCTGTTCCTACCTCCACAACTCATGAGGTAGAGGCCACGTCTGCACCAGGAGCACCTCTTCGCATACAGCGACAACATTCACCTGAGCAGATGATTGGGGATCTTCAAGAGCGAGTCACTCGCTCCAGGTTTATTTCTCCTGATTCTCATGCACATTCTGCTTTTGTCGCTTCTTTTGAACCCCGAGATATCACCCATGCTTTATCTGATGCCTCTTGGGTCAATGCCATGCATGAAGAGCTTGAAAATTTCGAAAGAAACAAAGTCTGGACTTTAGTTGAGCGACCTTCTGATTCTCATATTATTGGAACAAAATAGGTTTTTAAAAATAAGCAAAGTGAGGATGGATTGGTTGTTCGCAATAAGGCTAGACTTGTAGCTCAAGGTTATTCCCAGGTAGAGGGCTTAGACTTTGAGGAGACCTTTGAGGATGGGTGGAATCCATTAATACCGCTTGTCATGCCATAAATCGTCTTTATTTGTATAGGCTTTTGAAAAAGACTTTCTATGAACTCCTTATTGGAAGAAAACCGAACATCTCTTACTTTAGAGTATTTGGTTGCAAATGTTATATCTTAAGAAAGGGTGTTCAACTTTCTAAATTTGCAAGTCGTTGTGATGTTAGTTTTTTACTTGGTTATTCTTCAAATAGCAAAGCATATCGTGTCTTTAACAAAATTAGTGGTATTGTTGAAGAAAAACACAATGTACAATTTGATGAGACTAACGGCTCTCAAGAAGAGCAAGAATATTTTGATGATGTAGGTAATGGAGCTCTTATGGAAGCAATGAAGAACATGCAAATTGGAGACATTAAGCCTAAAGAAGATCAAAATGAACCATCATCTTCTACACTAGTCGAACCGCCTGCCTCTTCCGTGACAAATCAGGTTGATCATAATGAAGAAGATGTCAAGGAAGATGATCAATCATTGAATCTACCTCCAAGAATCCACAACGCAATAGCTAAAGATCATCCAATAGACCAAATATTGGGTGACGTGAGTAAGGGTGTCCAAACTCGCTCTCGTATTGCTTCTTTTTGCGAACATTACTCTTCAGTGATATGGAAAGCGTATTTTCGTACCCTGTCGACAAGATATGAAAGATTTGATCTTCAAAGAGGTCCATGAGTCACCTTATTCTATCCATCTAAGTGATACCAAGATGTACCAGGATCTGAAACAACGTTACTGGTGGCCCCGCATGAAAAGAGACATTGTAGTATACGTGGCCTACTGTGATGTGTACCAGCGGATCAAAGCGGCGCATCCAAAGCCAGCCGGTGTTCTGCAACCATTACAAATCCCTGAATGGAAATGGGAGGAAGTCAGCACGGACTTCATCACCGATCTGCCAAAGACACGAGCTGGCTATGATTCTATCTTGGTCATAGTCGATCGATTGACCAAGAAAACCCATTATATTCTGGTGAAGACCAACTACAAGGGCGACCGTTTAGCAGAAATATACATGTCCTGTATAGTAAGTCTACATGGTGTTCCCAAGCGAATTATCTCAGATAGGGGATCCCAGTTTACCTCTCACTTCTGGGAAAGCCTTCATGAGGCCTTGGGCACCTATCTGGCATTTAGTACAGCATACCGCCCACAGACCGATGGTCAAACCAAAAGGGTGAACCAAGTGCTAGAAGACATGCTTCGACATTGTGCGATAGAACTCGTTGTCGATTGGGAGAAGTGTCTGCCTGCGCCGAATTCTCGTATAATAGTAGCTACCAGGCTAGTTTGAAGATGTCACCCTTTGAGGCCCTCTACGGTCGGCCGTGTTGAATACCATTGCTGTGGTCAGAAACCGGGGAGGGATATCTTTTTGGGCCAGACATCTGAAAGGAGGCCGAAGATAAGCTTCAGCTCATCCGAGACCGACTACAGGCAGCGTAGTCAAGGCAAAAGAGCTATACTAACAATCGTTGTCGGGATCTAGAGTTCCAAATAGGAGACTTTGTCTACCTCAAGGTTTCTCCCCTCAGAAGAACCAGAAGATTTAAGGTCAAGGGGAAGCTCACGCCAAGATATGTAGGACCTTATCCAATCATCGCCAAGATGGGAAGAGTAGCTTATCAGCTAGAACTGCCCGAGCAGATGTCTAGCATACATAACGTGTTTCACGTGTCACAAATCAAGAAAATGCCTCTGAGTACATGAAGAACAAGCTCAACCAGAAGACATCGAACTAGGTAAAGATCCGACCTGCATCGAACACCCGATAGAAATCCTAGATGTAATAGAGAAGCGGACCAGAAACAATGTGTACCGTTTGTGTAAGGTTAGATGGAGCAACCACCCAGTGGAGGAAGCTACGTGGGAGCGGGAAGACTTGTTGAAATCTGTGTATCCCCAGCTGTTCAGTAACACTGGCTGAATCTCGGGGTCGAGATTCTTTCTAAGGGGTAGGGTTTATATAAATCATGCTTAGCTCTAAAATTGTAGAAATTAGTTTTAGAAAGCAAGAATTTTTAGAACCTCCTATTCACCCCCTCTAGTCGTTTATCCTTGATCCTACACCCATGACGTTTGCATTCTTCGAAAGCGAGAACACTGATAGTTGGTTGTGGTTTTTAAGGAACATAAAGATCTCTGTTGTACAAGATCGCTCTAACATATGCCTCATACATGACCGGCATGCCGTCCTGTTGAGTGCAATAACTCAGCTACAGGTTCCATGGGTGGATCTGCAGAGTAGGTGGTGCATAAGGTACATGGGTGTAAAGTTTTACAAGCAGTTTCACAACAAGGACTTCATGAAAATTTTCAAGCGGCTTTGCAACCAGAACCAGTAGAGGAAGTTCGATGCACTTTGAAAAACTCTAGATGAGCGAATGAGGATGCACAGAAGAGCGGCAGTGAAAAATCCCACCACAAGCACTGACATGGATGAATCAGAAGCCGGATGTCGTACGAAGAAGTGCTCTATTTGCAGGGAGTCCGAGCATACCTTCAAGTACTGCCGTGTGAGAAATGAACAGCATGGAGGAGAGGTCGGTAGTCTGGACGACACCGCGGGGACCTCACTCGACCGCCCCTATTCGAGGCGGGCACTGTGGAGGTCGACATGGCAGGCGTGGATGTGGCGACCACAGTGATGGTTTACCTTATTGAAATATGTTGTGATGAATGTTTTGCTTACTGTTATTGTGATTTGTCGAACAACTATGTGATGATATATATCATATTTAGTTGTGTTGTCCGATGTACTGATGTTATGTCATGCGTCGAATAATTCTATGCAACCTATGTAGTACCACTAATATTGTTTCTTATTACTCTCTATTTCTGTTTCTTATTATGAACAATGTAAGAACTTAATTTTTTTTTTGTTTTTGTTTACCGCAAATTTCTATTTTTTGTGAACAAAAAATAATTCAGTTATTGGTTACCATTGAATTGGTGATAGGATCCTGTCGCCAATTAAAATGGCGACTTACGTCTCTGTCGCTATTCTAAATGGCGGTAGAGACATTTCGTACTGTTGGGATGGTAACAAGGATCAAATCGCCAGTTCAAACGGCGACATAAGCCTGTTTCTATAATTTTATTTATTACTACGTGAGTGCACATGCTTTGCTAGGATAAAAAATATTACTCTAGCATGTCGAGCTATTATTGAGATCTGTGCCAACCCGCATCATGTCTCCGCATGTATTGTCGTGCTCAGCGCCTTCAACTCATCAAGACACCTGGCTGAGCTCCATTGTGGTTCGTGTCGTGCCTTTGGCACTATGTTCGTCTTACGTTGTACCCTCAGTTCAAGTCCAATGCCACTTTATCGCTGTCTTGGTTAGGAAGGGATTCTAGTACGAAGAAAGCCACTCCTTTTTTTTCCAAACATTTTGACTAAGCAGCAACTCATAAGGCTAGCATTTTGACCAAGCAGCAACTCATAAGGCTTTAATGTGAACTTATTTTCTCTTGAACATCTTGTAGGCAGGATTAGTGAAATTCATTAGCGACAAGCTTTGTGTTGTTCATAGGGCGCCTTAACGGAAAACAATCACAAAACAACAATGTCTATCAAAGAATAAAATTGGACAGAGGAATTGCTTACTTGAACTGAAGCATTACCTACTCGATAGCTTTGCTGTGCAGGGCGTCATGAAGCTGGAGTATTAGTGTTGTGTCTGTCTCCTCTTCGCAAGCTGCACGCTGGCACTACCACGCACCATCGGGCGCCAGGCAACTGTGCTAGCCACCAAGGGTTAGGACCACATCATGCTAGCCTCATTGATGCAAAGAACCGGGGATTCGTCCAGTGACGGGGCTATTCCCGGGGAGGCGAAGGTAGATGAAAGGTTTGAAGGCAGCACTGATTAGGAGGGAAGACGAGCTCTTGGGATTTGTTCGATAGAAGGGGGGTGTCACGACAAGGAAAGTGCGGGAAGCTAGGCGATTAGAGGTAGCAAAATAGGAGGAAGACTTTGCAGGGGATTCAGGAGATGGCGGATGCACTCATATAAATTTTTTCAAAGAAAATGGGTCGCGATGGATTCGAGATGACGAGGCTAGATCAACACGTCGGTACATGATTTCTCGAGAGGACGAGGGTTATGGCTTGCGAGGTTTGAAGGGGGATGCGAAGAACACATCTGTAATACCTCGACTTGCTCATAATTCGACCCATATGGAGTTGTGTGGTGCGATTAATCCCATATTGTTTATCTAAAATAAGTCATACTAGTATATAATGCATGTTGGATCTACACAAAAATAAAGATAAAAGTGTAAGTGAAGTACTATATGTACGCAAATCTGCTCCACAGTGAGCTGAGCATTAAGCGAATTTTAGACCAAAGTGTTGCAGCATCACTCACCGCCACTACAGTCTTTTAAAGGAGTAAAGAAACAGCCATTTATTTCTATAATTCTATAAAAAATAAATTATTTAAAAAATTAAAAAACCAGAGACAATACCAATCAGATTGACTAACGATAGACATGAAAAGAAGCAAAACGAACAGACAAAAAAATATAGCATCAACCATAACAAGGGCGTAGTATCGATTTCATTATTCCGTCTGCCCATATTAAGTGATACACTGCTCATTTTTGCAAATCTCCATAACTGGATAGTGGCTGTTTGGAATTGTAAGGCAAATCCTATGATGACACCATAGGAAAAACTGCTCACTTTACAAGCTATAGGATTATACATAGCCAAGAAGCAAACGTTTTGGCCTAGTCAAAAATCTGGCACAGCATACCAATAGTATCAAACAACAAGCAGACTAGTTATCTAATCATCCAGCTCAATGATCTTCACAACCGAGGAATCTCCCACTTTCTGGCAAACAACGACACGATCATGCGACTTGATCACACCGGAAACTTTGCCATGTTCAAGAGCAACCTTCAAAACTGACTCATTGGTAGCGCTGGTAGATTCAGCCTGCAAGACAAAGTGAAGTCAGATTAATACCAAGTCTGAACTCAGAAGTTACCAACCAACCTGACTAATAGTAATTAGTTGGGTCAAAATCAATCCAGAAATGGACATAACTAAACCATTCGAGATGAACAAAATCTTAAAATATGCTCTGTGAGTTGATACAGAATCAGTGCCTAAGCATAAGCTGTAGGACAAGTGGATAACAGTTCAAAGTTCAATCCCACACTAAAGAGTTCAATGAAGGACCTCATTGGTCTACCCTAGCCTTATCTTATAAGCTTGCCTATTGCGCCTACAGTACATAGAGTCGATAAACCAGCCTATCAACCAAGTTTGAAAAAATGTTTTGGTTGACCAAGCTGATGAGACTTTACTAACTGTCTCGAACTGAACTTGCATTCTAGTGCTATTGCTTCAAAGCATTTATTATTGGTAATTTATTAATAACAGTGGAACATGATGCAAGCAAGAATACTTGAATGTGAGATTAATACACTGGGCATCTGTAGTACGTTTTTAGACTAGTACTACTTTCTGAAAAGCATCTAAATTTTATAGGACATTTTATGACAATAGCAGAATTGAAAAGGATGCAACTCCTTGAATAATATCTAGATTAATCCTGGGAGTATGCACTAATAATGCTGGTCTGCAATTACCCTATTCATTAATCAGAACAAGGATGTTGATCCCAGCCATGGGCTATAAGGCAATCTGGTTTTTCATATTATATTTTATGCTCATCTACTAGACTACCTATCAGAAATATGCAAGCATCCATTTCTCCCCCATGAATCATGATAGGGGTCATGTGTTTTGCAAGTGAACAAATCCACCAAGTACGTCTTGCATACTTATGTTTTGATTTCTCATTTCTGTTGCCAGCAATGGAAAGTTAACTTACTGGATGCCGTGGATCAGCAAGCATTGGGAAGAGGCCTCTAACTATGAGTGATTGCCTTGCCTGCAGCAGAAGCATACAACAAATATGAGCTACAACAGTGCCAAACTTCAACACACGCCTTCCTAAAAAAAGATGTCAAGGCTCTTCCCTACTTTCCCATAGAAAAATTATTTACAAATAAAAGTGTTCCGTAGAACAGAAAAATTCCACAGATGCTGTAGTGAGCAAGAGTCCACTTGAACAGTGTAGGAACTTGCTGTATTGAGCAAGAGTCCACTTGAATAGTGTAGAAACTAAGTACCAGGAAAGATAAAGAACCAATGTCTATCAGCACAACTTTCGCCAAGAGGTAGCAAGGATGTTGCATCTATGCAAATCATAAGGTTAATCACTATGAGAACTACCTTTCACTAATATCACATGAGACAAACTCATATATTGCTCCTCCATATTGAGTTGCACGGCTAAATGTTGGATGTAATTAAGAAAAACTTCATTAGCCCAAAGTTATCTTTTACAAATCGAAGATCAGCGCGGACAGCGTGGTAATGTTAAACATTACCCAGATTGCACAACTAGAAAATATAATGTACTGAAACAGATCACAAACATAGAAGGAAAACGGTGTCCCCGTACTTCAAATGCGCCGGTGAAACTCCACCTCAGTTGGTTTGTTTTCAGACGAGGAATGACAACAGACAGAACAGGCATGGTGGGCCTGTACTTTGCGATTAATCTGCAGACAGTACAGATTATATATGAGATTAGTTTCCATTAAACTACAACCCTATACAGGCAATTTTCATTTCTTTCTACCTTGCAGCCCGTCCAGATGAGGTGAAGCAAATGATGACAGAAGCCTTAACTTTGATAGCAGCTCGCACCTGGAAAATAGGTATGGAACTATTTCAGACTAAGAAATCAATGCTTCATCAAGACTTTGTGGTGCTAATCAACGGGAGACAGAAAATACTTTTCCCATGTGAACAGAAAACAAAGGTTAGAACAAGAGAAGAAACGAAGAACGTACCGCAGAGGAAGCAATAGACTCCAAGTGGGTCATGGGTTCTCCCACATATTTCACAGTTCGCTTGAAGTATAAAGCCTGGTTGAAAACCTTCTCAGCCTGTGAAACAATTGTTGAACATATATCACTAAATCAACAATGCTAAATAGATGCAGAGAGAAAAGGCAGGCAGCCGCGCAATTCCATTAGAGTAAAGATATACTTGCTGAAAATGCATGAACTGTTTACCAAGAAAACATAGAACTAGAAATAAAATTCACCTCAGCACAAATTTTGCCCACTGTTGAAATAGTCTCAACTGGATATAAACCACGGAGAGTCTCAGCACCAAGGAGAATGGCATCACTCCCTGAACAAAAGTAAAAAAAACATGTGGTTCATGAATGGAGTGCAATAGGGAGAAGTTGTATACCCAAGTCTACCCAAGATCTCCAAAAGGCAATTAACATCATCAATGAGACAATGCCTCACCATCAAGTACTGCATTTGCAACATCAGTTGCCTCCGCACGAGTAGGCCTGAGGTTGTCAGCCATACTGTCCACAACACGAGTAACAACAGCAGGCTTTCCGGCCATGTTGCACTTGTGCAGAGCAGACTTTTGAAATAAAAAGACCTACAATATGGGTAGGTAAAGATCAACGACCAAACAAACTAGGTAAAGATCAACGACCAAATAAACTAGTGCTAAATCAAGGTTAACTATGGCATCTTAAGATGAAAAGAAATCAATTATGGCTAAAGGACTTAAGGCCCTGTCACTAAGCTTCTGTTGTGGAGGTGTGCCAGCCAGGCTGGTATACACAAAAGCAGCAAATGACAAGGAAAATAACAGATGTCTCAATTAAGTGATGCCTTCTGAACCCCTAAAAATAAGTTGAGATAACCTACCTTTTCAGGTGGAAGATCAACTCCCAGGTTTCCTCTTGATAGAATGATACCGTCTGCCTCTTCAAGGATTTCATTAAAATGGTTCAAGCCCTGCAAAGGAATAAGGAGTGAATAGGTGGATAAACAAATCAAGTTGCTCAGAAATGTTAAAAGAGTAACTTGAAAATACCTCCACATTCTCAATTTTGGCAAAAATCTGAGTTTGGCTAAGATCACCTAACTTTGAGAGGAACTCCCGTGCCTATATTGCAGGAAAAATACTAGCACCATTGAGAACTTTCTTCTCAAAGTACGAAATGCTAACAAACAGGTGATACTATATTCGAATGTAGCAATGCAATTTTTTCAATGAAGATGACAACTGACGAGGAAACATATATATTACTTTGAAGCACAATTTACCTGGCGCACATCTTCTGCATGTCTTGTATAAGAAAGAGAGAGGAAGTCAATCTTGTTTGGAGCACCCCAGTTTCTAATAACCTGAAAACGGTACATGCTCAAAATTCTTAAGATGGGTTAGAGCAAAGGATCCAACTTAACGAAAAATTCTAATTTTTTACTTGAAATATTGTTACAAAGTGAAGTTCTGGAAGAAGGGGATGACATGAAAGCAACAATTACACAAGGAGATATAAATCACTATTCTGGGAGGAATTCCTTACATCCTTGTCCTCATCAGACAGTGTGGGCAAGTCAATATGAATCTGGGAGCAATGCAATGTGAACAGTGACCCAGCCAGGGTAGCTGTGTTCTTTATCACACAGACCACGTCATCTCCTTTAACTTCAGAAACCTACATCAGGCAGATGAGAGTTTTGGTACGAGTAAATGTAGACAACAGACAAAATCCTACTAACAGGCATATAAATACCAAAAATGATGAACGCTTAAGCGAAGCGTTCCAAAGATTTTTACCTCCAACCAAACTGAAGTAGTCTCACTGCCTGTGAACAAGTATTGCCCAACAAATATTGTGGCACCTGGCTTCACAGCCTGCGAAGAACAACAGACTTTTTTTTCACATACATGTGGGTAAATGAGTAAATGACGGACACTATAGTGACACAATGACCAAAAAAATTCTATAGAAGATGGGACTCGGGGCGATCTACTCGCAGCTGCTTGTGTACAAGTAAATACAGCATCAGATTTCACATAAATTACAGTAAAATAAGTTACCTTGGCAAGTCCAGAGAAGTTGATGGGCAGCAAGTTGGAGGAGGCTTCCTGCCCCTGATCAGGGGTGAGAACAACAGTACCATTCTCTTCAAGGGAGATTGCGGCTTCGCTCTTGTTCACAATCTGCAATTCTGGGCCGACCGTGTCGAGCATGACCTGCCCAAAAAGGACCCAAATGTCAGCCCACCTCAAAAGAAATTTCACATAGGTAGCATTAGTAGATCCATTCATAGTTAACTGTTGTCAAAGTCTATGTGATGGCGGCCACTCCACCACCGCGCCTCCCTCTCGCTAGGGGCACCATCGTCGTGGGTAACGAAGACTCCCGCCTCCGTCTTTCCCGCCCTTGCTGCCATTCATCATAAGTGAGCAACAAGCGTCCTTGCTCATTCTCACCTTGCATGTGGCCACCTTGCATGTGGTGTAAGTGCAACTTCTCTTCATGAGTTTTGAGCCGCCCGATCGCCTCCTCGAAGGACATTATCTCAATGTCCCCGAACTGCTCAATTGTAGAGACAATTGGCAAGAACTTCTCGACATCGATCGAAGGAACTTCTTGACGATGTAGTTCTCTCCATCGTCTCACCGAGGCCTCGCACCTTGCTGGTTATTGAGGAAATCTTCATAGCGAACTCGTCGACAGTCCGTCTCCTTCATGCGAGTAGATCAAACTCCGACTTGAGCGCTTGCACCTTCGCGTTCCTCACCCGGACAGCTCCTGTGTACATGGTCTTGGCGTATTCCACGCATCTTTCGCATGTGCAGATTTGTGGTTGCCCCTCTTGTTAACCAGTACAATTTCATTATGCAACAAAGACAAGAGCGCGTGATATGAATTGTAGTATGTATGATATGACTAGTGGCTAGGTACTGATGGCAATTGAAGGGACTTACGGAGCATAGCTTCTTGGTGGACTTGATGGCGAGCTTGAGGTTCTCGAGGGTCCCCTGGTGATACTCGCCGTCCCCCCACGAGAAATCGAACCGGGCCACTGCGAAAACGCCACAATTGCAACAGGAAAAAGAAAAAGAGATTAGCTTAGCACATTAGGCGGTGGTGCTGTGGAAGAGATTGAGATAGTGACAGCAATACGGACCAGACATGCCGGACTTGAGGCAGGAGGAGATGGTGTCGACGGAGCGCGACTTGGGACCCAGCGTCCCCACGATCTTGGTCATCGCCGGGAAGAAGCTCTGTTTTTTTATACACTCAATTAGAGTTCTCACGAGGGATCCCAAATCCGCGAACGAATCTAACTAAGAATCAGAGGGATGACAGATGGTACTACTACTTACGGTCTTGGATGGCTCGAGGATGGATGCCATCCGGATGGGCTCCTCCAGAAGCAGATTCGTGGAATGCATCTTCGTCCTACTCTTGCTCGCTCCTCAGATCAGATCGGGAGGGAGGCGGCAAACAGCAGCGGCTGAAGCAGGCAGCTTTCCCCTCTCCGATGCGAATGCCTATGCCTAGCGCCTTCTGCGATCGTCACGAATCTCTTGTGTTTATACTTTATTTATACGTAGGTCTGCGTGGCGCTTGAACCTGCTGCGACCGGCATATGCCTCCTTCCAAAGTTGGCCAAATAAAGTCCCGAACCGGTGGATGGTGATACGCGGATTTTGACAAACGGCCACATCACTGCAGCAGGTTGGTTTCGGCCTTGCTTAGGCAGAAGCCGATACAACCGGCCCAAAACCGTTAACCAGGGCAGGGTCTCAGGAAAGCAGCTGCTGCTGCTGCCGTGTAATCTCAAAAGTGTCTTAATATAAAAATATAGGATTTTTAAAACCTTTTGAATGTTAGTTGTTGTCGTTCTGTTTACCTGCAATCGCTACAATTGTTGAGAGTTATTTGATCTGCTTTTCTCATATACAAGTAAATCATCGTAACAAAGTATTACCTTTGAAATGTTACATGAAATATAAAACCTAAAATTGAAGACCTATTCGAAACCTAGTTTTTAAATATACGAAAGCACGATTAGAGTGTTTTAGAATATGTCAGATTATATCTACCGCCATTCGAGAATATCTTAAAACAAATTGAAATAAGGGAATAATAATTAAAATTCCAAATTGGGTGTAATTGTACTGCTAATAAAATAGGGAAATATTATCAAACACATTTCTATATTTTTCCTCAAATCAAATAATAAAGATGCATGAAAATAGGAATTTAAAAGAATTTTAGACAAAAATACAAAGCACATAAAATTATCAAACAATTACATAATGATAAGCATTGTGTCATAAACCTTCCAAAAAATTTCATAATTTTTGGAGCTCGGTGCCTATATTTCAAAATTCACTTAAACCATCAGCCATTTTTAAAAAATTCTGGAAACCTATTTCTTTCTTCCTCCCACTGACTTCGGGGCCCCACGTGCAAGGGTTCTCCTCCACGAAGCCCTGCCCTGGCGCCTTGCATGCCGCCACGCCGCCCCCTTCCCATGCCGGCCACCTTGTTGCCTCCGCTGCCCACCTACAAAAGGGCTATGCCGAGCCGGCCTCGCTCTCCTGCTGCCATTCCCCTCCTCCTCCTTCCCTCTGCTGCACACCAGGAAGCCCAAGCGTACACACACCACTCACGGCCGCCGCACCGCCCACACCTCCCCTTGCCGCGCTGGCGAGCCCCTCCACCATCGAAGCGCGTCAAAACGTGTCCCCAACCGCCCCAAGCAAAAGCCCTCAATCAATTTTGGTCTTTGATCACGAGAGCTCGTGCCCTCATCGTCTCCCTCGCATCCGGCCGAAAGGCACCGCCGCTGCCACCATCACCTCTCCGGTGAGGTACTCATCATTACCTAGACATAGAGCACCCCTGGCCTCCCTATGATCTCCCCCATCGCTCACCCGAGCTCTAGGGCTCCACAGCGCCACCCCCACGGCAAGCTGCCTGCGCTGCTCATGGCTTGCACCACCAGCCCTCCTCGGCTCCTCCCCAACGCCTTCGACTACTCCGGTGAGTTCCCCACGCACTACCCATGCCCATGCTCCCCTCCATTTAACCCCCACCCGCTCTGGCGCCGTTTCTTCTCCAGGCCCGGCCGCCACACGCCACCGCCAGCACGCCCCAGCGCCGCCCGAGCTGCGTCGCTACCACCCCCGTGGTCGCCTCACTCGGTCGATTCCATTTTCCCCGTCCATGGCAATCACCGTCGCCTCCTCCGCTGGCGCCGCCCTTGCCCTAGCCTCCTTCGGTCCTCCCCTATGTAGCTATGTCTCTTTCTCTGTGGTGCATGGTAGTGGGCTCTCTCTGTATGTAGGTATGTGCGTATGTATGGAATAGGTACAGATACATGGTTAGTGTACTGTTATCATATAACCTACAAAGACAAATCGATGAATATTATCTAAAAATGTTAGTTAGTGATTAGAGATAGCAAGTTAGGCAATTAGTGGTTAGATGCTAATTAGGTGACAAATAGTAGTACTAACCGATAGTGAGATGAACAAGTGATTGGTTTAGGACTTTTTGAGGGAAGTTAGAAATGATTATGAAGCTAATCTCTACTACTTAAAAGAAGGAATCGGTGGCGGTCCGTCCTCCCACTATCAATTACGTCCATCAGATCAACCATCAATCAACGGTCCGGATTATCTCACAGCAATAAACCGCCAAACCCTAACGGACCGGCGTCAAAAATCACGCACAGCGCACTCGCGACAAACCCTAGCGAGCCAGCGTCCGTCTCGCAAAAATTATACAAAAATTTATTTTCAGTTGCAACGCATGGGCACGTGACTAGTGTCATATAGGAACATTGCTAGCAAAGATTAACTAGTAGGAGGCTAGTTAGTTTATGCCATTTCAATCAGCGCCTTGCAAGTTCAAATCCAGGATATAGGATAATTCAAAATGGTCAAGTATATGTATAGCCTTAAACCTGATAAACAAATCTACTTAAAAAGTATGCTAGGGCGATTCATGTAAGCTGTTGTCATTTCTAGTTCGAATATAGATTTAAATCATGCTAAAATGATAATAGTCATAAGGTTAGTAGATTAATATAAATCAAAGTGTCAATATGTAAAGATATTAACTGGTCATCATTAAGACTCAGTTAGGAAGTCAGCATGGGGAGATATAAATAAACAAAAACTTTGGTTAATAATCTATTAGGTTTTGGGTTCAAGTGTATATGTCTTAGTTAAATACTTCCATAATGGCTAGGTTCCACTTAGTTGGGAAGTTGACCCAAATCCTATCAGTGCTACAAAATAACCATGAGAGATCACTGTGTCACTAGTTGACAACCCTAAGATCCCTTAGCTAAAATGTAGTAGTAACAAATATCAACTAGGGCAACAATATGACAATTGCACTTCACCTATAATTAAGTCTTAATATCAAATAGAAACTAAACTGCGAGTCCAAACCATGTAAGATCTTCCATTGGGTAAATGATAATAAAATGAAGCTAATCACAAATAACCTCAAAGATGGACCCAAAACCCGTAAACATAACTAATCAAGTTATAAGGCTAATATCTAACTAATGCTTGGAAATTCTAGCTAAGACTCATGGAATTTCCTTGATAAATATAAATTGATAAGATCAACTATTAAATGTGCTAGGTCCCATGTGTCAATGAGACTTATGTATACCGAGAGCGAACCTCGCACCTACATATAGGTCTCACCTGACTTTCATGGAACTTCCTCGGTAAATAGGAAATAACAACTCCTTTGGATATACTTCGTCTGAAGTATTTCCTTCATCAATTCCACTAGGTATGATTAGTTTCATTTGGAATACTTATGTCCTTCAAGATGCCATTAGATATGTTTACTTTCATTCAAAGTGTTTCCTTTATTTGGATGTATTTGGATTTGGCTTATTTTCGTGTGTATATTTCAACGACTCCGGTGAAACTAATTTATTTGAAGAGTTAGAACCTCAAACATACGAGCAAGGCAAGTTACACCCTTTAATCATATTTGAGCCCAGTATTTAAAATTATTTAAATTCTATTTTAAACTATTATTGCATGCTTATTTATATTATAGTAATTTAAATTCATGTTTTAAATTACTAGTAAATTCCTCTAAAATTCATGTTTTAAATTACTAGTAAATTCCTCTACCATTGTACAGCCAATATTGAATTTGAAATTGTCATTCTCTTGTCACCTTAGTGTAAAATCTGGTTGGTACACTAGTGTAACTAGAACATGTAGGAAAATTATGCTTAGTCAAAGTTTAGACCAAAAATCTTGATTTGTGGAATTTTATGCGATCATGATTTAAAATGAGACTATGGTATTGTGTTTACCATAGAAATTTTAGCAAATGATTTAACTATGAAAAATAAATAAAAGCTGGTTTAGATTTGGGCAAAATGGATGTTTGGATGGTGCAGATTTATGCACGGGGTCTATTCATTTCTATAAACAAGACCAGGGTTTTTATGGAAAGTCGTCCAAGTCAGTTAAGTACCGGTCTTCGAGCCGCATCTTACATAGCCCCATCATACTACCACATGTGCTGTGTGGACGGGTCTAGGCTAAATAATTTACAATATTTCACTATGGTTGTGCCATCTGGCTGTGTGGGTGTCTGAGTGACTTATTATTCCCACCTGGCACAAGAGGGGGCTTCCGGCGGTGAGTCCAAAGGAAGCAATAACTGAAGGATCACGGGAATGCTACGATAGTACAAAACAAAAATTTACCGTGCAACCAAGGGACCTTCGCTAGTAATAGATCACGAGATTACCACTAGACGCGTCGACTCGTAGCGGAAGTAGAGTCAATGTAGCGGGTTGATGCAGTTGTAGTCGTACTCGCCGCACGTCTTCTTCTCCGAGTCTTGTGATCGTCACGAGTTGCAGATCGTCCTAGTGCCGATGCTTCGCAACTTCTTCTCCGAGTCTTGTGATCGTCATGAGTTGCGGATCGTCCTAGTGATGATGCTTCGCAACAATACCTCAAAGGTATCCACACGTACGGCGGGGATACCACGCGCTAGAGTGCTAGCGCCGGCAGCGTGGTATGAGGAAGGCGTGGCTGTTAGGGTTTCGGGAACTCTTCAAAAGATCGTCACACCCCTTGTCACCGCCCAACTATTTATAGGCATCCATAATGGGTCTCGTACTTGAGGCCCATTAGGAACTCGTGGCCTACAAGAATTCGGATCACCATCCAAGTTAGCCCTTTAAGTGTGTGATGCTATAGGTTCATGTGTAATCGGTTGTGACTCGGAAACTCTTTTTCGACAACTAATCGTTAGCGGTACCTAGCAGCACATAATGATTCCCAAACATACATAGAATATATCGGACGAACCTTAAAGCAATATGATCTACGACCAGGTCCATATCACTAACGACCAGCTTGTGTATCTATATGGCAAGTCCATATTTGGTCTCAACTAATTTGTAACTCCTTACGACCAGGTTTCGACCACTTAGTGACCATGTTCGACCAGCCTACGACCAGCTCGTATCTCCATACGACTAGTCCGTATCTGATCGAACTAAAAGACCTTCTCGTGTATTCTCCCTTTGCTTCACGATGTCTGGTTGAACTATATGTGAGATGTTGTATCATCCATGGACTGTTCAATACTTTCTCGATCAAGTGTCGAATAACTTCATGTGGTCGACACTGACCACTAGTGGCATGGCCATGCACTTTCTTTATCCGACGACAACTAGGGGCCTAGAGACATCTATCATGTTATGTTAGGAGGGGCAAATCCCATATCCGACCGGTCATATCCCTCCACATGTTTCATAGCATACCCGAAAGCTACCTTTATAACTACCCAGTTACGAGTAGCGATTGGCAACCCCTAAGAGTGCTACTACACATGTAGGAAACCATGCTGATCTCAGGTCTAAGGATTATACATCATCATTGCTTGAGACCAACCAATGATACATAGAATCGTAACAATCTCAATACTGTCTCAAGGTGGGTCTTTTCCAACACCATGTTCTCTAACATGTGTCCATATCCATGACTTGTGAAATATAGTCATCAACCAATACATATGCTAGTCTATTCATATGTGTTCTCATATGTTTCTGACTAGGGAACTTTTAAGAATAATCATCTTAGAAATATAGAGTTTCACAATCAAGTCACATACTTGATATTAAGTATTATTGATATTATTCTAGGAACACGAAAACATATTATCCAATGTTATGAACATAATGAAATATAATCATCTTTATGATTGCCTCTAGGGCATATTTCCAATAATAACTATGTAGGAATAGTGCATTGTAAAGGCCTTGTGATAGTTGCTTAGTCGTAAGCTAAAACATCCCAAATTTTTAGGGTTTTTTTGAAAAAATTTGAAAATAAAAATAATCATTTGATTTTGTTGAATTGCTAAAGATTTCGGCACCGCTCTTCCTCTCTCCGCCGGTCACTCCGTCAAGCCTCGCCGTTGAAACTGTGTGCCTTGGGTTTGCCTCGCTCCCCTCTCCCCATTGCTACCTTCACCGCCAATCACCGTGGCGCATAGCGCCGGCAAGCCATCGGGCCCGAAGAGCCCCGTCACTAGATTTCGCTGCACTGCCGCTTCAAGCTATGGTTGAAACCTCTGTAATATCCCAATTTTTTGAGCTCTAAAAATCCTTTGAATAATTACTTGTTGGAAATACATTATTTGAATTTCTATTAATTTTTTGTATTTTTATTTAAAGCTTAGTGTAGACTATCATGTCAAAATAATTTAATAGGGTTAATCCCAACAGTAACAATTGTCAATACTATTTTATTTGGACTCCATATATTTAGATATATTTTCTAGAATTTTTCTAAGTTTATTTGCTATTTTCTAATTGCTATTTGGATTTTCAGTATTTATTAAAAAGAAAAATCTATTTTAATTCCCCGGAACAATGGCGGGCCGAAACCCAACTACTATTCCAGTGCAGCCCAATCTTTCGGCTCGTTTCTCTCCTGCGCCGCAGCCCGGTCCAACTCCTGCGCGCACGTCCGTGCCTTCATCCGCTGATAGGCGGGTCCGCGATTCAGCATCACTGTACGGTGGGCCCGCCGCTGTCGTCATCCTCCAAACTCTTAAGTCCATGTCAAGCACGTGAGCGACGTCGTCTCCGTTTTAGACTCCCTCCTCCGGCACTATATAAGCCCGGCCTCTGCGTCATATTCTTCGCACCACCAATCTCCACCGAAACCCTACGGTGCTGGGTCCGCTCTCTCCTCCATCGCACCGAATCGAGCCGAGGAAGCTCTCCTCCAAGATAATTATCTGTTATGGGTCAAGTAGTCTCGCCAGATGAACGAAGGTACTGAGTGCGATGTGCTTCCTCAAGATATCATCTTTGACCTCCGCCTTTTGTGGTGCATAAGGCGGCCTTTAAACATCAAAGTACCGAATCGTCCATGCTAAAATCACTCTCTTTGCCCTCATCCAGCGCTTCCTAACCTCCCGTAATAGCCGGTCACTCATTGTGCTTCCCGCTTTGCGGTGCGGAATAGCCGACTCGAGAATCAATCGTGTCTCAACATGTGTTGTGCCGGCATAACAATAGGATATACCCATGCGATCAAAATCAGCAATGAGGCAATCTAGAGTAGCGGGAGTCGCTTTGCGACTAAGAGCATCTGCAACAACATTGGCCTTGCTCGATGATACCGAATAGTAAGATCATAGTCCTTGATCAACTCCAACCACCTCCTTTGCCTCAAATTCAGATCCTTCGAGTGAAGATATACTTGAGACTCTTGTGATCCGTGAAAATATCACAAGGCTCGCCAGTATAGATAATGCCTCCAAATCTTGAGCAAAGACAACCGCACCTAACTCCAAATCATGAGTGGGATAATTCGCTCGGCTTCTTTAGCCGCTCGACGCATAAGCAATTACCTTACCGTCTTGCATGAGAACACACCAAGACCCACTCGAGACGATCTGAAAAGATCAGGAACCGCTTCTGGCTCGGGAAGGGTGAGAATAGGAGAGGTCACCAACTTTGTCCTTCAAAATGCGTAAACCTAGCTCACACTCATCACCCACTTGGAATCTCACACCTTTCTCGAGTAAGTGAGACATCGGTTTGGCGATGATAGAGAAATCTGCACAAAGCGCCGATAATATCCACCAATCCCAAGAAACTCCTCACCTCCTTCACATTAGTCGGCTCTTCCAATCCACCATCAGAGAGACCTTGCTAGGATCAACAAAGAATACCCCGAGGGTTAATCACATGACCGAAAACCCACTTCGAAATCCAAACTCACACTTCTTCAATTTAGCATAAAACTTGTGCTCTCTCAAAGTATCTAAAACCGACCTCAAATGACGCTCATGATCCTCATTGGTCTTGGAATAGATAAGAATATCATCAATGAACACCACCACGAAGTCATCTAGATACTCGTGCAACATGTTGTTCATGGTTTCCATAAAATGGCAGTGCATTAGTCAATCCAAAGGACATAACTTTATACTCATAATGCCCATACCTGGTGGAGAAAGCAGTCTTCTCTACATCCTGCTCACGCACACGGATTTGATTATACCCTGACTGGAGATCGATCTTGGAGAATACTTGAGCTCCATTCAACCGATCAAACAAGTACTCAATGCGAGGCAATGGATATTTGTTCTTGATTGTGACTGCATTAAGTGCACGATAATCAATACACATGCGCCAACTCCCATCCTTCTTCTCTGTGAATGTAGCAGAGCTCCCATGGCGATACACTACGCTGATCAAACCTTTAGCCAACAAATCATCCAATCGCTTCTTCAACTCGTCACCAAAGCGGACGTGCTAATCGATAAGGAGACATCGAGATGGGGCGAGTACCCGGAACAAGATCAATGCGAAACTCCACATCTCGTGCAGGTGGCAATCCCGGAAGCTCAGCTGGGAACACATCTGGGTAATCACTGACCACCATAATCTCCTCAATCTGCGAAGCCACACTCGGTTTCTCAGCAAGAGCTAAAAGAAGCCCGATTTCACGCACGCGGACCCGGAACAATCCGACCAACATCGAAAGAGAGCGCGAGGCGCTCCTGAAAAGTCAACGTCTCCAGGCGGGTGCTCGCACAGACATCGCTCTACGTAAACAGGATATCACGGCTCGATAAGAGTGCAACCAATCCATACCAAGATAACATCGAACGGCTCCATTTGAATAACTATCAAATTCGCCGTGAACTTCTCTCCATCAATAATAATAGAACACCCAGACGCATGAGAGCTAGCAATAATACCCCGGAGAACTAACCAACACTGACTGAGAAATCCACTGCATACTCAAGTTCGCTCTCCTAGCAAACGCCACGACACAAACGAAAAGGTAGCTCCTGAATCGAAAAGGACTAAAGCATCAAACGAATCCACAAGCAAAGTACCTGTCACCACGTCAGGACGACCCGCGGACTCCGCTGTAGGCATGGCGTACACTCCAGGTGGCGCCATGGCGAAGAAGACGACGGCGGGGCGGCGAGAGCCCCAACAATCTGCTGTGGCGGTGCAGGTAAAGCCGGTCGTGCAACCTGATGCGGTGCCGAAGGTGGCGGTGCCAGTAGTACCCTACCGGAGGCGCCAAAGCGAAGGAAACGGCATCGCTGAGGAGCGATCATCATCCGAAAGACCTCGAGCAGACCCATCAAGAAGAAGATGGCACGAGCTCCCACTTGATCACGCTTAGCGGGTTACGGCGACACACCGCTCCTTGTGACCCGGTCGGCCACACCGACGGCAATCACCCGCCCAAGTGCACTCGGTATGCGGTGTCCATCACCGCACTTAAAGCAAAGCATGCCCCGCCCGGGCCAGACGAAGAGCCGAGTACCGCAAAGGAACGAGGCGCCAAGAAGGAACGGCCTCGATCGCTAGACTCGAAAGCTCGCGGTCCTCCTTGAATTTCTTGAAAGGTGTCGAACGCACCCACTTCCTCACCAGAGCTCCTCTTCCGGTCACCACCGAAACTACCCGACCCACCGAGGCTTCTTTGCCTTTGTGAGTCATCTCCAACTCCATGCCCCGGCTTGCTCCACCACAGAGTGTAATCACGGAGTGGAGTAGCTCCCAACACATGTCGGTACTCGGGATTGAGACCCAGACGGAACCTCTTGGCCTTCGAAGATCATCGTCACATCAAGGGACAAAGCGAACCAAGTTGTTGAACTCACCTCATACTCAAGAATAGACCTCTTCCCCGAGCAAAGGTCGTCAAGGCAACCTCCATCTTCTCAACAAAAGAGTAGGGTAGAACTTCCCTTGAACTGATCAACAAAATCCTCCCAAGTGACTGAACCTTGAGCGGCGGTCCTCGAAGACAACACGCCCTCCCACCAAATATCCGCCTGTTGACGAAGAGCACGGATCTCTCCCACCAACTCTCTTAGCAAAGCGGGGGTCTCATCTTGGGCCCCAACCGGAGGCGGGTCAACAAAGAACCCCTCGCCATCGACTCATCTGCAAGGGAGGTGGATCCACTAACCTCTTCCGCGCCCCGACCTCCACGATCACGCCACCACGGCCACGTCCTCTACCCCTCGGCATAGCTATCAACCACAATCAACAATACACAATGAGCTCAAAGCTCAAAATAAACTCATCCATCAATAAGCAACATAACGAAAGCGTAAAAACTATACTCGTACCTCTCTCTAACCTACTGTGCACTAGTGTGTCAAATTTTAGGTTAGTTAACCATTAGCAAATTTTAGTTGATTTAATAAACTAAAACAAATTTTAACAATTTTAGTTTGCCTAAGTTGTTAATCTATTCACCACGGACCTAAAGCCCGCTCTGATACCAACTGTAACACCCCAGCCCAACACTGAGCCTAGAATGCCACCACACTACACTTTAAACTAATAATTATCGACACACTATAGAATTATAGCAAGAAAACAATGACAATCATATCAATGGACCACAAACGAACATGTAATTATGGATCAAGCGACAATAAATAAGCAATGGGAATTATAACCAGGCAAATAATCCAAAGCAGCATCAACCAATGAATCCAACTTAATAAAGCAAATAGTCTAGTCCAAGTGATGACCTAAACTTTATTCAACCTCTAACATGTCCATGTGTAAACCAATACTGAATGAAAAGATTATCATGGCGAATGATCATGTGATGTCCATGTGCTCTACTCGCTCTCGATTCGGATCCTCGAAGATCACCTAAAGACAACAATAGAGCAAGGGTGAGTCCACGACTCAAAGAAACACATCGATATACAACGATAATAATAAATCAACAAAGAATCAATAACTTCATTATCATCACATGCACTTTCATTAATATTCTCATGATGGCTTTGTTGGGAGTAGACTAGCACTTTTCACTCAGTTCACCATAATTTACCTTCAATAATAAATTCGATTATGTCTTCCATTTGTTAATTGAGGAACTGTACTAAATAAATTTAAGACCGCATGATATTTCTCTCCATGTTATGTTTTGTTTACTGTTGCTAGTGGTTTGTTTTATTCACTCTTAGATTATACTCGGATGAATTTAGTCTTCATTCCTGCCATGCTGCTATTAAAGTTGATCTGTTTATGTTTAAATTCTTCCGCAATGTGGTTGTATGATAGTTTTTTAGGTAACATCTTGGCTTCCGAATAGCTAGGGTGTTACAGTTGGTATCAGAGCGGGCTTTAGGTCCGTGGTAATTAAGTTTTTAAAATGACACACCGTGCACAGTAGGTGGGGTTTGGGAAATCCATTGCATCTGCATTTCTAGTGATGTGATTCATTATGTTGTACTGTATCAAATTGTTTCTGTACTATTATATTGTTGTTAGTCTATGATCTGGTATGATCTACTATACCTATGAATATACTCTATGATTACTATGAGATGACCTTATATTCATAATTGATTATCTTGTCTATGCGTATTGGTAGTGGACGTTGAGAAGTTGAGTTTGTGGTTGTTGTCCTAGGTTTTGCCAGGCTACACCACTGTTCGTGGTATGAAAATAGAGAATTTCTTACCCCTGTTCCCTAGTTCTGTGTTGAGCATGAGCTCGTTGATGAAATTGTTGTCTTTCTCGAGCTTGTATCTGGTTTTCTGGTTGTAGTTTCTTGCAGTTCATGAATTTCTTTTGAAGGGGGTTATAATGAAGTGGGCAAGCTCCAATAGGTCTCTAATTGTTCTTTGAAACAATTATATTTTTTTGATTATTGTGATATTTCTGCTCCACGTGAGCGTATTTAAGTTGCAAGATTTATCTTTTCACGAAAGTTATGTTTTACCCCTGTTGGAAATTTAACCGCGTATTTAAGTTGCAAGATTTATCTTTTCACAAAAGTTATGTTTTACCCCTGTTGGAAATTTAACTCATTTGTTCGCTTAGAGTTTCGGGCATTGGAAGATTTCTTTTGCAAGTTATTTATTAAGTGTGCATTGACTTTGTATATTTCTTTTGGGTTAACTGGATGGTTGAAGTTTTATGTCTTTCTTATAAGAAGGAGAATGTTAAAACCCTTTAGTGATGTGTTGTCATACTTTATCTAGGAGGTCTTATTTAAAAAGCATTATTTGTTATGGTAGGAGTTATGAGGTTGGGTTAATATCTTGGTGCAAACTAATAACTCTTAGTTAATGTCTTCAAAAGTGAAGTTAATTTTGCCTTGATAAATATTAACCTTAAATATGTCTTCTATTTGGATACCTGAAGAATTTGTACAAATGCTAGATTCACCTGATTTTGCCATGCTAATTTGTTGTTATATATATATATATATATATATATATATATATATATATATATATATATATATGAAGTAATGGATGATGGTGGTTGTATTGACTTCCAAAACCTCGTCTTATAAATATCCCATTGCTGAAGTTTAAAGATATTTCATTCCAATTTCTGAACAAGAGTAGGACTATGAATGCTTCCATGATTAGATAATCATCGGTTGTTAGTATTAATGGTTAGAGTGCTATGAGTGGGTGCTATACGAGCGTTGAGCATTAGTAAGGGTAAATGGGCGAAATTTAATAAGTGATTTAATCTGGTGTGTTTAAAGGGTTTGTCTTGTACTAGAGTGAGCTTGTTAAAAAGAGATTTGTTTCAGCCTTGTGGCTTTCGCACTAGGTTTCTTTCCTAGAACAAGTTGTTATTACAATCCCATTTGATGCTGGAGATTTTATGACACGGTTTGTCATGTTTCCTCTAGAAGTTTATTGATGTGATAGTACGGTAAATTGATTGTTATCAAGAATGTATGTTATTGGTCTTAATGAAATGTTCATTAGTGTGAGAGTAAAGTTGATTCTTTTATAGAGAAAGAAATTTGATCGTCTTTCGTGATATTTCTAAAATGATCAAATTTCAAGTTTTGTGTTCATGATCTTTTAGGGGTTCAAGTTTGATGTGGTAAACGAAGTTTGTCGCGTGAAACAATATGTTGCAAAGTTATAATGGTTCTTCAGTGATGCGAGTGCTTTGACCTTGAATGCTCGTTTGTTCTTATCTATTAAGGTATGATATTCTCTTCTTGTGAGGCCTATGCTTTCAACTGTGGACTCCACTTATGTTCTATGAGTTCATTGTTTAATTGGTTTTCCCCTTGGTCCTGTGTTCATTGCGAGTGGTAAATGATTCACTAGTTGGTGAAAATCGTTTTCATTTGCCTCTTCCTTTGAGTAAGAGTCAGCCCATTCTTTTCACGTGTGTCTTACGAAGTGTTTTGTAATTGTTGTTGGGAGATTGATGTTAATAGTTGTAGTAATCCGACCGCCTTTGATTATATCGTTCAAACGAGAATATTTTGATGTTAATAGTTTAGCTTTCGTGATATTTTGGAGCTCATGAATCATCTAGTAGTTGAAATTATTTTGAATAACTTGAGATATTGTATTGTCCTGTTGCTTCTGAAGAGATTCGTGTGATTTTAATATTAAAGTCTCTTTGGTGTGAGAGGGCAACGTGAGGTTGCAATCAAAGAAAATTATGTTGGTTCCTTTAAGAGTAGAATAATCTGCTTGCTTTTCGTGAAAACTCGCAAATGAAAATGTTTCGAGTTAGGTGGCTGAGATCATTTGGATCTCATGTTTCATGGGTAGTTGAATTGTTCTGAGCAAATATGACGTGTTGAAGAATTTTATTGATTCTGAATTAGATCTTGTGGTTTGGACTAAAGACCTTATCTTGTTCGTTGTGGCATAGTGTTGTTAGTCAAAGGATTAATTTCAATGTTAAAGGAAAGAGTGCAGTAGGAGTATTTGAGAATTTGAGTCAGGTTTTGTAACTTGTGGTTATTTGAATCATTCCTAAACTTTCTGCTCTCTCCGCTCAAGAGATGTCGAGTTTCAATCGCAATGTCTTTTTTTATCGGCTGTTATTTGCTATTCTCCTTTTGAGGGATGTGTGCCCTCAACTGTGAACTCAACTTTCGTTTTCCAAGATCACCATTATCAAAATATTTCTTTTGGTTTCGTGCTCGCTGTGAGGAGCAATGTTTTCATGTATGACAAAACTTGTCCTTGTTCGCCTCTTTCTTTTGAGAAAGAATCAACATTTTATGTTGCAAAGTTTTACCAAGTGTAAATTGGCAATTGTGTGGTGGTGGTTAAGTATTGTTAGGGGTGAGATTGTGCTACCAAGCTATTGGAGGAGTATTAGAAGATGAATTGGTTTTGATCTGTACCTCTTGGAGGAAATTTGATTCACATGGAATGTTTGGCTTCGAAATAAATATGAATAGTGTTACGACTGAATAGAACCAATGGTGTAGTGAAATTCCAGAATTCCAGTTCATGTTGAAAGATCGGGGATTATCGAATGTATGGAAACCTTGATTAATTTTATAGAATAACGCAATTGGATAGTATTGCGAGATTGTGTGGATGATTTCTGATAAGGTCAATGAGTGAGTATGTTAGAATTGTGGGAATGATAGAGATTTAATCCGATGATTTCACTATCTGTCATAAGAGAATTTGTTGTAGAGGTCTGGGAGGTTAAATCTGGGCTTTGTATTGTTATGCTAGGCCTTTGATCGCACAATGATTGTGTGTAGAGAAAGTAGAATAATGAAGTTTCCTGGGCAGTGGAATGATCATTGATAGAACCCTTCTGATGTAATACATGAACGTGCGTGCTAAGGATTTTGAGTTGGGGTTCTTGAAAATTGGAGGTAATGTGATTGTGTGGGACCAATTTGGTGATGCTTCGGGTGGCTTCTATCAAATTAATTTTGTTAGTTGAAGGAGTTGCCTAGAGTATTCGGTGGATTCAATAGAGCCTCTCTACAATGGTGTGGATGATGTATTTCAGTTTGAGCATAGCCTGAGAATGTTTGATTAAGAGGTTTAAGCTCTTGTGGTATGCGATGAATCTGAATTCCAAGGTTCGAGAGAAGTTTTATTTCTAAAAGAGAAACAGAGAAAAATGATGTTTGCTCGGATAGTGAAGCGTTTTCTTGATTATCATTTGAGCTTTATGTTGTTGACTGATGTCTTCCACAATTTGGGTTGGCGTTGTTTTGACATGTGTGATTCTTTCCAGTTCAGATTGAATAAAAGGAATATTTGATTTGGGCATTCGAGTGAATTTCTCATTTGGCTTTCGTGGTATTCATTCGCAAATTGCCTAATTAGAAGTTGGCATATCGCATTGACCGTCTCGGGTTCTGATGCGAAGTACGCATCGTTTAGTGTATTCGAGTGTTAAGTGAGTAAGTGATCAATTCCAAGTTGGAATGTCGTTAAAGACGTTGGCCAACGAGTAGGGTCTTACCTTCGATTATTTTCTGATGAATGTACCTGCAATTGCCGGGTTGAGCGTTAGGTCAGACGAGTAGTACGTCCTTTTGTTGTGGTGTCATCAGTCCAAAAGTGAGGCCATTTGGAAATTTAAGTCTCGCATGTGCGAGCAGTATCCAGACCTGTTTGCTTCGGGTACATGTTAATCCGTTGTTTCCAATTCTGTGGTATTCTCTTCTTGTATTCGTTTCGACGGTTAGAATTCGGGGTTGAATTCTGTTAAGGGGGGTAGAATGTAATATCCCGAAATTGAATCGACTTATTGGAAGAGTCTCGGGAGAGGAGTGAAATAAAAATCCAGACTAATCCTTTTCTTCGGGGGGTTTTCCGTGTATTTCTGGCAACCTAGGCTTGGGTTGTAGCCCAGGAGAGGCCCATGAGGGGGGGCCTGCCTAGAGGGTGGGTTTTTCCTCCCCTAAACCCTAGACTTCCCCCTCTCTCCCCCACTCCCCCCAAGCCGCCACCCCTCCCCACCTTGGCGCCGCCCCTATGGCTCCCTGGCGCCGATCCTTGCTTGTGGTGCCGCCCCTCCCTGCCATGGTGTTGCTCCTCCTACCGCCGGTTTACGCAAAGGAGAGGTGGAGGGAGACGAGGGGAGAAAGGACGAGGAGAGGGATCTTCTTTGTGGGGGGATCAACCAGCGTCTCCCTAATATTCTTCAAGGGTAATGAGTCGTTTCCCCGCTGTTTGTTGTCGTTTAGATGCGAATTGGATTAGTTTGATTGGATTGAATTGATGTTGTCAGAAAGTTCAGATCTGTCCAGTCTGTTGCGTGGCCGGTTTTGACCTCTTAGAGGCCGATCTGGAGGTTCTCACATTCTAGAGAATTGTAGCCACGGTTCTTAGGTTTTCATAGCCAGTAAGATCACCAGATTCCGATCTATGGTTCAAAAGTTACGATAGATTCTTTCCTGCTGTCCTGAGAAACCAGACAAGAATTGTCAGTATAGTTGTTTAATAAAATATGACTTGGTTAGGATCAGATTCAGATTTTTCACCCAAAACTATTTCTGTAGATAATTTTATCATCTTTCCATATTGATAAAGAACACTCAAATTGGACTTATATATTTAAAGTTATGTTATGTTCTTCGCTGTTGTTCTGATCATCTGGACATATGTCTGTCATGCATTTTCACCTGCAGTTTAGTCAAATATTTTTGCAGAATTAGGAAATATTGTCAACTAGAGTTTTGTAGGTTTGCTCGTTTAGTTTCATTGGGCACTGGACTCATATTGTTCCTATTTACAAATCTTTAGATATGAATTTTTCTGTGCCGCTGTCCAGAGTCTTTTTAGATGGATGAATTGTATGTTTTCAGTTCGGGTCTATTCGTTGTATTGGATAGTCAGTGGGTTATTGTAGATCACCGGTAGCATTTGATATCATGTTGTTCTTATTTCGAGTACATAATTGTATAGGCGGCGAGACAACGAGTGTAGGAGCACCTTCGTTGCCTCCTAGCACGTCACATCGCGGAAGGCAAGTACAATGTGTAAACATGTAGTGATTTCTGTGAATGATGGTTTTTGTGTTGTTAATTTTATGATTCATGTTCATATTCCATGTTATATATTCCATTCTTATTTGATAATCCATGTGGAAGAAAGTGGTGACATTCATTGCATATGTTCATTCCAGTCATGCGTTGTTCATGTTCCGTCCACGGGAGTGCAATTGTAAAGACCTATCAACTCAAGTATGGGCATGTAAGACCCACCATTGCAATGTGGGCAAATTTCGGACACCCGTATGAAACATTCTTCATACGGTGATTGGATCCCTGGACTTTGTTAAGTACGGGCTTAGGTGAACACCGACGGGTGTGTCACTCGCTATACCGGTATGAGCATGTGTGCAGTCCATTCCTTTCAATGCATCTATTCATTCCATACATACACATATGTTTCCAGAGCTGAGTTCATAATTCATAATGTAGTTGACATGTTCAGAATTTTGTATGATCAATTGTTTATTGTACTTGCTGAGTTTCGACTCATTCTTGTTTTCTTTATTTATTTAGGTGAACGTTGATGATGGATTTGTTGGGAGGGAGTAGACCAACACTTTTCACTCAGTTCACCATAATTTACCTTCAATAATAAATTCGATTATTTCTTCCATTTGTTAATTGAGGAACTGTACTAAATAAATTTAAGAATGCATGATGTTTCTCTCCATGTTATGTTTTGTTAACTGTTGCTAGTGGTTTGTTTTATTCACTCTCTAATTATACTCGAATGAATTTAGTCTTCATTCCTGACATGCTGCTATTAAAGTTGATCTCTTTATGTACTTAGAGGAGTTACAGTTTAAATTCTTCCGCAATGTGGTTGTATAACAGTTCTTTAGGTAACATCTTGGCTTCCGAATAGCTAGCGTGTTACAGACGACGGGAAAGGTCTACGACCACCTAACTAGTGGGGCCCACCTGGCAGAGGGACAAAGGCACGACGCATGGTTCACGAGCAACCTGGTACGGGAAGATGGGCCGGGAAGGAATAGGAAATGTGTTTCGGCCCGACACTGTTTCTGAGATTTTAAATAGATTTTCCTTTTTAGAAAATACAGAAAAGGCAAATAGCAAATGAACTCGGAAAATTTGTAGAAAAATCTAGAAAATATATTCGACCGCATAGAACCCAAATAAAATTGTTTTAACAATTGTTGATGTTGGCATTAATCATATAAATTCTTTTGATACTGAAAGTCCATGTTAAGCTTTATTCAAATTCAAATAAAATACAAAGGGTAAATTTTCCAACTACTAACTATTTAAAGATCAAAAAATTGGGATGTTACAAACCTCCCCCCTAAAGTTATCTCGATCCCGAGATTCAGGCTAGTAAGAGAAAAGGCTAGGAAACTCGGCTTTCAGGTCTGTAATACCCCGGCCTGCTCGTAGCGTGGCCCATGTGGCCCATGAGGAGTTGTGTGGTGGGATTAGTCCCACATTGCTTGTCTCAAGTGAGTTGTAGTGGTATATAATGCCTGTTGGATCCAAACGTAGCACCTCGGATTAACCCTTTTACGAGCGAGGGCGAAAGTGTAAGCGGGTGCTATGTGTGGCGGGTCCGCCCACGGTGGTTTGGGCATTGAGCCGATTTGGGTCGGGTGTTACGGATGGTATCGAGCATCAACCTTATTGCAGGCGCGTGCGGAGACAGGCGCGGGCATATGGCGCATGGCGCATGTGGGCGGAGTGGACACATGGCATGGCATATGTGCGAAGACGGACGACGGACGTGTCTTAGGGGTGGTTACGGGCATTTGCCGCAGTATGCGATATCTTTGAGGGCGTCGGCCCTTAAGGGGGGGTGAGTGTAATACCCCGGCCTGCTCGTAGCGTGGCCCATGTGGCCCATGAGGAGTTGTGTGGTGGGATTAGTCCCACATTGCTTGTCTCAAGTGAGTTGTAGTGGTATATAATGCTGTTGGATCCAAGCGTAGCACCTCCGGTTAACCCTTTTACACGAAGCGAGGACGAAAGTGTAAGCGGGGTGCTATGTGTGGGCGGGTCCGCCCCACGGTGGGCTGGGCATTGAGCCGATTTGGGTCAGGGTGTTACAAGGTCTTCTTCACACTCCCATGTTGCTTCTCCTTCTGAGTGGTTGTTCCACTAAACTTTGCAAAAACGAACGGTCTTACTTCTGGTCTGACGCTCTTCGATATCCAAAATCTTGACTGGCTACTCCTTGCAAGTGAGATCTTCTTTCAACTCAATTGAATCTAAGGGAGTTTGTTCTGACGCCACAGGATGACACTCTTCAACTGAGAGACATGGAACACATCATGTACTCCAACAAAAGACTGCGACAGTTCAAGCTGATAGGCAACTTCTCCCCGACGATCTAAAATTCTGAATGGACCAACATATCTAGCGGTAAGCTTCCCTTTGGCATGAAACCTTCTAACACCTCTAAGTGGGATAACTCGAAGATAAATGAAATCTTCTAGTTCGAAGCTGAGGTCACGATGATGATTATTAGCATAGCTCTTCTGTCTGGACTGAGCTATCTTTAATCTTTTTCGGATCATAGACACTTAGTCTTCTGCCTCTTGAATAATATCTGGTCCAAATACTAGACATTTAGTTGTTTCTAACCAACTCAAAGGGTTCTGCATGCACAATCATACAAGGCTTCAAATGGTGACATTTGCAAACTAGCTTGGTAACTATTGTTGTACAAAAATTTTGTATACGTCAAACTCTTATTCCAACTGGTAGCATTAGCTAGAGCACATACTCTCACCATATCTTCTAATATTTGATTTACTCTTTCAGTCTACCCATCTGTGTGGGAGAGATACACAGTACTGAAATTCAGGTGAGTTCTCAATGCTTCATGTAGACTTTGCCAAAAACGAGAGGTGAATTGTGATACTCGATTTGATACTATCTTCTTAGGCACACCATGCAAACAAACAATTCTTAACATGTATAACTCTGCAAGGCGATCCCTGAGTAGGTGGTTTTGACTGGCAAGAAATGAGCAACTTTCGTCAAACGACCAACTATTACCCAAATCGAATCATAACCTGATTGAGTCCTGGGCAAACCGGTAATGAAATCAATTCTGATTTCCTCTCATTTCCACTCTGGAATCTTCAGTGGTTGCAACAAACCTGTTGGTCGCTGATGTTCTGCCTTTACTTTCTGACACACGTCACACAAGGCGACAAACTCTGCGACTTCTTGTTTTAAATTTGGCCACCAAAACTTATTCTAAACATCCTGATACATCTTAGTACTTCCAGGGTGAATGTAATACTTTTAGTTATGGGCTTCCTTCAAGATTAACTGTCTCAAACCATCTATGTCTGGCACACAGATATGTCCATTAATCCAAAGCGTATCTTTATCATCCTTGGCGAAATCTTTAAATTTACCTACTTCCATCTCAAGCATGATATCCGCTATCACGGGATCCTTTAGTTGAGCAGTGTGAATCTTCTCCTCCAGTGTAAACTGACCACAAATCCTTCGGCCACCACTTCTAACTTCACTCCGAAACTCTTCGTGAAGTTCCGGACAATTCCCTTTTACTTCCAAAGTATTGCACTAGCTCTTACGACTTAAAGCATCTGTAACGACATTGGCTTTACCCGGATGATAGTGGATTCTAAGATTATAATCCTTTATTAACTCTAACCATCTTCTTTTCTCATGTTCAGATCGGACTGAGTGAAAATATACTTTAGGCTTTTATGATCTGTGTATATCCCACAACGATTACCGATGGGGTAATGACGCTGAATCTTTAAAACATGCACAACAACAGCTAGTTCCGGATCATGGGTAGGGTAATTCTCCTCATGAGGTCTCAATTGCCTTGACGCATAAGCAACAACTCTTCCTTCTTGCATCAGGACGCATCCTAATCCTTGATGTGAAGCATCATAATAGATATCGAAATCATTTCAAATATCCTGCAGAATTAGCACTGGAGTTGATGTCAAATGTTTCTTCAACTCTTGAAAACTTTCTTCACAAGCTGGGTTCCAAGTGAACTTTTTCTCCTTCAATAATTGTGTAAGAGACTTAGCAATCATCGAGAATACTTCGATGAAACGGCGATAATATCATGCCATTCCCAAGAAACTACGAATCTGAGTAATGGTCTTGGGCTTCTCCCAATGTAATACTGCTTTAACTTTACCGGGGTCAACTGCTACTCCTTCGGTTGTCATCACATGACCAAGGAAATCGACTTCTTTTTTTTTTCTAGAAATCACATTTGCTGAACTTAGCATACAACTGATGCTCTCTAAGTGGCATGTTCTTCTTCTGTATTTGAATAAACTAAAATGTCATCAATGAACACAACCATAAACTTGTCTAAATATTCTATGAATACTTTATTCATCATGTTCATGAAGTATGCAGGAGCATTAGTCAGACCAAAACACATGACTAAGAACTTAATGTCTGTACCGCGTTAAGAAGGCGGTCTTTGGTATATCCTTCGGACAAATCTTCAACTGATGGTAATTTGATCGCATATCAATCTTGGAGAACACGTGATGAGGACATCCCTCCTTCGGATACACGCACTACACAAGACCCTCCAGATCTGGGTGCTGAACTACACGGTCCTATGACAAGAGCTAGAGCACGCACTTAATCGATCAGGTAAAGTCGTTTCTAGGGCTGAGTGTATTATCTGAGAACTCTATGATGCTGCCTAATGGAGATGATTTACTTGTACTCAGGAATCAAGGCCTACAACCAGTTCAAGAAGGTCCACGACCAGTTCCGCAGGGTCTACGACCACTACAAGAAGACCTACGACCAGTTCAAGAAGGTCCACGACTAGTTCCGCAGGATCTACGACCACTACAAGAAGACCTACGACTAGTTGATTCGATTGGAGCAATCTACGACCAGAAAAGCGAGCACAGTACTCGTTGGATACAATCTACGACCAAAGATAGCATGGACTCTTCAAGACCACCCTAGGGCCACCCTACGACGGATCTTCGACGTAAATACGCAACACAAGGTGCTGCGTCACCGTTTTGGAAACTAATAAGACTTTGTAAACGTGATGAGGTCGGAGTCCAGGTTGTGTACGCTACATCCCACGGCCGCACAACCCTAGGTCGATCTCCTCACGTTCCCCTATATATATCGATGAGCGCCATAGTTTAGAGGTGGGTTTTTCTTAGATTATTCTGCCAATTGCAGTTTCGCCGATTATCGGTTTGAGGAAACCCACTTGTAAACTTCATCCATATCCGCAATACAATTTAGATTGCATCTACCTTGTTCTTGTGAGTTGCTTCGATTGCTTGCAGGAACAATAACCTTCGTGGTAAGGTCGATCGCGTGCAAGCGTGGTCGATAACGACAGGCGTGCGGGTGTAGCGAATTGCGAGGTGACGATCTGTTGGTCGGAAGCCTCAAAGCGTCAACGTCCTCACGACGAACCAAATCGAACCTATCGGAAGATCGGGCCGCCATGACTCATCAACACGCCTGCTCCTTTTATCTGATCAAACAAATCATCAATTCTGGGCAGTGGATACTTGTTCTTGATAGTAACTTCGTTGAGAGAACAATAATCGATGCACATTCTCATGCTTCCATCCTTCTTCCTGACAAACAAGACTAGCGCTCCCTATGGTGATGAACTAGGTCTTATGAAATATTTCTCAAGAAGTTCTTCAATGTGTTTCTTCATTTCTACTAACTCATCGGCTGACATCCGATAAGGTCTCTTTGAGATTGGTGTCGTTCCTAGCACTAGATCAATAACAAACTCAATGTCACGGTTTGGTGGCATTCTTGGCAAATCTTCTGGAAAAATATCAGGACATTCTCTGACAATAGGTACATCTTTGAAAGCAACGGTCTTCATGTTATTGACTAACAGATGTCCATCGCGTACTTAGGTAGCTAGAAACTTCACTTTCTTTCTATTGGTATCTTTAATTGTTACGGCTCTTTGGCCACAATCTAGCACAACTTTGTGCTTTGATAACCAATCCATGCCAAGTATAATATCCAAGGTTTGGGTGTCTAAGACGATTAGGTTGGCTAGAAACTCAACTCCAGCTATGAGTAATTTAGCTCCTAAACATCCCACTTTAGAGCTTAGCTCTTCTCCAGGCAACTGGACTAACAGAGTATGTTTAAGATGCATAACTTTAAACTTATTCTTGGTTGCAAAAACACCAGAAACAAACAAATGCGAAGCTCCAGAATCAAACAAAACTGATGCAGGTAATGAGTTAACCATAAACTTACCCAATACGATGTGGGGTGCTTTCTGGGCTACTTCCAAGGTGACGTGGTTGACACGGCCTCTGACCACGGATTGCGGTGCTCCTTCGGATTGACCGACAACTGGAAAGGCTCCCTGGTTGTTGCTTTGCGCTGGCGTCTTGGCTGGTGTAGCTCCTAGGTTAAAACGAACTGGAGTCACTGTTCCCTTCTGAGGACAATGGTTGGCGAAGTGCCCTAGCTGACGGTAGGTATAGCAAATTCTTGGTCCATTCTGCTGGTTGCTTCCTAGATTGGTGCTGACTAGAGTAGTGTTGCAAAAGTTCTAAGCGATTGGCGAGGTGCTGATGTTGGTGCAGGCGTCATGAAAGAGTTTTGCGGTGGAAAACGAGTGAACTATTGAGGAACTGTTATTGCTCTCTGCTGAGACTAATTGCTTCCTTGCTAGGCCATTCCGCGCTTCCAGTTATCCTCCAATTCTTTGTGTTTATCCTCAAGTATTAAAGCTTTATTGGCTAGCTTATTGAAATCTGGAAAGGTATGGGCAATTAAACTGACTTGCTGTCCGGTATTCTGTCCTTTTAAGAAATGACTCTAACGAGCCTTGTCAGTTGCGACATTTGCTGCAGCATAACGGGCGAGCTGAGAAAATTTGTTGAGATAGTCAGTCACTAACATGCCTCCTTGCTTGAGCACATGAAATTCATCCTTCTTCAGATCCATAATTCCTTATGGCACTTGATACTGGTGAAAAACGGTTGAAAATTCTTCACAAGTAATATTCTGTGGCGTCTCATGTGCGCCACAGAAGTTCTCCCACTATTCGACGGCAATGCCCTACATCTGATGAGTGGCGTATAGAACTTTCTCATGATCTCTATATTCGTTGATTAGCAGCTTCCTTTCGATTACGCGAAGCCAATCATCGACTTTAACTGGTGAAATATTCCCAGAGAACATTGGTAGGCGAGTCCTCATGGACTCCGCCAACTTGGACGATTCATGGTGATTATGAGTGTTTGGTGCCCCATTGTTGTTGTTGTTCTGATTGTTGCTCATATTATGTATATGTTTCATCATCGTGTACATCATCTGTGTCTGAGCTGCCATAAAAGCTCTAAAGTTCTGAAGATCAATTGGGGGTGCTTGTGGCGGAACTGTCCCTGTTGGTGTTTGTTCATTCCCTTCTGACCCATTGGTTCCAGAACAACCAGCGGCGACGTTGCGAGTCTGAACCATCTAGTGAAAACTCCATGGATTAGATAAGGTAGCAAGCACAAGATAAGTTAAGAATTAATCGAGGGAGTAGATAAAACCCAACAAACACAGCTTCAAGAAATCAACTGAAATACTTATGTTAATAGGGGTCTTAGCATGGCTGCAACAATGCCTAAGACCTTTGCAACTCATACTGCACACAGGAAAGCAAACACAAACCTAACAAATAAACTACCGCCTAAAGGGCGACACTCCTAATCTTAAACAGGCTAAACCTTAAAAACTTTAACGAACTACTCGATGAGGCAGCCTCCATAGCCACAACAGTACTCCCGCCTACTGTAGACCTGGAACTGCACTGGCATCCTTGCGGACTGGTCCTGGTGCCCTAGGACTGGTACAGCGGGAACATGCATCCCTGGTGTAGGCACAACTGACTCCTCTAGCTCTGCTAGTTCCTTTGCTTCTTCTGGGTTTTCTTCTAGTTCTTCTTCTTTTGGGCCCTTGGGTTCTTCTAGCTCTTCCTCGTGCTTATGTTTGCCGTATAATGCTTCTTCCAAGTACGTGCAACAGCTTCCACAACTCTGCAGCAAGTCATCCCTTCTCATCACCATAAGTCTGGAGATGGGACATCTGTCAAGACATTTAAAAACAGCGAGGAGAGAAGAAAATTCAGCAATAGTTGAGTTGAGAGAGACATAGGAGAAGTTAAGCAGTCCATTAATCTCGCAAGTTAATTTTTTGCTTTAGAAAATAATTTGGACACTCTAAAGACGGCTGATCTAACTAAAGTCAAGACCTACAGTTAGTATGGCTCTAATACAACCTCTGTCGGGACCCAAAAATGCAATTCTGGACCCTCTGTGCATTCTACACTAGTGCAGGATCAAGCTAGTGCACACAATATCAACATAGATAAATATTGACCCACACAAGAAAAATAATAGCATAAACGATTAATTTTGAATAACAAATAAGGCTTTTGACCTTATGGCCGAGTTTACATTTATTAAGCCATGCAGTGCTAACAGAAAATAAAAAGCAGCAGCAGGACAGATAAACTTCTGCAGAGTCTCATCAATTCACCACATGCAACCGACTCAGATCAAGACCTAATGATCAGCACCTTCGTAGAACTCTTCCTCAAAGGCAGGCGAAGATTCCTCCATTTCTATTGATTGATTACAGCAAGCATGAGTACACAACTGTACTCGCAAGTCATACCACAGAAAGCAATTTATAGATGATGACTTATTCCAAAGGAATTGCTTTTATAGTTATTTTGCATAAAGCGGCATTTGCAATTGAATATAAATAATAGATTGAAAACATATTTAAAACAAATAAACAATAGTAGTTTAACAGTTGTTTTCACAAAGACACAAGCCTAATCAAATTATTTTACATAGCCATATGACTTAGATCACACAGCTCTCTTCCCAAATATTTTATAAAAATCTACCCTTCGTGTGAAATCACTGAGTTTGTCCATGACTGCGGACGCGGCTATTCAAATAGATTGTTTAACACTCTGCAGAGATTGTATACTTTACCCACACAATACAATCAGTATAGCTAGCACTAATCATAATGAAACCTTTTAAAAACTTCATCTCAAGCACTCCCGGTATGCTTTACTGTCGTCCAACCCTTACACAGCGCTTTGGTACGACATACACCGTTGGACAGGGAAGCGGTGAACCGTCCCGTGATGGATCTACCTGGTACTCCACACCTCCACCCATCACTGAGCTCCTAACCCACAACCTGAATTGTCAATGTCAAGACTCTATAACTTACTAAGTTAGGCCTATCGCATTAGGCATGTGGTTGTACGAAAGGCCCAGTTCAATGGCGCACAAAGTTAAATCCTTAATTGACTAAAGCAAGACTTCCAATTTCTAACTATACCACAAAGATTATCGTTCCCGTTCACAAAGCTCCACCACATCACTTAGTATCCACCATTTGCCTCAGTCCAAATCCTTTCCCACCCTGTTGGTTAAGTGCAACACGTGCTCTCGCAAAGTAATAACATATAGCACACAGTTTTACACAAAGTTCCATAGTCACTTAGTCAAATTTATAATTGCGACTCAAATGATACTATTCGTCTAACCAACCCACGTTGGTGCTATGACAAATACCAATAAAATAATGAACCAACCTAGGGTGACAAAATATCAGGGCATTACAATAAGCAAGGTGGATATAAACGATTAGGATTAAAAACTACACCCCAAAAGTATTAAAATAAATACTTAAAGTAGAATACAATACTTTGAATCAAAGTAGTTTTAAAAACTGGGTTCAACATCATCAAAGGTATAAGTTGCCTTGAAATAAATTCTTATACTAGTCTTCGTCTTGGTGAACTCCTTCAAAATTCACCGAAGTATCAATGTCTACTCGCAAACAAAACAAATAAATGAAATAAATAAAAACAGAGAGGAAAAGTAACTCCAAAATTTAAATAAAAATCTCATAAAGATAGAGCTCAAAATTATATGAATTTAGGAATTTGAATTGGCTCAAACGGAGTTCGGATGAAGAAGATATGGCTTATTGAAGTTCTAAATCTAAAGAAAATACTCAAAAAGGAATTCGAGTACTGTACATCGAGTATTATTCATCGCTTTCGGCTACGCATACTTGGAAGGAGTTTCGACCACATGGTCAGAAGGTTTCGACTGCATGGTCGTAGGAGGCTAGACAAATTAGTCGTGGAAGGTTACGACAAACTGGTCGTAGAAGGTTAAGACTACCTGGTCGTAGAAGGTCCTACGGGTTCACGGGTTCACAAAACAGTGATCTAGCTGGTGGACCCCAGATGGCATAGACATGGTGTGTATGGTGGACTGGGTTTACACCAGATCGGATCTGGGTTGGAGTTCGGACTGAACACACAAGCGCTGACGCGGCCAACCGAGTAAACACGCGGGTGGTACAAGTATACATGGCAGATGAGGTGGCCGACAAGTGTGCCAACGAGTAGATGTGGCATGACACGTGTGCTCACGAGTAGATGTGGCACGACACGTGTGCTCACGAGTAGATGTGGCACGACGCCTGTGCTCACGAGTTGATGTGGCACGACACATCGACAAGACGACGACGAGGCTTGGGTTAGACCGGCAACAGCGAATGGCGGTGCTTCGTCGGCGGTGGATGCAAGCACTGGGCAGAATAGGTTATTGCGCATATACCGGTACTGGTACTGGCACGGAAGGTCGTTGGAGTTGGCCGGAATTGGTGATGAAGCGACGGAGCTGGTGCGGCTTTTGTCGGCGAAGAACACTAGTGACGTCTTATGGTCGTGAAGGGGTGCTGGAGATAGCTCTGGTAACGACGAAGACGATGGTGTGGCCAACGACGACGGGCGACAAAGACGACGGCGTAATTTGAAGAAATTGAGCGGCGGCGGCTGAACACTAAAACTTGCAATGCGGCGTCGCTGCGGCTTGAGGGGTGCGGCGTATTGGGTTTCGGGATCAGGGCAAGAAGGCGAACCCAGGGGTACTATTTATAGGCCTCGGGTGTAACGTATTTGCAAATCCCCAAATCGAGTTCGTTTGGGTCATGAGATCGATTCCGAGTTTGAAGGGGATACGGGGTACGATTCGGTTGGATTCAGGTGCAGGAGGAAGATAGATAAGATTTGACACGGTATTCCAGGATCTTTTAGTTGGAGATTCGATCTTGTCATTACGAGCTCGAAGCTCCAACAATGGCGAGCGCGGACGAGGCGCAGCGTGAGGAAGACGACAGGAAGGCTCTATGACCACTTGATAGGCGGGGCCCACTTGGCAGAGGGACAAAGTCATGATGCGCGGCGCATGAGCATCCTAGTGTGGGAAGATGGGTCGGGAAGGAATAGGAAATGGGTTTCAAGCCAAACACTGTTTCTGAGATTTTAAATAAATTTTCCTTTTTTAGAAATACAGAAAAGGCAAATAGCAAATGAACTTGGAAAATTTCTAGAGAAATCTAAAAAATATATACAGGCACATAGAACCCCAAATAAAATAGTTTCGATAATTGTTGATGTCGGTATTAATCATATAAATTTATTTTGATACTGAAAGTCCATGTTAAGCTTTATTCAAATTCAAATAAAATTTAAAGGGTGAATTTTTCAACTACTAACTATTTAAACGGGTAAAAATAGAGGTTTATAAAAGCCATGTGATAGTCTCTCCTTGATTCACATGGCTAAAGAAACGTGTGTCTATGAAGAGGTGTACTTCGAAGACTATGCTAACTAGCTCGCGTCCTCCTAATACGGCCATATGTATAACCAAAGCATTGCAAAAGGTAAAACAAAATGTTGTGAAGGCCGATAGGGTGGATGGGGATGCTGGCCAACGAGAGGGAACGTTCTCTCGGGATAAAACCCTAGCGCGTGCGTGCAGTCAAGAAAGATATGTGGTGGTATGGCAGCAAGGGTTGCATTGGCATCAGAAGAAGCATCAAGTGCATGGAACAAGTTCGTGCAAGAAGCTAAGAGAAGGAAAGCCCACAACACAAGGGAAACCAAGAGGGAGATTTGGCCATGCATGGAGAGGACGCCAGGAACATGGCATGTGGGTTGGTTCAGTTTGGATCCAATTCAGATAGCCAATTGGTGATTAATATTTTATTCCAAAACTAGAATAGTTTAAAACAGTAACCGGCTCGGATTACTGTTCACATGAATAGTAATCCGGTATGGTTTACTGTAGCAGCTCGGTACTGTTCATCCGATGTTGTGCTTGCGTGGGAGGCTATATAAACCCCCATGGCCGCACCATATGGGAGGACAAGTTATGATTTAGATAATAAAAATCAGAAAAGCCGTTTTGGCGCATATTGTGTGTTCTTGAGTCGTGATATGAGTTGGAGAGATTGAGAGAGAAAGATTGAGAGCAAGATCAAGATATCTATCTCTTGTTTCAGAATACTATTCACCTAACGCTACTACTTGCAATTCAATCTATTAGATTGGTTTGTGAGTATATTGATTTTCTTACAATTCAATTCACCGAATTGGTTTGTGAGATTGCTACTGATCTTCGAGTGTACCGTGAAAGATTGGGCCAACAATCAGGATTCATCTAATCAATTAGGTGGATCCGTATCACCTCCAGTCAATTGCCTTTGGGCATGTCGGATGGTAACCACAAGATATTTTGGTTTCCGCTGCAAGCATATCTTTTGTTGTTAAGCCTTGCGTGGCAACCTCTGTAAAACTTGACCCTAAGATCTTTTTGCTACTAAGTAATATTATTTTGTCTGCTTCATAGATATTTTGTTGTCTGGATATCATTACATCGATGTTGCAACTGCGTGAGCTAGATATTGATCTTGGACTAGTTCGGAATATAGAGAGGGCTCAAGTCCAGCAGTCCAGGGTCCCGACACATGCCTTCAGAAGCGTGTATTGGCCGACATATTAAGCAATTTATCTCATGTGAGTAAAGTTGTACAACCTCTGAAGGGTGTTAAAAACTATTCGAATAGCCGTGTCCATGGTCATGGACATGCTGAGCAAAGCCACTCAAAGTTGGACTTTGGTTTTGTTTTAAAAATAAATTTGCTAAATGTTTTTGGATAGTTTATCCAATTGGAAAATTTGGGTAGAAAGCCTGGTGTAAGGTGACAATCCTTCACCATTCGTGTATGGAGGTTTATCCTACACTTGAGAATTGATAAATCAAAATAAAAATTTGACTATTAGTACAAGATAAAAATACCTTGGAACTTAGTAAGAGTATTTCAACTGGAAAATGTAGCTTTATGCAAAACTGTGGATTTCATGGGGATATGTTCCAGATCTTAGGATGATGTGACAATTGGCAATGGCGTTTACGGTTTCTCGTTTCACGTGTTTTCGACAAAGTTCTGAGCTTTACGGGCGAGGCGGTCCGACCGTCCTTGCACAATGATCCGACGGTCCCAAATCGGTCGGGCCGGCCATGTGGGGGGTCGGACGGTGGTGACCAAAGTGGTCAAAACAGTGGGCCAAAAATAGGTGTTGTAGGCAAGTGAGGGGATCCCAATGCACTTGGTCTCATAATTTTGGAGTCTCGATAAAAGTTCTATTGGTTTAAAGTTTCGAAGGTTTGAATTTGAGGGCTTGAATTTGGCTAAGTCCCAGGCGGTCCGACCGCTCACGAGGGAGTCCGACCGCCAAGAAGCGATCCGACCGCTCACTGGGCGGTCGGACCGGTATTGACTTGAACGTCGGCCAACCGTTGGCGATGTTGTTTTGTTAGGTCAAAGTCATTGATATCGTTGCATATGGTTTGCATGATGCATGTTTTGACTAACATGGGTCAAGTTGTGAAGAACTTGTTCCCGAATTCGTGTTTGCTTGTCTATGGTTGTGCAGGTTGCTTGGTGGTCAACGACGGTCAACGGCGAGGAGGATCGGGACTAGACTTGAAGAGTTGAGGTCGAGCGATCGGCGATGCGGAGTGAGTCAATGACTCAAGCGTGACACAAGATGGACAAGGGTGACCTATTGGCAAATCCATGGCGCATGGTGAAGCGGTTTAGGTCAAAAGTTAAAGACGGCGCTTTGCGAAGCGTGCGTGTGTGACCCGTTTGTTAGTGGGCCTTAACGGGAGCCCAATTAAGTCAAACCCTAGAGAGTTCTAGGCCTCCACTATAAATAGGAGGAGTTGGGGGCTGCACCTCCTTTCCTCGCTGTTTTTACCTCTTTTGTGTTTTCAAACCCTAATTGGCTTAGGGAGAGTTGAGGTGGAGGCTAGGGCTTTTCATGGTTTGAGGAGAATTTCGTGATCTTGGATTGACCACTGATCCATGATGGTGTGGATGTAATCCAGCATCAATCACGAAATCAATCTATGCAAGGTTTGCTTGAGATAAGTCTCTTTTCGTTCTTGCTTTCAATTTTGTGTTTTTAGGGCTTTCTTTGATCCGCGAGTTTATGATTGATTCTTTCACATGAATTAGCTTGCTGTGATATGTGTGAATCTATCTAGCATCATCTTGATCATCAATCTCTCACGAACAAGCTTTAGGATCAAGTTTTCGTTCTTGCCCGGTTTTAGACCTTCTGTTAATCAATTGATAATTGCTCAAGATCGTTCCAAGAATTATCATAATATTCGATTGGAATAGGTCCTCAATAGCATAGAGAAGGTGTATGCAAAGTTTCGTGAAGTTTGGAGTTGAGAATCAAAAGTTAGACCTAATTGCATCTTCGTCATCGGTGATTTTCTTTGTTTGGATCGGTTACATGATCGCCGGTCCGATCGCCCCGTCACCACCGGTCCGACCGATTCGGAGCGGTCCGACCGCCCGATATAATGGTCCGACCACCCGACAATCGGTCCCGACCGGTTCGATCTGAGGTCGACCGCCAGATGCTTGTGTTGCTTTGATTCTTCTTGATTATTGTCGCATTGCTTAGGGGTTTTAATTGGATTCAATACTAGTCTTCATTTGTCTTGGTATATTGATCTTCATAGCTTTCTAATAGCTACTGGAGTGAAATTGTATTGAGTTCATAATTTGTGAAAAAGTGAGCGTGCTCCTATTCACCCCCCTCTAGTCGCATTTACGGTCCAACAAAAACAATCATATTTGACATTATCCTACATGCATTATATCTGTTATCTGGTGTAACATATGGAGTACATTCATTTGTACTCACCTTGCTTAATAAATTGTTGATAAGGAGAACAGTATTACGAGGAGGATGGAACTTTGAGGACTAGGCTACGCCCCTAGACGATTGCCTGTGGCAAATTGTGTGGTCTACCTCATTACTTTTGCTTCCTCTATATCTTGCTTTTTTTATTATGTTTTTATGTAATGAACTTATTATGAATAAATAGCATATTTTGGTTATGCTATCACCTTTTTTTTTATTGTGTACACAAGCTACTGATCATGTGACTAGTATGAAATACACAGAGAATATGGGATCCATCGCTGTCGGGTTCAACATGCGGGGAAAGCTACTACTGTTGCATAGGGGGTCTGTTTGGTATGGTTATAGCTTTTTTAAAAAGCAGCTTCTAGCAGAGTTACATGGCTGAAGAGCTGAATGGCTGAGATGAAAACGTTTGTGTTTGACAGTCTGTCTTTTTTGTTAGCTAGCTGGCTGTTCTAAGTTAGGAAATGTCAGAAATGCCCCTAAAACAAATGAGTCAATTAATGACAACTAACAATAATTAACGACAATTGACAGCAATTAACGGCAATTAACGACAATTAACAACTAATGTTACATATATGAGATCATTGCTTTGAACTTTCACATATAAATTTCTATGGAATATACATAAATTTTATTTCAAACAATAATCAAATTTTCCTGGTTAGGAAAAAGAAAAAAGTAGAAAAAAAACCTAGATCTACATGGGGCAGCGGTGCTTCGGGTGGAGGCAGATGCCAAGGCGGTGGCGCCGGCAGGAGGCGGGCGGAGGGAGGCGAAGAGAAAGGTGTGGGTGGAGTGGGAAACCAAATGGGAGAGGCAGAGGTGTGGATTGGGCTTTTATACCTAGTATAGGATGGGTAAATACCTGGTTTGGGCTTTCAAGGGCAAATATTTAATTCAAACCCGCAAAAGCCATGAAAGCTGGTCACCAGTAGCTTTTGGTTCTCCTAGTTATGAGGGGGGTTTTGGCTTCTCTAAAAGTCGCATCGCGAAGCTGGGTGTTTTGGCTTCTCTAAAAGTCGCATTGCGAAGAAAAAAATTACAGCAGAAACCGTCCCAAATCGTCCATCAACGTTGTTGCCGGTTTGCATTTGCCTTACCCTTCTCCATTGAAAATTGAATCTGTGACATTCGGTTTCTACCTGCCCATTATTCTACAACCACTTCTAGATCAAATATTTGGTACACGAACATCTGTTGGGAATTTTTGGCTTAAATAGCACTGTTTGTATATGAAATAGCAAATCTAGCCCCCTCCGGAGATCAAAGACAAAAAATAGCACCGCGGACTCGTTGGTAGGCAACATGCGTCCTCGTCAAGACCACAGTGCATGACCCCTCGTCCGTCTCCGGGGAGAGGACTTAGACATGTGTCCCGTCCCTTTCCTAGAGAGGACTCCTCGCCATAAACCAAGCGATGGGACTTCATCATACTACTAATTAATTACGATTAAATTGATTATGACTAAATAATTAGGACTAACTAATTAATTATGACTAACTAACTATGATTAATTAATTATGAATAATTAGTTATGACTAAATTAATTAGGGCTAATTAACCGCAACTAAATTAATTACAGCTAATTAACCGCAACTAAATTGATTAGGACTAACTAATTACAACTAATTAGTTTTGAATAATTAATTACAACTAAATAATTATAGCCAATTAATAATAACTAATTAATTACACGGGTTAATTAATTAACCTCCACAGTGCAACTATTTAGTTGTAATTAATTAACCCTCACTGTGTAGTTATTTAGTCATGTAGTTAATTACATGGTTTCATTAATTAATCCTCATCTGCGTAATTAATTACATAGGTTTAATTAATCATTGGTTTAAATAATTAACCCCCATCGCGTAATTAATTACACGGGTTAATTCATTACGACTAAATAATTAGACTGTAGGGGTTAATTAATTAGTTATAATTATTTAGTGCAATTATTTAGTCGTAATTAATTAGTTGTAATTAATTAGTTGTAATTAATTGGATGTAATTATTTGTAATTAATTAGTTAATATTAATTTAGTTGTAATTAATTTGTCCTAATCAATTTAGTCGTGGTTACTTATCCATAATTAATTTAATCATAACTAATTAATCATAGTTAGTTAGTCATAATTATTTAGTCATAATCAATTTAATCGTAATTAATTAGCAGTATGAGGGAAGTCCCCTCTCCTAGAGAGGGGAGGATGACACATATCGAAAGTCTCGTCTCCAAGAGATAGGATGAGGGGGAGGATGACACATATCGAAAGCCTCATCTCAATTTAAACGTAATTAATTAGCAGTATGATAGGAATCCTGGTCCTGCTTGATAAGCACCACTCGTATCGATTAACCATCCTTTCTCTATCCGTGATAGCTCGGTTACCCAGTCCAGCTTTCTTTGACACTTCAAATTAACAATTCAGGGAGTAACACAATTGCTAATTGCCGAACAAAATACAAGTTAACTGTCGCCACCGTGAATGACCTCACCGAAGACTCTGAGAATCTGCAAAATATAATAAAAATATTGTGCTAGTAGTCGATTCAACAGAAGCAATATGGACATTTTCTTCGGCCGTGTTAGAGAAATCATGTTTTGTCTTCTCGTGTTTAAAGCATTTTGATGTACAAAAATGGCATGGTTGTCAACGTATTACCGAAATAATATATGCCCATTAACGAAATCAGGAAAACGCATATCAACCAAGAAATTCAATTGCATTGTAAGCACAGGTACTGCGAGTGGTAATCCTTGTCTGATCTGAAGCGTAAGTTAGATCCTTAACCATCAGGCTTCAAATCTAACATACTGGAGCATCTGTTAAGCACAAGTACTTCTGCTTCAAGTGAAGCAGCTCAGTACGGTACTACTACTAGCTGCAATAGCAAATGAGCAACTTCAGAATGCCAAGAGACTTGAGAAAAACAGCGAGCACTTAGGCAGTTAGGCAGATGAATAGCTCTTACTGTCAAGTATACCGAGGCCACAACACTAGGTTGAATACTAACTATGAACGTATAACAATCCAGCGAGAGGAAACTAAGCAGATGCTGAACTAGTGGCTGAGACGACCATCCCCATCGTCTGTGGTGATGCCGGCAGACGGCGACATTGAAATGTCCTCCTCCGGCAGTGGCGACTGATCCACCGGTATGCTCCCGATCATCCTCACCGCATCAGCCATGGAAGGCCTTTGTTCCGGCTGCTAAGCGACACATGCCTGTTGGGAAATGGTACAGGATCGCACACCCGATCTCTTATTTGTTGTGGTAAAACAGGGAAACAAAACTCAAGAATAAAGAACTTGAGGCAATTTTCTGGTTCTTTTCTCTTAGAATCAAGACTACTACTTGCTTGCTTACAATGTTTCTAGCTACTGCTATTTATAGAACACATGGACTCACGCATTCATACTCACCATTCAGCTACTCTTGAAATGCATTCATACTGACCATTCAGCTACTCCTGAAATGCTTTCATACTGCATTAAAGAAACGCCTCGTTGCTTGCATACTGCATTGAAGAGACTCCTCGTAGTCGCCAGCCAGGAATAATATCTTCATTCTCCCCCTTAGTCCTGGCGTAGTCCAAGATCGCGGACACCGAGCAGGTGCCGCATAGTTGCCAGCCTCACTGCCGGTAATGCCTTTGTCAGTGCGTCGGCCCGTTGTTCATTAGTGCGAACAAACTCGATGCCAATTTGTCCACCTTCAACACATTCACGGATAAAGTGATACCTTGTGTCGATGTGCTTACTCCGGCCATGAAAAACCGGATTCTTCATGAGGGCGATCGCGGACTTGTTGTCGACGAACAGCTTCACCATCCTCGGTTCTGTCCCAACTAGTTCGGCCATCAACGCCCTGAGCCAGAGTGCCTGGCATGCTGCCGTAGTCGCCGCCATGAATTCGGCCTCGCAGGATGAGAGAGCCACTGTCTTCTGTTTCTGTGAGTTCCATGAAATCAGGCAATCGTTGATGTAGAACACCATGCCGCCTGTGCTCTTCCGATCATCCATATCACCGGCCAGATCACTGTCAGTAAAACCTGTGATCACCTCTTCTCTGCCTCCTCTCCCATACACCAGTCCGAACTCAATTGTCCCTTTGAGATATCGGAGGATCTGCTTCACAGCCTTGTGATGCATCACCGTGGGCCTCTCCATGAATCTACTCGCTACGCCGACGGCATAGGAAAGATCCGGCCTGGTGTGAAGGAGATAGCGTAGGCATCCGATGACGCGCCGATACTCGGTGGCGTCAACCGGGTGTCCTTCTGGATCCTTGTGCAGTTGGGTCTTTGGCTCCATAGGAATTTTGGTGGAATTACAATCAAGCATTCCAAATTGAGTTAATACATTTTTGGCATAGGCAGTCTGCTTGATCGAGATACCACCGTCTCCGTGTGCCACCTCAATGCCGAGGTAGAACGTGAGCAAGCCAAGGTCGCTCATCTCAAACTCCCCCATCATCTGCTGCTTGAAGGCTGCAATCGCCACTGGATCCTCCCCGGTCACGATCAGATCATCAACATAGACACCGACAATAATGCCAGCGCCATTCTTGCCCCTTATGTATACAGCTTGCTCCTGTGCACACGTTGTGAAGCCGAGCTGCTTCAGACTTCTGTCAAGCCGCGTATTCCATGCACGCGGCGCCTGCCGAAGCCCATAGAGTGCTTTGCTCAACTTGAGCACCAAGTGCTCCTTGTTTTTTACTGTGAACCCCTCTGGCTGGGTCACATAAACCTCCTCTTCGACCTCGCCATTTAAGAATGCTGATTTTACCTCAAGGTGATGCACTTGCCACCCGCGGTTGGCTGAGATGGCAAGAATGACACGCACAGTGTCCAGGCGAGCGACCGGTGCGAAGACTTCTTCAAAGTCGATACCCTGTCGCTGCACATACCCCTTGGCAACCAACCGTGCCTTGTGTTTGATCACCTCGCCATTTGAGTTCTTCTTTAATTTGTACACCCATTTGAGCCCAATTGCTTTGTGCCCGACTGGCAACTTGGTAAGTGACCACGTCGCGTTCTTCTCGATGGCTTCATTTTCCTTGTTCATGGCTTCCTCCCACGCTGGCTGACCAGTAGCCTCGCGATAAGAGGATGGCTCCTCCATCTCCACAAGCATTGCCTCCTCATCAGCTCTTCATACTCCAGCTCCACATGCGGTGCATTGCGCATGATCTCCTCCATGTGCCTGTACCGAACAGGTCCATCATTGCTGCCGACGTGTCCGCCCGACCACGGTGTGGGCGGGTTCTTGCCCTGGTCGGCACCCTCTGCCGTCAGTGATTCATCCGACCAGGGTGCACTGGTCGTCACGACTTGTGGCACTGGTCGTCACGACTTGTGAAGTGGTCGGGTTCTTGCCGTGGTCGGCACCCTCTGCCGTCAGTGGTGCATCCGACCAGGGTGTACTGGTCACCACGACTTGTGGAGTGGTCGGGTTCTTGCCGTGGTCGGCACCCTCTTCGATCACAAAGTCGGGTGACCGATTACTCCCTGCATGGTCCGACCACTTCCATTCCACATTTTCTTCAAATATAACATCACGACTTACATGGATTTTGCCACGATGTGGGTCCAGTAGTCGGTGAGCTTTGCATCCTTCCTCGATGCCCAAGTACACCAATGGCTGGCTGCGGTCGTCGAGCTTCTTTAGGTTTGGCGTAGTCACCTTGGTGTGCGCCGTGCAGCCGAACACACGAATGTGTGCCAGGTGCGGCTTCCTCCCTGTCCATGCCTCGAACGGGGTACGATCACCCATCGCCTTGGTTGGGAGCCGGTTCAGGAGATAGACGGCATGCCGCACCGCCTCCCCCCAAATTCTGCCGGGCACGCTCATGCTTTTAAGAAGTGATCGTGCCATACCCATTACCGTCCTGTTGCGCCGTTCCACTACACCGTTTTGCTGAGGAGAATATGGTGCGGTGAAATGGCGTTCAATTCCTGCCTGCTCGCACACCTTTGCGAGCTCGGCCGAAATAAACTCGCCGCCGCGGTCTGACCTAAGAATCTTGACGCGGTGACCACTCGTGTTCTCGGCCAGCACCTTGGTCTTCATGAATGCCGAGCACGCCTGGTCCTTTGTTTTGATAACATGTAACCACATCCACCGGGAGTAATCATCAACAATTAGCATAAAGTAACGATTACCGGCTGGAGTTACTGGCGTGATCGGTCCGCACAAATCGATGTGCAGGAGTTCGAGCGGCTCCTCCGCTCGGTATCTAGCTGCTGCTGGGAACGGCAGTCTAGTCTGCTTCGCCACCAAACACGCCCGACACAACTGTTCAGGGTGTGTTATCGGCGGCACACCTGCCGCCATTCCTTTGATAACGAGCATCTTCAAGGCTTGGAAGTTCACATGACCAAGGCGTGCATGCCATAACCATGCCGGATTATCGAGGCTTGTCAGGAGACAAACTGGCCTTGCCAATTGCAGCTTGATGCGATAGAGGCGATTTTGGGTTCGTCTCACCTTCATGATCAATCGTAGAGGATTCTTGACAAACACCTCAAGTTCATCTTCATCCATGTTAACCCGGTGACCAGTCTCAGTGAGTTGACCGAGGCTCACTAGATTGCTGCAAAGTCTGGGTATATAGTATACCTCTGGGCGACCATTGGTCACCGTTTACGCATGCGAAAAGAATTGAGCCCTTGCCCTTGATCGCACCGTTGAGCCGTCACGAATTTCACCCTTCCGGTGGCTGCCGTCGGCTTCGCGAATTTCTCCTTGTCGCCAGTCATGTGGTTGCTGGCACCGTTGTCCAGGTACCAAATATCAGTTGGCGCCTGAACGTGCTCGGCATTGTGCAGCTCCGGCCATAGCTCCTCCTCATTGAGCATAACGACATCTTGTCGTTCCTGCTCGACCGGCGGTATCTCCTCAGAGACCGCCAGCAATAGTGCCAGCTCAGCGTCGTCGGCTCGCGCGAGGTGAGCTTCCTCCTTCTTCTTCGGGGCTCGACATTGTGTCGAATAGTGCCCCATCTCGTCGCAATTAAAGCAACGAATGTGACTCTTGTCACGACCACCGCCGCCTGAGCCACTTGCCCCATCTTTGTGTGGCGGTCCGCCACGACCTCTGCCGCAACCACGACCATCCCGGCCGCGGTTCCCGCCATCTGCGGGAGCCTTGTTCTTCTGTCTTGATGATGAATCCCCGCTATCCTTCTTAAACCGCGCCTCCCACTCAGCCTGAGTGAGGAGCACCTGCCCATCGGCGTTCCCGCAGATGCCAGTGCCCTTTTTGCGCTTGCGCTCCTCAAAAGTCTTGAGCCGTCCCACGGCCTCCTCGAATGCCAAAGTGTTGAGATCAAAGAACTGCTCGATGCCGGCTATCACACTGATAAACCGTTCTGGCACCGTGTCGAACAGCTTCTTCACGAGCATGGCATCGCTCAGCGTTTCGCCGAGACTTGAGTACTTGACAGACATGGTGGTGAGCCGACCGACATACTGGTCGAGGGACTCACCGGCGTTCATGTGCATGACGTCGAACTCGCTTTTCAACGTCTGCAGCCGCGCGTCCTTCACTCGATCCGCGCCGACGAACCTCGTCTTGAGGCAGTTCCACACCTGCTTAGCTGTCGTCTTCTTCGCCACTTGCATGAGGAGGTCTTCAGGAAGCGCTTGAAGAAGGTGCGACCTTGCTTTCTTGTCGAGCCGTGCATCGACTTCCGCCGACTCGACAGCCTCCCAAACTCCTTGATCCTCCATCATGGCTTGAACACGAATCACCCAGCTGGTGTAATTCGTGTTCATCAGCTGTGGGTACTGGAACGTACCACTGCTCTGCTGCACCCTCGATGTCTCTCCCACAACAATCGACATTGGGTTTAACCGAAGGATTTTGGGCATGCAACCTGGGGCGCTCTGATACTAATTGTTGGGAAATGGTACAGGATCGCACACCCGATCTCTCACTTGTTGTGGTAAAACAGGGAAAGAAACCTCAAGAACAATGAACTTGGGGCAATTTTCTGGTTCTTTTCTCTTAGAATCAAGACTACTACTTGCTTGCTTACAATGTTTCTAGCTACTGCTATTTATAGAACACATGGACTCACGCATTCATACTGACCATTCAGCTACTCTTGAAATGCATTCATACTGACCATTCAGCTACTCCTGAAATGCTTTCATACTGCATTAAAGAAACGCCTCGTTGCTTGCATACTGCATTGAAGAGACTCCTCGTAGACGCCAGCCAGGAATAATATCTTCAATGCCAGCGCAATGTGCAGCATCGCCACCATCTCCTCCTCGATGTTCTTGTACCGGAGCAGCTCCACATCGAACACCTCCGCCGTCCACTCCTCTCGCACCACCGACCGCACCCACTCGGGGAGACTGACAGCTCTCTGGCTCCTCTTCTCGTTCCTTTGCATGTTGGCGTCTGGCAACGGTTGCAGGCAGTGCCATTCTTGCCGAGCAGGACAATGGAGGACTTGATGTTGCCATGGGGTATGGCAGACATGCGGTACTCCTTGTGGATACATGCCAGCCCGCGTGCTGCGCCGAGCAACAACCTCGCCCTGGTTGCCCTGTGCTGCGCCGTGTCTCAGCACGGTTGGCCCGGCCTAGTTCTGGCACAGTCCACACTGGGTTGTCTTTGTGCTGGGCCAACACAAAGACATGTGCCATACTTGGACTATAACCCTAGCATAGTGGGTCGGCCCAACACAGCACAAATAGTATCAAGCCGTGCCAAGCACGGCATGATACCGGCATGGCCCATCTGGCCCACATGCGGGGCTTGTGGGATGGCAATGTGACAACTCACATCATTTGCACATTTGTTAGCATAAAATATTTCTATTTCATTGCATCAATATATTTTTATAAGATTTATTTTACAACCATTTGCAGTGTTTTTGGCAACAAGTAATTAAAACATCGTCCTCTTCTTGTCTTCTGGTAGTAGCAGCCTTCCTCGCCACCTTGTCCTTTGAGCGTCCGCCCGTAGAGCCACCTCGCGATCCGTTTTCCTCACTCGTCAGGAAAATCAGCAAGCAGTTAGTAAGCTTAGTTGAGAACCTTTTTGTGAGCATTAGAGTATAGAAAGTTAGAGTATAGGGAGTGGCCGTCAGATTTCTCAAAGTGCAGTAGAATATCCGAGTAACCTGAGTAGTCGGTCCCTTGACCATCAAGATCCCCAGACCAACCGGAGTTAGTCGGCCCCTTGATCGTCAAAATATCCAAACCACCAGAAGTCCTTCGGCATCTGTCACTTTCGTGGGTCTCCTCATCCGACATTGTTAGAACCCAACAGCCACTATTTGCAATTACCATAACCCTAGTATAAGCCCTCAGTGCATATCTCAGTTCACCACATCCTCAGTCAAGCGTCACCAGGTGCAGCACCAATTCCAGAGCAGCATTGCCAATTCATCTCCCCTGGCCGAGCCCACACAAAGCAGCACATTCTTTCCCCCTGGCCAGAGTGCATCTCCCCTGCAAAGCAAGCCAGCTAGCCAGTGAAATATCAAGCACAGGGAGACCAGCAGCAAGCCAGCAAGTGCATCCCCCTGCAAAGCCAGCAGCAAGCCAGCAAATGCATCCCCCTGCAAAATCAGCAGCACATGCCAGCAAATTCATCCCCCCAAAACAACAGCAGCAAGCAATACATTCCCCCCGAAGCCAATTCTCCTTCCCAGCTTCACAAGGCAAGCAAGCCATCACCCAGTTCTCAAGTCACAAACCTCCCATTGCCAAGAGCAAGGCAAGAACCGAAGCTCAAGCAACCACAACCACATCCATTCCATTCCCCAGCCAGCCAGAGCCAGAACCGAAGGCAAACTCAGCTCTGCATCTCCCAACCGAAGGCCAGCCCAACAGCAGCAGCAAGGGAGCAAGAAGGCAGCCAAGGAGCCAGGAAGAAGAGGAGAGCACCAGCACTAGGCCAGCACTGCCATCCCCTTCTCCCAACCTAGATCCGAGCGGAGGTAACCTCAGTCACACCTCAGGAGGCTCTGCACATACACATCATCCACACATAACCACCAGATCTCATTAGCACCAGTAGAGAGCCCTCAGTTCTTTCCATTCCAGAGCAGTAGGAGGAAGGGAGTAGAGAAGGGTGGAGGGAGTAGTTCAACCTGGCATAGCGGTGGACTGAGGCGGCCGGTGGCCGGGAGGCCGAGCCAGTCCAGGGCCAGGTAAGAGTGCAGTAGCGCCATGAGGGCCGAGCCGAAGAAGGAGCCAGAGACGGCGGCGCCAGGCGCCGAGCCGACCGGAGGGAGGAGGCGCCAGAGGGAGCGCGGCTGGCCAAAGACATAGGTGCCGGTTGGGCCGGGCGAGTCGCCAGATCAGACCGAGCCGGCCGGGGCGGGCTTAGGGCTCCTCGGGGAGGAGCAGTGCGTCGGGGCGAGCTGAGAGGAGGCGGATCTGGAGGTAGATCTGGAGGCGGCGCCGATCCAGAGTCTGTGGCCGAGGAGCAGAGGCGGCGCAAGGCGGCGCCGGGCCTTCGGCCGTGCCGGGTGAAGAAGGAGGCGGCGCAGGAACCGGAGGCAGGCGAGGTGGGGCAGCGCCGAGGACCGGGGGCAGAGCAGATCGGCTGAAGGCTTTGGCGGCGGAGATCTCTCTCTCGAGAGAGAGGGAGATGCGAGAGGGTGAGAGAGGAGACGAGGGTGAGGAGTGTCGGCGGGGGAGGCGAAGAGTGGAGAGGGGGATAGGATTAGAGCGAGAGGCGACGGTAGAGGGGTGGTGTCGGCAGAGGCAGGCGGCGGTGTTAGTACTTTAGGGTTAGGTTTAGTCGGCAGGGTTAGGATTAGGGGAGGAAGTTAGTAGTTAGGAAGGTGATTAGGTTGGCAGGGTAGGTAATTAGGGAGAGGGTGTAGTAGTTAGAGTAGTTGGGTAGTTAGGTGATTAGGGATTAGGGTTAGAACATTAGTTGTATGATTTTTGGGTATAGGAGATTTAGGAATCGGTATAGCTCGAGTAGATTCTTGTAAGGCGTAGCAGTTTGTAAGCCCGAGTGGTAGTGCTTGTCGGGTGTTAGAACGTGAGCTAGGCAGTCGCGGCTGTAGAGCGAGTTAGCCGTAGGACGATTTTAGCGGGAGAGTGCTAACTGGGTCGGGTTCTGAAAAGCTTTGCTACAGAAGGCAAACCAGTGCCGACAGGGGAAGCTGATCAGAGATTCGTCATCGGCGACCTTTCCTACAACTCCAAAGGCAAGCTATTCTCTTGAACATAAATATAGTTATGTTAAATGTAAACCGTGTATTGCTCTATCATATATATATTGCATCAAAACTATTTCTCAAAATCAAATTGGATTAAGATGATGAGAAAGATAAGAGAACCGAGATGATGATGAGATGAGAATGAGAATGAGAATTACTAGGTGGGTAAAGGGGGCCCTGGCAGGGGAAACGAGACGACGATGATGATGATGATAAGGTAAGAGGTGGGACCCCTTTACATATGGTTATAATATAAGGACCAACCAAACTCTTACTCGGTCGGAAGCCGTAAATTCAGTGCCAACCATTTTTCCGTTTCGGCGGGCAGAAAATGCTACCTTGTTACGTAATTAAGTTCTCCACAATGGGTTGCATTGGAGTATTGGGCACGGAAGAGAGCCGCCCCAAGGTGGAGTGTTGGGCACGGACGAGAGCCGCCCCAACCAACATTACTGGAACTCGGTGTATGACGAGGTCAGCACCGTGACTAAATCAACACCGACGAAAAGTAATGGGTGGAGGCATAATCACGTAACCTGAAAAACGTTATGTATTCTAAACTTGAAATCGCATCAAAGGAAATGCGGTGGACCTAGCCCAAAGAGAGTTCAGAGTAGCTATGGGTAAAGTGGTACAAGCCTGTGCAGTGCTATATCAAATCATGAATTCGTGCCAGTCTCCTGGATTGGAGTCTACGGGAACCGCTAGGGGTCTTTCTTCTCTCCGAGTGACAAGTAGTGTTTTCAGAATTAAAATTGCCACCTAATGTTTCAATGAGTTATTTTCAGAAAGAGATGATTTAGAAAATGTGATAACCAGCAGAGATCAGTCATGCAGTGCATCTTTTGCTATTAATGCTTGCTAAGTACGTTTGTACTCAACCTTGTTACTATTCTCCTTTGTAGATCCTAGTCCGGCTGGGAACTATCCCGAGTGGGACGGAGGACTTGCAGGTACCGATGCAACCGCAGGAGGAGAAGGCATCGACTGCGAGGACCTGAGGGAGATGGGCGCCATCTTTGACTCGTGGGACGAATAGGAGGGCGGTACTTCAGAGCAGACTACATAAGCGGAGAAGCTCCCTTTTGTGTTTGTGTATTATTTGTATTGAGAACCATAGCCTTGCGTGGCTACTACTGTAATAAAGATGTACAGTTTCTATCTTATTGTTCTGCTGCGTAACTCTGATAATAGGCTTGCTATTCGTCGGAGCGGTGTTCTACCGGGCAGACAAATAGTAATTTATGTGCCTAAGTGTGATTACCCTAGGGGTAATGACACAGGGCGTCACAGGCAAGGCAATGCGGTGCACGAGCACGGCGACGAGGGAGGAAGGGGAGGGGAGGAGGAAGAGGGAGGCGCTGACGGCCGACGCGGGGGAGGAGAAGGCGGCACCGGAGGTCTAAACAGGAAGGAGGAGAAGGCGAGGTGGCGGGCTCGAGGAGCACGGGCGCGTCAACGAGGGAGGGATGGGAGGAGATGAGGAGGAGGGTGGGGAGGCGCCAATAGCCGGCGCGGGGGGAGGACAAGGCGACGCCGGCGCTCAGGTCGGAAGAGAGGAGAAGGCGAGGCAACATTCGGGACGGGTGCAGGGAGCCAGGGAGTGAGGGAGAGGAGAAGGTAGGGGGTAGGTCGGTAGGGGGAGGCAGGGTGCCGGGCCAAGTAGGGCCGCGTTTAAGATCAAGGACACCGACTAGAAAGGGGTGAATAAGCGGTTTTAAAAATCTTTTACATAAAACCGAGTTTTATGCGGAATTATAAATCAATTCGATTTTGCTCAATTAAAATATAAATCAACTATTCTTGACTAAGTGCACCAACAATATAAGACTATTGATAATGATAGCAAACAAACGAATACATGTGAACAATTTAATTCTATAAATGTAAATTGCAATAGAGTAAAGCACAAGAAGAGAACTTTTTTCCAACAGCTAGTTTTCCTTATGTGGGTATATATACCCCTTGTGACCGGTTGTGGGGAAGGTTGTTGGTGCTATTCTCATTCCCTTGAGCAAAGAGCAAGCCCTCTCATCTATTTTGTGCATAGAGCTTAGAGAGCAAACCTTGAGTGCATGTGTTGCACTAGATAGTGGATTGTATATCCATTGAGCTTAGACACTTGATTTGTTCAAGTAAGCGTCTTCGACTTGTTACTGTTGGTGTTTACCGACACCTAGACGGCTTATAGGAGTTGCGTCGGTGATCTTCTCAAGAAGGTTGTGAGAAGACCTTGGCGGTTATGAGTGGTTTGGTGCTCGCCATCTCCGGAGTGGAGGAAGAGCAACCCCGAGTGAATCGAGATTTTAGTTCATGTTGGAGCATGTCCAAGTGGTTGGACTTACCTCGGAGGTGTTGGCTCAATTGTGCAGCCGGTCCAATTTGGTTGGGCTTACCTCAACGTGGATTAAGGGAGACCAGCAAGTATCCGGACACCATGGTAAAACATCGTTGTGTCATGGAGAAGCTGGTCTGACCGCCAACTAATGGCCGGCCAACCCGTCCAAGCTCCAACGGCAATAAAACTAGCCGTTGAACACATCGCCAGGTCGACCACCCTCACAAGGGCCGGTCAGACCGGACAAGCCCGGACACACCAAAGGGCGGTCAGACCGCTCAACATAACAAAGTGCTATTCCAGAAAAACAACTTCTTTGGAAAAAGTGAACCGCCAACTAAAGATCGTTACTACCGCCTTTTGGTAATACCACTGAACAAATGCGGTCATACCGTTTTTGGGATCAAGAGGAACTCCTAAAAACACCTTCTCTGTAAAAAAACATACATCACGAAAACAAGCGGTCTTACCACCGACCAGTGACTGGTCAGACCGGCCAACACATGGCGGTCAGACCGACACCCCACAGTCAGACCGACTGACATGGGCGGTCAGACCGACCACTGCCAACAAATCTAAAAATAGATTACACACATTGCTTCAACTCAATTTGCAAAATATATTTGCCAATTGACGCAAGATGCACATAAGGAATGAAGGTGATATTCTCAACAAGTTGCAAAACATATTTGCTTTTTTTATTATCAACGCCATAAGGAATTTGATACATGGACTTAAATCATTTGCAAAAACACATTTGTAAACTAAAATCACATGCTACAAAGATTATACATGAGTCTCGACTATTTGCAAAACACATTCGTAAATATTGGCAACATACTTATGAGAGCTAGAGTAAGCAAGACGAGCTATCAATACATGACACACTCAAGCTACTAGTCAAGACTCCTCTTAATAGTACGACAACCTATGCTAGCAATCCGGTCTTCTAACCAAACAACGAGACCGGTAAAAGACTAGGAACACATCCTTAGCCCTAGTTAGTCTTACATTTGCTTTGCACATTCACATGAAGCTTGATAACGCACATCTTCACTTCAAGTTCGTTATCTTGATATGCATCCACCCAAGATGCATCCTTCACTTGACCTCCATCAACACATGATGGATCTTCTCTTGATTTGATGATCAACTCATGATCATCTTCTCTTCGAGATCTTGATGTGTATCAACATCTGATGCATCATCTTCTTAAACTTGGACTTGATGCCGATCAACTCATGATGTCATCCAAAGTTACCATCATCATGGAACATAACCTAATTACCCAACTCACGAAAAATATTAGTTCCACAATGTAATTACCATTAATTACCACAACATGTCATTAACTCATAATAGTGGTTCAAGATACTTCAATCTTTCCCTCTTTTATAACTGATGACAACCACCTCAATTACAAATAATTGAATATGAAACAATATGAGTATATATGAACTGCACATGTTATATATACTCAAGGGATATGTTTCAAAGTAGAGATCCTCAATATAAAAAAATGTTGATCAATACTAATGAAAACACAAGACATAGGTTGAACTCCCCTAAATGTGTGTATACGCGAATGTGTAATAAAAATATATGCGCATATTTAAGTTAAACTTTTAGTGGAGTTTAACCTGTATTTTGGATCCGAGAAATGCAACAAGATACAAGAATATGATGTCAAATGCATACCTCCATGATTTTCACATTTGCGTCCAAATAAAACTACACGATAGGTATATCAATGAAAGTGTTAGTCTCAAATATTGATTTATCATTAATCACCAAAATATTCTATTAACTCATAATGATAGGTCTAGATTTTTCACCGCGTTGGCACGATAAGTCCACTACTACAAAACAGACTATAGAATACGTCTCATCACAGACGGAACCGTCTGTGATAAAATAATCATAGACGATTCTTAATACAAACCGTGATCGTCTGTAATGAGATGCTTATCACGGACGGTTCATGATACAAACCGCATGTGATATGTCATCACAGACGGTTTTGTATGAAACCGTCTGTGATTCGCAGCGCGGGAGATCAAAAAATTTTAAACGCGTGCGCGGGAGGCAAAATATTTTGGTGCCGTCCTTATTAATAATAGCCGAGTGTTATATGTTGACCATTTTGTTCTATGATATTTCTCTTGACATGTGTTGCTTATGCCATTTTCTAACTGAGAGTACATGAAACATCCTAATCTGCACTAACTTTTTCTTGAGATGTTATTCTACAGTACAACTCAAATAAACCATTTTGTTCTGGTTAATTCTACTAGTGCACTTCAATTGATGTCTAAGTTACAATTGCAATCCATGATAACCCATTTTATTATTCTTGATTTTTTTTACATCTTTTTCAAAAAAAAATTGGCAACAGGTTGCTGCCGTCCCGGACGGCAATAGGCTGCAACCTGCTGTTGCCGTTAGGCACGGTGAGGGGGATATTTTTAGAATTTTAATGTTACAGATGCTACTTCTAAAATTTTAATGGTGTAACAAGGCTAAATATATCCAAAACTCATTTCTCTCGTGTCAGGTTGTCAATACGGGATGCTTCCGGTATTCGCTTTTTGCTCTGTTCATAGGCCCCCATGAATGTCCCGGTATTCGGTACACAGGCCGAGTAGGTAACTGACCTTGTTCAGGTCAGAAAACATAGCAAACAATAGTCAAAAGCTAATTACCCGAAACTATACGGTGTTTTTATTACTGCTTCCATGAATGTCTTATATGAGCAAAGTTTAGTGTAGGTTAGAATTATGCTACCGGTGAAAAAAGTGCCGTTCATTGTTTGGCTAATGATGTGATGGTAATAGTGATCTTCTGCAGGGGTAAATCGTTATCCTCTTGGCCGGCGTGACAAGAAAGGTTGGAGGCGGCATCATGTCGCGCCTTTGCCTTTTTCTTTGCCGCTTTTTTTTCACGCTAGCTAGCCTTCCCATTCCATCCACCTCCCCCCGCAGTTAACTGCAGTATCGCAAATTGGACAAAATAGTAGCCAGCATGCCGAGTACAATGCAAAAGGTAGTGTCTGAACTCTGAATTTGACCTCACGTCCAGTTTACATTTTGTCCAAGAGGAGGGGACTATTTTGTTGTTCCGCACTTCCAGATTCCAGCATCCAAATCATGGGAAAAGTTAGTGCAAATGGCAAAGTATAATACAATCTGCAATTAGGACATCATGACTCGAGGGGAAATCAGGGCATCAGTTTGTCCCTGATGAACTTCGTGTTACATAAGGCAGAAATACCAAACTTCCAACTATTCCAAACTCATTTTAAACTGCGCAGAGATTTAATAAAATAAAAATTGAGGAGCGAAGTCTCTCACTGGAAAATCAATCCCAAAACACAAACTTCAGCTCGATGTTCATCCAGTAGTGTAACTACTTAAAACACAAAGTTACAGCAGAATTTCAAAGTTTGTTATCGCTTAAAATGTTTGTTATGGAAGTAGTAGTTTCTAGGATGGAATGACAAAGGAGCTTCGTTCTGTTCATACACCATCCCGCTTTTCAGCATACATTATCTAATTTCCTGCAACAAGGAAAGCACTGATGCCCATCAGTATCTGGAAGAACTTGGCCATAATTGAGTGCAAAGAAAAGGCATCAAAGCACCTTGAGCAGCTAAAAACCACAAAAGAAGCAATTCTCCTGGGCAGAAACCTAGTCGCACTAATCCCTGTACCTACCGACTCCAGAAAGCTTAAAATTGCGTTTTGGACATTCATCTAACTCAAGTCTTCAACTAAATTCTAAATTTAAAATAGTTCATAGCATTGTGCGCTGTGCAATTCAAGTTGTATTGGAAAACTTGATGGTAGCAGTATCCCAGTGACCATGAAGTTTGCTGAACTCCAAGCGTGTTAATAAAGTGATAGCCAGAAAGGGTGCCATGCCCAGGGGATGCAAGAATGCAAGAAATATGCATTGAATATATTAAACAGAGTGTAGCTATGTAATTGTCAGCGGGACTGTCTTGTGGTAGTGTATTCTGCACCAAAATCCATGCTAGACTTCAGTCCGGCTCCACACATCTCAGGGCTACCTAAGTACAGGGACACGGTGCCTTAAAATGAATTCAAATGTGCATCGAGATGGTTAAAAAACAAACCTCTGCCATGCTAAAAATCGTTGGAATCCAGAGTACCTATACTAAGACTTTCTATTGCAATCTCATTCTACAAACATACTGCATTTTTGCTGTTGGCTGCAATCATGGAAAAAAAAACCATCCGGTTACCGGCGGTAACCTGGTTTACCGAGGGGTACCGGGATTTTAAAACCGCGGTTTTCCCCCCGGTTTAGCAAATTCAAATTTCAGTTTTCGAATTTCGGCCGGTTTTTAAGCAAATTCAAACTTCAGTTTGCGAATTCCATCCGGGTTTTTTCCGGGATTTCCGATTACCGGCCGGTAACCGGCCAGTAACGGCGAATGGGCGCCGGCTGGGAATTCCTCTGGTACCGGCTTTTCTATCCTTGCAATTATGATCTTTTAGACTTTTTACAAAGCTTATGAAATATCACACATACTGAATTTGCTGATATAGCACGGTCTGCAGTTGTTTAATCATTTGATTAGACAAGCAATTAAAAGTTGAAGCGCCTGAGCTAACGGCTGTGAATAGAACTCCACCTGTGCCTGGGCTGTGATTGTTTTATGACTTGCGGAGGAAATCAGGAAACAATATTTTATTATGAATATTCAGCATGGCTCATGCTGTACCTAATTGATGTATCTAGTACTCCATCACTAGACATTTACTTTTGAAATCCGGTGGCCAGGGCTTGGTGCAAGGATTACACAGAAGAGTTATGTATCCATTCAAAAGTGCATAGCCCTTTTACTGCACTGTGTATACTACATGAGTAATGTTGTCTAAAAACATTCAACTTTTTAAGTTTGGAATCTTCTCAACTCCATAAGTTGTGCTATAATTCCACAGCAAGATGTGCTTGTACCGTGGAGCTCCAGTTCTAGTTGGAAATATTCGACTCAAAGGCAAATGGTACATAGTGCTTCCGCTATGGCGCTACCTCAAAGAGTACTTACGTCTTTAATTTGATGAGCTCATTGCCTGTAATATACATTGTACAGATACTCTACATGACTAAGAACAATATTGTAGCCTTTCATTTCTCAGATCTAGTTCTTCCATAAGCTCAATACCAGGATACATCTCGCACTCAAAAATTGGCTAGCCTTTATATGTTCAGAACATCTGCTGTTCCATTAGGATCAAACACTACAAATCTATAAACATTCTAGAAAAATAACCGTGGACCTTTTTATTGCTAAATGTGATTAAAAGCTAAAGCATAGGAACATAAGCAAGGGCGGAGCCAGCTAGGGTGCCCAGTATGCATAGGCACCCCCAAATATTTCGAAAATTATGAATGTACCCTTGTTAGCTGTAGGTTCTATTGAATTTGGACTTCGCTGCAATTTGATAATACTTGAAGAAATTAGTTGCAAATTGTATTCCATGTCCTCCGTTCAGATTTTGTAGACAGCATGAAACTTTTTTTCTCTACCTATGTGGCACTGTGAAGGGGTACAAAACTACTTTATTTTATTTAGCTCGTAGGAACTTCTTTAGTTTCTAACTCAAAAATCAAGTGTCTGATTCTCTGTCTGTTTGCGCCGTTGCGACCATCACGATGAGTAAAATGATTCAAACAATCAAACTAATATCGGGTATCTTATATGAGACATTTTATTGCAAATTTTGAAGCCATATGTGACGTAAATAGGTTGTATCAATACTAGTCTAATAAGCATATATGTACTAAAAACCATACATGTTTGTCAGGTGGTAGGTTACGCAAACTATAGTGTGAGACATGTGCAATACTAATAAAATTTTAAAGAATGGCTATATATTTTCAATAATTACATTTGTTTATCAATGGTAGTATTTGTTATCGTTATCACTCCATAAAATAAGTTGTTTTCTCAACTAATTGTGTAAAGTACCCAGTTAATTGGAAAGAAAGCTTAACTGATCTATATATCTACAAACAACTGGTGATATTCAAGTTATCTCCTCAAGGTATCTCATTCGCTTTGAATGTCTAGAAAATCCCATAATAATCCTTAAATAAAAAAAGAAAACTCGTACAAATTATCTCATTAATCGAGAGAAAAAGAGAAGATCTGCACTTCTTATTTTGGTGGGACCAGATTATAATGGTGCAAATTAATTATGTATAGATATTACAACTATTTCAATTGTATAACAAATATGACTATATTTTTGAAAGGCAATAGAGTTATATAACAAATACAATATGTTGCAATATCTAGTCGTGCAATTGCGCCGGGAAATTCCGCTAGTTATATAGAAACATGAAGTACTGATAATACATGGTTTACTCTGTACTAACTTTTGATCAGCCGATAATCACTTAACAAACGTCCTTTTACCCCATCTTTAAGTATCAATGGTGCACCTCCAACACAAATTTTCTAGCTTTACCACTGGACATAGGTAGCGTTTTTTTGTATCAAATTTCAGAGAAGTGGATTAGAAAAATATGAACGGTTGACTAATTTTAGAATGATTTGAAATACCAAAGTAGAATACAAATTCCACTGACCTCGTAGCATCAACCTCAGAGAGGTGTGGTATGCGTAATAGCCTCGAGAATTTTCTTTTCCAGTTTATCCTCAGCAACCCACATAGAGCTCTGCTTGCGCAAGAGCTCCCTGTGCTCCCCCTTCTTCTGCGCTTTGAGCTTCTCCTTCTCCCTCCAGCTATCCAGCTTCTCACCTCTTTCTTTCATCTGTACATCATCTCACCTCAGTTACACACATATTTTGCTGTATAAATCTGATTTAGCTTTACAGGCCAGTCCTAATGGTGCTTAAAGTGCTGATTTTTTTTGGCATGATCCTGACTGAAACAACGTTGGGTGACACAGGCAGTTCTACAAACATGTAAGATATCCACTTAATCCTCTAAGAGACTCATACCGTCATACGGTATGCTAGAAAATGTTAATAAGACTTCCACTCCAACAAGCCCGAATGCAAGAACGGACGAGGCAATTCAACAAACAAGTTAGGTGCAAGGTTGAACAATGCGAGGAGGTGAGACGAGCAGGAGAGGGAAGGAGAATTACAAGGGCCTGGCGGAAGTCTTGCTCGAAGGCGCGTCTCTCTGCGGCGCGTGTCTGCGCGGCGGCGGCCTTGGCCGCCTTGCGCTCCTCGTTGGCGATGCGGGCGGCCTCGGCGCGCACCTCCGCCTTGCGCTGCCGCTCGGCCTCCAGCAGCTGCATCTCGTAGGCGTACTGCCTCCGCAGCTGCCGCACGTCGCGCGCGTAGCCCTTGCGCAGCCGCTCCAGCCGCGCCCACGCCTCCCGAGGTTCGCCCGTGGGCTCCCAGCTCCCCAGGTACTCGCTGGGCTTCGAGAACTCGTGCGGCTCCGCCCTCGCCAGGGCCTTCGCGGAGGCGTGGAAGAGGCGGATGAGAGGGCGGAGGAGGTGATGCGGCCGGGAGGAGGAGAGAGCCATCGCTGCCGCGGAACAGATCGGCGTGGCTGTGGCTGGCGAAGTGGAGCACCGAAGAAGCGGGTTCCGGTTGTATGGGAAGGCCGAATGGTTGGGCTTTAAAGATTTGATATTTAACTGTTTGGATATAGGTTTTGAGACAAAATATGTTTAAAATATTTTTGAGAATAGTAAAATCTTATTTGATATTGTTTAATACAATTAACAACATTTAACGATAACTAACGACATTTGACGATTATTAACTACGACTAACATAATTGACGATAATTAACACAATTGACTGCAATTAATGATGACTACCATAATTGATCGCAATATACCGCAATTAACAACGATTAACGACAATATACCGCAAACAACGTAATATACTGTGATTAGCAATGATATACCGCAAACAACGCGATAAACCGCAATTAGCATATTTAACAACAATTATTAAAATAAACATTTTATTACAACCAATAATTATTAAAAACCATTATTACAATGAATAAATATTAATTATTAAGATAAACCATTATTACATAAATAATTACTAAAAATAATTATTACAGTGAATAATTAATGCAACAAATAATTGATTAATTAATTATTACAGAACACTAAATTTACAAGCATAAAAAAGAATAAGAATAAGAAGAAAAACAGAGCCGTCGCTGGTGGCTAGGGTTTGGGCCACCGTAGACAGCAGCGCCGGGAGAGGACTTGGGCGGTGGGGGCGGAGGGAGCCGGCACCGGAGAAGGACTTGGGTCGAGGGAGGAGACCGGCGGCCGGCGGCCGGGCCAACGTGGAGTAGAGGGAGGAGGAGGGCAGTGGCCACGGGCGGAGGAGGAGAGAGGTGGAGGAGGGCGGCCGTGAGCAGAGGAGGAGGGAGGTGGAGGAGGCCACTCGCGGGCGAGATCCGAACAGATCTAGATCTGGGCCCGGGCGCCGGGGAGGAGAGAGGGTGGCCACGTTGGGGCAGGAGGAGGATGGGCGCGGGAGGGAGGAAGGAGTGGACGCGGGAGGGAGGGAGGAGGACGGGTGCCAGCGAGGGAGGAGGACGGGCGCTAGAGAGAGGAGTGTGCGAGGGAGGAGGGAGCCGAGTGGGCGTGCGGGGGGCTGGTGGGGGTTTTATGGAGTGGCATTCGGTGGGTAATTACCCCTGAACTTTGGGGGTAATTTTTGAATGGGGGCTGCGGGAATATCGGACCCCAAATTTTAATTTGGAATCCACTATGTCAATCTGTGTCATTCTCTGGATCAGTAGATAGCACACATAAGTATATTCTTGGATCAATCACATACATCGCATGCACGGCAAAATATATTACATAACGGGCCGTGCGGCCCACTGTTTTACAAAAGGGGCATGAAGGCCACAATATCACATAGTTCAGAGTACAGAGTAAGGGATAAGTGCGAAAACAAAAGAAGTAGTAGTGGATCCATTCACTTTGCCCACAGGCAAGTGACTAGGAGTCTTGGTCGAGCGGTTCTGAAAGATTATATTGGACGAGCCTGAGTACACAATTGTACTCGCGAGCCAACACATAATGGAGTTTACTATAGATGCAAGGCTAGCACACAATGGAGTTTATTATAGATGCAAGGCTAGTCACTAGAAGGTTCAGAGTTCTTTTTTTGCATAAAGCCAGGTTTGAATTAGATTAAGTAGTAGAACATCCTGAGACTTAGCATTTTTAACAACAAATTTTATAAACTGAGTTTTATTTGTAAGGTACTAATGGAGATCCCATCTCCTATACCATTGGGTGGCTCCATCCACTCAATGCTCGGGCTAACCCGTATTTACCACTGGTCCCCGACTAGGCTTTCTCAAATCCCTGGGGTCCCACACCAGCTTTCCATTTCACACCCACACACAAATGGTTTTATAAAAATGAAAACTAGTTCAAGCGAGTTTCCGGCACCGCTCTTGACTGTGAGCACAGCTATCTAGATAGTTTTCTTACTCTGCAGAGTTCGTACCTTACCCACAAGAGATATTCAACTTGTAATGTCTTATACACACTTGTGATGGCGTGCGACTAAGTTGATTATCACAAGGCCTTTACAATGCCCTCCCCAATGCAACCCCACACCACTAGGTATCACCCCTTGGGCCATGCCCCCTGGGGTCTCCATTTGCGCCATGTAGTTTTCCTGTGTCTACTACCCATATACACGCTACACATCCACCAATGCCGAGGTTGCAAGGAGGCGAACAAATTAGTTAGCCAGGTCGTACCCATTATAGACTTGTAGTCATACTGTTTTTACATGAGAGATAATCACAAGAACTCGGTCCTTTATTGACTTGGGGGTACATCCACATACCCCACTGACGTGCATCACCAGCACCAGCTACTCTTTCCATCTGCCCAAGTCGAAATCGATTTTTCAGGCATTGGTTTGGTTTGAAAATAATCTTTAGTCCAACATACCAGCCAGGCTCCCAACCTCGATTGCCCAAATACAATTTTTCATGTTTTGAATGATTGGTGTCGTGCAATTGAATGTCTGCATGACAATGTATCTAAGCAAGGCTAAGCATGACAGTTAGATACATGCTTATTAACTAATATGTAAACCATTAATTCTAGGGTGACTAATGATAATGTCCAAGTTCAAGGATTGGAAGTTTATACTCAATTATCATTAAGGCATTAACTATGAACTAGACCAATATAGTTGTATAAATCGTAGCAATGCAATCTCATAATTTAAAGCAATATAATTTGCAAATACTAGGTGCAATATAATCAAAGTATTGACTCCCTTGGTCGAGGTACTGCTGCTCCTGCTCGTGGTCTAGTAGAGGGTCTTCAGGAGCTTCAAACTCCATACACGCAAAATCCAACCAAAAATTCAAATAAGCCCAAATGAATTCAGCTTGCATTCAAAAAATCCAAGTGAACTCCAAATGGGGGTGTCTTCAGTTTAGTTGAGCAGATTTAGTTAGTCTCCTATTCTCATTACCACGTTCGTATTGGACATAGAATCCGAGTAGGTAACGTAAGTTGTTTCCGAGATAGTGGCTAGTCCGTATATGAGTTCTCGGTTTCGAGTATTATTCAGTTTTTTGACCACCTGGTCGGAGAGGGTTTTGACTACCTGGTCGAAAGGGGTTTTCGATTACTATTCCTTATTTCGAGTATTGTTCATAGTTTCAACCAACTGGTCGAATGGGTTTTGAATACCTGGTCGAAAGGGTTTTCCAGTACTGTTCATTGTTTCGAGTATTGTTCATAGTTTTAACCACCTAGTCGGAATGGGCTTGGAATACCTGGTTGAAAGGGTTTTCGATTATTGTTCATAATTTCGACCACCTGGCCGGGATGGGCTTTGAATACCTGGTTGAAAGGGTTTTTGAGTACCATTCATTGTTTCGAGTATTGTTCATTATTTTGACTACTGTTCATTGTTTTGTTTCGACTACATTTCATTGTTTTGACTAACTGGTCGGAGGGGGTTTCAACTTACTCGTCAAAAGAGTTTGGACTATCTGGTCAAAAGGAGTTTCGACTATTGGTCGAAGAAGTTTTGACTATTAGTCAAAAGGGTTTTGACTAACTGGTCGAAGGAGTTTCGACTATCCGATTGAAAGGAGTTTCGGCTAACTGATCGAAGGGGTTTTCACAATTGGTCGAAGGAGTGTCGACTATTAGTCGAAAGGGGGTTTCGACTAACTGGTCGAAGGAGTTTCGACTATCTCGTCGAAAGGAGTTCTCAACTAACTGGTCGAAGGAGTTTAGACTAACTCGTAGAAAGAGTTTCTACTATTGGTCGAAGGAGTGTCGACTATTATTCAAAAAGGGGTTTTCGACTAACTGGTCGAAGGAGTTTCGACTATCTGATCAAGAGTTTCGACTAACTGGTTGAAAGGAGTTTCGACTAACTGATCGAAGGAATTTCAACTAACTGGTCGAAAGTAGTTCGACTAACCGGTCGAAAGGAGTTTCGACTATCTGGTCGAAATGAGTTTCGACTGACTGGTCGGAAGGGGTTTCGACTATATGGTCGGGGGGAGGTCTCGACCATCCGATCGGAGGGAGTTTCGACCATCCGGTTGGGGGCAATTTCTGACCTTCCGGTCAGATGGAGTTTCGATCAACCGGTAAAAAGGAGTTTCGGCCATCCGGTCGGATGGAGTTTCAGCCATCCGATCAAAAGGAGTTTCGCCATCCGATCAAAAGGAGTTTCGTCCATCTGCTTAGAAGGAGTTTCGTCTGTCTGGTCGGAAGGAGTTTCATCTGTTTGATCGGAATGGGTTTTGTTCATCTGGTCGGAAGGAAGTTCAACCACATTCTAGGTGGGGGAGGGTTTAACTACCAGGAGGTTCGAATATATTCCAAGCGAAAGGATGCTCGACTAACTGATCGGAAGGAGGTCCGACTACATTGCAAGTAGAAGGAGGTTCGACCACGTGGGGGTTCGACTACAATTTGGGGTCTACAATGCATTCGTCGTTCCGGTAATGCTTTTGCGCAACTAGAGTGAAAATAAGCACCTAGTGGCCACTATGAACGTATCGATATGACGCGGAGGAAGCAAGCTAGCCGAAGATGGTCTGGCGATAGTGGTCTATGACGGCGGAAGAAGCTCCAAGCGGTGGTGATAGCCGACGAGGTTGATCCCACTGCTTGGGCTACTCTCGTCGGGGAGAAAGAACAAGGTTCGCGGCAGCTCCTGTGAATATAGAGGGGAATCAAATGAGGGGAACCGCTTCTTGGGTCTGGGAATATGAGTTGATGCATTTAAGAAAGGAAGAGCTTCACTGATGGGCGTTAATGTTGATGGCGACGTCGTGGTGGTTCTTGGCCGAAACAAGCGCTCAATCCTTACGTGGGGCTCAAGCTCGCTTGAGGAATGGAGGAATGTGGGGAAACTTGCACTTGTGGCGAGGAACAGCAACGAGGGGGTTTGGGACTGCTATTTATAGCTGCTAGGGCGGAGGTCGTCCAAGAGCATGCGTTGTATTCGGCGTGGCTCAGTACTGAGGAGTGGTTGGCGATCTAGACAGAGTCGGCAACATAGTGCAGCGGTGCGACTGGTTGAGCGATGGCAACCAATGGCCGAGCGACGGTAGTTGCCAGCACTTATACCTTGTCGCATCGAGGCATCCGAACTCGGCAGGTGTCGACGCCGAGCGGGGGAGAGAGACACACCGACTCGGGCCCACTCGGAAGACCACGACCGAGGAGCGTTCTCGGTTGCGGAAGAATCTAGACCCACCGTTATGAGTTAATAGAGTATTTTGGTGATTAATGACAAATCCATATGTGAGACTAACACTTCCATTGATATACCTATCGTGTAGTCTTATTTGGATGAAAAAGTGAAAATCATGGAGGCATGCATTTGACATCATATTATTATATATTGTTGCATTCCTCCGATCCAAAATATAGATTGAACTCCATCAAAAGTCTAACTTGAATATGTGCATATGTTCTTATTACATATTCATGTATGCACACATTTAGGAGGAGTTCACTCTATATTTTGTGGTTTTCTTTATCCATATATATTAAGGATCTCTACTTTGAAATATATCCATTGAGGATATAAAACTTGTGTAGTTCATATATACTCATATTACTTTATATTCAATTATTTGTAATTATGATGGTTGTCATCAATTACCAAAGGGGAAAGATTGAAGTATCTTAATCCACCATTATGAGTTAATGGTATGTTGTGGTAATTAATGATAATTACATTGTGGAACTAATATTTTCCATAAGTTTGTGAAATAGGTTGAGTTCCACAATGATGATGACTTGGGATGACATCATGAGTTGATCAGTATCAAGTCAAAGCTCAAGAATAGAAGATCCATCACATGTTGATGGAAGTCAAGTGAAGGATGCATCATGTGTTGATGTATATCAAGATCTCGAAGAGAAGATGATCATGAGTTGATCATCAAGTCAAGAAAATTTTGCGTTTGCGAATGTGTTTCGCAAATGGTTTAAGTCCATGTACCATATTCCTTGTGGCGTTGATTCTAAAAGTCGGTAAATGTGTTTTGCAACTTGTTGAGGATTTTGCCTTTAACCCTTGTTTGCATCGCGCCTCAATTGACAAATGTGTTTTTGCAAATTGAGTTAAAGCGAAAGCTAAGTATATTTTTTCAGAAAAGTCGGTAGTACCGATGTTCTCTTGGCGGTACTACCGCACAGTGGTATGACCAGGAAGGGGGTGCGATACTACCTGTAAGATCGAGGTGGCCGACTAGAGGGGGTGAATAGACGGTTTTAAAAATCTTTCGGCTCTAAAACCAATATAGAATGAGGAAGCTAATAACGAATTAGTTTTGCACAATTAAAACCTAAATCAACTAGGCTCAACTAAGTGCACCAACAATATGAGTAAAATACTAGAGAGCAATCATACAAGATATATAATCAATTGAAGCAAAAAGTAAATTGCTCAAAGTAAAGCACAAGTAAAAACAAGATGGACACAATCATACTTTACTGTAGTATTCGGAGACTTGTCGGTCTCCCCTGATCCACGTTGAGGTAAGCCCAACCACGTTGGACCGGCTCCACTAATTAAGCCAACACCTCCGAGGTAAGTCCAACACTTGGACCGATTCCAAACCGAACCAACACCTCGCTCCACTAAGGTTGCTCTTCCTCCACTCCGGAAATGGCGAGCACCAACCACTCAAAACCACGCCGGGCCTTCTCACAAGCTTCTTTGATAAGATCACCGGACACGATGCCTCCACGCCGTCTAGGTGTCGGCAAACACCAAGAATAACAAATCCAAACTTTCACTTGAACTTGTGGATATCGTGAGGATATGTGCACGATCTCAGGATGATGAGTCAATTGGCAATGACGTTGTTGGTTTGTAAAATCTCACGTTTTCGGGTTTGCTCCAAGGTTTGTCGGACCACGGACCACGTGTCGGCGGTCGGTTGTGTCGGGCGGTCAGACCGCCCGTGGAGGAGTCCGACCGGCCATGGTGGCCGGTCCGACCGCCATATTAAAAATTGGTTTTGAGCCGAGCCAAAATAGGTTGTGTAGGCAAGTGAGGAGTCTCTGGATGTGGTCCCATCATTTTGGAGCTCCAGTCAAAAGTTCTATTGAGTTGAAAATTCCAGAAGGTTTCGGATTTTCACGCTGGAAATTTGGCTAAGTCTTTTTGACCGGTCCGATCGCCGTTGTGGGAGCGGTCCGACCGGCCTGAAATCGGTCGGACCGGCCACGTAAGTGATCGGACCAGCATTGACTTGGAGGTTAGCCAAGTTTGCATTGAGTTTATTTGAATGTGTTTCATGTATGGAGTTCAATGCTTTATTGTTGTATATTGCATTGCGGAGCTGACGTGGGTCAAGTTGTGAAGAATTTGTTCCCGGAAGCGGTTTGTTTGTCTATTGTTTGTGCGGTGGCTTGCGAGTCAACGACGTCAGCGGTGAGGTGGATCGGGACTACGCTTGGAGAGCCGAGGTCGAGCGATCATGGATACGGTGAGGTCGTGTGACTCAAGCCGTGCGAGATAGGCAAGATGGATCGAACGGGTAGTTCGGTGCACCGGTTGGATCAGCGGTGCGGATATCGGTGCGAGTCTCGGAAGGTTCGATGGGATTCGGACACGAGAGGCTTGGCGACATGATGAGAACCACGATCAACCTACACGTGTGAAGCGGCGATTGCTTCAAGAGTTATGTGTGTGGGTCCCATGTGTAAGTGATCCCAAAAGTGAAACCCTAGCCCTCTAGTATAAATAGAAAGGGGGAGATGGAAAACCCTCTTAAGCATTTCATTTGGCCCCTTCTTCCTTTTTCTAGGGTTAGGAGGAGAGGATAGAAGAACTAGGGTTTGGAGAGATTGAGAGTGTGCTCTTTGTGTGAGCTCTTGTCCTCCTTTGTGGAGAGGCTTTGTAAGCATCTAGTGTGATGAAACAATCTTGTGATGCTTAATTGAAAGATCAATTGTTCTCGTTGTGTTCTTCTCTCTTTTGGATGATTTTGGTGCTTCCTTGATTCAAAGGTTTAAGCTTGGTCTCTTGGCCTACTTTATCTTGCTTTGATGTGTGGGAATACTCCTAGAGACATCTAGATCATCAACGCCCCACAAGCAAGTCTTGAATCAAGATTTTCATATTTCTAGGGTTTGTGCACTTCTTTGTTAAATCCTTGAGAGATCGATTCTGCGAAGTGGATCTGAAGGATTGTCCCTAGAAATAGGTCTCTAATATCATTAGGGAGGTGTGCTCGAAATTTGGTCAAGTTTCATTGGTTGAATCAAAAGTTGGATCAAATTTCGTTTTGGATTTGGGTTGAGTTTTTCATTCGATCAACCGGTCGAGCCGGTGTTGCAACGGCGGTCCGACCGCCGTGTTCGAGACATTGTCTTTCGGGTCGAACCATCGCCCACCGGTCCGACCGCCAGATTAGTTCTTGGTCGATCACAAGTTGACCGTCGGCCGATCGGTGGTAGCCGGGCGACCGCTGTGCCCAGATCTGCCCTTTGAGATTAAGTCTCCACTTGTGTGTCTTGTGGTTGAGTGGGGTTATCGAATTCAGCACACGGCTTCCACTGTACGCTTACTGATCTTCTTAGCTTTCATAGCTAAAGGAGTAAAGTTCGTGTTGAATTTGATTTAGGCGAGAACGTTGAGAAAGCGCCTATTCACCCCCCCCTAGTCGCCTTTACGGTCCTATAGAACTAATCGAGTGTCAAGCTCACGTGGATACACAGTCCACTACCTAAGGCAACACATGCACTTAGGGTTTGCTCTTAAATCTCACTAAGTGCAACACATGCACAAAAGAGAAGAAAGCCTTGCTCTTAGCTCAAAGAATGAGTATAGCACTCAACAACTATCTCAACAACAACAGCGACCTCCGCCAACCTGCCAAGGTGGCTATTTATAGCCCACACATAAAAACTAGCCGTTGGGAGAAGTGTCGGGACCCAAATATGCAAATCTGGACCCTCTGTGTATTCTGCACTAGTCCAGGATCACACTAGTGCACACAGTGTCAACATCGATGAATATCACATCCATACAACGAATATAAGAATAAACGAGTACTTTGAATAACAAATAACTGCTTGGACCTTACGGTCGAGTTTTACATTTATTAAGCCATGCAAGGCTGACAATAAAGAAATAAACTGCAACGGAAACGAAATAAACTCCGGTGGCTCCCATCAATTTACCACAGGCAACTGACTGGGATCAAGACCCTAACGATCAACCTTCGTAGAACTCTTCTTCAAAAGTAGGCGACGATTCCTCCACTTCTGTTGATTTGTTTAGCAAGAGTGAGTACACACCGTACTCGCAAGTCATACCACAGAATGCAATTTATAGATGATGGCTTATTCCAAAGGAATGGCTTCTGTGGTTATTCTGCAGAAATACAACATTTGCAATTGAATACAAATAATAGATTGAAAGCATAATTCAAAACAATTAGACAATAATAAGTTAACAATTGATTTCACAAAGGACACACAGTCTAATCAAGTTATTCACACAGCTGCACAAGTTATCTCACACAGCTGACCCTTCCCATTTGTTTTATGAAAATCTACCCCTCGTGTGAAATCCTCGAGCATGTCCATAACCGAGGACGCGGCTATTCGAATAGATTGGTTTAAACACTCTGCAGAGGCTGTACACTTTACCCACATGATACAATCAGTGTAGCTAGCACTAACCATAACAAAACCTTTCAGAGACTTCATCTCGAACAATGACACTCCCGATGTGCTTTCCTGCCGTCCAATTTGTTCACATAGCCCTTGGAACGACACACACCGTTGGACAGGGATGCAGCGAACCGTCCCGCGATGTGACCCAAACATAGCGGTACACACCTTCAGCCCATCACATAGCTTAAATACAACCTGAGTTGTCAATGTCAAGACTCCATAACTTACTAAGTTAGGCCCAGCCCATACTAGGCATGTGGTCGTACAGTAAGGCCCAGTTCAATGGCGCACAAAGTTAAGTCCTTAATTGACTAACGCAAGACTTCCTGTTTTACCCAAATCACAAAGTTTAATTCACACAGTTCCACCGTTCACACAGATCCACCACTTGCCTCAGTCTAAATCTTTTCCCACCCTGTTGATTAAGTGCAACACATGCCATCAACGAGTAACAGCACACAGCACACACAGTTTCATAATCACTTGGTCAAGTTTATAATTGCAACTCTCACATGAAATGATGACTCGTGGCATGGCTAAGCAGTCTAATCGTATCTAACCAACCCACGTTGGTGCTACGATACTACCAACTAATAATGAACCAACCTAGGGTGACAAGAGATCATGGCATACAATAGACAAGGTTGCATAACAATTTGGATTAATAACTACACCCAAAAGCATTTAAATAAATAATTGAAATAGAATGCAATACATTGAAACAAAGTATTTTGAAAACTGGGTTCAATATGATCAAAGGTATAACTTGCCTTGGAATAGATCTAGATATTGGTCTTGGTCTTGAGGTGCTCCTTCTTCTGCAAAATTCCCCGAAGTATCGACGTCTACTCGCAAACGAGACAAAAGAAACAAAACAAATAAATAAGAGAGGAAAAACAAACTCCAAAAATCAAATAAAATTCATCATTAAATAGATCTAAATTTTATATGAATTTACAAATTTGAATGGGCTCAATCGGAGTTCGGATGCAAAAGATATGGGCTTTGGAAGATTGGAAAATCAAATAAAACCCTAATTTGAATTTTATCGAATTTCCCGAATTATTTTTATAAAGGAAAATCAAATTATTGCGCAATGCTTGCATCAGCCGAGAATTTTTGGAAAAAGAAATAAATTTAAAAAGGAATCTGACATGTGGGCCCCACATGTCAGTGACACGGCTCACGGTGGACCAAGTCCACCGAGCCTTTGGATCTGGGTCGGGGCTGAGGTGGTGTACCCGCGTGTGGGTGGCACTGACGCGGCGCCTACGAGGCTGACACACACGCACATGGGCTGAGGTGGACGCTGACGCGGGCTGCCACATCAGATCGACGGCGGCGACGGCTCGGGAACCAATGGCAACGACAACGGCTCCTCGCCACGGTGAGTGGTACCAGCGTGTAGAGGGGATTATTGCGCACACGTGGGCACTGGTTTGAGCACCTGGGGTTGTCGGAGATGGCCGGCGGCGAGCTTGAGGCGGCGAGGCGGTCTCGGGTTTGTCGGACGGGAGCTCCGGTGATGCTCCGGCGATGAGGAGGTGCGCACGAGGTGGCCTGGGACTTGCTGATCACGATGGTGCAGTCGGTGGAGCAAGGGCGGTGACGACGGCGGCACAATTCACCGGAGAAGAAACTCGGCCGAAAACCCTAAAGCTTGAAATGCGGCGGCGCTAAGGCGATCGGGGCGACGAGAGTGGCGGCTTTGGGTTGCGGAGGTCCGGGCGGTGCTAAGGGGGTATTTATAGGGCTGGAGACGCCGAGATTTGGAAACCCCCAAATCGGGTCCGAAACGGCCGGGTTTTTGAATTCCTTGATTCGGGGAGATATTTGCCGAGTTCGGTTTTGATTTGGTTGGAGATAGATGCGGGATAGACAGGGGTTTAATTTGGTGGGGTTGGCGCAAGAAAATCGGGACGAGTCCGTTGTCGTCTGTGAGGCCGAAGCTCTGGCAATGGCGGCCGAGGCGAGCGACGCGCGGAGAAGAAGGAAGAAGAAAGCCCGCGGAGACGATGACCTCGGGCGGGCCCACTGGTCGGGAGAGCGAGAAAGCGCTTGGCGAAGCGCCAAGCGATGGCGATCAACGGTGAAGCGAGCGCAAGTGAGAGCGATGGCGATCCAATAGTATTGGGCTTGACCCGAAAGGATTTTCTTTTGATTTTTCTTTTAAATAAATCCAGAAAATACAAATAGCAATTAGAAAATAGCAAATGTCTTTCGAAAAATCCCATAAAATTCTATAAAATATATCCAAGCATATAGAATCTAAATAAAATAATTTTGGCAATTATTGGTGTTGGGATTAAGCACATTAAATCAATTTGTCCTTAAAGTCCATATTAAGCTTTTTAAATTAATATTCAAATAAATCCAAATGGTGAATTTTCTTACTACCATTATTTAAAAGATATTTAAAGCTCTGAAAATTGGGATGTTACAAGAAGATTCCCTTGAATCTGCACAGGGCCGGTCTGACCGCCAACTAATGGCCGGTCGGACCGCCCGTGCCTTCAATGACTATAAATCTAGCCGTTGGGCCTTCACCTTCGGATCGCCATGCAATGGCGCCGCCAAATCGGCCGAGACCACGCGGTGGCCGGTCCGACGCCCGATGGAAATTTTGGCTAAGTCCCAAAACGGGCGCTTTCTGGAATAATCGTTCCGCACGAACCCCAGAACTTCCTCACATCGGAAGTTCCGTTTTCACAACGGCGGAACTTCCGGACATAAAATCAATCACAGAGAAAATCGGTCCGACCGCCCAACACATGGCGGTTCGACCGATTGGCCACCGGTCAGACCGGTGACCCTGGCGGTCAGACCGCCAGGCTCTAGAGACCAAACACATTGGCTCAACTCAATTGGCAAAACACATTCACCCAACTTGAGTGTGACTTCAACAAGGTTCCAAGATTATATTCTCAACAGGTTGCAAAACACATTTGTCAACCTTTAGAATATTCTTCACAAGGTATAAGTTACATGGACTTACATCATTTGCAAAACACATTCGCAAACTTAAGTCACATGCTACAAGGGTTATGCATGAGCCTCGACTATTTGCAAAACACATTCGCACATAAAGAGCATCATGCCTAGATGAGTTAGAGAAATCACAATGAGCTATCAACACATGACTAACTCATGCTAATAGTCAAGACCCCTCTTAATAGTACGGCAATCCTATACTAGCAATCCGGTCTTCCAACTAAACACCAAGACCGGTAAAAGACTAGGAACACATCCTTAGCCCTAGCTAGTCATACATTTGCCTTGCATCTTCTTGAAGCTTGATGACGCACATCAACACTTCAAATCCGAGTTCTTGACTTTGATAATCATCAACACATGATGATCCTTTGCTTGACCTCCATCAACACATGATGGGTCTTCTCTTGTCTTGATGATCAACTCATGATCATCTCTTCTTCTTGATAAGCATCAACTCATGATACATCCTTTACACCAAGCTCTTGACTTGATAATCAACTCATGATCATCCCAAGCCTTCATCATCCTGGAACATAACATATTCATCCAACTCATGAAAAATGTTAGTTCCATAATATGATTATCATTAATTACCACACCATACCATTAACACATAATGGTGGGACAAGATACACAATCTTTCCCTCTTTGGTAATTGATGATAACCATTTCAAACACAAATAAATTTGATTTGATAAAGGTAACACAACGTGAGTATATATGAACTACACAAGTTACATATACTCACGACATGAGTAGGTAAGAACTACACAAGTTCTATTTTACTCAAACATGAGTACACACAAACTATACAAGTTCTATATACTCAAACAGATATATTTCAAAGTAAAGATCCCAAATATATGTGGAAAATAGAATATGGATCAATACTAATAAAACCACAAAATATGGAATAAACTCCCCCTAAATGTGTGCATACACAAATGTGTAAATAGATCATAAGCACATATTCAAGTTAGACTTATGGTTGAGTTCATCCTATATTTTGGATACGAGGAATGCAACAATATATAAGAGTATGAGTCAAATGCATACCTCGTTGAATTTCACCTTTATATCCAAATGAGACTACACAAGATAATACTTGACAAGAGAGTTAGTCTCACAATTAGATTTGTCATTAATCATCAAAACACTCCATTAACTCATAATGGCGGGCCTAGATCTTTCACTACCGCAACCCGGTCGGACCAAACCTTGGTTGGCAGTACGTGTTTTCCAGAGAGACACCTTTCGGAGCATGTTTGCTCTCTTGGAAGGCGGTAGTACCGATGTTCTTTTGGCAGAACTACCGCATCGAGGTACGACCGCATATCCTGAGGGGAACGACCGCACACTAGAAGTTCTAAAATTTAGTTGGCGGAACGTTATCTCCAGAGAGGGCCAGTTGTGGACCTCTGAGGGAACAGTAGTACCGCCCGATGTAAACGGAACTACCGAAGAATGAAACTACCGAAGATACAATGGCGGTAGTACCGCGCAGCAATTCCAACAGCTAGTTCAGAGGCATTAATTTCATCTACTATAGCCATTATGGTGCAGTCGGTGGAAGTGCAGTAGTACCGACCGATGAACGGCGGTACTACCACTCGTGCTGATTTTTTTGGAATGTTTCCTCCAACGGCTAGTTTTCCTTGTGTGGGTGTATATACCCTTTGTGGCCGGTTGTGGGCAAAGGTTGTTGTGCCATATTCATTCCCTTGAGCAAAGTGCAAGCCGTCAACTCTCTTTTGTGCATGTGTTGCACTTAGTGAGCCTAGAGAGCAAACCCTAAGTGCATATGTTGCATTAGGTAGTGGATTGTGTATCCACTTGAGCTTAGACACTTGATTTGTTCAAGTGAGCGTCTTCGACTTGTTACTTTTGGTGTTTATCGACACCTAGATGGTTTGAAGGAGTTGTGCTGGTGATCTTCTCAAAGAAAGTTGTGAGAAGACCCGGACGGTTGTGAGTGGTTTGGTGCTCGTTGTCTCCGGAGTGGATGAAGAGCAACCCTGAGTGGATCGATGTGTTGTTTCGTGTTGGAGCCGGTCCAAGTGGTTGTACTTACCTAGGAGGTGTTGGCTCAATTTGTGGAGCCGGTCCAACATGATTGGGCTTACCTCAACGTGAATTAGGGGAGACCAGCAAGTCTCCCAACACCACGGTAAAACATCATTGTGTCATTGTGGTTTGTTCTCTAGTTATTTACTTTGTGCAATTTATATTCCTATAATTAAATTGCTTATATGCCTTTGTGTATTTGCTATCATTCACATAGTCTTATATTGTTGGTGCACTTAGTGAGACTAGCTGATTTAGGCATTAATTGTGTAAAACCGATTTGACTTACTCTTCCGCACATAAATTCGGTTTTAGCCAAAAGAATTTTAAAACCACCTATTCAACCCCCCCCCCTCTAGTCCTCCTCGATCTTACAGCTGCACCGGTTTGGCTGGTCACTGGTTGGAGGAACAGTAGCCAGAAAAGAGTATCATGGTGATATGGCGATGCATTAGGGGAAAAGGGAGCTGCCACGGCCAATCGAGGGGGTTCGGTGGCGACCTAGGTGGCTTACGGACTTACGGTGCTTCATGTCGGTTGACAGGGGAATAACAGAAGGGGAAAAGGAAAGATCAGGAAAAGGTTTGAGATAATGAAAAGGAACTTTGCTTTAAGAAATTATCATGAGGTGATAGATCCTAATATGGTATTTTATTAAACAATTCTAATTGGCTCTTTGAACATTATTCTGATTCTAGGGTTTATGTTTTAGGTTTTTCTTGTGTCGGCAAAGGAGAAAATGCAGCTCAAATAATTCTCAATAATGTTGGCAAAAGGATTACAATAGATAACTCATGAAAAGTTTTAAAAATCACATATTTTTGCATTCATGCATTTTTTGGGTGTTACAGGAAAGCCACAGAAGTTCCCCGCGAGCGGCTTCCGACTTCCGCGTGTTGTAATACGAAGCCGCTTTAGAGAAAAGCGGATGTAAAAAAACTCCCATTTGGGACGGCTTCTGGCTTTTTCAGGCGAAAAGCCGAAGCCGAAGCTGTCCCAAACAGGGCCTTGGGGCCTGTTTGGCATGATTGTAGCTTTTTTGAAAATAGCTTTCGTTGTCTTTGTAGGTGAGCAGTGAAGAGATTTGATGTCCGGTCATCGACTTTTAGGTAGGTGGCTCTGACTTCTAAGATGGTAAAAGTCTGAAATACCCCTAAGAAAAATGATGACTTGTTTGGTGTCGTTTAACGACAACTAACGACAATTGACGACAACTAACACAATTGACGACAACTACTGCAATTAACGACAACTACCGCAATTGATCACAATTAATGTAATTAACTACAATTAACAATAAATAATTATGAAAATAAGCAATTAATACATAAATAATTATTACAATAAACAATTAATATATTAATAAATCATTTATATCAAAAAAAAACCGGTGGTGGCTAGGGTTGGGTGCAGCGGCGGCTCAGGGAAGGAGGAGGCTAGCGGCAGCGGTGGTGTCGGGGGAGGGGGTGGCTCGGGGTCGGGGGAGTGGCTACCGCGTCGGGGTCGGCGGCTCAGGGGCAGAGGAGGGCGACGGCTGCGTCGAGGCTGGCGACGGCTCGAAGGAGAAGGGGAGGGTGACGACTCGGGGGGAGGAGAAGGGGAGGGCAGCGGCTACCACCGCGTCAGGGGAGGACGGCATGGGCGGCGACGGCTTGGAGGAGGAGAAGGGGAGGGCGGCGGCGGCTTGGGGAGGAGGAGGAGGGCGAGGCAGCATCGCTGTAAGATCAAGGAGGCCGACTAGAGGGGGTGACTAGGCGGTTTTAAAAAACTTTTGGCTAAAACCATTTTCTAAAGAGGAAGCTAATAACAATTCGGTTTTGCACAATTAAAACCTAAAACAACTAGTCTTAACTACGTGCACCAACAATTTTAAGACTATTGATAATGATAGCGATCATACAAAGGCATGTAAGTAACTTAATACAAGGAATGTAAATTGTACATAGTAAAACACAAGAGAACAAACCATAATAGCACAATGATGTTTTATCGTGGTGTTCGGAGACTTGCCAGTCTCCCCTAATCCACGTTGAGGTAAGCCCAACCAAATTAGACCGACTCCATGAATTGAGCCAAACACCTCCGAGATAAATCCAAACACTTGGACCGGCTCCAACAGCAACCAACACCTCGATCCACTCAGGTTTACTCTTCCTCTACTCCGGAGATGGCGAGCACCAAACCACTCACAACCGTTCGGGTCTTCTCACAACTTTCATTAAGAAGATCACCAGCACAACTCCTCCAAGCCGTCTAGGTGTCGACAAACACCAAGAGTAACAAGTCAAAGACGTTCACTTGAATGAATCAAGTGTCTAGGCTCAATGGATACACAATCCACTACCTAATGCAACACATACACTTAGGGTTTACTCTCTAAGCTCACTAAGTCCAACATATGCACTAAAGAGAGGAGAGGGCTTGTTTTTTGCTCAAGAGAATGAATAAGGCACCAGCAACCTTACCCACAACCGACCACAAGGGGTATATATACCCACACAAGGAAAACTAGCCGTTGGAGGAAAGATTCCAGAAATTTCAGCATGAGCGGTAGTACCGCCGTTCATCGGCCAGTACTACCGTACTTCCACCGACTGCACAGTAACAGCTATAGCAGATAAAATTAATGCCTCTAAACTAGCCATTGGAATCGCAGCGTGATACTACCGCCGTTGAATATGAGGTAGTTTCACTCTCCAGTAATTCTAATCACATAGGATGGTACTACTGCTTCCCTTAGAGATCCAAACTGGCCAAATCTGGAAATAACGTACCGCCAACTAAGTTTCAAAACTTCCGGTGTGTGGTAGTTCCATTCAGGATATGTGGTCGTACCGTGATGCGGTAGTTCCTCCAAAAGATCTTCGGTACTACTGATGAACCACGGAGATCCTGATTTGGCCCGATCTTTCGATGGGAAAGTAAATTCAGTAGAAGTCGCTCAACTCTCACGATCCTGACCACGAACTCGCAAGGCCTGAAACCACGTAATCGCTGAACTGCTCAACAAGTCGCTATCAACCGTGCATGAATACCCGGATGACCTGATCATGAAGATCGATCCTTGCATACACAGAAGAAGCACTCAAGAACAAGGTGAAACACAATTTGATGTATTACAAATATTAATGAAGGTACTGATAAGGCGGGATTTCAAATAAGGTTCTTGACCGGGTGGTCTAGTCGACACATGCGGAAGATGCAAGTTGCAACGAAAGCGAACTAAACATAAACAAAATACGAGTTCTAGCAAAGGGAGGCGGCGGCTCCAATATGGGGAGATGACCAGGGGTGGCGGCCAAGGAAGCGGATGCACGTCCCTAGGTTTACAAGGCCCATGGGCCCAAGTGGAGGTGATGCAGCACCCTTTGACTCAGACTCAGAAACAGCGCCAGATTGTTTTGGCGATTGCGGTGCGCTCAGAAGAAATTTGGAGGTGGAGCTGGATCCGTTGGAAAGAGAGTGAGATAAGCTTTCAACCAAATACTCGTGGACCTCCAATGGACTCTGTATGCGAAAGTTTTGCATGTTTGAAGTCGGTGCTGTCTCCGGAGGTCGAATTGGATTGCATATATTTCTTCCTGATTAAAAGAATATCACATGCATTAGGTAGAAGCATATTCTTATTAGAAATAAAATATACTCCTAGAAACGAAGTTACCTGATAGTTCAATTGACGTGCACGAGCTCTGGTGATTGGACCTTGCAAGTGCATAAGTTCAGCTCTATTATGAGGAGTGTTGGGTGTATGCATGGAAGTGATGTTTTCATCAACTACCGCCTTCCAGGGGAGCAAACATGCTCCAAAAAGTGCCTCTCTGGAAAACACATACCGCCAACTAGGTTTCGGTCAGACCGGGTTGCGGTAGTACCACACCACCTTCATCATACCACTGAGCGGTAGTACCGCCAAGAAAACTTTGATACTACCGGTTTTTCTGAAATAGCATAGTTGGCTTTCACTTCAACTCAATTTGTAAAACACATTTGCCAATTGATACGCGATGGACACAAGGGATGAAGGTAATATTCTCAACAAGTTGCAAAATATATTTGTCAACTTTTATAATCAACGCCACAAGAAATAAGGTACATGGACTTAAACTATTTACAAAACACATCCGTAAACTAAAGTCACATGCTACAAGGATTATGCATGAGCCTCGACTATTTGCTAAATACATTCACAAATATTAGCAACATGCTAACGAGAGCTAGAGCAAGCACAATGAGTTATCAACACATGACAAACTCAAGCTACTAGTCAAAACCCCTCTTAATAGTACGACAACCTATACTAGCAATCTGGTCTTTAAACCAAACACCAAGACCGGTAAAAGACTAAAAACACACCCTTAGCCCTAAGTAGTCATACCTTTGTCTTGCACATCCTCTTGAAGCTTGATGACGCATATTTTCACTTCAAGTCCGGGTTCTTGACTTGAATATCATCAACACATGACGATCTTCTTCACTTTGAGATCTTGTCTTGATGCTCATCAATACATGATGACATCCTTCATCCCAAATCTTGACTTGAATATCATCAACGTATGATGATCTTCTTCACGTGCCCTCCATCAACACATTATGTATTTTCTCTTGACTTGATGATCAACTTATGATCATCTCCTCTTCGATATCTTGATATGCATCAACACATGATGATTTTCCTTACTTGCTCTCCATCAACACATAATGGGTCTTCTCTTGACTTGATGATCAACTTATGATCATCTCCTCTTCGAGATCTTAATATGCATCAACATATGATTATTTTCCTCACTTGTCCTCCATCAAACACATGATAGGTCTTCTCTTGACTTGATGATCAACTCATAATCATCTCCTCTTCGAGATCTTGATATGCATCAACACATGATGTTTTTCCTCACTTGTCATCCATCAACACATGATGTATCCTCTTCTTAAAGCTTGGCTTGATGACAATCAACTCATGATATCATCCAAAGTCTTCATCATCATGGGACTCAACATATTTCACCAACTCATAGAAAATGTTAGTCCAAAAACGTGATTATTATTAATTACCACAACATACCATTAACTCACAATGGTGGGTCAAGATACTCTAATTCCATCACAATTGCAAATAATTGAATATAAAGGCATATGAGTATATATGAACTACACAAGTTTTATTTACTAAATGGATATGTTTCAACGTAGAGATCCTTAATATATGTGGATAAAAACAATATTGATCAATACTAATAGAACCACAAAATATAGAGTGAACTCCCCATAAATATGTGAAGACACGAATGTGTAATAAAAATATATGCACATATTCAAGTTAAATTTTTAGTGGAGTTCAACCTATATTTTGGATCCGATGAATGCAACAAGATATATGAATGTGATATCAAATGCATAACTCTTTGATTTCTACATTTTCATCCAATTGATATTAAACAATAGATATAACAATCAAAGTGCTAGTCTCACAAATAGATTTGTCATTAATAACCAAAACACTCCATTAACTCATAATGGTGGAGTCTAGATTCTTCAATCGCTCGGGAGGAGGAGGATGAGGGCATGGCGGCGTAGGAGAGAGAAGGGAGGAGGATACAGACAGATAGGGCACTAGGGTTAGGGTTCAGGTAGGGGAGACTGGTGGAAGGGGGTTTTGTACGATGACATATGGCGGGTAAATATCTTTAAAGTTCAAAGGTAAATATAGAACGGGGCTATAAGAAACTACCCTACGGCAGCTTTCAGCTTCCAACTTTATCACATTGTACTTTCAATTTGCTTCCGACTTTGAACAAAAATCAGTGAAAAAACCCACCCGTTTAAAACAGCTCCCAGCTTTTCCGATCCCAGTAATAATACAACCGATGTAGTAATGATGATCCGATCGGTTATGACACTGACACCGTACTCTACACTGCATTCTGCATTTCTGTTTGGATTTAAGTTAAATTATGATGCAAGTTCTAAAAAAAGTCGAATTATTTTCTGGTTCAACAGCGCGGCGTAACAATATTTAGAAAGCCTGGCTCAGATTCAGAAAAGTAAAAAACAAAGAATACACGTAGCTGGACCTGGACGAGATCACATTCGTTCTTCGCAAATCTAAAACACCAAGAAATCTATCCACGCAGCAATACTGCTAGCTCAGAGCCATGTTCGATGAGAATTGGAGAAGATTCCAAACTAAATTAATAAGCACACATCAAATGCTCCTCCAAATTTCACATTCAACGCACACTCGCAGCAGCAAGTAGTACGGAGAAGAACAAGCATTTTAACAAGACTGAGAAAATGGCGGAGGCGTGCATCAGGGATAGCAATAGCCACTCTGAGAATGAGGCACTTCTATCTGAAAGAAAAAAAGAATGCAGGATAATACAATGACAGGAGTATGGCTTTCTAGTCCCAATGTCCCATATATCTGCTAGCTAGCAGCGTCCTAATTCTATAATTGTCGCCCCAAAATAAACCACCTGAAAGAATGGAAAACGTTCTTCGACGACCCATCCTGTAGTATGTACAGTGTGAACTTCGCAGTGGTCATTACTAGCCTAACATTATGATGGTTAAAAGTATGTCCAATAATCAACGCCAGCTTCCAAACGAATGAACGATCAGTAGCACTGCATAGTGCATACCAACAGCTAGATGGAAAAATCTTCCACCCAGATCACGAGATGCCTTGCACCTAAAATTAATAGAAAGCATGCTCAGGAACCATAAACCCAATAAAACAAAATCAGGTAGGTATCCAAATAGAATATCGTTGTGTTTACCTGCCATAGCAAATAGCGGCTGCCGCGCTGCTACTCCGGTAACAAATGCAATGAAGTTCAAAGCTCATCATTGCCACTCCCGGCAAGCGCCACAACTCCAGTTGGCGCTATCAGAAGGCTGTTCACTTTCCTCCCAAGGAGAGCAATGACGGTGTATGTGCAGGCCACAGACTGTGCATTTGAGATCTGGTAGCGGATGAGGGTTCTTGCACTTGTGACATGCTACATCTTCAGAGGGATTATTTGCTGGCAAGTGCATATTTGAAGACCCATCTTCTACCATGAAAGCCATTTCATCAAAACCGATTTCTTGTTGATCAAAGTTTCCTGTGCAGTTACCATCATTTTGCAGACCAGTAGACATCCCAAACGTATTATCAAGCTGTGTATCATCAGCTTCAAGCAGCTCGGTGAATGAGAAATAAGTCTGTGGCTCATATTCCTCGGTCACAAAGCTGCCACAGTTAGTGTCATTCCACTGGCAATTAGCGGTGAAATCAGGAGGAGCATTATATGCATTTCCTTGGGAAAATCCCACCTCAATAGCTCTGAAGCATCCACACCATCAGCCTCTGACAAAGAAAGTTCGTTCATATGACTAAAATTGATGTTTGCATTCCCTGGAGGTTGATTCTGAATATAATACTCATTCACAGGTATGCCAGATTGATCAAGATATTCACAATTTTTAACTTGTGCCCTTCTTATGGATAGCTTCTGATTAATTCCTGGGGTAAAGCTTGTCATGTTCATTGATAAATCAGCATCTACTGTTTCTTTCCCAATCGGTTCAACTATTCCATACGAAGCAAGCAGTGGGTCTTGATCTGCTACAGCAAATGTCTCCTCACTAGAGAGCATAATTGATTGTGATGATGTAGCAACTGTTTGTTCACTGAATTCTGGTTCAGGCTTCTTATATTCATCTGAATGAGGACATTTTGGTATGGCTCGCCTTCGACATCTGCAGCATCGGTACGCAACCAATTCAACTATTCTTTCTTCCTCAAGTTGCAAGGCATCACCGTGAAACCATTCTGTATGCAAGGAATATCAAGAAGTTTAAATAAAATGAAAGAGAACTCAGAGATATAGCTTTAAGAAACAATGGCAAATGGACTTACTTCTGCACCTCTCGCAGCAGACATACAGGAAATCTGGACAATAAGGTTTGTTACAGAGACAGCAGGTCGGTTTTATTGACAAACCTATGCCATCCTTGCCTTTTAGGATTACATCATGCGCCCTGAAATTACTTCCACTATTGTCATTCTTATTTTTCTTCCAAACGAGACCAAAGTATGTGATCTCTTGGATTTTTTTAGGTTTTCTTGGTTTTTCTGACTTGGATTTTTTAGTTTTAGTCTTTGGCTGAGTCTGCACCTCTGCAATATTCTGAATTTCCACATTTGTAGTTGGCCAGGTTTCCACCTTCGTGATTTGCTGGGTTTCCACCTTTGCATTTGGCTGGGCTTCCACCTTTGCGACTGGCTGGGCTTCCACCTTTGCGACTGGTTTGGCAGAATGGGAAGAACCAACCTTGAAGATTATTTTGGGAGCAGTCACCGGCAGTAAGCCATTACCCTTCTGTTGAGGCAGGACATAACTTGCATTTGTATTGTAATTTGTAAGCATAAGATTACGCTTCTGAATGCATAACTTGCATATCAAAATGGGAGCAGCATTGCCTCCTTTGCTACCAACAGATCTTGATGTGCACTCTTTATGACAATTGCCTGAAAAGTTATATTTAGCTAGCAATATTGTCACTTAGCATTGGACAGCTCAGAAATTGATAAATTATCTCTTTTACTGCATTACAAGAAAAAGCAAAAGAAACGACTTAAGGGCATGTGAGCAGTCCATACCTTGACAAGAGCTACACTTTACGACATCCCTACATGTGATTCATCCAAAAAAACACATATGAGAAGTGAAGATAAAGTCAAGTATCTTATAAATAGAACAAGTGAATAAGCACAACAAAAAGGTGAAGAAGAAAACCTGAAGGGGATATCCTTCCTGCATGAGGTGCAGGGATACACATCTCCCTTGTGAAAGAGATAAAAAAAGACATCTCCAATGGATGCTTTTGCTCGCCTTTGGCAGAAATTGGTGAAACAGTTAAAGAGTAACATTCCTTGACTAGGCAAGGAGCTAACCCCAGATTTCTGATCAAATTCCCGTACCAGGTACAGTGGAACATGGTTTTCAGAAAACCACAATTTTCCATTCTCGTCCTGATTATCTTCTGCTTCCAAAATATTCTTTGTTACACGCACAGGAAGATGCTTCTGGTTGGGAAACTTAAGTGCATATCTTATCTTATTCTCGACTATTTTTCTATCGCAAACCACTGCATTTCTGAGAACAGAAAAGTCAGCATCTGAGCTTTTTCCATCTGAAGGAATTTGATCTGGAGGGATGAATTCCTTCCATCTTATATGGGCATCAAGATATCTAACCTGAGAGATACGAATATTAGGATAATTGCTAATCTATAGGTCAATGTAATACTCTTTTAAACATCAAGATAGAAGGTGCTAACTTGCAGAGCAAGTTGAGATGAATTCTTGCTTAATCCAACACATGCTTTCCAAGCAAATTGCCGAGTTCGTCTTGGAAAATTGGAACCTTCATGGTAAGATAGACCCGCTATCCTTTTTTTACCACCTAGTGAGCAACAGAACACGTCAACTTGTTCTCGTCCTTGAGACGCATAGAGGATGAATTAGTAATAATAACAGTCAAAGGTGTGCAATACCTTGACGGGCAGCTTTTCTTATGGTCGGAATCGGAAGAGCCCCCCTCTGCAAAATACATTTAGAAATATTACCTCCGCTCCACCAATTCACCTCTTTCCAGCTATTGTCATCATCAGTAGCAGTAGCGGATTCAGATGCCAACGAACGTTTTCTGGCCCGCCTTCCACCAGTTCCACGTTTTTGGTATGCTGCAGGACGGGATGCTCCAGCAGATACACCAGGGGATTCCACAGGCCAGTCATCTATTAGCTTCAACCAGCATGCAGAAAATGCTATGCCACGAATATTACTCTCCAGCTGCACATAACATGCAACAACTTTTGTAAGATAACAAATGTATTTTGTTTCCCACTGCCATTCATTGCGATAATTTTCTGTAGAGAGATTTCAACTTTCTTTTACTGCTATTTATCACATATCCAACTTGATTCTCCAGAAACATTAGCATGGAACATAATTACACTAACTATGCTACTGTATTTTCGATATTATTTTCTTTTGCCTACTAAAGACTTCACCATCTAGTCTTTTTTTTACTACCTCCGTTCGCTAATACTTGTCACTTTTGCCCACTTTATTAATTCACAAATATTTGTCGTTTCACATCTACCAATGCATAATTTCCCATTTTGCCCTTACTAAGTATCCCACCTCCACAGCCATTGTGGGTCCATGGTCAATTTTAAGTAGTTATCAAGGGTATTTTGGTCATTTTGCATTGAAAAAGGTTCATTGCCTTGGTATTTGTGTCATGGCCAAAAGTGACATGTAAACATGAACAAAGGGAGTATTATCTAAGAGTTGAGCCTGTGAAGCACTAGACGAAGTTTCCACCCGCGTTACCTTAGATCATAACATTTTCACACCAAAATAGCAGCAGCCCCTCATCTCCATCTAATTATTATTCTCTGCTAATCCGTATCTGCAATCTAGAATTGAAAAAAACCTTGGCAGTTATTTGTGTTCTTCTGTGTTGCTTTTTCCCCTTTGGGTGCTCAAATGGTTGGTTATAATTGTAACAAGTTTGGTTTGTTTGTCTTTTGAGTTTTGAGTTAATTGATTTGTTGCAATAAATGCATGTAAGGTGCTTATGTATCTAACTCAAGCTGCATAACATATCTGAACATATGCTTTTTCTGAGTTATTAAAAATCTATAATACTGCCAGGATAGGATTCAAGCTTTTGATTTCGATTCTTTCTTCAGGCATGGCACCAGACCCAGGCACTATAAGCTGAGGTCAGGATTGAAAGAGGTTTAGCCAGAAACCAGTCCATGCCCAGGGTTTTAACAGTCAAGCATAAAACACTGGAAACCCATATCCCGATGGTTTTCTGGTTGTAAATGGTAACTACTACAATTGGAGGAAGTCAAGTTTCATCTTCTCAAGGGAACAAAAAAATGTCCATTAACATGTTCCCTAAATGGGTACACACTTGTAGTAATCTACTCGGTATTATATATAAACTAAATAGTCTTCATATAACTATGAATACAAATAATGTGCTACACAGCCTTTTTGTTCTTAAAAGTATTATTGAGAAGTATCAAGGATGCTTAAACAAACATCAATTGAATCCTGTAACTTACTTCAAGCAAGAGGGGTACAATAGTTCTGCAGTTGGAAGCTTCTTCTAGTTGTTTATGCCACCGTTGTCTCTGCTGCATGTCTTGCAGTGAACCAACTAAAAGGCCACGCAAACTTTCCTCCATGTTGGCCAGATAAGCAACGATGCTGGGGAAATGGCTCTCAGAACTTTTGATTGCATGCATAATACTAAGAATTCGAGCAGATCCTTTAGCAGCATTTGCAGTGGCTAAGTTAAGAAAACAAGCTTTTTTGGTTCCAATTGCTGTACTTTTACAAGCAAGGCACCAACCACATCTATCTCTTGGGACTTCCATAACTTTCTTTTCAGTACTTGGCCAAACAAATTGTGCGGCTGCTGAGGAAAATGCTTTCACCTGTAGAGCACAATCAGCAGCCAATTTCTTCCTTGGGTTTGTGGTGATTTGGGATGCTGAAACCTTACCTTCATCAGATGTAAGAACAGCTAGATTGGCGGCGGCAGATGCTGCAACATTGCCATGATTGTACAGATTCATGTAAGCCTGAGGTTTAAAAGATGACACTTTAGCTGGCTTGCCACCACTCATATTTCCAAAATTTTCAGCAATCAGCTGAAGGGGGTGTTTGCTTTGATTAGGACAAAATGAGTCTGCCTTCGTAGAAATGGTGCTCCCAATATCTTCTCTAGACATGCCATTATCAATACCTGAACCGCAGGCAGACACACCTGTTACCATGGACCTATTCTGATGAGAAATTGGGGATATCCCAGTGGGTCCAAAAGTTCCATTTCTGGATGCATTATGTACATGGTTCTGAGCTAATGGAGTTTGCCTACAAACTTCATTGTTCTTCTCAGTGGCAGCAACTACACTAGTCATCATGCATTTATGTTCCTCCAGGTGTTCAGCTGCGCACACTGTAAATTGATTAGCCACAGGCTCATGCTTCACATTTATCTGAGAAAGTGCTACTGTCTTACTGTCCCCACCATCTTTTAAAGTTGTCCGAACACTTCCATCTCCTGCTTTCATTGGAGTAACACTCAACAACGTATTGGATTGTGGCGTAAGGCTTGCACCAGCTTCTTTACCTATTTTTGATCTCTTGTTCTGAAATATATCAAGCAGATGCCTCCAGTACTCCGTTATTCTCCTACATATATCTGTATATGCATCTGAAAAGTCAAGTATTTGGAGGATCTTGACAACATCATACTGGTTGTAATATCTTGCATAAGACTCTGCATTCGAAGATGTTCCAATCCTGCATTATTTGATAGAATTAACATTAAAGAAAGTACATAAACAACCATAGATCCAGAACAGGAAAGAGAGAAAAAGGCAGGTATTTATGCTGTGAACAAGGTGCAAAGGGGAAAGGTGGCACAAATGGCTGAACTACATGAGAACAGAAAGGGCATAGTATACTAGAGGACTTGACATGCATCTTACATCTTAACTATGGTTATCTAGTCAAATAGAATATGGTTATCCAACTTTCTAGTGTCGACATGTTTATCCTTATTTCAGATATAAAAAAGGTCTACTATGGAATTCAAAATGAATTGGCGGTATTTACCAATAGCATACTGGTGTGGAGAATAAAATCATTAGTAAACCCCAAGAAATGTAGGATTAAGATGCAAAAACTTACACCAGTAAATAGTTGCAGGACCCTAGGAAGAGCCTCCCACACATATCAATGCCGAACATTTGAGCTCCTCTTGCCCCACGCTCTATTCTGGAAGATGTTGGTCCAAGCTTGTTAACCACACATTCTGGACAGAACCATTGTCCCTGGGGTAGGAACGCTTTGTTGAGACCAATACATCTTGAATGATATGCCCATGGACAACCATCACAGCATACCAAAGTGCCATCCATTCCACATAATCGGCAATCATCACTGTTGCCATCCTGAGAAGCATTTGCTACAACAGCTTGTGGATTTGTTACATTTGGAGCTGTTTCCAAGCTCTGTAAATCTTCAATCTTTTTGCAAGAAGCAGCCTTTGAGGCTCTAGTCAGGAGTGCTCTTGACCCAGCCTCCGAAAAAATACTAGGATCTATCTCATATTCCGTTTCCTCGTTGTAGCCTTCCCGAGCCTCCAGTTCAGTTTTGAGTTCTTCTGAATCAATGACATGGTCACAGAGTATCTGCAGGACCTTAAGCTTCATGGTAACAGGAAACTTATAGTATTCGATCGATAGGAGGCTTCTACCGAAACTCTTGCCCCCTAGATTCTTAATGCAGCCCATTACATAGAGGTACTCCAGTAAGAAAGTTGGCCAAGTCAATGTATCTAGTAATGCCCAATCTAGATACCTGCAAGAAATTCAAAGAAAAGTGGAAAAAAATATCAGCATTGAAGTAACAAGAGACAACATTCATGAAAATAATTATTCTAGTTGAGGGTAGGCTGATAGACTATGTACTTTAAACAATTTGAAGCAAGTTCTGATCCTTCAGAGGATTTAGTCTCAAGATGCCGCCTCAGCGCCCGCAGTAGCGAGACATGTACAGCATCCAACAATGTATTCTGCACAGTGCAATTAATGGATGCAACAAAATCATCCAGCCCAAATGGACTGAGGAACAGCTGCACACTGAATGATCGCAGGAAGTTGTAAACAGAAAAAAGATAACTTATGGACTCCTCCGGCACATCAATGTCCCCTGATGATGGAGGCAACTCTGGGCCCTGAACTGGTGGTGGCAGGCACGTCTCAGCTGGCAATTCTTTGGTCGACTCTGATGAATTGCTCGAAGATTCTGCATCCTCGGATACATCCGAGCCAGACCCACTTTGCTGTGACACATCAGGCCTGGCAAACATCTCACAAGCATCAACCCTCTGCCCAGTACTTGGTGGCCCTTTCACCTCCGTGGCACTGCCCGACGAAACCAGCAAGTCCAGCTTCCTCTTCCTGCAGCTTACCTTCATGCCAGATGCACCATTCTCCTCAGCCATGAGAATCTCCCGGAGCTTAGGAAGCCCCAAATCCTCACCCTGTCCATCCTCAAACACCAAACTGTACATCCCAGTGCTGCTATCATAGGATGCAACCTTCCCAAGATGAATCCTTCTGTGATCTGCAGCACTCCGGCTGATGTAGCGGCCCACCAAGCATTCCCCCTCGTCCTCTTTTACCTGACTGACGCCAACAGGTGCGGTGGGCTGTTGATCCACCACTCTGCCCTCACCTTCCTCCATCTTCACCTCACTTGCCACAGCAGCCACAGTGTGCTCTTGCTCTGGAATGCTGCTCTCATCCACCTCCATCTTCGCTTCGCCCGCCACAGGCACCGCCGCATCTTGATCCTTATCCAGGATGCTGCCCTCATCCGCCTCCATGTGCGCCTCGTTCACCAAGGGCGCCACAACATGCTCGTGCTCCGCCGTGATGCCTTCACCCGCCTTCCCCATCTCCGCCTCACTCGCAGCAGCAGGGGTGTCTTCCACCGCCGCGCTGGCCTCAGCCATCTCCATGTCGCACTCTCTCCTCACCTCATCAGCATCCGGCGCCGGGGCTGCGGGAGGAGAAGCGTCAAGCATCCGATCGGAACCCTCCACTTGCTTTATCCCCTCCTGAGGCACCACGGACTTCATAGCATCAGACGCGAAAACCCTAGCGAGTGCGCCTACAGAAACCTCCGCATCGCGAATCACCGAACTCTAGTGGAGATTCCGGTGAGATCCGCAGGGTGGAGGAGCCACAGAGCAGGGGTAGATGAGAAAATCGGGTGCGAATCTGGAGAGCCGGGGAAGGCGACCGATCTCGCGATTGCCGCGGCGGCGAAGGCCCCGCAGGCGGAATGGAACGGGCCAGTGGGATCCGGTGGGCGGAAGGGCTCGTAACCCTATGCGGCGGCGGCGTGAACTCAAGCGGTGGGACGCGAGGAGATGGGGAGGAGGTGGAGATGACGATTGACGAGGAGGAGGGGAGAGGAAAAGGAAAGCGAAGTTCGAGAGAAAGAGAGAGAGAGAGCGAGCGAGCGAGCACAACAAAAGGGAAGGGGAAGGCAAACCGGAGCCTGGCTCGCGTCACTCCGGTCCGTCCGGTTCGTGTCGCCTTTTCGCCCGGAGTTTGCGTTCGGGTCGGGTTGCGAGGTCGCGATGCGCTGCTGCCGCCCGACCCACGGGAGGGGGGAGGGGAGGTCTTTCGACTTTCGAGACTGGAGTAGTAGCAGTAGAGAGTTCGCGGGTGGATGCGGGTGGGAAGTGGACCGACCCGGTGCGGGGGCTCTCTCAAACAATTACAAACGTGCCCGGTTTCTCGTGTCCGCCTGGCTTGGCTCCACCGGATCAGCCTGCGCGGCGCGCATACTCTCCCTAGCTGCACGTACGACTACGAGTAGGACGGCAGCTTGCTCGAGCATGCGTGCGTTCTCTTTTTCCCGCAAAATGGAGGGGGAAGGGAGGGAGGTGGTGCACTTTTCAAATTCAAAACGGTGGAGGGAGTCAGGCTGCCCTGCCTTGCCTAGTAGCGTGCCAACCACGCGCTTGTGCGCCCTTTCATCGTGCTCTATGCTTCATCCCTTGCACATATGCTCCGCTGGGACTAGCATAAGCGACTTCCAATTGCCTAGCTGTGGTCTATATCTACTAGTTCGAGGGGGTGTGCAATTGTACACTTTGTGTTATCTTACATATGGAATTCTACCCTCTGTCAGAACGTGCATGTACGAATTTCATTCCCATAAAGAGGCCTGCGTTTTTTTACAATTGTCCGTCAATAAAATGAGGTAGTTGTGCACCAAATGTCTTTCTACAAGGGCCCTATGTATGACGAAAATGAAAGGGTTCTAGTGGAACAAAGTTATTATGATGTGATCTAGTAAACACACATTTAAATATCATGTGCAATCCAAATTCATACATAAATGATGAGAAACAAAGTTAAAATGATAAATACATTAAATGTATCTTAGTAATGTGTTTCGAAAGTCAAAAAATATACAAGAGTAGCAATCTTAAAAAACAAAATTAGCTAGATTTGCGATGCAAATAATAGCGGAAGAGATGGGAGGGTACCAAGGGTGTGCCTTCAACCCCCTTATGCCGCATGGTGGATCGGCCACTGCACACAGCTAAGTAAGCTGACGAATATAGACATAACTGTCAGGTGCAAGCACGGTTCTACAGAGTATGCTAACTCTCAGCGATCATACAAGCTATAGACGTAACTTTCACTCTGTCGGTAACGGTGTCCCATACAACAGCAACACGGTAGAACGTAGATCAATACATATCAGCAGGAAAACAGGGCAGGAAGATATGGTTTGCTTTGCCATATCATATCGATCACATAGGTCATCAACGTCATCACAAATCAAGCTTTACTCCTTCGCAATAAATATATAGATCAAGCTTTGCTGCTTCACGTACATCCGAAGGAGCAAGGCAGCAAGCTGCATCAATGAGAGCATTTACAAAAACAGAGGTAGATCAATAAAACAAATCATGCCATTGAAGTGAATTTTGAAGAGGTCCAAATTATAAGAAAGAAATGACTTGGTGAGGTGCAATATGGAAAGACGGACAAAAGCAAATATAAAAAAATTATTTAAAGTCGAAGCAACTTGAATCTAATCTGCAGGATAAGGCATGCTGATATTCTATGTGCTAGATATTTGAGTTGTTGCTATGGTTTTAAATGAACTTTTTTCTAATTATCAGATGCATCATGGATTACCTTCTTGTATTTGTATAGGCATCGATAATATGGTCATTCAACTGGTCGTATCTCTGCAGCATCCATAGTGCTTCCAGTTTTAAAGGGGCTGTGTACTTACGTAGGCAAACTAGGAGCAGCACTGTTTCTGGACATATTTCTAATGTATAGATTTTTCCAGGTCCTTCGCTGAATATCTGTGTAAGATGATATTGGAATATAACATTGTTTTCACTTGATACTTATGTAGTTTTCACATGAATTTTTTTTCTTTTCAAACAGTCTTTTAGTAGCACACAGAATTATAATTAATTAATTATTGATAAAACGAAAATATCTTATAAGCTGAATAGCATGACAGAACGACATAATTGAATAATCTAGTCAAACTTTCTCTTTTTTCAGTATTTGCATATCGAAATTATAGATAACTGAAAAAAAATTGTCCAATGTCTCAATCCGTAGCCAACATAGCATTCCCTATAAAGAACTGAAGGAGATTTTTCTTGTATATATTGTTCTAGTAATAATGATTTATTTTGTTTAACTTGACAAAAATAACAGGAAAATATTTCAAGAGCATACCCACTGGCAGCTTAACTTACCATTTGTTGTAGTACACAACCATTTATGTTACTAAAGCACCATGGCCCAGTCTCAGGAGAAAGGTCAACTGCCTGCAAAGAAACAAAATTGATAACTGTTCAGTTTCGAGCTCCCTATCAAGAATGAAATCAGGGGCGGAGGGAGGGGGGACTGGCAGGTGCCATGGCTCCCCCCAAGATCCAACAATTGCAAGTATACCTCTTCGTGTTTCAAAGATATTTTATTTGAATTGATGCTATTTGGCTCCCCTCGTTGAATCTATTTATACTGTATAGTATAGTTGCCCCTGTAATCTCTAATTCCTAGCTCCGCTACTGAATGAAATTGGCTAAGATATTATTTATTAGTTAAAGATGCCATCTCAGCAACACACAAAGGCTTCCTCACTTGATACCTGATAGCATAGTTTATTATGATGGCATAGCAACTGCATCTGGCACTGGAGTCCTAGAGCTACTCTGATGATCCAACGGTCGAGTGGTGGAGGTGCTTGGGATGCACATCGGTCATGTCATGTCGGGACCTTGGGGTGGACTACATCACTGGCTTGATGGAAGGCAATATCCTTCATATGATGTAGAGCAATACGCTGAAGCTTGTCCCAGGTCCTCATGATCTCATCACTGGTGAGATGGTCCTCCTGCCTTAGACACTCATATAATGAGCCAGTCTCCGAAGCAATCACCCGAAAACCATCATACTGCAAGAAGTGCAAACAAGATTGCAAACACCACACAGGAAAAAACATAAATCATGCACAGTTATGGCACATACTGCACGGTGAAGTACCGCAGCTTGGTCCATGTCAAAGTTGCTCTCCACTGTGCCAGCTTGTGGATGAACATCATGCACAGGATCCACAGGGTCCAATCATCGGCAGGTACCAGATGTATACCATGAAAAGCATGCATCATATGGTCGAACCTCCTGAAATATTTAAAAGATCCAGATTTTGCAAAGACATATAAAAGTGACACACTAAGCTGTCAATTGAACTCAATATCCCCCGTTTTTGTTACAAAAATACTAATCCTGTGATAGGATGCACTCGAGTTTCAAGATGTTAACTGAGCATTAAAAATGTCGGTTAACATGGTCCCAGCTTGGTTACATGTTTTTTAGAGTTTTAGTTCTTTTATCATGCATGTACTAATCAACCTTGTTCCTATAAACATAGATGATCAAATACACCCATTTAAAGTATGTACTGAAGAATTGTGCGCACTTCTAAATATCTTAAATACTTCTTGTTCTTAAGTCTTAAAATCAAGGTTTGAAAGTCAGATATTATATAGCAAAAGAATTGTCGATAGAAAAGAAGTACAAATATTTGTCTAGTTTATTTCAACGGCGGCGCAGAGGAGTAGGATGAATCACCTTCCCCCTAACACCTCCTGCTCCTCTTCTCTCCCCGTCAGCGGTCTCGGGTCAATGGCTCTTCTGCGACGGCGGAGGCTGATTCTTGAGGGCGAGAGGAGGGGCGAGGCTGGGCTTCTACTCCTCCGAATCTTTGGAGCTCGTACAGGAGGAGGTTCCTCGCATGAGGCGACCGTCGACGGCAGCAGAGCGGCGGGCGGGCCGGCGGTCGGCGGCCGGCTGCTAGTGGTGGAGGTTTGGGAGAAGAGGTGGATGGAGCGGAGGCGTCGGGACTCTGGTGGCAGCGTGGTGATTGGTTTAGGGAATTAGGGCTGCGTTGGATGCCGTTGGATTCGAGGGTCGGTTATCCACCGCTCATTTACGATCGCGAATCTTATGCGCGATCCAAATCGGCCGTTCATTTTGACCGCGGAGTTTATTCGCGATCCAAACCGGTCGTTCATTGCATACCGCCAACTGCTTATGCGTTCGAACCTTAGGATCATGTGGCCGTGTAATCGGAGGATTGGTGCGAATCCACCGCTCATTTCGCGGGCAAAATCTGCGGCTTCGAGCGTATGGAACTACGGATCGGTTTGTCGCCAAATTATTCCAACTAGATGCCAGAAATTTCAGTCTTGGATTCAGATTTTGCCTCACAATTTTACGGTATTCATCACCGCCTTGAGGCTCGTATCGTGAATTGTTATATCAGCTAATCGTGCTTGAATCGAAGCATCAAGGACTGGAAGACAAGGGGAGCAAGATACCGAGGTCTCATTGCATCCAACAATGCCAGTTCCCTCGTCTTTCGTTTCCTATTTCCTATATTTACAAGTACTCATTTTGCATGATAATTGCGTTATGTTCGTCTCTCTTTCCTCCCCATTGCATAATGATAATTGTTGGGACCGGTGGCAGCTGATCACACAAAGAATCACAAAAGGTACATAGAGGATATAAGGATTTGTTTATGATGGTCGGAAAAGTGCCTAAATGCTCGGGATCAAATCGTGACAGCTCTGTCCATACGAGGAGTTTATTTTTTTTCACGATTAGAGTTACAAGAGGTTCGACGGTACATTTTATGTCCTGGTTACATGGCTTGACCCGGGCTTAAAGTAGGCACCCCTGTTAGACAATAACCTAACAGGCTTAGATTACTTCATGATGAGATTACAGAGGTGTTACATATAAATAGATTAGAGGAGGGTAACCCAAGGGGCCAGCCGAGTCCCAAGAGGCCAGCTGGGTATTAATTGGAGGAGGGTAGTCCAAGGGGCTAGCCGAGTCCCAAGAGGCCAGCTGGGTATTAACCCGGCACAGCTAGCAAGGGGATTAAATAGCTAGGAGATTACACAAGTAACTAGGGGATTACAGTAAATAGCAATTAATTCTAACACCGCAATCGGATCGTCGGTGGAAGCGAGCGTTCGATTGGGCGAAAATCCATGAAGACACGGGAGGGCCCTTGGTGAAGACATCGTGACTGCGGCGTGGTGGGCACATGAAGAACCGGACGGCACCCATGGCGACTCGTTCACGGGACGAAGTGAAGATCGATTTCCACGTGCTTGGTGCGCGATGTTGAATGGGGTTGGTGGAGAGGTAGACGGCCGACATTGTCGCGATAGATGAGACGAGCGAGTCCGGGGATGGAGAAGTTCTGGAAGCGATTCTGCTGACCAAGAGGCTTCGGCGACGCGTTGGCAACGACCGATAATACGCCTCGGCTGGGCCGGGAGGCGATGGTGCCGCTTGGATGACCGAGAGATCGAGTGCCCAGGAAGGCGGCGTGGCGAAGGTGGAAGCGGCGGGTGTCGGACGACCGGCCAATCGGCGTCGGTGTACACGCGAGTGTGTCGAGGCTGTTCGGGAATGACCGACCATGGTGAGGTACCACGAAGGTAGCGAAGGATTCTCTTGGCGGCGACAAGATGAGTTTCTTGAGGATCATGCATATGAAGGCACACTTGTTGGGCAAACATAGGCAATGTCGAACCTAGTGAAGGTGAAGTCTTGAAGGGCACCCACAAGGCTGCGATAAGCGATGGGATCGACAGCAGACGGGCGGCATCGGTGGTACTTTTGCACAAGTGTCAAGCTGGAGTGGAGCAAGGCTTGCGATCACTCATGCCATGGCGAGCAAGTATATCCGATGTGTCTTGTGGCTGTGAAAGGAGAATAGATTCCTGTGGCGCCAAGCGCAATGCCGAGAAAGTGATGCAGGGTCCAAGATCCTTCATGGAGAACTCCTTTTCAATGCGGCAATGACACGGTGAAGGAGCTGCGAGGCAAGCCGTAAGGACAATGTCATCCACATATAAGAGCAAGTAGATCTGTCTCGGTGCAGCGTTGTATATGAAGATAGATGTGTCGACTTGGCTTGATGAATCGATGAGTTGAGAAAGGAGGCAAACCGGTTGTACCAGGCCCGCGGGGCTTGCTTCAAACCGTAGAGGATTTGTTGAGTCTGCGGACATGATCGGGAGAAGCGGGATCGGCCAACCCGATGGTGAAGCGATATCTTGTCTCTGAAAGTGTTCCGTGTAGAAAAGCGTTCTTCACATCTAGCTGATGTATCGGCCAATCCCTGGAGTGTGCCACCGTGATGACTGTGCGAACAGTGGCTGGCTTGACAACCGGGCTGAAGGTTTCATCATAATCAACAACGGGGCGTTGAGTGAACCCCCGAAGAACCCAACGAGCCTTGTATCTCTCAATGAGCCATCGGCATGGAACTTGTGTTTGAAAATCCATTTGCGATAACCACGTTGGCCTTGGCGAGGCGGGGCGAGGTCCCAAGTGTGGTTGTCTGAAGGGTGCATATTCATCTTCCATGGCTGGCGCCAATGAGGATCGACAAGAGCATCACGGCATGACCGCGGTAGTGGAGACAATGCCTCTGTATGCAAGGCGAAGCGAGGCTGCCGGTACCCTGTCTTTCCACGGGTCGCCATGCCATGGGAGTTGGCGACCGGCGGAATGGAAACAACACCAGCGAGGCAGGAGGATCGCTCTTGACATAGCGAGGTGGAGAGGGACCATCTTTGGAGCGTCGAGAGGCCCCTGGCCGGCGCTCGGGGCGGGGCGAGGGCGAGGCGAGGCACGCACGCTGCTGTAGGCGTGAATGATGGGTGGGCCAGGAAGGCCCAGTGCTGGCGCTGTTTAGAGGGCGGCGGGACCCCACACACCTGCCGGGCGGCCTGGGAGTGGAGGGAGCCCGCGGCCGGAGGTCTTGTGGGCGACAGCCGGAGGGTGGGGAAGCGGGAGGAGCCCTTGGCGCGGCGTGCCCACATGGGCCGCGATGGTACCAGAGGCACCGTGGGAGGAGCACGCGTCGGGGAGGTGGTGGCAAGGGCCATGACTCAGAGTGTACTGCAGAAGAGGGACCTTTGGAATAGTGTCGTCGTCGATTAGAAAATCAAGTTCTGCGGGGTGGGGATGGCCATTTGTGGGAGAAAGGAGCGTTGTCTCGTTGAAGACAACGTGGCGGGAAATGATGGCGGGTTGGTGTGGAGGTCGAGGCACCGTAGCCCTTGTGATCCGGTGAATAACCAAGAAACGCCGAGAGAGTGGAGCAGGGGCAAGCTTGTGAGGAGTGGTGGCGGAGAGGTTGGGATAGCGAGTGCACCAAAGCTCGAAGATCATGATAGGAAGGAGGGTGCCATGGAGGCGAAGAAAGGAGTGCTCATGTTTAGTGTTTTGGTAGGGAGGCGATTGATGAGATAGGTGGCGGTGGCTAGAGCATCGACCCGATAAGAGGGGGCATGGAAGCACGGAAGAGGAGGGTTAGTGTGGCGTTGTTGTGGTCGGTGCGGATCATGCGTTCGGCTTTCCCATTTCTTTGGGAGGTATAGGGGCACGACATGCGGAGGTGGTGCGTGAGCAAGAAAGAAAGCACGAGAGGTGGAGTTGTCAAACTCTCGGCCGTTGTCACATTGGGTGATTTGATGGTGCGGTGAATTGAGTAGACACATGGCGAAGAAATTAGAAATCGTGGGAAAGCATCGGACTTAGCGAAGGGAAAAGTCCGGAGAAAATGGGAGCAATCGTCAAGAATAACTAAATAATATTGGAAACCGAGACAACGACAACGGGAGATGTCCACGAGTCACAATGGATTAAATCAAAATTCTTGGATGCTCTAGACAGGAAGTAGTAAAGGGAGGCGAATATGATGCCCAAGGCGACGGCGTGGCGAGGAGTCAACCGAGCTTCTTTGCAGACAATGGAGGAAGGCGGCGAGGTTCTGAAGAGTGGTCTTGCAGGGTGACCAAGGCGCTGTGCGGTAGTCGGGGAAGGAGTGGCGACAAGGCGCGAGGCAGTGGTGGATGAAGGCGGTGTAGGGTGTAAAGTGGCCCGTCTTTATTACATCGAGGAGGGTGTTCGGATGCGGAGATCCTTCTGAAACACCAAGAGGTCAAACTCAACGAAGCGAAATTGTCGGTAGTAAATTTTCTAACGAAAGGAGATTTACGATGATGTCGAGGCGACAAGGACATTATCGGCGAAAGGGTCCGGGAAGGGCGAGTAGCAGGTGCGATGGCGGAAGGGTGGCACCGTTGCCTCTGACAATGGAGGAAGGAAATGAAGAGGATGGCGATCACGGTGACCATACGGGGTTGGCGGTGATGTGGGAGGAGGCACTGAGTCGATCACCCGATCAGGAACTTCGGTGGTGGGGTGAGAGAGCAGTCTTTGAAAAGCGCTGGCAAGGCCCTCGGCGTCCATGGCGCCCAGCGGGAGTGCTGAGGTGGCTGCGGGTAGTAGGTCGAGCCGTGATGGAGCGAGTCGCAGTGTACGCACAGCCATCGAGCTCTTCGCGGAGATGTAGGGTGGGCTGCGTGGTGGGGACCACGAGCTCACGGCGGTGGATCTGGCCACATGTGGATAGAGCCGGTCCACAGGTTGAGTAGTGGCGGCCAGCGTGGTGTGGTGGTGCGGCACCAGAAGTGCGGTTCTGCGAGCCCATGGGGCCGCTTGAGCCGCGCCGCCGCAAGGCGTCGGCCGCGATTGCCATGAAAGGTCGGCCGGCGGCTGATGGCGGCGGCTGATGAGAAACGCAGGCGCGGCGCGGTGATGACGAGTAAGCGGCTTAGTGGGCCGGCGGCGACAAGAGCGAAGGAGAGGCGGGCGTCCCCATGTTGAGCTCGGCCAAGCGGTCGGCGAACATCGGCGGGGGCGGGGCGGCCTCGGCGGGTGACAAGTCGGGACATGAGCTGAAGCGTTCATTGAGACCCATGAGCGTTGACACGAGTTCGGTCTGGATGGGCTCGCCGAGGTCGGCAAGGGCATCGCCATGATCTTCATCTTGCGGCGATGTCGTCGATGGAGAGGCACCTTGGCGAGAGTGCGGAACTTCGGCGTCGAGGAGCATGGCGCGGGACTCGCGATTGTTGAGGCTGGCTGTTCGATTCGAGCCATCTTGCCGGCGGTGAAGCCGTCGTGCTCGTGGATGACATCCGGAGGTCGGCGGAGATGGTGTTGAAAAGCCGGAGAGGGCGACCACGATCCATGCGCGACCACGCCGGATCGTAGGGCGGAGTCGTTCTTGAGGCGTGATCCTTCAAGCGGCGGCGAGGATGAGGAGGGCGTGGCGCGCCACTTGGAGTAGTTGGAGGATTGAAGATCAAGAACTATTGGAATTAAGTTCTTGATGTTCAGGCGGCGGCGGCTTGGCGTGGAGGTGGCGATGGCGCGGCTTGAGGAAGCGAAGCGGGCGTCATCATCCTCGAGAACACGGCATCGTCACGAAACTTCGGTGCGGAGGTGATCCGGAGGGTCGCGACTCTTGCTCGAGGCATCGGCTTTGTCGCGCTCTTTTCAAGCGTCGGCAAGTACAATGGACACGCTCTGGCGGCGGCAGACTTGAGAAGAGCGGCTTCCTCGCGAGGCTGGGCTGCGCTCTGTGTTGGTGGTGCGCGAGAGGAGGCCTCGTCCTCGAGAGCTTAGCGGCGAGAGGGGCTTCGTCGCGGAGCTTGGCGCGGTAGCCACTGTGGAGGAGCGGGGCGGCCATGGCGCCTATGGCAGGCGAGAAGCGCTGCGGCGGCAGCCGGATCGGGGTGGGATGGGAGCGAAGCGAATGGATCGTTGTTTGAGTCGATACCATGTTAGACAATAACCTAACAGCTTAGATTACTTCATGATGAGATTACAGAGGTGTTACATATAAATAGATTGGAGGAGGGTAGCCCAAGGGGCGGTAGAGTCCCAAGAGGCAGTGGGTATTAATTGGAGGAGGGTAGCCCAAGGGCTAGCCGAGTCCCAAGAGGCCACCGGGTATTAACCCGACACTGACTAGCAAGGGGATTAAATAGCTAGGAGATTACACGAGTAACTAGGGATTACTGATAAATAGCAATTAATTCTAACACCCCATGATCGGATCGTCGGTGCGACTAACGTTCGGATCGGGCGAAAATCCATGAAGACACAGGAAGGAGCCCTTGGTGAAGACATCGTGACTGCGGCGACGGTGGGCACATGAAGAACCCGGACATCACCCATGGCGACTCGTTCACGGACGAAGTGAAGATCGATTTCTCGTGCTTGGTGCGCCGATGTTGAATGGGGTTGGTGGAGAGGTAGACGGCGCCGACATTGTCGCGATAGATGAGACAGCAGAGTCGAGGATGGAGAAGTTCTGGAGCGATTCTGCCGCACCAAGAGGCTGGCGGCGACGCTTGGCAACAAATGCAGATTCGCCTCGGCCTTTGGACCGGAGACAGATGGTGCCGCTTGGATGACCAGAGATCAGTGCCCCGAGGAAGGCGGCGTGGCGAGGTGGAGCGGCGGGTGTCGGACACCACCCAATCGGCGTCGGTGTACACGAGTCGTGTGTGAGGCCGTTCGGGAATGAGCGAACCATGACCGAGGGTACCACGAAGGTAGCGAAGGATTCTCTTGGCGGCGACAAGATGAGTTTCTCGAGGATCATGCATATGAAGGCACACTTGTTGGACAAAGATAGGCAATGTCGAGCCTAGTGAGCGTGAGTCTTGAAGGGCACCCACAAGGTCTGCGATAAGCGGTGGGATCGACAACGACGGTGGCATCGGTGGTACTTTTGCACAAGTGTCAAGCGGAGTGGAGCAAGGCTTGCGATCACTCATGCCATGGCGAGCAAGTATATCCGATGTGTCTTGTATCGACGTGAAAGGAGAATAGATTCCTGTGGCGCCGAATCGCAATGCCGAGAAAGTGATGCAGGGTCCAAGATCCTTCATGGAGAACTCCTTTTCAATGCAAAGAATGACACGGTGAAGGAGCTGCACGAGACGGCCCGTAAGGACAATGTCATCCACATATAAGAGCAAGTAGATCGCCTCGGTGCAGCAGTATATGAAGAGAGATGTGTCGACTTGGCTTCAGTGAATCGAGTGAGTTCAGAAAGGAGGCAAACCGGCTGTACCAGGCCCGCGGGGCTTGCTTCAAGCCGTAGAGGGATTTGTTGAGTCTGCAGACATGATCAGGGAGAGCAGGATCAACGAACCCGATGGTGAGAGCGATATCTTGTCTCTGAAAGTGTTCCATGTAGAAAAGCGTTCTTCACATCTAGCTGATGTATCGGCCAATCCACGGGTGTGCCACCGTGATGATTGTCTGCGAGCGATGGTGGCTTGACAACCGGCCAAGGTTTCATCATAATCAACACCGGGGCGTTGAGTGAACCCCCGAAGAACACAACGAGCCTTGTATCTCTCCAATGAGCCATCGGCATGGAACTTGTGTTTGAAAATCCATTTGCCAGTAACCACGTTGGCCTTGGCAGGGCGGGGGACGAGGTCCCAAGTGTGGTTGTCCTGAAGAGCTGCATATTCGTCTTCCATGGCTGGCGCCAATGAGGATCAAGAAGAGCATCACGGCATGACCGCGGTAGTGGAACAATGCCTCTGTATGCAAGGCGGCGAGGCCGCCGGTACCTGTCTTTCCACGGTCGCCATGCCATGGGAGTTGGCGGCCGGCGAATGGAAACAAAGACCAGCGAGAACCGGAGGATCGCTCTTGACATAGCGAGGTGGAGAGGGACCATCTTTGGAGCGTCGAGAGGCCTCGCCGAGCGCGGGAGGCGGGCAGAGCGGGGCGAGGCACGCTGCTGTGGCGTGAATGATGGGTGGAGCCGGAAGACCCCGATGCAGGCGCTGTTTAGAGGGCGGCGGGACCCCGACACCTGCCGTGGCTGGAGTGGAGCGCGCCGGCAAGACCGGAGGTCTTGTGGGCGACGGAGGGTGGGGAAGTCGGGAGGAGCCCTTGGCCGGGCGTGCCCACATGGGCAGCGATGGTACCAGAGGCACCGGTGGGAGGAGCACCGTCGGGGAGGTGGTGGCAAGGGGCCAACGACTCAGAGTGTACTACAAGAAGAGGGACACTTTGGAATAGTGTCGTCGTCGCTTAGAAAATCAAGTTCTGCGGGGTGGGGATGGCGGTTGTGGGAGAAAGGAGCGTTGTCTCGTCGAAGACAACGTGGCGGGAAATGATGACGCGGTTGGTGTGGAGGTCGAGGCACCGTAGCCCTTGTGATCCGGTGAATAACCAAGAAACGCAGAGAGTGGAGCAGGGGCAAGCTTGTGAGGAGTGGTGGCGAGAGAGGTTGGGATAGCGGTGCACCCAAAGCTCGAAGATCATGATAGGAAGGAGGGTGCCATGGAGGCGAAGAAAGGAGTGCTCATGTTTAGTGTTTTGGTAGGGAGGCGATTGATGAGATAGGTGGCGGTGGCTAGAGCATCACCCGAGAAGAGGGGGCATGGAAGCACGGAAGAGGAGGGTTCGTGTGGCGTTGTTGACGGTGCGGATCATGCGTTCGGCTTTCCCATTTCTTTGGGAGGTATAGGGGCACGACATGCGGAGGTGGTGCCGTGAGCAAGAAAGAAAGCACGAGAGGTGGAGTTGTCAAACTCTCGACCGTTGTCACATTGGACTGATTTGATGGTGCGGTAGAATTGAGTAGACACATGAGCGAAGAAATTAGAAATCGTGGGAAAGCATCGGACTTAACGCAAGGGGAAAAGTCCAGAGAAAATGGGAGCAATCGTCAAGAATAACTAAATAATATTGGAAACCGAGACACGACGACAATGGAGATGTCCACAGTCACAATGGATTAAATCAAAATTCTTGGATGCTCTAGACAGGAAGTAGTAAAGGGAGGCGAATATGATGCCCAAGGCGACAGCGTGGCGAGAGGAGTCAACTTCGTGCTTCTGCAGACAATGGAGGAAGACGGCGAGGTTCTCAAGAGTGGCCTTGCCGGTGACCAAGGCGCTGTGCGGTAGTCGGGGAAGGAGTGGCGACAAGGGCGCGAGGAGCGATGGTGGATGAAGGCGGTGTAGGGTGTAAAGTGGCCCGTCTTGTTACATCTGAGGAGGGTGTTCCGGCTACGGAGATCCTTTACAGAAACACCAAGAGGGTCAAACTCAATAGAAACGAAATTGTCAGTAGTAAATTTTCTAACAGAAAGGAGATTTCTGATGATGTCAGGGGCGACAAGGACATTATCGAGGCGAAAGGGTCCAGAAGGACGAGAGTAACGGTGCAATGACAGGAAGGGTGGCACCGTTGCCTACGACAATGGAGGAAGGAAATGAAGAGGATGGCGATGCGGTGACCATACCAGGGTTGGCGGTGATGTGGGAGGAGGCACCCGAGTCGATCACCCAGTCCGAGGAACTCGGTGGTGGGGTGAGAGAGACGGTGCTGAAGGCGCTGGCAAGGCCCTCGGGCGTCCATGGCGCCCAAGCAGGAGGTGCCTGAGGTGGCTGCGGGTAGTAGGTCCCGGAAGCCGGCAGTGGAGCGGAGTACGCAGGTGGCACGCCGGCCATCAGAGCCTGCTGCGGAGATGTAGGCTGGACTGCGCGTGGTGGGGGACCACGAGCTCCGCCGGCGGTGGATCCTGGCCACATGTGGATAGAGCCGGTCCACGGGTTGAGTAGTGACGGCCACTGTGGTGTGGTGAGTGCGCAAGACCGGGTGCGGTTCTGCGGACCGCCATGGGAGCCGCTGAGCCGCGCGCCGCCGCAGCGCGTCGGCCGCGGTTGCCATCGAAAGGTCATCGGCGGCTGATGATGCGGCGGCACCGATGAGGGCACGGAGGCGCAGGCGCAGGTGATGACGGAGTAGGCAGCTTGGTGGACGGCGCGGCGACAAGAGCCGAAGGAGAGGCAGAGGGCGTCCCCATGTTGAGCTCGGCCAAACGGAGGTCAGCACGAACATCGGCGAAGGACGGGAACGGCCTCTGGCGGGTGACAAGCTGGGACATGAACTGGAAACGTTCATTGAGACCCCGCAGAACGTTCAGCACCAGAGTTCGGTCCTGGATGGGCTCGCCGAGGTCGGCAAGGGCATCCGCCATGCTCTTCATCTTGCGGCAGTAGTCGTCGATGGAGAGGGCACCTTGGCAGAGAGTGCGGAACTCGGCGTCGAGGAGCATGGCGCGGGACTCGCGATTGTTGAGGAACTGCTGTTCGATTCCGAGCCATGCTGCCCGGGCGGTGAGGCCGTCGTGCTCGTGGATGACATCCAGGAGGTCGGCGGAGATGGTGTTGAAAAGCCAGGAGAGGACGACACAGTCCATGCGCGACCACGCCGGATCGTAGGGGCGGGAGTCGTTGCTGAGGACGTGATCCTTCAAGGCGAAGCGGCCGAGGATGAGGAGGACGTAGCCGCGCCACTTGGAGTAGTTGGAGGATTGAAGATCAAGAACTATTGGAATTAAGTTCTTGATGTTCGGGCGGCAGCACTTGGCTCGTGGAGGTGGGCGATGGCGCGGCCGGAGGAAGCGAGCGGGCGTCATCATCCTCGAGAACACCGGCATCGTCACGAAACTTCGGTGCGAGGTGATCCGGAGGCCGCGGCTCTTTGCTCGGTGGCATCGGCACATGGCGCGCTCTTTTTCAAGAGCGTCGGCAATAAATACGGACACGCTCTGGCGGCGGCGGCAGACTTGAGAAGAGCAGCTTCCTCGCGAGCTGGGCCGGTCGCGCTCTGTGTTGGTGGTGCGCAGAGAGGAGGCCTCGTCCTCGTGCGCTTAGCAGAGAGAGGGCTTCGTCGCGAGCTTGGCCGCGGTAGCCACCGTGGAGGAGCCGGAGGCGGCCATGGGCGCCAGCAGAAGAAGGTAAGGCAGCGCACAGCGACGGCCGGATCGGGGTGGGATGGGGCGCGAAGCGAGATGGATCGTTGTTTAGTCCGATACCATGTTAGACAATTACCTAACAGCTTAGATTACTTCATGATGAGATTACAGAGGTGTTACATATAAATAGATTGGAGGAGGGTAGCCCAAGGGCGGTAGAGTCTCAAGAGGCCACCGGGTATTAATTGGAGGAGGGTAGCCCAAGGGGCTAGCCGAGTCCCAAGAGGCCACCGGGTATTAACCCACACACACTAGCAAGGGATTAAGGGTGTGTTTGGTTGAGTGTGGCTTTTGGAAAAATTCTTTGTGGTGTGGATCGTGGAAAAGCTAACGCTGGTTTGAGCGAAAATGGGAAGACACAGGAAGGGACCCCTTGGTTAAGGCATTTGTGAAACGTGGTGGGCATGTAAGAAATACTGTAATGCCCCTAAAGGTGCGATGGGTGTGTTTATATGCAAATTGCTCGTAACAAAATAACGTGTTCACTAATTCGCATGTAAACGACTATTTTAGAAAGGAAAAAAATAAATTTTATATGTTCTTCATCTATCAAAGTGATTGGTCCACAAAAATAGAACTATATCCATCAAAAGTTTTATACAATGATGCCATCCTCAACATTACTCTCCTCCTCTCGCACTAACCAAAGCATTAGCTATCCTAGTACACGAATGGTATTCATGGTATCCTCATTATCCACATCGTCACTCTCATCTCCTTGTGTTTGTCTCGTGCCACTTGTATGTTGTACCAAGTACTCCTCATCATCATCACATCTCTTGAACTCCTTATCACACAAATTGTTGTCACGGATAAAATTATGCAATGCAAGACAAGCCATAATGAATGACGGGCCGGCATCACCGTACTTTTGCACAAGTGTCAACGGAGTGGAGCAAGGCTTGCAATACTCATGCCATGGCGAGCAAGTATATCCAGTGTGTACGACGCTGAAAGGAGAATAGATTCCTGTGGCGCTGAATCGCAATGCCGAAAGTGATGCAGGGTCCAAGATCCTTCATGGAGAACTCCTTTTCAATGCAAAGAATGACACGGTGAAGGAGCTGCGAGACGGCCGTAAGGACAATGTCATCCACATATAAGAGCAAGTAGATCGCCCGGTGCCGCGGTCAGATATGAAGAGAGATGTGTCGACTTGGCTTCAGTGAATCCAATGAGTTCGAAGGAGGCAAACCGGCGCATGCCGGGCACGCGGGCTTGCTTCAAGCCGTAGAGGGATTTGTTGAGTCTGCAGACATGATCGGGAGAGCAGGATCAACGAACCCAGAGGGTCGAGAGCAGATATCGCCTCTCGAAAGTGTTCCATGTAGAAAGCGTTCTTCACATCTAGTGATGTATCGCCAATCCTCGGAGTGTGCCACCGTGATGATCAGGCTAACAAAGGGTGGCTTGACAACCGGCCAAGGTTTCATCATAATCAACACCGGCGTTGAGTGAACCCTCAAGAACACAACGAGCCTTGTATCTCTCCAATGAGCCATCGGCATGGAACTTGTGTTTGAAAATCCATTTGCCAAGAATCACGTTGGCCTTGGCGGTATGGGGACGAGGTCCCAAGTGTGGTTGTCCCAAGGGTCGCATATTCGCCTTCCATGGCTCGGCGCCAATGAGGATCAAGCAAGAGCATCACGGCATGACCGCTGTAGTGGAGACAATGCCTCAGATGCAAGGCGAGGCGAGGCCGCCGGCACTGTTTTTCCACGGGTCGCCATGCCATGGGAGTTGGCGCATCGCGAATGGAAACAAAGACCAGCAGAGAATCGGAGGATCGCTCTGACATAGCGAGGTGGAGAGGGACCATGCCGAGCGCCGAGAGGGCCTCGCCGAGCGCCGGAGGCGGGCAGAGCGGGGAGGGCACGCCTTGTGGCGTGAATGATGGGTGGAGCCGGAAGATCGGGTGCAGGGGCGCCGTTTAGAGGACGCGGGACCTCGACACTGCCGCGGGCTGGAGTGGAGGGCGCCGGCAGCACCGGAGGTGCTGTGGGCGACGCCGGAGGGGTGGGGAAGCCGGGAGGAGCCCTTGACGCCGGCGTGCCCACATGGGCCAGCGATGGTACCAGAGGCACCTACCGGGAGGAGCACCGTCGGGAGGTGGTGGCAAGGGCCAACAGCCCGAGTGTACCACACAAGAAGAGGGGACACTGGAATAGTGTCGTCGTCAGTTAGAAAATCAAGTTCCTGCGGGGGTGGGGATGGCCGGCTGTGGGAGAAAGGGAACGTTGTCTCGTCGAAGACAACGTGGCGGGAAATGATGACGCGGTTGGTGTGGAGGTCGAGGCACCGGTAGCCCTTGTGATCCGGTGAATAACCAAGAAACGCATAGAGAGTGGAACGGGGGGCAAGCTTGTGAGGAGTGGTGGCAGAGAGGTTGGGATAGCAGGTGCACCCGAAAGCTCGAAGATCATGATAGGAAGGGAGGGTGCCATGGAGGGCGAAGAAAGGAGTGCTCATGTTTAGTGTTTTGGTAGGGAGGCGATTGATGAGATAGGTGGCGGTGGCTAGAGCATCAGCCCAGTAAGAGGGGGGCATGGAAGCCTGGAAGAGGAGGGTTCGTGTGACGTTGTTGACGGTGCGGATCATGCGTTCGGCTTTCCCATTTTGCTGGGAGGTATAGGGGCACGACATGCGGAGGGTGGTGCCGTGAGCAAGAAAGAAAGCACGAGAGGTGGAGTTGTCAAACTCTCGACCGTTGTCACATTGGACTGATTTGATGGTGCAGCCGAATTGAGTAGACACATGAGCGAAGAAATTAGAAATCGTGGGGAAAGCATCGGACTTAACGCGAAGGGGAAAAGTCCAGAGAAAATGGGAGCAATCGTCAAGAATAACTAAATAATATTGGAAACCAGAGACACTGACAACAGGAGATGTCCACAGGTCACAATGGATTAAATCAAAATTCTTGGATGCTCTAGACAGGGAAGTAGTAAAAGGGAGACGAATATGATGCCCAAGCTGACAGGCGTGGCAGAGGGAGTCAACTTCAGGCTTGCTGCAGACAATGGAGGAAGACTGAGCGAGGTTCTGAAGAGTGGCCTTGCCGGGGTGACCAAGGCGCCTGTGCCAGGTAGTCGGGGAAGGAGTGGCGACAAGGGCGCAGGAGCCAGTGGTGGATGAAGGCAGCTGTAGGGTGTAAAGTGGCCCCGTGCTGTTACATCTGAGGAGGGTGTTCCGGGTACGGAGATCCTTTACAGAAACACCAAGAGGGTCAAACTCAACAGAAACGAAATTGTCAGTAGTAAATTTTCTAACAGAAAGGAGATTTCTGATGATGTCAGGGGCGACAAGGACATTATCGAGGCGAAAGGGTCCAGGAAGGACAGAGTAACCGGTGCCAATGACAGGAAGGGTGGCACCGTTGCCTACGACAATGGAGGAAGGAAATGAAGAGGATGGCGGCGCGTGACCATACCAGGGTTGGCGGTGATGTGGGAGGAGGCACCCGAGTCGATCACCCAGTCCGAGGAACTCGGTGGTGGGGTGAGAGAGACGGTGCTGAAGGCGCTGGCAAGGCCCTCGGGCGTCCATGGCGCCCAAGCAGGAGGTGCCTGAGGTGGCTGCGGGTAGTAGGTCCCGGAAGCCGGCAGTGGAGCGAGTACGCAGTGGCACGCCGCCATCGAGCTCGCCGCGGAGATGTAGGCTGGACTGCGCGTGGTGGGGGACCACGAGCTCAGCCGGCGGTGGATCCTGGCCACATGTGGATAGAGCCGGTCCACGGGTTGAGTAGTGACGGCCACTGTGGTGTGGTGGTGCAAAGACGGGGTGCGGTTCTGCGGACCGCCATGGAGCCGCCAGCCGCGCGCCACGCGCGGCGGCGTCGGCCGCGATTGCCATCGAAGGTCATCCAGCCAGCGACGATGAGCAGCGACCGATGAGGGCACGGAGGCGCAGGCGCAGGTGATGACGGAGTAGGCAGCTTGGTGGACGGCGCGGCGACAAGAGCCGAAGGAGAGGCAGAGGGCGTCCCCATGTTGAGCTCGGCCAAACGGAGGTCGGCCACGAACATCGGCGAAGGACGGAACGGCCTCGGCGGGTGACAAGTCGGGACATGAACTGAAACGTTCATTGAGACCCGCAGAACGCTCAGCACTGCAGTTCGGTCTCGATGGGCTCGCCGAGGTCGGCAAGGGCATCCGCCATGATCTTCATCTTGCGCGCGAGTCGCCGATGGAGAGGCACCTTGGCGAGAGTGCGAACTCGGCCGAGGAGCATGGCGCGGACTCGCGATTGTTGAGGAACTGCTGCTCGATTCCGAGCCATGTCGCCGGCGGTGAAGCCGTCGTGCTCGTGGATGACATCCGTGGAGGTCGGCGGAGATGGTGTTGAAAAGCCGAGAGGACGACACGACCCATGCGCGACCACGCCGGATCGTAGGGGCGGAGTCGTTGCTCGGACGTGATCCTTCAAGCTGGCGGCCGAGGATGAGGAGGACGAGTCGCGCCACTTGGAGTAGTTGGAGGATTGAAGATCAAGAACTATTGGAATTAAGTTCTTGATGTTCGGACGGCAGCAGCTTGATCGTGGAGGTGGGCGATGGCGCGCCAGAGGAAGCGAGCGGACGTCATCATCCTCGTGAACGCCGGCATCGCCCCGAAACTTCGGTGCGAGGTGATCCCGGAGGCCGGCGGGCTCTTTGCTCAGGGCATCGGCCTGTGCGCGCTCTTTTTCAAGAGCGTCAGCAATGGCGCGGACACGCTCCTGGGCGGCGACGGCAGACTTGAGAAGAGCAGCTTCTCCGCGAGCCGCTGTCGCTTCTGTGTTGGTGGTGCGCAGAGAGAGGCCTCGCCTCCGTGCGCTTAGCGGCAGAGAGGGCTTCGCCGCGGAGCTTGGCCGCGGTAGCCACCGTGGAGGAGCCGGAGCTGCCATGGCGCGCGCAAGAAGAAGAGTAGGGCGCGGCACACACGGCCGGATCGGGGTGGGATGGGAGCGAAGCGATGGATCGTTGTTTAGTCCGATACCATGTTAGACAATTACCTAACAGCTTAGATTACTTCATGATGAGATTACAGAGGTGTTACATATAAATAGATTGGAGGAGGGTAGCCCAAGGGGCCACCAGTCTCAAGAGGCCACTGGTATTAATTGGAGGAGGGTAGCCCAAGGGGCTAGCCGAGTCCCAAGAGGCCAGCTGGGTATTAACCCGGCACAGCTAGCAAGGGGATTAAGGGTGTGTTTGGTTGGGCTGTGGCTTTTGGAAAAGCCGCATTGTGAGTCAGGTCATGGAAAAGCTGCTTTGTGGAGCCAAATGGGAAAAGCGTAAGACCGCTTTGGTTAGAGCATTTGTGAAACCAGAGGTCGTGTAAGAAATACCTGTAATGCCCCTAAAGGTCTGTGGGTGTGTTTATATGCAAATTGCTCGTAACAAAATAACGTGTTCACTAATTCGCATGTAAACGACTATTTTAGAAAGGAAAAAAATAAATTTTATATGTTCTTCATCTATCAAAGTGATTGGTCCACAAAAATAGAACTATATCCATCAAAAGTTTTATACAATGATGCCATCCCTCAACATTACTCTCCTCCTCTCGCACTAACCAAAGCATTAGCTATCCTAGTACGAATGGTATTCATGGTATCCTCATTATCCACATCGTCACTCTCATCTCCTTGTGTTTGTCTCGTGCCACTTGTATGTTGTACCAAGTACTCCTCATCATCATCACATCTCTTGAACTCCTTATCACACAAATTGCTGTCACGGATAAAATTATGCAATGCAAGACAAGCCATAATGATATGCTTCTGAGTACGAGGTGAGAAACTTGGCATGTCCTTCAAAATACGCCACTTCTGCTTTAAGACTCCAAAAGACCTTTCAATGACATTACGAAGAGATGAATGCAAGAAATTGAACATCTCGTACTTTCCTTGAGGAGGCCCCGAACGATGCTGAAATTCTGGTATATGGTACGTGCTTCCTTTGAAAGGCGCAAGATACCCAATTCGGTTTGGGTAACCTGAGTCCACAAGATAATACTTTCCTACAAAACCAAGTTAGTAAGGTACATAATAATACAAATATTGCTAATTTGTTGAAGGAACCGTGTTTACCTTTAGGAGGCACGGGAAATGAAGGAAAATTTGCCAATGCATGATTGAGGATACGTGTGTCATGTGCAGAACCCGGCCACCCGGCAACCGCAAAGGTGAACCTCATGTCAAAGTCACAAATAGCTATCACATTTTGAGATGTATATCCATGACGGCATGTGTGGTTAACCACTTCGTCCACTGGCACTACCACTTTGACATGTGAACCATCTATTGCTCCAATTGCGCCTTTAAAGTATGGCCAAAAACGGTCCTCTCTCACCCTTTCATGCTCCGTAGAAAAAGTAGGATCTCTCGGCTTAATGTTGTCCTTAGCTAACTTGCGCAAACACTTCAACACTTCGTGAAAACTTCATGTGAATTGTCCAAAGTGACCGTGTGAAACGATTTTCAGCTTGTGAAAAAGATTGTGGTCCTCCGACGATCCACAAGAACATTGCCAATGACTCAATAGATGAAACATTGTTGGTTGAGGTTAATCCGTAAGTAGAGACTAGCAAGTCATGAAGTTTATCGAAAATCTCGGTGCTCATCCGAAACATCTTATAAAAATACCTCGGACGTGACATACACCTCATCACCCATTGAATTCCAGGGCTTAACGCTTCCTATATTCAAGATTGTGCAAATACCGCTCAAGATACAAGTTGCCCATTTCTCCAATAGCACCAAAGATCTTTGTGCAAGTTCAATAGCAAGAGTAGTCCTTTTTGTCCTCCTTTGGCTACATCTCCCAACCTATCATCCATCTACATGAGACATTAGTATATTAATAATTAAATACAACAACTTTCTTGACAATACTAGATAAATAATCTGACAAACATAACACAATAATAGATAAATAATGTTTCACATCTCCAAGCAAATTATGGTTCAACATAGGGGAACAAATTATGGTTCAACATAGGAAAATTGTTGTCACATATGACAATAAAATAATCTAACAACATGGAAACAAATCAGTGGCGCTTCATCATCTCCTTTTCTAGCTCCCTCTCAATCAAATCGAGCCTTCCTTTAGTTGTTTCTAGAGAGCTAAAGAGCTCCTAAATTCAGTTTAACAATTAGGGAGGCTATGTGTACATTAGAGCAGCTCCTTCTTGCACCCCACATTCTTTCACCATCTTCATAGTCTCTGCAATGGTAGGAACTAGGTTGGTTGGAGGAGCTGATGATGATTCAACACTTGTGGAGATCCTCTCTGCAGCATTTTCTATCTTCAAACAAGTGGTCTTGTACAAACGAAAGAATGGGCTCTTCTCATCCTTCTCTTCAACACCAATGGAGGTACCCTTGCGTTTCCTTTTTCCTAGGTTCATTGTCATATCCTTCTTCGTAGGTTTTGGTACCTCATCCACATCCTCATCACTTGCCTCATCGGATGATATATCTCCAGGACAGGATGCAAAAGACCCACTTACATGTGCCTTGCCAAACAAGATATGCAGGTCATCAAGGAACTTGGGTCCTTGTTTTCGAAACTTCACATGATGGCATTTGATTCCTTTCTCACGATTGTTGCATCTCTACAATTAGAAAAAAAATTAGCAAGGCACACCATAACGAAGAATGGGAAGAATATAATTACAATGACAAAATAGTTCTTACAGCAAGGTGTTCGTCCCACCATTCGTCTGAGCAAACAACGCTTGTTTTGCCTCATCCCATCCAAGCCAGGGGCTTGCACAATTCTTGAACTCCATAAACGTTGAATACTCCTTTTTGGGAGATCTAACTTGTTCTTCAATTGTTTTTTGTTCTCCTCACCGGATTTTTCTCGCAAACTTGGAAACAACATTCTTCCAACCGGTAGTAGTGAAAATTCCCATCGGCCTATTCCCAGCTTCAATCTCTTCTTTGCAGGCATCAAACAAATGCCTTAAAAAAGCATCACCCCAATCCGCCTTATCACCCATTCTTCAACCAACCAAAAATAAATCATAAGAACTAGAACCAAAGTGTTATATAACGCATTCCCAAGAGACCCCTCTATGTATGACCTAAACAATAACTCCAATAAGCTAAAACATAAATCTCAAACAATATCAAGGCAGGAACTCCATGCAACGAAGAATAGGGACGGCAAAAACCGACATGGAGGATCTCATAGCACGCCTAAATCAGGAAGCGGCTGTCAAAGAATATCTTACCACAAAGGTATCACTTTTTATCTGCTATTCATTTTTATGCTTTATTTTGCGTCAGGTTCTTCTGAATCTTCCAGGATTATGCTTTTGTTTTACATCTTGTGAGTATTACATCATACAATTGCCAAATTACTGTGCTTTGTTGTTTTTGTGCATTCTTCATTGACATTCAATGGTTTTTTTTGTGTCATATAGCTATTCTGTGGATTCTAGGTAATTTGTTTGCTACTTATTATTTCTGATGCAAGTCAAAGATTTGGAGGTTGAGTTGGAAGATACAAAGCAGAAAGGCAGAGGGACACTACAACAAGCTATCTTGGTTGAAAGAGAGAGGATTACCCAGATGCAATGGGATATGGATGAGCTCCGCAGGAAGTACTCTGAGATGGAGTCGAACCTGAAGATTGAACTAGTCAGTTTTTCCTCTGTGACAAGAATAGCCATATTATGAATGCAAACTGCTCTGTGACAAGAATGTAGTGCTAAATTTCTTGCAGAAGAACAAGATGACTTGACTATTGATCCGTCATCTTTGCCTGATGCATTAGACCTTCTGGCAACATCAGACAATAGAATACGCCTACTTGTTGCTGAGGTATTTTTTAATCTTCCGCAAAGTTGTTGACATGTAATTTTATCCTAAGTTCCTAACATTGAGGGAAAGTTATCCACAACAGTTTTGTTATCATTTGGAGGACAAATAGATGTCCTACTTTTGTGTTAAGAGGACCTGATCTACACCGCTCCCATTTTCGGCTCAGAGCTGGAGCTTTCCTTGAAATAGCCTAGCTTTAGAGTGTCTCTTTTCTGAAGCTATGATGCTTTTAGTGGACAAAATTAATTAGCCTCTCAAGATACCAGATTTGTGGTTAGAAATATGAATCACAGATTGAGAAGTGAGACCCGCACGTAATTCTGCAACCATTTGAACACTTTATATACCTTTAATGTATCAGAACCAAATTAGTTGATAAATATGTTTGATTGTAGCTGCCAAAAAATCCTTCAGTTGTAGAAGTACCGTCGAAGAATTCCTTCCTTTATATTACTTCTATTTCAAACACAAAGCATCAGTCTGTGAGGAATTGATAAAATATGGTAGTTGTATGCTATCACCTGATTACAGCAAGGAACCATCTTTTCTACAGCAACTTGTGTTTGCCAAATGAAAGGAAAGAAAAGAAGGTTCAGTTTGGATATGTTCTACATATGAATCAAAATGTTGTTCCTTGTAACAAATAATGATTCCTGCCAGAGCTACAGATTTTGCATGCATATTATTACATGAATACAAGTTCAATCTTTAGGGCTTTCAAGTTTTGCATCTAAGAATTCTTGATCTTGATATTAATCACGCTTTTATGAAATTTTCATGATCAACCGTGACTACCCCGCCGTGAATGAATAGATGTGATACCTTCGATGACGCCGCGATTTGTCACCGGGCTTGCGAGAGTAGGCGTGGAGTCGCGACGGCGGCGGGGTGCGGCTATCGGAGTCGTCGGCCGCGACCGTCCGGGGCGGGGCCGTATGGGGCGGGCGGAGCGCGGACCGGCGATCGGGCGGGAACCGCGATCGGGCGGGAACCGACGACCGGGCGGCGGATCGCTTGTCGGGCGCAACGAGCGGGAAGACGGACGACGGACGGGGCGGCGCTCAATGGAGACGACGGTATGCGGGGAGGAGCGACGGCGTCACCGAAAAATATAGATGGCGAAAAAAAAAACGAAGGGTTACCCTCATAACCGGTGGCAGGTGGGTAATTTTTTACCCCAAAAGTACTTGAAAGCAGGGGGAGAGGTGCTTTTGATTTTGTACTAAAATGAAAGCTGCTTTTGAGCAAAAGTACATATGGCTGTTTACCCCTTTGGTTGGCTTTTGGCTTTTACAAAAGCAAAAGCAGGTTTGGAAGCCCAACCAAAGGGACCCTAAATAGCTAGGAGATTACACAAGTAACTAGGGGATTACAGTAAATAGTAATTAATTCTAACAACCCCTAACCCGCAATAATACATAACCCCTTTTAAGTCCATACGAGGAGTTTATTTTTTTTCACGATTAGAGTTACAAGAGGTTCGACGGTACATTTTATATCCTGATTACATAGCTTGACCCGGGCTTAAAGTAGGCACCCCTAGCCCGCAATAATGCATAACCCCTTCTAACTTGCTTCTCCTGCATGGCAGTGTCTGAAAAGCATACGTTGCGTTCCTGCTTCCTCGACGTAGCTCTTTCATTTTACCTTGCTCATCTAAAATCAGTGATATCTACCCAATCCACCTATTTGAATTCCTCCAAAGGGAAGAACAGAGGATAAATGCTGCTAGAGTACAACTAAGACGCTTGTAAACTATGGTAGAACACGAATGCAATAGTTGCCAAAAAGAACACGAATCTGCGATCAGCTAAGCAGGAAGTAACTTCGTGACTAAAGTTCTTATGGTACAAATAATGGTATCTACACAACAAAAGTTTGTTTCAAGACAATCTAGAACCGCAGATGGTGACTAAAATGCTAGTACAAAAATAGAAGTCTATCTTCAGTTCTCCTTTAATGACATTAGGCAATGCTTTGACAAAATGTAAGTCTGATTTGTCTTCATTTATTAGTACATAGCTACATAGTAGTATATTTACATGTAAGTACCAAACTGCGCTACAGAACTTCCACTGAACAAAACAGCAACATCGATTACAAGATGGACATGGTGATGCCTGTTTCTAGGGATCGAAGAAGCAAAATTAGCAAGGGATTGCTTTGTCTGAAAGATGCTACCTCTGTTTAAATATCCCCAGCTCATCCAATTCAGTTTGCAGCTGTCTGCAATTGCAAATATGCTATTGACATATGTCATCCGATGTAATCTACCCAACATCGTAGTTTCCGCTACCTGTAGACTCTAATTTAGCTTTTGCATCAAGCTCCGTCCCAAATCTCCACATGTAATTTAGACCAACAAGCAGCTCAGTTATCGCAGCTTCACTCTTCTTCTGATCAGCAAAATGGAGCGTCTGCAGAAGTAGGACACTAGTTCTCGAAGCAACATTCCGCTGTTCGAAATTCCTCTCGGATTGCCAGCGTATCATGTTATGAGCGAGTGGAGCTAGCCATCCCAGAATCCTTTGTACCGTGTCGGACCACTCGGCAGCCAGGATAGGATCACAAATAGAAGAGGACATGTTCTTCGCGAATGGCTTGAGGCGCGCTCTGAGAGATGCCCGTATCCTACCAGTCAGCATGTTGTACAGAGCATCTCTCTCATCTGGGCAGATATGCTGAGGTGAAATGGCAAGCGTCTCGATGAAGATGATCAGATTTGCGTAATGCAACGCCAAGGCTGCGGCACCGAGGGTCGTCTCAGGCGCGTTCATCAGTATATTGTGTGACGATTCAAATACGGACGTGGAAAGCTTTGAGTTCATATGATCCTCTTGGAATTGGTAACTGATGCTGAAATCATCATTGCTGGCTGACACATAACTGAAACTTAGAGGGGGATCACCATCTCCATGGATCCACCTCTCCCTGACCGGAGACCTGCTCCCACTGACCATGCAGCCTATCAGCTGCTTACCGGCCACCGGCCACTTGAGCTGCCTCAACCTCTGGCTCCTTGACAGTAGAAATCGACGAACGTCGCCATTGACCTTCACGGATTTCGCATTCAAAAACTTCCGAGCAGTATCCGCAGGGAAATCTGAAGGATACACCGATGAATTCATGCTCCCAGTGAAGGAGTTACTCCATGAGAGCCGCGTACTGGAGAACGAAACCATGGCGTCATCATCCATGGCAACGTTCTTGGGCTCCAACCCGAACACCTCTATGATCCTTGCGACGATTGTAAAGAGCGACCTGGCAAGCAAGCGGACGGCGTAGTCGAAGCTCCGGTTCCAGAGGGAGGCCGCGCGGAGGCGGTCAACCTCCTGCCTCTGCCGCGTCACGCGGCGCGCGGTCTCGCCGCCTCCATCGGCCGCGCCCTGCCCACGGCAGGGGCGCAGGCCCTGCTCGAGCTCGGCGAGCACGTCCAGCTCCTGGCTCAGGTGGGCCGTGGACGCGACCAGGCGCTGCATCTTGCGCGCCTTCTTGTCCATCTTCTTGGGCGCCGCGTAGCGCAGCCCGTGCGGGTCGACGCCGCCCTCGACGAGCCCGGTGAAGAGGGCGTCGAACCGGCGGAGCAGCGGGTCGGCGCACCGGCCGGAGAGCCGCGCGACGGCGCGGGAGAGGTCCCGGCAGGCGTCGGCCATCTCGGCCAGCGCGAGCGCGACGAGCGCGTCGTCGTCACCAGCCACGAGCCTGCGGACGCCCTCGAGGCGGATGGCCTCGCCCCGGAGGCGCGCGACGTAGGCGTCCCCGATTGCGCGCCACAGGCTGGCCGCCCGAGACATGAGGCTGGCCGCCTCGAAGGACAGCATGCCCACCCTCTCCCCGCCGCCCCGCGGGGCGCTCAGCTTCCGCATCTTACAACGCGCGGCAGTAGGAGACGGCGCCGTCGCGCCGAGATATGTTAGTGGCAGGGCGGCAGTTATGTATGCGGGATGCGGCGCGCGTGAGGTCAAAAAGAACCTGTGCGCCGGCGGTTTTAGATGGTGGTGGGTGGGAAAGCAAATGGCATAGCGGCGCTGCTGCATAGCATAGGTAGTGTCACGGGGTGGGCAGCGGCCCGTGTGGCGGGAGTTGAAACCGAGCGGCTTTTGCAGCATCGGGAGGGATTATCTCGGGATTATTCGGCGCGTACAGGCGGGGTGGAAAGCAAAAGGTTGGCAAATTTGCTGGACTCCGTGGGTCGGGAGACGAAACGAGAGAGACGTGGATGGGGGCGCGCGTCCGGAGCTCCGCGTGTCTTCGCGCGTGTGTCGGAGCTTGGGATGTTGGCCCGCGCGGCACTTCCAATGGCTTGGGGACAGACAGAGGCATGCAGGCAGGCGTTTGTTGTTCTCGGTGGCTGTATTCATTGAGTAATCATCGCCGCCGACTAGTTTAGTCTGAATGATTATTTTATAAATAATATTTAGGATTATAAGAATCAAAGTAAGAACATAAAGCACAACAATAAATTAAATACAAAGATATAAAGTGATTTCAGACTTCGCTTTATTCCTATTCAATAATCGTGTTACAATGGTAGAGGTCTCTATATATAATCTCCTAACCCTGCTAGGGTTTTCGGTAGAGTGCTCATACATAGGCCGGTTTATGGGCCGGTCAGAATTTCTTAACACTCCTCCTTAGGCATCCATTCTCGCATGTACATGCCTCGTTAAAACTCTATAAAAACTCAATGGAAAAAATTTAGAGAAAAACTACATGACATACATTCTACTGCGTTGCACGAATTGCCTCATTAAAAACCTTAGCCGAGAAACTTTAGAAAAACTCATCAAGAGAAAAAGAGTACAATCCACTCAATTTCATTTAATCTCCAGGATTTATTATTTGGGTACTTAATCTTCGTGATCAAGTTTCAATAAAGAGTTCGTGGAGATTCTCCTCCGATTCTGCACTTCTCTAAGTCTCATCATTCCAATTCCACATATGCATCTTCCAAATCTAGACGCTGGTAGTGACTTAGTGAATAAACATGCAAGATTTTCACATAACCTAGTATGCAATACTTTAATTTCGTCCATCTTTTGCAATTTATGAGTATAGAAGAACTTAAGGTTGATATGTTTTGTGAGAAGACTCTTCACATAACCCATTTGCACTTGTGCAACACAAGCTACATTATCTTCACAGATAATAGTGGGGGTTTACGCGGTATTCAATTCATATGACTACTGGATGTGGTGAATCATCCACCGAAGCCAAGAACATTCCCGTGAGGCTTCGTACAGTGCTATGATTTCTGAGTGGTTCGTCGAAGTAGATACAAGACTTTGCTTAGATAATTTCTATAAAATTACAGTTCCACCACACAGGAATACATAGCTTGTTTGCGACTTAGTTGTATGTGGGTCTGACAGGTACCCAGCATCTGCATAGCCAATCATAGTTAGGTCTTGATTCTTTCTATAGAATAGATCAAGATCTTTGCTTCCTTGGAGGTATTATAAGATGTTATTTATTCCCTACCAATGCCTTTTGGTAGGTTCTGCACTGTACCTTGCTAGCAGGTTCATTGCAAATGCAATGTCCGGTCTAGTACAGTTTGCCAAATATATGAGTGCTCCTATTGCACTCAAGTACGGGAATTCCGGTCACAAGACTTCCTCCCCCTCTTCTTTAGGTCTGTACGAGCCCTTGTCTTGCTGCAAGGATCTCCCGATCATCGGTACTTTCGAAGGATATGCCTTTTCAAAGCTGAATCGTTCTAACACTTTATGAGTATAGGTTGACTGATGTACTAAAATCCCATTAGGGGTATGCTCAAGCTGCAAGCCTAGGCAGTATTTGATTTTACCCAAGTCTTTCATTTCGAACTCTTACTCCAGGTAAGAGCTTACTTTCCTAATATCCTTCATGGTCCCAATGATATTCAGATTATCTACATATACTGAGATTATACAAAAATCCATCCCAGGATCGTCGTATAAAAACACAGGGACAATCCTCATTGTTTGTGTAGCATGTCTTGTAGAGAAAGTCGCTCAAGCGATTATACCACATTCTGTCTTATTGTTTCAGTCCATACAATGACTTTCTGAGTTGCACACTGTACATATTTCTGTTTGCTCTGTCTTGGTTCGGGACAGGGATACCTTCAGGTACCTTCATATAAATGTCCGAATCCAAGTTCTCATAAAGGTATGCAGTTACCACATCCATCAATTTCATTTCCAAATTCAAGTTTACTGCCATTGAGATTAAATATTTAAAGGTAGTTCCGCCCATGACCGGGGAATAAGTTTCTTCATAATCGACTCCTAGTCCTTGAGTGAAACCTTGTGCGATAAGCCTTGCTTTATGTCTTACAACTTTATTGTTTTCATTTCTCTTTCGAACAAATACTCACTTATACCCTACGGGGTGCACATGGGAAGCGTGCGGCTTACAGGCCCAAATATCTCTCTTTTATTCAGAGATAATAATTTTATTTCTATTGCCTTCTTCCAATCTTTTCAATCTGATCTTTTCTTACATTCAGCGAGCGATACAGGCTCTGGATCAAGATCGATGATTGTGACAATTTTCTTTACAAAATAAATGTCGACATTGGTTGTTGTTCTATTCATAGATTATCCCGTGGTCACATAATTTATAGCTATTTCTCTATGGGACGATACTTCTAATGGTTCTACTTGCTTACCACTGCTTTCAATTGTGGGGGCAAGTCGCTTTAGTTTTTCAGTTCTGATGTGTGCGCACACATCTATACAGATGACTCCCTCTGTGGGAATATTCAAATCTGGTGTGCCTTTTACTAAAGGTTTCATACTGGTGTTAGGTCTCAATTGATTCTTCTTCTAGTTGTGGGGAGCTTCAGTGATCGGCTGTGTCAAGTCCTTCTTATCCTTTTTCGCCAGGCGTCCCCGGTTACTTGGGATTCGAGGGGCCGGAGTTCTCGTCCTTTTATTCTGAGGCCTTTGGACGGGATTATGGATACCTTTAATTTTATTTGGTATTTCAATCCTCTCTGGCGCATTGCGTGCAGGCACATGCGACTTGGTCACGCTCTTCAAATCACTAAAGTGGTCAGACAGTTGATTCGCTAATGCTTACAAATCAATTATCTTCTGGATTTCTCTATTTATTTCACTAGTACGTGGATCATGTGCATAGATTCCTATGGCTTACCACGTTAGTTCCCGATATTTTTCATCAAGGATAATACATGCAAGGGTAATATCGAAGGAATGCTTATCTGTCTGATTTGGCTTAAAGCGATATTTTGCATTTTAAATACACTTACTAAGTTCCAAAACAGTTAGACTATATCTACAATTGAATTTGATTTTAATTGTTCAAATTAGTGCAGAATAACCTCCACATATTTTTGGTGAATAATATCCTCCCAACACAAGGCTACCCGCTCAATTTCCCACATGGATTATGTTGGAAATATGTCCTAGAAGCAATAATGGAGATGATGATATTTTATTATGTTCATGATTTTGATAATATGTTATCGTGTTCCTTGAATGATTCATTTGTTATAGATCAATAAGTATGTGACTTGTTGGTGGAACTCTTTAACTTATATGATATCATTCTAAATGTATCCCTGGTCGGAGGTCACTTGTCGGAACACCAGTGACTCTGTGACTAGCACATGTATTGATTGATTACTATATTTCACCGGTCATGGATGGATATCGAATCAATAATATGAGCACATGTTAGAGAACATAAGACTGGATAGACCCATCTTTGAGACACCATTGAGATTGTTATGAATCTATGTGTCATTAGTTGGTCTCTAGTAATGATGATGTATAATCCTTAGACCTGAGATCAGTATGGTTCCCTACATGTGTAATAGCACTCTTAAGGGTTGCCAAACGCTACTCGTAACTGGGTAGTTTTCGGGTATGCTATGAAACATGCAGATGGATATGACTGGTCGAGATGGGATTTGCCCCTCCTAACATAACAGGAGAGATGTCTCTGCGCCCCTCATGGTGATCGGATAAAGAATGTGCATGGACATGCCACTAGTGGTCAAGTGTCGATCACATGAAGTTATCCGACACTCGATCGAGAAAGTATTAAACAATCCATAGATGACACATCATCTCACCTAGAGTTCAACCAGGCATCGTGAGGCAAAGGGAGAATGCATGAGTAGGTCGCTTAGTTCGATCAGTTACGGACTAGTCGTATGGAGATACGCGCTAGTCGTAGATTGGTCGAACGTAATCACAGAATGGTAAGGACCCAGTCGTAAGGAGTTACGAACTGGTCGGGACCAAATACAATCTAGTCGTATGGAGATACGAACTGATCGTAAGTAATGAGGACCTGGTCATAGATCATATTACATCAAGGTTTGTTCGATATATTCTATGTGTATTTAGGAATCGTTATGTGCTGCTAGGTACCGCTAACGACTGGTGGTCGGAAAAGAGTTCCCGAGTCATAACCGATTACGCATGAACCTGTAGGGTCACACACTTAAAGAGTTAGGATCTGTTTTGGATGGTGATCCGAATTTGTATAGGCCACGAGTTCCTAATGGACCTCAAGGTCGAGACCCATCATGGATGTCTATATAAAGAGGGGCGGTGGCATGGGGTGTGGGTGAGGATGATCTTTGGAAGAACTCCTAAAACCCTAATAGCCACGCCTTCTCAACCATGCCACCGGTGCTAGCACTCCAGCGCGTGGTGATCCTGCCTCGTACGTGTGGATACCTCAGAGGTGTTGTTGCGAAGCATCAGCACTAGGACGATCCGCAACTTGTGACGATCACCGGAGTCGAAGGAGAAGTCGCGCGGCGAGTACGACCACTAGGAGGAGCAGACGCGCGGTGAGTACGACCACTCAAAGGAGGAGACGCGTCGTGAGTACGATTACGACTGTATCAACTCGCTACAACGACTCTACTTCCGCTACGAGTCGGCGCGTCTAGTGGTAATCTCGTGATCTATTTCTAGCGGAGGTTCCTTGGTTGCGTGGTAAAAATTTTATTTGTGCTATCGTAGCATTACCGCGATCCCTTCAGATTAACCATCCATGAAATCATTTTTGGTTAAATCATTTTTTAAAAGAAAACCAAAGTCTCACTTTGATTGGCTTTACTCAGCATACCCATGACCGTATGTACGGCTATTCGAATATATTTACACTCCGCGGAGATTGTACAACTTTACCCGCAAGGGATAATCAACTTATAATATCAGTTTCACACACTTCCATTGGTGTGCGACTAAGTGATTATCACAATGACTTTACAATATGTCATTTCAAAGTAGCCATGCATGATAAGGTTTTACTACCGTTGGGCTAACCGCCCATCGAAAACCCCCTCTTGCGCTATGTGAAAATAATTGCATAACCGACACTCGCACAACCGGGTGGCACAAACAACAGTAAGACATTGTAAATTATTTAGCCAGGTCTGTCCCATACCAGACTTGTGGTAGTACTGAGGGGCTTTGCAAGATGCGGCTGATAGACCGATCATTAACTGACTTGAGCGACTTCTAATAAAACGCTGGTCTCGAATATTAAAATGAATCGATCCTGTGCATCTACTTGCACCAACCTAACATCCATTACACCAAAGTCTAAACCATTTTTTATTTTATTTTTGAAGACATTTGCAAATTTCTATGGCATACCAATGACATAGATATATTTTTAATACATAGTTGATTTTGGTTGTAAATTCTCAAATCAAATATTTCAAGTCTAAGCACGACTAAGCATATATTTTTTCCCAAAATGCTCTATGTCATAGCATTGAGACTAGATTTGCAATTTCAATCCGAAACTGTGCCAAAATAGCAAATTTAAAGCCATCTGTTTTAGAGAGAGAGACTTAAAGCCATCTTACATTAGACAAGAATTGGGTCAGGTGGGATCCACGCCCAATGAACCTGGTAGAAGACGTCACACGCCAAATATTCCAAATGATCCAATTCATCGTAAATGCAAAGATGTTGTTTCGCAGGCCATTCAAGTCCAGGCCCACAACTATTGCAACTGGGATTGCACGATCACACCACCGGCCAATGGACTCGGTGTGGTTTCGAGTGCTTCCAGTCTAATGCATCTCTATTGTGATAACAGTGGAGCCATTGCACAAGCTAAGATGATGCGGGGATGCCCGATCTTCTCGACGTAGAACCTCTCGATAACCTGTGTATCCTGACGAACCACCAGCTAATCCTCCGCGCCAATGCACGGACTTGCAACTCTATGGAAAATTCGTCTAAACACACACTTGATTGGATCCTCGCTGACCACAAGCGAAGATCGTCGAACCCTCAATTCCCAATGAAAAGCAAGAACGACCCCTTGTTCTCAACGCCCAATTCCCTCTGTTTTGGCTATAAGCACAACAGGAGAATCAAGCAAAAGCTTTGAAAATATATTAAACGTTGTCTGAGGTTACAATGGGGTCTAACCCTCAATATATAGTGCCCCTTCTCCTCCTCATGGCTGGCCAAGAGGCCCTACTCCTATTCTAATTCGGAATTAGAACTCCTACTCCAATTCCGACTCAATCTAAAACAAAAAGGAAACTCTAATTTTACAACTATCATATTGTTTCTATCATATCTTTTGATACAGGACGAATTTCCAAGTGAGTGAGGATCCATTGGATCGGGCTTGAAGTTATCTTTCCAAGTTCATGACCATTTTATGACCATTTGTGAAAGTTATGACCATTTTACTCCGGACTGTCCTGCTGATTCCGAATCCGAATTTGATGCTGATTCCGAATCTGAATTGAATCCAAACCTTCCTATCTTCAATTTCATTAATTGAAATGATTTGAATTCGTGTGAAACTTGAGAAAGAGACTCTTGTGAACCTTTGAAAAGTCATGGCATAGCTTGATATCCTCCCAAGATGTTGTACAAGCCACGGAATCATCAACTTTGTCAACTCTCGCGCGTTGGTCGGTCTGAATGTGCAGTATGTACTCAAATAGCCATAACTTGTGGTAGAAAGCTCCAAATCACATGTCGTTTGATCCATTGGAAAGTAGACTTGATAAGCTTTCCAAATATATATATATTGTGTATGCTAGATCCTTCCGAGTTTCTGCGAAGATCATCTTGAACTTGAGAAGTATCGTGTTCTTTGTCTTCCAATAAACCTTCTTCTTCAAACCTGAAAACAAGCGATGACCCGCTATTAGGTAGTATAATATTCTCAACTAATTTAAAAGAAAATTCAGGGAACAGATTCACCTGTTGGATAAGCTTCTCTTGTTTTTCTACTCTCTTAGTAAGCTCATATTGTTATGAGGTATTTAATAAATTGAAAACACTATATGAAACAACATAGCTAAGGATGTCCGCATCATAAGAAGCCTAGATCACATCAAAAGTCCAAACACATACTTCGATGATATCACATTATTCATGAGATCGTAGAAAGATGTGATGTGAAGATATGCAAAGTGCACACGGATTTGAATATTGCTGATCCGTTGACAAAGCCTCTCCCGCAACCTAAGCATGAGCTACACATAAGAGCTACGCGTATTAGATACTTGTATGATTGACTCTAGTGCAAGTGGGAGATGTTGGTGATATGCCCTAGAGGAAATCATAGAGATAATTGTATCGCGTCTATGTTTATGAGTTATTGAATAAATGTTACTATGTTCCTTGAATGAATCATCAGTTATACAGATCAACGAGTATGTGACTTGTTGGTGAAGCTCTTTAAACTTACATGATGTCGTTCTAAATATATCTCTAGTCGGATGTCACTAGTCGGAACAGTAGTGGCTCTACAACCAGCACATATATGGATTGATGACCATGTTTCACCGGTCATGGATATAGAGATATCGAATCAATAATGTGAACACATGTTAGAGAACATGGTGTTGGATAGACCCACCTTGAGACACTATTGAGATTGTTACGATTCTATGTGTCGTTAGTTGGTCTTAAGCAATGATGATGTATAATCCTTAGACCTGATATCAGCATGGTTCCCTACATGCGTAATAGCACTCTTAGGGGTAGCTAAATACTACTCGTAACTAAGTAGTTATAAAGGTAACTTTCGGGTATGCTATGAAACATACGGAGGGATGTGACTGGTTGGATATGAGATTTGCCCATCCTAACATAACAGAAGAGATACCTCTGGGCCCCTCGAAGTGACCGGATAAAGAAAGTGCATGACTATACCACTGGTGGTCGAAGAATTCGACCGCATAAGGTTATTCAACACTCGATCGAGAAAATATTGAACAACACATAGATGATATAATATCTCACCTGGAGTTCAACCAGATATCGTGAGCCAAAGGGAGAATACATGGGTAGGCCGCTTAGTTCGATCTGTTACGGACTAGTCGTATGGAGATACGAGCTGGTCGTAGACTGGTCGAACATAAAAACAAAGTAGTCGAAACCTAGCCGTAAGGAGTTACGAACTGGTTGTAACCAAATACGAACTGGTCGTATAGAGATAGAACCTGGCCGTAAGAGATGAGGACCTGGTCGTAAGAGATGAGGATCTGGTCATAGATCATATTACATTAAGGCTCATCCGATTTAATTTTTGTGTGTTCGGGAATCATTATGTCCTGCTAGGAACCGCTAACGACTCGTGGTCGGAAAGGGTTTCCGAGTCACAACCGAGTACGCATAAACCTAACGGGTCACACACTTAACAAGTTGGAACAAAACGTGTTCGGATAAGATCCATCATGTGCACTTTATAAGGAGTTGCTTGAGACTTTGGGAGAGTGATGATATACTAGTTGACGTGAGTTACTCCACCGAAGCCCTAGCCAACATCTTCATGAGAGCCTCACTGTGCGACTTGGTGCTGGCACACCGGCGTTCGGTTGTTCCTTCCATGGACGTGTGGATACCGTAGAGATGCTACTGCGGTTGCTGTTGTGCTCGAGGACGATCCGCGATCTTCACGAGGAACTGCAGAGGTTGCTGGTGTGGACGATCGCCTACGACCACTTCACCGACGCGCTCTTCGTTGGATCGGTCTACTCCAACTCTTCTTTCGCTGCACTGCGCGTCTGGTGGTAACGATCTGTGATCATCTACTTGTTTGACTTTTTGGTTTACGTAGTAGAAATTTTGAATTATTGCTATCATAGCCTACTTGTGTCCCAACAACATGTTGGTTGCATTGTGTATTACGGTACTACCTCCCTTGATCACAAATTAATGATTTCTAATGCATAGTGCCACCCTCAGATCTAAAATATAAATAGATCAATCTGAAGATTTTGCTTCAGATTTAAGAGAATCTCTTTGTCTTGAGCTGTATCTCTGAACAGTTCATGTCCACATGATATTATATAGTTCTAAAAATTGCTACAAAAGTTGTCCTACTATGGATGCAGAAAAATGCTTTTCGATATTTTAAAAATATCAAAATGGCAACTGAAAGTCAGGGTTGCAAATAGAAATACTAAACTCAGTCTCTGGACTCCTTGTAATGGTCTCATGCGAAGGTACTTTTGATGAGAGCATCACAGCTAATTCCTTACTCCATTTTGCTTTAATTACTATAAATAGTTTGTCTGGGGCATCATGGTCAATAAAAGCTGCATAGCATAGGTAGTCTTCATTATATTACTTATTGTATACTACACTTAACATTAAGTTGAAGTCAGTCTAAAAGTAGGGACTATATGCCATTTAACTCGCTCTTAATTTTTAGGAATTGGGTGAGTGCTTCAACATATAAATTGGCATGGTAGGAGATAAACAACTTGTGCTTTTCTGTGACTATATGTGAAGCTATAACTGCTTGCTGCACTCAGCATTCAATCATGTCTATTCTGTCATCGGTTTCCAAAAAAAAATGTCCATTCTGTCGTTCCTTGTGTGCATCCTAGACAAAACAACAGTTTTTTCGGCAAAGCTCTGATGTGTGATAGACTTTTCTTAGACTTTCTGTTTAAATGTGGTAGTAAATCACATTTGGTGTACTTTGTTATGAATATATTATGTGTATCTTGAAAAGACTCAATGAGTAATATATAAGGTATAAAAGAGAAACAAGACTAAACACTAATACAATAGGAAATACCGTAAATACCTTTATATCCTTAACACCCCCTTTAAATGCAAGGCGTATGCAATATCATTGTATTTGGAAAAAGTTGACACTAAAATATGAAAAATACAAAGCCCGCGTCTTGATAATGTCATCGTAGCATGCAACTCTTGGAAAATATGTCGACAAAAAATCCCCTCCCATCCGATGTTGTGCGACAGCCTATAAAGTACAAGGTGTGGGAGCAAAGTCGATCATGACAACATGACGAAGAAGATGATAAAACCGATAAATAGAGAAATCTGTCAAAACAAGCCGAATAGGAACAGATAGAAGCATAACAACGCAGATCGTAGCCCAAGACAACGGCAATGCAGTGCACAAGAAGTGCAACAAATGCACAGTGCAAAAGAAGCGCAATGTAATGTACAAGAAGCGCAACAGAGGCGCAGTGCAGAAGAAACGTGGCGCAATGCACAATAAGTACAACGAAGACACAATGCGGAACAAGCGCGGCGGCCTTGAAAGCTTGGGGCGGTGGATCTGCAGCGGCTCGAATAAAAGAGCAACAGTTACTGCAATGCCAAAGAAATTCATATACTTCTATGACTGACAATAAATTTGTGGACTCGCATGGCTTAGACGAACTCACAAATAAAGTAATACGAACTTGTATAAATGCAATGGAAAAAATGACACAAAGAAAGAAAATACTCAAACGATAGCTAGCAACAAATACTAGCAGTAACAACCGCACTATCCTCCGATAGCAGTAGATTAGACCAGGGCAGCAGCCTAAAGCGACGAATTATACTCCTGACAGCGACCACACACTAGCAGTGTTTGGTATAAACACCGCCAGCCTTGACCTTCCTGCAGTCCTTGCATTCCCAAATTTCAACTGCTTTCCTCGAGGGAGCAGTTGCATCCACCGTAATTTTCCTCAGTGCCACTACAACTGCAGCCTTGCACTGGTTCGTGAGGCCGTACATGGTGGCGACCAGGTTCAGATAGCTTTGAGGTAGAGATGATAACATGGCTGGCTACACCCCTCAAAAGGACTGTCAAGAGCTGCTTGTTTGTACGGTCAGACAAGATGGGCTTCTCAAGCTGCTGTTGTGAAAGCAACTGAAGCAAGTGGCAGCAAGATAAGTATTGGACCCAAACCTAAGCAGATCAAGGAGGATGGCTAGTGATAACATTCGTGACTCCACACCACCACCACCACCACCACCACCTCCCCTTCCTCCACTCCCTGCACGTGCAACAGACCAGTGCCGCCTCCACCACCATGGCGGGCGACAAGATCCAAAAGAAGCGGCACAACGGAGGCACGGAGGCGGCGGTGAGGAGGGCGCCGGATCCGACAGCGGGGAAACCGGATCCGGCGGTGGAGAGACCGGATCCGGCTTGCTGGCCGTGGATCCACCGGATCTTCGTGGTGGTGGTGGGCGTGGTCGCGGGCGGGGCTCCGGGCGGCTGACGACGACGGCAGCTGCTGCGTGTGGGCCTGCAGCGGCTTGGAGTCAAGCGGGGCGGCGGCGAGGTAGGAGACTAGGCGGAGCCGTCAGTGGCGACGGTCGGACCGTCGTCATCCTTGCAGGATCTCGACGTTGGCTTCCGGGCCACGCCCCCACTGCCGCCGCCGTTGGTGAGCGGGAGGCAGTCCTCCAGACGACGTCTAGGCAATGAATAAAACGAGGCGGCTCGCGTGGAGGGAGCAGCACGGGGAGGGGAGAAGGCAGCCCCCGGAAGTAGAGATTGGTCCTCCCGGGGGCAGCGACAACGGAAGATCGTGCGGCAGTCGCCGGCGGCGGCGGTGGCAGTAAGAAACCATAACCCTAACCTTGCTTTGATACCATGTTATGAATATATTATGTATATCTTGAAGAGGCCCAATGAACAATATATATATGGTACAAAGGAGACACAAGACTAAACCCTAATACAATAGGAAATACCGTAAATACTCTTATATCCTTTAACACACTTAAGAGTCATAATTCAAGCATGATAATGCTATGTTTGCACTTTCAGTACATAAGAAGGAAGGTCTTTTTCTTGACAAGAAAGCATATAAAGATCTTATACTCTTGCTTAAGTTTATTCAGCAAGATCCATGCTTTAATATGTTTTAATCACTCGAGTGAGGGTCATGATGTAAAATATGAAAGAAAGATACCACCAAGCTATAGAAAGTTCATCACAAATGGCCGCTGCATTTTTGTTTCGCTTGTCTACAAAAGGTTTGCTATGTCACTATTTATTTACCATCTGCAGAAAGTTTTTGGGTTATATTAGCGATTTTTTATTCCAATACACCAAAAGGCTCGATGCTCTTCAGTAAACCCTGTAACTTTTTTCGAGAACACACCAAAAGGTTTGCACGCGTTTTTATTAAGACGGCAAGATATGACATCGTCGTCCGGCAAAACGTTGTTGCGCAGGCTACTTACAGGCAAGTGGAAGCTATCACATAGGTGATTTGTGAGCTACGACAAAATTACACAGATCTACCACTAAATGTGAAAAGAATGGCGACAGGCGTTGGATGCTGGCCTGTATCCATTGATCTCTGTATCTGAATTGGAGCTACGGGCTTAAGATTGCCAATGCCCAATGCTATGGATGCAATCATGCAAAGTCAATCAACTGGCCCTTTCTGATTCATTTTGTCAGATATCGCATTAAGTGGGTATGCATCTCCTGATCTTTAAGCATCGAAGTGTAGATACGACATGAAACTCATACAGTAATTTTTTTCATTGTTTCTGGACCTCAGCCAAATGGTGTAGATACTTGTCTGGTGTGCTAGTTCGTTTAGGTTATTCCCTTGAAGGGATTCTTGAAGTTGAAGGCCAGGTGCAAGGTTAGATTAAATAACATATTATTTTGCAGTCTAAAATAGGGAAAGGTCCTCTAGGTCTGAATTCTCTGTTTGATTTCACTTTAATTATTATCTGGCAGCTTTATAATTTTGGTTCTTGTTTTGCTTTCACCTGTTTAACATATTAAAAGTTGTAAACAGCAGTGGTGTGTGAGCTGCTTTTCCCCCTTCCTGTTTTCTTTTATATTTACAAGAAGCCTGCATGAACGTTTGATAGAAGAATACCCGCTTTCTACGGCTAATTACATTACACTACCATCATGCCTCTTTAATCAAAGCCTTATCGGTAATCGCCTCTATTATATTAAACCTTGGGACACGAGTTTTGGCTCCTTGTAAAGTACTCTTGAAGCAACTACAGCTATCCATTAATCCATACTCCATGTCTGTCATTATCTTCAACAAATTTTAATAATATTTACTTGGTTTTTCTATTTTCCTTTCTTTTTTCGGGTCTATAAATAATGGATTCTTCAAGAGATTTATGATGTGGTTCATGGTTGTTTATCAGACAAGAAATCATTGAGAATGTCTATGTCACGGTCTGTGCCTGAGCGCAGGGCATAATCGTGGAGGACAAGAGGCTTCGACCTTCGGTCTCAGCTTGGTGCCGCGATGGCAGGAGGGAAGGGCGCAGAGGATGTGCAAGGGGTAGAGAGGAAGCAGAGATGAGATGAGAAATAGAGAGGGGAAATAGATGGATAATTCTTGCTTAGTCTATTAATGATAATTAGTCCTTATTAAGAAGGATACCCGGTCGGCCGATAGGATAGAATCATGCACCCAACCAAACTGGCCGGCAGCAGATCCTATGCCCAACCAATCTTTTCTCCTGACAAACGCTATCTCTTAGCCTAACCACTCTTATATTTAGCTAACTCAATACTAAAGCAACAACTTGGTTTATCCTATCGCCTAATGTGGATATCATGGGGATATGCTCAAGATCTTAGGATGATGTGACAATTGGCAATGACGTTAACGGTTTGTTGTTTCACGTGTTTTCGGCAAAGTTATAGTGTTGTCAGGCTTCAGGTGTTCTGACCGGTCTAAGCGGCGGTCAGACCGGTCCAAGGGTTGTCCGACCGGCCATAGCAGCGGTCGGACCGGCCAACTTCAAAAGTGGTGAATTGAGTTAGGCCAAAAATAGAGGTAGCAGGCAACAAAGGAAATTCTATTGCACTTGGTCTCATAATTTTTGGAGTCTCCAATCAAAAGTTCTATCAGTTTAAAAATTTCAGTAGGTTTTAGTTTTCCAGAGAGGAAAATTGGCTAAGTTATTCTCGGCGTCCGACCTTCCAATAGGTGGTGGTCGACCGTCAGGGCGATCGACCGCCCTAGGGGCGGTCTGACCGGTTTTCACTTGGATCGTCGGCCTTCGTGGCGGCGATGTTCGGTTGTTAGGTCAAAGTCATGAGTTTCAGGGCATATATGTTGCATGATGCATGTTTTGACTAACATGGGTCAAGTTGTGAAGAACTTATTCCCAAATTCGGTTTACTTGTCTATTGTTGTGCAGGTTGCTTGGTGGTCAACGACGGTCAACGGCGAGGATGATCGGGACTAGGCTTGGAGAGCTGAGGTCCAGAACGATAAACGATGTCGGGTGAGGTCAATGAACTCAAGCGTGGTGCAAGATGGACAAGGGTGACCTATTAGCCAACCTGTGGCGCAAGATGACACAAGGTGAAGCTAGTTAGGTCAAAAGGTGTTAAAGACAACGCATTAATATGCGTGTTTGTGTGACCCGTTTGTTTTGGACCTTAATGGGAGCCCAATTGAGTCAAACTTCTAGAAGGTCTAAGCCTCCACTATAAATAGGAGAGAGGTGGCTGCACCTCTGCTTCGTCTCTTTTGCTATTTGAAATCCTAATTTTCTTAGGGAGAGCTTTTGTGGAGTCTAGGGTTCTAGAGATTTTGATGTGATTTTCGTGATCTTGGATTGAGCATTGTCCTCCATTGATGGAGAGGATGTAAGCCCATATCATATCAATCAATCAAAGAAAATTTTGATCATGTCTTGTCTCATTGCGTTCTTTCTCTATATTTAATGATTTTGAGTCTTTCTTTGATCCGCGAGTTTTTGATTGAATTCTTCACGTGATCTAGCTTGCTGTGATGTGTGGGAACCTATCTAGGATCATCTTGATCATCAATCACCCACGAGTAAGATTTTGGATCAAGTTTTTATTTTGACCCGGTTTTGAACCCTTCTTCAATCAAACGAAAAAAGATCCTTATTCTTCCAAGAATTATCATAATATTTGATTGGAATAGGTTCCTGACATCATAGAGAAGGTGTGTTCTAAGTTTCATCAAGTTTGGAGTTATAGATAAAAAGTTTCATCAATTTGCAACTTCGTCATCGGGCTGTTTTGATCTGTTATGAAGGCCAGCGGTCAGACCGCCCAAGGCCACCGGTCATACCGCTAGGTAATCGGTCAGACCGGTTATGACCCAGCGGTCCGACTGCCAGTGCATTGATTTGCTTTAGTCTTTGTTGATTTTATCGTATTGTTTAGGGGTTTAAATTGGATTCAATATTAGTCTTCCGATGTACTGATATACTGATCTTCATAGCTTCCATAGCTACTGGAGTAAAATATTATTAAATTAATCATTTATGAAAAAGTGAGCGTGCTCCTATTCACCCCCCTCTAGTCGCCTTTTCGGTCAAACACCTAAGCAGTCGGCGTCCTAGCAGCCGGCATGCTGCGACCATAGTGAAGGCCCTACATGACATCTCTCCCCCCATCGACAAGTAGCTCATCCTCGAACTGAAACGTTGGGTACTGCTGCTTAAGTCGTCTAGGGGAACCCATGAAGTTTCAGAGTCCGGCTGCCCTTGCCACTGGATGAGTAGTTCCTTGACGCCACGAGCCAGTCTGGTGTGAACGACGGCCCGGAGATGGACAGACACGCCCATGCTGCTTGTCTGGTAGTGAAGGGGGGTTGCTGGGCGTGTCGCTGAAATAGGGCTTGAGGAGCCCGACGTGAAAAACATCATGAATCCTTGCACGGGCTGGCAGTTCCAGTTGGTACACGACGTCCCCGATTCTGGCCAGAATCTTATAAGGCCCGTAGAAGCATGGAGTGAGCTTCCGATGAGCCTTGAGAGTGATGGAGGGGGCGTGGTAGTGTTGGAGTCGTGACACACCCATTGCCCCACCTCAAAAATCAGCAGCCAGTGATGAAGATCATACTGCTACTTGCAGTACTGTTGTGCATGCAGAAGTCACTCCCGTACATCACGTAGCAGCAAGTTTCGGTCGCCTAGCAGCTAGTCGACGACCGTGACCCGAGCAATGCCATCATACTGCCACAGGGAAGGCGGGTCGCAGCCATAAACAACTTTGAGAGGCGTCTCCTTCAGGGATGACTGAAAGGGGGTGTTGTAGCAGTACTCGACCCATGATAATCAACGGAGCCATTGGCGTGGATGATCGCTGGTGAGGTAGCGGAGGTACATGGCAATGATTTTGTTGACGGCCTCAGTTTGCCCATTAGACTACGAATGGAATGTCGAGCTCAAGTTGAGCTTGACGCCGGCGAAATGGAAGAGCTCCTTCCAGAAGTGGCTGGTGAAGACGGGGTCACAGTCACTGACGATGGAGCATGGGAACCCGTGGAACCGTACTACCTCAGCAAAGAATACCCGCCACCGAGCCGGCTATGTACGGGTGCACTAATGGCACAAAATGGGCATACTTGGAGAAGCGGTCGAAGATGGTGAGGATGACCGACTTCCCGTTGACGCGTGGCAACCCTTCGATGAAGTCCATCGAGGTATCCTCCCAGACACGGTAGGGGACCTCTAATGGTTGTAGGAGACCCGTCGGTTGGAGCTACTACACCTTATATCGTTGACATACCTAGCAGCTGTGGATGAAGTTCTGCACCACCTGCTTCATGTGAGGTATGTGGAAGTCCGCCTTAAGCCACATGAGGGTCTTTTGGACCCCCCCTCATGGCCGGCTGTAGTGGTCGGTGCGGATGACGAACGACCAGCCCCACACATACGACCGCCAATGCCGTACTGCCTGAACCAAGCCGACCAGCTCCCGCTCGTAAGCGGCCAGCTTGGCATGGCGAGGTGCGATGGTGCGGTTGAAGAAAGCCAATGTGGTGCCGCCTTGATGGAGCACACCGCCGAAGCTTGTCCCTGAGGCATCGCACTCGATGACGAATTCCTTGTCGAAGTTAGGGAGCTGGATGACAGGTGTCGAGGAGAGCGCAGCGTGGAGCGTGGTGAAGGCCGTGGCCACGTCCGTGGTCCAGCGGAATGCCTCCTTCTTGAGCAGATTTGTAAGTGGCTCGGCGATGGTGCCGAATCCGCAGGTGAGCTTGCGACAGTAGCCTGCAAGTCCCAAGAAGCCTCGGAGGGCGCGCATGGTGCGGGTTCGGGCCAGGCAGCGACCGACTATACCTTCTGGGTGTCCATCGTGACGCCTTTCTCTGAGATGACATGGCCGAGGTAATCGATGGATGATTCCCCAAAGAGACATTTCGATCTCTTGAGGAATAGCTTGTGCTGGTGGAGGAACCGCAGTACTGCTTGAACATGCCGCAAATGATCGGACCACGAGATACTGTAGATCAAGATGTCATATAAAAAATACAAGTATGAAAAGGCGTAGTAATGGGCACAACACATCATTCATGAGAGTTTGGAATGTAGCGGTGTGTTGGTTAGGCCAAAGGGCATGACAAAGAACTCAAAGAGCCCCTCGTGTGTCTAGAACGCCGTCTTCTCGATGTTCGATGGATGCATGAGCACCTGATGGTACCCGGAGCATAGGTCAAGCTTTGTGAATATCTTGGCGCCGTGGAGCTCATCAAGTAGTTCGTCTACCACTGGGATAGGGAACTTGTGCTTGACCGTCTTATCATTGAGAGTGCAATAGTTGATGCAGAATCACCATGCGTCATCTCGCTTCTTGACCAGCAGTACCGGCGATGAGAATGGTGAATGGCTTGGCCATATGAGACCTTGCAGTTCCATCTCGCCGCACTACCGCTCGAGCTTATCCTTGAGCAGTTGCGGGTAGCGGTACGGGCGAACAGCTGTAAGATCGAGGTGGCCGACTAGAGGGGGGGTGAATAGACGGTTTTAAAAATTCTTTCACGCTAAAACCAATATATAATGCGGAAGCTAATAACGAATTGGTTTTTGCACAATTAAAACCTAAATCAACTAGGCTCAACTAAGTGCACCAACAATACAAGGGAGCAATCACACAATGATATATAAACAATTAAAGCATGTAATGTAAATTGCTCAAAGTAAAGCACAAGTAAAAACAAGATGGACACAATTATGTTTTACTGTTGTGTTTGGAGACTTGCCGGTCTCCCCTAATCCACGTTAAGGTAAGCCCAACCACGTTGGACCGGCTCCACTAATTAAGCCAACACCTCCGAGGTAAGTCCAACCACTTGGACCGGTTCCATACCGAACCAACACCTCGCTCCACTATGGTTTCTCTTCCTCCACTCCGGAGATGGCGAGCACCAAACCACTCACAAACACACCGGCCTTCTCACAAGCTTCTTTGAGAAGATCACCGGGCATGACGCCTCCACGCCGTCTAGGTGTCGGCAAATACCAAGAGAAACAAATCTCAACTCTCACTTGAACTAATCAAGTGTCAAAGCTCAAGTGGATACACAATCCACTATCTAAGGCAACACATGCACTTAGGGTTTGCTCTCAAATCTCACTAAGTGCAACACATGCACAAAATAGAATGAGAGCCTTGCTCTTAGCTCAAGAGGCTCAAGGGATGTTCACAATATCAACAACAACCTCTCCCAACCTGCCAAGGTGGCTATATATAGCCCACACACAAAAGCTAGCCGTTGGAAGACAAACTGATGAAAAATCAGCAAATGCGGAACTTCCGCGTACAAAGTCCGGAACTTCCGCACCTCAACGACAAGCACAGTAACGGCTATATCAGACGAGAAACTAGCCGTTGGAAATAAAATCGAAACTTCCGCCGTTCAACACGCGGTACTTCCGATTATCGGACGTTCCGATTCTGATAGGCGGTACTTCCGCTTCCACTCAGGTCCAACACATGTCACCTTCTGGAAAAAAAGTACCGCATCAAATCGGAACTTCCACCAATGCGGTAGTTCCGCTCCCAACATGGCGGTACTTCCGCACTTCTAAAAATCGGCTAAGTGTCGAAAAGGGTGCTTCTCGGAAAAAACATTCCGCTGGATTTCGGACCTTCCGGCCTGCGGTAGTTCCGCTGTTAACACATTGGAACTTCCGATTATCCTGACGAAGCAGCAAATGGCTTTTTCAACAACTCCAATTGCAAAACACATTTGCCAATTGATAAGCCATGCCAACAAGGATCACAAGTAAGATTCCCCAACAAGTTACAAAATACACTTGCCAACTTTTAGAATCATACCACAAGGAATAAGGTATATGGACTTACACTATTTGCAAAACACATTTGCAAACTTAAGTCACATGCTACAAGAAATCAAAATATGAGCTTCAACTATTTACAAAACACATTCGCAAATAACAACATCATGCCACAAGGCTAAGGTGCATGGACTTCAGCCATTCGCAAAACATATTTGCAAACTATAGTCCGATACCACAAATATTAAATGCATGAGCATAATTCATTTGCAAAACACATTCGCAAATAATAGCTCCATGCATAGATGAGCTAGAGCAAACATAATGAGCTATCAACACATGACTAACTCATGCTACTAGTCAAGACCCCTCTTAATAGTACGACAATCCTATACCAGCAATCCGGTCTTCCAACCAAACACCAAGATCGGTAAAAGACTAGTAAAACATCCTTAGCCCAAGCTAGTCATACCTTTGCCTTGCATCTTCTTGAAGCTTGATGATGCTCATCAACACTTCAAGTCCGGGTCATTGACTTGACAATCATCAACACATGATGATCTTCTTTACTTCGGGATCTTGTCTTGAACATCATCAACACATGATGATTTCTTCATCCCGAGTCCTGACATGCATCAACACATGATGCATTCCTTCACTTGACCTCCATCAACACATGATGGGTCTTCTCTTGATTTGATGTGCATCAACCCATGATGCAACCTTTACTTCAAGTCTTCATATGCATCAACACATGATGCATCCTTCACTTGAATCTTGACTTGATGATCAACTCATGATCACCCCAAGTCTTAATCATCCTGGAACATAACCTATATATCCAACTCATGAAAAACGTTAGTTCCACAATATGATTATTATTAATTACCACCTCATACCATTAACACATAATGGTGGAACAAGATAGCTCTATCTTTCCCTCTTTGGTAATTGATGATAACCATTCCAATCACATATAAATTGATTGATAAAAGTAACACGTTGTGAGTATATATAAACTACACAAGTCATATATATACTCACAACATGAGTATGCGAGAACTACACAAGTTCTACATACTCAAAACATGAATATACAAAACTACACAAGTTTTATATATTCGAAATATGAGTATACAAGAACTACATAAGTTCTATATACTCAAAACATAAGTATACAAAGACTACACAAGTTTTGTATACTCATACGGATATGTTTCAAAGTAAGGATCCTAAATATATGTGGAAAATGGAATATGGATCAATACTAATGAAACCACAAAATATAGAATGAGCTCCCCCTAAACGTGTGCATACATATATGTGTAAAGAAAACATACGCACATATTCAAGATATACTTATGGTGGAGTTCTTCCTATATTTTGGATCCGAGGAATGCAACATTATGTAAGAGTATGAGTCAAATGCATACCTCGTTGAATTTCACCTTTATATCCAAATGAGACTACACAAGATAATACTAAACAAGAGAGTTAGTCTCACAATTAGATTTATCATTAAACACCAAAACACTCCATTAACTCATAATGAGCGGGTCTAGATCTTTCAACCGCCAACGGCGGTGTCCTGGCAGCAAGTGTATGCGGTGGCTGCGGGAACGCTTGGGTGGAAGTCTTGTGGGTGTGGCAAAGACCGAGGCGAACTCGTCCAACAACTCCTCCATCAGGTTGATGAAGCATGGAATCCCCTGAAGCGTGACAGTGCGCACCCTAGGCCTTCCCACGTCACCTTGCGAACGCCACGTTGAAATGAGATGTCCTGTTGGTGAAGTCCCAGAGGATTGGTCCCAGTGTCTCGAGCCATTGGAGGCCGAGGACAAGATCTAACTCCTCCAGGGGAATCACGTAGCAGTCGATCGCGAAGTCCTCATCTCCGACCTGTAGCTGCAAGTCGCAGCCAAGCTTGGAGCTCTAGACGCGTTCACCATTTGCAATCGCACACGAGCTCGCGACGCACCGCAAGCCGATGCCGATCGCGCAGCCGCTCTCGTTGATTAAGTTATGTGTATACCCGGTGTCGAGCAAGGCCACGACTGGCACCCCGCCAATTTGATCCGGATCTGCACCGTGTGACATGATCGGGGCTGGATACCGGTCAAGGCATGCAAGGAGATGCCTGGTTCGTCGATGTTGATTTCGCTGTCGTCTCCATCATCGTCTCCCATGCTTGGCGCGATGAGGACGAACAACCGCCGGTAGTTGTGGCCCAGTGTGTAGTGGTCCTCTTAATTAAAGTAGAGCCCGACCTCCCGCCGAGCTACCACTAGAGGTTCCGCTTGGTGCCCAGCTGCCACTGCCGCGTGTAGAGAATTGCCAAGAAGTTTCGCTGATACTCCTCCACTGTCCTAGTTTGGCGTAGCTCCTTGAGTTCACCAAGAGGATTGTGCCGGATGGATGTCCCAAACTTTAAATTGACGAAATCCTTAAAATTGTGCCAGTTCGGCTCGCCCTCATCACGCTCCAGTTGGACATACCACTGTTGTGCGGTGTTGGTCATGTGGTACAGGGCGAGCCAAACTTTATCATACTCCACCGTCTTCTACCCTCGAAGAACTGCTTGCAGCGTTGCAGCCATCCCAAGGGTTCTTCTTTGCCGTCGTATGTCGGGAACTCGAGCTTGTGGTAGAGTGGTGGTTGATTCTCGTCTGCCTTTGCTATAGCGGCGAAGTCGAAATTTTGGCCGCTGCCCGGCAGGGACAGCAGCCCGTCGCTTGGCCTCTTCTCTAGGTTCACCACACGATCACGGATCCCGGTAAGTTGTTCTTGAAAGGAAACACCGATGCGGTCCATATTAGTTGACATTGCCGTTGGTTAAGCAAGTTGCTCCATGATGGCCATGAGTCATTCCTCGACCTTAGTATCTATCGTGATGCCCGAGGTCGCTAGCTCTGATATTAAGTTGTCACAGCCTGTGCCTGAGCGCAGGGCGTAATTTTGGAGGATATGAGGCTTTGGCCTTCGGCCTCGGCTTGGTGCCGTGATGGTAGGAGGGAAGGGCGCAAAGAATGCACAAGGGGTAGAGAGGAAGCAGTAGATGGGAAATAGAGAAATAGAAAGAGGGGAAATAGTTGGATAATTCTTGCTTAGTCTATTAATGATAATCAATCCTCATTAAGGACACCCCGTTGGCCGGCAGGATAGAATCATATGCCAAACCAAACTGGCCGGCAACATATCCTGTGCCCAACCAACCTTATCTCTTAACCTAACAAACACCGTCTCTTAGCCTAACCACTCTTATCTTTAGCTAACTCAATCCTAAAGCAACAACTTGGTTTATCCTATCGCCTAAGCAGCCGGCGTCCTGCGACCATAGTGAAGGCCCTACATGACAGTCTAATAGACATTCTTAGTCTCACGATAGTTTTTCATGGTTTGTATCTGGATTTGCTTGATATACATGTCTATGCAGTTGGTAGTGTTATGTATATGTATATATAGCCCATATGTATATATGACCTATGAGGCCCATTAGCTCTAGGGTTTTGTAGTTCTACTATATATACCTTTGAGTATCTATCAAATTATTGAGATGTTCTTTTGTATCATGGTATCAGAGCAAGGTTTCCGCCGCTGCCTTCCAGGACATCTCCGCCGCCTCCTTCCAGTGTCACGGCCGTGACAACGCCGAGCAACCCAGTGCTAGCTGCCGGTGGAGGAGATCCTGCTGCGCTGCTCTACCTCCAAGTTCGACGTCGGTTCTCCTCCGTTCAACGTCGGTTCTCCTCCGACGCCGGCTCTCCTCCGACGTCGGCCACCGGTCTCCGCTCGGGTCTCCTCCGACGGCCAATGGTCGCTGGCACTGCCTCGCCTGGGTCTCCTCACGCGCCGCCCTCCTCACGCATGGCCGCAGCCTCGCTGCTCTGCCGCCTCCTCATGCGCCACCCCTCCTCACGCGCCACCTACGCCGAGTTGGAGGAGAAGGGTGGTGAGGGGAGGAAGAGGCGCTCGGGTTGGTCGCGCGAGTCGCCTACGCCTTCACCGTGTGGGAGAAGAGGGGAGGTGAAGAGGAAGAGAAACTCTGAAGGGAGGAAGAGCGAAGATCGCTCATAAATTTAAGGGAGGAAGGTGTCGGTGTCGATGGTTGCTCGGGAGTCGGTAGTCGCTCAGGAGATTTAAGGGTCCTTTCTTTTGACACAGTTGAGCAGTTTTTGATGTCAGATTTGGGTCCTCTGCGTTATTTTCTGGGGATTGAGTTTACGCGCACAGATGATGGCTATTTTATCTCAAAAGTGCTATATTCAGGATTTGCTTGCTCGTTCTGGTCTCACTGACAGTCGGACAGCTGCTACTCCTATGGAGCTTCATCTTCAACTTCGTTTTACTGATGACACTTTGCTTAAAGACTCTTCTCGTTATTATCACATTGTTGGAAGTCTTGTCTATCTTGTAGTGACATGTCCTGATATTGCTCATTCTGTTCATGTGCTCAGCCAGTTTGTTTCTGCTCCCACGTCCGTTCACTATGCTCATCTACTACGTGTGTTGCGCTATCTGCGAGGAACTGTTGATCGTTGTCTGTTTTATTCTCGGTCGAATCAGCTTCAGCTTCATACTTATTTTGATTCGACTTGGGCGAGTGATCCTGTTGATCGTCGATCTATTTCTGGCTATTGCATATTTCTTGGATCTTCACTTATTACCTGTAAGTCCAAGAAACAGACTGCAGTTTTACAGTCTAGTGCTGAGGCTGAGCTTCGAGCGTCGGCCACTATTACTTCAGAGATTGTTTGGCTTCGTTGGCTCTTAGCTGATCTTAGTGTGTCATGCAGTACTCCTACATCTCTTCTGTGTGACAACACCAGTGCTATTGGTGTGGATGCATCTGATCCAGTGATCCAGTGAAGCATGAGCTCACTAAGCACATTGGTGTGGATGCATCTTTCACACGTTCTCACTGTCAACAGAAGACTATTGTTCTTCAGTATGTGCCTTCTGATATTCAAGTCGTTGATTTCTTCACCAAGGCTCAAACTCGAGAACAATATCGATTCTATATCTCCAAACTCAATGTTTCACATCCTCCTTACTTATGTTGAGTTTAAAGGGGGGTGTTATGTATATGTATATGGCCTATGAGGCCCATTAGCTCTAGGGTTTTGTAATTCTACTATATATATCTTTGAGTATCCATCAAATATATTGAGATGTTCTTTTGTACCAGGTAGTAGTAATTTTCTTCCGATTATCATGGTCATGGCTTAACTAAATTGTGACCTTCTGCTGTTGAGCTGAAGTAGTAGAGAACATGCTGTTCGGAGCATGTCTCTCTGATTTGAGACTAGATGATTGGTTGAGACAAAAAAAAAGGCACTAATTGAGTGGTGCACTGGTGTGAAAATTATTTTCTACACGATGATTGCCAACATTGTCACCCTGAAAGTAGTAGTGTCATGTTTTTGTACTGCTATTTGCATCGCCAATATTTTTCTGAGTGCTAATATGCATACAAACAACATCTTTTTTTGCATTTACCTTCGGTGAATTATATGCTAAAGCTTTATGATCCTCTGGAAAACCATTTCGTAGGCCTATTTCCAAATGGTAAGTACTCCAAAAGAGTAAAAAAGACTAGCAAGTGGCATATAGTAGCCACAACAGTACACATTCTGAATTGCTTGTGCATGTTTCAGACTCTCAGTATCTGAAATGCAAGAAATGCAATAGCTATGATGGGCCGCAAGACCCCTTTGGCTATAACAACTCACGAAGACTGTAAGATTTTTTCCGAAGGCTATAAGTCGGAGGCATGGTCCAAGACCCCCGAGCACCAAGTACGCTTTTGGAGTGTCTCGGAGCCCACACGAAGACCATCAGAGGCCCGTGTGGGCCAATGACCAGAGGCGCCATAGGGGGCTCCTCCCCGAAGTACCAAGCATACCTCCGGGAGGCTCCGAAGGCCTTTCATGGGCTTCTCAAAGGGTCACGAGCACTATGGACCCAGGAGCCAAGGGTTCCCTGGGGCCACCTCAGGGGGCGTCGAAGAGTGTCCATAGCCCTCGGCCCGGGATACCCCGCATCAGGCGAAGGTCGGAGAGCACCAGTGGACCGAGCGTACCAACCAAATGGATCAAGACCAATGAGTCCACCATAAACCGAAAGCTAGCATAGGGGAAAGAAAATCACATACGGGTCCTACATGCATAGGGTCTTTTTAGTGACAATTTGTAATCTCATATACCCGGTCGAAATGTTATAAATAGCAACCTCCTCCATATAATAAAAGAGATTTTTTTTTCGAAGACAATTAATACATATTTACTTCTTTTGACAACCGAACTCCTCCGATGATCCCTTAAAACCACGGCGAATTTTTTTTTATACTGTCTAACCCTCTTTGTACGACAAGTTTTATAACGAGGATCTCGAGCTTTTACCATACAACACATCATGGATTTGACTGAGTTTTTTTTCCCCACTTTGAATAAACCCCGGTTACTGCTTTCCCAAAAGGCCAAAGCTTTACTCCTCTCGGTCTTACCCCAAGTTGGGCAGCTGTGCAGTTTGGCTAAACAAAACAGGTTTACTTTTGCCCGGCAACAACAGCTTTGCTTATGCCTATACAGTCTCCTACTCTCCTTAAGCTACATTTGGAATGCAAAAAGTTTCTAATATTATTTTTTCAAGATTTGAATTGTCTCTCTGAAATTTCTGCTGCGAAACATTTGTGCTTTAAACGGGTTAGCTTTCTTCAAAGTTGAAACTGTGGCGAAAAAGAAGAGGAAGCAAACAAGAATCTACGTTTGATGCCTTTTATTGGAGTCTGAAAATTCAAAAGAGGAGGGACATGGGGAAAGCTGCACTCTACGAGTAGATGAAAATGGAATGCTTTAGTATTGTTTTTTTTTTTGGAGAGATGTAGTATTGTCGTTACTACCGGGTATCAGTGGCAGTAATAGTATAGTACAACAACTACTGCTCCAAGTAATGAACTGTAGGGCACATTCTCCGATGGTACCAGTAAAACCTTTGCACATTTTGATGTAGTAGTAGGAAAATCAATGAAGTCGCTACAGTTTGTAGTTGTTTTATACTAGTTAGAGCTGTTTCACACCTTTTGTTTTTATTTATCTTTTGTCTTACTCCCTATTTTTAGTGTTAAATGAAAATGGAAGTATGTTACACACTCCACGATTTTTTTCAATAATACATTTTTACTAATAACTACAAAAGTAAGGGCCTGTTTGGTATGGCTCCAACTCCCAGCTTCTTAGTTGGAGTAGGTGGAGCCATGCCAAACGGTCCACTCAACAAAAATTGAATTTGGAGTTTGAGAATCTGGAGCAGCGGTGTAGTGTATTTTTTCAGAGTCGAGAAGGTCGCCCGCATGGAGCAATCATCCTGATACTGAAAATACCCTAAAATTAAGATAAAATTACCCACCAAATGCCATCCAATAAAACCCTCGCCCATCCAATAAAACAAGGGTAGTATAGTCTTTAACAAAGATCTTTCTTATTCCCGAGTGGAGTTAACTTTCTAACCAAACAACTCCGTAGACTACTCCAACTTCTCATAGGAGTGGATCCAAGAGTGAAGCTGGAGTTGGAGCTGTAAAAAATTGGAGCAGAGCCGTACCAAACAGGGCCTAAATGGTAAAAAAGATTCCAGAACGAATCACCTATCGCCAAATGAATCGACGACAGGGCGATGTGGTAGTTCCTGCCGCTAATTCATTTGGCGACAGGTCAATTGGCTGACACGAGCATTGCCATCGATTTATTTGGCCTACATCGTTCAATTCTTCGATAGCTTTCGTCACCAATCCATTTGGCGATAGAGAAATTAAATGATAGGAACCTTGCTGATGATTTATTTGGCCTACATCGTTCAATTGGCCGACATGCCTTCGTCACTTCATTTGATGACAGAGCAATTAAATGACTCGAGCTTTGCCATCGATTTATTTGGCCTACATCCTTCAATTGGCCGACAAGCCCTTGTCGCCACTTCATTTAGCGACATAGCAATTAAACGATAGCAACATTGCCATCGATTTATTTGGCTTACATCATTCAATTGGTTGAGATGTTTTTGCCGCCACTTCATTTGGCGACATGAGCCGAGGCAGAAGCAGCCTGATCGAAGGAGGAGGTCAAGCAGAGACGACGCACCGAGCGACGTCGGGTAGAGACGACGCCGAGTAACGAGAGGTTGCCCCGGAGTGGAGATTGCTCCTCCCAGAGGCAGCGACGGCGGCAGTAGCCAAAGGCTAGGATGCAGCGACGACGGTAAGAAACCCTAACCCTAACTTTCACTATGATACCACGATGTGAATATTGTGTATATTGAAGATGCCCAATGAACAATATATATAGTATAAATGGATATACCCTATACAGATAAAGAAATGCAAAAGACAGATCCAATCTCTAATATATCTCTAACCGTCGCTATTTCAAATTTCAAATAGTGATGGAAGGTGCCTTCCCAGTCAGCGTATTATGTATGTATTTTGTTGACTATTTATTTTAATAATATTAATAAAGCAGTTGGTTATTTCAAAAAAACGTTCCACACTCCAAAGATAGAGGTGGAGTCGGGTCGCGCTGCGCTTCTTGGCCAGGCCCACCGTGCTTCGGTCGCGTCGTCGCGTCTTGGCTCGGCCCGGCACCCTACCATGCCGGCCCACTTTGCCTCCGGCTAGGCCCAAGCACGGCCCAAAGCCCATCATCTCGGGTCGTCTGCACACCAAGCTCAAATTAAAATTACTATAGACGGCGGAGGTGGCGACCGCCATCTTCCTTCCTCTCGTGCCCGCCTAATTAAGAACCTAGTTAAAATTGAATTAATTGGTAAAAACATGGGCATGTAAAAATTTCAGGGAAAAATTGAATTTTTATTGATATTTTACAGATACAATGTTACTGCCTCGTTAAAAACCTTACGCCCCAGAGTGGGGTTCCCCGAGTAACATGCGTACATACTAACTACTCATCAATGTCGAGATCGTTCATGCGTTCGAGGTCAGCATACACCTGCACGATCTCAAGATCCTCCAGTTGATGCTGTTGCTGCTCTTTAGCCAATTCCCAATCCTTTGCGCATGTGCTTCACCATCTTAGGCGTGAGGGATGATCTTCTTTCTTCAATTATTCTCTCTACCATGCTGAACGTTGCTTCTGAAGAGACAGTGGACACCGGCACCAGCAGAACATCCCGCGCAAAATGTGATAGCACAGAAATATCCGCTTGTTGTTCTTCCACCACTCGAGCAAGTCTATCTTTCCACCGGAAAGATCAGGATCGATGTTTGCAAAATCATGCTCCAGGTAGTGGTTTAGCTCTGAGACAGAATTCCACACTGGAGCTGCCTGAGACTGAGAGGACGAAGAACTGGACTTGCCCTTTAGCTTCTTCCACAAGTCGGATGTCAAGCTTTTCTTTCCTTGTTGTATCTGCTGTGAGGCCTCTGATCTCGCTGCTGCCGAATTTGTCATAATACATGCGGAAAACACGAAAAAACTCATCTTTGACATGTGCGAAAGCTTCCGAGTAATCAAGATTCCCTCCAAACCGATCTGCAAACCTGGTAACTTTTTCGTAGGATCGAAAATAATAGCAAAGCAATACACGTGTGAAATAGAACCAAAATATTTAATAAATTTTTCCTCCATTTGTGCGACAGCATAAACTAAAAGTGGATCCTTCCTAGATTTGTCAATCTTATTTGCAATTAACCAAATATATTCTATAACTAAGGGAGAGGTAGGGTAATAAATATCAGACAACATCTTTGTTGCTTTATAAAAAGGTTGTAAAAACTCTCAAAAACGACTAGCAATCTGCCAATCTGAATTAGTAACTACTAGTTCATTGTCTTGAGAGTTAGCATTGACAAAAACGGATATGACATGTTCATACCCTTGTAACTTCTTTAACATGATATAGGTCGAGTTCAACCTCACCTTCATGTCAAGACCGAATTTTCTTGACTCCTTCCTATTGGCCGCGCAGTACTCCACGAACCTGGCTGCCACTTGTGGGGAATTTATGAGGTAGCGAACGGCGTCGCGTATATTATTCAAAAATCTGCCAATCGCTTGCATACCATCTTGAACAACAAGGTTCAAGATATGGCATACACATCTTTGGTGGAGAACATAACCACCAATATACGTCTGCAATCTTGGTTTGAGGATGTTCATAGCAGTCGTGTTGGCTGATGCGTTATCAAGAGTTATAGAAGCAATCTTATTATCTATCTTAAAATTATCAAGTACGTGTATTATACGCTCGGCAATGGCCTCTCCCGTGTGCGATTTGTTAATTACCTTAAACCCGATGACTCTCTTGTTTAGCTTGTAATTGTCGTCTAAATAATGGGCTACAACACTAAGATAGGCACTTCTCTGGTGTGATGATGTCCAAATATCCGAAGTTATAGCAAAAGAGAATTGAACTTGTAGGAATAGTTCTTTTAGCTCTGCTAGTTCCTTACGATACATCCGTAAAATATCAGATGTAGTGGTTCTCCTACTAACATGTTGGTACTGTGGGCAAAAGCCGCGTTGGATCATTTTTTCGAACGGACGACTTTCACCTATCCTAATCGGTTGATCTTCTGCAATAATATATCTAGCAATTTCCTCACGAGCAGAAAGCGGGCTGTATACCCAAGTACATACAGAACCATCTGCCTCGAAGTTTAGCTGTGTTTGTACTCCTCCCACTCGGCTCTGCGCTCCGATCTTGCGCAAGCATGCTTTGTAGTACGGTTCAAGTGCCCTGTCCCTGCAGCTGCACGAGCAGATAATTTAGCTTGGCAATAATTACATATTGCAATATCTACCGTTTGGCCGTCTTGGATTTCTGGCTCCAGGTCATGTGCTTCCAGCAATTCGCCATTCGTCCAGACCCGCCAATGTTGCCGTCCGTGGACGCGAGACAGAACTCTGGAGGCCCCATTGGCTCCGGACCGACCTGGTACTCCTCGTAGCCCTCTGTACCGTCCATATGACGGTCATCCATGCCATAGTCTCCCATGCTTGGCGAGAACGGGCGAGCATCAACGGGAGTCGGAGCCGGAGGAGGACTAGGAGAGCGATGGCGAGAGCTTACACTAAGTCGCCCTGCTGTCCTTTTTGTGCCCCGACTCCTTGGTAGCATACCGCTCGGTAACTCTTTGGTGCTCCGACTCCTTGGCAGCATAATGGGTGAATAGATGGTGAATAAATGGGGAGAGTAGATGGATGTTGAAGAAATGAGGAGAGTATACGAGATGATGAAGAAATGAAAGTTGATTTTTGTATGGTGAAGAAAACATGTCAATGGTGAAGAAAAGAGGTCAGTGAGTTGATTTTCGTTGGTGAGCACGACAATTGACGAATGCTTGGTGATTTTATAGGCACAGTTAGTTGCCAAACGTTGAGTTTCCGAACGTTGCGTTTCTGAACGTTACCGCTCTCTATCTGAATCCGAAGCAAAACAATAAGTGTCTGTTTGAAAGCAAAACTGATTTGATTTGAAAGAAAGCGAAAGTTGTGTCTCGGATTTCCGCTGTGTCTCGGATTCCCTCTGCCCCCTCTCTCTCTCGGTTTCTCTCCCACCCCCTCTTTTTCCCCATCCCCCTCCCTCTCTTTTTCCCCGCCCCCGGCCCCACGGCGGCCCCGCCCGCCCCCTCGTCTCCATCGCCTGGCGCCTCGTCTCTCCTCGCCCGCCTCCCCCTCGGCCTCGCCTCCTCGCCTCGTCCCTCCCGGCTCCCCGGCCGCCTCGCCTCGCCCCTCCCCGGTCACCCCTCGCCGCCTCGCCTCCCCGTCGCCTCCCTCCACCGCCGCCTCCACCCCGTCCCAGCCGCCCGCCGCCTCACCCCCATCGCCCCGCCCGCCCGCCTCCCCCCCCCCCGTCCCGGTCGCGCCGCCTCCCAGTCACCCCATCGCCCTGCCGCCTCCACCCTCATCCCGGTCGCCCCTCGCCTCCCCATCGCCTGCCGCCTGCTCAATCGTGCTCGCCTCTTCCGGCGGCTCGGTGGGGCGGATCGGGGAGGCGAACCGGCGGCAGCGGCGCGGGGCGAGGATGCGCGGCGGAGGTGAGGATGCGCGCGGAGGCCCTCCCCATCCCCACCGGCCACCACCACTGTGCCACAAGAGTCCATCCCCACCACCACTGGGCAGGGGCGGCGGCGGGCCGAGCGGCGCAGAGCCGAGGCGGGAGGCGGGCGGCCGCCGAGGCGTGGAGAGGTGGCGGAGGCGTCTGATCACGGAGGGGAGGGGTGGATGTGTGGACGCCGACGACGACGCGCGTCGCCCCTTCCCAGCCTCCTCTCGCCGGCCCGGCGCCACGGCCGGTTGTCGCCGTCGCTGCGGCGTCGCTGCGCCTCTCGCGCCAGCCGTCCCTCATTGAGATCGAGTCGGCGGAGGCGTGCCGACCGCGTTGCCGTGCCGCCAAGCACGGCATGATTTGTTGTGCCGCGCCGCCGACGGTCGGCTTTGCGCGCCCGACACGACCCACCATTCGCGCCACCACCGCTACGTGTCGGGCCGACCGCAGCCGCCATGCCAAACCAATCGGGCTTTGGGCTGACTCAGAAAAACACAGGCCGACTCCCACCTCTACTCCCGACTGGCCCGAAAAACACAGGCCGACCGGCCCGAAAAAATACGGGCCGACTTCCACCTCTACTCCCGGATGGCCGGAAAACACGGGCCGACTCCACCTCTACTCCAGTACACTTCTGCAGTCGAAGCAATCAGCTGGTTGATCAAAAGGGGGCAGGGAGAGAGAGACAGAGTTACAGAGAGCAGGAACCCGCCATTCTTCTGCCCCCACCCCCACCCCACCCCCACCCACCCAAAGACAGAACTATTTTTTTTTACTTCTGTCATTTTCCCATCTTGAAAATCTTTTCCCCAACGACTTCGGTACAATACTGGCACAACCAGCGACTGGTGCCTGGTAGTAACCACTAACCAGACACAAAAGGAAAGCAAAACTAGAGTAGGTGTCTCCTATTGCCTGTCTTCGTCCTCGTTTCAGTCCAGGCAAGCAAACCAAGAAACACAGCCAAGCAGAGCTCTTCTCACATGCTACATGGAAGGAAGGGAGGGCATTGCAGTGGCAGGTGGCCATGAAGCCGGACTTGGTCTGTTCAGAGCAGACGTGCCCATGGTGGAAGCGCAAGAAGTAGCAAAGGAGTACCAGTCATCTCCCTCCTCGCCGTCGACGTCCCCCACACCGTCCCCGCCACCGGCTGCTGCTGGCCACGGAGGGGATAACGCTGAAACGCCACCTGCGTGGAGTTTGGGTGGTGAGAAGCCGAGCGAGGCCGCAGGGGACAACGGCATGCAGATGGCGGGGCACACTGAGCACCCCAACTGGAGCTCCGGGCGGCGTAGGGGCCGGCCTCGCGGTTCCGGGAGACGCCAGATCCTAGCCACTCTAGGTGTGTATAGTCCCCTGCCCCCCCTTCTTGACCAACCCAAAGTTTCCATTTTTGCTGTTTAGTTTCTTGCTATGTTTGCTCCCCTTGTGGATTTCTGTTTCATTGTTAGGATGGGGTCCAGTTAGGATGGTATGTATGTTGCCCTTTTGCACTGAAGAGGGCTATCCAGTCAATATCCGTTAGCACACTTCTGCTGTTCTTATATTGTCGCATTCATCTCCTATGTTATTAAAGTGAGTCTTATGTTTCCCCCCTTTATTCGTACCAACCTTACTTGTGTATGCATTCTTGGGAGATTTTCCTAGGTGGGCTAACTAATCGACCAAATCCAAATCCTTTGGCATGATTTGGTTAATTTCATATAGATTAACTGTAATTAAGATTTCTGTTTCCTGCCATCTTGTAGTTTAATTATTCAGAAATGTACAATTGTTTGCCTGATTGGTATTCAATACTTACGAAGGGGAATGGTATGCGCTGTCAGCTGGAGGGAGCTTCACACCTCATGTCATCATTGTGGCTGCTGGGGAGGTAAGCCATCTTTGATATCACAACCTTAAGGTTCCTTCACATATAGCTCAGAAGTTTGGCATTGTGATCTGGTGATTAATGCCTGTGTTCTTGTCCAATTTGTTGTTAGGATGTGGCGGCACGCATAATGTCATTTTCCAAGAAGGGTCCGCGCTCGGTGTGCATCCTCTCTGCCAATGGGACCATCTCCAATGTAGCATTGAACCAACCTGGCTCATCCGGTAGCACCTTCACCTACGAGGTATGAAATCAGATTAAGACTTTTGTTTGTATCTTATCACTCGCGGTAATGTTGTGAGTTATGGCCAACGGTTATAAGCTAATCTGAATTCCTTATGGGTATTTAGTTAGTCCTAAGTACTCTGGACCAATTAGGTCTATATAGGTTTAGTATTGTCTTGTACAAAACTGTTAGGAAACCGGGCCCAGGCCAAATTAGGCTTATGGTGGACTTCTCATCCTCTCAGTAGACTATATAAAGGGGACTCCAACCATAGTTTTGCATAAGAGTAATAAAGAGAAGTCATCCTGATTTAATTATTTATCCGTAATTTTTATTATGGATAATGATGACATTATATGGTTCTTGAGTATACCCCTTAATGTTCATAAGGGAAGTTGAGTCGTTAAGTCTTCTACGACTATCTTGTAAGAAGTTTTCTCGATCACCTCATGACCTTCACCCTATAGTCGTAATTTCTTCTACGACTAGCATATGATCGTAAGTTCTTCTACCATCACCAAATGGTCGTAAGTCCTTCTACGACCAGGTCAGTTACGACCACCCTATAATCAATCGAGCTTACAGACAAGTAGGCTCAATTGATTAGGGCATCTAAATAGTCCGTATACGCTATTATTCTCTGAAATAACTGCACGATTAATCTCTCTGTCCTGGTGATAACTATCTGGCGATGTGGGGACGTTACTTCTCCAACAGTAATCTCCGGTAACTGCGCCATCGTCTGAAGTATTGATACGCCCTTTGGTCAAGGGAAATTGTCACCCACTTGGAGCACGCTATAAAAGGAGGAATCACCAGACGGTGGAGGGAGGGAACAAATGAGAGGAAGAAAGACACAATCAAGAGCACAAAACATTGCATTTCAATCTTTCTTTTGATCTGTAACCAACATCCTCAATATAGCCACACAGGAGTAGGGTTGTTATTCTCTCCGGAGAAGGCCCGAACCTGTATAAAAATCCCTATGTCATTCTCTCCGCATTGATTTGAGTCTTGGAGACCCCCCAAATCAAACAATCATTACGTAAGTTCGGTTCTAAAACACCGACACTACTATTATATTCTTGTGTTCTTTCATTGTTCTTACGATTCTAAGTTTGTCTACGAGGTAATCGCTCGGACTAGACTCGCCAACGACGGTTACTTAACACGTTATCAGGACGACTATGCTCTCTGGTCTGCACGGATTGAAAAGGTAATCGTCAAGAACGATGCTCGTAGATCGAATCATTTTCCAGATCGCTTTCAATTCGCAATTGTTGCTTTCTAGATTGTTTTATCCTACGGTGCAAATCCACTCTAATTTACCTCGAGCCGACTTGAAGTCGCCGGCACAATACCGATCGGTGAATTGCATGAAAGAGCAGATGTCGATTGCACCGTGGATCGTAGATTGCAAATCCATTCTATTCTACCGCGAGCCGACTTGAAGTCGCCAGACAAACCGATCGGTAGATCGCATGAAAAAAAGGATGTGGATTGCACTGTACATCACATTGCATGAACAATGAATAGTGAATATCGATGCATGAACAATAAAAGGGGAGGTGTAGCCTCAGACGGTCGCGCCACCGCGTTCTCGCCATGGCCGCTGTGGCGGTGCCATGCCGCCACCAGACGGCCACGCCGCCGGGCCGTCCCTCGCATGGCTATGCCGCTGCTCGGACTCGCACGCGCCACCGCCTCACACCCCATGCCCGCCGCCACCATCTGCGCACGCACGCCAGATAGTGAAGAAAATAAAAGGGGATGGCGCCGGCCGCAGACGGAGCGCCAGCCGCGACGGCCTCGCATGGCCGCCGCGCTTTTGGCCCCGCACGCCACACGCCATTGCACCGATCGCTGCGTGCTTTTGGCCCCACACGGGCCACGCGCCATTGCACCGGCCGCCGTGCTCGCCGGCCCCGCGACGGCCACACGCCACCGCGCTTCCCCATTTCCGCCAAAGCCGCGCGTGCCATCCGCCATGCGCCATCGCTCGGTTGCCGCGTTACATCGTCGCGCCACTCGCCGCCGCCGCCAAGTCGCGATCGCGCCTCGCCGCCATACGCTGCTGCCGCTTACGCATCTCAAGACGCGCACCGCCGACCCTTGCGCGTTGCGCGCGTCATTCGCGCCGCCGCCCGCGACGAGCGCACCCGCCACGGCGACTCGCACGAGCCGCCCCACCGCGTCGCATCCGGCTATTCAGACGCTGCCCCCGCGCCGACTGGCCGCCGAGCGCGCAGGCCACCGACCGCCACGGCCGCCTCCACGCCACCGCCTCCTTCACGGCCGCACCACCTTTTCCTGGCCTGCAGCCACCTTGCGCCACGAACGCGTCGCCCCTCGTGCCGCCATGCCCACAGCGCCGCCGCCTCCTCGTGAAGCCCTCGTGCCACCCTCCGGTCGCTTGCGCTGGCTCCTACACGAACCGCTAGCCGCCACATGAGCACAAGGGTGGAAACCCTATCCTCCGCCTCGCCTCAAGATTGGCCGGTGGTGGCCTTAGTAGGCCGAAAAGGAGAAGAAAAATCGGGAAAAGAAAAGAAATCCAAAATTTGGCAAAAAGGCCCTCAGAAATTCTAAAGATTGCACGAAATTTTTCCTAGAATAGAAAATTAGCGGTTTAACTTTCAAAAATTATAGAATTCACTAAAAATCCTTTTTTCCAACAGAAAAGTGCTCCGAGAATTCAATTTTTGAATAATATTGAGCATTTAAAGTATGTTTAACTTTTTTATTATTATTTATATTCAATTTATTTGTTTTATTTACTATTTTTTGATTATCTGTGATTGTTTATATTACTTTTAATCACTGAAAAATAGCACTAAATCATGAAAAATGAATAGAAAAATACGAGATCACGAACTGGGAGTTCGAAGAGCATTACTAGAATTTTGCAACCATTTTATGCAAATTACCAGCAGTAACCTTATGAACTCTGTGAATAAATATGTACATGATTGGCATCACGAACCGGGAGTTCGAAGAGCTAGCCCAGCATGTCCAGAATTTGTATAGAATTAGTGCCAGTCTTCAACTCTGTGGTAAGATAACCACAAATAAGCATAAGATTGAGAAAACACTCTCTATCTTTTACCTGAATGCTATGCAATCCTCACGCAACTATCGTCAAGATGACTACAAGGAGTATGTTGAATTAATTGACATTATGCAAGTTACGGAAGCTCAAGATGATGTTATAAGGAAGAACTATATCTCACAGTCTCTTAGTAGCAATGTTGGCTATGAAGCCAATGCTAGCATCTATAAGGTGAGGAAGCCTCTCACAAATGAGAGGGCAAGAAGGGTAAGGTCGTGGGTCGCACTTTATTGGTTTTCCGGTCTAAGAAAAAGGGCAAAGGATAGTATGAGGCACACCTTGCCATTGCAGGCACAGAGGATCCATAACCATTAGTTGCACTCATGGATGTGGACAGCCCAGTAGTAGTCCCTATGATCCCTTCTTTTGGACATCGCAGCGGGTGCAGCCGTAGTTGCCCAAGAGGAGATCCATGGAGTAATTTCAGGCAGAAGTTTTTACATACTTCGCTGATTCGATTTGGTGTACGCATTGCACTTAGGTATTTTTACAGTCACTTGCAGTTTGTGATTGTGATGGAACTTTGAATAATGTTTGTAAGCTCTAGGAGAACAAAGCATTAAATTCTTATGATGAGTCTTGCAAGGCTTAATTTTCCGTATTTATAATAGCATTTTATGTTCTGGTGGTTGAAGTATTAGAACACGTGTGGCACCCTATGGAGGAGGAGTGCTTAGCGGATAGCGGCACAACGAATACCACCTTGAGAGAGATGAATTTTTTCAGTCGATCAACAAGAATGCTGGTAGTTCTACGACAATCGCGGGCAACGATACTTGTATAATAGGCTCAGGAAGGGCTACAATTATACTCCCGATGGACACAACTTTTGTCATTAAAGAAACCTTATTGTACCTAGAATTGACTAGAACTCTCAAGAATATTCATCCTAACGGTTTCCACATAGAGACTGAAGAAGAGTATGGTAAAGAATACCTGCTCATTACAAAGCGTGAAGAAAGTGAAAAGGGGTATTAGAACGACTTGCTTCATATGAAACTGGCCTATACAATATTAATATTAAGGCACATGTAGCCTATACTGCTATGAAAACCATATTTAGAAGTTCTGAACTTTCTATATCTAGCATGATAGATTATGCCGCCTAGGTTTTAGGATGATGAGAAAGATAATTACCAATTCACATGGACATAATATCAATGTAAAGAATTTCCCGAATCAGGAAGATTTTGTGTGCCCCACATGTGTCACCGGGAAATTAATTACTAGACCTTTTGTTCTGAAAGTGAAGGATGAAGTCCCTGCATTCTTGGACCGTATCCAGGGAGACTTTTGCGGTCCTATACAGCCCCTGTCATAGTCATTTAGGTACTTTATGCTGCTCATCGATGCTTCCTCGAAATGGTCGCACATACGTTTATTGTCTACGAGAAACTATGCTTTTGCAAAGCTAGTCTCACTGATAATTAAAATTAAAAATAATTTCTCAGATCATCATGTAAAGTCCATCAGAATGGACAACAGAGAGAATTTACTTCAAAAGCATTTGATGATTATTGTATGGAAATGAGAATAAAAGTTGAGCATTCCGTACCGGCATGTCCACACTCAGAATGGACTAGCAGATTTTGTAGAATTGTAATTTATCAACTACATGTTGGGAATACGCAGTTTTGCACGCATCAACTCTCATCAATTTTAGACTATCGGCAAATAATATCCATTCACCTATGCAACTAGCGAAAGAGTCAGCACCGAAAATTTCTCATCTTCGCAGATTTGGTTGCAAGGTTTATGTACCAATATCACCATCGCAGCGAACTACAATGGGCCCCTCCGAAAGTCTGGGATATACGTTAGTTATGAGACAATATCCATAATCAGGTATTTGGACCCCATGACTAGAGATGTGCATGCAATCCGCTTCGTTGATAGCATATTTGATGAGGATTGTTTTTCGTCATTAGGGGAAGGAAATCAACTCCTTGATGAAAAATGTCGGGAAATAACGTGGCAAGCCACGAAATCCATGCACATGACCCGCGTACTAGTAAAGTAAATAAAGAAGTTCAGAAGATAATTGAAGTCTAGAAGACAAGAGAAGTCCAGAAAATAATTGAACTCCATAAGACAATTGAAGTTCAGTAGATAATTATTTTGTAAGCATTAGCGAATCAACTATCTGACCACTTTAGTGATTTGAAGAGCGTGACCAAGCATGTGCCTTGCATGCAATGTACCGGAGAGGCTTGAAATACCGAAGAAAGAAAAAGGTATCCATAATCCCGTCCTGAGGCCTCAGAAAGGACGAGGACTCCGGCCCCTCAAATCCGAAGTAATCGTTAACGCTTGGTGAAAAAAGGATAAGAAGGACTTGACACAGCCGATCACCGAAGTTCTCCAGAACTAGAAGGAGAGCCAGTTGAGACCTGACACTAGTATGAAACCTTCATAAAAGGCATACTAGATTTGAACATCCCCATGAAGGGAAACATTAGCAAGGATGCGTGCGCACACATCAGAGCTGAAAAACTAAAGAGACTTGCCCCGTAATTGAAAGCAGCGTTAAGCAAGTAGAAGCATTATAAGAATCGCCCCATGAAGAATTAGTTATAAACCATGTGACCACGGGACAATCTATGAATAAGACAACAACCAATGTCGATATTTACTTTGCAAAGAAAATTGTTACAATCATTGATCTTGATCCATATCCTGCATCGTTCGCTGAATGTAAGAAAAGATTAGATTGAAAAGATTGGAAGAAGGTAATAGAAACTGAATTATTATCTCTAAATAAAAGAGCGGTGTTTGAGCATGTAAGCCGCACGCCTCCCCATGTGCACCATGTATGGCATAAGTGGGTATTTGTTCGAAAGAGAAATGAAAATAAGCAAGAAACGTTGCACAAGGTTTCACTCAACGTCCATGAGGTGATTATGAATAAACCTATTCCCCGGTCATGGACGGAACCACTCTTTAGATATTTAATCTCAATCGCAGCTAAACTTGAATTTAGAAATAAAATTGATGGATGTGGTAATTGCATACCTTTATGGAAACTTGGATTCATACATTTATATGAAGGTACATGAAGGTATACCTGTCCCGAACTAAGACAGAGTAAATAGAAATATGTACAGTGTGCAACTCAAAAAGTCACTGTATGGACTGAAGCAATCATGCAGAATGTGGTATAATCGCTTAAGTGATTTTCTATACAAGAAAGGCTACACGAATAATGAAGATTATCTATGTGTTTTTATACAACGATTCCAGGATGGATTTTGTATAATCTCATTATATGTAGATGATATGAATATCATCAGGACCCTGGAAGATATTAAGAAAGAAAACTCTTACCTTGAGTCGTAGTTCAAAATGAAAGATTTGGGTAAAACCAAATATTGCCTAGGCTTTCAGTTTGAGCATACCCCTGAAGGGATTTTAATACATCAGTCAACCTATACTCAGAAAGTGTTAGAAAGCTTTGGCTTTGAAAAGTCATATCCTTCGAAAGTACCAATGGTCGGAAGGTCCTTGTAGCAAGACAAGGATCTGTACATACCTAAAGAAGAAGGGAAGGAAGTCACTGATCGTATTTCGAGTGCAAACTCATGTATTTAGCAAATCTGATTAGATCGACATTGCATTTGTTGTGAACCTACTAGCAAGGTATAGTGTAGAACCTACCAAAAGGCATTGATAGGGAATAAAGGACATCTTCCGATACCTTCAAGGAAGCAAAGATCTTGGTCTGTTCTATAGAAAAACTAAGACCTAACCATGATTGGCTATACAGATGTCGGGTACTTGTAGGACCCACATACAGCTAAGTCGCAAACATGCTATGTATTCATATGTGGTGGAACTGCAATTTCATGGAAATCATCTAAGCAAAGTCTTGTATCAACTTCAACGAACCACTCAGAAATCGTAGCACTGTACGAGGCCTCGCGAGAATGTTCTTGGCTTCGGCGGATGATTCACCACATCCAACAGTTGTGTGGATTGAATACCGCACAAACCCCCACTATTATCTATGAAGATAATGTAGCTTGTGTTGCACAAGTGTAGATGAGTTATGTGAAGAGTCCTCTCACAAAGCATATCAACCCCAAGTTTTCTATGCTCATGAATTGCAAAAGATGGACGAAATTAAAGTACTACATTCTAAGTCATGTGAAAATCTTGCAAATTTATTCACTAAGTCACTTCCAACATCTAGCTATGAAAGGTGCATACGTGGAATTGGAATGATGAGACTTAGAGAGGTGCAAAATTCAGGGGGGGAATCTTCACGAACTCATTATTGAAATTTGATTACGAAGATCGATTGCTCAAAGAATAAATCCTAGAGATTAAATGAAATTGGGTGGATTGTTCTCTTTTTCCTTTGATGAGTTTTCTTGAAGTTTCTTGGCTAAGGTTTTTAATGACGCAATTCGCGCAGTACAACAGAACGTGTTTCATGTACTCTTTCTTTAAATTTTTCCCACTGGTTTTTATGGAGTTTTGATGAAACATGAACATGATGGATGAGTGCCCAAAGGGAGTGTTAAGAAACCGAGCTCAGGCTAGGCATGCCTGGCCCATGGTGGGCTCCTTATCCTCCCAGTAGATTATATAAAGGGGACCCCCAACCATTGAACGACAGTTTTACAGAAGAGCAATAAAGAGAAGCTAGAAGTCCCCTCATATCTCTATGTTCAATCTACTATTTTGTTCTTGCATTCTTGTATTGTTCTTACGATTCTAAGTTTGTCTACGAGGTAATCGCTCGGACTGGACTCGCCAGCGACGATTACTCAACAAAGACAACTTAGCAAATGGCTATCTACATAAGCACGAACAAATTTCTTGCCTATTCCTTAAAATGGGTATTTTGCATAATTTGATCGATTGTGCCTCACTGATATCAAATTCACAACCACCTCATCATAAACCACTTTTGGAGACTTCAGTACAACAAGTCATCAAACACTATATAACAGATTCACAGATTGTAGGCCTACTCTGTGGAGACCATGTGTTTGGTCATAATCTAGGTGATGAATAATTGACATCGTTGTCGAGTAGTTTGGGGAGTGAACTCAAAGTTTTGCAAATTATCGTGTTTTTATCGTAGTGCCGCATATCCGACCGCCCTAGAGGCGGCCAGTCGGTTGAGGCTCGGACGATCTGATCGACCATGGGTGGCGGTCAGACCGACGATGCAAAAGTTTCCAAATGGACCCAAAACACTTGTGTGTGAGTGTTTGGGGATGTATTTGCACCAGGCACCATTAAAATGGGAAGCTGGACGTGAAACTAGATAGAGTTTTGCTGAAAAGTCCAGAAAGTTGTGTTTTCTGAAATGGGAAGCGGTCTGACCGACCGTTGGTTGACGATCAGACCGGCGGCGATCTGACCAATCCCCTGCTACCGGGGAGGGCGGTCAGACCGGCCATGGGTTAGCGGTCTGTCTTGTTGGAGTTTATGGACTTGCCCAAATAATATTCTTCATTAATCCTAGAAAATCCTAAAGGCCCATTCATGCATGTTGGAAGGTGGAAAGTTTAGCACCACATTGCTAATCTAGGTGGAGAAACATCCATTTATAAGTGGGAGCATGTCCATGCCTAGTTGAAACAAGCACAAGAAGATTATGCTCGCTCTCTTACCTCGCCACGCCATCGCCCGCCCACGCGGCATGCACGTGAATGGTGCGGCGATTTCGAGTCCGATTATGTGCGGAGTGGCATCTCCTTTTTGCACCTCATAATCCTGCATGATGACATGATATATCTACATACAACAAATTGGAAAGGAGAAGAAGAAAGATTCAAACGATTGAGTCACACTAATCCTACGGGCTATTATGGCACACATTAATTGTGTTTTAATGCGGTTTCCAATTCTGCTACTCGGTGATTCGCCCTCCTTCCGAGCTCATATGTGTCTATATGAGGAGACGTCCTCTCTATCCAAAGACCTCTGAGCGAGAATTATTATTGCCTACTTGTTCCTTTTCGGTGCTGCCTGACTACTCCATCCCTTCGTCGGCGTGCACCGGCGTGGGGAGAGCAGTGCCTCCGAAGCCGTCACTCTTGATCCTGCATGCGTTGGGGCAAATAAGGTTTTTTGGGAAGCGTCTTCACGCGACTGCTCGCTACTGTCTTCTCGTCCCTCATCTACTCTCGACTCGACTACAACCTTAGCTAGAGCGGTTGTATGTAAGTTGTGCCATTTCATTTATTTACATAATGAATTCATCTTTACTAGTAGTCCTTTATGCGCTTTCCTCGGTCATGAATTTGGCCATAGCACACTTTATGTTAGCGCATATATATGAGATAGACGTATTTGATAATGTGCTCATCTTATTGTTGGTAGTTCATGTTTGGCCTAGCACATATGTTGCAAGCTATCTATTTAATGAATTCCGAATTAAATTAATCACTAAAGTGCTCTATTTCTTAACATGACCGGCCAAAGGCTGGGCCGGCCAGTTGCTGATGGTATGATCGGCCATGTCGGTTCAGTACACAGAGAGGCGTGCTGTATTTTGAGTGTTGGTCCTAGGAGTCTGGGTTTGTTGCATATGTTTGTATTATACTCTTATGGACTAATATGGGTCAAGTTGTGAAGAATTTGTGCACAAAAATGGTTGCTTCCTCCCGTATGCTCAAGTGTTGCTTCCTTCTGAGCTCATATGTGTCTATATGAGGAGACGTCCTCTCTATCCAGAGACCTCTGAGCGAGAATTATTATTACCTACTTGTTCCTTTGCGGTGCTGCTTGACTACTCCATCCCTTAGTTAGTGTGCACCGGCGTGGGGAGAGCAGTGTCTCCGAAGCCGTCGCTCCTTCTGATATTGCACGCGTTGGGGTGAATAAGGTTTTTGGAAAGCGTCTTCACGCGACTGCTCGCTATTGTCTTCCTCCTCATCGCTCATCTACTCCCGACTCGACTACAACCTTAGCAGGAGCGGTTGTATGTAAGTTGCACCATTTCATTTGTTTACATAATGAATTCATCTTTACTAGTAGTCCTTTATGCGCTTTCCTCGGTCATGAATTTGGCCATAGCACACTTTATGTTAGCGCATATATATGAGATAGACGTATTTGATAATGTAATCATCCTATTGTTGGTAGTTCATGTTTGGCCTAGTATATATGTTGCATGCTATCTATTAATGAATTGTGAATTAAATTAATAACTATAGTGCTCTATTTCTTAACATGACCAGCCAAAGGTTGGTGGTCAGCCGGCCTGTTGTTGGTGGTCTGACTGGCCATGTCTGTTCAGTACACAGAGAGGCGTGCTGAATTTTGAGTGTTGGTCCTAGGAGTTTGGGTTTGGTGCATATGTTTGCATTATACTCTTATGGACTAATTTGGGTCAAGTTGTGAAAAATTTATGCCCATAAATGGTTGCTTCCTCTTATATGCTCAAGTGTTGATTTCTTGATTTGGCTTGTTTTTTGGTGCTCCTTCCTTTCTTGATCTTGCTTTGTATCTAGGATGTGTAAGTGATGGATATATCTCTTGGAGACTAGATTGCATCCTTCTAAGTACTTTTATTACAAGTTCTTGAGTTTGCCCGGTTTTGATGGAAGAAATGGTGATTTTGGAGGTTTTGCTCTTGAGGACTTTTAGCTTGATTCTTGTGTTATTGAGGGTGCTAGGATGTGTGGAAAACCATATTTAGCTATCTTGGATTGATTCATCTCACGAGCTCCTCTCAATCATCGTTTTCATATTTGGCTTTTTTGGTGCAACCTTCATTCAAACGGAAAAATATCATAACTTTGGAAATGATCTTCAAGATTTTGATTGGAATAGGTTCGTGATATCCTAGAGAAGGTTCGTTTCAAGTTTTATAAAGTTTAGAATTGTGGATCAAAAGTTGGATCAATTTGTGATTTTGAAATCGTGCTGAGATTAAGTACTCTACTGATTTTACTGGTAATTCCGGTTAGACCGATCCAGTGGGATTTTGGCGAGTCTTGATCCTCTTATTGCCCGGTTCTTGTTTGAATAATTCTCTTTGATTTCGTAGCTCTGCATAGCTATCGGAGTGAAATAACTTTGAACCCCTTAAGACAAAAGTTTTTGAAAAGGTCGTCAATTGTGTGGCGCTTATTCAACCTCTCTTCTAGTCGTCTCCTCGGTCCAACATACCCTGTTAAAAAAGGCTTTCTGTTCCCATTAATTTGTGTGTCCATTATAGGTCACACTGATTTTGGGCAGTTTATGTTAGCAGACATGCATCTGATTTTGGGCTGTTTGGGTTAGCATATATGGATAAGTCTGCAAATTGTAAGTGAGGCTTAGTAACATCATCCATGAAATCGTAACTGGTAGACGATCATGGGATTTGTTCTAAGGTCTCCCATCGCTCCAGAGAGATGGCAACAGAAGTCTTTTGAGTTGATGTATCAGTGTAGGATAACGAAGTTGTCCTATATCTCAGCCCACCCCCTCAAAATTGGCATTATTTTGTGTATCAGGGTCGTTTTGAGATTCTGCGATTGACTGGTTCCTTTACAATCTCTGAGGAAGGTGGTAGGAGGAGATGTGGTGGGCTCAGTGTCTCGCTTGCTGGCCCTGATGGCCGTGTTGTTGGTGGTGTAGTGGCTGGGATGCTGCGTGCTGCCGGTCCTATTCAGGTATAAACCGACTGAACAACCCATGCCAAATTACCAATGCTCTCACACTTAAGTCATCAAAAATGGAAAACACTGATCTCTTTTTGGTTCTTCGCAATCTGTAGTATATCGCGTATGGATGACAAACTTTGTAGCCATCTTTTGTTTGTTCTCTAACACAAACCTTCTGGACAGGTGGTTGTGGGGAGCTTCCTGCCCAACAGCCTGAAGCAGCATCAGAGGAGGATGGGCCTGCAGCAACAATCATCTGTTGCTCCGGCATTACCAGCGGCTGCCGCAGCTCCCTCTGTGCTCACAGCTGCAATGCCTATTTCTCAGGCAGCTCCTGGCAACGGCTGCCATGCGCCGCCGGTATCCGCTGCACCCCTGCAAGCCCATGCCAATGTGGAGCACAGTGCAAGTAGCGCCATGAACCTGAATGCAAGCTCGACAGGTTTCACGATGGTTGGTTGGCCTGTCAGCTCGCAGTCCGTAGGGCACAGGCCTTCACCGGATATCAATGTCTGCTTAACTCCTCAGGAGTAGGATTGGTTGTCATTTTTTTGTCGCGTCCATCCCTGACGCAATTAGTGTGGCATGGCTCCAACTAGCTATATGCCATAATTTAGCCAAAAATCAGCTAGATCTGTAACGTTAATTAGGGGAGAAACTAAGCTAGAGTAAGGACAATTTAGCCAAGATCTGATAGAATGGGATAGATGCTGTAATCTGATGATCTTTGGGAGATGTCAATTTGTTGGACTATTCCTTGTGACTTTTTTTTTTTGCCTTTACTGTGGCGGTTACCTGTGCTCCATTGTTAGTGTGGCTGTGCAGCCTGTTCTGTTCATCTTTGCTGACCATTTGTTTATCGAGTATTCCGATGTTTCGCATCTGCTGTATGTGTACTGATAAATGTCAGGTGTGCCTGTAACTCTGTTACATTCAGGTACCATGTCTTCAATGCAAGAACTGCCGCTTGAGTCTTGACGGTAGCGGTACAAGCTGGGCTGTATTGATGCAGATTGTAACAGTGTATGGTTCATCGAAATACATGCATGCTGCACGCATATAGGTAACCTAACAGCATCCCCACGCGCAGATCTAGGATAAAAACTGAGTGATGTACCATGTATATAATTAAGTTAAGATCAGTGATGACATCAAAGGTGGAAATTAGTCTAATACTTGTCGACGATCGAATCACCGATCTTACGAAATAAAACAGAGGAAAATGATAAAGAGTTCTTGGAAGAGAATATAGTTACTCTTTATTACTATGAACTGGATCCTTTACAGGGGGTGCTTTCAACAAGACGGTGGATTAATCCTAATTACACCGAGCGTAATGTTTGCTATCGAATCAGAGTTGAAGCATGAATCTAGTGTTGATTGCTATGCCTCAATCTGATGTCTTTGTTCCTCCGTGCTCCGTCTTTAAATAACCAACGAAGATGTAACAGTTACTCCTGGAGAAGACGTCTGTTAGAAATGACACGTCTGGTCGGAGGGACAATTGCTGTTAGTGAAATACTAACTATTAGTTGGTTAGTGTCTGTGAGATACTCAACCGTATGGTAGTTGTTGTCAGTGTCTTAGGACCATGAACTGTCGTGTGGTTTGGAATAAATATGATATGTGTTCCATTCGTCACACGGTAAGAATATATTTGGAGTCAGATCCAGATACCAGTTCAAGACTTATGCGAGTAGTCATCTGATTGGGAACCGGGTATAGGACCTCGTCCGGACAGGGTACCTATAAGTAACTTCTGAAATCCTTACGACTACGGGTTCGTTAGCCTTAGGAGTTACAACTATGAAGACATATGATCTTTTAATTATGTATTAAAGTAATACATAGAAATTTTAATCCTCGTCAGCTAACCCCCGAACTTTTAAATGAATTGGTCGGTGAACCTCCGATGAGAAGTTGTATCGAACAGACCCTCGTTTAATGTTGTGACAAACGAGGTGGTTTGTATTCACTTTAAAGTTGAGAAACTGCCTTAGAAATCGAAGAGTTTTTCTGTCAGTTGGACAATGGTTTGTGTCCATTGGACTTTTGGGTAACTCCTTTTTGCAGTGAAATAGTAGTGGCTATAAAATCCCTTCGGCATGCCGCCTAAAGGATTTTATGCACTCAGATTTTCTTAAATTTTCCCTTCATCTTCCTACAAAGGATTTCTTCTGACCTCCTCTGTCCTCTTCCCCCGAAAATTTTCTCTGACCACTGCTCATCCAATCATATCGGATTTAATCACTAAGTGGTCAGTTTCAGATCTGAGCGGGAAGTAGCTCAAGGCTTTGACCACTGCTCATCCAATCATATCGGATTTAATAACTAAGTGGTCAGTTTCAGATCTGAGCGGGAAGTAGCTCAAGTCTTTGGAAGAGATCGGGGTACTTCTGGAAAAGAGTCTGATTAAGTGGAGACCAGCAATCGGAGAGTATTACCCGAGCGGAGAAGAAGGGGAAATCCATATTTTCCTCGCCTACATCGAGTGCGGGCTAAGATTTCTGGTACAGAAGTTCCTTTCGCAGGTTCTTTAGTACTACAACATCGATCAGATTAACCTAGCCCCCAACTCAATCGCCAACCTCAGCATCTTCATCTACCTCCGTGAGGCGTACCTGGGGATCCGACCAGATCTAAGGGTCCTCAGGTATTTTTACAAGATGGTAAGGTCGGGGAAGACGACGGGAACCCCAGGGGAATGCTCGCTACGCCTCCACGACGGGAAGGCTGATGAGTACATCAAAATGTACTTAAACTCCTCGTGGTTGTCATGGAAGAAAAGATGGTTCTATATGACGGTTACGAAGGAGGATAAGTTTTTCTTCGCTGGCAAATTGGCGAGGGAGAAACCCAACTGGCGTTCAACCATAAAGAAGGAGGGAAGAGTCGAAAGGTGTGTCGAAGCAATTCAAGACCTTAGTGCCAGGGGCTTAACCGCTTGGCATGTGGTTAGGGACTTTTCCATGCGTCGGATTAGTCCCTTAAGGCTCTGATCACGTTCCCTGCTTTGGTACATCGGTCGTGACGAAGCGACCAAGGATTCCAGGGAAGGTAAGTTCTGAGAATTCCATCCACGGTAGTTTATTAGTTGTCTGTTTCTTTAACCTTGAAATCTTTTTATTCCTTGAAGCATTTTCCCCTGATAGAGTTAGGGAGCGGATCAAAATGATCTGCGCTGGGGAGCCTGATGCCAAGGATGTGTTTCCCAACATCTTGGCACTTGTCTCTTTAGAAGAGAAAGTGAAGAGACTAAAGGTAAATAACATCTCATTCTTCATCGTTTATATATTCTCCAATCAGTATATAATTATGCTCTAATTACGTAGGCGGTCGGGCTAAGGATGAAAGAACCAGATGCAGAGTCTTCGTCATCACTTATTCTGACCGACTCTGCCTTAGTGATCAACGAAGATGATGATCTCCCAAAGGTAATAGAGATTTTGACAAGGAGTGTATATTTTAGATGGAAAAAATTCATCACCTAATTAAAATTAGCTTTTAAATTAGATAGGAGAAAAGGAGGACCCGTAGGTTGAGGCTGCAGAGGTCGTAGGCCCTATAGTGGTCGTTCATGATCAGACGGTTGCTACCAAAACAACTGTCACAGAAGCCCACGAAGACACTGTCTTCGACCAGCTGGTCAGGGACCTCGATCATCTGGTCGGGGATGTTACTTCCGACCGGAGGTCGGAGGACGTGAAGGGTTTAACCAACCCTACTGGTTCAGATCCAGTAAAATCGGTGGGGAAGAAGAGTAAGGTAAGCACCACGAAATATGCTCCCGGGCGTTTCAAGATTAAGACCAAGAAGACGACCAAGTGTGTATACATGAAATAGACTTATGAAAGTGCATACATGTTCGTATCTTCTGGTTTCCTGAAATTTTAACTTTCCTTTCTTCCATTTTGATAGTCCTTCTAGTGTTCCGGTTGTTTTCGACCAGAACACCCCTCAGGAAAACATCCGTGAGGAGGAAGAGGTCGAGTCAGCCCCCGAGCAGGTGGCAGCTCTGGATGCTCCAGTCTCCAAAACGGCTTCGATCGTGCCTGAGGAGACAAGAGTCGAAGAAGTGCCTCAGCAGGTTCCGCCTCCTGTTGAGATTGCTTAAGGGGAGAGGAGTTCTTCACCAATCGTCCTAGTTTTTTTCTCTGGTCACCATCGAATTGCTGATAACAAGTTGTTTGAGGCGGCCTGGAAGAGGGTGTTGGGTTGTCAGTTGGAGACTCATGTTAATTTGGTCGTACCCTGAATAAGCATCTAAAAAACTTAACAACTCACACCCGAAAGTAGGTACACAAAAGTGCCTTTGTGCTCTTAAAATTCGAAAGGATCCAACATGTCGTGGACTTAGTTCTTCTTTTAATCCGAATCAACGCACCCTCGCATAGGTGATACTTTTGGATACACGTAATCCCCGTTTTCGAGCTATAGGTCTTTTCTACGGTGGTCTGCATAATCCTTTTGTCTGATTGGGGCAATCTTGAGACGTCTTGAATTAGCTGAATTTTCTCACCATTTTCCCATACCGGTTCAGGGCCCAGTAGTGGTCTGGTATTTCCTCTGCTAGAAGGTTAGCTGGATTCAGGTTAGATGATTCCTGCCAGGTTCTAACTTCGAGGTGTTGCTGTCGTGTCCTATCGGGCTTTTTGGTGGAGACTTGTGTGGATTCGTCATCTGCACTAACTTTGGGGGCATATAACCATTCCACATCCAGAATTACTTCTAGTTCACTTAATTTTGTTATCCCAAATGCTGCTAGGAACTTTGTATTGTGAATTGCAATTACCTGTTCATAACTCCTAACATTCCAGACGGTGTGTTAACCCTCAGGGACTTTTCCAAAAGTTCAGATTTTAGATTGTTCCCTACTAAAAATTTATGAGATATAATGAAGTGACTTGTCCCGGGATCAAATAGAATAGTACCAATGGAGGGTGGAATTAACAGCTTACCCGCTATTACTTCATTAGCCTTTCCAATTTCCTCTGCGGTCTTGTGGATTAGGCGTGCTGGTCTTCCTCTTCCAACTTCTCCTGTGACGGGTTGGTTGCCTTGGGGATGGTTCAGGTAGTTGATTTGTGGCGGTGCTGGGGCAGGTTGTCTTGACACATAAACCGATAGCGATGGGGTTCCTGATGTCCTTTGTGGGTGGGGGCAGTCGATTTTATGATGCCCAGACTTCCCGCAATTGAAGCATGCACCAGTGCCTCTCAGGCAATCCTTTGTCAGGTGGCTTCCTCTACACTTTCCACATCTAAATGTTATTGCCATTGATTGCTGCTGGGTTATGATTCTCTGGAAGGAGGGAATAGAAGACCTCGGTCTGGGTGGTTCATATCGAGGTGGTAGTTGTTGCGGCATACGTGGATAAGGTTCATGAGTAGGTGATGGATTGTAGTCTGTTTTGACTTCCTTCTGTGGGCATTTGTTCGCATAGTGGCCCATGACAGTTGAAACAGACGATTTCTTGAGGCATGGGCACACCTAAGCTTATATACCTTTGTAACTGTGACAAATACATTCTATTGTTTCTACCACCGGCTGCTGGTGTTATGGTTGCAATCAAGGTAGCTTCTGGAATGTTGTCTGGGGCGATTTCTAGGTTTTTATGTGGGCATTGACGGGCATAATGTCCCATATTGTTGCTGAGGTCTTATCATTTTGGGTTTGGCCACCGTTGTTACCATATTGTGGGCATTGACGTGGTGCTAGTCCTGGAGTCATGGCAGTGGTCGCAGTTTGTACTCGGATGGGTGGAGATTGAACCATATGAGCCTTGGGGTCTATTACTACATATTGTTCCTATTCCACGATCTTTCTCTTGTGACAGGTTGGTGGTTGTGGTGGTTGAATGGCTGCTTTTGCAACAGTGGTAGGATGAGTTTGGAAGGAATCATTCAAACTAACTCCGCATTCTGACTGAGGAGTGGTAGGTGCTATTCGGGCTAACAAGGCTTCCAGGAAACGGTTGTGGTTTTCTTGGGCTTCCCTCCTGGATCTATCTAGGTATTTGATTACCTCTGCCAATATTCCTAAAGAGTTCGCTGCTCCTGTGGTTGGCCGCTGGTTGACTTCTGGTATCGTGGTAGTTATGGGTCGGCCTGGTGTTATCTGTTGAATATGCCTTGGTGGGTTTTCTGTTGGTAAGTCTCGTGGTAGGAGTCCCGATCGTAGTCCCAATCCTCGTTCTCCATTCCCTTGACCATCCATCCTGTGGGGGAGGTGTTAAGAATTTGGTTGCGTTAGTTGTTGTACTGGAAGCATTTTATTTTGAGGAGTCTTGTGCGGTTTATACCAATTGCTTTGCTTCTTTAGCAGTCATTTGTGGTAGAAAAGAGGATATCATATTTATATGACAGATGTTAACCCAGGGTGAGTTGTATTATGCCATACACAGGTAATCAAATAACACCAAGAAACAATGAGATACAAAAAGATCCAAATCCTATACTAGCTGAGTCTTTTGTGCTCAGTCACACTTGAGATCCCGTTCTCAAGATCCCCCAAACCACGTGTTTGGGACCGCTCAGACTTTGCCTCTGAGTGCGAACCTACACTACCCTGGATCCACACGCCCAGGTATGCTCGAGATCTGACTCGAGTCCACTCAAATCACATATTTGGGACTGCTCAGGGCTCATTCCTGTGTACGCCCAGGATTTCGCTCCTGGGTACGCCAGAGCTACACGCTCGGAGTGCCACGAACCCCACGAACCACTCGTTCGGGAAATCTGATGTTCAGAGATGGGATAAGTTACATTCTTTTACATCATCAGCCTTTATTTGTTTTCTTTAAGTATAATTGCTTTATTTTAAATTGCTAACGGGTCTTTTTGAGTTATACAGATGACAAAGATAAGAAATGCTATGGGTATGGTCCCTGCTCATCCAACAATTGGATAAGTGGGTCCATGCCAGAATTCTACTCCATGCCTCTAGTCCGGGCACTATGATCTAAATCTTCGAATGAACTATCCTAGGTTGAATGGCTAGCCTGACCGATCACTAGCAGGAAATACCCTCACAAATCCTATGACGAGGCACACGTTTCCCCCGTACTCTCCTGGGTGAAAGACTGAACCTAAACGCCCCTGAAGGAATGGTTCTACGTTAGTAGGTTGTCACTTTAAGAAGAGGTAAGCTTTTAACATAATAATTTTGAAAAGGGACCGGAATATAAATCGATATGAAGGCAAGGACTAACAAGTAGTTAGTGCCATATAGCAAGCGAGAAAACATGCTTAAGTTCTTGCTACAGTTCTATCTTATTAGCGTGGCCCCGATCTTATTGCTCTGATACCAGCTGCGGCGCCCCGTGTCATTACCCCAGGGGTAATCACACTTAGGCAAACGGATTCCTATTCGTCTTCCCGGTAGAACACCGCTCTGACGAATAGCAAGACATTACCAGAGTCAACACAGCAGAACAATAAGATAGAAATGGTACATTCCTATTATAATAGTAGCCACGCAAGGCTATGGTTCTTATTACAACTAATAATTTACAACCGTAAAATGGAACTGAGTCCCTCGCCTTGCCCTACTTCACCGGTCGTCTATTAGCTCCACTCTTCGAATAAAGTGCCCAACTTGCCCTGATCCTCGAAGTCAATGCCCTTTACTCCTGTGGCTTCCACGGTACCTGCATGTCCTTTGTCCCACTCGGGATAGTTCCCGGTTGGACTAGGATCTACAAGGAGAATACTAACAAGTTTGAGTACAAAATTACTCAGCAAGCATTAATAGCAAAAGATGCACTGAATGACTCATCTCTATTGTCATTACATTTCCTAACTCATCTCTTTTCTGAAAATAACAAGAAACATTAAGTGGCAAATTTTAGTACTGAAAATACTAATTGTCACTCGGAGAGAAGAAAGACCCCCAGTGGTTCCCGTATGTTCCAATCCAGGAGTCAAGAATGAATTCATGATTTTATTTAGCACTGCGTAGGCTTGTACCACTTTACCCATAGCTACTTTGATCCCTCTTTAAACTGGGTTCCCCTGCATTTCCTTTGATGCGGGTTCGAGATTAGAATACAGAACGTTTTTCAGGTTACGTGATTAATTTCTCCACCCATTACTTTCCGCCGGTGCTAACCTGGCCACCACCGAGTTCTGGTAATGTTGGTTGGGCTAATTCATCCTCTCTGTACCCAACACTCCACCTAGCGCTATAGCGCCTCTTCTTACACCACACTCACACGTATTACTTACCTTGGTGTGGAGAGCATAATTATGTAACAAGGTAGCATTTTTGCCCGTCGAAAATGGGAAAATGGTTGGCACTTAAATACGGCCTCATTCCGAGTAAGAGTTTTGTTGGTCCTTATATACTATCCATATGTAAAGGGGTCCCACCTCTTGCCATATCATCATCTTTTTTCTTCTTTTATCTTTTCCCCTGCCTTGGGTCCCCTTTACCAGCCACAATATTAACTCATTCGTCTTCTTATTCATCATCTTTGTCCTCTTATCTTTTCTCATCATTTCCTTTATTCGATTTGAGTTTTTTTAATATAGTTTTCATGCAAAACATATAAGATACAGTAAAAAACGGTTTACATTTAATATAGATATATTTATGATCAAGAGGAAAGCTTGCCTTTAAGAGTGTAGGAAAGATCAGCGTCGACAGAATCGAAATCAGACACTCCCGCCTTCTTTTTCTACAATTAATCGACGGTGTGAATAATAAATACATAAATACATACTTAGTGGTATTTGTGTGCTATTAGGTGTACAATAATGAGTTAATTTGCTTTGTTAGCTTATTAGTAACATTTTGTGTATCTCCTGTTGAGTTAGCACTCCCCAACTGCAGTCATTCTACTGTTTACTCGTTCTATAGTCGTGATCGCCGAACTCACGTTATATTCCCCGACACACTACTACTTGAGCTTATAATCTGCTACGCCTGCAAGAATCTACCTGAGCGTGCATACTATTATTACCTCCTTACAATTAAACAGGATCCCTAATTAATTAGATTAACAAGATTAATACAATTTTTCTTAAATTTTCCTATACTTGAATTTACTACACCTACCTTTCTAATTACCTAATTACCTATTTCCCTAATCACCTACCTTAATTTCCTACCCCTAATCACCTACCTAATCACCTAACTACCCCCCTTCCTATCCCTATCTCTACCCCGGCGACATTCCCCTCCCCCTTCCTGCCGACACTCCCTTCTCCCCCCTTTCTTCTCTCGCCTCTCCCTCTCTCCCGGGGTTCTCCGCCGCTACCACTTCAGCCGACCGGTCTACTCCCCCGCTCCGGTTCCCTGCGCCGTCTCCCTCTTCTGGTGCGGCCGGAAGGCCCGGCGCCGCCGCTTTCGGCTTGATCTCCCCTCTATTCGCCCAGATCTGGTGCGCTTCGGTCCGACCGCCTCTGCTCCTTTGGTTTCAGCTCGCCCGGGCGCTTGCGCCGCCTCGGCCGGCCCATGCGTCCGGCTGCTCCCATAGCACTCCCTCCCTTCTTCCTCATTATTGCACTGATTTGGATTTTATTCTTCTGATGTGGTTGTTTATTTGATGATGCATGAGTACGATGCTGGGGTGGGGTTGCTACTGGTGGAGATGGATTGGGTTGATGCACATGGAGGGTGATGGTGGTGGTTTGGTCGCGGTTTGCACTGAGGTAACAACCCTCCCTCCTCTCTACTCCCTGATCCCTCCCCTTGCTCTGTGATGGGATGAACTGAGAGCTATACTTTGATGCTACTGAGATCTGGTGATATGTGTGAATGGCATGATAAAATGGCTATGGGATGGTTCTGTGAAACGACGGCAAAGCTGAAAATAGAGTATGGCTACCTTGTTGGTTCGGCTAGAGATGGCTCGGTTGTCACGGTGTGGTTGTGCACTGGCTTCCTTTTTCCTTCGGCTCCTTGCCTCCTTGCTGCCTTGATGCCTTGTGGTGACTTGATCTTGAGGATGGCAGTGGGAGACTTGTGCCTTGCTTGCCTTCCCGAGGCTTGCTCTTTGCTTTGGTTCCTTTGGCGGAAAGGATGCTGGTGGGGATGCTTGCGCTTCTTGCTGGTGGTGGAAGCAGTGGAAGTTTTTGCTCTTTTGTTTTGCTTTTGGTTTGTGGATGGCTTTGCTAGCTCTGGTGTGTTGTGCTTGCTGGCTGTGACTTTGTGAATTGAAGAGGGCTTGGTGATGTTGGCTTGGTGATAGCAGGTGAAGCGCCAAGCTTATATGGGGGAGATGACTTCTGGGGGAAGTGCATTCGACTGCCCTTATCGTTGCCCTGTACCTTGGTCTAGGTGGTGGCTCGGTTCTGTGAATGAAGCTTCTGTGTTGCTTTGTGGAGAAGATGGCTTAGGGGAAATGCATTGCTGGCGGGAGGAGCACTCGGTTGCCCTTATCTCCTGGTTGTGCAATGCCTTTTACCATGCTCCTATTGTGGATATCATGGGGATATGCTCTTGATCTTAGGATGATGTGACAATTGGCAATAGTATTAAAGGTTTGTCGTTTCACGTGTTTTCGGTAAAGAATTAGGGCTGTCAGGCCATTAGCGGTCTGATCGGCCGAACCGGCGGTCAGACCGGCCTAAGGGCGGCCCGACCGGCCACCCCTGGCGGTCGGACCGGCCAGTGGCAGTCCGGCTCGGCCATAGCGGCGGTCGGACCGGCCAATTTCAGAAAGTGGTGTTTTGAGCTAGGCCAAAAATAGAGTTTGTAGGCAAGAGAGGGGATTCTATTGCACTTGGTCTTATAATTTTTGGTGTCTCAAGTCAAAAGTTCTATTCATTTGAAAATTCCAGTAGGTTTCGTATTTTCAGGGGCTAAATTCGGCTAAGTCCCAACTGGCGGTCTGACCGGCCTATAGGTGGCGGCCGATCGTTAGGGCGGATCGACCGCCATGGTGGCGGTCTGACCGGTTTTCACTTATATCGACATTCGTCGTGGCGGCTATGTTCGGTTGTTAGGTCAAAGTCTTGAGTTTCAGTGCATATGTGTTGCATGATGCATGTTTTGACTAACATGGGTCAAGTTGTGAAGAACTTGTTCTCGGATTCGGTTTACTTGTCTATTGTTGTGCAGGTTGCTTGGTGGTCAACGACGGTCAACTGGGAGGATGATCGGGACTAGGCTTGGGGAGCTGAGGTTCAGAACGATCAACGATGCTGGGTGAGGTCAATGAATTCAAGCGTAGTGCAAGATGGACAAGGGTGACCTATTGGCCAACCCGCGGCGCAAGATGGCGCAAGGTGAAGCTGATTAGGTCAAGAGGCGATAAAGACGGCGTATTACAATGCATGCGTGTGTGACCCGTTTGTTTTAGGCCTTAACGAGAGCCCAATTGAGTCAAACTTCTAGAAGGTCTAAGCCTCCACTATAAATAGAGGAGGGTGGTGGCTGCCCCCCTCTCTCGACTCTTTCATTGTTTGAAACCCTAATTTGCTTAGGGAGAGGTTTTGTGGAGGTCAGGGTTCTTGAGAGTTTTGATTTGATTTCGTGCTCATAGATTGAGCTTTGTCCTCCATTGATGGAGTGGCTGTAAACTCAAAGTATATCAAATCAATCCAAGGAAAGTTTGATCAATGTTTTGTCTCTTTACTTTCCTTCTCTCTTTTTGATGATTTGAGTCTTTCTTTGATCCGTGAGTTTTTGCTTGATTTCTTCACGAGATCTAGCTTGCTGTGACATGTGGGAACATATCTAGGATCATCTTGATCATCAATCACCCACGAACAAGTTTTTGGATCTAGTTTTTGTTTTGACTCGGTTTTGAACCATCCTCCTCTCAAACGGAAAAGGATCTTAATTCTTTCAAGAATTTCCACAATCTTCAATTGGAATAGGTTCTTGACATCATAGAGAAGGTGTTTTTCAAGTTTCATCGAGTTTGGAGTTGTAGATCAAAAGTTACATCTATTTGCAACTTCATTTGTCGGGCTGTTTGATCTGTTCTTCGTATGGCGATCGGACCACTGGGGCCACCGGCGGATCGCCAGGGTCGGTAGTTAGACCGCCATTGACCCAATGATCGACCGCCACTCTAAATCTTGTTATAGCTTGTTTTGTTTTCATGGTTTTGCTTAGGGGGTTAAATTTGATTCAATACTAGTCTTCCGCTGTACTGGTATATTAATCTTCATTGCTTCCATAGCTATTGGAGTAAAATCTTATTGAATCAATTATTTATGAAAAAGTGAGCGTGCTCCTATTCACCCCCCTCTAGTCGCCTTTTCGGTCCAACACATATTCATCTTCATTTTTACCATGATCCTATTGCTACACTCTGTGAAGTGAGGAGCTTAAATGGGGGAGGTGCATTCGGTTGGTTTCCCTGGTAGCTGGTTAATGACCACTATGCCCTTGTGCTCATCCGAAGGGCTCTCACATGCTACTATTAGAATATTGATCATGGTAAGTCGGTAAAATGAGAAATGGGTGTTGCGCTAAGAAAATGGAATGGGTCATTGGTCCATTGGGCCTTGCCGGATTTTTCTATGGTTAAGGTAAGTCGGTATAAGTGGATGTCGGATTCTAGAATTGTCGGGTGATGAAACCTTATGGAAATAAGATGGCAGATTTACTTTGGTTAGCCTAGGTATCGTGGGTATCCAGGTGCCGACTGATTTGGGTTAGCCTAGGTATCTTGAGAATCAAGGTGCCGGTTAACCTAGGTTGGTGTGGGTAGTCTCGATACTCAGGGTGTCGACTAATCTAGGTTGATCTGGAAACAACGATGATCCCTATGGTACTCTGACAGCAATACACTTTATTACAACTCTATTTTATTATTTTTGAACTGCTAATGGTCTTATGGTTGATTGGCGGACAATGGAGCTGGGAGTGATGTTTCAGATTGGGTCGAGGAAGACAGTTTGACTGGACGGCGATGGACGGACAAGAATTCAAGGAAGGCTTCGGCGACATGCAATACAATACTTTATTTTATTCTTTTTGAAATGTACACCAATTGTAAATTTTTATATTGATATGAGATTATGATTTGCTTTTGTTTAGATGAGTTTTAATAAATGATAATCATCGATTAGTGTTGTTTAGATTAATTTAACTTTATGGGTTCTCACAAAGGAGAAGAGCAACTCTTCCTTTTTAAAGTTGAGTTCTCCTCCGACCAGACTTTTTGGGAAGATGCATTTGCATTTCCTGACCTAGGCAACATTTTTGGCACTTTCCGGAGAAGCGCCTTTGTCGAGTGGTACCTCCTTGGTCTTGTTGGAAGGCTTTGGGGTCATCTTGGGTCTTGACTGCTTGACCTGCACGGAAGGTGGATTAGTTTCTCTAGTCGGAAGCTCGTCGACCAGTTCTAATGACTTTCGATCACACGCATAAGCTATTTTTCTATCTCCTCGGACTGTGATGACTCCTTTTGGTCGTGGCATATTTAAACTCTGATAGCTGTAATGCATAGCTATTAGGAATTTAGCCAATGCCACACGGCCAAGGATTCTATTGTATGCGGTTTCAAAATCCACCACATCAAAGGGGATGTTTTTTGCTTGAAAATTGTCAGGTTTTCCGAACGTGACCGGTAGAGACTGTTGTCCTATCGGTTTTGCAGTAGAACCAGAAACTATATCGTGGAAAAGCATACTTCACAAGTTTCACTTTCGACCTGGGAATTTGTATTTCTTCTAATGCTCTCGTAAATAGAATATTTAAAGAACTACCTCCATCTATCAAGACTCGACTAACTTTACAATTGCTAATTGTAGGTTCAACTACGATAGGGAACCTACCTGGTCGAGTAGATGGGATGGAACAGTCTTCTTTGCTGAAGGAGGTAGCTGTCTCTGACCACATGGATGGCTTGATGTCGATCGAAGACTTAGCAAGGTTTATTTCCCGCTCCACGACCTTTAGATGGTGCCTTGAGTCGTACGAAAAGGATCCTCCGAAGATCATATCCACGGTGTGTTGTGGCTCTTGGTACTCCATTTCTTCATTTTCATCTTTGTCCTTCTTGAAGCTTGGTTCTCCGAGTTCATGTATAGAGGGGAAGAGACTTTTACCTAAGTAGTAATCCTCTAGTTTCTTTTGTCAGGCTTGGTAGGTGCGTAGATCATGCCCTACTACCTGGTGAAGTGAACACCACTTCTTATTTTTCTTGTAGTCGCCGGTCGGAGCCTTTGAGGGATCGCGATGACTTCTTTTATTGTCGAGCTTACAGTTCTTCTTACTCTTGAGAGACTTTTTGCTTTTCTTCTCTTATTTTTCAAAGCTAGGTTGAGGTATTTTATCATTTTGATCAATAGCTTCGCACCATTCGACCGCATTGCTAGCGGCTGCATATTTGTCCGTCATGTCGAAAAGCTCGACGGTCGTTCATGGAGGATTCATGGCAATATCCTTCGTAAACCATTGATTCCTCAGCCCTACTTTAAAAGCCTGAAAAACCAAAGATTCTGCGGCCTTTGAGATAGAGTTACGAACCTGGCTGAACCTCTTGATATATTATCGAAGAGTTTTATTGGTCTTTTACCTGATCCGATGGAGATCATCTTCTTTTTTGAGACGATCGTACGTCTCTTGCATGTTAGCGATCAACATATCACAGAGTTACTCCTAAGTATAGATAGATCCGAACGGTAGGTTCAATAACCACGGCCGGGCAGACCCTTCAAGGACTGTGGGCATGTAATTTGCCATCACGTTGTCATTACCACCAGCAGCTTTGATGGCGGTAGTATAGATTTGAAGAAATTTTAATGGGTTCTGAGTCCCATAGAACTTCTCTATGTTGGCTGGGCGGAACCTGTCCGGCCAGCGTACAGCTTGAAGCCCTGCTGAGAAGGCTCGACATCCTGTTATGGAGTCGTGGCGTCTTCTTTAAAAAGGAGCCGGATTGTAGTCGGCTGGAAACCGGTTCCTTATGTTATCATATCTAGTATCTAGTGTTCCAATCCGGTCGTGGACGCTAGCATGACGCCTCTGACTACCTGTTTGGTTGAGATAGTGACAAAGGTCACCAGCACCAAGAGGTCGTTCCTATTGACAAGGAGGAGGAATGGCTGCTGAGAAGAGCCGTCTTCCCTCATGATTCTCTGGTCGAAACCTACGAGGGGGTCTTGGTACCGTCCGGTCCTCCGTCCAACCATGTTGTCCTCTGTTGAGGGAGGAGCACTGGGACGAAGTCATCGCGTGACTTTGCGATCCTCTTTATCCCTGGTATATTTCTATACGCTACATGGTTTGCCGGATGATCTCTGACACCTGTCCTGCAAGTTGCACATAACCTGGAGTATCTGCTAAAGTAGGATCTTGGTTACCCAGAAGGTCATGAACTCATTGTAGGTTTTGAAGTGTTGCCGAAGTCTTGGAGGATTCTGACTAGCATTGGGTGTTAGATGTGTCGAATATCCTTCCGTCCTCCCGTCTTGCCTTGTCTGACTTATCACACGCTGTGAGGTAGGAATAGGCGAATTAACTGATAGACGTCCATCAGTTCGATTGCCTCCGGTAGGTGGTGTTTGAGCGCCTGTACCATCTCTATCAGGATGTGATGGCGGGTTAGACCGTGGTGGATTGTGCACGGGAACCTGATTGGTATCTCCGATTACATTAACTTCGTGTCTCCAACAGCGATGTTCCGACGAGCGCCCGTCGTAGCTAAGGGAGAGCTTTCCAGAGCTTCGGCAAGGAGCCTCCACAACGGAGAGCGGTCGGAGATTGCCACCTCTGGCGGGCTTTGTGGTGGATTCAGCCTGATCCGGCGGATTGCCGATCGTATGCTGAGTTTTATCATTCTCACTTGGCCTTCGACCAGTGGCAATGATAATTTCATTGACACTCTCACCAAGTGTTGGTTGGCTCCCGAAATATGTAGGAGCCTTTGGCGAATGCCGGTTGCCCATAATAACATCGAGAGTATGTTGACTCTCTGATGTTGGGTTGTCGTCGCCGTTCTTACCGGTCGGATTGACCGGGCTTGTAAAGGCATTCGGATGTTCCGAACTGGTTGGAACGACCAGTTCCTTAGGAAGCGCCACAGATAGCGGTGGTGAATCTTCATCCATTCGGTCGATCTCGCTGGTCTCATCGAGTGGTGAGCCAGCGGAGGAGGATGATGATGGCATACCGTTTTCTTCCATAGCACGTATGCAGCGTCCATGTCGAGGTCGGCGTAGTCTGCCAAGTTGAACAAGTTTTCTTCATCCCAAGTCCCTTCTATGTTCGCATGAGTAATGGCAGAGTGAAAGGAGTGAATGAAGAATGATTGAGCAAAGCGATTTTCAAGAACCCAACGCCTTCTTCCCCACAGATGGCGCCAGCTGTCGACGACCGAGTCGCCGATCTTACGAAATAAAACATTAGAAAATGGTAAAGAGTTCTTGGAAGATAATATGATTGCTCTTTATTGCTATGAACTGGATCCTTTACAGGGGGTGCCTTCAACAAGGTGGTGGATTAATCCTAATTACATCAAGCGTAATGCTTGGTGTCGAATCAAAGTTGAAATATGAATCTAGTGTTGATTGTCATGCCTCAATTCGATGCCTTTATTCCTCCATGTCCCGTCTTTAAATAACCAACGAAGAGGTGACAATTACTCCTGGAGAATACAGCTGTTAGAAGTTACACGTCTAGTCGGAGGGACAATTGCTGTTAGTGAAACAGTAACTAGTCGTCGGTTAGTGTCTGTGAGACACTCAACTGTATAGTAGTTGTTGTCAGTATCTTAGGACCATGAACCGTTGCGTGATATGGAACAAATGTGACATTTGTTCCATTCGTCACACGGTAAAAATATACTGGAGTCGATCCGATACCGCTTCAAGATTTCATGGCAAATATCCGTCGGGATCGTATAGGATCTCGTCCGACTAAGATACCTATAAGTAATATATGGAATTCTTACGACCACAAGGGTCGTTTACATTAAGGGTTACGATCGTAAACACATATAATCTTTTAATTATGTATTTAAAACAATATATAAAGATTTTAATTCTTATCAAATACCGACTGTGATTAAAATCGAGTGGAGGTCTATGCCTTACTCAGCCTGATCCGCCCCTATGCGCGCGTTTTTCATCCCCAATGATCACCAACACTGCTTGGTACTATGACAAACAAGCTCTGCAGATTGCGATGACGGATTTCTCCAAGGGCGCTTTCGATCGAGTCGCACGTACGTACACTCAGACATATCCGCCAAATCGCGAATGAACACATGTCGTTACTGTTAGGGTTTTTGATCTAGGCCAAACGGCCAAACAAAGGGACGTGGGGTGATGCCCACGTCCACCCTATTATTGCTCTAACTGACGCGCCCTGATCGGGGGTGCATAACCGACCTTGGTTACGGTCCCCCGTTGTAACAGCGCAAGATTAAAAGGCAGGGGGTTCGGCCTCTCATGGGTGTATGAGCCTCTTCTGTTCCCGTGAGAGTAACACCCCATACAAACCCTAAAGAACCGATCTACTACGCGTTGTGAACAACGGGAAGGCCGCTGCCACTGCAGGACATCGCCGGCGACCTCTGAACCGCGAACTTCCGGACGACTCTTCCTCACGCCTGCATCACGCAGGCACGGGTCTTCACTCATGGCGTTCATGGCTGACCGTAAGTTTTTCCCGATCTAATGAATATCCCTAGGTGTTCTAGTGTCAAAGAGCAAAGACATGTTTCTAAGATTTGCATCGAGCCCTCGCCGTTCTCCTAGAACCCTAGTCACTGTTGTCCTCTGTTGGGTTTGGTTAGCATGTTAGAAGAAGGGGAATCATTTTATTATATGCAAATCCCAAAATCATGATGAACCCTAAAGCTTTTTCCCCAAATCCCCAAATCAATTGAATTTCTTTTTCGGATCGGAGGGAAGGGACTTACGGTTCACTGCCGCTATCGAGGACAATGGCAAGATCCATGGGCGGCGGCGCACAACGGCGGCAAATAAGCCGCGGGCGGAGCCGGCCGCCGCCGCTACGGCTACTGGCCGCCGCTTTTGCATCGCAAGACGGGTCCGGCCAGGCGGCCGACGCGGGCGAATCGCCGTCCGCATCTTTGCACCGCCAAGCCGCACCGCCGGCTATGCGCCGATCGCGACCGCCGCCTGCGTCTCTTTGCGAATGCCGCCACGCAGCCGCCGCCGCGCCGTCACCGCGCCCGTGCCTCGCCATGCGCGCTTCGCGCCACGCCGCCTTTGGGTGCGCCGCTCCACTTTGCGCACGAGATCGCCGCCGCCGCCGCCTTTTTTCGAGGAGACGAATGCCCGAGGTTAGGGCGCCTTTTTCTTTTGTCCGCTAAGGTAAAATGCGGCGTCAGTCCCCACGGACGCACTGGTGATGGAAAGGGGTGCTTGGGGCCTACGGTTAGACAGTCATTGGTTTCACCAAGAACAGATTACATTTTTTTTAAGTATATTTTCATGTATTTAAAGTGCATATTAAGTATAGTTGATGATTACTTGGTGTCTCTCATGAAAATATTACTGGATATTTAAGCTGCTGAAAATATTATGATATTTTTTCCACGTCGATGTTTTGTCTCTAATTGAATGAAACCAACGAGAAATTCAATTAGAGAATTATGTTTATTTTTCATGCTATTACTTTTGGACCAACGTTAATTGTAATTGCATGTTATCAATTATGTTTGTTATGTTTTATTTTCACATGCTATTACTTTTTGACCAACGTTAATTGTAATTGCATGTGTATTATGTTAAATTTTTCGTTTCTGCCCAACGGTGATGCGAAAAATTCTTATGAGCATGTTGTTAACCATACCAACGTAAGGTTAACCTTCATGCAAATTAATTATACATTTTCCTAATGAAAATTTTAAATTTTTCACCGCTCTCGCTTCCGCTCAAGTTAATGCAATTGAGCCATTAACCAAAGAATTTCCAAAATGGAAATTTGCACTTATGACGACCTTCCACTCATGGACTCGACTACGATTCAGTTCGATGAACCATCGCTCCTAATGAAGGGAGGACAGATTTGATGACAAAATGAAGGAATTCAAAGCTAATCTTTGAAAAGTGGGATCGGTCTAACCGCATTTCACTAGCTGTAATGAAAAACTCCATCAATGAAGCTATTAGGGGAGCAATCCCTGAAAAGGAAAAAGTGAAGGAGTATTTATCTTCCATAGAGGATCACTTTAAAGGATCCTCTAAGGTCTATGCTACGACGCTGATGCACAGACTCATGAACACTAAGTACAATGGTACTGGAAATGTCCGTGAGCACATTATGACCATAATTAATATTGCTGCTAGACTTAAGACAATGGATATGGAAATTTCTGACGGTTTTGTTGTCCATTACATTATGATGTCTCTCCCTAAGCAATATGAAGCTTTTAAGGTGAACTATAACACCGTTAAAGACAATTGGACAATGAGCGAGTTGATCGCTAATGTTTCTCAGGAAGAGGAGAGGATCAATGCTGAGGGATCTAATAATTTTGTGAATCACATCAACTTCTCAAATACAGCTGGTCCCTCTAGAAATAGAGGTGGCTATAAAGGAAAGGGAAAGAAGGAGCAAGCCTATTCCCCTTATAAGAAGCCACAGCATCCACAGCACCCTAAAGCGCCTAAAAACGCTTCAGGTCCTGGAAGCTCAAATGGACAAAAGAAAAGTGATGAGTGCCATTTTTGTCAGTCAAAGGACCACTTCAAAGATAACTATCCTGGATGGCTAAAATGGCTAGCCAAGAAAGGTACTTATGAAATTACTTTTGTTGATGAAGCATTTTATGCTGATTTTCCTATAAATTCTTGGTGGATTGATTCTGGTGCCACTGTGCATGTTACGAATTCATTGCAGGGATTCCATATGTTGACAAGTCTCAGAGGGGAAAGAAGCCTAAGAGTGGCTAATGGGATGGAAGCCAAAATTGAAGCTATTGAATTTGTTTCTTTAGTCTTGAATAATGGCTTTGTAATGAAACTTAATGATGTTCTTTATGTTCCCTCGATGAGAAGAAACTTAATTTCTGTTTCATTATTAGATAATGATGGATATTCTTGTAATTTTGGACACGGAAAGTGTTTGGTTTATTTTAATAATGATAATGTTGGTCGTGCCATCCGACACGACAATAAAACATGTTATCTCTGCAAGATTCACTTATATCCATGAATGTATGTGATGTGAATAAAAAGCGCAAGCAAATTGATGAGACTTCGTCGAAATTGTGGCACTGTCGTTTGGGCCACATTTCGAGGGGGAGAATTGAACGTCTCATTAAAGAAGAAATTCTCCACCCTTTAGATTTTAGCGATTCGGATGATCATTGCCTTGATTGCATCAAAGGAAAGTATGTAAAGAAAATAAAGAAAGGTGCTACTCGAAGCACGGGGATTTTAGAATTAATTCACACTGACATATGTGTTCCTTTCCCTGTGACATCGGTAGATGGTTATGATTCTTTATTACGCTCATCGATGATTACTCACGTTATGGCTATATCTATCCTATTAAAGAGAGATCGGAAGCACTTGATAAATTTAAAATATTTAAGGCTGAAGTTGAAAATCAGCACAGTCTAAAGATTAAAGTAGTGCACTCGGATCGTGGGGGAGAGTATTATGGGCGACACGCAACTTATGGACAGATTCCTGGTCCTTTTGCCAGGTTCTTACAAGAAAATGGTATAGTCGCCCAATACTCAATGCCCGGAGATCCTCAGCAAAATGGAGTAGCGGAAAGAAGAAACCGCACTCTTATGGACATGTTTCGAAGTATGTTGAGCTACTCCACTTTGCCTGTAAAGTTATGGATGGAAGCATTAAAGACCGTTGCACACATACTCAATAGGGTTCCCAGTAAATCAGTGCCCAAAACACCCTATGAATTATGGACTGGGAGAAAACCAAGTTTGAACTACCTCCATGTGTGGGGTTGTGCAGCCGAAGCTAAAGTATTTAACCCACAAATTGGGAAATTAGATCCTAAGACTGTGAGTTGCTATTTTATTGGCTATCCTGACAGATCTAAAGGCTACCGATTCTATTGTCCAGATCGTACCACAAAATTTGTAGTCGTTACACGAGCACATGACATGGCGGTATCTGTCGTGCCGCCCTCAAGTTGTCGCCTTCAGCTTCTGCCAGCTTCCCACCCTTTCTAGACTCCTCTCCAGTCTCCACTCCACCGCACAATCCACCCGCCTCCTTTATGAACGTCTCGATCTCTCGTCGCATCGGCAGAGCAAGAGATCAGTACCCATAGGCCACAGCTTGATTCAGCACCAGCTCGATCAATTAAACCAAGAAATTATTAACCCATAAGGAAGCGAGAACAAGAACAAGATGGCGCGTGACGCATCGGGACGAGGAAGGCAAGAAGGTGGTGGAGAAGCTGCCCGTCCCGGAGACGGGGCACCCGGACACGATCAAGCACTTCGAGCGCAAGCTGGAGGAGCAGTGCCTGCACCGCCTCGAGCGCCACCCCGCCAACGTGCCCCGCGGCATCAGCGCGCCGCCGCCCAAGTCCGGCCGCGGCAGCAAGTACACCTGGGAGAGCCCCGGCCGCCTCCCCGGACCATCCAGCCTGCTGGCCTAGAAATGGAGTGGATCGCGGGTATTATCTGCGATCCACCAGGCTTCGGGTTGCAACGACATAATTGGGCGGCCCAACTAGGTAAATGGACCCTCCACGAGCGCACCTGAACGTAAAATGGATAGTAGTGGGCCACAAGCCTGGTCAAGTTCATCGGCGTTGTCTGTAAGGAGGGGGTTTCGTTAGGTTTTGGCACGAGTGCGAGCTCGTGTGCGGCGGCTGCAGTTTGCCTCGCCGGAGCGGACAAGCAAGCCACTGATGGCGAAGGGCGACGACGCGGTGGCGCGGAAGCGCAGCAGGGTGCGCCGGAAGCGCCTGCGCAACAGCGAGAACGCCGTCTCCGCTCGCGTCGCCGCCATCATCGCCTCCAAGCGCCGCCGCAAGTCCGGCCAGCGCCGCATCTGCGAGGGCATGTGCTTCTCGCTCCCCACACCGGACGACCCCTTCAACGACCGCCACGGCAAGAGGCACAAGAGCCACGAGCCGACCGAAGACACCGCCGCCGCCGAGGACGACCCCAAGAAGAAGGACTCGAACAACAACAAGAAGCAGCTGCCGGAGAAGGCCGGGGCAAAGTCGAAATCCAAGTCCAAGGTTATACCTGAGCGGGACACGGAGAAGGGGAGGGACCACGTGGAGTATGACCGTCCGTCCAAATTATTGGTGGTCTGCCTCAACGCCATCCGGGATGCGGTGACATCCGAGGACGACGGCGGCATCCACGACACCGGTTCCTGGGGAGTCGAGCTCTGGAAGTGCTGCTCGGCGGCATCACCTTCGGACGTGCTCGACACCAGTGGCGAGTACGCCACCCGTGAGCAGACGGCATGGCTCGTCTCCACCGCCTGCGACATCGTCGCTAGGAAGGAGAAGCTTGGAGTGGTCGTCTCTTGCCCCTTCCTACTGTACCTCGTCCCCTCCCAGGAAAAGGCCGTGCAAGTTAGTACTAACATTGTGCTCTTTGGATCCTGTTGTTCATAATTTTGTTCAAGGATATGTCATGGTATTAGAAAGTATGCACAAATAGTTAGTGAATATGCACAAATAGTTAGTGATTTATTTGCTGCTGTTTGTGCAAAAAAAAATGATGATATAGTGATGTTTGTGCAGGTGCGTTCGATATGCAAACCGCTGAAGTCTCTTGGAATCCATTCAGTGAGCTTGCATCCTGGCTCTTCCATTGAACACCAGATATCCGGGTATGTTTTGTTTAATCATTAGTACCCCCTACTGAATGTGAATGTGTTATCTGTAAGCGTAATGCCTATAGATATCAAACGCACCGTGTGTTAATTCATCTTGTCTCGAACTTACCAGACTAAAGAGTTGTGAGCCAGAGTTTCTTATATCTACCCCTGAGAGGCTTCTTGAACTTGTTTCGTTAAAGGCAATTGACATATCAAGTGTATCAATGCTGGTGAGTAAATATGGTAACTGGAGTCATCTTGATGATGAACCATATCATTTCACTTGTATTTATCATCCTTTTGCTCTTTGTAATTTCATTATTTCACTTTGAAAGATATGTGCTTTGCAATAGTTTTAGGCAGATGTATAATCTTAACACCCAATATGCTTAATTATCCGACAATTTTAACTCCCAATATGTTCAGTAATTTAGTTATCCTATCATCAAGTTTCATCTAAATATGACAACTTCATTTGACAGGTCATTGACGGACTAAAATGTTTCATGGACCTTAATGTCAGTGACAAACTTTGTTCTATTAGAGATACCATATTGAGCGATCCTCAGATAACTATCTTCAGCGATCCATGTGACCAAAGTGCCACTACCGTGGCAAGAAATCTACTTTGTGGAAGAATTACAAAGCTCACTATAAATGATTCTGTTACTTCTCGAAGTGCATTTATAGCACAACATGTACACTTCTGTCCATCGGAGAAGAAGACATCAAAGGTACTTGGAGTGTGCAGAGATTTCCCGTTTCTTTCTTAGTTCAATCAGGTAGTTCCTATTACTGGAGATTGTGTTGTTTAGGTTGTAAAACCGTAGATGCACTCTGATATTAATGACCTGAATAGGCATTTGAACCCTGCACCCTGCTAGTTAACTACTTACATAATACATAGTTACACGCTTGTCCCACTTCATGGCTGATAGTTTTTAGCAGCAATTGTTCGAATTTCAAAATGCTTAGGTGATTATTCAAGCACACTGATGAGCCCTTTCTATTTTCAGGTCAAGGAAATTCTTGAGCAGGTTTTAAGCAACCATGCTAGAAAGACAGCAAAGGTTTTGCTAGTAGCTGCAAATGATCACGAAGCACAGAACCTGTCATCATCCCTTAAACTGGAAAATTGCACAGTGGCTGATGATTCACACGGCAACTCTTTTACCATATGCAGCAGGTGCAGTGAACCATTCTAACGTGTATAACTTTTGTGAGATTTCCTATCTCTGAAGATAAACTGAGAACATACATATATGTATTTTCCAAACTTCTCATTTTGAAACTAAATTGCCAAGACTCTGGGTTTTGCTTTTCAGATAATTTTGGTTGCACCATTTTAGCTGCTATGATGTAAGCCTGTGACTTTGACGATTTACATTGCTCTGTATTTTCTGCAGTGTTGGGCTGATGAATGTCCTTGTGAAGGACCAGGAGAGCATGTCAATGTCAGATGTTGAGGAATTTGGGATTGTGTTGGTCGTGGACTTGCCTCCTTCAGTCGAGGAATATGTTGAAATCCTCACAGGGGCAGCTCGTCATGTGGTTGTGGGGGAAGTTCATAGTATCTTCTCTAACACTGATGCTCCTCTTGCAAAACACTTGGTTGAGGTTCTTGCAAACTGTGGCCAGGTGGTGCCTGAATTTCTCAAAACTTTGGAATCCTCATAGCAGGATTAGTCTTACTTATTAGCCAGCCAATCATGGTGACTCAGATTAACTGCCATATTATACATCATCCATTGCTCTACCAGTCACCAAACAATTTTTTCAGTGTTGTGAGTTGTGCGTTCCTTTTCATGTAATTCTCATGTGTAAGCACCGCGACAATCTTTTGCCTTGATGTAGCTCTTAACCTCTTATTGTGAATGCGATGAAGTCCTTATCTGTAAGAACTGATGTGCATTTGCATTCAATTGTGCCTATGGGCTCCTAAGATGAATACGCTACAGTGAACAAAAACACAGTAGAGTACTCGGGTGCAGACTCACAAGTCACTGGCTTCTATTATTTTTACTGTCGTCAAGGAAGTGAGTCAGCTATCAGGGACCACCCCTTTGCCCTCTCTCTTTTCCAAGGGCAGCAGAAAAAGGCACACAATTGATAGATTTTATGGACCTTTCAAGTGCATCAAAATGTCAGAGACATAGCTTGTTTTCACCTTGTTCTCATCTTTGCGCACATCTGCCTCTCTCTGCATCTCAACTCGATAGATTCTTCTGCTGCTGAGTTGGTTGCAACAAGTACAGGCTTGGGCATCCTTTGTCATGCAGGATTAGTCCTAGTGCTGACACTAGGAAACCTTTTGGGCCGGAGCTAGATGGCTAGATGGTAGATGCTGATCAATCTAGTGGAAGATCTTGGTGAGTTGGGACCATATGCAGCAAATGGCATGTCGGATTGTCGAGACGTCGAGAAAGCAAAGTTTCTATGCACGACTTGGTGTATGTGACTAGCCAGTTGGGTATGATGACCTACGCTTTCTTTTCTTGATTCCTGAACTCTCCGAGGTGATTGATAGCAGTGAGCTTTCGTCGATGGTATTTGTGCAGTCATGCATCTCGACTGTTCCACCGAGAGGATTCGGATCCGGTTCTTGAGCGACGAACAAACATGCACGCTTGAATCTGAAGCCTGTCGTGGCGAAGCATCTCTGATGGAGGGCTCCGCTCGAGGCGCTTCACCTGCACACTGACAAGCCGTTCTTTCCAGATCATGAGCGTCTCGCGCTCTGCAAAACTGCAGATCTTCGACGCCGATAAATTGGTTGTCTAATAATTAGTCATGCATCCTCTTAGCAGCATGCTTGATCGAACTTATGAAAATAAGGTTTAATCCGAAATAGCTTGTGTTAGTAGTCCTTAATTACCGCTCAAAAATTAAAGTTGATGGTCGTCTGTCCTCCCTGCTTTTCCTTGTACGAATCCTTTCTACCTTTTGTGCCGACAAGTAAGGCCAGTTCTCTCATCACAGCTCACATCAACTGCTCTTACGATCTCATCCACGATTCTTCTCCTTCTTCCTTCATACTCCACGTCTTCTATTCTTCCCTTTCTCTCTCTCCCCCTCCCAACCGAGCAACGTCGCCACCGGCCTCCTCCTACCCGCCGACACTGCCGTTCCACGTGCGTCGCGCCACCACTTCCTCTCCCTACGCACTGCTGCACCGCCTCCACTCCCCGTCCCCTTAGAACTCACCCCGCCATCTCCCCCTCCCTACTCCTTCCCTCCTAGTCCGAGCCACCCTCCCGCCATCTCCTTCTCCGCATGGACGCCGTCACCGACGTAACGCTTCATCCCTTCCTCGCGCCGCCAGGTCGAGCTCAGTCGGCCATGTCCTCCTCCCCTTGGTCGTCGCCTTCGCATCCCTATCCGGCCCTCCATGCCGCCCCGCCACGCTAGCCACTGTAGCTGATGATGGACTGCCACCCCAACCCCGCGGGCGACAACGATGCCCCCGAGCTTTAGCCACCACGTCCTACGCCTCGCACCCGTCGTCAACGCCATCGCCTAGACTTCTCTCCTCCCGCCGCCCTCGCCCCTCCCGCTCTCCTTTACCTGGGCGCCCCCGCCGTTGCCCCTCATCAAGTTGAGACCGCTGTCACTGCTCCACCGGACCTCCAGACCCGTTACCCTCACCCCTCCTCGCATCTCTGTTGGAATTAATATGGGCTAGGCCTAATTTTTAATTCTAATTAATTCCTAAAAAATTTCAAAGGCTCATGTGCACGTGTTAAAACTGTTTAAGTCCCACATGGAGAGTTGAAGAGGAGTTACACCATTTTATAAGGTGGAACATGGTAGCCTCCTTGTGGAATTAGAGAGAGCCAATACACGCGTGCGCTCGCTCGCTGAGCCGTGCGGTGCGGTGCGGTGCGTGTGTGTGTGTGTGTGTGCGAGCGCGCATGCGTAGGCATGTCGGGTGCAGGCGTGTTTTTATTTATCTATTCGAAAATCAAAACATACTGACTCGTAGTAAATGGCATTAACGAACGGCTAGTAGTAACGGTTCAGTTACTAGTGAGTAATGGCTGCGGTTAACACTGATTGATGGCAAATCAATGACGATCGTTTCTTTGGCAAATCAAAACTCTCTAGCCTCTTTGTTTTTGGCAATTAAAAAAGAACAGCGGTCTGGTTCTTCTCTGATTCACTCCACGAAAGATTAAGACAGAACTCAACGAGTTTGTTGCTGGATCTGGCGATTTCCATCCCGGTGAGGCGCGTGTACAGTCGAACCGGAAGAGCAGGCATTCGAAACCCTCGTCCTTGAAGGCTTGCACGAGCGAGGACGAATAAAGTTTTCGGGGAGCGTTTGCGTGACTGCTCGTTGCTTCCTCTTCATTCGATTATCTGCTACGTCTACATCAACTGCACGACTACTACCATGACATCTACTACATCACGACGAACGGCGACCTCACCAAGACTCTTGCTGCTGCTGCTTCTTCCACTGGATCTGGGCATGTCTATCCCACACTTGTTGTTTGGTTAGTTTTATTATCTGTTGTTGCCTTGAACACTGAGATAGGAATGCTAGTTTCTATCATTCTAGAAATTCATATAACTATTGTGTTCTTGATTACCTGCTTTATGAAAAAAGATTTTTTTTCCCATGATTCATCTAGCATATTTCTGGATTAAAATTATTCAAAAAATGCTCAAATTTTTATCAATCTCTCTCCCCTCACTTCCCCTGTTCGCTTCGACGAAATCCATTAGGAGCAGGGGCTAGATGATGGAGGTGAAGAGGATGACGGCGACAATGATGCCACTGATGGAGAAATGGCCATTGGCGAGCCCCACGACGTCCTCGCCCTGGCCTAGTCTCTTCCGTCTAACCGAGACTGTTGGATCTAATCTTGTTTTAGTATTTTTAGTTTTCATGTAGATTTCGGTTTTTCTTTTGGTAAGAGTTGGAGTCAGAGTAATTTCTTTTCTGGTGAACAGACCAGTTAACAGAGCAAAAGATAAGGAACAATTCCAACAGAGACTAGCCCTCGCCCTCGCCTCCTCCCTTTCGTCGTTAGCCCCGCCGCCGATCCTCTCCCTTCCCAGCGGACTCGAACTGGGGGACTACGGTGGTGCCGAAGGTTCCCTGTTCTGGAAGTCTACATATATGCCACTCGGTTACGGCACCTGCATTGGGCCGCCGTCGATGACCTCTTACCTGCACTGGGTAAGATTTCTCTTTTTCTCTCATCCCTCCTTCCGAGTGCTCTTGATCGTATACTTGCTGTCCAGCCGTGGCATCGAGACCACCATGCGTGTGCTGGCATGTTTGATTTTTCTTCTTTTAATTAGCGTGTAACTGAGGGTTTGATTGCTTGGTGTCAAACTTCTTGAGATTTTGTCATTGCAGTGTTCATGTTTCAGACATGCCAAGCGCTTGAGAAGTCGATGCCGTGATCATACTCACAGGTTTTTAGGGAGCCTCAGTTGCAAGGTCTTGGTTTCTGTTGAGTAACCGTCGCTGGCGAGTCCAGTCCGAACGGGTACCTCGTATACAATGATCAGAATCGTAAGAACGATGAAGAACACAAGAACACAACAGTAGAATGAACACGAGATATGCGGACTTCGTGGTCCGCTTATTGCTTCGGATCAATCGGGGTTACAATGAGAGGGTGACCTCTATTTATAGACTACGGGATGAGGAGTTCAAGCTGGGCGAGACTCTCCGGTCTGTGCCGATCGGGCCAGACTCTCGAGTCCCGGGCCCGGCTTAACACTCCCTTGAACACTCATCCAACATGTTCATGTCTCGTTAAAACTCCATAAAAACCCATTGGGAAAAATTTGGAGAAAGAGTACATGTCATGCGTTCATTTGTGTTGCAAATTGCCTCATTAAAAACCTTAGCCGAGAAACTTCAGAAAACTCGTCAAGGGAAAAAGAGTACAATCCACCTCGCTTTATTTAATCTCGTGATTTATTCTTTGGGTACTTGATCTTCGTGATCAAGATTCAATAATGAGTTCGTGAAGATTATCCCCAGATTCTGCACTTGTCTAAGTCTTATCATTCCAATTCCATGTATGCATCTTTCAAAACTAGACTGGAAGTGACTTAGTGAATAAATCAAGATTTTCACATGACTTAGTATGCAAGATGCTTTAATTTCGTCCATCTTTTGCATTTCGTGAGCATAGAAGAACTTGGGATTGATATGCTTTGTAAGGGACTCTTCACATAACCCATTTACTCTTGTGCGACGCAAAGTCAGATTATCTTCATAGATAATAGTGGGGTTTGCACAGTATTCAATCCACATGATCTGCTAGATGTGGTGAATCATCCGCCAAGCCAAGCACATTCTTGTGAGGCCTCGCATGCAGTGCTATGATTTGTGAGTGGTTCGTCAAGTCGATACAAGACTTTGCTTAGACGATTTTCACTAATTACAGCCCACCACATTGGAATACATAGCCTGCTTATGACTTGGTTGTATGTGGGTCCGACAGAACCTAACATCCGCATAGTCATTCATACACAAGTCTTGGTTCTTTACGTAGAATAGACTAAGTTCTTTGCTTTCTTGGAGGTAACAAGATGTCCATTATTTCCCGCCAATGCCTTTGGTAGGTTCTCGACTATACCTTACTAATAGGTTTACTAAGAAATGCAATGCCCGATCTAGTCTGATTTGCTAAAACATAAGTGCTCCTACTGCACTCGGTATGGGAATTTTGGTCCCGTGACTTCCTCCCCTCTTCTTTAGATCTCATGACGGTCCTTGTCTTGCTGCAAGGATCTCCGACCATCGGCACTTTCAAGGATATGCCTTTTCAAAGCCGAACCTTTTCAACGCTTTACGAGTGTAGGTTGGTGATGTACTAGAATCTCTTCCGGATATGCTCAAGTCGCAAGCCTAGGCGATTTGGTTTGATCCAAATCTTTATTTCAACTCGACCTGTAAGAGCTTGCTTTCTTAATACCTTCTAAGGTTCCAATGATATTCAGATCATCTTCATACACTGATATTTATACAAAATCCATCCCGGATCGTCGTATAAATACACAGGATAATTCTCATTGTTCGTAGCCTTTCTTGCATAGAAAGTCGCCTCGAGCGATTATACCACATTCACCGATTGCTTCAAATCCATACGGTGACTTTCTCGAGTTGCACACTCATAGATTTCTATTTGCTCTATCTTGGTTCGGACAGGATACATTCTGTATCTTCATATAAATGTCCGCCAAATTTCCATAAAGGTATGCAGTTACCACATCCATCAATTTCACTTCTAACTTCAAATTCACTGCCATTGAGATAAATATCTAAAGGTAATTCCGCCCATGATCGGGGAATATGTTTCTTCATAACAATCTCTCGGACGTTGAGTGAAACCTTGTGCAACGAGCCTTGCTTCTTTCATTTCTCTTTCGAACAAATACCCACTTATATCCTACAGGGTGCACATGGGGAGGTGTGCGGCTTACAGGCCCAAACACCTCTCTTTTATTCAGAGAGAACGATTCAGTTTCTACTGCCTTCTTTCAATCTTCTCAATCTGACCTTTTCTTATATTCAACGAGCGATGCAGGCTCTGGATCAAGATTGATGATTTGTGACAATTTTCTTTGCAACACTGGCTGTTGGCTTATTCATAGATTCTCCCAAGATCATAAAGTTTATAGCTATGTCTTCAAGGGGCGATATTTCTAATGCTTCTATTTGCTTACCGCTACTTTCAATTGCGGGGGCAAGTCCCTTTAGTTTTTCAGCTCCGATATGTGCGCACACATCCATGCTGATGTATCCCTTCATGAGGATGTTCAATTATAGTATGCCTTTTCTGAAGGTTCCATACTGGTGCCAGGTCTCAACTGGCTCCCTTCAGTTCCAGAGTATTTTGGTGATAGGTCGTGTCAAGTCCTTCTTATCCTTTTCACCAAAGTCCCTGTTACTTTGGATTCGAGAGGTTTGAGTTCTCGCCCTTTCGTGAGGCCTTAGGACGGGATTAGGGATACCTTCATTTGGTATTTCAACCTCTCCTGCATTGCGCATGAGCATATGCGACTTGGTCACGCTCTTCAAATCACTAAAGTGGTTAGACAGTTGATTCGCTAATGCTTGCAAATCAATTATCTTCTGGACTGCAATTATTTTCTAGACTTCAATTGTCTTCTAGACTTCGATTATCTTCTGGACTTCTCTATTTGCTTCACTAGTGCGCGGGTCATATGCATGGATTTCAATTATCTTCTAGACTTCAATTATCTTCTAGACTTCAATTGTCTTCTGGACTTCTCTATTTCTCGACATTTTACATCAAGGGTTGATTTCCTCCCCCTAATGACGAGAAATAATTCTCATCTAATATGCTATCAGCGAAGCGGGCTGCATGCAAATCTCCAGTCGTGGGGTCCAAATACCTGATTATGGATGCTGTCTCATAACCAACGTATATCCCAGACTTTTGGAGAGTGCCCATTTTAGTTTGCCGTGGTGGTGGTATAGGTACATAAGCCTTGCAACCAAAACTTCAAAGATGAGAAATTTTCAGTGTTGACCCTTGCGCTAGTTGCATAGGTGAATGTATGTTATATGCCGGTGGTCTAAGATTGATGAGAGTTGCTGCATGCAGGACTGCGTGTCCCCAACATGTAGTTGGTAAATAACAATTCTGCTAGTCCATTCTGGGTGTGGACATGTGGTACGGGATGCTCAATTTTAATTCTCATTTTCACACAATAATCATCATATGCCCTTGAAGTAAATTCTCCGGCGTTGTCCATTCTGGTAGACTTCACATGATGATAAGGGAAATTATTCTTAATGTTAATTATCTACGAGATTAGCTTTGCGAGCGGGGTTTCGTGGACATTAAACAAACGTATGCGACCGCTTTAGAGGAAGCATCGATAAGCACCATAAAATACCTAAATGACCCTTACAGGGGCTGTTTAGGACATAAATGTCTCCTGGATACGGTCCAGGAATGCAGGGATTTCGTCCTTTACTTTCAGAGTAGAGGGTCTAGTAGTCAGTTTCCCGATGGTACATGCAGGGCACACAAAATCTTCCAGATTCGGGAAGTTCTTTAAATTGACACTATGTCCCTGTGAATTGTTAATTATATTTCTCATCATCCTAAGACCTAAGTGACATAATCTATCATGCCGTAGATAGAAGAGGTTTAGAGCTTCTAAATATAGTTTTCGTAGGCGATAGGCCGCAAATGCCTTAATATTAGTGTAGTATAGCCCATTTTCAAATGAAGGAAGTCATTCTAATACCATTTTTTTACACGCTCAGAATGAGTGGCGTATTCCTTACCATGCTCTTCTTCGCCTCTACGTGGAAACCGTTAGCGCGAATATCCTTGAGAGTTCTAGTCGATTATGGGCACAACAAGGCTTCTTTAATGACCAAAGTTGTATCCGTCGGAGTATAATTGTGGCCCTTCCGAGCCTATTATACATGTATCATCGTCACTGCGATTGTCGTAAGGCTACGAGCATTCAGATCGATCGATGAAAAATTCCATCTCTCTCAAGGTGGTATTCATTGTGCCGCTACCGCTAAGCACACTTCCTCCATAGGGCGCTACATGCGATCTAATATAATGTACTTTATTAATATGTAGCGTAAATCCAAAGAACACATAAAATAAAATACTTGGATATTAGAACATAACTTGCTATCATAAATACGGAAATATAAGTCTTGGCAGGGACACATCATAAGAATTTAATGCTTTGCTCTTCTATAGCCTACAACCATTATTCAAAGTTTCATTACAATCACAAAAGCAAGTGATCAGTAAAGGATCTAAGTGCAATCGTGCACTAGATCGAATCAAGTATTCGTAAACTTCGCCTCAATCGCTACATGGCGATCTTCTCATCTTGGGCAATTACTACCGGATGGCCGCTATGTCCAAAGGAGGCATGATGGGGTCGCTATTAGGTCATCCACATCCATAAGTGCAACTAATGGGTGTGGATCTTCCATGCTTGCAATGGTGAGGTGTGCCTCATGCTATCCTTTGCCCCTTTCTTAGACTCAAAAACACCAATTACGTGCGACTCACGACTTTACCCTTCTTGCCCCTCTCCTTCGTGAGAGGCTTCATTACCTTGTAGCTACTAGTATTGGCTTCATGGCCAACATTGCTACTAGGTGGTCGTGAGATGTAGTTCTTCCTTAGAACATCATCTTGTGCTTTCGTAATTTTCACTTGTCAATTAATGCGGCATACTTCTTGTAGCCATTTTGACAATAATTGCGTGCGGATTGCACCGCATTCGTGAAGGTAGAGAGGGTCTTGTCAATTTTCTCGCTCATCCGTGATTACCTTATCACGAGTTGAAGATCTGTACAAATTACAGCCATCTTGGGCCAACTCTTTCGAACTTTTGTTCGTGATGCGATTCTTTTTCATATTCATGCAAAAAGTTCATAGGGTTACTGCTGGTAATTTACATAAAATGGTTGCAAAATTCTCATAATGCTCTTCGAACTTCCAGTTCATGATTCCGTATTTTTCCATGCATTTTCATGATTTATCGCTATTTTCGATGATTAACAAGAATATTAATAATCGCAAATAATCAAAAACATAAATACAATAAATAAATTGCATAGAAATAATAATAACAAGGTAAAATATGCTTCAAATGCAAAACCGATTCAAAATTTGAATTCTGAGGCCCTTTTACATTGGAATATGAATTTTCTAAGTTCGCAATTTCGAGGGCTAAAACGTGAAAATTTCAATTCGAGAAATTTGTCGCGTAATTTACGGAAAATCCGAGGGCCTTTTTGCAAAACAGCCCTTTTTTTCATTTTCTTCCTTTTTTTTCTTTTCTCGGTTTATCGGGTACCCAAAAGGTCGGCTTGCTTTCTTGTAGATAAGGATCTGGCGGGGGACTCGGGGTAGGGTTTCCCTACCCCGAGTCCTTCGGTGGGCGCGGCTCCCATGGAGGGAGCCATCACAGCGGCGGCGGCTCCCTTCATGGAGCCGCCGCTCTTGGCGGCGGCCCTTCATGGGAGCCGCGGCTTCTCTCTCCGGCGGCTCCCTTCATGGGGCCGCGCCTCTCTCTGGCGGCGGCTCCTTCATGGGAGCCGCCGCTTCTTCTTCGACGGCGGCGGCGGCTCCCTTCTTAGAGCCGCGCGGTGCCTCGCCGGCACTGGATGGCCGACCGGAGTGCGTGGGCAAGGCGGCGGCGCGACGCTGGGCGAGGCGGTTGGGGCGGCGGCTCGTGCGGGAGGCCGGTGGAGGCGGCCGGGCGGCCATCCCCTCTCTCCTTCTTCCCCTTCCCGTAATGTTGCGTTGGAGATGGAGGGTCATTCTTTGGCCGCGTGGGAGAAGACAAATGGGTTCGACGCCGTCTTTGAGGCGTGGCAAGACGGCTCCGGGTGGTGGGTTAGGAAGATCGATCGTGGCGATGACTTCCGGATCGTGCCGCCGGCCGTTTTTTTTTTCATACTGTTCAGTATAATACTGTTTATGCAAGAAAAAAACTATTAATATGTAATTACTGTGCAAAAATAATTACTGTTCATACGATGCAATTTTCTTTCCGATCGGCGACTTCGAGTCGGTTCGCGGTGAATTTGCAATTTCAATCTACGGTACAATCGACATCCGATCTTTCATGCAATCTACCGATCGACATTGTGTCGGCGACTTCAAGTCACCATGGTAGATTAGAACAGATTTGCAACAGTAGAAAAACAATCTAGAAAGCAAATTTGCAGAATTGAAAGCAATCTAGAAAATACGATTCAATCTACGAGTGTCATTCTTCGACGGTTACCTTTCGATGCGAGGAGAGTCGATCGTGCTGATAACGTGTTGAGTAACCGTCATTTGGCGAGTCCAAATCGAACGGGTACTCGTATACAATGATCAGAATCGTAAGAACGATGAAGAACACAAGAACACAACAAGAGAATGAACACGAGATATGCGGGACTTCGTGGTCCGCTTTATTGCTTCGGATCAATCGTGGTTACAATGAGAGGGTGACCCTCTATTTATAGACTACGGATGAGGAGTTCAACTGGCCAGACTCTCCGGTCCTCGGGCTCAGATCTTGGGCCGTGACTCTCCGCAGTCCCGGCCCGCTTAAACAGCTCTAGCCGATCCTATATGCATTGCATGATCGTAATTTGCTTCTGTAGCTGCCTCCTTTTTAGTGCTAACAAGATGTTTTATCGTGTGTCTGTTCTTTGGAATTTTATGGAGGCTTCAATATATATTCTTTCATATTTTTTGGGTTGTTTTGTCATCTTTTATAAACACTGTATTGTATAGTTTGGTAAGATTATATGATTTTTGTCACTCTCTTTCTCTCCCTTGTGCCTTGAGTGAGGTTGGTTCTAATGCTCTAAATAGTTAACTGTGGCAATACTTTAAGAATGAATGTTGTCATGATGTAAAATAAATACCAAAGTTCGGATACAGAGTATTTGTTAATGATAATATTATCTTAACAATTTTTTTGAGTTGCTACTTGTCACGTGTATTTTCTTTTGATCAGTCACAAACTTATAAAGTACATCACAATATAACTTTGATATTGAATTTTCCTGTCCCAGCCACAATGTCTACTACGGTTTAGGATCTCCTCTATTATTATATATCATACTCTTTTAGGGTTCTATTGCAACGAATGAACACTTAACTAGCAAGTGTTTATTTGCATGTTGGTACGTACGGAAGGGGGCATTGATTCCTTGCATCTCATACAAGCCTGCCATACCCATCCAAGGTCATTAGCATCCAAGCTCAAGCACGCATGAGGAACCTACTAACTGGTTTTGCTTGACTGCTTTGGGTTGTTTTGATTGATTAATTCATGCAGGCAGTGTCTTAGTTTTTAATGGAAAACTTTGTGCCCACTCCTTTTCCTGCAATTTGGAGGAGATCGACCGGTGCACCTTTTTATTGTGGGCAAAATTGGATATATGCCACTTAGAAACATAAAACTTTGAGATATATCACCTAGTTTTATAAAATTGGATATATAACACTCGAGTTTCTTGCTTCTATGAAATTGCCATTTTCTCCACTTTTCTCCCATTTTCTCACTTTTCTCCACTTTTCCCTTCTATTCCCTAGTAGAGTTCCTCTTTTTTCCTCTTCTAATCGAATTGATCCACTTCATCCATCTAGCAAAGCACAGGCGCCACTTAGAAGAAGAGCACCATGGCTTGCGTGGCTAGGTCCCGAGTGAAGGTCCAGCGAGACCGGCGCTGCCTCCCCCGAGCTCCCCGTCGGTCCCGCCCAAAGCCGATCGCCGCGTCCTGGGGCCGCCTCCCTTGAGCTCCCCGATGATTCTACCCCGAGTCGGCTGCTGGGCCACCACCTCGCTTCCCCCGAGCGAGCTCCAAGCGAGGCCGAGCCTACCTTCCCTGAGCTCCTCGCCAGGCCCGCCCCAGTCATCCGATGTGTCCCCGGGCCCGTCCCCAGCCAGTCTCCGCGTCTCCAAGCCCGCCTACCAGCTCACCCCGTCACGTCTCTAGGCCCGCCTCCCAACTCACCCCGCCGCGTCTCCGGCGGCTACGCCTTCCCCGTTCGCGTCACCATCCCGGTCGGCCCCCGCTTCGTTCCAAGAGAGGCCGGCCCGCCTCCTTCAAGCTCCTCGCCAGAGACGCCCCTAGTCGGTCTCTTGCAAGGACCCCGAGCAGAAGAGGTAGGTGCAACCTAGGCATTGTTCTTGTTGGAATGTGAATAGTGTCTGTGCAATGTGATATTGTTGTGACATCCGGACAAATGTATTTCTGAAATTGCTGATATGCATGATCATTGTACACAATATTGTGAATTCCTAGAATGGATTGCAATTAATGTAAAAGAGTTCTTCAAGTGAATAAGAGCATCCACAAAGCAACTAAAAGAGTGATTTTAGTTCAAGGCAATGGCTTGTGGAATTTTCATTCTGGTAGCACCAAGTGAAATACATAACTCTTTTATATGACCAACTCTTAACTGCTTCTCTTTTCTCTTTTTGACTTCTTTTACAACTCCAGCAGCCTAATTAATTGATTTGAGACTTTCTTCATTGATTTTAGTTCAATGCAACACCAAGTGCAATCTTCATTCTAGTAGCTCACGTTACTGATGAATAGACAATGTACAATGTGCAATGGCATGGCTCCATTACTGATGAATAGGCATAAGAGAGGGATTGTAGTCTTTATTTGTAAGAATGTCTTTATTTGTTGCAGAGTATTGGATGTATCTGATCCTCCCTGGACATTGTTGGCTTGTAGTATCCAACAATTCTGAACTGGATTTGGCTTTGATCTTGTGTTCTTTTTTTAGACATGTAGCAGTAGTGTTAGGGAACAAACAAATGCATAATTAGGGCATGCTTGGTATGTCTTCTACTCTCAGCTTCTTAGTTAGAGTATGTAGAGCTGTGCTAAATGGGCTAACTCCATAAAACTTTTGGAGTGGGAGCAACCTGGAGTGGAGCAGCCCTTAGTATAAATTTTGGGAGCAGGTGAAACCTTGCTCCAAGTGGAGAGTTGTGGACCAACAATCGAAAGTACCCCTAGAAGTTGTGAGAAATTACCCGCAATACCCCTCAACTCCCCCCTTCCCACCCGCACCCCCCTCAAACTACTCTAACTTCTCAGTGGAGTATATCCAAGAGTGAAGCTGGAGTTGGAGTTGCTAAAACTTGAAGTGGAGCCATACCAAACATGGCCTTAACTTGTTCGAAACGCGCAGGAGACATACTAGCACTTCAAGCATTTGATTGTACAACAGTTCATGAACATTGCGTTGTTACATAGGGCTACCAAAACTGGTCAGTTGTTTGCATCAAAAGAGTTACGACAGGATGACGTTTGGCTAGCCTGGTGATGCTGTAAAGCTTGCCTTGCCAAGCTATCTACTTTTTGGTTATTTTGTCTATTGACATGAACAAATTTGACCTGCATAGATTGACATGATTCCTTGATTTGAAGCAGGAGAGGTCTAATGCTCCAATGTCCCGGGTTCCCCATTGGGACTCCTTCATTGAGCGCTTGGAAGAGGCTTGGAAAAGGATGGACCTGACAATCTACAAAAAAGTACAGGATAGCATTTATAAGAGATTGATCACCATGATACCCTGTAGTAGCGCCTTGGTCTCTACCTCCAAAGCTAAAGAAGACTGGTCCCCGTGAGCCTGAATTTGCAACCTGCATTTGAGTTAAGCATGAGCAAATGGAGATATTGACGCCTATACCAAAAGTTTAAGTTCCTGCTCTTGAAGCATCAGTGAAAAACCATTGTTAAAGAGGCAATTGCAACGATTTTGAGTTTTAGTACTACTAATTTGATTCTGTCTGCTGGGCGGGCTTGGAGCTCACTCGAGGGGCGACCGAATAGGGGGCTGGCACGGCAAGGAGCTCAAGGGAGGCGGGCTGGGACCGGTGGGAAGCTCGGTGGAGGCGGCGCCGGTTTCGCCTGGAGCTCGCACGGGACACTGCTGGCGGCTATGGAAATCAGATGGATGAAGGGATCAATCTGATTATAATAGGGTCAAAAGAGAAACTTCACTAGCGAATAGAAGGGAAAATAGGAGAAAAGAAAAGAAAATAGGAGAAAAGTAGATATAATGACAAATTTCAAAAGTGCAAGAAACTCGAGTGGCATATATCCAATTTCATAAAATTGGATGACATATCTCAATATGACATGTTTATGAGTGGTGTGTGTGTATGTGTGTCTATATATATATATATATATATATATATATATATATATATATTGTGAAGCGTGGAGAATGTTGCACTATAATATGGCAAGGAAGGACAAAAAGTAGACGCGTAGATCATACACTATTGCTCAAGTACATGCATGTTCTCTTCTCTTGTGGAGTATCTATCTATTATATAACTAGCTAAGTGCCCGTGCATTGCTACGAAACAACAAATACTCATACAGAGGCTGTAATATCCCGAATCGCAATTAATAAGAATAGAAGGTCGAAGGAGTGAAAGACGAGGTTAAAAATCAGAAATTAATAGTCTTTGGAGGGGAAACTTGTAAAATTGCGCCAACCTGGGCCGCGGGCTGCGAACCAGGCCGGCCCAAGAGGGAGGGGCGCCCACTTAAAAGGGGGGAGATGCCCTCCCCCCAACCCTAGCCGCCGGCCACCGCCTCCTCTCCCTTGAGCCGCCGCCCCCTCCCCCTTCCACCTCCTCTTCCGGCGACCTCCATTCAGTTTGGGCGCTTGATCTTCGTCATTCTACGGGTCTTCAAGGGTAACGAACACTCCAACCCGCTGTTTGATCGGTTTTAGTTGCGATTTTGGTCATTAGGGTTGAGACAGACTGCTGTTCCAGATTTTCCAGAACAGATATGTTTGTTGTGCGGCCTTTTGCGCTACTGTAGAGGCAGAATATCAGGTTGACGTCTTCTAGAGTTTTATTCCTGGGAACGTTAGCTTTCTTTTGGTACCGAGATCAGGAAAATCCAATCTGTAGTTTGGGAGTTATGAATTTTTGATTGCGATCTGTTGCATGCCTGAAAACTGGGGTCGATGGGTTTGTCCTCGGTTTTGTTCAAATTAGGGGCCGAATCAGAACCTTCACCCAACTAAATTATTGTAGATCTCGAAATTATCTTTCCAAGTTGACAAGGATCATTCTCATTGGATCAGTAGGCTAAAAGTTACGCCATTTTCTTTATTACTGATCTGTATTCTGGACAGACGTAGATGGGTTGTGTTTAGCTGATAATTAGCCCTCTGTTTTGGCCGAATCAGGGGATTCCGCCAACTAATATTTTGTAGCCTGATCTGTTAATATTCAGTGAGCACTGGTTTCAGGTCTTTTAGAGTTACAGATAATTAATGGTGAATTTTCTCGTACAACTGCCCGTAGATCGATAATCTGGACTTTTGGCGTAGAGGTCAAAACAAACATTTGGTCGTGTGGGTTGATTAGAGGGTATCGTAGAACTCGTGTAACTATGTTATACCCTGTTATCCTTATTCCATAACAATGATTGTATAGGCGGTGAGTGGAAGGACACCTTCGTTGCTTCCCAGTACGTCACAGCACGGAAGGCAAGTGCAATGTTTAACTTGTGTGAATTCGATGAATGCATGATAATTTGGTAACTTATGAATATTCCTGTGATTTGAGCATGATGTGGTAGATTTCAATACCTTCTTCTGTGATAAATTGTGATGAAGTTCAAGTTATGCATTTCATTCCATGCACACTTATTTCCTTTGCCGTCCACGGGAGTGGAAACTTGATTAAGTCCCATTAATTCCAATATGGGCATGTAAGACCTACCATTCCAATGTAGACAGTTTCAGACATTCCGTATGAAACGTTCTTCATACGGACTTGGGTCCCCGCTCTTGGTTAAGGGCGGGCTTAAGTGAACACCGACGGGTGTGTCACTAGTTATACCGGTATAAACGTGTGAAAAGTTCATTCTCCTTCAATGCATTCATTCATACCATGCTTTCGCAAACTCATGGAAGTAAATGTTGTTACTTGGTGTATTGTTCTGATTCAGCATTCTTTGTGAATTATATGTTGTGCTTGGCTGGTTTCACTCACTCTTGCTTTTATTTGTTTTAGGTGAATTCCGGAAATGAAACTGCTAGCGGGAGGGTGTAGTCCAAAGACGCTCCACACACTTGAATAAATCATTCATTCATTATGACACAGTTTTAGTTTATTTGGTTTATTTGATTAAGTATTGAATTGTAATAAAAGTCACTTTGGATGTTCCTCCATTCCTTTATGGTCATTCCTTGTTTTATTACATTGAGGATCTGTTAGTTAATTCTAGATTGTTATCTTGATTATTCGATATTGTCTCTTATTGTGATATTATTTTTATTAATTGAGTAGTATGTCGTCCCATTAGGTGGCATCTTGGCTTCCGAATAGCCGGGTGTTACAGCTTGGTATCGAGCGGCTTGTGTCCGTGGTGAATAGATTAATAAAATTTACTAAAACTAGTTTAGGTTGTCAACATAAACTAAAATCACAACATTTTATTAACTTAAACTTGACACACTGTGCACAGTAGGAAGGGTTGGGTATAACTTTGCTTCCGCATTTCTTTCAAGTCATTCCCTTATATTCTGATATTGAATTGTTTGATCTTTTGTGTTGTGGTGTTTAGATGGCGAGAGGCCGTGGCCGTAGTCATCCACCGGTCCGTGGTCGGGGTCGGGACGCAGATCCACTGTGTCTTCTTCTCGCCCGAGGAGTTCTTGATGCCGCCACGGAGGAGATTGCCTCTGCCGCTCCTCCGGCCGCAGAGCCTCTGTTGCATCGTGAGAACTTATCCGTAACCTTATGAGAGAGAACCAAAGAACTCCGCCAAAGAATCGCAGACGGCCATTCCTGCAGCTGCTGCGCCTGCATGTAGAACCTCGCTTGTCGCGCTGCTCAATCTGAGGCTAGGATGAATCTTCGGAGTGGATGTCGCCGCTTGGACACTTTTGATGGAGCCGCACACCGGTCAGTGCGGATCGGTTGAGATATATGGAGCGACAGCTTTGGAGCATTAGAGTCGACGTCCGCGCAAAAGGCGCGATTTGTGGCCTTTCAAATTGAAGGGCAAGTCGACATCCGTGGGAAGGAGTCCTGTCTTCCAGACTTCATTCTGTGGTCTGTCACTTGGGAGATATTTGTGGAGAAATTCAGACACGCTTTATCCAGACTCCTTCATTGAGAAGATGGAGCAATCACTCCTGACTTTTGCGCAAGGGAAGATGACAAGATTCGAGTATGAGGTGGGTTCAACAACTGCTGCGCTTTGTACCACCGTGGCAAGTGATGATAAAGAGAAGGCCAAGAGATTCGGCGGGCCTCAACCAGAGTATCGCCGATTTTGGGGGCAACAGACTTCGTGATTTCAAATTCGGTTGTCGAAAGCGTGCTAGAGGATGGAGTTGGAGAAGGTACTCCTTCGCAGGATCAGTCGCTATTATTCTGTCACCACCGGTAGTTCCGGTGGGCGTATGCGAGTTTTAGTGGAGGGGTGGGTCTTTTCAAACCCGCTCCCAAGAGGTTTCGAGGAGGTCACAACGCTGTTCTACCCAAGAATGGCGCTCTTCTTCTTCAAGACTGCGTTCCTCGCCTTCCACCCCACCGATGCGCCCTGCTCCAGTCGTCGCATGAAGTGCTTTCGGTGTGGTGATGGACATCGAGCTGCAGAGTGTTCCTTCAAGGGGACATGCCGTCAGTGTGGTCGAGATGGCCACAAGTCGTCGATTGCAAGTGTCAACCCGCGAGTATCATCGATGGGAGCCACCCCAGCCGCTTCATCTCCCATGTTCATGGTGGATCGATTCGAGACGGCGGCGGCTTTACTACGCTTCCCTCCGTGATGGGCTCCTCCTTCGTGTTTCCTCAGCACCTCGGGCACCTCCGCTGGGTTCTCTCGAACCCGTCACCGACGGCACCCACGACGCCCCGTCCCTCCCGCAGCGAGCTCGGGTATCCTTCGCAGAGTGTCTGAGCGCCATCCGCCCGGACGATCCGGGAGTCTACGCCATGCCCACCCCTGCCACTACAGGCCGACCCGACGTGGTGACAGGTACCCTACTAGTCGATTCCCTTGAGGCATTTATCCTTTTTGATTCCGGGGCTACCTACTCGTTTGTCTCTGCGGCGTTTGCTAGAAGGGCGAATTTGAGTATGCAGTAGATTTCTCAGTCAGTGTTGGTTAGTTCTCCTGGGGGTTTGATTGCAAGTTCAACTGTTTGTCCTGGGTGTTCTATTGTTATTGATGGGGAGAAGTTCACGGTGAACTTGATAGTAATTCAGATGGAGCCATTCGATGTTATATTGGGTATGGATCGGTTGCATGCTTATCGAGCGGTGATATCCTGTTTTAGTGGGACAGTCTCAGTGCAGACCTCGTCTGGGGAGACTTTGACTTTTTAGGGGAGCGTGCCTCGGTGCTCTCTTTCGATGTTGGCCGGATTGTTTCGGTCACCGCGGCATGAAGATGGATTTCTTTTATCTCTTGCCGAGAAACCGAGTTTAGCTTCGCGGATTGAGGAGATCCCGGTGGTAAGGGACTACCCAAATGTGTTCCCAGATGAACTTCCAGGCTTGCCACCCGCGCGAGGCGTGGAGTTTCGCATCGACCTTGTTCCGGGTACTCGGCCCATTTCAATGTCTCCATATCGTCTGGCCCGTCCATTTCAGGATGAGTTGAAGAAACAGTTGGATGAATTGTTGGCTAAGGGTTAATCAGGCGGAGTGTATCGCCATGGGGAGCTCCTGTTCTGTTCACCGGAAAGAAGGATGGAAGTTGGCGCATGTGTATTGATTACCGTACACTTAATGCAGTTACGATCAAGAACAAATATCCTCTACCCCGTATTGAGTATTTGTTTGATCGGTTGAAGGGAGCCCAGGTGTTTTCCAAGATCGATCTCCAGTCTATGGATATAATCAGATCCGGGTGCGTGAACATGATATAGAAAAGACTGCATTCTCCACCAGGTATGGGCATTATGAATTTACAGTCATGTCGTTTGGATTGACTAATGCACCAGCAGTCTTTATGGAGACCATGAATAGCATGCTACATGAGTACTTGGATGATTTCGTAGTGGTGTTCATCGACGATATCCTTATCTATTCCAAGACTATTGAGGATCATGATCATCAGTTGAGGTTGGTCCTAGAAACCTTGAGAAAACACAAGTTCTATGCCAAACTGGAAAAATGTGAATTTTGGATTTCAGAGGTGAGCTTTCTGGGTCATATAATTAATCCTCAGGGAGTTGCCGTTGATCCTAGCAAGGTCTCGACAGTGGTGGATTGGAAAAGGCCGACCAATGTGAAGGAGGTGAGGAGTTTTCTGGGTTTAGCGGGGTATTACCGGCGTTTTGTACAGGATTTCTCCATTATTGCCAAGCCCATGTCCCAGCTTACGCAGAAAGCGGTAAAGTTTCAGTGGACTGAAGATTGTGAGCGCAGCTTTTGCATATTAAAGGAAAAATTGGTGACCTCTCCTATTCTCATCCTTCCTGAGCCGGGAAAGCGATTCACCGTCTATTCTGATGCGTCTCGAGTGGGATTGGGCTGTGTGCTTATGCAAGAAGGTAAAGTGATCGCCTATGCATCGAGACAGTTGAAGAAGCATGAACAGAATTATCCCACCCATGATTTAGAACTTGCTGCAGTGATTCATGCCTTGAAGATCTAGCGTCATTATTTGTACGGCGAGTCTTGTGATATTTTCACTGATCACAAGAGTCCGAAATATATCTTTACCTGTAAAGATTTGAACCTAAGATGAGAGAAGATGGTTGGAGTTGATTAAGGATTATGATCTCACTATTCAAGATCATCCCTAAGGCTAACGAGTAGCGATGCTTTGAGCTCGGGCGACACCCCCTACCCTTAGTTGTCTTATCACAGATTTTGAACGCATGGATATATCCTTTTGTTTTGCGGGTACCGCCCAGTCTGAGACTCGGTTGCTTCTAGAGTCAGCTCTTCCGGATAGAGTGCGGGAAGCTCAACAGCAAGATCAGATGCTTCTGCGGGCGAAGAAGCGATGTATCGAGGGCAAGCAAGGTCATTTCATCATAGACCAGTCTGGTGCCCTGCGCTTTAAAGGACGTCTCTATGTTCCCCAAGAGGCCCAAATTAAAGATGAGATTTTAAAGGAAGCACACCGAACTCAGATAATCGTACATCCGTGAGACCAAGATGTACAAAGACTTAAAATGTAACTTCGGTGGAAGAGGATGAAAGTTGACATCGCGCGATGCGTAGCTTCTTGCGAGTCATCAACGTGTCAAGGTCGAGCACAAACGGCCATCATGGTTACCGCAACCTTTGGAGGTCCCGCCACGGCCGTGGGATGATATATCTATGGATTTTGTGGTTGGATTACCTCGCACGCAATGAGGAAGGATGCTATTTGGGTTATTGTGGACCGCTCAAGAAGTCCGCTCACTTCATTCCTATCCGCACAACTAATTCCGCAAGTGACTTGGCTCCTCTCTATGTGCGGGAGGTGGTGCGATTGCATGGAGTGCCCAAAACAATTATTTCTGATCGAGATGCTAAATTTGTCTCCAAATTCTAGGAGAGTTTGCAGAGTGCGTTGGTACGCAGCTCGTCTTAGCACCGCTCCATCCCAGACGGATGGTCATCCAACGCACTATCTGGACATTAGAAGATATGCTCGGTGTTGTGTTTTATCCTCGAAAGGGAATTGGGAAGAACATTTAGCTTTGGCAAAGTTTGCTTATAACAACAGTTATCATGCCAAGATATCTGAGCCGCACCATACGAGGTTCTCTATGGGCGTAAGTGCAGTCCCGCTGTCGGAATGAGGTTGGAGAGCGGCGATCTTGGGTCTCGACCGGGTTCAAAAGCAAAGGCTAGAGTGGCGAGGTTAGGCAGAATTTATTGGTCGCCAGAGCCAATGTAAGAGCTACTGATGTCGAAGACGAGATTTGGAATTGAGTGGGAAATGAAGTTCGCTTGAGCGATCGCCATCTAAAGGCGTAGTGCGTTTGGACTAAAGGAAGCTTAGTCCAAGGTATGTTGGACCATTCCCAATCGTGGCACGAGTTGGAAAACTAGCTTACCGCTTGGACCTTCCCGATTCCATGAGCGGGTTCACAACGTGTTTCATATATCGATGTTGAGGAAATTCCCGAGAGATCCGCACCATGTTATCCCCTTGGAGCCTCGATAATTGCACAAGACCTTACCATTGAATCTCGGCCGGTGAAAATACTAGAGGAAGCGGAACGGGTTCTAAGGAACAAGACTCGAAATTTGTGAAAATTCTTTGGTCTCATCACCGAGAGAGAAGCCACTTGGGAGTTAGAGTCCCGCATGCGGCGCAGAGATCCGCACCTCTTCATTCTGGTAAGTGTTTAAGTTTGTTATGCCGCTCTCGTCCTTCCTAGTATGTCGGTGAGAAGATTCGAGGACTAATCTTGTTAAGGGGTAGAATGTAATATCCCGAATCGCAATTAATAAGAATAAAAGGTCAAGGAGTGAAAGACGAGGTTTAAAATCGAAATTAATAGTCTTGGAGGGGAACTTGTAAATTGCGCCAACCTGGGCGCTGGCTGCGAACTGTGCCGCCCAAGAGGGAGGGGCGCCCACTTAAAGGGGGAGATGCCTCCCCAACCCTAGCCACCGCCACCCCTCCTCTCCCTTGAGCCGCCCCTCCCCTTCCACCTCCTCTTCCGCGACCTCCATTCAGTTTGGGCGCTTGATCTTCGCCATTCTACGGGTCTTCAAGGGTAACGAACACTCCAACCCGCTGTTTGATCGGTTTTAGTTGCGGTTTTGGTCATTAGGGTTGAGACAGACTGTTGTTCCAGATTTTCCAGAATAGATCTATTTGTTGTGCGGCCTTTTGCGCTACTGTAGAGGCAGAATCTCAAGTTGACGTCTTCTAGAGTTTTATTCCTGGGAACGTTAGCTTTCTTTTGGCACCGAGATCAGGAAAATCCGATCTGTAGTTTGGGAGTTATGAATTTTGATTGCGATCTGTTCTGTCTACCCAAAACCGGGGTCATGAGGTTTGTCCCTCGGTTTTGTTCAAATTAGGGGCCGAATTAGAACCTTCACCCAACTAAATTATTGTAGATCTCGAAATTATCTTTCCAAGTTGATAAGGATCATTCTCATTGGATCAGTAGGCTAAATGTTACGCCATTTTCTTTATTACTGATCTGTATTCTGGACAGACGTAGATGGGTTGTGTTTAGCTGATAATTAGCCCTCTGTTTTGGCCGAATCAGGGGATTCCGCCAACTAATATTTTGTAGCCTGATCTGTTAAGATTCAGTGAGCACTGGTTTCAGGTCTTTTAGAGTTACAGATAATTAATGGTGAATTTTCTCGTACAACTGCCCGTAGATCGATAATCTGGACTTTTGGCGTAGAGGTCAAAACGAACATTTGGGCGTGTGGGTTGATTAGAGGGTATCGTAGAACTCATGTAACTATGTTATACCCTGTTATCCTTATTCCGTGACAATGATTGTATAGGCGGTGAGGCGGTGAGTGGAAGGACACCTTCGTTGCTTCCCAGTACGTCACAGCACGGAAAGCAAGTGTAATGTTTAACTTGTGTGAATTCGATGAATGCATGATAATTTGGTAACTTATGAATATTCCTGTGATTTGAGCATGATGTGGTAGATTTCAATACCTTCTTCTGTGATAAATTGTGATGAAGTTCAAGTTATGCATTTCATTCCATGCACACTTATTTCCTTTGCCGTCCACGGGAGTGGAAATTTGATTAAGTCCCATTAATTCCAATATGGGCATGTAAGACCTACCATTCCAATGTAGGCAGTTTCAGACATTCCGTATGAAACGTTCTTCATACGGACTTGGGTCCCCGCTCTTGGTTAAGGGCGGGTTTAAGTGAACACCGACGGTCTGCTCACTAGTTATACCCCAGATAAACGTGTGAAAAGTCCATTCTCCTTCAATGCATTCATTCATACCATGCTTTCGCAAACTCATGGAAGTAAATGTTGTTACTTGGTGTATTGTTCTGATTCAGCATTCTTTGTGAATTATATGTTGTGCTTGCTGGGTTTCGACTCACTCTTGCTTTTATTTGTTTTAGGTGAATTCGGTGAAATTGCTAAGCGGGAGGGTGTAGTCCAAAGACGCTCCACACACTTGAATAAATCATTCATTCATTATGACACAATTTTAGTTTATTTGGTTTATTTGATTAAGTATTGAATTGTAATAAAAGTCACTTTGGATGTTCCTCCATTCCTTTATGGTCATTCCTTGTTTTATTACATTGAGGATCTGTTAGTTAATTCTAGATTGTTATCTTGATTATTCGATATTGTCTCTTATTGTGATATTATTTTTATTAATTGAGTAGTATGTCGTCCCATTAGGTGGCATCTTGGCTTCCGAATAGCCGGGGTGTTACAGAGGCGGTTAGTGTGAGAACAAAGTGATAAATGAATAATTTAATTTATCTCAAACTACTACATCCATTTCAATTAAAACGTATTAAGCTATTACACAAAGATGTATGGAACTAACAGAATAGCAAAGTTCAGTTAATGCTCCTCAAAATGAAGTGTCAACAAACAAATTTAGGTATCAAGCTGTACTAATTCCAGAACCTAGGCAACTAACATCAAGAAATACTACGATCACCAGAGTTGTACCGCTCAATATCTGATGAGCAGCATCTACAGAGGCTAAAAGAAAAAAAACACATTACATTTCAAGCAAAGCAGTTTTGACTGCCCTTCAAATAGTGCATGGTTGTCATTTGCACGCGGCCATTATCTAAAAAAAGCTAATCGATGAGGACTAGGAAACTCATGTTGTAGTTACAACTTGAAGGCCATCCTCCCATCCAAGATAAATTACATTAGAGTATCAGCTATCCTGCAAGAAATCCATGTATCATACATGAACAATATTCTAAATTTTGAGACTCACAAACTAAAAAAATTTAGGTAAAATTTATGTGTTGTTCCAGTGGACAAAAAGCCTTTTCATTTAGAGTTATTCAGTTGATAGAAACTCTAAAAAATAATTCAGGTAATATCTAGATTTCTTGTGACTAATAGGCAAAGATTGTCAATTATTCTATGAACTAAAATTTCAGAACGCAAAACAGTACCAATCATGATTCATGAGTAATGCATCAAAGGTACTGAAGCGTTCTCACCTCTGGTGTCGAATAAGCAATGGTACGAATGTTAGTTCGGTTGTTGTCAAGTAGGTTATATAGCATGTCGTTGCTTTGTTGCAACAGAAAATATTTCAGTTACGATATCATTCGCAATAACAAAAAGAAGAAGAAGAAGAAGAAGAAGAGAAAGTTGAGTTTGCCCATAACAGAATCCTTAACATAAATTCCTACCATTCCGAACCTATCTACCCTCTGTCCTCTCACTAACGATTTACATATTTACTTTTGAGTAGTTCTAGCTAAGAAAAATATATGGTCTGAATTCTTGAGAACTGAGAAGGAAAAAAAAACCATAGTAGTAAAGTGGAAGAACACATTGTTGATGTAACCAGCATAGTTGCTCCTATCTTTTTTTTGCAACGTAAAGTGACTTCTATGCAATCCATCGTAATTTTAAAAGAATCAAGACATCCTTATGTTCCAATGCATTGTCTACTATTGAGCATTCATTTGGAAAGAACCAACAAAAGCTCAATATTACATAAAGAGTAATCATGCATGCACAGATATTCACTATACGCTATTGAGGAATAACCATAAGAAGCATTAACTTTTCTGTCACAAACTCGTAATTCACTATACTCATTCTATCCTAATGATTATAGGCATTGAAAATTCTATTAATCTGGTAGGTCCTAGTGATTACATGCACTAAAAAATCTATTAATCTGGTAGGTTCTAGTCAGAAACAATAAGAATTCATCTTTCAAGTAAACAAAACAAATATGATAAGAACTGTCCAATGCTTAGTTCGGTCATTGGCAGTTATGGTTAGACATTGAATGGTACAGATGTAAAGCATTTAGCAATAATATTACACTTTGGTCATAGAATTAATAAAAAGATTCTTAGACCAAAAAAATATGTAGAGCAATAAAGTCAATTGGCTTATATGTCAAATGAGACAACATGAATTCTTGTGTCAAAGCACAAATAAAAGATATGGAAACACCCAAATAGTTATCCACCCTATGCCATACCTTGGATAACAACGCAAGACTTCTCGATTCTTTTCACCTATAAGCACAATATGGAAATCCATGAAAAGAAGATGTTTGCAGTTTGATACATGGGTAAACAAAGGAATATAGGTGATGTGTGTGTGGAAACACATTGAACACCTATTTTCTCCTATATCTGTATGCAAGGAACTATCTAATCATCTATTTTTCTATTTATATGCAATGCACCATCTGATCGTCTGATTTTACCTCCATCACTATTACTAATCTCAAACGAGACCATAGAGGCAGGATTTTCGCAACCGGAGAGGATATTCTCCTTCTAAAAATTGTATGTACTAGTAGAGGCGCAATTCAGAGGACAAACGAGAGTGCGTACCCTTTCTCGACGACCTCTGTTGACAACCTCGTCATCGGTATCGATGTTAAAGTTCCAGCGACTCAGCACCTATGAGGTGGCCTTGCTCATAATCAGAAGAACGATCCTCTAGAGCTTCTCAGCCTCGAGCCACTCTGCAGTTTTTAGCCACACAACAAATCAATGCGTAAGCAACATGGTGAGCTAATTGCAATATGCAACCGGTGCGGGAACTGAGGAGGAGAGGGAGATCTCAATGGGAATGAAGCTGAGAGTTGGGAGGTGATGTTGGCGATGAAGGCCTTGACCCCATTGTCCTGCATGAGCAGCATGGTGAGCCCATACTTCTTCACCTTAGCAAAGCTCTCCTCCGGGTACACCCGGCTGTTGTACAGGATGCTGCAACCACACAGCCCAAACACAAAAAAACACAAATCAATCAAAACCAGTTACTTTTCACTAATCCATTTCAAAGGAAATTAACACTCGACGCCGTCACTGTTCCCGGCCAGTGCACCCGCTCACCACGTAACCTGCGACCGAAGCATTCCATCAAACACCTATCGTGCAGAAGCATTCCATAAAACATCTATCGGATGAGCAATTAGGGAGGGGGAGGGGGGCCGTACGTACCGAAGAACTCTCTAACGATGGCGGTAGAGCCCCGCAACGTCATGATGCCCTTGTACGCCATCCTCGACGCCATCTCACCTCCTCCTCGCATGTTCGTTCATTAACCAGAACCGTTGCACATTTGCTCTAGTCGAGTTGGGTGGTTGCCAAGGTAGTTGATGGAGCATGGGAATTGGCGATCCTTTCATCCGGTGCTTGTAGTTGGAGTTGAGAAGCTTACAATGATCGTCGTCACTGTGATGCTAAGGGCGCCAGCACCGCGGCATGGCTGTGTCTTGGGAGCCACCGCTGAAGGAGAAGAGCATGTGGGCGTGGGTATAGATCGTAACCGGGGCCAAGGCGGGGGAGGAAAGCCAATTGGTAAGGGCATGCCAACTTGGTGTCATGGGATCCGGCCATCCCCAAGCGCGGCACCGTAGGATATGGCCTTTCCTCGGGCGCCCTATCACCGTTGTCTTCCTCTCTCGCTGTCCCCGGGCTTGGCACCACGGGATCCAGTGGGGGTGCAGATGAGAGGAGGAGAGGGGGCAGTGGTGGCGGGGGAAGGGGTGGAGACGGGACGGACTGGAGAGTGGGAGGCGAGCGACGCTGGTGGGGAGCGTGAGAGAGAGAGAGAGAGAGAGGAGGGAGGGCGGCAACATCTAGGGTGTGATTCCGGCATCAGATGTGAGAAGGAGTGGCGACGTGAATCCAGGGCGCGGCGGCGCGAGATGAGAGGAGGAGAGGGGGCGGTAGCGGCGGGAGAGGGGCGGAGACACGAGGAGAAGAGCGGGGGCGGAGGCGGGGATGGAGAGGAGAGTGGGTGGCAGGCGGCGTGGCTGGGGTGCGTGAGTGGGAGGTGGGTGTAGGCACAAGAGACGCTAGGGTTGCTGCTGTCTGAGAGACGCGATCCGGGCCGTCGGTGTCCTGATTGTCGATCCAATGGACACCGAAGACGGTGGGGAGGACGGACTACCACCGACTTTAATTTTTAAGTAGTAGAGATTAAAATGATAGAAAAAGAAGTCATCATGCTTCTCTCACGGAGTAGAGACGAAATTTTATCGGACCCCACTGATAGAACCAGTAACTTGCGGTTACCAGATATTTCGGCAAAATTTCGGATGAAAATTTTGTTTTCTTCATATGTAAAGACGAAATTTATCTAAATTTTGAATTAAAATTTGAATTTGGATGAAAATTAGATATATACATTTTTTTTTCTAGTATGAACATTTATCAGACCCCACCGATAGCGCCGGTTACTGGCGAAATTTTGCCGATAAAGTTTTCTATGGCTAGCACGTTGTTTACGCTCTTTTTATTGACTGCGATGGCGAACACACAAAATGTGATTTGTCAAAATAAATAATTAAATCCATCAAATGCAGGTATGACGGTGTTCAAAAAGAAAATTTGGCTCCCAATGCAGTACTTTGAGCGAGCGTGACGATGTAAGAACGGAAGAAGTTGAACAAGCCTGAAATACTGAACACCACCTGCAGCCTACATAGCCTGCAGTATGTAACTATATAGGCTCCCATGCACACATGCATCATTGGCAGAATCAAGGCAGTTTAATCCTAGCTTGGGACAAGTTTTGTTTTGTTTTGTTTTTTTTTTTGCAATGACTGGTAACGATAGGCCTTGCCTCTCGCTAGCCGCTAGTATATTCTATGGGTTGTATTTCTGCACGTACTGTCAATACTAAGGGGCAGTGGCGGACCATTAAAAAAATTTAAGTTAGGGCGGAGTGAATCATGACAAATATATAATAACAATGTAAATACACACTGTTTAAGCTACCAACATCTTGATAGTATATTGAAAGCAATTAAAAACTACGGTATTGGAAAGGATTGAGCAAAATTCCTAAATATCCGTATACCAAATTCTTGTTTACCTTTTTATTATCTTCGTATGCAAATTCATGTATGAGACATTGTAAACAAAAGTTAAAGGGTTTAAGTCAATCTTTAAGACTTCACCCTTAGCTCCTATTGCAAATTTTCATTTTTTAGAAATCAAAATAGCAATGACCCATTCTATTTTTTCTAGTTTCTATTACCTAATCGAGTATTAATTAACACTGGATTTCCATAACAGAAGAATAACAAAGGTCATTGCTTTCTGAAATCCACTCTATATTCGAATGAAATCCGGCCGACCCAACCCTGGTACATCCCAAATTGGAGCATGGAACTCATCTACATCGAACAAAATCACGGAAGACAGTAGATTGAAGGATGACAAGAACCTAACAACCCAAACATCTCCTCAAAATCTCAGCCTTTTCTAGGAAAAGAGACTTTTGAGTTTTCATGAGAAGAAGATAAGCATATATCGATGAATGGCACTACTGCGGGCCGAGCCGACCGACCTACGCACCTCCAGCGGCCTGAAGCCCCTCGTGGCCTCGAGGAGTCCTGGCCTACCGCCTGCACACTCACCCAAACGATGAGCCACCGCCCAAATGAGACTACGCCACCACTGGACAAGCAAGAGCAAAGTAAGCACCGCCACGGGTCGCCTCGCGCTTTGGCCCTCAAGTGCCTACGTCGCCTCGACAGCAGCACCGCCGCTTTGCCCTAGCTGCGTGGTCGCGCTAGGTTAGAAATTAGGGCAATATTGGAACTCTAGAAGAGGGATTGAGTGGCAAGGCACATTGATGTGCTGACTGGTGTGGGCCTTTGGGAGTTCTGGGCCTCCTCCGTCGCCAGATCGAGCTGCTGTCTTCGGTGGCTCACTACCGCTGGCGCCATGGAGGGAGGGAGGGGGAGGGGTTCTGCCAGTGCTAGCTACATCGGGCGATCGCCCATCCTTGCTCGATAGCTGGGACCGCTGCGGCACCCCGTGTAGTTACCCCAGGGATAATCACACTTAGGCATACAGATTACTATTTATTTGCTCAGTAGAACACTGCTTCAATGAATAGTAAACATTTACCAGAGTTAGCATAGCAGAACAATAAGATAGAAACTGTTCTTTATTACAACAGTAGCCACACAAGGCTAAGGTTCTGAATACAATTATTTAATTACAAAGGGGGATACATTCCCCGCGCTTGCCTGCTAGGGCCCTCCGACAGTCTACTCGTCCCACGAGTCGAATAGAGTGTCCACCTCGCCCTGCTCCTCGTTATCAACGCCCTCGTCACCAGTGGCCTCCTTGGTACCTGCAAATCCCTCATTCCACTCGGGATAACTCCCGGCCGGATTAGGATCTAAGAAAGGGGAGAGATAGCAAGAGTAGGTACTAGTGTACTCAACAAGCATGTAATAACAAAATGCACATGATGACTCCACCTCTTGTCCTTATCATATTCCTACATCTTGTCTTTCTCTGAAAATAATCATCAAGATTTATGTTGCAAGTTTATTTATGAAAAGACTACTTGTTATCCGACAAGAAGATAAACCCTTAGAGGATTACCGCAGCCTCCAATCCGGGAGAAAGGCATGAATTCATGATTTTGTTTAGCACCACGTAGGCTTGTACCACTTTACCTATAGCTACTCTGAGCTCTAATGACTCTGGGCCTCCCGTATTTCTTTTGATGCGGTTTCGAGATCAAAATACGAAATGTTTTTCAAGTTACATATTTATGTCTCCACCGATCACTTTTCGTTGGTGGCTTACCTCCACCGAGTTCCAGAAATGTTGGATGGGTCGTCTTTCTCTCCAGTTCCCAACACTCCACCGTACACTACTATCCTACCCTCTGCAGAGTACATAATTGCGTAACAAGGTAACCTTTTCCGCCGGTCGAAAACGGGAAAATGGTTGGAACTGAATTACGCTCCTTATCCAAGTAAGAATTTTGTTTGTCCTTGTATTATAACCATATGTAAAAGGATCCCGTCTCTTGCCTCTTCTCTTCCCTTGCTGAGGGTCCCTTTTACCAATCTTATTAACTTTCTTTCAGTACAACGACTTTCCTCTAGTTGTACGGCTCTTACTTTCTTCTCATCTTTCCTTCTTGCCTTCTTTAACCGAATTGGTTTTGAAATATAGTTTTTGATGCAATACATATATGATACAACAATACATGGTGTACATTTAATATAACTATATTTATGCTCAAAAGTAAGCTTGCCTTCGTCGTCGTAGTAAAAAGCGGTGTCAAGGTACTTCGGACCGACTAATCCTACCTGCGTTGGATCGGCCTCTGCAATTATACGGTAGACGCACATAATACGTAGATAAATACTTAGTTGCTTTTGGTGCTAGTATAATTTTATGGGTCAGTTGGTTCTTTTAGTTGACAGATTTTAATTTAATAACATTTCGTGGATCCCCGATATGTTAGCACTCCCTAACTGCAGTGATTCTAGTGTCTAATGGCTCTGGGACCGAGGTTGCCGAAACTCACTTTTTATCGTACGAAAATAAAATACTACTCGCACTCGCTCATGCAGATATGCCTAATCGATTTTATTTAAGTGTATACACAATTATTTACTTCTCTAAATAGACTCGGGTAAATTTATTTAATTATTTTAACCTAATTAAATTATTTCTAACGCATCAGGCTATCTATTTATTTTAGCGGTTCATACGTGTGATTAATTTATTTTAAAAGTCTGAGATTAAAATTTTACACCTTTTCCTATTTTTATTCTGATCGGTCTATCTACTATTATATACCTGTACGGAGTTTATAAATCCATTGTTCGAGTGATTCGCCCGAAACTCGCAAGTAATGCATGAAATGATTTATCTAGCGAAATGGCGATTTTATTATATTTATTTTACCTTTTTTCTACACTTTTGTTTTTTTGTCTATCGGTCTACTGCTTAATATTCTAACACAGAGTAAAATTCCATACTTCTAGCGATTCGTCCGGAACTTACATGTTTGCTAGGTACGCATCCGGTCTTTTTATTAATAATTTTTATTTTATTTTGTCTTAGTTCATTTCTTTATTTATCTGTCTGGTCTGCAACTATTTATTGGCACGCGGTTAGCAAGATTTATTCGGTCTAGCGAATTCACCGCCGACGGGCATTAATACCGGAGTTTCTACTGCTAATTTGTTACTACTAATCCTTACCGGATTTTATTTAACTACCCTTTTCCCTGATTACTAATTTCTACCCTTATTTTCCCTAATCTCTCCCACCAAACTCTTCCCTAATCTTTATTCCCTTTTCTCTCTCCTACCCTGTCCATTCTGCTGTGACAACCTTGGCCACTAATTTATTGCCTCGCTTTCCCCAATCTCTCTTTTTTTATCCACTCACGGCCGATCTTCCATTCCTTTCCTTCTTGCTTCTTCTTTCTCCTCACTTCCCAATCCCATGGTGATTTGCTTCTCTCGGCCGAATGTTTGCTCACGGAGTTCCCTGGCCCGGCTCTGGCTCCCTCCTACTACCGACGTCGTCCCAGCCTCTTCTCCCTGCGCCACCACAGGTATATTCATGCTTGATGTTCATGCATGAATAATGGTGATGGAGCGGGCTCTACTGCCATGGTTGCTGCGTGCTGAGGTACTATTGCTACACCTTTTCTCTTTCACTCTGCTTCCCCCCTTGCTCTGAGATGGATAGATACTGAGGGCTATGGATCTAGCGGGCTTATCGTGGCATGAGCACTTTCCGTGCGTTCTTGCTCATACGGTGAGTTCATTTTTTTGACAAGAAGGCCAGTGGGAAAATGGTGGGTTTACCTGATTGGGCTTGGTTGATCTGGAAGAGAAAGGCAGTGGGGTGATGGTTCTGGAGCTTGGTCGGTTGCTCTCCTTATGGCTTCAGGTTCTCGTCATCGTGGTCGTCTACTGGCTGCCTTGGTCGTCCCTTGTCTTCTCTTCTCTTGTGGCTGCGAATGCTTGGCCTGCTTGGCCAGCGGAATGAACTTCTGAGGGGCTGGCTTCGGCTGGCAGATGGTTGGCATTGAGCCGGCTTTGCTGTGCTTGATATCTTTGGGGTGCCTGGTGAATGCGTCTTTTGAGGGGGGGAATGAATCAGTGAGGGCGGGCTCTTATCCTCTGCTCTCACATTCTAATATTGGATTGGGTAATGGTCTAAAGGTGGGTTTCAAGACGGTTTTCGGATGTTTCTTCGGATGAAGGTAAGTCGGTAAAACGTGAGTATTGGATTTTAACATCACCGGGTGATGAGATCCATAGAAGGTGACATGGTGCCACTTCCTTAGGGTGGTCGGGGAGTCTTAGTGACCTTTGTAAAATCTAACGGTAATATTCTCTTTGCTCTAATCCTCCTTTTAATAATACCATGCTTACTACTATCTATGCCACTACCTTAGGATTGCAAGTCCTCAGTATTCATCCTCAGTATTTGTTAACAATATTCGTGAATTATTATGATTATGAATAGTATATAACTTAATTACAGGTTGGTGAAACCAATATTACGATCGGTTTGTGTAACAGTAGTTGTTTATCCTACTCGGTACTCGCTATATTTATTGCTAAATTTGCTTCAAAAGTAACTAATATTTTCCCTAGACGTTCTGAGCCATAACCATATAAGGAAAAAAATTTATCGCCCCAGACAGTTCCACCCGAAGGGAACACTTCTATACGGCCTCATGTTTACACCGCCATAACTCTGAGGGGGAATTTACATAACAGAACTACCGTATGAGGTTTCTCCTATATGGTCCCCAGTATAAAACCTTTCCTCATATGAATATGCAAAAAAAATCTACGGGATAAAGAAAACTACTTCATTTCTACAAATATAGCGTACATATGGTTTTCCCTTTCAGAAAATCCGACTACAACAAAAACAGAACTTTACCTCACGTAGATAATATTACAAACGTGGCTGGGATATTTTACAGTGGTTTCTTTCTCTTAAATACACTAGAGAAAGATTAGGTTTAGTGACTAATTACATATGCTTTAGTGGCTAAAGTGGATCTTAGAGGTAGGTATATGTCCATTTCATGGAATAGAGATCACACTTTCTCCTCCAGGAAAAGATTTGTGGCTATTCCTGTAGGATGAAAGCTATCTTTCTAAGTGTGTTTCTCTTTTGCTCGTGGTTTTCTTGCTTTGCTTCTAGGTGTTGCTTCTTGTTCTTTCTCTTGTTGTCTCCTCCTATCTTTTGAAGTCTGCTTTCCTTTTTATAGTGCCGAGAGGGTGGATAACTTTTATCGATGCTTCTTCCTCTTTGCATTCGTGGTTGGAACATTGTAGCATATAGTCTTCTTAGTCATAATAGATTCTTGAAGTCTTCGTCCTAAGAAGACGTCCTAAGAAGAATATATACCACAATGTTCTAATCACAATGAAAGAAACTATTATATTGAGCCACAATGTCCACATATTTGCCTTTCAGCAAAATATCCCATGAAATACTTACATCCAGACTAAGCTTCAAGACCAATCAAACTCTATCTTGCTTAGGCCCAGATATCTTAGAAATTGTTTGGAAAAAATATCAAGAGAGATAAATGAGGGTATTCTTAGACCTCCAAGAGTATTTCCTTGGATTATATGAGGAGAAAAGATATAACCCTAGTATCAAAATCAATATTCTCAATTTTCCACTTCTTCATATTGACGGCAACATTTTCTTCCATCAACACCACAAATTTATAATATTAAGAGCAGAAGTAGATCTCAAATTCTTCCAAAAAATACAAACAAAATCTCAAGAAAATATCTCTCTACAAGGTCTTATAGACCATGGCCTAGTCCATGTCATTTATGGCACTCTAGACCAAATTCTTCAATTAGACATTGGGATAGCAGTTAAAGAAGCCTGGAAAAGAGTATCTTCCCATAGGAGAAGATACAAAATCATATTCTACTCCATACCTCCAAAATTCACATTACCATTAAGATCTGCTATGCACGATATCTACATTCTCAAAGGTTGTTTCAACTTCTTCGACAGAAGAATGACTGGAGTTCTATCAGAAGATCAAAGGATACTCTTTTCTCAAAATATAAATCATGACAATTGGCGATGGTTTAAGGAAGCCATGGAGATTAGAGAAAGCATTCTTCTTGACACCACACGTCAAATGATCTTCCAGAATCGCATTATAAAAATATGGTGTGGTAGAGAAAATGAGCTTTTATATAAAGGTGTTGGACGCCTAATTAAACCAGATTATAGCGAAGACACCTTAATCAGAGAAGATTATAAAAGAATGCTGGATTGGTATTGGCTAGTGCAACCCGATGAAATTGAGGGAACAATCTTTGCGCCAATGATTGTAGATAAAGATAACGAGTAAAAAAAACTTTCATCATTATTGGTGAGTAGAGACAAGCAAAAAGATTTCATCATCGACAAAGAAGAATGATGACAGAAATCTATCATCTTCAACAAGAAAGATATCTGCAGAAGAATATTATCTTCGACAAGAATATCTGCAAGGATAATAATGGAGTACTATCTACTGCTGCAAAAATTATTCGGTCAAGAATCCATCTTGACCTGCAAGACTTCAAAAATTCATCATGATCTAGAAGACGACGCACAGACACAAATATTATCTGGTCAAAAGGAGTCATCATAGCTTTGAAGACTTCATGGCATACAAATCCATACACGTATGCACATCTAAAGAAGCATCGAGATGCTCATCCACCCTATAAAAGGAAGTGCATACTACACGCGAGGAAGGAGACACTAACACCAGAACTAAAAAAGGAACGAGAAGCAAAAGAAGGAAGAAAGAAAGCCTTAGTAGCCACTCCATTCCTAGAAGTGTAGACTTCATAGCTAGAAGCTCCACTTCCGGGAAGATAAGGTTGCTTTCTATTCCATAAAAGTAACTTCTACCAACCCTAAAGTACTTGCTTAGCCACTAAACCATATGTAATTAGCCACTTAGCGCGAACTTTCTCTAAGTATGTTTAAAAGAAAGGAACCACTGTAAAATATCACGACCAGTGAGGTCGTCTTCTTCGTATTCACCAATCTATAGTAAGTACCTGAAGAGATCCAGAGTTGCTGGAATTCTCAGGTACGCTTCGCAGAGATAGACGAAGATGCCGAGGTTGGCTATGGCGTTGGGGGCCAGATTGATCAGTTCTACTCTATAATACTCCAAAACTTGGGAAAGAAAGGGGTGAAATGGAAGTCTGAAGCCGCATTCGATATATGCGAGAAATACCGGAATTTATCCATCCTCGCCGCTTGGAGAATGTTCCCCAAATGCTGATCTCTATAAGATCATATTTCTGTCGGGTAGTAGCCCAACCTTTTCCAAACCTTCAAGTTTCTTCTCACTCAGATCGGAGATCGACCAGTTGGTGATAAGATTCGACATGGTGATTTCTTTCGGGTGAAGAATTCAAAGGTGATCAGAGATGGTTTCTTGGAAGATGAAGAGGAAAGTAAAGGCGAGAAACCCTAACACCCAGCTGTTAAGGGGCCTTTTATAGCCACAACATCAGAATCGCCTGGGAAAAGTCCAATGGACAAAAATCCCTTTAACCAATGGACAAAGAGTTCTTTCAACTTCCAAAGGCAATTTCTCAACTTTAAAAATGAATACTGACCACCTCGAATACCACAACATTTAATGAGGGTCGCCTGATACGACAGACGGAGTAAGCGCCTATACGACCAATTCATTTAAAGTTCGGGGGCTAGCTGATGAGGATTAAAATCTCTATTTATTATTTAATAGATAAATGACCATATGTCTTCGTGGTCGTAACCCCTAAGGCTAACGACCTCACTGGTCGTGAGGATTCCAGAGGTTACACAATATCTAACCTGGTCGGAGAAGGTTCCTAACCTTATCTCCGATCAGTCAAAAGCTCACAAAGCCTTTGAACTAGTATCTGAATCTAGCGCTAGATATATCCTCTACCGTGTGAAGAATGGAACACGTGCTATATATTCTATACCACGCGACGATACGTAACTCTAAGACACATGAATATGGTCAAATGGCTCACTGACATATAACCGTACAACAGTTGACACATTGTCAACTGACGCCTCTCTTCGACTGCACGCATCGCTTCATTAAACAAAGCGCCTCTTCCAGACAATCGCCAACTCTTCATCAACTACATAAGGAGGATCACAGATCGGGCTGGAGAAGCGGAACAGGGAAGATAGATTGGGAAACACTCTCAGAAGAGCACTGTATTTTCGAATTAGTCTCCAGTCTAGGTTACATACACCCATTGTAATAGCCAGTTCATATCAATAAAGAGCAGTCTCATTACTTTCCAGGATATACGTGTCATTTTCCTCTTTCTCTTCATATATTCATAAGATCGGCGATTTGATCGTCGACAGTACTCACCATATTTATTGCTAAATTTACTTCAAAAATAACTAATCTTTTCCCTAGACGTTATAAGCCATAACCATATAAGGAAATTTTTATCATCGCCCCACGCAGTTCCACCCAAAGGGAACACTTCTCTACTGCCTGTTGTTCACACCGCCTTAACTCTTGAGTGGGAATTTACAGAACTATCGCCTGAGGTTTCTCCTGTAGGGTCCCTATCATAAAACATTTCCTCATATGAATATGCCAAAGAAAATCTACGGGATAAAGAAAAACTACTTTATTTCCACAAATCTAACGTACATATGGCTTTTCCTTTCGGAAACCCGACTACAACAAAAACAGAACTTTACCTTAAGTAAATAACATTACACCCGTGGCTTGTATATTTTACAGTGGTTCCTTTCTCGTAAACACACTTAGAGAAAGTTTAGGCTAAGTGGCTAATTACATATGGTTTAGTGGCTAAGTAAGTACATTAGAGTTGGTAGAAGTCACTTTCATGGAATAGAAAACAACCTTATCTTCCAAGAAGTGGAGCTTCTAACTATGAAGTTTACACTTCTAGGAATGAAGTGGCTACTAAGGCTTTCTTTCTTCCTTCTTTTGCTTCTCGTTCCTTTTTTAGTTCTGGTGTTGGTGCCTCCTCTTCTCGTGTGTAGTATGCACTTTCTTTTATAGGGTGGATGAGCATCTCGATGCTTCTTTAGATGTGCATACGTGTATGGATTTGTATGCTATGAAGTCTTCAAGGCTATGATGACTCCTTTTGACCAGATAATATTTGTGTCTGTGCGTCGTCTTCTAGATCATGATGAATTTTTGATGTTTTGCAGGTCATGATGGATTCTTGACCGAATAATTTTACAGCAGTAGATAGTACTCCATTATTGTCCTTGCAGATATTCTTGTCGAAGATAATATTGCTCTGCAGATATCTTTCTTGTTGAAGATGATAGATTTCTGTCGTCATTCTTCTTTGTCGAGGATGAAATCTTTTTGCTTGTCTCTACTCACCAATAATGATGAAAGTTTTTTTACTCGCTATCTTCATCTACGATCATTGGCGCAGAGACTGTTCCCTCAACTTCATCGGGTTGGATCATCATATGATAACCTAATATTTGCTTGTATTCCTTTCTGATGGAAGTATCTTCACTATAATCTGGTTTTATTATTCTTCCGATGCTGTTGTATAGAATTCCCTTGTAGCCACCAGACCATATCTTCATTATTTTGTTCTGAAAAACCATTTGATATGCCATATCTGAGAAGATACTTTCTATAATTTATGTGGCTTCTATGAAAGATCTCCAATTATCATGATTGGTGTTTTGGGAAAAGCGGATTTTCTGTTCTTCTGTTAACACACCAATCCAGCTTCTATGCATGAAGTTGAAACACCCGTTGAGAATATGAACATCATGTATTGCCGGTCGTAGTGGTAATATGAACTTTGGAGGAATAGAATAGAAATTAATTTTGTATCTATTCTTAAGAGGGCATAATCTCTTGCAAGCTTCTTTGATTGCAATCCCAAGGTCTGATTGGAGAATTTGATCTAGTGTGCCATAAATGACATAGACTAGACCCTGATCTATGTTGCTTTGTAGAGAAATTTGTTTGTGGGTTTCTGTATGTATTGTTTGGAAAGATTTGAGGTCTATCCTAGCTTTTAGTATTATGTATTCATGGTATAGCTTGTAGATCATGTGGTCATCAAGGTGGAGAATTTGCAAAGTATGAATGCTAATATTAATGCTGGGATTAATTTCTCTTCCTTCATATAGGTCAAGGAAATATTTTTGGAGGTCTAAAAATACACTCATTTGTCTCTCTTGGAATTTTTTCTAAACAATTTCTAAGATATTTGGGCCTAAACAGGATAGAGTTTGATTGGTCTTGAAGCTTAGTCTGGATGTAAGTATTTCATGGGATGTTTTGCTGAAAGGCAAATATGTGGAGACTCTCTCTGTATTTGTGGCTACAAATATTATATTCGGCTCTAAATTCTTTTAATATATCTTATTTCATATCATTTCTCAATTTTGGAGATATATTCTTAAATTTTTCATTTATCTTTAAATCTATATATGATTTGTCTAAGGGGTTTATCCCTTTGACTGAATATGCATATCCTTTGGATGTTCTTCTTATGTATTTCCCAAAGGTAAAGACTCTGAGAGCTTCTTATTTTTTTTCTGTAATTTTGAATATAAGTTTTAGCAGCTGGCTCAATATAATAGTTTATTCCTATATTATTTCTAGCTTGAGCCAATGCTTCATTAATATTAGAAATTTTTTTGCAAGATATTCCTTCTGTTAGTGTTGAAATTATATTTTGGGACACTATTTCTTCATATGAAATATGTACTCATGTCATTCTTCCTTTAAATATCACATATAAAGGTTTTATATCTATAATTTCAGAATATTCTGGAATTTCAAGGTATTTTGAAGTTGATATTGTCTTCTTCATACTTGCAAAATAAGTAGCCAAAATAACAAGTTAGCCATTATCTTAGAAATTCATGGATATTTTATTATCTTACATTCTTTGAATAATTCTTTCTAGATCCCTTCTATATTTGAACTAAGCTCATCTTTTATTTTAGAGTGTATGATGAGATTTTGTTTACTATGAATTGTTGGACAAACACTTATTTGGATTTGAATGCGGAAAATGTGGAGGTGTCTGACCACACACACACACACACACACACACACACACACACACACACATATATTTAATCTGATACCAGAAAGAGGTTTATTAAGGTAAATGAACAGAAAAACTTGGTAATAAATAAAGAGATATAATTCAAGAATAAAATTGGTAACTGTACGTATTTGTGAATATATAAGACTTTATAATCAAATTGCATTCGCAAATATATATGATATCAAGATTAATTTTTACTAGAAATATTAGTGAGATTACTATTTGATGAATAATATTTAGATTAGTATTTGAATAGTATTTGGTTGGTGGTTACTATTTAGTAAATAGTATTTTTATTGGTATGGGTCATATTCTGGTTACTGGTATGGGTCATAACTTTTATCAGGATCTTGCAGGTTGGAGAAACCAATATTACGGCCGGTTGTGCAGCAATGATTGTGATGTCCTACTCGGTACTCACCATATTTATTGCTAATTTGATTTAGAAGTAACTAATCTTTCCATAGGCGTTCTTAGTCAAAATCATATGAGATAATTTTTTATCGTCACCCCAGACAGTTCCACCCGAAGGGAACACTTCTCTACGGCTTCAACGTTCACACCACCCTACTCAAGGGGGAATGTACAAAACCGTTGATTATTGAGGTTTCTCCTATAGAGTTCTTAGCATAAAACCTTACCTCATACGAGTATGCTAAAGAAAGTTTGAGGGATTTTCAAAGAAAAACTACTCCATTTCCACAAAATAACGTACTTATGGTTTTCTCTTTCGGAAAACCCGACTATTAAAGTAAAGACATAAACGTAACTTACACTAATAATATTACAAACTTGGATGAAATATCTTACAGTGTAGTTCTTTCTCTTACTACTACGGAGAAAGATTAAGCTTAGTGGCTAATACATATGCTTATTTACTGGCTAATTATGCTTTAGTGGTAGGTAGCTATCGCTTTCGCGATTAGACTTCTCTAATGGCTAAGTTGCTTTGTGTTTTTTTGGTTTTTCGATGCTTGTGTTTTTTCCCATGCTTTCTCCTCTTCTGATGTCCTCCTTTTATAGCAGCGGGAGGAGCTTGATGAGGCTTCTTCTCGACTCTTCTTCTCTTTAATTCAAACGGCTAGTGTAGGCTTTCATTGCTTCAGGATAGGGATGCGTGTATATCCTTTTTGAAAAGATTATGCCACGATGCCTTCTTCTGGTGGCTTCCGGTGTCTCTTTTGACCAGGTAATATTCTATCTGCAATAGTAGATAGTACTCCATAATTGTCTTTCCGATTATTCTTCTTGTTGGAGATGATTTGTAGCAATAACTATTGCTATCATCATCCACTATTATTGATGCGAAGGTTGGTCCTTCATTCTCATTTTATGCCAATATATTATTTGCTGATATTCTTTTGGTATATATGAGCTATAAATATTATTTTGATGTATGTATGAACCGAGTATATTCTTTTGGTGTATGTCTGAGCTGGAAATATTATTCTGATGTATGTATGAGTTGGATATATTCTTTTGGTGTATGTATGAGTTGACTTCAATATATTCTTTATTTTACATTTTGCCTATGTCCGGCAATATCCATAGTGTCTATATCTGACAATGATATTTCAAAATTTTCATCAATTGCTCTTTTAATATCTTCAAACTTTTCGTTCATTTCTTTCTTTTTTAGATCATTTAGAATTTCTTCTTTATATGTAAACTTTTTTAATGTATCTTCTTCTTTTATATTTACTAAGGGTAAATACTATGAAGATTTCTTATTTTTTTTGATTTTCTATATTTCTGAATATAATCTTTAGCAGCTGGTTCCGTATAATAATTTATCCCTAATATTTTTCTAGCTTGGGTTAATGCTTCGTCAATATTTGTATATTTTTTCAAGATATTCATTTTGATAATTTTCAATTTATTTTTTGAGTCTCTATTTCTTCATATATATATATATATATATATATATATATATATATATATATATATATATATATATTCCTTTCATTTTTCCTTAAAATACCCCACCTGGCAGGAATAGAATTGAAGCCTTTATAACAAAGATAAAACGAAGCCTTTATACATGGTATTTTGAGGAATAGAATTGAAGCATATTTCCTGATAATTATAGAATTAAAGCCTTTATATGTGGTATTTTAAGGAAAAATGTCATGAATATATATATCATTTGAAGAAATAGTGGCTCAAAAAATATATTCAAAATTATCAGGAGGAATATCTTGGAAGAAATATGCAAATATTGATGAAGCATTAACCCAAGCTAGAAAAATATTAGGAATAAATTATTATATGGAAACGAGCTGCTAAAGATTATATTCAGAAATATGGAAAATAAAAAAAAGAAACCTCAGAGTCTTTACCCTTAGCAAATATAAAAGAAGAAGAGACATAAAAAAAAGTTTACATATAAAGAATGTTTAGTAAAAGGGATTAATCCTTCAGAAACATCATATATAGACCGGAAAATAGATGAAAGAATTGAAACTATATCTCCACGATGGAAAAAAGATATAAATGAAGAAATTCTATATGATCTAAAAAAAAGAAATGAACGATAAGTTTGAAGATATGAAAAGAGCACTTGATGAAAAATTTGAAATATCATTGTTAGATATAAACACTATGGATATTGCCGGACATGGGCAAAATCCAAAATAAATAATATACTGAAAGCCAGCTCATACATACACTAAAAAAATATATCCAGCTCATACATACATCAGAATAATATTTCCAGATCATACATATACCAAAAGAATATCAGCAAATAATAGAATGGTATAAAATGAGAATGAAGGAACATCCTCTACATCAACAATAGTGGATGATGGTAGCAATAGTTATTGCTACGAATCATCTCCGATAAGAAGAATAATCGCAAGCACAATTATGGAGTACTATCTACTATTGTAGATAGAATATTGTCTGATCAAAAGAGACACCAGAAGCCACCAGAAGAAGGCATTGTGGCATAACCTTTTCAGAAAGGATATACACGCATGCATCCCTATCCTGAAGCAATGAAAGTCTACGACTAGCCATTTGAATCAAAGAGAAGAAGAGTCGAGAGGAAGACTCATCAAGCTCCTCCCGCTGCTATAAAAGGAGGACATTAGAAGAGGAGAAAGCATGGGAAAAAAACACAAGCATCGAAAAACCACAAAAACACAAAGCAACTTAGCCATTAGAGAAGTCTAATCACGAAAGCGATAGCTACCTACCACTAAAGCATAATTAGCCAGTAAATAAGCATATGTATTAGCCACTAAGCTTAATCTTTCTCCGTAGTAGTAAGAGAAAGAACTCCACTGTAAGATATTTCATCCAGGTCTGTAATATTATTAGTGTAGGGTAAGTTTTACACTAAGTTTCTGTCTTTACTTTAATAGTCGGGTTTCCCGAAAGGAAAAACCATATGTACGCTATTTTGTGAAAATGAAGTAGTTTTTCTCTGAAAATCCCTCAGACTTTCTTTAGCATACTCGTATGAGGTAAGGTTTTATGCTAAGGATCTCATAGGAGAAACCTCGATAATTAGCGGTTCTGTAAATTCCCCCCATGAGTAGGGTGGTGTGAACGTTGAGGCTGTAGAGAAGTATTCCCTTCGGTTGGAACTGACTGGGGTGACGATAAAAAATATCTCATATGATTATGACTAAGAACGCTTAGAGAAAGATTAGTTACTTTTGAAGTTAATTAGTAATAAATATGGTGAGTACAGAGTAGGACATCAGAATCACTGCTGCACAACCGGCTGTAATATTGGTTTCGCAAATCTGCAAGATCCTGATTAAAGTTATTTTTAAATTTTTATTCATAGAATATTATTCACCAAACAGTAACCAAAATACGACCCATACTAATAAACACTATTCACTAAATAGTAATCACGAACCTAATACTATTCATATAGTAATTTATTTCAGGTAAAAATTAATTTTGATACCATATATATTTACGAATACAATTTGATTATAAAGTCTTATATGTTCACAAATACGTACAATTACCAATTTTATTCTTGAATTATATCTCTTTATTTATTAGCAAGTTTTTCTATTCATTTACTCTTAACAAACCTCTTTCTGGTGTTAATTTATCCTGAAATCAAATATCGTAATAGCCTCAGAGGCAAACCTCCTTTTGGTATCACACACACACACACACACACACACACACACACACACACACACACATATATATATATATATATATATATATATATATATATATATATAATCCTTGTAATTAATCCAGTGATTGCATTATTGTTTTATTTCTGCTTGCATGAATTCTTGTAAATAAACCTGAGTTCGTAATATTTTACTTTTGCTTGGAATGATTTTTTGTAATTTATTTGAGAATGAACCAGTTGTTTGCACTATTGCTTTTAAATTCATTTTGCAATTTCGTTAGATGAATTCTTTTATTCTTTTATGGATAATGAAATATTGGAATCGACGTTGAGTTACAATGATGATGAATTATTCTTGTGGGAAAATTTTACACTAAAATTTCTGTTGTTGAATTCTAATAATATTATTTATATGGAATTGCTTCGCGATGTGTTTGTTATCAACTGATTAATGTTGTCTTTGCTTTTTTTTATTGCTAATTATATATTAGCGTTATTTAGATTAGTTTAATTTTTCTGGGTTCTCACAACTACCCCTGTTAAGGGGCGAATCCACTAGAAGCTTCGTCAGGCTCCAACCCACCCTCTACGTCGACGTCGGTACCCCTAAACCTTAGGCGACCATGGCCGAGGGTGTGAGCTGCCATTTGCAGAAGGAGGAAGAAAAGTCTGGCTGGGGAAAGGATTTGTCGGCCTTTGCCGAAGCCCACATGGCCCAATTACAGCCTCACTGCCTGACATCCACACCACGTCTTGACCACACGTTCCCCATTCCAAATTTCCAATCGATCGAGACTAAGGAGAGGAGACGCACTCGAGGCGGCGAGACCCACACCAAGTGACAAGGAAGGCGGGTCCAGATCCTCCAACACCCGACTTCCTCTGAGCGCTTGGTGGATTCGCCTCAAGCGCGGTTGTAATACCTCGAATTTAATCGTAATTAGACAAATTAGTCGGAAAAGAAAGAACAATAAAAAAGGGAAAATTCTTAAAAAAAGGGGGATTTCGCATATTTTCGCCAACCTGGGCCGCGGCCCAGGAGGTCAAAGGGGGGAGGCCGGCCTAGGAGGGGGGGGGGGGCGGCCAAGAGAGGGGGGCGCCCCAACCCTTGCCGCCCCCACTCTCCTCTCTTCCCCCAATAGCCGCCACCACCTCTCCCCCATTGCACCTCCCCTGCGCCATCACCTCCCCAGCAGCACCACCTCCCTCCCCGGCGAATCTCCTTGCTGCGGTCCATTGGAGGAAAGGCAAGGAGACCACCGTTGGAGGGCCGGCCAAGTGGAGGTAGCAGATCGGTTTTGTTCAGCGTTGTTGCTCGTCAGCTTTGGGTAAGATATATACGTTTTCTGATATGACCACCTCTTACAAATTTCTAGCCCTCGGTTTTAGCTTTCTTTAGGCACCGAGATCACCTGATTTGGACTTACGGTTTAGGAGTTATGGTAGTTTTACCGCGACTGTCCGGGAGAGCTGACGAGAATTGACAGATTGTCTTGTCTGGCCATTATGAATTATTTAGAGGTCGAATCAGAAAGGCCACTCAAAATGAATATTGTAGAGAATGCAGTAGGATTTTCAAGTTGGTAAAGAACACAATTTTTAGAGTTGGCAATCAGAAGTTATGGAAATTTTACCGTCGCTGTTTCACTGACTGTTAGATTGCAGAGACAGAAACTTTACCTGAATATAAGAATTAGTAGGAAGCCGAATTAGGGGACTTGCCCAACTAGACTATTGTAGCTGATTTTGTCGTGATTCCAGAGAGTCCAAGGTCACCCCGTTTCGAGTTGCATAGTAAAAGTTATGTTATTGTTAGCGCTGCTATTCCGTAGTCCTTTCTGCTAGACTGTCGGAAGGTGGAGCAAAACCTGTATTCGAACCCTAGGTCTTGAGGAGTTGGGTTAACGGGCGTAAACAGAGTCCACTTTTCAAACAGATTTACTATTAGCGCTATTCTTGTGTAGGAGGCGGAGTCCCGGAGTAGAGGCACCATCTTTACTTCTTCGCGCGCCGTAGCGAAAAAAGTAAGTACAATTTTAGTACGATATTGTGTGTTTGGCAATATGGTTGATTTGATGCGTGTTTAATATGATTATACGTGATGAAAGTGTTTATTTCACATTGTTTATATGATGATCGATAATTGATAATTCTTATGAGAACATATTGTGGATTGTCCATGTCATTTCATATCAATCATGCATGTTGGCATGAGATACCCACGTGAGTGGGCATTGAGATCCCCATATGTAAGATATGGGCAATGGGTCCCCGCATTTGATAATGTGGGCATGAGTGAACACCGACGGGTGTAACACTCCGCAATACCAGTATATGCAAAAGAGAAAAGAAAAGTGCATTTGAGCAATTTGCATAGTATGAGCATTTGAAATGTTTATTATTGAGAATTGTGGTTGGATAATGATGGTTACAGTTGTTTATGTTATTGTCTTGCTAAATGTACTTTGCTGAGTCTTGGACTTACTCTTGCTGTTACTGTGTTTTTAGGTATCCCGTTTGTGGACGACATGCATGGGAGGGAGTAGATTTATGCTTGGATGCACATTGGCACAAACCAGTTCTCCATTGAATAAACAAATTGAATGATAGTTTAGAATTTGAGTAAACCGCTTAAGATTTCTTATATTTATGCTTTAAGCCTTGGATAATTTTTATGGACATGCTTTAGATTGTGCGTTTGGATAATTGTTTATTCCTATTGTTAGCTGTGCAAACCCCCGGTATGGTTAGTTATTCAAAGTAGAATCTACCGAAAGTTAGCAAAATGTCTTAGCTTAATTTATATTTATGTTAGTGTGGTAGCATTCCAGGCTCAGGTTGGGCTGTGGTGTTATAGTTGGTATCAGAGCGGGCTTTAGGTCCGTGGTGAATAGGTTAGTAACTTAAATAACTTGATTTGCTAAAATCTGTTAATGGTAAATTAACTTAAAATTTAACACACTGTGCACAGTAGGTGGGAATGGGAAAAATCATTGCATCTGCGCTTCTGATAGAATTGTTTCATTGAGATGGATGTACTGGGTTGTTATGGTATTGTGTTTGTTTGCCATAATGTTAAGTGGATAGTTTTTTTTATTCTTTGAAATTCAGAATGGCGAGAGGTAGAGGGCGTGGACGTGGTGCGGGCCGTGGTCGTGGGCGTGGTTCGGTTGCATCCTCATCCCCGATCAAGAGGTCATATGGGTGGCCGAGGAGGTTGCATCCGCCGCTGCTCGCTTGTCGATGCCTAGGCCGTGGTCACCGCTTTACTTCAGAACTTCAGAGAGGTTCAGCAGCCGTCAACAAAGTGTGCGGCTCCTCGCTATGGGTGCACCTGTTGTCGCCCGATGGTCGCACTGGCCTCCGAGGTTAGAATGAGCCTCGCTATGGGTGCACCTGTTCGCCCCGATGGTCGCACCGGCCCTCCGGAGGCTAGAATGAGCCTCCGGAGTGGATGCCCTTCGCCTCGACACCTTTGATGGAGCGGGTACTCGGTACAAGCAAACCGATCCGCCGGTACATGGAGAGGCAGTTTGGTGCATTGGAGATGACTTCAGCGCAGAAGGCGCGCTTCGTGGCTTTTCAACTGAAGGGCCAAGCGGATATCTGGTGGGAGGGAGTCCTATCAGCCAGGACTCCACTGTAGGGACTGGTTACTTGGGATGATTTCTTGGAGCAGTTCAGGGCTAAGTTTTATCATGATTCTTTCCTTGAGAGGATGGAACATTCCCTAACGGCCTTAGTTTAGGGGAAGCTGTCCGTAGCGGACTATGAGGCGGGATTCAATAACTTAGTACGCTTTGTGCCAGCTATGGCTCGCAATGACCGAGAAAAGGCAAAGAGGTTTCGTAGGGGACTGAACCCTGAGTATCGCCACGTCCTGGGAGCGACCAACTTGCTTGACTTCAACGGTGTGGCCGATCAGGCCAAGGGTATGGAGTTGGAGCGGGAACTTACTAGGGAGAGGCAGACTCCTACCGCTTACCTCTCACCGAGGATCACCAATGGGCACAAGAGGAGCTTCGGTGGTGGAGGTGGGTTTTCACAGCGACCCGCTTCCAAGAGATTTCAGGGAGGTCAGCGCTCGCAGCGGCCTGCGCATTCTGGCCAGCAGAGGCATCTCGCTTCTCCTGCCCAGCATACTACTTCGCCAGCTTTGCGCCCAGTTACATGCCAGGGAATGATATGCTTCAAGTGTGGTGACAATCACCACGCCTCTGAGTGTTCCTTCACGGATTATCGCCATTGTGGCGGTCAAAGCACAATATGATAGTGTGCGTGAAGAACCCAGGCGGCATCATCAAATGGGAGTCCGCTTCGCAAAGATCTTCAAGAGCTACTCATCGTGGTTCACCCGGACATCGATGGCGCCCCACACCCCAAGCACTTCTTCGTTGGGTTTCTCCGCAGCGCTTCACGCCAAAGCCACCACTGTGGTTCTACTGAACCCCGCGCCGCCTCGCGACACCGCTATTTGCTCCACCAATGCAGCTCCTCGCCATCCTTCGCCGAGTGTTGGGGTATCTTTGCACCGTGCCACAGGAGTTTACGCCATACCCACCCTCGCTCTCGCAGCCGTCCCCGACGTGGTAACAAAATTCTACTAGTCGATTCCCTTGAGGCTTTTATCCTTTTTTATTCCGGGGCTACCTATTCGTTTGTCTCTATGGCATTTGCTAGAAGGGCGAATTTGAGTTTGAAGTGGATTTCTCAGTCACTGTTGGTTAGTTCTCCTGGGGGTATGATTGCGAGTTCAACTGTTTGCCCTGGGTGTTCTATTGTTATTGATGGGGAGAAGTTCACGGCGAACTTGATAGTAATTCAGATGGAGCCGTTCGATGTTATATTGGGTATGGATTGGTTGCATGCTTATCGAGCGGTGATATCCTGTTTCAAAGGGGATGATCTGCATGCACTCCCGTCTGGGAGACTTTGACCTTTCAGGGGAGCGCACCTCGGCGCTCTCTTTCGATGTTGGTTGGATTGTTCCCGGGTCAGCATGCAGTGAAGACTGGATTTCTTTTATCTCTTGCTGAGAAACGGAGTTTGGCTTCGCGGATTGAGTAAATTCCAGTGGTGAGGGATTACCCGGATGTGTTCCCGGATGAGCTTCCGGGCTTACCACCTGCGCGAGACCTGGAGTTTCGCATCGACCTTGTTCCGGGTATTCGGCCCATCTCGATGTCTCCTTATCGTCCGCACGCCCATTCCGTGATGAGTCAAGAAGCGCTTGGATGAATTGCTGGCTAAGGGTTTGATCAGGCGTAGTGTATCGCCATGGGGAGCACGTGTTCTATTCACAGAAAAGAAGAATGGGAGTTGGCGCATGTGTATTGATTACCGTACACTTAATGCAGTTACGATCAAGAACAAATATCCTCTACCCCGTATTACAGAAAAGAAGAATGGGAGTTGGCGCATGTGTATTGATTACCGTACACTTAATGCAGTTACGATCAAGAACAAATATCCTCTACCCCGTATTGAGTATTTGTTTGATCGGTTGAAGGGAGCCTAGGTGTTTTCCAAGATCGATCTCCAGTCTATGGATATAATCAGATCCGGGTGCGTGAACATGATATAGAAAAGACTGCATTCTCCACCAGGTATGGGCATTATGAATATATAGTCATGTCGTTTGGATTGACTAATGCACCAGCTGTCTTTATGGAGACCATGAACAACATGTTACACGAGTACCTGGATGATTTCGTAGTGGTGTTCATCGACGATATCCTTATCTATTCCAAGACTCATGAGGATCATGACCGTCAGTTGAGGTTGGTCCTAGAGACCTTGAGAGAACACAAGTTCTATGCCAAACTGAAGAAATATGAATTTTAGATTTTAGAAGTAAGCTTTCTGGGTCACATAATTAATCCTCAGGGAGTTGCTGTTGATCCTAGCAAGGTCTCGACAGTGGGGGACTGGAAGAGGCCGACCAATGTGAAGGAGGTGAGGAGTTTTCTAGGTTTGGCGGGGTACTATCGACGTTTTGTGCAGGATTTCTCTATCATTGCCAAGCCAATGTCCCAGCTTACGCAGAAAGGGGTAAAGTTTCAGTGGACTGATGACTGTGAGCGCAGTTTTTGCACACTAAAGGAGAAACTGGTGAACTCTCCTATTCTCACTCTTCCTGAGCCGGGGAAGCGATTCATCGTCTATTCTGATGCGTCTCGAGTGGGTCTGGGCTGTGTGCTTATGCAAGACGGTAAAGTGCTTGCCTATGCCTCGAGACAGTTGAAGAAGCATGAACATAATTATCGCACTCATGACTTGGAGTTGGCTGCGGTTGTCTTCGCCCTCAAGATCTGGAGGCATTATCTGTATGGGGAGTCGTGTGACATTTTCACAGATCACAAGAGTCTCAAGTACATCTTCACCCAGGAGGACCTGAATTTGAGACAGAGAAGGTGGTTGGAGTTGATAAAGGACTATGATCTGACTATTCAGTATCATCCAGGCAGGGCTAATGTGGTCGCGGATGCTCTCAGTCGTAAGGCGACTCCCGCTACTTTGGATTGCTTCATTGCTGATTTTGATCGCATGGGGATATCTTATTGTTATGCGGGCACAGCGCAAGTTGAGACTCAGTTGATCCTTCATCGGCTATCCTGCATCGCAAAGTGAAGCACAAATGAGAAGATTAGTTACTCCGTAAGGTCGACAAATGATTGGATGAGGGCAAAGAAGGGGATTTCAGTATGGATACTTCGGGTGCCTTGTTGTTTAAAGGCCGTCTGTGTGTGCCACAAAAGGCGGAGGTCAAGGATGATATCTTGAGGGAGCCACATCGCACCCCGTACACCGTTCATCCTGGTGAGAGTAAGATAGACCGAGATTTGAAACAACACTTCTGGTGGAAGAGGATGAAGGTGGACATTGCTAATTATGTAGCTTCTTGCGGTGTTTACCAACAAGTGAAAGCTGAGCACAAACGACCCGCGGTGTTATTGCAGCCATTGGAAGTCCCCCTGTTATGGGATGATATCTCGATGGATTTTGTAGTGGCATTACCTCGTTCACCGCGAGAGAAGGATGCGATCTGGGTAGTGGTGGATCGGTTCAGCAAATCCGCACACTTCATTCCTGTTTGCACTGTTCAGCGAGTGATCTAGCTCCTATCTATGTGCGAGAAATAGTGAGACTGCATGGGGTGCCCAAGACTGTTATCTCAGACAGAGATGCCAAATTCGTGTCCAAGTTTTGGGAGAGTCTGCAGAGTGCTTTTGGCACACAGCTTCGACTTAGCACAACATTCCATCCTCAGACAGATGGACAGTCAGAGCGCACTATTCAGTCCTTGGAGGATATGTTGCGGACCTGCGTATTGTCATGGAAGGGCAGTTGGAAGGACCAGTTGCCACTTGTAGAGTTTGCACCATTTGAGGTTTTGTATGGGCGGAAATACAGATCGCCACTCTATTGGAATGCAGTGGGTGAAAAAACAGTTTTGGGACCGGACTGGATTCAGAAGACAGTTGAGCGTGTAGCTATGGTGAGATGTAATCGCTAGCGCAGAGCAGAAGCGTAAAAGTTATGCAGATATGAGGAGACGTGACTTGGAGTTTGCGGTGGGAGACCTGGTGCTTTTGAGAGTGTCCCCCACCAAAGGCATTGTCCGATTCGGTACCAAAGGGAAGTTTAGCCCAAGGTATGTCGGACCGTTCCCGATTATTGCAAGGATTGGGAAGCTAGCCTACCGCCTGGACCTTCCAGAGTCCATGAGAGGAGTCCACAATGTGTTCCACGTTTCGATGCTGAGAAAGTTTTTGAAAGACTCAGAGTATAAGATTTCCTTAGAGCCGCTGACTATTGAGCAAAACCTCACGGTTGAATCGCGTCCGGTACGTATTCTGGAGAAGTCAGAGCGAGTACTGAGACACAAGACATTGGTTTACGTCAAGGTGCTGTGGACGCATCAGTCAAAAAGAGAAGCCACCTGGGAGTTGGAGTCTCGTATTCGCGAGCAATATCCTGAGCTATTCACAGCAGGTACGTGATAAAGTTCTAGAGGTTTTATTTTGGTGTGTTAAGTTTGTTTAGAATTCGGGGTCGAATTCTATTGAACGGGGGTAGAATGTAATACCCCGGAATTTAATCGGGTAATTAGACAGCTAGTCGGGAGAAGAAAGAACAATAAAAAAAAGAGAAAATTCCTAGAAAAAGGGGGGATTTCGCATATTTTCGCCAACCTGGGCTGCGGCTCGCGGCCCAGAAGGTCCAAGGGGGGAGACCGGCCTAGGGGGGGGGCTGATGAGGACATCACTGACACACATACACTTCCAGCGGCACACACACCTCTAGTTGAGTCTACTAAAATTCAAGAGTCGGCTAGTATACAAGGTCCAATAACACGAGCCTGTGCACGTCGCCTTGGACAACAGGTGCATTCGTTTCTTGGGCAAATTAATTATTTAATTTCAGAACAAGTGATATTGCCTAATAATTGTTTACTTGTTTCTATATGTGATGGAGATCTTGGAGAAGCTTTGACCGATGAGGAGAGGATGAAGAATAGTCTTAATATACATGCACCAAGAGGGAGTGCAAGAAATCAAGCATGCAAGCAACTTCCACACCACCAGAATGGGCTAGTGCATGTGCATGCATACAGCCATGGAGTACTACCGTGAGAAGGAGTGAAGGCTGCATGGGATTTGCATGTGCATGCCACCAAATCAGCAGAGAAAAGGAAACCCACTGATATTTTGCTGCCGCACCATGGAAGGAATCCTCCACGGCTCCACCCTTCCTATTCCTATGCACCAAAAAAAGGAAACATATGCATGCAAGGAGACCTGGCGCACAACATGCAAAATAATTAGTATATGTTGGCCTATGCGCCCCCTTCACAGTAGACTTGATTTTTGTTTTGCAAATTGCTATTAGCCACTTTAAAAATAATTGGGTCCCATCAATATTTCATCTTCGATTGAAATTCTTCCACTGTTGCTCTTGCGTCTTCTCTTGGATTTGCTGGAGCCGTTCTTCACGAACAGGCCAATTGTGTTTGACACGGTTGGTAACCAATCGAGGAGCGGTGTAGCGATTGCGAGGTTGCTGGTCACGATCGGATCGTGGTTAGCCTCCCCTTCGTCAACGTCGCAACTCAAGTTATCGGATTTCTCCTACGACGGAAGATCGGGCCAACTCGCATGCACGCGTCTTAAATCGAGGCTTGTGCATATCAGCGGCCAAGAGAGGGGGGCCCCAACCCCAGCCGCCCCCACTTTCCTCTCTTCACCCCCATAGCCGCCACCACCTCTCCCCCATTGCACCTCCCCTGCGCCACCACCTCAGCAGCTCCACCTCCCTCCCCGGCGAAGCTCCTTGCTGCGGTCCATTGGAGGAAAGGCGAGGAGACCACTGTTGGAGGGCCGGCCAAGTGGAGGTAGCATATCGGTTTTGTTCAGCGCTGTTGCTCGTCAGTTTTGGGTAAGATATGTATGTTTTCTGATCTGACCACCTCTAGAAAGTTGTAGCCCTCGGTTTTTTCTTTCTTTAGGCACCGAGATCACCTGATTTGGACTTACGGTTTAGGAGTTATGATAGTTTTACCGCGACTGTCCAGGAGAGCTGACGAGAATTGGCAGATTGTCTTGTCTGGCCATTATGAATTATTCAGAGGCCGAATCAGAAAGCCCACCCAAAATGAATATTGTAGAGAATGCAGTAAGATTTTCAAGTTGGTAAAGAACATAATTTTTAGAGTTGGCAATCAAAAGTTATGGAATTTTTATCGCCATCAAGTTTACCGATCGTTAGATTGCGTAGACATAAACGCACTTAATATAAGAATTAGTGGGAGGCCGAATCAAGGGACTTTCTCAACTAGACTATTGTAGCTGGTTTTTCGTGATTCCAGAGAGTCCAATATCACCCTGTTCTGAGTTGCGTAGTAAAAGTTATGTTATTGTTAGCGCTGATGTCCCGTAGTCCTTTCTGCTAAACTGTTGGGAAGGTGGAGCAAAACCTGTATTCGAACCCTAGGTCTTGAGGAGTTGGGTTAAGGGGCGTAAACGAAGTCTACTTTTCAGCGTATTTACTGTTAGCGTTATTCTTGTGTAGGAGGCGGAGTTCCGGAGTAGAGGCACCATCTTTGCTTCTTCGCGCGCCGTAGCGGAAAAAGGCAAGTACAATTTTAGTACGATATTGTGTGTTGGGCAATATGGTTGATTTGATGCGTGCTTAATATGATTATGCATGATAAAAGTGTTTATTCACATTGTTTATGTGATGATCGATAATTGATAATTCTTGTGAGAATATATTGTGGATTGTCCATGTCATTTCATATCAATCATGTATGTTGGCATGAGATACCCACGTGAGTGGGCATTGAGATCCCCATATGTAAGATATGGGCAATGGGTCCCCATCTGAAGAGGATGGGCAATGGGTCCCCGCATTTGATAATGCGGGCATGAGTGAACACCGACGGGTGTAACACTCCGTAATACCGGTATATGCAAAAGAGAAAAGAAAAGTGCATTTGAGCAATTTGCATAGCATGAGCATATGAAATATTTATTATTGAGAATTGTGGTTGGATGATGATGGTTACAGTTGTTTATGTTATTGTCTTGCTAAATGTACTTTGCTGAGTCTTGGACTCACTCTTCTCATTATCGTGTTTTAGGTACCCGCTTGTGGACGGCATGCAAGGGAGGGAGTAGATTTATGCTTGGATGCACATTGGCACGAACCAGTTCTCCATTGAATAAACAAATTGAATGATAGTTTAGAATTTGAGTAAACCGCTTAAGGTTTCTTATATTTACGCTTTAAGCCTTGGATAATTTTTATGGACATGCTTTAGATTGTGCGTTTGGATAATTGTTTATTCCTATTGTTAGCTGTGCAAACCCCCAGTATGGTTAGTTATTCAAAGGAGAATCTGCCGAAAGTTAGCAAAATATCTTAGCTTAATTTATATTTATGTTAGTGTGGTAGCATTCCAGGCTCAGGTTGGGCTGGGGTGTTACAGCGGTGGCAACGCCAGCACGAGCACGAGGAGCCGAGGAGGCGGGTGCACGGCCGTGGCCTGTTGGTGCAGCGTGACGTCACGACGAGGAGGCAATTGGGGCAGACGAGCCACTGAGGCGCCACTGGTAGTTGGAGGAGGCGAGGAGATAGATGGGGCCTAGGCCAGGTGAGCTGCCGTTGGTAGCCGAAGGAGGTGAGGAGGACGAGGCATGGGTCGGCAGCTACGCAGGAAGCGGGGGTGGTGGCTCGACAAGCTGAGGACAGGGAGGACCAGACAGGGGAGGCAGAGGCGCGACGAGCTAGGAGGAGGAGCGGAGAGGGGGCAGTGCTGCACTGCACCACACTGGGCCTGCCGCCTGCTGCGGATTTGGGTAAAGGGCAACCGGCTGGGTACTTAGGGCAGCCAACAAGCAGATTTGGTATATATTCTTTTCTTTACTAAATTACTCTTAACTCTTGTTGATGTTGTATAGTAATATGGACGTATCGTTGTATTTTGTGTAGTGGTGATTCATGAAATTGGTATTTGGTAATTATCTAATTGATAATTTTCGATGAAGCAATGGAACTTATAATTTATTTGTGTATGAATTTGAATTGCACAAGAGAAAACAAGACTATATTTGCCTTATCTTAGCTAAGACCTCTAGTTTGATAGAGTGTAACTGCTGCTACAACGTAGTAAGTAGTAGGCTAGATCAGGGCAGTAACGGTCAATAGATCGGATGGTATCCAATACGGTCTCCAACCAATCTCTGCAGGAAACCTCGAGTTTGAAAATCGGGGTGCAGGTGGGGGTGGGTCTCTCTCGGCCCAACCCAACAACAGACACATTCGCCGTATGTGGGCTAACTGAAAACTGAAATCCGGGCAGTACATGGACCGAATCAGTCCAATCTGCTTCTCGATCGCGCAAAACGAATCCAAATCGTAGAGTACTAATTACGTTTAAGAGGCCAAGATAATTTCATTATCGGACATTTCATGTCTTAAAATATTTTTTTAATTCTATCATGATAAAATCCTTTGAATATCTCCCGCTTGATGTAGCACACCATTAAGTCATTGAGCCAATCATCGGATAGTCTGTTGCGCTAATCGGTCTTAACAATATTCAGAGCCGAAAAGACTCTTTCAACCGATACTGTTGCCACCGGTAGGAGCAATGCTAACTTAATGAGGCGATAGACTGATGGAAAAATAATATGTCTTTCTGTTTCAACCATCTTGATGGCCAAATTAACTTGCAAAATCACGACAAACAATGAAATAATCAACTCTGTGGACATGAAGAATGAAGGTTTCAAGTTCATCCCTTATAGTTGCACGATCAGCAGTGGAGAAATTTGTATCATAGATCTTCGCAAGTCGAGCAATCTTATCCATATCAAACTTAGAGAAGGAGTCTCTTGGATCAAGGCAACAAAAGCAAACAAGCAACTCCAAAGATACTTTATTGAAGCGATGATCCATCTCTGTATTAATAGCATCAATAGCAGCAAAGAAAGTATCAACACGATAATAGTGGTATTGAGTGACTGTGACCCCATCTAGCCTTGATCGGCCCCATCTTGGTATCGCTTCATCCATATTTGGTACTGAAATCTTGTTTGTATCATAAAATGCTTTGACTTCTGCAAATAGTGTCTCCCAACTATGGTTCCTCAAGCTGATCAAACGTGTTTTCACATCAATAAGCAATGACATGGCATGAACAATATTTTGATCTTTCCTTTGCAACACATGAGATAACTCATTTGTAACGCAAAATACTTTCAGCATCATCTTCACAATGAACACAAAGTTAAAACTCTTCATATGTTGCATCAAACCTGCTGCTGGACCTGGTTGACGTCCATCTTCATGCATAAATTTCAGCACCTCTACCACTGCCTCCCACATTGACTCAATGCAGAGAAAGGTTGTGTAATCAGAGCCACATCTAGTATCTCCAGGTCTAGCCAAGACAGTGTATTGATGATCCCCTCTTCCTGTAAAGATCTCACCACTCTCCAACCTATCCAAAATATTCTTACGATGCTTCTCGGTCAATACATCTCTCCTCTTGCATGACGCACTAGTTGTGGTCACAATTAAATTCACATAGTTGAAAAAAAAACCTAATAGATGAATAACAACTTGTGACAGCAACAACTACCAACTGCAGCTGGTAGGCAAAGCAATGGATATAGAAAGCACATGGGTTGATGTCACGAATCTGTCTTTGAAGGCTATTGAATTCACCTCTCATATTGGAAGCTCCATCGTATCCTAAAGTCCCAATGCATCTCAGCTGTATCATTTAATGGACAAAACTCTTCAAATGCAACCCTCACTTCTTCCTTCATTTCTTTGCGCCAATCAATCATCTCTAGAAAATTACTTTTGTTTATGGATGAAGAAGATTCATTATGTCCACGGAATAAGTGACCTTGCATTAAGAGATATTTTTCACAATTTAAATAAGCCATCAAATGTGTTTTATATTTCATTTCAGAATATTTGCTGTGAGACTCCATCTTATGAGATACACTTGCCCGTTGATTCTTAAAAACATCACTACACCTCCTTGCATTGTTGTGAATACTATTAACCCCACCAACATGAAGAGGTAGTGACGCATATGCATTCTTCCTGTTGTTGTACCATAATTTAGTGAAGATATCATGACCAAAATTTTCACCTCGGGTTGCTGCCTAAAAAGAAAGCAATAGAAGCAATGTCGTAGAGGCGGCCCCATCGGCCCTAACGACCCTCGAAAGGGTCTCTGAAGCCCCGCGAGGCTCAAAGCAATAGGTCCTCAAAATGCAATTTGAACTTTGTGTATAATGCACTAGTGGGATCACGCTTCACATAATATCAACATAGATGAATATCGATCCACACAAGATGATTAATAGAATAAACGACTAATTTTAATAGCAAATAATGGTTTTGAACTTATGGTTGAGTTTACATTTATTAAGCATGGTTGGAATAAATAAAAATGCATGGCATGAACAATATGTTGTACACTTTACCCACACGATATAATCAGTGTAGCTAGCACTAATCATAACAAAACCTTTCATAAACTTTATCTCAAGTATTGACACTCTCGATATGCTTTACTGCCGTCCAATTTATGCACACAACTCTTGATACGACACAAACCGTTGGACAGGGAAGCGGCGAACCGTCCCGCGATATGGGACTCACACCTCCAACCTGGCACACAACATAACATACAACATGAGTTGTCAATGTTAAGACTCCATAACCTACTAAGTTAGGCCCGTCCCATCAGGCATGTGGTTGTACAGAAGGCCCAGTTCAATGGCGCACAAAGTTAAGTCTTTAATTTACCAAGGCAAGACCTTCAATTTCTAACTAATGTTACACAGACCAATATTCCCATGCACACAGCTTCCACCATATCACACAGTATCCATCACTTGCCTCGGTCTAATTCTTTTCCCACCCTGTTGGTTAAGTGCAACACATGCCATCAACGAGTAACAGCACATAGCGCACACCGTTTCATCACATAATTTCATAATCACTTAGTCAGGTTTATATTTGCAACTCACGTGAAATGATGACTTGTAGCATGACTAAGCAATCTACTCGTATCTAACCAACCCACGTTGGTGCTATGATAATACCAACTAGTAATGAACCAACCTAGGGTGATAAAAGATTATGGCATAACAAAACAATAGACAAGGTGAACGTAACACATTGGATTAATAACTAAACCCAAAAGCATTTAAATAAATACTTAAAATAGAATGCAATAATTTGAATCAAAGTATTTTGAAAACTGGGTACAATATTATTAAAGGTATAACTTGCCTTGGAATAGGTCTAGGTAATGGTTTTGATTTTGGTGCACTCCTTCGAAAGTCCCCGATGAATTAACGTCTACTCGCAAATGAAATTTAAAAACTGAGATAAACAAACTCCAAAAATTAAATAAAAATCTTAGATAAATAGAGCTCGAATTTATATGAATTTAGGAATTTGAATGGGCTCAATCGGAGTTCGGATGAAGAAGGTATGCCCTTTGGAAGATCAAAACTAAAGAAAATACCCTAAAAAGGAATTTTTGGATTTTTTGAATTATTTTTCTACTAAAAATCCGGATTATGCTGTCAGCTGACGTCAGTAAAGGAATTTTGAAATTAAAATAAATCTCGGGGAAGACCTACAGAGACTAACATGTGGGTCCCACAGTCCGTGGACCGGGTCCACGAAGATGGGCTCTGGTCTATGGGTTCACAGGTTCATGGAACAATGGCTTTGACAACGGGACCCACAAGGCATAGGCTTGGTCTGCGGTGGTTTGGGTTCATGGAAGATTGAATCAGGGTTCGGTAAACCGTTGCACACGCACGTATCGTGGGCATCCGATTCGTGCCACACGTGGCGTCTGGGCTTGCAGAGACGCTGAGATGGATGCCAACGTGGACTGCCACGTCAGCTCGATGACGAGGGGGCTCTGGGCCTGGTGGCATCCGGCGAACGGCGGCGGCTCACCTACGGTGAATGGTACCAACGTGAAGCTAGCGCTATTGCGTACTCATGGGTGCACTCACTGGTGGTCGAGGTGGACGGTTGTGGCTGGCGGCGAGGTTTGAGTAGAGAAGAAGACACGACTGTTGTCGGGATTCATCTCCGGTGATGCTCCAGCGGAATGGAAGGGTGCGCGAGGGAGCCCCGGTGGCGGCAGACTTAGCGGTGCAGTCGACGAGGCGGCAACGGCGGCGGCATAATACGAAAAATGAAAAGCTTCGACCAACAACCTAAAACTTGGATCATGCGCGGCTGCTAGGGTTCTGGATGATGAGGCGGGGTTTTGGTTGAGGTGTCATGCGAACCTCTGGGTGCCTTTTATAGGGTCCGAGCGTGCCAGGACAAGGAATCCCCAAATTGAGTCCGTGATGAACACGAGATCAAATTCAAAAATCTAGGAGATAGAAACCGATACGGGATATGATTCGGCCAGATTTGGATGCGGGGAGATAAGGGATAAGATTTGACGCGAAACCGGGTGATTTAGTTGGATTTGATCCTTCCTTTGCAACACATGAGATAACTCATTTGTAACGCTAAATACTTTCAACATCATCTTTACAATGAACACAAAGTTAAAACTCTTCATATGTTGCATCAAACTTTTCCATATTGTTGTGACCAAATTGACGCCCATCTTCATGCACAAATTTCAGCACAAGTAGTCAACCAATCACAATCTAGTTCACCATCAGTTATACATCACAATATCACACATCATCAAATTCACCATTCATAATCCAATTCACCATCAATTATACATCACAGTATCACACATCATCAAATTTCAAAGAATTCCACAATGTATTTTTACTTCTGAGCGCCCAATAATTCTTACATTTACCTTTGGACTTTGCCTTTGAATTTTCAAGAGCCGTCTCTTGATTTATGGGGTTCTGCCTTTCTGGCCTTCTACGATCAAGACCAACATGGTAGAACCGCATATTCGTGTAAGTATAATGTTGCTAGAATACGATCGAGACCAACAATTATATAGCTAGCTTGGTAAGTATAATTTATCTGTTGCTATAATACGAGGACAGGGATACGATGGAGCTTCCAATATGAGAGGTGAATTCAATAGTCTTCAAAGACAGATTCGTGACATCAACCCATGTGCTTTCTATATCCATTGCCTACCACCGCAGCTGGTAGTTGTTTCTCACAAGCATCTATTAGGTTTTTTTTTCAACTATGTGAATTTAATTGTGACCACAACTAGTGTGTCATGCAAGAGGAGAGATGTATTGACCGAGAAGCATCGTAAGAATATTTTGGATAGGTTGGAGAGTGGTGAGATCTTTACAGGAAGAGGGAAGCATCAATACACTATCTTGGCTAGTCCTGGAGATACTAGATGTGGCTCTGATTACACAACCTTTCTCTGCATTGAGTCAATGTGGGAGGCAGTGGTAGAGGTGCTGAAATTTATGCATGAAGATGGACGTCAACCAGGTCCAGCAGCAGGTTTGATGCAACATATAAAGAGTTTTAACTTTGTGTTCATTGTGAAGATGATGCTGAAAGTATTTTGCGTTACAAATGAGTTATCTCATGTGTTGCAAAGGAAAGATCAAAATATTGTTCAGGCCATATCATTGCTTATTGATGTGAAAACACGTTTGATCAGCTTGAGGAACCATGGTTGGGAGACACTATTTGCGTAAGTCAAAGCATCTATAAGTTTGATATGGATAGGATGAGCAAGATCTAATACGCAACTACTAATCGGGATGAACTTGAAATCTTCATTCTTCATGTCTGAAGAGTTGATGATTTCATTGTTTGTCATGATTTTGCAAGTTAATTTGGCCATCAAGATGGTTGAAGTAGAAAGACATTGTTTTCCATCGGTCTATCGCCTCATTGAGTTAGCATTGCTCCTACCGGTGGTAACAATATCGGTTGAAAGAGTCTTTTCGCTTTGAATATTGTTAAGACCGATTTGCGCAATAGACTATCCGATGAGTGGCATGACTTGGTGGTGTGCTACATCGAGCGGGAGATATTCAAAGGACTTGATTATGACAGAATTAAGAAGCAGCTTCAAGACATGAAATCTCGTAGAATGAAATTGCCTCGGCCTCCTACATTTTGGTGGCAAATTGTTATGTAGCACTTCATTGATGAGACACATTTTCTACATTTGACTTGTCTTTGTATGTTCACATGATACGGATTATAGTTTTGAGTTACATTTAGTGCTATATACTCTATTTATAGTGATTACAATGTATTTTATTATCGAATAATAATATTGCTTCGTTATACCCAACCTAAATCTCAGCCCATCCGCCTACATCCACGATTGGTTTTGCCAATTAAGAAGCTTATCCGGACGGACGGGGCGAATCCCATTATGTTGGGATTTGTGGGAATGAATCGGTTCCCGAGTCCGAGTAGGATTATCGGTGCACCCCGCCACGCATAGCGTAGGCTGATACGCTATATATCGCCCACCCCCTCGCAGCTGCGGCTAATTCGGATCGATCGCCTGTTAGCCAGCTAGATTAGCTACTCACAGAGTTCGCTCAGAGTGACGATGGTGATCGAGAGTCTGCGCTACGACTGCCATGTCCAGCGTCTCCCACTCGGCGATTCCGAAGATTTTATCCAGATTGACGAGCCAGATCAGGAAGCAGCTAATTCTTACGACGTACACACCCAGGAGCCCGATCCGGCGATGGTGATGCTCATACGGCCGGAAGACGTATCGCAACTGCAAGAGACGGAGGATTTCGGTCTTGGCGCCGACGAAGAAGAACGATTCGCCCTGCCCCGGCCTCGACTACCCGCCCAACGCGGCTTGCCTTTCCGACAAGTCAATCACGTCCATCCCGATCCCACCCTTGTCCGCGCGGGGTACCCGAGCGGCGGCGGCTTTGGAGGCGTCCCTGCGTCCGATGCGGCCATTGCCGGTCTCGAGAAGCAAAGGTACGACGGGTCGGGAGACGATAACGAATGTGTCATCTGCAGCCAGGACTGTGAGGTAGGCGACGACCTCAGCGTGCTGCCCTGCTCGCAAAGGCATAGATTCCACCTGAGCTGCCTCGCCAAGTGGTTGGCGCTTAGCCGCCTTTGCCCGCTCTGCCGCCATGCGTTGCCTACCAAAGAGTGAGATGCACTGCCAAAGGCACGATAATACCTCGATTAGGTCTACACTTGCAGACGCTGATTGTGGATTTTCTCTATATGGTTTTGCGTAGCACAATGTATGTTTGGTTGCTTGTTTCATTCGTCATGCATGCAACACAATCAATTTATTCAAACAAAGGGAGTATTCCTCTTCCTGAATCTGGGGACTAGTGAATCTGAATCAGAGGGATTTATTTCTTGGATCGCGTCAGTGACTCGGAATAGCTGGTCGTGGAGTGCCTTTATTAATTTCTCTTGTGATATACTCCCCACGTTCCTCAGTAGATGCCATTTTAGGATTTTGCACTACTTCTAAGGCATGTACGCAAAAGACCATCTTGCCCTCATTTATTTGGCCACTTATTGCTCTTGTTTGTTGTGTGTTGCTCGCTCCACAGCATTGAATAACTTTGGAAATAGGAATTAGAGAGGTACATATGCAAAGAAAAAAATTGTCAAAAGTTGCCTCGAAAATTATTCCCAAAAAATCCTATACAAAATTAACATCCCTTCACACGACGTTTCGCTTAATGGGACAAACTTAACCAAAACAAATTGGTCGGGCAAAGACCACAACCGGAGATTCTTTGCGAAAGTGCCTCGAGGCACTCGGCGACAGACGATATGCACTCAAGACAGACGATATACACTCGGCAAAGGCTTTGCCGAGTGCTACACTCGCAAAGGCGCGCGGTAAACAAGCTTTATCGGAAGACCCTTTGCCGAAAGTGCACTTTATCGGGCACTCGCAAAGCTAATCTAACACTCGGCAAAGAAAAGTCGCCGTGACGGCGAAGCGCCACTGCGGACGACGCCTTTGCCGAGTGTCAAGGTCAAGCACTCGCAAAGGTCTCCGCTTGCCGAAAGTGCCATTGAATCAAACACTCTAAGCAAAGGTGGCGTCGCGTCGAGTGCCACCGAGAGGACACTTTCGGCAACAGCTATCTTTGCCGAGTGCTTGGCCGTGGCACTTAAGAATCGGCGATGTTTGCCGAGTGCAATGGCCTTTGCACTCGGCAGCATGGTCACTTTGCCGAGTGTCATGGCCATTGTACTCGCAAAGTGATCAAAAATGCCTTTTTAGTTGTTTTTACATCTCATCCAAACAAATGTAAGATATATATATAACAAACATCATCAACATCACATATATATCATCAACAAAGACATATATATCACCAACACCATATATATATCACAAACGTCACATGTCTCACAATATATCACAAATAACTTCACAAGTAATCCAAGTGCTCCATCATCTACAACCATAATTGCAAATAGAAGTATCATTAACAACCACAAGTAGTATCACTAAGATGGCCAATGAGACCGATTTGGTGAAGGATTCATCAAGCATGAGGATCGCTCGATCCCGCCGATTGATTCTGCACAAAGGAGAAGAGATTGCATGTGTGAGACAAGATAAATATATACCATACATGAATAAAACTTTCATACTCCACTAGGTTTGACCATAAGCATGAACATACAAACTAAAACATTTATACTCACATGAGTAGAATAGTGAGGAGGTGGAGGTGGAGCGAATAGCGAAGGTGGCGGAGGTACACCGTGAAGCGGCGCCAAGACTTTGCATGTCTTCAAGAATCTCCGCCATCCTCCGCCGCCGGCCTCCCGCTCGGCCTCCACCTCTCCATCTTCGCCAGATCTGCTCCCTATCCTCCTCTCTTGTTCCAACTGGCCTACAATATATTCACCCCAATGTTACAATAATGCAAAGAAAAGGTATGAAAAACCAATGAACGATTTAATAAACCAGAATAACCTCGAGTGCCTCCACCCGGGTGTGAAGTGTCCCGCCGAGGTCGTATGGCGGGCTCGTGCTCGTCCGCTTGCTCGAATCTAGAGAGATCGGAGTAGCGGCCGAGTCGATTGGCGCCGCCGCCAATGCAAGATCGCCCATGCTTCTTGCCTCCTCCCACCTCATGACGACTTCTCCATCAAGGTCCCCTGCTCGGATCGCATCGCCCATGGACCTCCCTTGCCATCGATGTGTACTCACTAAGGCGGTTGTGGGCGATCGCATTGTTTGACGCCGCCCGCCCTCGGGTTGTAGTCGACGTCGGACGTCGCCTTGCCCTTGTGGGCCATAGCAAATGCCTTGAAGATGGAGCAAGGTCGCCACCATGTGACGCCGATCGCGAGAAAAATAGCAAGATGATTAGAAATCATGCGAGAATGAGCGTTAGAATAAATAAATGAATTCACAGACCCATGTTTCTCACAGATCCGCCGAGGTTGCGGCTACCTTGATGGTGTGCTACACTGCATCATCAAACGCCGCCCGGCACAAGTTGTGCGTCTCCTCCCACTCGCTGAGCACCACTTGTGCACCATCTGCTCTCAAAGATCGGGATGCGCGGCGCACCAATAAGGAATCATCTACGTGCCATCAAGTACATGACATATCGAAGATGAAATTAAACCTACTTAATCTCAAAAGGAATCGATAATGTTCAGATTTACCAGAGGTACAGGTCCCGGTCGCTATGGTTCTTGGTCCCTTTGGTGACCTTCGCTCCAAGGACGGTCCGTGGTAAGTTACGACGGCTGGATGCACGCCTCGTAATGCATGTCCACGACGAGTTTTTGCAAAGATTTGGTAGCCACCGCATCCGCCCTGGCCTCATGTTCGTCCTGGCATCTAAAGAAATCATGCATACAAACATGATGTATCCATTCATTATTTCAAGAATGTCCAATGAATACGATGTATTGAGCAATGTAGTGCGAGGAAGACTTACCTACGCTCTTGCTTCACCCGCCCGCCTTGTTGTTGAATACCTCAGGGCCCGATCTGCAGATCGGGCGCGGCGTAGTGGTCAAGCGAGTAGGCCGCCCCGTCACTCCGGCGTACTCAACCGTGCCGTGGAAGTGCTCCTTGCACGTAAGACCGAGGATGCCATTGACTTGGCGTGTGAGCACCTCCACTCGCCACAATCGCCCAGCCTTCTGCCCAAGTGATTAAGAAAATTATTAATTTCTATTTTGATTTTCAACATATCTTATAAAGTAGTGATAACATCTAAAGTTACTTACTTTCCCCTGGGTCGAATCACGGGCGTCTCTCACGAGGTATCGGTCGAGGAGGCTCGCGGACCTCGCAAGTAGACGCCGACGAACTAGAGGAAGCGGAACCCGCTGCCGCCTCCTCCTTGCAGCCCTCCTCCGCGTCCTCCTGCGCCTCCTCGCCCGTCCTCAGGCGTCCTCCTGCGCCTCCTCGGCCCCTCCCAGGGCACTGCTCCTCCTCCTCCTCCTCACGCGACGGGCGGCAGCGACGACTCCCTCCTCATTGCTCCTCCTCCTACTCTCCCCGGCTCACGGTCCTTGTCCTTCGGTACAAGGACGTTAGCTTCTCATCCCACCGCCCACCATCTTTGTTCAATCACCTGTAATTAAAAACAAGAAACCAATAAGCATGATAAACAAGAAGTACTTAGAAAGAGATGCAAAATAAACAAAACGTAATTACAAAATAACATAATATTACATGTATTAGAAATAATCTTCATGATCGGGATTAGTTTGGATCATAAGTCTCATCATCACTATCAATCATGTCGAAATAATCAACACTATCCGAATGAGCAATGTTGCCATTGTCATTGTCTAAATGTAATCGCCAAGCATTTGAAAGTCCTTCACATTGTGCACCTCATCTCCAGCCCTCTTCAATAACCGTTTCATTGTGTACTTCCATTCCGATCGCTTGCTAAGTCTATCTCAAACCTCCCTTCTAGTCCCTCTTCTTGAAAGAACTCTCCGTCATATGTGTTTGGGTCTAAGTTGTAATCTTCATCGTTTGGGATGCACTTTACCGTGTGGCGATACCTCATGCACAATATCACAACCCTTAAGATGCCTTATGGTTTGACACGCATATGGGAGATAATAAACTTGCGTGGCTGTTGGGCCACAATATAGACATCGCTCTGGTAAGACTAATCTCGTTGAATTTCGACTAGCCCAAGATTAGAATATGTCCGTCTCGTTACTTGAGATCAAACCAATGGCATTTGAATATGACGGGATTAAAAGGTTTGGAACCATGAAACTTGAGTTCAGATATTTCTTCAATTCTTCCATAATACTCGACCTCATCAACGCCGGCGTAAAAACTCCGAACTTGTGGTTCTTCGATTGGGCCGACTCGCTCAGTAGCTTGTTGTGCGAAAGCGATATCCATTCATGTCATAACCGAAAATGACTCGACCCTATAGGCAAAGCCATCGCAACCTGTCTCAACTCGGCACACATAGACGCATCCTCCGCCCCGCAAGCTCAAGCAGATACATCGTTATATTATTCGCGACGCATTTGAGTAACTTGGAATGTCAAACTAAGTACGAGCTAAATTGACGGTACCTTCCGCTTGAACCAAGAAATGAAATCGCATTCCATTTCCCGCACTGCCTAAGAAGGGTATCTACCGCCGTGGGTAGGATCCCTTGATTGACGCCGAAATTCATGAAGAAATTCCTGCACTAACGAGAAACAAGGTGGTTGGATGCGAGAATAGTGACGGCGATTTAACAAGTTCGTTGAGAACTTATCGCATGTACGGTGCCACTTCGTCAAGGTTGGTCAACACGTATAGCATGATATGGCGCCACTCTTCATGATTCAAGGTCTTGGGGTCGATGCACTTGCGCTCCGAGTTGCCATCGGAAAAGGCTGAGGTTCGATTCATTTTCGCCAGCATTGTAACGAGGGGGTGTATTATGCACGCTAGGGAGGTTGTTACCATAGTATGTTGTTGTGAAGTTCGCCACCTCCTCCAGAATGTATGCCTCGCAATGGAAGCCTCGATTTTACATTTATTTCTACATTTCTTTCAAGAACCTTTAGACATCTCTCGATTGATAGCACCAACGGCCAGACGGCCCCCATTCGTGCCTCAGACGGAGGTGCAAAATCAAATGTCAGATCGATTGAAGAAGCCGGGTGGAAAGATCTTCTCCAACTTACAGAGCAACATAGGTGCCATTCTTTCCAAGTCAGCAATCACGGTCCGAGATAACTCCGTGGCACAAAGCCGGCGAAAGAAATAGCTCAACTCTGCCAGCACTAACCAGACATGCTCAGGGACATAGCCTCGAACCATCGCCGGAAGAAGCCGCTCAATCCATATGTGATAGTCATGACTCTTCATCCCTAAGACTCGCATAGTAGATAAGTTCACTCCTCCTCGATTAGTCAGATACCCATCGGGAACATTAACGTCTGGATCCATTCTAGTACTTCCCTCCTTTGGGGCTTGCTCAAGACAAAATCGGTCTTAGGCCTTCTCCATGTCTTGCCGCGACTAGGAGGCTTCATATGTTGGTTTGGTCTATCGCATATCGTTGCCAGATCCACTCTAGCCTTAACGTTGTCCTTTGACTTGTCAAGAATGTCCATGATTGTTGCCCAAAGTGCCTCGGCAACATTCTTTTCGATGTGCATTACATCAATGTTGTGTGGAAGGAGAAGGTCATCAAAATAGGGAGCCGAGTCAAGCCCGACTTATGAGTCCACATATGTTGCTCACCATATCCCACAAAACCACCTTCCGGATTGACCACGAGACCATCTATCTGCTCACGAACCGCTGCACTACCATTATCGGTGGTGCGGGTCCATCACTCGACACCTTTCGTAAAGTTCTTGATGTCTCGTGCAATGCATGGTCAAGAGGGAGGAATTGCCGATGTTTGTCGAACGATGAATACTTGCCACCCTTCTCGCAACCAAATGAACCTCGGACCTTCCTTGCATCGGGCATGGGAACTTCCTCGTGAACACACCAGCGCAGAATATCCCATACGCCAGAAGTCATGCAAGGAGTAGTGGTACCAAACATGCATTTTGAAGTTTTTCTTTGTAGCTCGGTCGTATGTCCATACCCTTCCTCCCAAGCACTGACCAATTCATCAATCACGTGCTCCATGAACACACCCATATTATTCCCGGGTGTCAAGGAATTATCAACGACAAGAATACGCTCACGCTGAAAGCATACTGGGGGGAGATTGAGGGGATAACGAACACTACCAACATGTGTATGGGGCAGCCATCATTCCATAAGGATTGAACCCATCTGCTGCCGCAAGAACACGTACATTACGAGTCTCTTTAGCTTTCTCATGATGAATGCCATCAAAGTGGGTCCATGCTTCACCATCGGATGCATGTACCATCCTGCCAGATTGTATCGCTTGCCATTTTTGTGCCATGTCATCTGCTTCATGGATTCCTCGGTCATGTATAGCCGCTGGATCCTCGGATGAACGGAAGGTGCCGAGGATTGTCACGGAATGTCAAGCGCCTCTTCCGCCATCACCGAATCTACCTCTAGGAACCTAGATGATTTACACTTTGGACAATACTTTGCTTCCACGTATTCGCTCCTAAATAGGACGCACCTTTCGCAAGCATGTATCCGCTCATACGGCATCTTAAGTGCGAAGGAGTTTACATTACTCGCATGCTCTTTGGCGTAAGGTGACCCTCCGAAACAGTACGCCAATAATCGCCAACATACCATCGAAGGCGCCTCGACTCAAAGCTATATCGGGACTTTAACGCCATTATGCGCTCAATGGCATCCAGTTGAGAAACCTTTGTCTGGCCGTGAAGGGGTTTCTGTGCCGCGGCAAACATGTCGTAGAACACCTTTGCGGTTGCCTCTGGCTCCTCCTCCGTACGTCCTTCAAATGAACCGCGCTCGTGATAGTCATTTAACATGTCTGCTACCCCGGCATCAGCATCATAATCCTCGACGCGTGGTCTCACCACCTCCTCTCTCATACGATCGGCTTCACCATGGTAGACCCACCGGGTATAGTCTGCCGTAAATCCACTCTTCCAAAGATGTTCCCCCATGACCTTCTTCGTTTGTCTTTTCCTGTTTGCACATTTGCTGCAGGTGTAAGATCAAGGATAACCGACTAGAGGGGGGTGAATAGGAGGTTTCTAAATTTTTCTTAATCAAATTACCCAAATTAGCAAGATACTCTAATCAAAGATATTTATCACAATCTATGAGCTACAAAAATAAGTGCAATAAGTAAAGACAAGAATTAACCACACAAGGACAAGGGGGTTTTTCCCGTGGTATCGAAGATTTGTCGATCTTCACTAGTCCACGTTGAGGAAGCTTGATCCACTCAAGCCGGCTCCACAAATTAAGCCTACCCTCGATCACTTGGTTGTTCTTCCTCCTCTCCGGAGTTGGTGAACACCGACCAATCACAAACGGCAACGGGTCTCTTCACAAGCTTCTTGAAGAGATCACCGAGCAACCTCCGCCAAGTCGTCTAGGTGCCGACGAACACCAAGAGAATAAAACTTGACCTTTCACTTGACGGCAATCAAGAGCCAAAGGATCAACTAATCATGCAATGCTCTTGTTCTTGCTCACTACCTCACAAATGTGTGCAAAGAAAGTAAATGAGGAGTGAGAGGAGTGCTCACGGCTCAAATGAATTGAATGAATGCTCAACAACACGTCCTTGAGCTGGTGGGGGTGCATTTATACCCCCACAACAAAATATGACACTATGCGTAAAATCGAGACAACATTCGTGGAAATCGAACTTCCGCGTGTAAGGTGCGGAACTTCCGACTTCACTCGAGTGCATCAGAACGGTCATTACAAATGAGCATTAAATGCTCAACTAGCCGTTGGATTTATGTGTGAACTTCGCCAACTAGATTTCGGTTCTTCCGATTAATCGGAAGATCCGCTTTTTCCACAGCGGAACTACCGCACTCGCGAAAACGGCTAAGTCCCCAAAAAGGGTGCTCTCTGGAAAAAACCGACCGCACATATTTCGGAGCAACCGATAATCGGAACTTCCGCCAGATCATTGCGGAACTTCCGCGCTTCGAAAATCGGCTAAGTCCCAAAACGGATGCTCGGAAAAATTCGATCAAGACATATTTCGAGCAACCGATAATCGGAACTTCCGTCAGATCATTGCGGAACTTCCGCACTTCGAAAATCGGCTAAGTCCCAAAATGGATGCTCTCGGAAAATCAAGCCGCAGCTCTTTTCGAGGAACTGCACAATGAAGTTCCGCAGACACATGCCGAACTTCCGATTGTGTTCAGAGAAAAAGAATTTTCTTTTTAAACCAGACCAAAAGAACATGCATGATCCTAAGTTGATCCAAAGGCATAATGAGATGCTTTCAAGCTACTAGACAAGCTCCCCCTTAATAGTACGACATTTATCCTATAATCCGGTCTTCCTCCATACTCTAAGGACCTAAAATTCAAAGGGGTCCTAGTCTATTTGTACCTTGTCTTTGAGATCAATTCCACCATCTCAACATTCTTTGACATGCGGCTCCTTGGTTTCACTTTGTCATTTGGGACTATGCCTTGTAATCACTTCAACAAACATGTTAGTCCCATATTCACATAATGTCATTAATTACCAAAATACAATTTTAGAGGCCTAGATGCTTTCAATCTCCCTTTTGGTAATTGATGACAACACAATAAAGTTGTGAGAGATAGTTATTTGAAATGTAAAGCTCCCCTTAACATGTGCATATTGAGTAGAAGATAATGTAAAGCACATGTTTTGGATTTTCAGAAATTTCATGAGTTTCAGAGAACGTTGTTACTTGGAAAAGAACAAATGACAATAAAGATAGAGCATTCACATCACATGGTCATTCATCATTAATCAAAGATCCAAGAACAACAAAATATAAGATAACACAATATATCATCATAAGCATCAAGTTGTCAAACAAAGTCATTACAAGCCATAGTCAAAATGACAGCTATATATTACAATATTATAATAGATAGGTTTTCCCTTAAAACACCACAAGCTCTCTCTCACTAACACACTCCTCTCCCCCTTTGTCATCAAGGGCCAAAAGGGTCACTCCGCAGGAGGATCTTGTGGAGGATCAACCGGAGGAACAACAGGAAGATCAACCGGAGGAGCGACAGAGGATCGGCAGGAGGACCACCAGGAGGAGAGCGAAGGCGACGCCGTCCAAAACGAATGTGGAGGAAATCGCTCACGAATCTGGCCGAAGCGCCAAGACCGCGGTGTGCAGGCTAAGTCTGGAAGTTGTGGCCGCTTCAAACGCATCCAGTCTGGAAGAGGTCGCTGTCTGGAAGGCCTCCTGAGACGCCTTCATCTCTAACAAGGTAGCATAAATTTGATCCATGGTGGCTTGACCTTGTGGAGGAGCAAAGAAAGCAGAGTGCGCTCTTCGTGTTCTTCTGCTGGAGCGCTACCAAGATTGGCGAGAATTGAGGACCTTCTCTTGGTTTATAGGCTTTATGCGCTGAAGGTGTAGCTCCATTATAACCAGTCTGACGAATGATCAAAGCCATAATATAAGGTGCAAAGTTTATCCGCTTGACTCGATCATTCTTTGTGCCTGCTATCTCCCTTATGATGACATCCACTACATCAAACTTTCTTCCATGCATGATGCATTCTAAAATATTCCAAACATGTCCTCTAATTGCATCATAATTCCCGCTCTTTGGTAACATGGTATGATTAATGATCCTATTTACCAAGCTGGGAATAGGAAGAAGTCCTGTTATCTTACCAGGGATAAATCTCTGTGTAGTGTCATAGAATTTGGATTTTTCGGTATTTTGATGGATTGAGTCCATGGAATTGATGCATAAACATCATACAATACTGAATAAACTGATTTGCCCAAGAATCAACCACAGATTTCATCCACATTTTCATTTTCCCAAAAACTCAAACCTAGGGTTCATGAGAGGCATAAATCCAAAAGGGATTGAGAATACCTTGAGCAAAGGAGTGATTGAACCCTGGGGATGCGACATATTGGTCGAGATTGAAGAAATCACCGAAGAACAAGCAAGGTTTTCCGGTGGGGTTTTTGGAGAAGAGAAGCTGTCTGGAGAAAATAGCCGGCGGCTGGAGAGAGATAAGGAAACGGAGGGACCGCAGGCAATTAATGCTTCTCAGCTACCGGAAAGCGGAAGTTCCGCATTTCAAAAGCGGAAGTTCCGAAAATCGGAAGTTCCGCGCCTGGGAGACCGGAAACTCCGATTATCCTGATGCTTCTAAGAGAGTCGAAAAACGAAGCTCCGCAACTCAACAAATGGAAGTTCGGAAAAGCGGAAGTTCCATACCGAGAGGCCTAAGTTCCGATTATCCTGACACTTCAGGGAAGAAGGAGTTGAATTTGAAGATTTTGCAAATAATCCTTAGTTTTTGCACTCAACCAAGTATCATTCAGGATTATTATGCAATGAAAAGACTAATGTCTATATAAGAAAGTAATTTTTACTAATATATCACATTTGGAGCGAAAATTTGAGAAAAAACATCTTAAAATAGGCAAAAATGCAACTAAGACCCAAGGTGCATGTGACAAGAGTTCAAGCGACATTTGAATAGCCAATGACATTTAACTCATTCCTCAAAAGGCAAAAGCGGCCTTCATCTAAAGGTTTGGTAAAGATATCTGCTAATTGATTTTCAGTGCAAATGTGGCTAATTTCAATATCTCCCTTGCACACATGATCTCTAAGGAAATGATGGCGGATATCTATATGCTTGGTTCTTGAATGTTGGACAGGGTTGTTGGCTATTTTCATTGCACTATCATTATCACACAAAAGAGGTATTTTATCAAATGTTATTCCATAGTCCATCAATGTTTGCCTCATCCAAAGCAATTGTGCACAACAACTACCTGCAGAAACATATTCGGCTTCGGCGGTGGAAATGGCAACATAGTTTTATTTCTTAGAAGACCATGACACTAAGGATCTACCTAAGAATTGACAACTCCCTGAGGTGCTTTTTCTATCCACTTTACAACCCGCATAATCCGAATCCGAATATCCAATCAAATCAAATTTAGCACCTTTTGGATACCAAAGGCCAATACTTGAGGAATGCTTTAAATATCTTAATATTCTTTTGACAGCCATTAAATGACATTCTTTTGGAGCCGATTGAAAACGTGCACACATGCAAACGCTAAACATAATATCGGGCCTAGATGCGGTAAGATAAAGCAAACTACCAATCATAGACCTATAAAGCTTTAAATCAACAGATTTACCTCCTTCGTTTAGATCAAGATGTCCATTTGTAGCCATGGGAGTCTTGATGGGCTTTGCGTCATCCATGCCAAATCTTTTAAGTAAATCCTTCACATATTTGGATTGACTTATGAAGATCCCTAATTGAGTTGTTTGATTTGAAGTCCAAGGAAGAAACTGACTTCTCCTATCATTGACATCTCAAACTCCCTAGACATCATATCACCAAATTCTTTGCAAAAATCTTGATTAGTGGAACCAAAAATTATATCATCAACATAAATTTGACAAACAAAGAAATCACCATCAATAATTTTAGTAAACAAAGTTGTATCAACCTTTCCGATTTTGAATCCCTTAGAGAGTAGAAAATCTCGAAGGCGCTCATACCATGCTCTAGGAGCTTGCTTTAAACCATATAGCGCCTTTGAGAGTTTATACACATGATTAGGATTTTTGGGATCTTCAAAACCCGGAGGTTGTTCAACAAAAACAAGTTCAGATATTTTGCCATTTAAGAAAGCACTTTTAACATCCATTTGAAATAATTTAATATCAAAGCATGATGCAAAAGCAAGTAAAATACTGAATAGACTCAAGTCTTGCTACGGTGCAAATGTTTCATCATAATCTAAACCTCAACTTGAGTATATCCTTGAGCAACTAACCTTGCCTTGTTTCTTACCACAACTCCATTTTCATCTTGTTTATTTCGAAAGACCCATTTTGTGCCAATAACATTATGCTCCTTGGGTCTTTCCACCATTGTCCAAACATCATTTCGGGCGAAGTTATTTAGCTCCTCATGCATAGCATTCACCCAATCCGGATCTTCTAGTGCTTCATCTATACGCTTTGGTTCCAAAGAGGAAACAAAAGAGTAATGTTCACAGAAAGAAGCAATACGAGAGCGAGTTTGGACACCTTTGCTTACTTCACTCAATATTTGGTCTATTGGATGATCTTTAGCTATTGAGTTGTGGATTCTTTGAGGTAGATTCAATGATTGATCATCTTCCTTGACATCTTCTTGATTTTGATTAATTTCATTTGTCATGGAAGAGGTAGGCGGCTCGACTCTCGTGGACGATGATGGTTCATTTTGATCTTCTTTAGGCTTAATGTCCCCAATTTGCATATTCTTCATTGCTTCCATAAAAGCTCCATTACCTACATCATCAAAATCTTCTTGCTCTTCTTGAGAGCCGTTAGTTTCATCAAATTGTACATCGTGTCTTTCTTCAACAATACCACTAGTTTTGTTAAAGACACGATATGCTTTGCTATTTGAAGAATAACCTAGTAGAAAACCAACATCACACCGACTTGCAAATTTAGAAAGTCGAACACCCTTTCTTAAGATATAGCATTTGCAACCAAATACTCTAAAGTAAGAGATGTTCGGTTTTCTTCCAATAAGGAGTTCATAGGAAGTCTTTTCAAAAGCCTATGCAAATAAAGACGATTTATGGCATGACAAGCGGTATTAATGGCTTCCACCAAAAGCGATCGAAGTATTATACTCATCAAGCATTGTCCTAGCCATTTCTATTAATGTACGATTTTTCCTCTCTACAACTCCATTTTGCTCCGAGTGTAGGTAGTGGAAAACTCATGCTTTATTCCAAGTTCATCACAATAATCTTCAATATTAGTGTTTTTGAACTCTAACCATTATCACTACGATTTTCTTTATTTTGAAATCAAATTCATTTTGAGCCCTTTTGCAAAACTTTTAAAAATCTTGGAGGCTTCACCTTTGTCATATAAGAAGAATACCCATGTATATCTAGAGTAATCATCTACAACGACTAAACAATAGCTATTGCCCCAATGCTCTTATAGGTTGTTGGTCCAACAAATCCATATGTAAGAGCTCTAATGGCCTAGAAGTTGACATGATACTTTTGGAAGGATAAGAGTTAGCCACTTGCTTTCCTATTGCAAGCACTACAAAGTCTATTTTCTCAAACTTCACATCCTTCAAGCCAACCACTAAGTCATGTTTAAAAGCTTTTAAGTTGAATCATTCCCACATGACCTAATCTTCTATGCCATAACCAACCCATTGAAGTTTTTGCAATCAAACAAGTTTTCAAACAAGATTCATTTGAGGAGAAATCAACCAAATAAAGATTGCCGAATCTAAAACCTTTAAAAATCATTTTATTTTCTTTTTCTTTAAAAATAGTAACCTCCTTTTTAGAGAAAGAGCAAGTTAATCCAAGATCACATAATTGAGCAACGGATAGCAAATTGAAATTCAATGTTTCCACTAAAGATACATTTGAAATGGAAAGGTCATTTGAGATAGCAATTTTACCTAAGCCAATTACCTTTCCTTTGCTATTGTCACCAAATGTGATCTTTTCATTTCGCTCCCATTCTCAAATGAGGTGAACATTTTCCGTCTCCGGTCATGTGTTGAGTGCATCCACTATCGAGCACCCAATGCCTTCCACCGGTCTTGTAGTTCACCTACAAAAGAAATCAAGTTCTTTTAGGTACCCATATTTGTTTGGGTCCTTGGAGGTTAGTTATCAAAGATTTGGGCACCCAAATGGCATTCTTCTTAACACCTAAAATTGAGGTGCCAACAAACCTAGCAATCACTTTCCCATCTTTGGCCTTTTTGAGCATATAACAAGAATCAAATAAGCCAATTGATGAAACCTTACCAATAGGATACTTTTGTTGAACATGTCCTATTTCCCGGCATTTTTGGCAAAACTTGCCATTTTGATTAACAAACCTCACGGGCTTGTTTACCGGTTTCTTACCTTTCTTGGGCACATACCCAAGTCCTTCCTTATTGAATGAGCACCTTTGCTCACTCAAAAGCTTGTCAAGAGTAGATTTACCCTTGAAACATTTTTCCAAGCTCTTACTTAGCTTGGTGACTTGCTCCTTTAGCTCACTATTCTCTACAAATAGCATATCACAAGATTTAGCATTTTCAATTTTAGAATCAACACTTGAGCTACATGGTATAGCAAGCAAATCATCGCAAGAAGTGGATATGCTAGTTCTAGCAATGTTTACACTAGGCATTTTTTCTTGAATATCGCAAGCAATACCAATGCTAGTGTAGGACTTATCTTGGACAAGCAAATCATGAGCTTCTTTTAATTCATCATAAGAGTTCTTTAAAGATATATGTTCTTTCTTTAAGACTCTAAATTTAGCTTTTTCCTTTCCAAGATATTTATTTAATTCTTCAAGCATATCCATGAGCTCATCATAGGAGGGTTCTTCACTATCAAGAGATTTTACCTTTTCTCCTTTTGCCATGAGGCAAGTGGGAGTAGAAAATAGCGATGGAGCCTCCTTGATGGCAATACCGACAAGTCCTCTCTTCTTGGAGGACCCCTCAATATCGGAGTCGGAGTCGGAATCCGAATACTCCTTGTCGGAGTCCCATTCTCCGATATGGGCTTCATTCTTGCCATCCTTGTGAAGCTTCTTGAAAAGCTTCTTCTTACCATTGAATTCTTTCTTCTTTGATGACTTACCCTTGTCATCCTTCTTGGTTGGGCAATGAGAGGCAATGTGGCCCTTCTCATCACACTCATAGCAACGAATGTTGCTATAGCGCTTCTTCTCATTGGATGATTGCCCTTTTGCAATCTTATCGAAATTGAAGCTTCGATGAGGACGTCTCCTCATGAACCTCTTCATCCTCCTCACAAGGAGGGCAAACTCTTCCTCGGAGTCTTCATCCTCATCTTCTTCATCGCTGATTCCGCTTTTGCCTTAAAAGCGGTAACTTTCTTTCTTGAAGAAGTGGACTCCATGAGCTCTTCTTTGTCTTTCTTGTAGAGCTCATTTGTGATGAGATTTCCCAAAAGCCCGGTTGGTGTCATTCTTGGCAACTCGGGAGAGTTGAGAAACAATGTCACCAATATTTCGTACTTGTCGAGAAGAGCCCTAAGCATCTTGCGCACAACATCAATGTCAAGCAAATTAGTACCAAGACCCTTGAGCTCATTTACAATGTTGTTGAGTCTAGAGTACATTTCGGTGATACTCTCTTGAGGCAACATTGTAAATGTCTCATATTTGATCCTAAGCCTATGCAATTTGGCTTCTTTAACCGTGGATGTGCCCTCATGAATTTCAGAGAGCGTGGTCCATATCTCGTGAGCAGTTTCAAGGTTGCTCACGCGATTGAACTCATCCGCGTTTAAAGCTCCAAAGAGAGCATTCATTGCTTGAGCATTGAGGTGAGAGTTTCGCCTCGTCTTGATCCGTGGGGTGTGTGGGATCAAGTGGCATAACGAAACCTTCACTTACAATTCTCCATACGCTTGGGCTCATGGCCTTTAAATAAATTGACATTCTAATTTTCCAATAAGAATAATTTGATCCATCAAATAGAGGAGCCTTGCCTATAGACATTCCCTCGCTAGCCATCCTTTCTCTCCTAGACGGTTAAGTCTAAAATTAGAGAGACCAAGCTCTGATACCACTTGTAGGATCAAGGATAACCGACTAGAGGGGGGTGAATAGGAGGTTTCTAAATTTTTCTTAATCAAATTACCCAAATTAGCAAGATACTCTAATCAAAGATATTTATCACAATCTATGAGCTACAAAAATAAGTGCAATAAGTAAAGACAAGAATTAACCACACAAGGACAAGGGGGTTTTTCCCGTGGTATCGAAGATTTGTCGATCTTCACTAGTCCACGTTGAGGAAGCTTGATCCACTCAAGCCGGCTCCACAAATTAAGCCTACCCTCGATCACTTGGTTGTTCTTCCTCCTCTCCGGAGTTGGTGAACACCGACCAATCACAAACGGCAACGGGTCTCTTCACAAGCTTCTTGAAGAGATCACCGAGCAACCTCCGCCAAGTCGTCTAGGTGCCGACGAACACCAAGAGAATAGAACTTGACCTTTCACTTGACGGCAATCAAGAGTCAAAGGATCAACTAATCATGCAATGCTCTTGTTCTTGCTCACTACCTCACAAATGTGTGCAAAGAAAGTAAATGAGGAGTGAGAGGAGTGCTCAAGGCTCAAATGAATTGAATGAATGCTCAACAACACGTCCTTGAGCTGGTGGGGGTGCATTTATACCCCCCACAACAAAATATGACAGTTATGCAGAAAACCAGACAACATTCAGGGAAATCGGAACTTTCGCCGTGTAAGGTGCGGAACTTCCGCACTTCACTCGAGTGCACTGTAACGGTCATTACAGTGAGCATTAAATGCTCTGAACTAGCCGTTGGATTTATGTGCGGAACTTCCGCCAACTAGATTTCGGTTCTTCCGATTAATCGGAAGATCCGCTTTTTCCACAGCGGAACTACCGCACTCGCGAAAACGGCTAAGTCCCCAAAAAGGGTGCTCTCTGGAAAAAACCGACCGCACATATTTCGGAGCAACCGATAATCGGAACTTCCGCTCGTATCATTGCGGAACTTCCGCGCTTCGAGAAATCGGCTAAGTCCCGAAAACGGATGCTCTCTGGAAAAATTCGACCGCACATATTTCGGAGCAACCGATAATCGGAACTTCCGCTCGTATCATTGCGGAACTTCCGCGCTTCGAGAAATCGGCTAAGTCCCGAAAATGGATGCTCTCTGGAAAAATCAAGCCGCAGTCTTTTCGAGGAACCAAGACAATGAAGTTTCATGATACACATGCCGAACTTCCGATTGTGTTCAGAGAAAAAGAATTTTCTTTTTAAACCAGACCAAAAGAACATGCATGATCCTAAGTTGATCCAAAGGCATAATGAGATGCTTTCAAGCTACTAGACAAGCTCCCCCTTAATAGTACGACATTTATCCTATAATCCGGTCTTCCTCCATACTCTAAGGACCGGTAAAATTCAAAGGGGTCCTAGTCTATTTGTACCTTGTCTTTGAGATCAATTCCACCATCTCAACATTCTTTGACATGCAGCTCCTTGGTTTCACTTTGTCATTTGGGACTATGCCTTGTAATCACTTCAACAAACATGTTAGTCCCATATTCACATAATTTCATTAATTACCAAAATACAATTTTTAGAGGCCTAGATGCTTTCAGCAGGGACAGCAAATTTTACTCGCTCCTTTAGCAGTCACGCCAAATGCCCGTTCCAAGAAAGCATCGGTCTTGTCAATCCATTCATTGGTGACCTGACCCTGACTTGCGCGGCCCCGTGTACATCCACTCACGGTCCTCCATCCTCTAACATATATAGCGGCGAGTAATATAAACATCAATTGCATCTACACGACGTTCCTACTATCTAATAGGTGAGGATAGGTCCTAATCCCACGCGAGGATCCGTAGATGAGGTTAGTTTCCATGCTCTACTCCTATTCGAGACATAATTTCGGCAGCACCTCCCCGCTGTTCTCCAAATACACGTCCTGCCAAGGAGAGTGTGTATCCGGAGAACAACAGGGAGATGTTGCCGAAACTCTGTCTCGGATCGGAGCAGACCATGGAAACTAACCCCACCTACGCATCCGCGGGCTGTCCAAAAAACGTGGACAATTCGAAATAGATACGGTTTGATACGGTTTTAGATATGGAAATATCTGCATATTTCCAACCGTATCTCTTTCGAACAGGGAGACGCCTAACTGGGTTACGTGATCTACGACCATGATACGGAAAGAGGGGTTATACCTAGGGTGGCGGTGGAGTCAGGCTAGCGGGGTCGGTGCAGTGGCGAGGCGACGCGGTGCAGGCAGACCCGCAGCGGCGAGGAAGGCGATCGGGGTCGCCGAGGTACTTCGGCGCCGCTCCGACTGGCTCTTCTCTGCAAAAAAAGAAACATAAAACTGTCAATACAAAATTTCGGCAGCACCTCCCCTGCACGGTGAGGTTTCCAAAACCTGCAAGAAAACCAACGGCACGATGGCCGACATGCACATATATATGAACGACACGATGACCGACATGCACAAGATTATATCCAACCACATATATATAACAATGTCACAACCACTCCTACGACTACTTAGACTACCACCACTGCTACTCTACCACTACTACTACAAGAACTACTAGTAATACTACGACGACGACGGCGGTATGGCATACCTAGTGGGCGTCGTAGGGCGGCGGTGGTGAAGGGGCCAGGGCGCCGGTGGACAAGGCGACGGCTGGGGAAGCGTCGGGGACGTGGCAACGGCGGCCGGGGCGCCTCCTCCTCCTTCTTCCTCCTTCCTCCTTCTTCCTCCTCCTCCTTCTCTTCCTCCTTCTTCCTCCTCTCCTCCTCCTCCTCCTCTCTTTCTCCTCCTCCTCCAGTGGCCTTGGCGGCGCCGTTGCAGCCGGGCGGCAGCGGTGGCGGCTGCCCCGGTGGCCCAGCGCGTGCGGGTGTCGTGTGTGCGCAGTGTGCGGGTACCGTGGGCGGTCATGAGTTAAATCCCCTTTGCCGAGTGCCCCGATCCGCACTCGGCAAAGAGGGTTTTTTTAAAAATAAAATTCTTTGCAGTGTCTTCTCGACACTCGGCAAAAAGGCTCCTTTCTTAAGTGGCATTTTTGACACTCGGCAAACCATATTTTTCCACTTTTGACCTCAAACTTTTCTGCAGTCCTCATACAATACCTGGTACTCTATGTTCCAATGTGGCACATTTCTCGGACTTTTTCTATATTTATTTAATTTATTTCAATTAATTGAATTTTCTTGGATAATTCAAATTATAACTGCTAGTCATTCGAATAATGAAAAAAAATAAATGGAAAAATGATATTCATGTTATTTAGTATAGTGTGAGGCCGTAACCAGGAACATACCATTAATTTCGAACATCTTGTTCACGAAACATGACCACGAACTTGCGATCGAGTTGTTTTTAAATTGTATAAAAAGCAAACGAAGTCCGAAAATCATGAAACTTGTCAAGATGTCATGATATCATATGTGGAGGCTGTGATAAAAATTTGAGAAGGTTTCGCGTAATTTGTCACGTACGATGCTTGCAAACCGAAGAATCTCCGAAGAAGTTGTCACGTATTCTTCTGTTTTTCTAAAGTTTGCAAGCATCGTACGTGACAACTTGCGCAAAACCTTTTCAAATTTTTATCACAGCCTCCACATATGATATCATGACATCTTGACAAGTTTCATGATTTTCGGACTTCGTTTGCTTTTTATACAATTTAAAAACAACTCGATCGCAAGTTCGTGGTCATGTTTCGTGAACAAGATGTTCGAAATTGATGGTATGTTCCTGGTTACGGCCTCACACTATACTAAATAACATGAATATCATTTTTTCCATTTATTTTTTTTCATTATTCGAATGACTAGCAGTTATAATTTGAATTATCCAAGAAAATTCAATTAATTGAAATAAATTAAAGAAATATAGAAAAAGTCCGAGAAATATGCCACATTGGAACATAGAGTACCAGGTATTGTATGAGGACTGCAGAAAAAATTTGGAGGTTAAAAGTGGAAAAAAAAATATATGGTTTGCCGAGTGTCAAAAAATGCCACTCGGCAAAGGAGCCTCTTTGCCGAGTGTCAGGAGAAGACACTCGGCAAAGGGTTAACGACGGCTGCCGGCCGTTAACGGCGGTGCCCTTTGCCGAGTACGCACTCGGCAAACCTGATCTTTGCCGAGTGTAATTGTTTACCGAGTGCTCGGCCCTCGGCAAACCATCTCTTTGCCGAGTGCCAGATGTTTGCCGAATTCTTTCTATCTGGCACTCGGTAAATAGCCTCTTTGCCGAGTGCCCGATAAAAAGAACTCGGCAAAGTCTGGGACACTCGGCAAAGAAGCCGTCTCCGGTAGTGCACGTAAAATGTACGTGCATGCATATCGAGCATTCAAATGAACTGAAGCGAACTCCTGAGTTTTAGCACTTAATTTTACTTGATTTTCATCTCCACTGATCAACTACAACTTATTAACAAGGAAATTGATGTCAAAATTTGGTCATGCCAATCTGTGAACTATTAAGCCCATGGAGATTTACCGATTCCGACCCGGAACATCTTCTGAGACTTGTGAGTTCTGATCCGAGTCAGAGGCGAGTCCGACTGGTACGTATATATGCTAACGCCGTGGCTGCCTGCATGCTGGCTATATATTTCGTCCCGCGCCCCCTGCAGCAGTAACTGACTGTACGTAGATAGACTTCACACCGTACGACTAGTAACAACTCATGAGCGGTAGTCATCGTATGGCCGGCGAGAGAGCCGCCGAGGCCGAAGCCAGCGACAGCGATGGCACCGAGCGTTCGTCGGCTACGAGCCGCCGGTTCGCTGATGAACCGCGCGACGATCACTTGTTACATCATCGCCATCACCACGACCTCGGGGTTGATGTCGGTGATTATTTGTCCGGCGCAGATGACGACGTTGATTCGATGCTGTCCCCCAGCCACGGGTATCCCCGCCCGTACGACGACGAGCTCCACGACGCCTACAACGGGGAGCTTTCGTACGATTATCACTACGCCGGCGCCCGCTTCGATCTCACGCCCGTGGAAGCGCACGGCGAAAGTGCCCTCCAAAGGTTGGCCGAACTAGTGGCGTACGGCAACGGCGGCTTCGGAGCAGTGCCTGCCTCGGCCGCTTCGGTTGCCGAGCTGGAGAAGCACAGGTACGAAGGCGCCGGCGGCGCGGCGGGGTCCGCTGGATGCGTGATATGCATCCAGGACCACGAGGTGGGCGACGATCTCAGCGTGATGCCGTGCCCGTACAGGCATAGGTTCCACGAGCAATGCCTTGCCCAGTGGTTGGCACAGAGCCGCTTGTGCCCGCTCTGCCGCCATGCGCTGCCCACCGATGGGTAAGAAGAACTAATTAAGACGTGCCCAAACGGCGCAAGACCTCGGTTAGGTCTGCATGATTACACTTGTAGCTGTTAATTGTGGATTACGACATTCGATTGTTTGTTTTGTTGTTTCATCTACCGTGCAATGCAATTATCTGCACAATGGCCATATATATTGTTCGTCCTGAATCCAGGACGGTGTACTTTGCACTGCAGAGACAATAAATGTAACGGATTTGCCATTTCTAAGTTATCTAAATTTTTCTGAAGTTTAAGTTAATTGTTGTGACCATTGAATTTGTGTAGAGATTGATGTGTCATATGATTGGATGTTGATCTATCGATAAAATATATGACTTATGCTTAAGAAAATTTTAGTCAACTTACGAATAGACAATCCCTAAATCTAGTGGTACTTACATTTAATCTCAATTAATCAGCATTCAACAATAATCACACGTGAACTGAAGAAGCTTCTTAAGCAAACACCAGTTCAGATCAACTAATTATTAGTTTTGCATACACATAATCAACAAGTACAAACCGTCACAAAAGCATCAGGCTTCTGCACTACAGAGAAACATCGGCAACTCTCTGTCTTGGTCATGCGGTCGTTGCCTTGAAGAAGCTCGTGCCTGAACCATCGGCATCAGCCGCACGGGTCAAGCACGGACAAGTCATCGAAGTCGAAGGTCTGCAGCAGCTCCTCGATGTTCTCCGGCAGCTCAGAATCAAAGAACAGATTGTCCATCACGGCGGAGGAGGAGCCTTGATCCGACGATGACGTTCCTGCCGGCGCTGCACTGGACTCGATCGTAGTCGGCGCTGCACCATCTGCACTGGCTGTCACACCAGAATCCTCCGCTGCCGGCCAGAGGAAGTCATCGACATCGACAGAAGACAGCAGCTCATCTAAATTCTCCGGAATCTCAAAATCCAGAAGGGACCAATCATCCATCACGCCTGACGATCCTTGATCCGACGACGTCGCCTCCGGCACTGCGCTTGCGCCAACGTCCGCGCCATCGTCATCATCGACGAGATCGACCACCACCACAGAAGGATAAAGGGGCTGCGACGCCGACGGGTACCCCTCGAGCAGAGGCAGAGCGGCCTCTGCCATTGCGCGCCGGGGCGCGGCGCGCGCTTCACCGTCGTCGTCGCCGCCCGAATCTTGCGCCGCCCTCTTACGCTTCTTACCGTGACCGCTGAATCGGACGTGGTACAACCTCAGCGGCGACAAGGCCAGCTCCGCCGGGACCGTGACCGCGTACTCGTGCATGTCCCAGCCCGTGCTGCCCTTCTCGCCGCCGGCGTGGAAGTTGAGTGCGTACTTCCGCCAGCCGATCTCCATGCCGCTGCCGGGGACGCAAAGAAGAAGGCGTCGTCCTTCCGCTTGTGCTTGTCCAGGAGCTTCCATGGCGGCGCGCTCAGCGGGTCGTCCTCGAGAATGATGCCGTCGAACGGGAGGCGCTGGCCCTGGAGGCGAGGGAGGAGGAAATGCGCCACGAGCTCGTCGTCCTCGGGATCGAAGTTGAAGCCAGGAGGGAGCCCAACCACGGCCGCCGCGTCCATCGCGCCGCGCCTGGCCTAGGGTTTGCTAGGGCTTAGTGGAGGTTGGAGAGGAGGGAGGAGTGGTGAATTGGTGCGTACGGGAGCGCCGGTGGTGGAGATTTATGGAGCAGGGGAGAGGCTAGGTCGGCTGGTGCCAAGGAATATATAGCCGCGTTGAGATGAGTCCAGTGCTGGAGTAATCCGGTGCCAATGCGGAATCATTGGAAGGAAAGGAACCCATGGGGAAACTTTGGTTGCAAGGCAATATCGTTGGAAGGAATTTGACACTTTTTTTTACTACAACGGTAAAATAACTCTCTCTACTCAGTAGCATTACTCTACCTGCGTGCATATGTTAATCGCTTAATCTCCCAGTGCAACTGATTTTCGGTTGTCTTAAATTTTCTTATTCATCGGTGACCTACAATTATACAGTAGTAAGTTTAAAATTACAGTACCAAATGATGTACAATTTTAACATAATTTTAGTGTAATTTTTAGTTCTATTATATATATATATATATATTTGTATTTGTAAAGTTCATCTAGATTTAGTACTTTTGTATATTTTAGATTTTTTAAAAATATATTTCTAGAGTTCACTTACATTAGTTTTGTCTAGTATAATTTTTTTTCTCTCAACACAGAAATTTTTAATGTCCATTAGATCAAAATTCTAGTTAAGAAAGATGACTGATGAATAAAAAAATCTCGATCAGCCGAAGCATAGATACTCCAGTTATGAAATGCGTTTCAGCTGTGCACCTTCGGAACGAGAAGGCGTTATCTCCTGTTACGCCTCTTCCGGGTTGTCTCCAGCAAAATCTTCGCGGGAAGCTCAACGGCTCGACCCGTACCACACATCCTTCTCGCAATGCAATGGACAACCTCCACAGAGCATAACCGTACGTGACCAAGCGAGTCACAAAAATCCCAACCTTTTTCCTCCGCCCATGCTCCTCCTCACTCCCACCCCGCGGCCGCCGCTTGGTCACAAAAATCCCACCCTTTTTCCTCCGCCCATGCTCCTCCTCACTCCCACCCCGCGGCCGCCGTCGGCCGCCGCTGGCAGGCGGAGCCTCAGCAGAGCCTGCGTCTGCCGCTCGAGCGTGCGCGAGCTGGAGAGGTCCGCGGGGCCTCGTCCGGGCGCGGGGCCGCCGCCGCTGCGGGAGGCGAAGCGGGTGGTGCTGGTGCGGCACGGGCAGAGCACGTGGAACGAGGAGGGGCGCATCCAGGGGAGCTCCGACATGTCCGTGCTCACGCCCAAGGGCGAATCCCAGGCCGAGACCTCCCGCCTCATGCTCCTCTCCGACTCCTTCGACGCCTGCTTCACCAGCCCGCTCGCCCGCTCCCACCGCACCGCCGAGATCATCTGGGCCGGACGCGACGAGGACCTCATCCCGGACTCCGACCTACGCGAGATCGACCTGTACTCCTTCCAGGTCGGGCACTCCTCCGTTTGTTGGGTTCTACGTGTAACGCTCGTAAGGTGTTCGTTGGAATTCCCGAGTGAATGTTGTGATTTGCAGGGCCTGTTGAAGCATGAAGGGAAGGAGAGGTATGGGGTTCTGTTCCGGCAGTGGCAAAATAACGCGGCCAACTTCAGCATTGACGGGCACTACCCGGTTCGGGAGCTCTGGGACCGTGCACAGAGCTGCTGGGAGAGGATCCTGGCACACAAGGGCAAGTCGGTGCTTGTGGTTGCGCATAATGCAGTTAACCAGGCGCTCGTTGCCACTTCGTTGGGTGGGTGCTGCTAGGTTTTGGTGTGGATCATGTTGTCATGCGAAGGTTTTGTTCGCAATTGATGTGTGGATCCTGGTGTTTGTGTTTAGGACTTGGCACAGAGTACTTTCGGATTCTGCTCCAAAGCAATTGTGGCGCAAGTGTGCTGGATTTCACTCCACAGACTGCTGGAGGCCCTCCAAGTGTATGCCTTAACCGCTTAAATCAGGTGAGTGTAACTTCGTTTGGATCACTGACTTTTGCTTTTTTATGAGTAAGATATGCTTATGAAATGGACCTTCTACTCCTTGCCTGTTTGTATTAGTGCGAGATATTGCTACTTTGTATCAACTTCTGAACTTCTATATTAAAGTAATTTCAAGACAAGACAGAAACGAAGCAATCAAACAAATAAAAACATGAGATTTAATCTTTTCCTCATGTTTGTATTTCGTACAGACCCCGAATACTCCTGTTGCTGCGGGAAGTTCTGGAGGAAGAAAGGCGAGCAAGAGGATCATTTTGGCCTGTCAAGGGGCTACACAGAACAGTCCAGAGGTATGGAATCTCCTTCTGTGTACACGTGTGCATGAACAACTTTGCACTTGTTATATGGATCACACCAACTATTATTCTAGGATCTGATTTTGTAATTCCTAAAATTACCTTAGGAAAATCGAGTGAACCAATCCAATTTAATCTAATGTAACCTATGGCATGAAAACTGTTATGAAATATTGTATGTATATTTATGAGGCCCAATGAACAATATATATAGGGAGTACAAAGGGACATACCATGAACAGTAAGGAATACAAAAGAGAAATAGAAAAGGATTCTTATTCTAATACCGCCTCAAACTCATGGTGGATCACACACACTGAGTTTGGAGAGAAAATACAAATGGTGTACCCTAATCTGTGACTTCGTGAAGAAGTCAACAACCTATAACTCTGAGGGTACAAACTATAAAGCAAGTACTCCCTCCGGCACCTGTGAGTGAGTGTATGAAGCATCAACACCAATGTGCTTGGTGAGCTCATGTTTCACTGGATCTCGGACAATACTGATAGCATATGTACTGTCAGACAAAAGAGTCGTAGGTCCTATCACAAGCACTCCAAAATCAGCAAGTAACCACCTCAGCCAAGTAACCTCTGCTGTTACTACTACCATAGCTCTCAACTCAGCCTCTGCACTCGAATGAGAAACTGTAGTCTGCTTCTTTGTCTTCTAGGCAATCAGGGAGGAGCCAAGAAACACATAGTAAGCAGAATGAGAACGACGATCAGAAGGATCACTAGCTCCTGAAGCTGTAGTGAGGTGGAGCTAGGGAAAAACAAACGACGAGAGATAATCACACGCAAGTAGCGAAGGACACGAAGAAGGTGATTGTAGTGTAGATGGGTAGGACGAGCTATGAACTAACTCAACATATGAACAACATAAGCAATATCAGGACGGGTGCTCACAAGGTACACTAAACTCCCAACAAGATGACGATATCGAGTAGGATCCTAAAGAAGATCACCATCAGTGGCACGAAGCCATAGTGATAGCTCCATGAGAGTCTCAGCGGTGCGAGTGTCAGTCAGACCAGACCGATCAAGAAGATCCTGGACATACTTCTACTAGGAGAGGTAGTAACCCTCAGGCATGGAAGAGACCTCAATCCCAAAGAAGTACGTAAGAGAACCAAGATCAGTCATCAAAAACTGCTCACTGAGATGCTTCTTCACATATGTGATGAATGAGGAATCATCATCAATGATGAGCATATCATCAATACACAGAAGAAGTAGTGTCATACCCCGATATGAGATATGGACAAAAAGAGCAGGATCGTGGGAACTGACAGTGAAACCCGCAAGCAGTAATCACTGAGGTAAAACGCGCAAACCAGTCACAAGGAGCCTGTTGGAGGCCATAAAGAGCACGACGAAGACGACAAACGTGCCTATCAGGAACATAATACCCAGGTGGTAGCTGCATGTAGACCTCCTCATGCAAAACACCATTAAGAAAGGCATTCTTAACATCCAGCTGAAAGATAGACCACCGGCGAACAGAAGCAACCGCAATAAAAGTGCGAACAGTGGTCATATGGGCAATGGAGGCAAAAGTCTCATCGTAGTCACGACCATACTCCTGCTGAAAGCCGCGAGCCACAAGGCGAGCCTTGTAGCGCTCGATAGTACCATCAGATCGGATCTTAATCTTGTACATCTACTTGCACGTGATTAGTCAAGTATGCACAGGTGTCGGTACAATATCCCAAGGCTCCGTACGCCGAAGAGCATCAAGCTCCTCTGCCATAGCGAGCTGCCACTCAGAATGAGGAGCAGCCTCACGATAAGAACTAGGCTCAATGACAGAGAGAGCATGAGCTATTGGAGCAAATCCAAGACGATCAGGAGGTCGAAGGGGTGTTCGGTCACGAAGGACGTAACGAGGAGCATCATCAAGAGGATCAGATGTGGGTGTTGGCAAGATACCAGGAGAGGAGACTGGTGAAGGACGAGGATGCCTGGAGTAGTGAATACCAGAGAACCGAGACGGTGATACTGCAGGAACAAGAGGCGGTGCTGCAGGAGGCAGCACCGGAGGCGGAGGTACAAAAGGAACCACTGGAGACAGACTAGGAGAAGATTGTGGTAGTGGAGAAATTGGTAAAGAGTCAGAAAGAGACAACCATGAAATCGACTCAATAGTGGAAACAGGAGAAGGAGCCGAAGCTCGATAGAAGGAAGGTCGAGATTCGTCAAAGACAACGTCTCGTGAAATCCTGATCTATCGGGAAGAAGGATCATAGCAGCGATAACCCTTATGCTCAGAACTATAACCAAGAAACATGCACTCAACTTACTGGGTTGATAGTTTAGTGCCCTCACGATGCTACTGTAGAACAAAACAAGTACAACCAAAAACACGAAGGTGGGTGTACTGAGGGGGCTCGAGAGAAGCTCTATAGGATTGACACCCTTAAGAGCAGTCGAAGGCTGCATATTGATGAGATATGCAGTCGTAGAAATAGCCTCAGTCCAGAAATGTGGTGGAACATGAGAGGTAAGGAGAAGAGTGCAGACAGTCTCAATCAGATGACGATGTTTGCGCTCAGCAACCCCATTCTGAGCATGGGCGCCAGGACAAGAAGACTGGTAAAGAGTGCGCTGCTCAGAAAGAAATTGTCTAAAAGCGTCGAGCGATTACTCGCCGGCCAGAATCACAAATAAAAATGCGGATGGGAGAATCAAACTGAGTACGAACCATCGTTGCAAAGCTACGATAGATCGTCAGAAACTGACCACGATTAGACATAGGGAAAATCCATGTAAAACAGGAATAATCATCAACGAAGATTACATAAAGTTTATGCCCGCCTTTAGAGATAATAGGCGCAGGTCCCCATACATCTAAATGAACTAGTCAAAAGGACGAGAAGACAAAAACTCACTAGAATGATAAGGAAGTTGTAGCTGCTTGCCCAACTTGCAACACTGACAAAACATGGTCGTGTCAACAGTAACACATCCAAGAACACCCTGACAAACTAAGGCAGAAAGACGGGACCCACACAAGTGACCTAAGCGATGATGCCACTACGCAAAAACGCCAGAGGTGGTGGCAGCAGTGGCGGTGGAAGTAGACGTAAAGGTGACATGAGCAACTGAAGTGGATAGAAGGTGGAGGCGATCAAGGATGTAGAGACTCTGGCAATCCCTACGACGCTGACCAGTCCCAAGTACCGTCCCTGTCTGTCGATCTTGGATGAAACAGGTGTGAGAGTCAAAACCAACCCTACAGCCAAGATCGGTGAGCTGACCCACCGAGAGAAGCTGCATGGTGATCTGGGGAACATGGGAAACAACTGGAACAAAAAAGTCAATGGATAAAAGAGTGCCCTAATACCTGACAGACAAAGGAGTACCGTCAGCTGTCTGAACAGAGATAGGAAAAACAGGAGATCCTATTGAAGTGAGAGATGTAGAGTCCGGTGTCATGTGGAAAGATGTACTAGAATCAAGAACCCAAGAAGTACCTGGAGGAGACGTCTGAGCTAGACTAGCGTAACTCGCCGAGGTGTGAGAGAGTCTGAAGTAGAGCCCGATGAGCAATGAATAGAGTCACCTCGCCGGGAAGGTCCTGACGTGCTGGCATGTCCTTCCGTCGAGGAGTTAGGGCCTCCCTGCCCCTTTGGATTGTCCACGCGCCTTGTTCTGCTTTTTTCACACCGCAAAACGCTGGTAGTCATGGCCGAAGTTCTTGCAATAATTACACTGAACCCCAGTTGGTGGAAAAACAGGAGCATAAATAGACACATGAAGAGGGACTGTAGTCGAAACAGAAACCGTCGGTGTAGTCGAAGAAGAAGGGCTAGCAAGCATAGCCGGAACAAACTATGCTACTAACCCGCGGTGAAACTCCTCAGCACGAAGCGTCGAAAGAGCCTCGATGACTGTCGGCCGTGGTGAGCGGCTCAGCAGTTGAGCCCTGACAGGGTCAAACTCTGGGCATAGATGGCAGACGAAATCATAAAGGCGAAGGAGATCACAATCCGCGTTCTGCACATTATGACACTCCTGGCAGAGCGGAGAAACCAGCTCTTCCAGCTGGCGCCAAAGACTGGCTAGGGCTTGGAACAAGTCGTCAACGGAGGAGTCCTCCTGGCGCAGCGCCTCCAACTCACGCTGAAGCGAAAAGAATTGAGCATCGTTGCTCTGCTGGTATCGCTCGCGCAAGTACTCCCAGACCTAGCGAGTAGAACGCTGACCAACAATGTATGGCTGGATGGAGTCGTCGACACTGATCACCAAGATGGCGCAACCATGGGCCTCATCAGCACACCAGCGTTCAAAAGCGTCTATGGCATACTGAAAAGCCTCATCAGCGGCGTCAGCAGCAGCAATAGCGGCCTCTGCCTCCTTCTTGGCGACCTCATCTTCTACAGGAAGTGCAGAAGTAGGCTGTCTGAGAGAAGGCTGAACCGGTGATGGTGGACAAGGTCAAGCACCAGTGACATGTCCCCAGAGGCGGAGACCATCGAGCGTGATCTCCATGAGTGAAGACTACAACCTGTAGTTTGTCCCATAGAGCTTTGTTCCCGAGAATGGGATCGCAGCTAATGGAACGGAAGCCATCGGTAGGTGGCGCTGGACAGCGCAGCGACTAAGGCAACGAAGTCTAACAGGTGACGTTGGACAGCGCGACGGTTAGATCGACGTTCTTCTTCTTTCTTTTTTTTGTTTGGGCCGGCTAAAACGGCCTACAACTAAAAGCCGGCCTACTCACGAAGGAACAGGTGCACGCGCAGCCTACTCACGAAGGAAACACGCGGGGGAACTAGGGTTCCCTCTGTGGCGGTGGCGGCTAGGGGTGGTGGCGGCGGTGGCGGATCCGGCAGTAGCTCCGGCGAGCATGGGCGGCTGCGTCAACGTACGTGCGGCGGCTTCAACGACTAGTCATCAAATCGGCGTCGGGAGGCCGATCGTCGAGCGGTGGCCGGCGTCGAGGCCGGTGTCGGGAGGAGGCTGGCGTCAGATGATGGCTCGGGTGGAGGCCAGCGTCAAGCAATGACTTGTCCAGCGTCGGCTTAACCCACGTCGTCCTCGGGCGGCGTCCTTGGCAACGGGCATTGCTCCGGCGACAGGCGGCAGAGGGTGACGACGGCCTCGGGCGGCGGGAGCGGCGGCCTTTGAAGACAGCAAGGCAACAGAAAGGGCTAGGTTAGAACCCTAGCTCTGATACCATGTTATGAATATTGTATGTATATTCATGAGATCTAATGGGCAATATATATAGAAAATACAAATTGGTATACCATATACAGATAAGAAATACAAAAGGAAAATAGAAAAAGATTCCTATTCTAACAAAAACTCTGTTGCTTAAATTTCCCCAAGAGTTTGAGAATCTAGAGAACCACGTTACCATGCAGTACATCATTTGTAGGTTTTTCAGTTGTCTATATAGTTTTCATTGCTTTAAATTACAGATTAGTTTAGCCGGAGTGGGGTACGGACCACTGAACATGCTTGGGATTATACAGGTAATTCACTTTGTTTTTTACATGAACAATTTATTTCCAATACAGCAATTGAGCTCATTTTTGGGCAAATACTTTCAGTCTCAGAAGACCGCAGAACTACTTCTAGATCTGAAGGTGAACAGTGTTCTCTGTAGCCCGCAAGTTGCAGCTGTTGATACTGCAACTACTATATGCGAGGTGACTATAGTAGGGACTAACCGTGAAGTTCAGTTAATTGTGTTATGTTTTATTTCTACCTATTTTCACCATGTCCAATCTGATCTTATGGAGTTATTTGCAGGTCCAAGAGGCTGCAGATTGCTTAGGTGCTGACTGCGTGCCTCGCTATGTGGAAATGAAGAAACTGTTGGAACTCGAAACTGATGATGCCTTTCAAACGAAGCAAAAGGTATAACCATTTCCAATCTCTATGGTTTATGATAAGCATCACACTAGCTTGACTAGCGTATAGATGGTTTGAAGGTCTTTTGTGAAGACACTGCAAATTGCGACATCTAGTTCAAAATTACTATGAACGCTCACCATATGTTTCTTGTTAAAGTTTTCTCACGTGCGTACTGGTTGGTTACTTCGAAGCTTTTTAGAACTAACATTTTGTGCATTTTTTTGGTGGAAAATAACAATTCCTTGCTTCCTTTCTGCAGAGCTTTGGAGAAATAGTTCAGTCTGGTTGGTTGGGCAGCATGGAATACAGAACACTAGAGGGATTATGGACTCAATCAAAGGATGCATGGCAAGCCTTGCTAAATGAATTGCCAGATGATACTACATCTGATGGAGTTCTGGTGGCCGTAGGCCATCCTGCCATTCACCTAGCACTAATTTGCCGGTGCCTTAATTTAACGGAGGAGTACATGTCATCTTTTCATCTAGACGATGGCAGCATCAGTGTGATCGATTTCCCGGATGGACCAAAAGGAAGAGGCGTTATCAGATGCACAAATTACACAGCCCATCTAGGAAGATGGTCAATACCCATTACAAGAACAACCGAAAATGATGAAGAATTCTGACTTTCTTCTTGAAGGTAACCTCTTCTGTGTTATTGTGTACCATCCTTAAAGGAAACTCGTGCTTGTAAATATCATACACTGATGTTGATGTACATATCATCTCAATATCAATGTATATAAAAAAAAAGCATCTTCATTGTATTACGTTAGTGCTCAATTGCCCAGTATTAATGTGCTACTGTACTCTTGTGTGAACCTCTTTGTGGTGACTGGTGAGCAAGCATCATGTAGTGATGTAGATCCAACAGTATAATTTGAAGCTTGCGTCTCCTTTATGACAGAGCTTGGATAGTTTGGATATATCTGTTCGCATGATGTCTGCTCTCAAGTGGTAGTTGTCAGTTGGAGAGATTGACACGCATGGATTCATGGACAGAGATGAGATGGTGACAAAGACGATTTCCGTCAGCGATCTGCACGGAGGAAGGTGCTCACAGGATTTGAGCATGACACGTGTGTTTCTCCTGCAACGTGTAGCTCTTCACCTTCGAGCAGCATCACATGCTACAGCAACCCTCGAACCTCTGCCGAGTTTGCTCAGACCCTGCGGTCTTACACCATAGCTTCCAAATTCTAATGGATCCACCACCACGCCACGAATCCAAATACCATCACGATTCACGACTACTACACCTTGCCGACCACAGCCTCCGGCAATGGCTTCGACAGCGGCAAGGTCCATCCAAGAGACCCAACCGCCGGAGACTCCGCCGATACCCTCCTCTTCCTTGCCTTCCCGGCAGGCTGGCTCATCCGGCTGGCCGCCTTCCTCGGCGAGCAAATCGCCTCTGCCATCCTCAATCTTGCCTTCCCGACAGCCGTCCTCGTCGGCGATTTGCGTGCCGTCCCTCCAGCTGTCGCCTCTCTCGTCCGGTGCGCCGCCTTTGGCCTGCGGGGCACTCTGTGATGGTGTCCATGGCGTTGTTGCTGCCTGATTCCTACCACAATCGTGAGGTCGGCGTGTTCCAGGTACACATGCTTATAACCACAATCCAGGTTTCTTGGAGCTCACCGATTTCTTTACTAATTCGCCTATCATTTTAAAGTCGCTTTTCGTAGATTAAGGCAGAGGTGGTCTCTCAGGTGGAAACATCTTACCATCCATTAGAGAAATTTTACTGTATATTCTACTAATAGTATATGAAGTTAGTATAAATCAAATATATCCATTGATTTGTTAAGAGCGTAATAGATTTTTCTTTATATTTATAAATTTCTCGTGAGAGTATTATCTGCTCTTGCTGTTTGTTGGGTACTCCCCGTCGCATTATCTGCGTGGGGGCAGGAGATTATCTGGTCATGAGGTCAATGGGAAGACAGTTTCTAATTTGGGTCGAAGAGATTTAGGTGAGAGCTCAAATAAGGAATTAACTGGAGGTGCTGTAGTGAAGTGGAGGGAGAGGAGAGGAGAAGCGAGAGGAGGGCACAGCTGGACGCTACATGGAGGCAGGGTGGAGCTCAAGTTCATTGATGTGTTGCGGTGGAGACTGGTGAGGCCATTGACGATCCTGGAGAGTTCGTTTGTGCTCAATCGTCAGTGTCTGAGTTCAGTTAATTCGGTCAAAGAAGTTGCTATGAGGTTTGTGTTGACAGTTAATCCCAGTTTGTTACAGCCGACCTTTTATTGAGTATGATCCATACCTAGTTGAATCACTTCTAAACAAAAGCATTATGCAAACTACTTTTCAATTTTATGGCTTAAACACATAAAGTGGAGAATATAATGCAATGACCTAATTAATGTTCTTCATTTGCAAGTACCTGCATCGATTGCCCTGAGTATCATTGTCTGCATCTGAGGTGGGCAAAGCACATACAGTCCGATGCAATAAAATAAAATAAATCCGTTGAACTCCACCTTTTCAAGTTGTTGGATCAATCAATTTGGTTGGGGTTGGAAATTGGCCATGTTGTAGACCGGCTATATAGCACTTGGGAAATCGGTGATCATGTATCTTTAATTTCCTTAGTTACTTTAATCATTTTATCATTGCAAACTTCCTTCAGAGAAAGGTTATATATATAATGGTGGCAGAGCCAGTTTCACAACAGAGAGCAGTTTCATTTTTGTGGCATATATTCTAGACTTGTTAAAAGACATTGTATTGGTTATCTACAAGTTGAAATTCCATGCTATCTGGTTGTCAGCTGTGTTTATTTTTGACCGAGGAACTCGGTTCTCGCAAATAAAATTTCAGTAGCAGAGTTGATATATAATTAGCAAGCAGAGAGTATCCTGTTCCCATCATTTATAGTGCCGGACCATTTAATTCATGCTGTGGCGGAACTCATAAACATATATCTACTGTGTCCTTTTTGTTGCCAATTTAAATTTTTTTGGTAGCCAAAGTCAAAAGAAAATAGTACTGGTCCAAATTGTTCGGAATAACAACTTGTATTCTCAGAAAGCCAATGGACCAATATATATAGACAAGTACAGAAGGTAAATATACAAATAACCCCTCATAGCTATGGGGAATAACACAACTATACATATATCTCTAACACCCCCTTAAACTCATGGTGAGTCAACAACACTGAGTTTGGAGATGTAGAAGCCGTGGTGTTGTGCTCGAGTCTGGGCCTTCGTGAAGAAATCTGCTATCTGAAACTCGGAAGGCACATACTGAAGAGCAATCATCTCATCATGCACACAAGACCTCATGAAGGAAGCATCAACACCAATTTGCTTGGTGAGCTCATGCTTCACAGGTCACATGCACATCTTGATAGCACTGTCTTTGTCGACAAGAGAGGAGTTGATGTAGTAACAGAAACACCAAAATTCTCAAGTAACCACCGTAGCCAGGTAATCTCTGTTGTCAAGAGAGTCATAGCTCGTAACTCAGCCTCTGCACTCGAACGGGATACTGCAGTCTGTTTTTTCGTCTTCCAGGCAATGAGAGAACCACCAAGAAAAACACAGTAAGCAGAGATAGACCAGCGATCAGATGGATCGCTGGCCCAAGTAGCATCCGAATGAGCCTGAAACTGTAACGAGTTGGAGTGTGGAAAGAAGAGACGACGAGAGATAGTCCCACTAAGGTATTCACAGAACTCGAAGAATGTGGCTGTAGTGGACCTGAGTAGGAGCAGAGACGAACTGACTCAGAATGTGGACTGGATAAGTGATATCCGGACGAGTAACAACAAGGTAGACAAGACTCCCAACAAGATGACGATAGTGAGTCGGATCAGAAAGAGACTCGCCATCAGAGGGCCAGAGATGAACGTTGAGCTCCATGGGAGTCTCAGCGATCTGTTGTCGATAGAGAGGCACGATCAAGAAGATCCTGAATATACTTCTCTTGGGACATAAAGAAACCATCTGGAGTGGAAGTAACCTCAATCCCAAAGAAGTAACGAAAAGGACCAAGATCCGACATAAGGAACTGCTCACTCAGACGAGCCTTGACAAAGGTAATGTACTCAGAGTCATCTCCGGTGATGATCATATCATCAACTTATAGAAGAAGAAGAGTCCGACCACGAGACGAAGTGTGGACAAAAAGAGTAAGATCATGATCACTAGCTGAGAAGCCAGTGGCAGTGACCACAGAGGAGAAGCACTCAAACCAAGCACGAGGAGCTTGTTTAAGGCCATAGAGAGCGGCGAAGACCACAGACCATGCCCTCACGAACAAATACCCAGGTGGCGGATGTATGTAGACCTCACGCAACTCGCCATTAAGAAAGGTATTCTTGACATCAAGAAAGAAGAGTGCGACAGTGGTCATGTGGGCCACAGGAGCAAAGTCTCATCGTAGTCACGACCATGCTCCTGCTGGAAGCTATGAGCAACAAGACGCACCTTATAGCTCTCAAGAGAGCCATCAGAACGAGTCTTAATCTTATAGACCCACTTACACGTGATGGGACAAGAGTGAGATGGGAAAGGAATAAGATCCCAAGTACTAGTACGCTCGAGAGCAGCAATCTCATGCTGCCACTCGGGGTGAGTAACATCATCCCGGTAGGAGACAGGCTCATGGGTAGCTGCACTAGCAAAATCAAAACGGGCATGAGACCGAATCGACTGACGATCACGAAGACCGTAGCGAGGAGATGATGACCCATCAGGGGAAGATGGAGCATCAGGAGAAGATGAAACATCAGGGGAAGATGGCTCATCTGGAAGAACCTCAATACGAGATCGACGAGTGTAAAAAAGAGTGGGAGGAGCCTGAGGTGCCGCAGGAGACGAAGTAGGCGGCGACAACGGCGGAGAGGCCTCAGGAGGTATATGTGGAGAATCAGTGAGACGGGTGGATGAGGGAAAAACAGAGATGGGTGTATCTGGAAGAGTAAAAAAAGACAGGGACTCTACAGATGAAACCGAAGGAGAGGCAGGACGTGAGTAGAAGGGACGAGACTCGTTGAAAGTCACATCCCGATAAATCCGCATCCGTTGACCAACAGGGTTCCAGCACCGATAGCCCTTGTGCTCGGCACTGTATCCCAGAAAAACACACTCAACAGACTGAGCAGTCAGCTTGGTGCATTCTCGAGGTGCGAGGAGAACGTAGCAAATGCAGCCAAACAGACGAAGGGCAAAGTAGTCGGAAAAAGACCACATAGACGCTCAACAAGGATCTCACCCTGAAGAGCATAAGAGGGCTGAATGTTGACGAGATAGGTGGCAGTGGAAATGGCCTCGGCCAAAAATGAGGTGGAATAGAGGCGGCAATCATCAGGGTACGAGCCGTCTCAAGGAGGTGACGATGCTTGCTCTCAGCGACACCATTCTGAGCATGAGCACCAGGACAAGAGAACTGAGCAAGGGTGCCCTACTCAGCAAGGAAGCTGCGTAGGTAACGAGAGAGGTACTCGCCAGCAGAGTCAGCACGAAAGACACAAATAGGAGTGAAAAACTGTGTGCGAACCATAGCGGCAAATTATTTATAGATAGACAAGGCCTCACTACGAGAAGACATAAAATATATCCAAGTGTGGCGAGAGAAGTCATCTATAAAAATGATATAATATCGATGGCCCCCTTTCGAAAGGAAGGGAGCCGGACCCCAAACATCTGAATGAACAAGATCAAAAGGATGCTGAGACACTTAACTCACTATGAGAATAGGGAAGTTGAATCTGTTTCTCTAACTTACAACCCTGTCAATCTAAAGACTCGTCTCTTGGGACAGACCCCAGAAGACCACGACGAACTAAAGATGACAGACGAGATCCACACAGATGACCAAGACGGTGATGCCACTGCTAGAAAGAGCTGGTAAACGGAGTGGCAGAAGCGGAGAGACTGGCGGCGACAGTGGTAGCGGAAGGAAGGTGAAGCCAGTAAAGCTCCCAAAGACGCTGTGAGTCAAGGCGCCGAGGTCCAAAACCAACCAGGGCCCCCGTGTGGCGGTCCTGAACACAACAAGAGTCAGAGTCAAAAATGACCCGACAACCAAGGTCAGTAATCTGCCCAGCAGAAAGAAGCTGCATGGTTAGGTGAGGAACATGAGCAACAGAAGGAACATGGAAGGATGAGTTGTTAAGTGGTCCTCGACCAGAGACAGAAAGAGAGGTACCATCAGCAGTAAGAACACTGATAGGGGAATCAAGAGGTGTAATGTAAGACAGAGTGGAAGAATCAGAAGTCATGTGAAAGGATGCTCCAGAATCAAGAATCCATGGGGAGGTACCTGACTGTGTAGGAGGTGGTTTCTCATTGCAGAAGAGTCGATGGCGAATCTGCGGGACTGTCGAGGAGAACCTAAAGCGGCAGCGGTATCGAAGTCGGCTATCTCACCTTTCGAGAGAAAGCTACAAGGAGTCGATGCAGACGTCGATGTAGAAGCACCGGTGCTAGTGCTAGGAGAAGAACAGCGTGAAAGATGCCGCTGCTTCTTATAGTACTGGGACTCAATGTGGCAGACCTTGTCGCAGTAGGAGCAGCGAGGACGGCCACCGCCTGATGGAGGGCGGCCACCACCACCTGTAGCAGCCGCTGGCGAAAGCAGTGTACTGAAGCGTGGAGCAGTCGGTGTAGCAGGTGGACGAGCAGCGAGCACGGAGGAGAGTGGCATCAGACCAGCACCACTTAGACGAGTCTCCTTTGCACGTATCTCAGTAAGAGCCTCCAGAAGAGTGACACGAGGGTGGTCTACAAGAAGCTGGGCACGCCTCTGCTCGAACTCAGGACGAAGGCAAGTAAGGAACTCGTAGTCACGGTGAAAATCGGTCGGCCGCGTCTGGCTAGGCGGCCGAGCAGAGCGGCGGCCGGCGGTCGCGAAGAGAGTCGGTGACGCGAGCATGCGAGAACTCGAGCGTAGAAGATGTCAACAGTAGCATCACCTTGCTGAAGAGAGTGCTCCTGGCGAACCACGGATAGATAGAGGGCATCTCCAGAGGGTTCGTAGCGCTGACAAAGGTGAGTCCACATCTGGACAGCCGAAGGGAGTCCCACAACCTTAGAAGAGAACTGGGGCTGGACACTGGCGATGAAGACAGCAGCAGCCCGAGCGTCGTCGTCGCACCACTGAGTGTAGGCGGTCAATCGATCCATGTAGGAATCCAGAGTCTCTTGGTAGGCAGAGGCAACCTTCTCATCAAGAAGACCAAGAATCGACAACGGCCTTGTCGGTTGTCAGGAACGGCCAATGAGCGTAAACCGTCGGAGGAGTAGGGCAAGGCGGGCAGGTGACATCGCCAGAGAGGACGCCCCAGAGACGAAGACCACGTATGTTGATGCGCATGTGAGACATGAAGCTGGTGTAATTAACACTATCGAAGATCACCGGGCAACGAGGGAGGGAAACGGTGCCCATTGGTAGACGGCTGGATGGCGCGGCGACCAAGGCAACAAAGTCTAACAGGCGGCGCTGGACGGTGCGGCGGTTAGAATGATATTTTTTTCGACCTTCAGTCCAGCCGTCGGCTTAAAGGGCCGAACCCGTTCGGCCCGTTCGGCTTATTCGGCCCAAGCGGCTTCGATACCAACTCACCCGAAGAAGAAGGCGGTTGCTTTGGATCTCTCTCGACGACGGCGGCGGCGGCGTCACTGGATCTGCGTCGCCTGGAGGGAGAAGTCAGAGACAGACCCGAGCGGCGGGGCGGTTCAACGATGGCGTCGAGGTTGGAGATTCCACCAACGGTCTTGGGTTCGGAGAGGTGGAGTAGCAGGCCGGATCCGCGACGTCCGGCGCAGCGGAGGCCCTTGCGGGAAGAGGAGGTGGCCGACGGAGCAGGCGGTGGCGGCACCTCACCTAGCGCCGGATCTCCTCCGCGTCGGCCGAGAGAAGGAAACCGGCTGATACCAGTAGCAGCAAGGGGCGACGACCTGGAGGCGACCACGGCGGATCCACGCCGTCCGGCGCAGCGGAGGCCCTTGCAGGAAGAGGAGGTAGCCGACGGAGCTGGCGGCGGCGGCACCTCACCTAGCGCCGGATCTCGGCAAAGCGGCGGCAGCGTGGCAAGGGCGGCGACACGAGGTGGCCACGGCGGCAGCGACCTAGCGGCGAGAGGAAGCGGCGACGACGGCATCAACGACGGCCTGGGGTCGACCGCGGTAATGACGGCCTAGCAGCGGCAGCGGCGGCGGCTAGGGCACGGAGGAGGACGAGTTGCGCGTCCGGAGGTAACCATAATGGGTTCTGATACTATGTTAGGAATAACAACTTGTATTCTCAGAGAGGCAATGGGCAAGTATATATAGACAAATACAAGAGGTAAATATGCAAATAACCCCTCATAACAATGGAGAATAACACAACTATGCATATATCTCTAACACAAATCTCATCCTTTTTTGCCGAGAGCGTTCTTTGTTCATCAGAGAGAATATTAAATAGAGAATGCTTATCCGCACATAAGATGGTTTCCATACTTCTATAATTAACTCTGCAGCATCATTGCTCACCAATGCATGCTTAGGTTCTGATGTCACTTGATTAATTTAATTAGTGTGTGTGCATGAACATTGGAAGGATTTTTTTGTGTGGAAAGAACCAGATTGAAGTAGTCCAAACCTAGGCATCGGTCTAACCTCATATTTTACTGAAGGTTCAGCACATAACAAGGATGTCTTTTTAGGTCCAAACTTGCCTCTGGAACTACAGCTGTGCACAACCGCTTATGCATGTGATGAGAGGAACACCATTTTTTTTCTAATGATCTTGGATAATTGACACATGAAGAAAAATGTTGTCTATGCAATGCATATTTGGGGATCTTCTTTTGTCATATTTGGGGATCTTCTTTTGTTGCCAGAAAGGGCCTAATCTTACTGCAGCTACTTGAAAACTGTTGAAGATGGAATCATCTCAGGCTTTAGGCAACTAATTTGAAGTCCTCATAAATTAGTGGCTTCAAAAAAAGAGACAGGATTTGTTAATGATGAAGGCCATAAACATGCCCTTAATATCTGTTGAGCAGTTCTGAGCGAGAATCGAAAAGCTATTTTGGGAGGAGATCCCGCCGGGGAGCTGGGAAAAAAAAACAGGCCGGTTACCGGTTTTCTTGGAATAAATCCAGTTGAATTTCACATAAATTTGCTTAAAAACCATCCGAAAATCAAAATTTAAAATTTGAATTTGCAAACTCCGGAAAAACCAGTTGGTAGTTAGATTCCCGCTACGCACCGATAAGTCCGATTACCGGTGGTAACCGACCGAGATTTCTATCCCACTTCTGAGTACCAAACAATGCCAGCAGTGCGTGTAGGCGTAGCACTCCAGCAAAGCAACGATGAAGGAGTCATCTTGATTCCATTGTGTCACCCTAAGCAAGGCAGTACAGAATAATGTTACTGTGAGAGGATTCTTCAACGTCTAGGCGTTGCATGCTAAACAAGGACCCAGTAAAGCACGGCAGTACAGAATAATGTTACTTGGGAAATTCCGGCTGGCTGGGATTCGAGCTTTGGGCTGACGGGAAGGCGCCGCCAGCTCTTCTCCAATGAGATGGAAATCCAATCTATCTGTTTCTTTTTTAGGGCATAATTCATCTATCTGTTGCTCAAACATAAAGGTATAATACTGCAGAATACTATTTGCATCCTTCTCTTTCCTGGCAATACATTTGTTTTTATTGGCTTCTTGCCAACTGGAGTAAAGCATGTAGGCCCTTCTTTTTGAAGGCCCAATTATCTGCTCTACTGTAACAAGGAACTGACTAATTTGCAGCATTAAGATTTGATTTGTGCTTTTTCCTGTTGTTGAAAGCTTGTTGTCTACTGTTTTCAGGGTTCCTGCTTTCCTTGTGTTTCAGGTGAGTGTCTCATCTCTGCTGCTTTCCATGTTTTCAGGTGTGTCTCATCTCTGCTTTTCCAAGTATGCAGCATGGGACCATAACCATTGGACCATGAGCTTGTGCAGAGTCTGCAGCTGCAGCAGGTCAGGTGAGAGCCCCATTACTGCTGCCTATTACCTAATCTGGCACATTATGTCTGTTAGTTAACACAATGAGTTGGGCAGATTTATGATATTACGGTTGCATTTCCTTTCGACACATTCTATCTGCCATTTGTTTGTTGGAGTTTTGCAACTTAAGAGCGATTAGTACAGGGTTGGTGGTGCCTTCAACGTTGAATCACCTCACAATAGCGTTATGAGCCGCTTTCGAGAAAAATGGAGACACTAGCCAAGAGCCAAGGTAGCAAGTTTTTGCTTCGTTCCTAATCCTTCATCTTGCTTTCCTTGGTGTTGTTTATTCACCAGTTAATCCTCAATCATTGGGAGGTGAAACCTTTTGATATATGATCAGAATTTGTAGGTAATAAGGCGACGAACTTGCCATTGTATTCGACTGGATTTGTGACCTTGGGAGTTTATGCTTTGATGGATGACCGTACCTGTCCTTTTTGTTCATCACACGTTGTCATGGGATGGGACCATGAGTGATGTATACATGATCTATTGATCCCTCCCACAATTTCTTTTTTCGAAACAGATAGATCCCTCCCTCCACACTGATCAGCCTGATCCAACACTTCTCCCTGCTATCGCTTTCACTCTTAATATTTCTGATCAATTTTGTTTTGGCTGAAACTATGTCCACCTAAACCTATATTCCATTGACAGAACAGACTAGACTGCGTTACATGGCTTGCACAAACCGGATCTGGATTCTCTGCTTTCACAGTGTTTTACGAGTACCCTGCAGTGCAGCAAAACAATGTATATTCACTGTAGAGATTTTGCATGTTTCCTTGGTACCATAGCGCTCGACCTAAACCGTTTGTTTTGGATCGTACGGTGGAGACAATACCTTAATGGTATTCAACGTAGATCTATGTATTTTTTCTCTACAAGGGTAGAGGACGCGTTTCCATTTGAATCAACACTCCACGGTGAAGAAGCAAGCAAAGAAATATCCAAGATGACAGGCATGGTTGGTTACTTGCATCCCCTTTTGTTTCCGAGGATCTGTCAAACCATTTGGCGTGTTAGGATTCAGGGTTTGAGAGACTCAAAACCATTTGGCCTCAAGTTTTGACTTGGCAAATTGCTGAACCCGCAGGATTGTTAGGATGAGCAGTATTCTATCTTGCTGACCAGGATGAATCCTGATCTCGTGAAAGGGAAGAGCAGGACGGCAAGGCTGCCCAGAAACAAACAGCATATGGTTGCGAGCCTCTATGGGCGGCCTCGTGGACACATGCATTCTTCATTGCTGCACTGCTGTCCCTCTTGCCTGAACATTTCTCCCATGTTCCGTTCGAACCTCATCCCCTCACTTTCAACTACTCGTGACTGCAGCCGGATGGCGACGCCCCAAAAAGGATCCATCCATGATCCACAAACTCACAAAGACACATAACAGCCAAAAAGAACAAAAACCAATACTCATCCAACAAGTTCCTACCTCTTAGCTCTAGAATCAACCTTAAAAAAAAGCGAGAATAGTTCATGTTTCGTACAGGAATTAAACTGTTCCTCATTGTATTCCAGCGAAATTTATGTGTTCCAAACAACATGCAGAATATATATATATATATATATATATATATATATATATATATATATAGGAAGCATTTTTCCTACTCCCGGGAGTAGTTACTTCTTATTCCGTATCTCACAACGTAGGGAGTATTTTGCGCAACCGAGAGTATGCATGTGTAGTATATGAGTATATAAGATAATTTAGGTGGTATTTACACCTTTTCAGGAGTGGTATGTATAATTTTTTAGACATACTCCTTTTTAGTGCGAATATGAAGGTATTTACAAAATATACTAAAAACTATGGACTCTCTTACAATTTTTTTGTGTGGTTCGCATTGGAGAATCTTATAATTAGTATATGAGTATACCAAAAGTGATAAAGGAGTATGTCAAGTTCTTTTAGATGATATATCAAAGTGGGAGTAACTACACCCGGGAGTAGAAAGTATTAATCCTATATATATATATATATATATATATATATATATATATATATATATATATATATATATCTCGAATGAATTTGACAACATGAGTTTTTAGCCGATTTGACACTATTGCACCGTAGAAAAGCAAAAGTACCATCCCAAAAATCCCTATTTTTGGAAGATAGTATTAAAATAGGTAGTAGAATAATTTTGGGAATGTTTACATTAAGGGAAAATGTATTTGAGCATACTTTGTAAATATTCATCAAAGGTAACAATGCATTTACATGAAAACAAAAAACTTGTAAGAATTTTCAAAAAAAAATCACAGAGCATATAAAATCCTGAAAAGTTTATATAAGCAACTATACTGGGTCAGGAGCCCTCACAAAAAAATTTGTAAATTTTGAACTCCATTTGCTCAATACAAAAATTCAGCAAACACTCGAGCAGATTTTGGAGATTCGAAAATTGTTTTTGAATTCCCGCCGAACCTTTGGGTGGCCGGCCGCTCATTTTCACGCTTAGCTCGGCCTGCGCTAACGCCGCGCCCTCACTCGTTGATGCAGCACCCGCTCTCGTCGTTGGCTTCCACCTTGCCTTTGCCCACACGCCAAGCGCCAAAAGCACTGCAGCGCCCTCACTGCTCATCGCTCACCCGCTGGTTCCTCTAGCCACCCACAGTTTTGCGCCCAGCTACCCTGTCACCTCCGCCAACTTTTGCCCATGCTAGCTACCCCATTCATGGCGAGTATATCCCGCGCTGGCGAAGGGACCCAGAGCCGACCACGAGTTTCTCGCGCTGCCGCTGGTGTCTCGCTATTTTTCTCGTGTATTTGTCCTAGCTATTTAAGCCATAGTATTCGCACTGAAATCCTCAGCTTGTCCACATTCCATTTCATGCTAACTCGAGCCTCATAGCTCCTTGGTTTCACGGGAACATATGTGTCGTTCTCGACGCCAATGAGCGCACCTTCGCACCATTGCTACTCTGGTGAGCTTCCTCACCCACGACATCCATGTCATCTTGATCCTTATGCATCACTCACTCCTCTGTGCTTAATGCAACCCTGAAAACCTTGTACTCGATCGCATCCGCCTTCGTCCATAGCTCCGGCGTGCACTCAAGCTTGCTGACGCGTTCTCGTCACTTTGGTGAGTTCAAGCTCCACCCGAGAGCGTCACAGCGTGCTCCATACCCTACCGATTCTATTCCCTCACTCAATGCAGGCAGATTCACAAAAAATCCGAGCATAGCCTCCATCTTCCTCTCTCACGGCCACCGCCACAATTTCTGTTCTCCTTCGAAGCCCGGTGAGTCTCAAACCAATTCCTTGCGCCTACACCAACTCTAACACCTCAATGACCTAACACGAAGCTCCTTGTAGCTCCTCCATTGTTGCGGTAAGCTGTCGTCGTGAACCTCCTCTGTGCCGCCACTGCTCGTCATTGACAAGCCGCCTCAGCCCTTCCCCGACCTCATTTTCTTCACCCTCGTAGCCGTGGTGAGTCACTGATCCTTATGCGTGCACCAATTCACTAAGTGCGAGCCTCTAGTGTACTTTTCCTCTTAGCCACCCATGGCGCCGTTGCGGTTGCATGCCGTCGGCTCACCTCTGGTGACCCTAGGTCCTCGCGCCTGGTCTATTAGCATCGCCTAGACTCACTGAGCCCAGTGTGCCCCTCCTTTAGCCTAGGGGATGCCTCCTACGCAAAGTACATCACGGACATGATGTGTTCCGCACCTCTTAGATGCTGCAATGCCGCCTCCGGCCATCCCTGTCGCTGTCACCACCACCTATGGCTTTGCCCTTCTTGCCTCTATCCATTCTCGCCGCTTAACGTCGCCACTCATCGCGCTATTCACCGATGGCAAGCTCGCCAAGGCGCTCGGCCATGCGTGCAGCTCTGTTGCCTTCCACCTTTCTCTCTGACCGGCGTGACACACTATCGATTATGATTTAGTTAACGCTAAATGACAGTGGTTAAATGTACTGAGTGGGTGATAGGTGGGACCAACCGAAAGGATAATAAAAAAATCTAATTTCAAATGTTTTTAGTAAGTGTGTCACTGACATGTGGGACCACACACTATTCTTGGTTTTAAAACATGTTTTAAAACCAAGAGACTAACATTTGGACCCTTTCGACGTCAGCACTTTTCTATTTTTGGAATTTTCAAACCGAAGCAAATTAAAATGTTAATAACTTTTGCATACAAACTCCAAATTGAATGAATATTTTTTTTCTAAATTCATCTAAAATCATGCTCTACCTGAATATGCAAAAAAATATTTGGGTTTTGTTTACGTTGAAATTATTTTGCTATATTTAATTTGTTTTCAGCTCTTTTTAGACATCAATTATTCAAACAACTTTTACGACAATACTCCATCCTCGTATTCAGAGCAACCAGAGAAAGGAAAGCACCTCCTTTAATCATGTTGATCTTACTATTTTAATTATTGTACTTCTTTTTGCAAAATCTATTATGTATGCTTGTATGTTTGTTTAAAATTGCTAAATTTGTGGGTAATGGTAGTCGTAATCCTATGTAATGCATTAACTTCCTTGAAATATTGATATCCTTACTATTGTAGCCATTAGGTTATTGTTTAGACAATAAATGATGTCAATTTTAGAAATTTGAGTGCGAGTATCGCACAGTTGCTTAGTCAAGCTATAGTCTTTACAAAAAAATTGCAAAAGGGGTGACATGAAGAATGTAAGTTTGTGAGATTTTGAAATGATGGTCCAGAGGGGTTTAACTCTATTAGTTTATGAAAATAAAAATGAAAAAAACTTAGTTTGTGATGCGAACGAGTTATATTATATTCTAAGAAGTGTGAGAGGTGTATCTTACAAGTAGATAAGGGTAGATCCTCGCCCAGGTCAATTAAGGACTGACCGCCGGCAAGTCCTATCTAAGCCTAAGCGTACAACCACGCGTGTCAGTATGGGATGACATTAGCTAATTAAGTCATTGAAAACTAGCCTTGCACGTTGGTATGCCATAATAGTGAGCATGTGTGATTGCTCGAAGGGGCTCCCTTCACCGATGCGTTGGGAACAAAGCCTTCTGACACAACGGTAAATGCCTCACTTGATGGGGATGAGCCCGATCAAAGTGAGGGGGGTTATTCACCGGGCTAGTGCAAGGATAGGACTAGATGATATAAGGTTTCGACGCGTGCTCTAGACTGCTTACCAAAGGTAGTGAGCGGTGGTATCAACGGATGTCAAATAAACTAGAGAATTCATTTGCTGTTGGTAAAGTTGTACACCTCTGTAGAATGTAAATCTATTTAAATAGTCGTGCTCGTAGTCATGAGCGTGCTTAGTACAGTCTTAATGGGTATAGTCTTGGTTTTCATAAAAACGGTTTTGCTGGAAAATATGGGAAATGGCGTGTTGGTTTATATTTGAGTTGAGTGCCATGAATGTCTATGGCTGAAAATGAGATGTTACTCACAGCCGAGGAGGGTTGCGTGTTATTGTTTATTTAATTACTTACTTGTTGTCCTATATCTATTTAACTGCTCTTTAAACTTCCGTTGCTAAGTACTACATATTGATATTACAAATAAAACTTTCTTGATGCTGAAAATAACTTATAGCATAGAGCCACATCCTTTGTTAGCTATGCATGTATATAAACTTTGTGATACACTACAAGTCTTGCTGAGTTCGCAATGTACTCAATCTTGCTTAATTTGTTATTCAGACTTAGAGGATGAGCCTACACTGGACGGCGCCTTCTTTGCACCTAGAACCAGTGGGTTCGGTGATGGGTCTTTCTATGACTTGTCCCTATTCGGTTAGCTGAGGGTTCGGATGGGAATGCCGCTGGAATTTTGGACTTATTACACATTTTGCTTTCGTTGTTACTTTTGCTACTTCTGATACTTAAGCTTTTATTTGGCCGGTCGGCCCTTGTGTTGTAAATAATGTAATCGCTTAAGTTATGTACTATAATTTGTTTTATTTTGCATGTATGAATGTATGGATGTGATACCAATGTTATAGATATGTGTGTTAACCACTGATTATGGGACTAGTACGGTACACACACGAGGGTTTCGGTATTCAAAGCCCGGGGTCCGATATCTGGCCCCCAGGGACACGAATTTGGCCGATCCAGCCCCCAAAGACGCGACAGTGGCTCGTCCGCCCCCAGGGGTGCGCCAGTGGCTCGTCCGTGCCCTTGGGGGACGATTTGGCCCACGGCTGGCCCCTCGGGGCACGGTAGCCCCCCTTCTCCCGAAGCGGCATCAACATTTCATATGAAGTTCGTCGTCCGTCGTCATTTCATGTGAAGTTATGGAATGACATTTGAGAGATTTTGCAATGTGAAGTCTGTCGTCCATCGTCATCGTCCTTCTTCCAGCTGTCGCCTCGCTACGGTGACTCTATTGACGAAGTAACCGACCATGCTGCACAACAAACAAGGTGTCAGCATCAAACCCCCACTGCAACCCTTCTTCTTGGGGCTATACGAGCAACCGCATTGTGAGGTCGTTAAGTCTGGATGCGTAAGGCCTCTCAGATGACATAATTCCGCCAATTAGACCACCACCCTTGGGTGCATCCTCCTCGCGTAAAACCCACCGAGTCCATATCGAACTCCCTCCGGATGCAGCTCCTCAGCTGTGAATGTTCATCATATCGAGCCCCTCCGCCCGCTCCATCTTGTACTTGCACAAGGACAGGTCCAACCCATTAGGTTCGTCCCGCACGAGACTATCACCATAAAACACAAGCAAATCTTGCATGTTCAACATTACCTAAAGCCACAACAACCCAATTTACTGTACGCTAAATAACCACACTACCCAACCTAAGCAAAATAACGACTTCGGGGTATTCAGTACAAGAAAACTGTTTCAACTAATTACTTGCAACTATTTCAATTACAACTAAATATTTACAACTAACTATGACTAATTAATTACAATTAAATACTTTACCGCTAACTAAACAGTTCACAACAATAGTACATACAAAAGAAACTACCTCATCTAGAATTTCTTCAATTGATGTCGAACTAACTTGATGAGGATCAAAATCTCTATGTATTACTTTAATATATAATTAAAAGACCATATGTCTTCATGGTCATAACCCCTAAGGCTAACGACCCCTATGGTTGTAAGGGTCGTAACCCCTAAAGCTAGCGACCCCCGTAATCGTAAGGATTCCAGAGGTTACTTATAGTTACCTTGGTCAGACGAGGTCTTGTACCCGGTCCCCGACCAGGTGACTACTCACAGAAGTCTTGAACTGGAATCTGGATCTAACTCCAAGTATATTCTTCCCGTGTAACAAACGGAACACATGTAATTTTTGCTCCATACCACGCGATGATTCTTTGTCCTAAGACACTGACAACAACTACTATACGGTTGAGTGTCTCACAGACGCTAAACCGATGACCAGTTACTGTTTCACTAACAAAAACTGTCCCTCCGACCAAACGTGTCTCTTCTAACAAGAGTCTTCTTCAGGAGTAACTGACATCTCTTCATTGGTTATTTAAAGACGGAGAACGGAGGAACAAAGGCATCAGATTGAGGCATCGCAATCAACACCTGATTCATGTGTCAACTCTGATTCAATAGCATAGCAAGCATTACACTCATTGTAATTAGAATTAGTACACCACCTTGTTGAAGACACCCCCTGTAAAGGATCCAGTTCATATCAATAAAGAGCAACCCTATTCTCCCCCAAGAACCTTTTGCCATTTTCCTCTGTTTTATTTTGTAAGATCGGTGACTCGATCGTCGATAGCGGGCGCCGTCCGTGGGAAAGAAGAAGTTGGGTTCTTGAAGATCATTTTGCTCAAGCATTCTTCATTCACTCCTTTCGCCCTGTCATCACTTATGCGAACATGGCAAAGACTTGGGATGAAGAAAACTGGTTTGACTTGGCAGACTACTCCGACCTCGACATGGACGCATGCATGCGCACCATGGAAGAAAAAAGTATGTCCTCATCATCCTCCGCTGACTCGCCACTCGCTGAGACTAGCGATATCGACCGGATGAATGAAGATTCACCACCACCACCCGTGGTGTTTCCTGAGGAACCGGTCGTTCTGACCAGTTTAGAACATCCGAATACCTCTACAAGCCCGGTCAATCTGACCGGCAAGAACGGTGAAGGTAGCCCAGTATCAGAGAGTCAACGTACTCTCGATGTTATCATGGGTGGTCGGTATTCGCCAAAGGCTTCTACGCATTTCGGGAGCCAATCGACATTTGGTGAGAGTGTCAATAAAATTACCATTATCACTAGTCGAATGCCAAGTGGGAATGATAAAGCTCAACATACGATCGGCAATCCGCCGGATCAGGCTAAATCCACTACAAAGCCCACCAGAGGTGGTAATCTCCGATCGCACTTCGTTGTGGAGGCTCCTGGCCGAAGCTCTTGAAGGCTCTCCCTTAGCTACGGCGGGAGCTCGTCGGAAGATCACTGTTGGAGACACGAAGTTAATGCAATCGGAGATACTTTCCCATGCACAATACTTCACAGTCTAACCCGCCATCACATCCTGCTGGAGATGGTACGAGCGCTCAAACAACACCTGTCGGAGACAATCGAACTGATGGACGTCCATCAATTAATTCACCTGTTCCTACCTCACAGTGTGATAAGTTGGACAAGACAAGATGGGAGGTCGGAAGGATATTCGACTCATCTAACGCCTAATGATAGTCAGAATCCTCCAAGACCATCGGTAACGCTTCAAAACCTACAATGAGTTCGTGGCCTTCTGGGTAACCCAGATCCTACTTTAGTAGATACTCCAGGTTACGTGCAACTTGCAGGACAGGTGTCGGAGATCCTCTAGCAAACTATGCAGCTTACGTAAATGTATCGGGGACAAAAGGGATCGCAAAGTCACATGATGACTTCGTCCCAGCGCTCCTCCCTCAGCAGAGGGTAACATGGTTAGACGGAGGACCAGACAATTCCAAGACTCCCTCGTAAGTTTCGACCACGGAATCACGAGGGAAGACGGATCTTCTCAGCAGTCACTACTCCTCGTCAGAAGGAACGGCCTCTTAGTGCTAGTGACCTGTGTCATCGTCTCAACCAATCCGGCTCCTTTTCAAAGAAGGCGCCACGACTCCATAACAGGTTGTCGAGCCTTCTCACCAGGGCTCTAAGTTGTATGCTGGCCAGACAGGTTCCGACCAGCCAACATAGAGAAGTTCAATGGGACTCAGAACCCACTAGAATTTCTTCAGATCTATACTACTTCCATCAAAACTGCTGGTGGTAATGACAATGTAATGACAAATTACCTGCCCACGGTCCTTGAAGGGTCCGCTTAGTCGTGGTTGCTGAACCTGCCGGTCGGATCTATCTACAATTGGGAGTAACTCTTTGATATGTTGATCGCTAACTTCCAGGGGATGTACGATCACCCCGGAAAAGAAGACAATCTCCATCGGATCAGGCAAAAGACTAATGAAACTCTTCGACAATATATCAAAAGGTTCAGCCAGGTTCATAACTCTATCCCAGAGGTCACAAAATCTTTGGTTATCCAGGCTTTTAAAGTAGGGCTAAGGAATCGACGGTTTATGGAGTATATCACCATGAACACTCCCCGAACAACCGTCGAGCTTTTCGACATGGCGGACAAATATGCAGCCGTTAGCGAGGTTGTTGAATGGTGCGAAGCTATTGATCGAAAGGATAAAATACCTTAACCTGGCTTGGAAAAACAGGAGAAGAAAAGCAAAAAGTCTCTCGAGGATAAGAAGAACCACAAACTCGACAATAAACAAGTCCTTGCGATCCCTGAATTTTTTTCCAAGGACAAGAAAGACTTTTCTGGATGGAACAAGGAAAAGGCTCCGACCGATGACTACAAGTAAAATAAGAAGTGGTGTCCACTCCATGAGGCAGCAAGGCACGATCTGCGCACCTGCCGAGCCTGGCAAAACAAACTGGAGGATTACTTCTCAGGTAAAGGTCCCTTCCCCTCTATACATGAACTCGGAGAACCAAACTCCAAAAAGGACAAAGATGGCGATGAAGAAATGGAGTACCAGGAGCCACAACACACCGTGGATATGATCTTCGGAGTATCATCTTCGTATGACTCAAGGCGCCATCTGAAGACTGTGGAGCGGCAAGTGAACTTTGCCGAGCCTTCAATCGACATCAAGCCATCCAGGTGGCCGGAGACAACTATTTCCTTCAGCAAAGAAGACTGCTCCATCCTGTCGACTCAACCAGATAGGTTCTCTATCATAGTTGAACCTGTAATTAACAATTGTAAAGTTAATTAAGTCTTGATAGATGGAGGCTGTTCTTTAAATATTCTATTTGCGGGGCGTTGGAAGAAATACAAATTCCCACGTCGAAGGTAAAACCTGTGAAGTATGATTTTCACGGCATAGTTCTTGGCTCTACCGCAAAATTGATAGGACAATTGTCCCTACCGATCACATTCCAGAAACCTGACAATTTTCGAACAGAAAAGATCCCCTTTGATGTGGTGGATTTTGAAACCGCATACAATGGGATCCTTAGTCGTTTGTTATTGGCTAAATTCCTAATAGCTACGCATTACGACTATCAGAGTTTAAAGATGCCAGGACCCAAAGGAGTCATCATGGTCTAGAAAATAGAAAAATGGCTTATGCGTGTGATCGGAAGTCATTGGAACTGGTTGACGAGCTTCCAACCAGGGGAACTAATCTACCTTCCATGCAGGCCAAGCACTCAAGATCAAAGATGACCCCGAAGCCTTCCGACTAGACCTAGGAGGTACCACTCGACAAAGGTGCTTCTCCGGAAAGCGCCAAAATACCGTTTGGGTCAGGAAATGCTAAAGCATCTTCCCAAAAAGTACTGGTCGGAGGAGGACTCAACCCTAAATAAGGAGAGTTGCTCGTCTCCTTCCTCTGAGAAAACCTAGACTATTCGTCTAGCAGGCATCCGACATACCTGGAGTCCCCAAGGAGGTGATCGAGCACAGGCTAGCTCTCTATCCTGACAAGAAACCGATCAAACAAAAGCTAAGGCGCTTCGCACCAGATAGGAAGGAGGCAATCCCGTCCGAGATTGACAAGCTCCTCGAGGTTGGATTTATTCGTGAGGTTGACCACCCAGAGTGGCTTACCAACCCTGTAATTGTTAGAAAAACAATGGGAAATGATGAATGTGTATCAACTTCATAGATCTTAATAAAGCTTGTTCGAAGGACGACTTCCCCCTTCCACGCATTGATCAAATTGTTGACTTTACTTCCGGGTGTGAGTTGTTAAGTTTTTTAGATACTTATTCAGGTTACCACCAGATTAACATGAGTAAATATGATGAAGAGAAAACATCCTTCACCACGCCATATGGCACTTACTGTTATATTAAGATGCAATTTTGTCTCAAGAATGCTGGTGCAACTTTTCAAAGATTAATACAAAAAACATTTAATTCTCAGATAGGTCAAAATCTAGAAACCTACGTTGAGGACTTGGTTGTGAAAAGTATCAACGATGGCGATCATATTTTCTACCTACACGAGAGTTTCATCAACTTAAGAAAGCATAACCTTAAGTTGAATACAGAGAAGTGTGCGTTCGTAGTTTCTTCTGGAAAACTTCTTGGTTTCCTAGTTTCTGCTAGAGGCATTGAAGCAAATTCAGCAAAAATATCGACCATCGACCAGATGCACCCTCAGACCACAAAGAAGGAATTGCAAAAACTAACCGGCTGTATGTCAGCGCTAAGTCGTTTCATAGCACGGATAGGTGAAAAAGGACTACCTTTCTTTAAGATTATTCAGAACACGGAAGTTTCAAGTGGACTAAAGATGCAAACGATGCCTTTAAAGAACTCAATAGGTACCTTATGAGTGTCTCGATCTTAGTATCTGCAAGATCGAGAGAAACATTGCTGATTTGCATGGCTACAACACCACAAGCAGTCAGTAGTGTACTGGTCGTAGAACGTGACAATGTCCAACGATCGATATATTATGTAAGAGAAGTTTTACATGGACCGAAGGAAAGATATCCACATGTGCAAAAGTTTATCTATGGTCTCCTTATGGCTTCAAGGAAATTAAGACATTACTTTCAGGCCCACAAAGTGGTCGAACCTACCGGATATCCCCTTTGTTAAGTTCTCGGAAATAGGGAATCTTCAGGACAATAGCAAAATAGGTGGTCGAACTTGGGCGTTCGATCTCCACTTCATATCTCGAACAACAATTAACTCTGAAGCAATAGCAGAATTCATTGCTGGATGGACAAACCCTGAACCCATCTAAGGGCCCGAGTATGAACACCACGATGAGTGGACAATATACTTCGACGACTCCTTGATGTAAAAAGGCTCGGGGGCTGGAGTTGTCTTGATATCCCCTACTGGAGAACACATCGAATACGCCATTTAGTTAAACTTTTCTGCCACAAACAATGTGGCTGAATATGAAGGTTTACTGGCAGGACTCCAAGCAGCCAGAGCGCTTGGTATTCGCAGATTACTAGTGAAAGGAGATTCTTAACTAGTAGTGAATCAAGTCGGGAAAGAGTATCAATAATCAAGTACCAAGATGTCATCTTATTTGGTAGAAGTACGAAAACTCAAAAGCACTTCTTTGGTTTCCAGATCTAACATATTCCTAGAAAGGAAAACTTTCTGGCAGACCAGTTGGCACGGATGTCCTCCACAAGGTCACCTGTCCTACCCGGAGTTTTTCTCGAGCAACTCGATTCACCCTCGGTGGTCGAGCTTTCCGAGGGCATGGGTGTTCCATTAGAGGCCGTACAAATTGATCCTACGAACATGGATACTCCACAGGTTGTATAGCTCGACCATGGTAGAAATTGGATGACATCGATCTGCAATTATCCTCGGCATGGCATTATTCCTGAAGATGATGTAGAGGCCGATCGTATAGCTCGAAAGGCAAAATCATGTGCTCTGATCGAAAGTACCTTGTACAAACGAGGATCTCACAGAGTGTTGATGATATACATATCTCAAACAGATGGTATTAAGTTGCTATCCGACATTCATGGAGGAGTCTGTAGAGCACATCATTCCTCTGAAACACCGGTCAGTAAAACCTTGAGCAAGGATCTTCTTGGACAAGCGCCCTTCATGATGCAAAAGAGCTCATGATGAAGTGCGTACAATGTTAATTTCATAGTCGACAAGTACATCAGACAGCACAAGCTTTGCAAACAATTTCTCTTTCTTGGTCTTTTGCGACCTAGGGACTAGACATTCTGGGACCTTTCCCAAGGGCACTCGGGGGCTTCGAATTTATTTTCATCATGATTGACACGTTTACAAAATGGATAGAAGCCGAGCCAGTTGTTAAAACAACAACTGAGACCACTTAAAGGTTCCATACAAAAAATGTGATCACACGATTTGTTATACCAGTCATATAATCAGGGATAATGGTACCCAGTTCTCCAGTGAAAATTTTAGAAATTCTGCGAAGATCTAGGTCTCAAAATACATTTCACTTCTATCCCACATCCGCAGAGCCACGAAGCAGTCGAGCGAGCTAATGGTATATTAATGCAAGGAGTCAAACGTCGGGTTTTCGACTAGTTAACAAAATGGTCAGGGGCTTGGGTTCACGAACTTCCTTCTATATTATGGGTCGTTCGAACCACGACCTGTCGTGTGACCGGTGAAACGCCATTCTTTTTAGTTTACGTTGCTGAAGCCAAGCTTCCTCTGGAACTGAAAATTGGTTCTACTCAAACTGATTGCTTTAATGAAAACGGTCATGAACAAAAAAGGCTCGACGACGTCAATTTCCTTGAAGAACGACAAAACTTAGCCCTCATACGATTGACAGTCTACCAACAAGCTATGCGATGGTACCAAAGTCGTAAGGTGTAACCTCGCAGCTTAGCTATAGGTGATCTGGTTCTAAGAAAAATTCAGAGCCAGGCCAATCGCAATAAACTTTCTCCCAAATGGGAAGATCCTTACACAGTAGTCGAGGTCACCCGACCTGGTTCAATACGCTAGCAATGTCAGACAGGCGTGTTTTGTCAAATTCTTATAACATTGATCAATTACGTAAGTTCTTCTTATAATTTTTTACATTATTTCAATTTCAATACATATTCATTTCTTTTTTTCCCGATGAGTGATATTGTTTATATATCTGTCATCCATTATCTGGTCGCATACTATTGTTGTCTAACTAGTCGGAAAAGATCTATTTCCTTCCGATATCCTTCCAATAGGATCTCTTTTTACTTTTTGGCCTCAACATGATCGTCACAAGCTATAAGGGTCCTAGTCGTCACCATCCCAGTTATTGTTCTCACGCGCGACCATACGCGCTTTTCTTGCAAGAAATAAGTAAGAGAGCATAACATAGACAATATGCTATGGTTATTTACATACTTAAGAATTTGAAGACTATCTTTCTACATTTCAATATTCTGTTCTAATCTTATTTGGCTACTGGTTGGGACACAGAAAACCTCATAGTCGAAATCACTCCTCTATGCACATGGTCCAGCCCACTAGAAGGAGTTTCCTAGCGACAACTTTTTTCTTACGATCCTCGCTGCTAGTCGGACTTGAGCATGAGCACATTTTGCGAAGTGCTTATTACGTCTTTTTATCTTAAGCAATATTTACACCAGTTTTGGATAACAGGTATAAATAAGACCACTTATCATTTATGCATATATTTTTGCATAGTTGTTTATCATTAAAATAAGTCTTGCAACATCTTCCGACCATGAAGTATATTATACAATATTTTTTATTATGGAAATAGATCTATAGCTAGTCGAAGTCACACACTGGTTCCGACCAAGTTGATTTCCTAGTGTTACATAGATCTTTTTAGCGACATAATCAGTACATACTTTATATTGTGGTCTTAGCTTTTACTATCATTCTTGGTCTACTGCTTCTTCAGTAAAGTTCTTATACTAATACAAGCAATCGGAGGTTAGGAAATATATGAGTAGCAAAAGTGAAAAGATAAAATTAAGACTTTACTGATGATAAAAAGGTAAGTTTTTTACATTCACAATTCAAACAATTACAAACATCTACTTCTCGGGGTTGTTAGACTGGTCGCTACGTGGTTGAGATCCGACCTCCATATCCTCGGCAACCTTGTTTCCAATGGGAAAAATCTCCTCTATCAACTTGACTGCTTCATTGTCTGAACAGTTAAAGTCTTCTTCAATAGGTTGGAGATGAATGGAGAGGTTGGAAGCCTTCAGCTTTGCCAAAGCAACGCTGACTCTGTTGGCAACGATGTCTTTCATAGTCTAGGCATGGTTTTCCCAAGTAGATGCAAGCAAACCTCTGAGATCTTCAAAGAGTCGGCCAAGATAATTGATCTTCACCGTTGGATCTCTCAAGGTAGGCAGACTTGATCCCGACCCATGTCGAAAATCAACTTGTTAAAAGCATTAACTTGTTCATCAAGACTTTGCCTAAGAGCTGCCTCCTTGTCATGCTCAAATTCAAGAGTTCTCTCTACTCTTTTTAGCTTCTGATTTTGCTCTGTTTAAATAGATCAAAGTTAAGAAATGTATAAAACTTAAAATACATAGCAAATTGGTTAGGCTTTACGACCAGTTACCTTGAATTTTCTTCTCACAAATTTCAAAGAGTTCTTTCTGCCTGTTATCAAGTATTCGATCGACTGGTCCTTAGCCTAGATTTGTTCTTCAAGCTTTGTTATTTTGGCAACTTTTTCCATGATCTCTTTCTTATTTGCCTCCAATTCTGTCAATCATGATAACAGGAGAGTTGAGAAGTAATAAAGAATTAGCAAGAAGAAAAGAAGAGAGTCAGGAAGGTGTGCTTACTTCTTAACTCGTAATTCTCTTTTTCCAAGTTAGAAATTCGCTTGGTCAGTCATTTGACCACATCAATATTCTCAATCATATGTTGCCAAAGATACCAAGCTTCTTTAAATTTTTAATAAATTTAAAGGAGACAAAGAGTGTGGTCGAAAATGCTTACCTCGACCGTCGTGTCAGCATATTGGGTGTAGATAAGGGTAGGATCAGTCTCCAACTGACAACCCAACACCCTCTTCCAGGCCTCCTCGAACAACTGGTTATTAGGAATTCGATGGTGGCTGGAGAAAAAACTGGGACGAGGAGACCTGACGACTAGTGAAGAACTCCTCTCTCATTGAGTGATCTCAACAGGAGGCGGAACCTACTGAGACTCTTCTTCGACTCTTGTCTCCTCACGCATGATTGGAGCCGTTTCGGAGACTGGAGCGTCCAAAGCTGCCACCTGCTCGGGGTCTGGCTCGACCTCTTCCTCCTTAGGGATGTTCTCCGGAGGGGTGCTCTGGTCGGAAACAGCCGGAACGCCAGAAGACCTGTCAAAATGGAAGAAAGGAAAGACAAAATTTTAGGAAACTAGAATATATGAACAGGTATGCACTTTCATAAGTCCTTTTCATGTATACATACCTGGTCGTCTTCTTGATCTTAATCTTAAAATGCCCAGGAGCATATTCCGTGGCGCTTGCTTTGCCTTCCTCTTTTTCCCCACCTATTTTACTGGATCCGAACTAGTAAGGTTGGTTAAACCACTCACTTCCTCCGACCTCCGGTCGGAAGTGAAAGCCTTGACCAGATGATCGAGATCTTTGACCAGCTGGTCAGAGACAATATCTTCGTTGGCTTCTATGACAGTTGCTTTGGTAGCAACCGGCTGGTTGTGAACGACCACTATAGGTCATACGAACTCTGTCTCCTCGACCTACATGTCCTTATTTTCTCCCATCTAATTTAAAAGCCAAATTAAATTAGGTGACGATTTCTTTCCATAAAAAATATATACTCCTTGTCAAAAGATCTACTACCATTGGGAGATCACCATCTTCGCTGATCTCTAAGGCAGAGTCGGTCGGAACAAGTGATGATGGAGACTCCGCATGAGGTTCTTTCATCCTTAGACCGACCGCCTACATATAGAGCAAAATTATATATTGACTTGAGAGTATATAAAAGGTGAAGAAGGAGCTGTTATTTACCTTAAGTCTCTTCACTTTCTCTTCTAAAGAGATAAGTGCCAAAATATTGGAAAACACAGCCTTGGCATCAGGCTCCCCAGCGCAGATCATTTTGATTCTCTCTCTAACTTCATCAGGGGAAAGTGCTTCAAGGAATAAAAATATTTCAACATTAAAGAAACAGACAACTAAAAAAACTATAGTGGACGGAATTCTAGGAGCTTACCTTCCCTGGTATCCTTGGTCGCTTCATCACGACTGATGTACCAGAGTAGGGAACATGATCGGAGCCTTAAGGGACTAATCCGACGCATGGAAAAGTTCCTAACCACATGCCAAGCAGTTAAGCCCCTTGCACTGAGGTCTTGAATTGCTTCGACACACCTTCTGACTCTTGCTTCCTTCTTTACGGTTGAACGCCAGCTGGGTCTCTCCCTCGCCAATTTGTTGGTGAAGAAAAGGCCATCCTCCTTCATGACCGTCATATAGAACCAGCTTTTCTTCCATGACGACCATGAGGGCTTCGAGTACATCATGATGTACTCATCGGCCTTCCCGTCGTGAAGGCGCAGCGAGCATTCCTCTGGGGTTCCCGTCGCCTTCCCCAACCTTACCATCTTGTAAAAATATCTGAGGACCCTCAGATCTGTTCAGACCCCCAGGTATGCCTCGCAGAGATAGATAAATATGCTGAGATTGGCGATTAAGTTGGGGGCTAGGTTGATCAGTTTGATGTTGTAGTACTCAAGAACCTGCGAAAGTAGCTTGTCTACTGGAAATCTGAGCCCGCCCTCGATATAGGTGAGTAAAACAGGGATTTCCCCTTCTTCTCCGCTCGGGTAATACTCTCCGGTCGCTGGTCTCCACTTAATCAAACTCTTGTCCGGAAGCATCCCGATCTCTTTCATGACCTTGAGCTTCTTACCGCTTAGATCTAAAACCAACCACTTAGTGATTAAATCCGATATGATTGGATGAGTAGTGGTCGAAGAAAATTTTCGGGCGGAGAAGACAGAGGTGAAGGATTATGGGTAGGCTACGATAGCACAAAATAAGAAATTTACTGCGCAACCAAGGAACCTCCGCTAGTAATAGATCACGAGATTACCACTAGATGTGCCGACTCATAGCAGAAATTGAGTCAATGTAGCGAATTGATGCAGTAGTAGTCGCACTCGTTGCACGTCTTCTCCTCCTGCTCCTAAGATCGTTCCGAGTTGCAGATCGTCCTAGTGCTAATACTTCGCAACAACACCTCCAAGATATCCACACATACGGGGCAGGAACACCACGCGCTGGAGATCTAGCGCCGGCAGTATGGTATTGGATGAGGAAGGCGTGGTGTTAGGGTTTTGGGAATTCTTCAAAATAGTATATACAAACCCTATGCCACCGCCTCTCTATATATAGGTATCTATGATGGGTCTCGAACTTGAGGCCCATTAGAAACTCATGGCCAACAAGAATTCGGATCATCATCCAAATCAAATCTCAGCCCTTTAAGTGTATGACCCTATAGGTTCATGCGTAATCGGTTGTGACTCAGAAACTCTTTTCTGACCACGAGTCGTTAGCGGTACCTAGCAGCACATAACGATTCCCGAACACACAAAGAATATATTGGACGAATCTTAATGCAATATGATCTACAACTAGGTCCTTGTCACTTACGACCAGCTCTTATCTAGTCACGACCAGTCCATATTTAGTTACGACCAGTTCGTAACACCTTACGACCAGTTAGTACTTAATTACAACCAGTTCGTAACTCCTGACGACCAGTTAGTGATTATGTTTGACCAGTCTACGAACAGTTTTGACCAGTCTACGACCAGCTCGTATCTCCAAACGACCAGTCTATGACCAGCTTTGACCAGTTTACGATCAGCTCGTATCTCCATACGACCAATTTACGACCAGCTTCAACTAGTCTACGACCAGCTCATATCTGATCGAACTGATCGACCTGCTTGTGTATTCTCCCTTTGTCTCACGACATCTGGTTGAACTCTAGGTGGGATAATTTGGCATCCATGGAATGTTCAATACTTTCTCGATCAAGTGTCGAATAACTTCATGTGGTCGGCACTTCGACCACTAGTAGCATGGCCATGCACTTTCTTTATTTGACCACAATGAGGGGCCCAGAGACATCTCTGTTGTTATGTTAGGAGGGGAAAATCACATATCCAACTAGTCACATTCCTCTGCATGTTTCGTAGCATACCCGGAAGCTATCTTTATAACTACCTAGTTACGAGTAGCGTTTGGCAACCCCTAAGAGTGCTATTACACATGTAGGAAACCATACTAATCTCAGGTCTAAGGATTATACATCATCATTGCTAGAGACCAACTGATGGCATATGAAATCATAACAATCTTAGCAGTGTCTCAAGGTAGGTCAAACCAATACCATGTTCTCTAACATATGTCCATATTATTGGTTTGATTTCTCCATATCTATGACCTGTGAAACATAGTAATTAACCAATACATATCCAAGTCTATTCATATGTGTTCTCATATGTTTCCGACTTTGGAATATTTAAGAATAATCATCGCAGAAATACAGAGTTTCACAATCAAGTCACATACTTGATAATAAAGATTAACGATATTATTCTAGGAACAAGATAACATATTATCCAATATTATGAACATAATGAAATATAATCATCTCTATGATTGCCTCTAGGGTAAATTTTCAACAGTCTCCCACTTGCACTAGAGTCAGTCATTTAAGTATCTAATACCGATAGCTCTTGTGTACCCCTCATACTTAGGCTGTGTGAGAGGCTTTGTCAACGGGTCAGCAACATTTAAATACGTGTGAACTTTGCATATCTTAACATCTTCTCTATCCACCAATTCGTGAATAAGATGATAAAGTCTGAGAATATGCTTGGACTTCTGATGGGATCTAGACTCCTTAGCCTGTGCAATGGCTCCATTATTATCACAAAAGAGATCCATTGAGCTCGAGGCACTCGAAACCATACCCAACTCAGCAATGAAATTCTTTGTCCAAACACCTTCCTTCGCAGCTTCAAAAGCCACAATGTACTTAGACTCCGTCGTAGAATCAGCAACCGTCTCTTGCTTGGAACTTTTCCAGCTCACCGCTCCTCCATTCAAAATGAATACAAAACTAGATTGCGAACAATAATCATCTTTGTCGGTTTGGAAGCTTGCATCGGTGTAACCATTTACAGCGAGCTCTTCATCACTGCCATAAACTAGAAGCGAATCCTTAGTCCTTCTCAAGTACTTAAGAATGTTTTCACAGCTGTCCAGTGACCTTCACGGGATTTGCTTGGTATCTGCTTGTAACACGTAGAGCATGTGATACATCTGGTCGAGTACATATCATGGCATATATGATAGATCCAATAGGTGAAGCATATGGAATAGTATTCATATTGTCTCGCCCATCAGTTGTCGAAGGACACTGACTCTTGCTAAGACTTATGCCATGTGACATAGGCAAGAACCCTTTCTTGGCATCCTGTATGCGGCACTGAATCAACACCCTGTCAATATAAGTACTTTAGCTTAATCCAATTGGCCTTCTCGATCTATCTCTATAGATAATTATCCTTAAGATATATGCTTCCCCCTAGGTCTTTCGTAGAAAAACTATTTTTCAATGATGCCTTAATGGATTCCAGCATAGGAATGTCATTCCCAATCAATAATATGGCATCCACATATAAGATTAGAATAATAACCGCGCTCCCACAAACCTTCATGTAAACACAAGATTGTTCTTTGTTCTTGATGAAACCAAACCTTCCGATCTCCTCATCAAAACGTATATGCCAACTCTGAGATGCTTGCTTCCACCCATAATGAACTTATGAAATATGCACACCTTACTAGCATTCTTTGGATCGACAAAATCTTCAGATTGTGTCATGTATACATCTTCACTTAGGTTTCCATTAAGGAAAGCCATTTTGACATCTATTTGCCATGTCTCATAGTCGAAATATGTAGCAATAGCTAGAATGATTCGTACAGATTTAAGCATCGCTGTCGAACTCGGGAACGAAGGATCCCGAATTCACTGTGTTTACACACTAGTCCAGGATTTCTTGTGTACACAGTCTCACAAACATTGTTATCACAATCATATCAAGTGTTTTATTAATAAAGAACACAGTTTATTACAAAATGGGCCTAAGGCCAAATAACAAAGCATAGCGGAAGAGGTAGTAGGACACACGATACACCACAGGCAATCGTCTGGAGGCGTAGCCTAAATGTCTGGATCCTCACCGCCTGGATAGTAGTCTTCTCCTGAATAATAATATTCAGTAAGGATGAGCACAACTACCGTGCTCACAAATTACACCCAATACAGAATTTAGAATGCATACATAAGTAAACAAAGGAAGGCTGTTAAGGGTTATTTGCGTAAATCAGCATTTTCAAGTTTAAATAATCATACTATGTTTCAAGTCACATGTTTAATCTTTAACTTAAAATCAGATTTTAAATTGACAACATTATAGTGGAAAACCTCCGTATGAAACATGGTGATGGATATCCTCCAATCACATAGCTAACCGCCCAATTTCTCCACAAGGATTAACCATCCTAAAAATCATGAACCAAATCATTTTTAAAACCAAAAACAAAGTCTAACTTAGAGTGCCTTTGCTCAGCATGTCCATGACCGTGGACACGGTTATTCGAATAGTTTTACACTCTGCAGAGGTTGTACAACTTTACCCACAAAAGATAATCAACTTTTAATATTCGACTAACACACTTCCGTAGGTGTGCAACTAAGTGATTATCACGATATCTTTACAATGCGTCATTCCAAAGTAGTCATGCCCGCTAAGGTTTCACTTCCTTTGGATTAACCACCCGTCGGAAACCCCTCTTGCGCCGAGTGGGGATACTGTCTAACCGACACCCATACAACAAAAATGGCACAACTAACAATGGTGTGTTGCAAATTATTCAGTCTAGCATGTCCCATTCCAGGCTTGTGGTAGTACGGTGGAGCTTTGCAAGATGCGGCATGAAAACCGGTCCTTGACTGACTTGGGCGACTTCCAAAATAACCTCTAGGCCTCACCTCTACCCGGATTGAGCCCGTGCATAAACCTACACCCACCAAGCATCCATTCCTCCCAAGTCCAAACCCATTTTCACTTTTATTTTTCAAAAACAATTGCAAAAACCCACCATGACAAAACAATGCCATAGCCTTTTAATCAATATTTGTTGTTTTGGCTAAAATTGCCCAAAATCAAATATTTGTGATCTAAGCAATGTCTAAGCACATTTGTATTTTCAAATCTTATTTTACTAAGGTGACAAGGGAATGATGATTCAACATTAAAATTTGGCTATACAAGGGAATTGGATTAACTAGACATTTAAAATGTGAATTTAAAATAATTGTATAAAATTATGCATGCAATAATAATTTAAAATAGAATTAAATAATTTGAGATACTGGGGTTAAAATGACCAATGGTGTAACTTGTCTTGCTCAAAATCTTGGTATTCTACCTCTTCAACAGGTCGAGTTCGCTAGAGTCGTCAAAGTCTATACACGAAAAATAAGCCAAATCCAAATAAATTCAAATGAAATACAAATAAATACAAATGAATATTCAAATTAACTCCAAATGAAATAATTTTGATTTAGTTAGCTAGATCTTAATTTTATACACATTTAGAAATTTGATTCACATAAATCGGAGTTCGTGTGAAGAAATACAAGCTCCTCGAAGTTTTAAATCTAAATTAAATCCTAATTACCAGAAATTCTGAATTTTCTGAATTATTTTTCTAAAGAAAATTCAATTTATTGCGTCAGCGTACGGACATGAGCCGCTGACATGTGGCCTCCACAGTCATGGACTGGGTCCACGGAAAGGCACGAGTCCACGGCGGACTCGGCTCACAGCGCAGCATGAAGGGGGGCGCTGACATAGCTTGCCACGCTAGCGCCATGCGGCGCTAATGCGGTGAGCCACGTCGTCCTCGTCGGCGCTTCGCGCCACGGTGAGGCTCTCGGATGTGCGCAAAAGAGAGGGAGCGACGCTGAACCTGATGCTCACCACAGATGTGGAAGGGCCAAGTAGAATGGTCGTTGACGACAAGGTTTGGCGGCAGCGGAATTCGGTCGACGGCGGCGAAGGGGTTCCAGGGGTCGTGGGGCCGGGAGAAGATGCACACGAGGATCGCCTTGACACCGTGAAGCCGATGGTGTGGTCAGAGTGGCCGGAGGAGGCTTGACGGTGCCAGAATCAGAGGAGAACTAGGCTTCAGCCTGCGGCGAGGAAACTCGAATTGCGAGCGCGTGGGTGCGATCGGGGCGACGGGAGCTGGGGCGTTGGGTTGAGTGGAGAGAGGCGCAACTGGGGCCAGCTTTTATAGGGTGAGAGGCCAGGAGGCGAGGATTGCGCGCTGGAGTCATGGCAGCGATGGCGAACATTCGGCGTGAATGCGGGCCTTTAAGAGGGGCAACGGTCGGGAATGAGCGCGGCGCTAACGACCGACTTGATTGCGCATGATGGTGAGAGGAGATAAATGGGGGAGGGAATCGCGGGATTGATAGAGGTAGTGCGGCGGTAATGGTGGTTTGGCGCGGGAGCCGAAGGAGGAAGAAGGTGAGGAGGGAGACGACATGTAGACGGGCCCACTTGTCGGCTGGAGGAACTGGTCGGATGGAGTGATGGTCGTCCGATTTTGATCGGATGGCCCGCAGCGACGACGCGTAGGAGGAACTAGTCGGGCAGAGTGATGGTCGTCTGATTTTGATCGGATGGTCCACGCTTGGAGGAACTGGTCGGGCGGAACGATCTCCGTTCGATTTTGATTGGACGGCCTGCAGTGATAGCGCGCAGGGAAAGTGGGCCAAAGCGCGAGAACAGTGTTGGGCCGGAATGAATTCGGCCCAGCTACCGTGAGGAGATTTTTAATTCCTTTTCTAATTTAAATACTCCCAGAAATTCAAAAAGGCTTTGGAAAATAGCAAATAAAATCCAAAAATTATGAGAAAATTCACACAAATTCTCTAGGGCATTCTGGATTTAAGTAAAATAATTCCAACTTATAATTGTTTATAAATTTCTCAAATAAATTATTTTAGCTTTAAAACGATAAAGAAAAAGCTTTTAAAATTTTAGAAATTCCACCAAAATAATTAAAGTTTTATTTTCAACTGAAATTTAAAAATTGGGCTGTTACAATCGCTATCGGTGATAAAGTCTCATCATAGTCAACCCCTTGAACTTGTCGAAACCCTTTTGCGACTAGACGAGCTTTATGAATTTGAACATTTTCATCCATGTCAATCTTTTTATTATAGATCCGTTTACACTCATTGGTTTTAACACCATCAGGTGGATCGACTAGGTTCCAAACCTGATTGTCTCCCATGGAGTCTATCTCTGATTTCATGGCTCCAAGTAATTTCTCAGAGTCTCGGTCCATCATCGTTTTCTCATAAGTCTTAGGCTCATCATTATTCAATAATAATACGTCATGTCCACACCTTATAGGCAATTGACATGGCCTTTTAGATCCACGTGGGGTTGATGCCTCATCTGCAGGTTCAATAATATTTTGTTCATCCTGTGAAGGTTCAGTAGGAGTTCAAACACTTTCAGATGTTGTGGATATCGTGAGGATATGTGCACGATCTCAGGATGATGAGTCAATTGGCAATGGCGTTGTTGGTTTGCAAAATCTCGCGTTTTCGGGTTTGCTCCAATCTTTGTCGAGACCATTTGGCGGTCTGACCGGTTGTCTTGGCGGTCGACCGCCGCGTGGAAGCGATCCGACGCCATGGTGGCGGTCAGACCGCCACAATGAAATTTGGGTTTTGGAGTGGGCCAAAAATAGGTTGTGTAGGAAAGTGAGGGGAGTCTCCTGGATGTGGTCCCATCATTTTTGGAGCTCCCAGTCAAAAGTTCTATTCGTTTGAAATTTCCAGAAGGTTTCGGAATTTCTCGCTTGAATTTTAGCTAAGTACTTTGGACCGGTCCGACCGCCGTTGTGGGAGCGGTCCGGCCAATGATAATCGGTCGGACCGGCCTGTGAAGCGATCGGGCCGGCGATCACTGGAGGTGAGCCAAGTGTTGCATTGAGTTTGTTCGAGTGTGTTATTCTATGAACTTCAATGCTTTATTGATGTATATTGCATTGCGGAACTAACGTGGGTCAAGTTGTGAAGAACTTGTTCGGAAGCGGTTTGTTTGTCTATTCTTGTCGGGTGACTTGCGGTCAACGGCGTCAGCGGTGAGTGGATCGGGACTACGCTTGGAGGCCGAGGTCGAGCGATCATGGATCTGGGTGAGTCGTGTGACTCAAGCAGTGCGAGAATGGGCAAGACGGATCGAGCAGGCGGTTCGATCATTTGGTTGGATCGGTGGTGCGGATATCGGTGCGAGTCTCTGGAGGTTCCGATGGGATTCGGACAAGAGAGGCTTGGCGGCGATGAGAACCGTGATCTACCTACGTGGTGAAGCGGCGATTGCTTCAAGAGTTATTTGTGTGTGGGTCCCATGTGTAAGTGACCCCAAAAGGAAACCCTAGCTCTCTAGTATAAATAGGAAAGGGGGAGGTGGAAAACAAGCCAAGCATTCATTTAGCCCTCTTCTTCCTTTTTCTAGGGTTTGGAGGAGAGGAGAGGAGAACTAGGATTTGGAGTGTGCTCCTTGTTGAGCTCTTGCCCTCCTTGGTGGAGAGGCTTTGTAAGCATCTATTGTGAGGGAACAATCTTGTGATGCTTAATTGAAAGATCAATTGCTCCCTTTGTGTTCTTCTCTCTTTTGGATGTTTTTGGTGCTTCCTTGATTCAAAGGTTCATACTTGGTCTCTTGGTCTACTTTATCTTGCTTTGATGTGTGGGATTACTCCTAGAGTCATCTAGATCTTCAAACCCCCACAAGCAAGTCTTGAATCAAGATTTTCTCACTTCTAGGGTTTGTGCACCTCTTTGGTAAAATCTCAAGAGATCGATTCTGCGAAGTGGATCTGACGGATCGTCGCTAGAAATAGGTCTCTAATATCATTAGGAAGGTGTGCTAGAAATTTGGTCAAGTTTTATTGGTTGAATCAAAAGTTGGATCAAATTTCGTTTTGGATTAGGTGGAGTTTTTGATCTTGGACTCTCCGGTCCGACCGACCTTTCAGCGGCGGTTCGACCGCCGTATATCGAACATTGGTTTGCGGGTCGAACAACCGGTCCACCGGTCCGACCATTGGTTAGTTGCCGTCGGACATTTGGATGACCGTCGGTCCGACCGCCCGTGGTAGCCGGTCGGACCGCCGTGCCGATGAAGAACATTGAGTTCTTTTCTCCTTTTGTGTCGTGTGCTTGAGGGTTTATCAAATCCAACACAAGGCTTCCGTTGTGTGCTGCTTGAACTTCTTAGCTTTCATAGCTAAAGGAGTAAAGTTCGTGTTGGTTTTGATTTAGGCGAGAAAGTTTTGAAAGCGCCTATTCACCCCCTAGTCGCCTTTCGGTCCTACAAGTGGTATCGAGGCGGGTTAGCTCTTTTCTATAGATCTTAACAGGTCTTTGGAGCCATGGCGTGACAAGTACTCAACCAAGCCACACATTTTGAAGGAGTTGACTTTGCATCTTTGGAAGGCTCGTATGCAAGCATATATCGAGGCTCAAGGGCACGCTATTTGGCTAAAGGTGAAAAATCCTTATGTCGTGCCCCGTAGATGGCGATCGATCACTCGGATGTGGAGGCCAACAAACAAAGCTCGGAATTATTTGATCCAAGGCCTTAGTCGATCCGAGTTTGAGCGTGTTGCTCACTTGCGGTGCGCTCACGAGATCTGGCGGACTCTTTGTGACTATCATGAAGGGTCCATGCGATCAAGGAAGTGAGACAGAACCAGCTCAAGAAAGTATACTCAAAGATCGAACAAAGGCACGGTGAGTCTTTGGATGGTATGGGGAAGATTCTCTAAGATTCTTCATGATCTCCGCGTTGTTGACTGGTATTTCTGAGTGCGAGAATGCACGCCCGACTTAGGTGCTCTTGATGTGAAGGTGCAGGGAATGAAGATCACTTCCATCAATGACAACAACATCATGAGTGAGCTTACCATGGATAAGCTTTACTCAAAGTTGAAGGCGCATGAGATTGACTTTATCTCGCGTCTCCCCAAGGCAGTCGATGGCATTAGTGGTCGACAAATCCAAGGGTTGTTCTTGATTCTATTGATTGTAGCTCATCGGTTTTCATTATACGCTTTACATTCTTTAGCGATGAGCAACTTGAGAAATTGCAGAGGATGACTTAGCCCTCCTTTCCACCAAATTCACAAGAGCGTACAACAAAGTGAGGAATAGGAGGAGAAGCGGACCTATCACGTGCTTGAATGTGGTGAGCCAAACCACATTCGCTCCAGTGCCCAAGCTAAAGGGCAAGGAGGAGAAGGAGACACGAAGACATCCCGGAGAGGATGCTAAACCCAAGAAGACAAACTATCGAAAGTTTGTCGGTAGGGTCCTTGCCGCTCTTGAGAATGTAAATATGAGCGATGTGGACTCGGAAGCGGAGGGCGATGAGTGACTCGTGGCAAGAAGAAGGCGCATGACTTCACGGCATGTGTTTCATGGCCAAGAACGACCACGACAATGACTCCTCCAACAATGAGGATCCTTTTAGTGATCGATGAGGTATGCCCTTCCATTCTTGACATGAAAAGGCGTTGGTGCTTCTTGAGCAGAAATTGCATAAGCAAGTAAAAATGATTAAGAAGCGAGGACATTATGATTGATAATTTGAACCTAGAAGTGGTTAGGCTAAAATCTATTAATCCACGATGATTTTTGTGAATCTGCACTAGCTTGCTTAATGACTTGACAAGCTTGAAATCTGCTCATTCCTCTGTCACTAATCAACAAGGATGCTCTCGATGAACTAGAATCTCTCAAGTCTAGTTACGCTTGCTTAGATGCCATTTCACTTGATGTAGCGCCATAGAAGCTATCCCTTTATCTTGCTCAAATTGTGCTTTGCTTGAATTAAAGCTGGATAGCTCCTTAAAAAATTGCAAAAATTTGATGCTAGTCACACATGCTCTCATTGTAAGAATAATAAGATTAAGATGCAAGAGATGAAAGAAATGCTAGTGTACTCTAGAGTTGTATCTTGTGAAAATTGTCCCAAGCTTACAATTGAGATTGAAGCATTAAACAAGACCCTTGAAGAAAAGGCTAAAATTGAAAGATCCGTGTCTTTTACTGCTTCTAAGAAAGTTATTGATTCTAACTCTTGTGCTTTAAATCTTTGAAGTTGAAACCATGATTAATCAGTTCAAGAGGCATTTAGAGTCAAATTAAGGAAGCGATTGAATAGGATTAGAGAATCCTATTGTGTGTCTTGTGAGGCCTTCAAGGTGGAAGTGGCCCTTCTTAAGAGTAAGAACAATGAGGTAATCAAGTCTAGCAAATGCACTAGATGTGAGGGTTTAATGAAAGAAAATGATTACCTCAAGGTGACTCTTGAGAAGTTTTCAAGTGGGAAAAGAAACTCAACATGATTCTTGATCAATCCAAGGTGAGCGTGAAAAATAGTGGTCTAGGTTTCAATCCCTAGAGCATTCCAAGAAAAACCCACCTAGGATTGCTAGAGTTGTGAAGAATGCTTTGTTTGAGCTAGAACCTCCTAAGCCATCAGGGTTGTTTTCAAATCCATTGGTTTTGCTCAAACTCTTTACGGCAAGAAAGGTGCTTTCACTCATCTTTGTCTGAGACCTCTCAAAGGTTGATACCATTGCACTTCTGCAAGAAAGAGGCCATCTTGTTGAGTTACCTTGGGAGAGCAAAACTTGAGAGAAAAGAGAGGATGGCGTCCTAAGATCCATTAGAGGAGTCCTTCTCCACTGTAGTCTCTAGAGCTAGGCGACTGTGTATCGCACCACACATAGGCCTAGATTTGTAGAGGACTTTGTAGACTCTTTTGGTGGGTCTAGGCAGCATGTTGGATTAGGACATCGTGAGGAGAGACCACGGGTAGCACCTAGGCAGGGGAGTATCGATCTTTTGGTAGATCGTTTGGAGAGGTCTAGGTGGTCCTCATGTGCATTCTTGTGATTTTATTCACGATCATGTTTACGCTACTTCTCTGCTTGCTCCTAGACATCGTGCTTCTCGATCTTTGGATCCCTCGATCATTTATCACTAACTTGATCTTGAGGCACGGATGTTTTCGATTGTGCTTTTAGGTCCGTCGTGCGAGGAAGGAGGACATATGGCTTGTTGACTCGGGTGTTCTCGACATATGGTGGAGATTCTAGATGGTTCTCCTCCCTCACACGTGCATCCGGCAATGAATTGATTACATTTGGGGATGCTTCTCGGGACCAATATGCGCAAAGAACCTTTGTCTTGCGTCAACGACAAGTTCATGCTAAAAGGCGTCGCTTTGGTAAGTAAGGTGAGGTATAATCTTCTATCTGTTTCTCGGTGCTTGATGAGGTCTAGAAGTGAGGTTTAAGAGATGTGAGTGCAGAGTTCTAGATTCCTCGGGTGAGCTTGTTTTGAGATCTCAGTTTGAGAAGATCTTACGTGCAAATTTGACATTTCTTACGTTCCAGTCCTAGGTGTCTTGTAGCCTCTGATTCTCATGACCTTGTTTTGTGGCATCGTAGACTTGGGCATATAGGTTTTGATCATTTGTCTAGAGTCAGTTGCAAGGACTTGATTAGAGGTTTGCCTAGGTGAAGGTCATTAGAGATCTTGTGTGCTCACCACATAGACATGGTAAGATAGTGTCTGCTTCCCACCCACCACTTACTTTAGTAATGGTGATGGACTGGACTGACTTCTTCACTTAGATCTGATTGGTCCTTCTAGAGTTGATCATTGGTGGGAAATGGTATGTGCTGGTGGTTGTGGATGATTACTCCAGGTATTCATGGGTTTATTTTCTTGCTTCTAAGGACGAAGCATTTGGATTCTTTAGAGATTTGGTCCTTAGAATTCTTTGTTGATATACCTAGAGCTTTGAGAGCCATTAGGAGTGACAATGGGACGAGTTCAAGAATTCTTCTTTTCTACTTTACTTGATAGGGGAATTGAGCATCAGTTTTCTTCTCCTAGAGTTCCTCAGTAGAATGGTGTTGTAGAAAGGAAGAACAGAACCCTTGTAGAGATGGCTCGGACCATGCTAGATGAGCATTCTACTCCTAGGAGATTTTGGGGATCACGATCTCTCTTGCTTGTTATATCTCCAATAGGGTTTTCTTGAGATCGTGGTTGGGAAGACTTCTTATGAGCTTAGATTTGGTCATTCTCCCAAGGTCTCTCATTTCAAGATTTTTGGTTGCAAGTGCTTCATTCTTAAACATGGCAATCTTGATAAATTTGAGTCTAGATGTTTTGATGGCATATTTCTTGGATATCTGCTCATTCTCGTGGCTATCGTGTTTTTAATGTTGATACTAACAAAATTGTTGAGACTTGCGAAGTCACTTTTGATGAGGCTAGTCACAGTACTAGACCCGATGCTTGGTACAGAGTTTACGAAACTCAAGAAAGCATCTTCGTCGATGATGATTACGAGGATGAAGACTCAAACCATCCTCCTGCTACCTCGAGAGGGTGGAGAGCTGCTACTACTACTTGATGTCGGTGAGCGGCCTCCTCCTATCCCCAAGCGATCTGAGTGGCTCTGTTCCTACCTCCACAACTCATGGGGTAGAGGCCATACGCACCGGAGCACCTCTTCGCATTCAGCGACAACATCCTCTGAGCAGGATGATTGGGGATCTTCAAGAGCGAGTCACTCGCTCGGTTTATTCTCTGATTCCCATGCACATTACGCTTTTGTCGCTTCTTTTGAACCCGAGATATCACCCATGCTTTATCGATGCCTCTTGGGTCAATGCCATGCATGAAGAGCTTGAAAATTTTGAAAGAAACAAAGTCGGTTTTTAGTTGAGCGACCTTGATTCTCATGTTATTGGAACAAAATGGGTTTTTAAAAATAAGCAAAGTGAGGATGGATTTGGTTGTTACAATAAGGCTAGACTTGTTGCTCAAGGTTATTCAGTGAGGGCTTAGACTTTGAGGAGACCTTTGCTCCGAGTAGCTAGATTGGAGGCCATTCGCATTCTTTTAGCATTTGCAACATCCAAGGGTTTCAAGCTTTTTCAAATGGATGTTAAAAGTGCTTTCTTGAATAGCTTCATAGAAGAAGAGGTCTTTGTCAAGCAACCTCCTGGGTTTGAAAATCAAAAATTCCCAAACCATGTTTTAAACTCTCTAAAGCTCTGTATGGATTGAAACAAGCTCCTAGAGCTTGGTATGACAGGCTTAAGAGTTTCTTGCTTGAAAATGATTTCAAAATGGGAATGGTTGATAAAACCTTGTTCACTCTCGAGGCATGGCGGTGATTTTTATTGGTTCAAATATATGTGGATGATATTATTTTGGTGGTTCTTCTCATGCTTTGGTGTCTAGATTTTCAGATTCTATGAGCAGTGAATTTGAGATGAGCATGATGGGAGAATTGACATTCTTCCTTGGTCTTCAAATCAAGCAACTAAAAGAAGGCACCTTCGTTCACGAGTGTAAGTATACAAAGGACCTTCTTCGGCGCTTCAATATGGGAAGCGATAGGCCAATGTCTACTCCCATTGCAACAACCACCGTCTTTGGACCACGATGAGGATGGAAGTCGATGGATCGGAAGAATATCGCGATATGATTGGCTCCTCCTCTATCTTACTGTCGTCGCGGACATACAATTCGCCGTATGTGCATGCGCTCGCTTCGAGCTTCCTCGTGCTTCTCATCGTCAAGCGATCGCGCATATTGGTACCTTCAAGATCGCTTGATTTTGGACTCTGTATTCTTCCTCTTGGCTCTTTCAATTCGAGCATTTTACGATCTTGATTTACGCGGTGTAGAGTGGATAGGAAGAGTACTTCGGCACTTGTCATTTCTTGGGCACATCTCTTGTTTCTTGGTCTTCTAAAGCAGTCTTACATTGCACGATCTGACTAAGGCGAGTATGTAGGCTGCGCCGATGATGGTGCTCTCGAGTTCTTTGGATTTTATCCACTGCGGGACTATGGGTTATCTTTGGGAAGTGTTCCTCTTTTACGTGACAACATACGCAATTAATATTGCCAAAACCCGATGCAACATTCGAGGACTAAACACATTGACATTCGATTTCATTTTACGAGAGACCATGTTGAGAAAGGTGATGTTGTGCTTCATTTTGTAGAGTCGAGCAACGACTTGCAGATATTTTCACTAAGGCTCTTGATTCTTCTCGTTTTGCTGCTTTGCGGGGAGAGTTAGGGGTTATTAGTCCTATTGGGCTGTTTTGAGGGGGAAGTTGCTCTTTTTGCATTCATTGTATCATAATGCATGTTTCATTCATTTGTCTTGCATTGTATAATAAAATCGGTGGAGCTTTGATTATTATCCTTGTATGACTTGTTCTCATATTCTATACCTTGTCATATCAGTGATAGTCGCTAGACCTCTTTTATGGCTCTTCGTGTTTGGCTTAGCTTTTGCCTTGCTAGCTTTATATCTGTGAGCAATTTGAATCAAATCATGTCTTGTTGGATCTTGTGACTAGTTTTGCTCTAGTGATCCTCTTATGACTCTCGCCATGTCTTACAAGTTGATTTGAGTCTTGAACTTTTTGAGATGAAAAATGAGCTTTTTATCTTCATAAGTCAAGCAAATGAAAAAGAAAAAAATCTCTGTCTTGAAAAGCGAGTCTCACCAATCCTTTCTCATGAGGCGGCTTGCCATTGCACTAGGCATGAACTCGGGGAGTTTTGGATGACCTAGATCATTCTTTTAAACTTATCGCTTGAGATGGTCGCGGCAAGGCTTGAGATCTACGGTGCGAGCTCGAGAGAGAACTAGGCTTCACTGCGCGAGGAAACTTCAATGCGCGGCGTGGAGTGCGATCAGGCGGCGGGGCTGGGCGTTGGGTTGAGTGGAGAGGCGCCAGCGGGGCCGGCTTTATAGGGTGAGGAGGCCGGGGGCGGATTGTGGCTGGAGTCATGGCGGCGATGGCGAACATTCGGCGTGAATCACGGGCCTTTAAGAGAACCTTGATCGGGAATGGCGGCGCTAACGACCGACTTGATTGCACATGATGGTGAGAGGAGATAAATGGGGAGGAATCGCGGGATTGATAGAGGTAGTCTGGCGGTAATGGTGGTGGTAGCGGGGCCGAAGGAGGAAGAAGGTGAGGAGGAGGCGACATGTAGACGAGCCCAGCAGCCGGTGGAGGAACCCAGTCGGACGGAGTGATGGTCGTCCGATTTTGATCGGATGGCCCGGCGACGGCGGCAGGAGGCTGGTCAGGCGAGTGATGGTCGTCGATTTTGATCGGATGGTCCACGCTTGGAGGAAGCGGTGCGCGAGCGATCTCCGTTCGATTTTGATTGGACGGCCTGCAGTGATAGCGCGAAGGGAAAGCGGGCCAATGCTTGAGAATGCATGTTGGGCGGAATGAATTCGGCCCAGCTACCATGAGGAGATTTTTTATTCCTTTTCTAATTTAAATACTCCCAGAAATTCAAAAAGGCTTTGGAAAATAGCAAATAAAATCCAAAAATTATGAGAAAATTCACACAAATTCTCTAGGGCATTCTGGATTTAAGTAAAATAATTCCAACTTATAATTGTTTATAAATTTCTCAAATAAATTATTTTAGCTTTAAAACGATAAAGAAAAAGCTTTTAAAATTTTAGAAATTCCACCAAAATAATTAGAGTTTTATTTTCAACTGAAATTTAAAAATTGGGCTGTTACAATCGCTATCGGTGATAAAGTCTCATCATAGTCAACCCCTTGAACTTGTCGAAACCCTTTTGCGACTAGACGAGCTTTATGAATTTGAACATTTTCATCCATGTCAATCTTTTTATTATAGATCCGTTTACACTCATTGGTTTTAACACCATCAGGTGGATCGACTAGGTTCCAAACCTGATTGTCTCCCATGGAGTCTATCTCTGATTTCATGGCTCCAAGTAATTTCTCAGAGTCTCGGTCCATCATCATTTTCTCATAAGTCTTAGGCTCATCATTATTCAATAATAATACGTCATGTCCACACCTTATAGGCAATTGATATGGCCTTTTAGATCCACGTGGGGTTGATGCCTCATCTGCAGGTTCAATAATATTTTGTTCATCCTGTGAAGGTTCAGTAGGAGTTCAAACACTTTCAGATGTTTTTTGAATTTCTTCAAGTTGCACCTTTCTACCACTGGCTCCTTTTGAAAGAAACTCTTTCTCCAAAAAGACATCATTTTGGGCAACAAAAACTTTACCCTCTTCTCGGTTGTAGAAGTATTATCCTTTGGTTTCTTTCAGATATTATATAAAGAAGCATTTATCTGACTTGGGTGTGAGTTTATCAGATGTTAAACGTTTAACATAGACATCACATCCACAAATCTTTAGAAAAGACAAACTAGGACTCTTCCTAGTCCACATCTCATATGGTGTCTTATCTACTGGTTTAGATGGTACCCTGTAACATTCCAACTTTTTAGCCTTTGAAAACCCTTCAATTAGTTGCTAGTTGAAAATCTCATCACTTGCATTTTATTTGAATTTAAAATCAAAAGCTTAATATAGACTTTCATGATAGAATTATTTATTGGGGCTAATCTCAACATCAACAATTGCCAAAATTATTTTATTTGGATTCTATGCGCTTGGTTATATTTTACATAATTTTCTAGAATTTTTCCAAGTTTATTTGCTATTTTCTAATTACTAATTGGATTTCTGTATTTATTAAAAAGAGAAATCAAAAGAAAATCCCCAGAACAGTGTTGGGCCACACACTGTGCAACCCAACACCGCGCCTCAGCCCAGCCCGCGTTCGCCCGCCTAACGCCGTTGGATGCGCGACGCGTGCCCCTCGTTTCGATCGGACGCCCGCGCTCAACCCCGCCTTCCTCCGTTGGATAGTCGCCGCGTGGCCTCGCCCGCTGATCTCGCTCGCTCGCTCACCCGCGCCTCGCTGCCACTGCCAGGTGGGGCCGCCACCGAGTCATCGTCTCCGCGGACCCTTCTTCCTCCTCACGCCCGCACCTTCGCCCGCCATTGCCGCCCGTGGAAGCTTCGTCCGACAAATTCGCAACGGTCGCTGATTCTTTGTGCCGACCCCACCAAATTGTAGCCGTATCTATCCCATACTCATCCCTAACCAAATCGGCTACCGAATCCCTCCCAATCTCCCGAATCTCAGAAATTCCGATCGCGGCCGTTTCGAACTCGAATTGGGGGTTTCCAATTCCGGCATCCCCCGGTCCTATAAATACCCCCTAGAATCGCCCAGTCCTCCGCAACCACAGCCGCCACCCTCGTCTCCCCGATCGCTCTAGCGCCGCAATCCAAGCTTTAGGGTTTTCGGCCGAGCTTCTTCTCCGGCGAATTGCGCCGCGGTCGTTATCGCCCTTGCCCCACCGACTGCACCATCGTGATCAGCAAGGTCCGAGCTACCTTGTGCGCCCCTCCTCGTCGCTGGAGTACCCGTCCGACAAAACCCGAAGCTCTACCGCCGCTTCTTCCTCGCCGTCGGTCGCCACCGTCGTTGCCAGCCACCGGTAAGGGCACCCCTGAGTGCGCAATAACCTGGGGAAGCTTCTGGTACCCTTCGCCGCCGGTGACTCGCCGCCGATCGCCGGCAACCATCTGGTCCCGAGTGTCGCCCTCGCCGCCGTGTCTTCGTCAGCGCCACTGCAACCGCCGCGACAGCCTCTGTGCTTGTGTGGCACCCACGTGGAGCCCAATCAGTGCCAGCAGATGCGCACGTGGCCCAGTTCACCGCACCTGATTTTCCTTAGGTCGGTGAGCCCAGTTAACCGTGAGCCCAGTCGCTGACATATGGGGCCCACATGTCAGATTTATTTTCAATCTATTTCTTTTTTTTTAGAAATTCTCAGCTGACGCAAGCATTGCGCAATAATCCGATTTTCCTTTATAAAAATAATTCAGGAAATTCATTAAAAATCCAAATTAGGGTTTTATTTGTGTTGGACCGTAAAGGCGACTAGAGGGGGGGTGAATAGGAGCACGCTCACTTTTTCACAAATTATGAACTCAATACAATTTAACTCCAGTAGCTATTAGAGAGCTATGAAGATCAATATACCAATCTGTGGAAGACTAGTATTGAATCAATTAAACCCTAAGCAATATAACAAAATCAACTAAGATTACCAGACTCACGGCGCGGGCGGTCGACCGTTATACTCAACCGGTCGGACCGATTGCGGGCGATCGGCCGGCGTTGTCTTGGCGGTCGGACCGCTCCAAATCGATCGACCGCTCCAAAATCGGTCGGCCGGTGATGACCAGGCGATCGGCCGTAACTCGAGCCGATCTGCAGCGATAAAATCGGCCAGATGACGAAGTTGCAATTAGGTGAAACTTTGATTCTCAACTCCAATCTTTATGAAACTTTGCACACACCTTCTATATGCTGTGAGGACCTATTCCAATCGAATATTATGATAATTCTTGGAGCGATCTTGAGCAATTATCAATTGATGAGCGAAGGTCTAAAAGCGAGCAAGAACGAAAACTTGATCCTAACGCTTGTTCGTGAGGATTGATGATCAAGATGATGCTAGATAGATTCACACATATCACGACAAGCTAATTCACGTGAAGGAATCAATCACAAACTTCGCGGATCAAAGAAAACCTAAAATCACCAAATTGAAAGCAAGAGCGAAAAGAGACTTATCTCAAGCAAACCTTGCATAGATTGATTTAGTGATTGAAGGTGGATTACATCCACACCATCATGGATCAGTAGACAATCAAGGATCACGAAATTCACCACAAACCATCAAGAGCCCTAGCCTCCACCTCAACTCCCCTAAAGACAATTAGGGTTTTGAAACATAAAAAGGCGAGAGAGAAAGAGGTGCAGCCACCATCTCCTCCTATTTATAGTGGAGGCCTAAAACTCTTAGGGTTTGACTCTCTTGGGCTCCCGTTAAGGCCCACTAACAAACGGGTCACACACGCACGCTTCGCGAAGCGCCGTCTTTAACCTTTTGACCTAAACCGCTTCACCATGAGTCATGGATTCGCCAATAGGTCACAATTGTCCATCTTGTGTCACGCTTGAGTCGTTGACCTCACCCGGCATCGTCGATCGTTCTGGACCTCAACTCTTCAAGTCTAGTCCCGATTCTCCTCGCCGTTGACCGTCGTTGACCACCAAGCTACCTGCACAACCACAGACAAGAAAACACGTATTCGGGAACAAGTTCTTCACAACTTGACCCATGTTAGTCAAAACATGCATCATGCAAAACATATGCCATAATACCAATGACTTTGACCTAACAACACAACATCGCCACGAAGTTGACCGATGTTCAAGTAGAAACCGGTCTGACCGCTCCAGGTGAGCCGGTCGGACCGCCCCATGGCCGGTCGGACCGCTCCCTGTGAGCCGGTCGGACCGCCCCTTGGGACTTAGCCGAAATACAAACTCCCAAAATCCGAAACCTTCTGGAAACTTTAAACCAATAGAACTTTTTACTGGAGACTCCAAAAATCATGAGACCAAGTGCATTGGGATCCCCTCACTTGCCTACAACACCTATTTTTGGCTCAGCTCATTTTGACCACTTTGGTCACCACCGGTCCGACCGCCCTACATGGCCCGTCGGCCAGGAGTTAACCGGATCGGACCGCCTTGCAAGGACCGGTCGAACCGCCCCTGACCAGAAAACCTGTAGCTTTGTCGAAAACGCGTGAAACTACAAACCGTAAACGCCATTGCCAATTGTCACATCATCCTAAGATCTGAAGCATATCCCCATGAAATCCACAATTTGATTTCCAATCTTCCAAAGCCCATAACTTTTGCATCCGACCTCCGATTGAGCTCATTCAAATTTGTAAATTCATATAAAATCAAGATCTAATGGTGAATCTATCTAAAATCTGTTTTGCCTCTGTTATTTATTTGTTTATGTTTCTTTTGTCTCGTTTGCGAGTAGACATCGATACTTGGGGAAATTTTAGAGAAGAAGGAACACATCAAGATCAAGACTAGTACCTAGACCTATTCCAAGGCAAGTTATACATTTGATCATATTGAACCCAGTTTTCAAAATACTTTATTTCAATGTATTACATTCTATTTCAAGTATTTATTTAAATGCTTTTGGGATAGTTATTAGTCCAATTCGTTATATCCACCTTGTCTATTGTATGCCATGATCTTTTGTCACCCTAGATTGGTTCAGTACTAGTTGGTATTATTGTAGCACCAACGTGGGTTGGTTAGATACGAGTAGATTGCTTAGCCATGCCACGAGTCATCATTTCATGTGAGTTGCAATTATAAACTTGACAAAGTGATTATGGAACTGTGTGATGAAACTGTATGTGATGTGTGCTATTACTCGTTGATGACATGTGTTGCACTTAATCAACAGGGTGGGAAAAGATTTAGACTGAGGCAAGTGGTGGATCTGTGTGAATGGTGGAGCTGTGTGCTTTATAAACTTTATCATTTGGGTTAAAATTGGAAGTCTTGCCTTGGTCAATTAAGGACTTAACTTTGTGCGCCATTGATCTCGTCCTTACTGTACAATCACATGCCTAGTATGGGCTGAGCCTAACTTAGTAAGTTATGGAGTCTTGACATTGACAACTCATGTTGTATTTAAGCTGTGTGATGGGCTGGAGGTGTGATATGTCACATCGCGGGACGGTTCGCTGCATCCCTGTCCAACGATGTGTGTCGTAACCAAACGCTGTGTGTATCGGTTGGCCGGCGGGAAAGCTCATCGGGAGTCTCATTGCTTGAGATGAAGTCTCTGAAAGATTTTTTTTATGATCAGTGCTAGCTACACTGATTGTATCGTGTGGGTAAAGTGTACAACCTCTGCAGAGTGTTAATCAATCTATTCGAATAGCCGCGTCCGCGGTCATGGACATGCTCGGGGATTTCACACGAGGGGTAGATTTTTATAAAGACAATTGGGAAGGGTCAGCTGTGTGAGATAACTTGTGCAACTGTGTGAATAACGTGATTAGACTGTGTGTCCTTTGTGAAATCAATTGTTAAATTAATATTATTTATTTGATTTCAATTACATTTCAACCTATTATCTGTATTCAATTGAAAATGTTGCATTTCTACAAAATAACCACAGAAGTCATTCCTTTGGAATAAGCTATCATGTATAATTGCATTCTGTGGTATGACTTGCGAGTACGATTGTGTACTCGCTTTTGCTAAACAAATCAATAGAAGTGGAGGAGTCGTCACGAGCTTTTGAAGAGGAATTCTACGAAGGTTGATCGTTAGGGTCTTGATCCCAGTCAGTTGCCCGTGGTGTATTAATGGGAGTTCGCTGGAGTTTACTTATTTTCGCTGCAGTTTATTTCATATTGTCAGCCTTGCATGGCTTACTATATGTAAAACTTGACCTTAAGGTCACAACAGCTCTTTGTTATTCAAATTACTCATTTATTTAATATTTCATTGTATGGAGTTGATATTTCATCAATGTTGACACTGTGTGCACTAGCGTGATACTGGACTAGTGCAGAATACACAGAGGGTCCAGATTTGCATATTTGGGTCCCGACATACCTTATTTAAAGTGAAAGCGACAACTTCTAGAGTGTAACCCCAAAAAGACAATAGCAGATTTGATTGGCTCATCATCGACCAAACCATGTCCAACAAGGTCCGATTACGCCCTCGGACACCCCATTCCATTGTGGAGTGCCCGGTGGTGTAAGTTGTGGAATAATTCTACATTGCTTCAAATGATCACCAAATTCATGACTCAAAAATTCACCTCCACGATCAGATCGTAAATATTTTATTGTCTTGTCAAGTTGATTTTGTACCTCACTTTGGAACTCCTTGAACTTTTCAAAGGATTTCGACTTGTGCCTCATTAAATAGATATATCCATATCCACGAAAGTCATCAGTGAAAGTAATAAAGTACTGAAAACCACCTCTAGCTGTCGTGCTCATTGGTCCACACACATCAGTATGTATGAGTGCCAGCAAGTCAGAGGCCCTCTCAGTTCGACTAGTGAAAGGTGCCATGGTCATCTTTCCAAGTAGACAAGATTCGCACATTTCAAATGATTCCAAATCAAATGAGTTTAGAATTCCATCATCATGGAGCTTCTTCATACGTTTCTCACTTATGTGACCCAAACAACAATGCCAAATAAAAATAGAATTCATATCATTAGGTCAAAACCTCTTTGCATTAATATTATAGACAGTTGCATCATCAAGGTTTAAAATAAACAACCCATTCAAAACAGGAGCATAGCCATAAAACATTTCACTCAAAAATATAGAACAACCATTGTCCTCAATAATGAATTTATAATCCTCTACCATCAAACATGAGGCAGAGATAATGTTCCTACTCATAGCTGGAACATAATAACAAGTATTTAATTCCATAATAAATTATAAGGGTAAAAGTAATGGCAAAGTTCCAACAACCAATGCAGCAACCCTTGCTTTATTCTCGATGTGAAGATTTATCTCACCTCTTGCAACTCTCCTACTCTTTGTTAAACTCTGCATCGAATTGTAAATATGAGCAACCGGTCTGGTATCAAATACCCAAGAGTTAACGGAAGAATCGGCAAGAAAAACATCTATAACATTAATGCCTGAAGTGGAAGGTTTAGTACCACCATTCTTTTTCAGATCAGCCAGGTATTTCTTGCAGCTCCTCTTCCAATGGCCTAGCTCTTTGAAGTAAAAGCATTCATTCTCTTGAGTCGAACCAGACTTAGTCTTGGGCTTGGGCTTGGGCTTGTTAGTATGGATCTCATCAGAAGCTTTAGCCTTGCCCTTTTCCTTTGACCCCAAGTCTTAGCCTTCTTCTTAAAACTTATACTCTTTTGCACCATCATCATATAACTGTTGCTTTTCTTAACATTATCCTCTGCAGTCTTGAGCATCATATGCAGCTCGGTGAGATTCTTGTCTTAGCCATTCATATGGAAGTTTAGAATTAACTACCCATAGCTTGCAGGAAGAGAAATAAGAATCAAATCAGTAGCCAACTCTTGACTAAGTGGAAAATCAAGTTTTTTAACGCTCTATGTGTAACCAACCATCTTGATCACATGTGGGCTCATCGGACTACCCTCAGCTAGCTTACTCCTAAACAATTTCTTTGAGATCTCATATCTCTTCGTTCTTGCTTGTGTCTCAAACATGCCTTTCAGCGCCACGATCATACCTTAGGCCTCCATGTTCTCAAACTTCTTCTGAAGGTCTGAGTTCATGGTAGCAAGCGTGAGATAGCTAACATCAAGGGACTCATCACATGCCTTTTTATAGGCGTTTTTAACTGTAGTAGCAGCATTTTCAGCAGACACATCTGGAATTGGTTCCTCTAGAACATGTTCCTTTTTATCTTGCCTAAGAATAATTCTTAGGTTGTGGGACCAATCCGCAAAATTTATTCCATTCAGTTTTTTCTTTTCAAGTATCGAATGTGAAGCAAAACTAGATGTAGGTACATCAATTGGTGCCATGATCTACAACATAAAATATGCAAAACTAAGACATATGTTCAAGAAAAGTAACTTCTATTAAACAATTTAATAAAGATACTCTCAATAAAAATCATATCCCTCTTATGACATTTAGTGATTCAAGACCCACAATCAGTTAATCTACTAGTGAGTTTTGGCATCACTTCTAGAATATTAGTGAAATTGGTAAGCAACCCTTTGCTAATCATATCTCTATATAACTCTTATTGTTAGGCAGCATCTCTATGCTCCAGCACCCAACCCTATGCCCCAAGGTCCATAACCGTTATGACATCCTTGTCAAGTTAAACCAATGTTATGTGTGTAAGTGTCCGACACAAACCCATCTAGCAAGGAAAGTTAATGGCACTCTCCTTTAGCAAAACCTACCATTAAAATACATGACTTTGGATGGTGTAGCTAATTGGGAGGGCATCAATTTAACTTAATATCATGTGAGGGAATCTTTCTTCTTCCATGTTAAATGCATTCGAAGCAACTAAATATCATGCATAGAGATAAACAGGAATATAAAGCTGTTCATAGACAATCACATTGCATCGTGATATAGTATGACCATTCCACATGGTGATCTCCATCGTCGTGCTTCCTGTTCGCCATGTATCCAAGTGGCTAATACCTCTAAGTACTCCCACTAAGCCATTACTCCTAATAGCACTAGTAATAAATTACAAAGAGTGAAGAAGCATCACAAGTCGACGCGCAAGCCGTTATACAAATACAGACAGCCCTGGGCTGCAATAAGCACGACACATAGGTCACGAACATTACACACATACATGCATCTTATACATCATGGGTCATACTATTCACAAATCCTACAAAAATAAGTTAGGCACGGAATCGCGTTCCATCTAACAGATGGTTTGAACAAGCAATACCAAAAACCAAGGTCCTTTTCGGTGGTTCCGCTCACCGGTGAGTGGAGCGGGGTCACAGGGGTGGCAGCCCTTGTCTTAAAATTTTCCGAATTACGTAGATCCAATATATTGTTCTGTCCTTGTAAATCGCATTGGATTAATCACATTAACCCCTTCCAATTGCAACTTCGATTCGATCAAATAGATTGATCTTCGTGTGTTCTATGGATTTACGATCACTGTCTGCACCGATGGCGGAAACCAACTGGTAGAGGCAAGTTGTGATTTTACCATGAAAACATGATCACAGAATAAGGATCATGAAACTATCTTGAGACCACCACACATAGACGATCATATCGACCATCGCCAAAGATAATCTATCAAATATAACGACCAACAAAAAACAGAAATAGATCACATTTATGACTCCCACATATCACAATATGCATCTAAGCCGAATCTAAAACTAGACAGGATGGCTCTGATACTACTGAAGGATTACGGGTAGGCTATGATATCACAAAACAAAAAATTTACCTCGCAACCAAGGAACCTCCGCTAGTAATAGATCACAAGATGACCACTAGACACGCCGACTCGTAGCAGAAGTAGAGTTGATGTAGCGGGTTGATGCAGTAGTAGTCGTACTTGCCGCACGTCTTCTCCTCCTGCTCCTGAGATAGTCACGAGTTGCGGATCATCCAAATGTTGATGCTTCGCAACAACACCTCAAAGGTATCCACACATACGAGCAGGAACACCACGCACTGGAGTGCTAGCGCCGGCGACATGGTATTGGATGAGGAAGGTATGGTTGTTAGGGTTTTGGGAATTCTTCAAAAGAGTGTATACAAACCCCATGCCACCGGCCCTCTATATATAGGCATCCAAGATGGGTCTCGAACCTGAGGCACATTAGGAACTTGTGGCCTACAAGAATTTGGATCACTATCCAAATCAAATCCCAGCCCTTTAAGTGTGTGACCCTATAGGTTCATGTTTAATCAATTGTGACTCAGAAACACTTTTCCGACCACGAGTTGTTAGCGGTACCTAGCAGCACATAACGATTCCCGAACACACAAAAAATATATTGGACAAACCTTAATGCAATATGATCTACGACCATGTCCTTGTCACTTACGACTAGCTCGTATCTAGTCACGACCAGTCCATATTTAGTTACGACCAGTTTGTAACTCCTTACGACCAGTTAGTACTTGATTACGACCAGTTCATAACTCCTTACGATCAGTTAGTGATTATGTTTGACCAATCTATGACTAACTTTGACCAGTCTACGACTAGCTCGTATCTCCAAACGACCAGTCTATGACTAGCTCGTATCTCCACACGACAAGTTTACGACCATCTTCGACCAGTCTACGACCAGCTCATATCCAGTCGAACTGAACAACTTGTTTATGTATTCTCCCTTTGCCTCACGACATATGGTTGAACTGCAGGTGAGATAATTTGTCAACCATGGAATGTTCAATGCTTTCTCGATCAAGTATCAAATAACTTCATGTGGTCGGCACTTCGACCACTAGTGGCATGGTCATACACTTTCTTTATCCGACCACAATGAGGTGCCCAGAGACATCTCTCCTGTTATGTTAGGAGGGACAAATCCCACATCCGATCAGTCACAGTCATCTACATGTTTCATAGCATACCCGAAAGCTACATTTATAAATACCTAGTTACGAGTAGCGTTTGGCAATCCCTAATAGTGCTATTACACATATAGAAAACCATGTTGATCTCAGGTCTAAGGATTATACATCATCATTGCTAGAGTCCAATTGATGACATATGAAATCATAACAATCTTAACAGTGTCTCAAGGTGAGTCAAACCAACACCATGTTCTCTAACATGTGTCCATATTATTGGTTTGATATCTTCATATCTATGACTTGTAAAATATAGTCATCAACCAATACATATGCTAGTCTATTCGTATGTGTTCTCGTATGTTTCCGACTAGGGAATGTTTAAGAATAATCATCGCAGAAATAATTAGTTTCACAATCAAGTCACATACTTAATAATAAATATTAACGATGTTATTCTAGGAACAAGATAACATATTATCCAATATTATGAACATAACGAAATATAATCATCTCTATGATTACCTCTAGGGCATATTTCCAACAAGAGGAGGTCAGAAGAAATCCTTTGAAGGAAGATGGAGATGAAGCTTAAAGAAATCTCAAAGCACAAAATCCTTTAGGCGACGTGCCAAAGGGATTTTATAGCTGCTACTCCTTAACTGCAAAAAGGAGTTACCAAAAAGTCCAACTGACACAAACCAATGTCCAACGGACAGAAGAACTCTTCGATTCTTAAGGCAGTTTCTCAACTTTAAAGTGAATACAAATCATCTCGTTTGTCACGACAATAAATGAAGGTCTGCTCGATACAACTTCTCATCGGAGGTTCACACGATCAATTCATTTTAAAGTTCGAGGGCTAGATGACGAGGATTAAAATATCTATGTATTACTTTAATGCATAATTAAAAGACCATATGTCTTCGTGGTCATAACCCCTAAGGCTAACGACCCCGTGGTCGTAAGGGTCGTAACCCTTAAGGCTAATGACCCCCATGGTTGTAAGGATTCCATATGTTACTTATAGTTACCCTAGTAGGACGAGGCCCTGTACCCGTTCCCTCACCAGGTGACTGCTCACAGAAACCTTGAACTGGAATTTAGATCTAACTCTAAGTATATTATTACCGTGTGACTAACGGAACACATATCATATTTGCTCCATTCTACGTGACGGTTCATGGTCCTAAGACACTGACAACAACTACTATATGGTTGAGTGTCTCACAGACGCTAAACCGACGACCAGTTACTGTTTCACTGTCAGCAACTATCCCTTCGACTAAACGTGTCTCTTCTAACAGACATCTTCTCCAAGAGTAACAGTCATCTCTTCGTTGGTTATTTAAAGACGGAGAGCGGAGGAACAAAGGCATCGGATTGAGGCATCGCAATCAACACCAGATTCATGTGTCAACTCTCATTCAATAGCACAGCAAGCATTACGCTCAGTGTAATTAGGATTAGTCCACCGCCTTGTTGAAGGTACCCCTTGTAAAGGATCCAGTTCATAGCAATAAAGAGCAACCTTATTCTCTCCCAAGAACCTTTTGCCATTTTCCTTTGTTTTATTTCGTAAGATCGGCGACTCGATCGTCGACATAACTCTACTAAAACGACTGTTAAACACTTTCCTAAACACCCTCAAATCGGTTACAAAATTGAAACTAATTCCGGCCAATCGTGTAGCCTCTCGATCGATCGATCCTCTCTCTCTACGCAAAGCGGAATGATTCTGGTGTGGGGCAATGAGAGCACGTTGCTCGGTGTGTTTGTGATATGGCCTAGAGGCAATCATAGAGATGAGTGTATCACGTCTATGTTTATGAGTTACAGAATAAATATTATTATGTTCCTTCAATGAATCATTAGTTATAAAGATAAACAAGTATGTGACTTGTTGGTGAAGCTCTTTAACTTATATGATGTCGTTCTAAATGTATCTCTGGTCGGATGTCACTGGTCGAAACACTAATGACTATATCGACCAGCGCATGTACTTATTGATGACCATGTTTCACCGGTCATGGATATAGGTATATGGAATCAATAATGTGAATACATGTTAGAGAACATGGTATTGGTTTGACCCACCTTGAGACACTGTTAAAATTGTTATGATATTTTGTATCATCGGTTAGTCTCAAACAATGATAATGTATAATCCTTAGACTTGATATCAGCATAGTTTCCTACATATAGAATAGTACACTTAGGGGTTGCCAAACACTACTCCGTAACTATGTAGTTATAAAGGTAGCTTTCGGGTATTCTATGAAACATGCAGATGGATGTGACTGGTCGAATATGGGATTTGTCCCTCCTAACATAACAGGAGAGATATCTCTGGGCCCCTCGATGTGGTCGAATAAACAAAGTACATGGCCATACCACTAGTGGTTGAAGAGTCGACCACATGAAGTTATCTGTCATTTCATCGAGAAAGTATTGAACAGTCTATAGATGATAAATTATCTCACATGGAGTTTAACCAGATATCGTGTGGCAAAAGGAGAATACATGAGCAAGTCGCTCAGTTTGAACAGATATAGACTAATCGTATGGATATGCAAGCTAATCGTAGACTGGTTGAACATAATCACAAAGTAGTCATAAACTGGTCATAAGGCGTTACGAACTGGTCTTGACTAAATATGAACTGGTCGTATAGAGATACGAGCTGGTTATAAGTGATAAGGACCAGTCGTAGATCATATTGTATTAAGATTCGTCCGATATAATTTATGTGTATTCAAGAATTGTTATGTGCTTCTAGGATCCACTAACGACCCGTGGTCGGAAAGAGTTTCCGAGTCACAACCGATTACACATGAACCTACCGGGTCACACACTTAACGAATTGGAACAAAACGTGTTCGGATAGGATCCATCATAGACCTTATATAAGAGGATGCATGAGGCTATTGGGAGAACAAGGGCAGACGACAAACAATGTGAGTTGCACCACTAAAACCCTAACTGTCATCTTCTTGAGAGCCCAACCGTGCGAGTTGGTACTGGCACATCGGCGTACGGTGTTCCATCCATGTACGTGTGGATACCGTAGAGGCGCTACTGCGGTTGCTATTGTGCTAAAGGACGATCCACGACTTCGCAATAGACGCGACTGGTTGCTGCAGGAGACGATCAGCGATGAGGACGTTGGACGATCGACTACGACCACTATATTGGCGCGCTCTTCGTCGAATCAGGCTGCTCCAACTCTTCTTCCGCTGCACTACGCGTCTGGTGGTAACGATCTATGATCTCTTGCTTGCATGGCATCCTGGTTTATGTTGTAGAAATTTTGAATTGTCAGCCAGCGTAGTCTACCTGTATCGCTTCAAGGTGGTGGTCTGATCGGCGGAATTATGTCATCTGAGGTGCCTTACGTGGCATCCAAACTTGACCACCTCGTAGTGCAGTCGCTTGTATTGCCACAAGAAGAAGGGTCACAGTGGGGGTTTGATGCTGACACCCTGTTAGTTGGGCAGCATGGTCGGTTACTTCGTTAATAGAGCCATCGCAGCGAGGCAATAGTTGAAAGAACGACGACGGCGGCGGAGGAGAGACTTCACATTGCGAAGTCTCTCCAATTTTATTTCATAACTTCACATGACATGACGATGACGACGAACACCCTGTTAGTTGGGCAACACAGCCGGTTACTTCGTCAATAGAGCCATCGTAGCGAGGCGTCAGTTGGAAGAACGACGACGAGAGACTTCACATGAAATGACATAACTTCACATGAAATGACAACGGACGACGAACTTCACATAAAATGTTGATGCCACTTCGAGAGGGGAAGCTACTGTACCTCTGGGGGCTGGCCGAGGGCAAAACCATGCCCTAGGGGCACGGACTAGGCACTGTCTGCATCTTTGGGGGCCGGCTGAGCCAAATCCATGCCCCTGGAGCTGGATTTGCTTCGTGGTGCATCCGCGCAGCTCCACGGTGATAATTTTGCACTTTTTTTGAAGAAGGAGGCTATTTTTGCTTTTCTACCGTGCAACCGTGTCAAATCGGCCCAAAAACTCTTGACAACACTCGCTCGTATGATCGGGCGGTTCATTTCCCCTCGCTCGAGATCGGACAGCCAGCAGTTTCAGGTAGAATTAAAGCCGACGCTTCCTCGCCGCCTCCGCTCCGGCAGTTACCAGTTTGCAGCAGCCCAGCAGCGCCCTCGCCGTCGGGTCGCTGTAATGGGTTGGAGCCGGTCCATAACCCATTAACCCCACCACCACCTCCGTCTTAACTCATTGCCTTCCCCTGCACCTCACCAGCGCAGATCTCCCCCATTCCCCGCCGGCGACTGCGAGAGAGGAGAAGATCAGCAATGGTGAGCGCCTCCAGCCTGCTGCTGCCGTCCTCCATGCGCGACTTCGCCTCCTGCATCGGCGACGGCGCCGTCCGCGTCGCCGACGTCACCGCCTGCACCACCCCCTCCTCCACCCTCACCTCCACCTCCTCCAATTCCAACTCCCCCTCCATCCTCTCCGTCACCGCAATCTACCGCGCCACCCCCCTCTCCTCCAACTCCCGGCCCCTCCTCCTCCGCCTCACCTGGTCCCACTCCCCGCTGGGCCCCACCCTCTCCTTCTCCCCCTCCGCCTCCGCCCCCGCGCTCCTCCTCCGCGGGCGCAAGGGCACCCGCTCCGTCCCGTCGGACTCCTCACACGGCTACGCGGACTCCCCTCCTCCGCTCGCTCTGTTCTGGGACCTCACCGCCGCGCGCTACGACCTCGCGTCCTCGCCGGAGCCGCTCTCAGGGTACTACTACTTCGTCGCCGTCGCCAATGCCGAGGTCGTGTTGGCCGTGGGCGACCTGGCCGCCGAGTTCGTCAAGACCAAGTTCGAGGGCCAGATCCCCAAGGCCCGCTTCCTCCCGCTCGTGCGCAGGGAGCGCGTCGTGGTGTCCAACCCGACGGCAATGCACACCGCGCGCGTCCGCTTCGCGGAGGGCAGGCCCGACCACGAGATCAGCGTCGGGTGCGCGCCGAGCTCTGCAGGAGGAGAGGAGCTCTGGGTCAGCATCGACGGGAAGCGAGCCGTGCAGGCGCGGCGGCTGCGGTGGAACTTCAGGGGCAACCAGACCGTGTTCGTCGACGGCGCGCCCGTCGACGTCATGTGGGACCTGCACGGTTGGTGTTTCCGGGAGCCGCCGGGCTGCGCTGTGGTGCTGCTCCGGGCGCGGAGCGCGCTCGAGAATCGGCTATGGCTGGAGGAGGCCGCCGCGCCGGGCTTCTCCCTCGTCGTGCAGGCCTTCAAAAGCCCACCTCGATGGTCTTGATGAGGTCTCCCATTTGCTCACTACCCTGCCGGACTGTGATTCCATACGGATGATCCACAGTTTATGCCATTGCTTATGTTATTAGAAGCGATCGTCTGATAATAAAATCAAAGATCGATATCAAACACTACAGTGTTTAACAGCAGTAAATATGCTATTGTTGTTGCCGTTGTGTTTGATACTGTGTCCTCGTAAAATACTGTTTACACACTCACGTAACTCATAGGAGATGGTCGGAACCCTTGCCCCGCCTGCTTGGAACTGGTAGGATTAAGCAAAACCAAGAAGAAAAAAAAATGGTGGATGTGGTGTGCTGGGGTGTTTACTGTTTAGAATTTAGATTTGTTTTTTTGAAAAGAAATAAGATCGTGAACAAGTGGTATACAGAGAGATTGCTGTGCGTCAGTGTGTAGGGATCCTCTTCTCCTTTTTTTCTTTTTGTTTTTTTTCTGAATCTTTTTAGTTACGTGTGCCCGTACAGTTAACAAACAATAAGAAAACATTTTAGTGTGTTTTTATTCTGCTGTGCTGTATGAGGTGGTGTACACATGGGGTACTGGTTTCTGCTTGCTGTGCAACAGAAATCAATGTACCTCCCCCATTGGCTTTACTCTTTACTGTTCTTATGCAATGCAGCAGTAACAGTTATTCTTGCACTATTTTTATACTATGTAATGCAATCAATGGCTGCATAAATTCTTGCACTGTCTTATCAAATTTCTTGCATAGTTCAACTGTATGCTACTCTTATGCTGCAATTCAACTCTATCTAGTACTAATTCTTGAGATATACTATCAGTCTATCGATTATTTTTTTTGCTAAACTGGCACTGCTGGACACGGATTAGCAGAAATGACACTGTCCCAGCGAATTTTGTAAAAGTGGCATCCGTCCTTAGGTGGCACGAACGGCTCCCATGCCGCCACGTTATCGCGTCCTCACCCCCCACGGACGGACCATCTTTCCCGCGTTCGGACCAACTCGTCTGCACCCTCGGCGTTCGAACAGTCCATGTGGCGCCATCCCGATGCCCGTCCCTCCCTTGGACGGCAGCCCGCGCATCCGTTTGCGCGTGGGACGGCGTAGTCGATGTGGCGCGCTGGAGGTCGTCCGTCTGTGGGATGGACGGCAGCTCGCTCTACTGTCCTCGCTTGGGACGGCAGATATCTCCTCCATTCGTCTGTGCTTCGGACAAGATTGCCAACGTTCGCCCATGCTTTGGACAGCAGGCATAATCCATGCGGGATGTGGAAAAGCTTGATACATAGACAAGATCCGTCCAGCATGTGGCTAGATGTGCCGAAAGCACACCGAATGTGCCCTCATGTCTTGTCCATCGTCCTTATGTCTTTGTCCGTCACATCTGTTACTCAACGATGTGGACAAAGCTGGGGTACACCCAATCTCACTGTGTGGTGGGAAACAGAGCACAACCTAAGAGATGGAGAAGATACGTGACGAGGTGCATCCTAACAACCTTGATGGGTGCATCCATCAGGCATTGGCTGAAGTTCCTCAGCCATGTCCGAGTGACACCACGGGCGCTGTCGGGAGAGGTATGCCAAAGCGATGCCTCAACCGGCCTTCCAGTCCGCCGTCGGACGACCAGGAACAAGTGGCTCACCCTATTGGTAGTCCTGTCAAGAATGGAATATCCCAGAGAGTGACTGTCTTCTCTCCCAACTGAAAGTAGAATGTGTGCGTCTTGGATCCCCACCTGTCAACAAGGGCCGACATCACATTGTCATCCAGGGTGAAGTACCGTCAGACCGAGAGCAGCCTAGCAAAGGGCAAAAAGCTCGTGCTCTAAAGAAATGGGACGTAGCAATCATCGAGCTCCCAATAATGCTTCTCGAACCGAAGCACCAGAGATAGAGGGCCATCTGCGTCCCCGGCGATCCACAGTTGGCACCGGTGACGCTCGTCGTAGAAGGATTCCAATAGTATCGGTAGAGGCATGACTTGCAAGAGATGAAAGATACGGATTAGTATTAAATAAACTAATAATGACGATGAATTACAATAAATAAATAAAAACACGACTAAACACAGCCAACAAAAAATATGCACTAATTAACACGACCAAATTAATTATGACTAATTAAGTAGAACTAATTAGGTACAACTATAATAATAGGATTAAATTAATACGAGTATTTCAAAACATCTTAATTGATTCAGACTAAATTACATACCGCAAATGAATTACAAAAAGATATTTACGACTTAATAATAAAATAAATATCACTAAATTAATTACCACGGATTAATTACAAATAGATAATTAGCACTACATATGACCACTAAATTAACTACGGTTGAATAACTACGATTAAATTACACATGGCTACATTAGTACGACTAATTAACTACATGTGATTAATTACCACTAATTAATTATGACTAAGTACATAGTAACTAATTAACTAGGCCACGAATAAATATGTAGGATTAATATAACAACGACTAATTCATTACACCTAAGTAACTACAACTAATTAACTACACATTTAATAAAGATAATACATACAAGATAAAAAAATTACCTCTTAATATGACCGCTAATGACGGCACTAAACAATCTGAGTGCGCTCACACTCTCGAAAATGAAACCGACTGAGATTGCAAGAGAGGAAGCGAGCGAGGAAGAGTGCGCTCACACTTTCGAATTTGTAGCGCGAGCGAGAGGAAATCATGCACCGCTAATGACTGGAGGAATTGCCCGGGCGCATGCATGTGATGATGTCATTCAAAGACCATGACGCGATAGAATGGACAAGGAATAAAGCGATAGAATGGACAGAAAGCGATAGAATGGATAGGGAGATGTGTCGCATCCGGCAGAGGTAGGGACGAATGGCCACAAGCGGGCCACGTTGGGCTACCATCCCAGGCGCGAACGGAAGCGAGACAAACCATCCCACGCGCAGACGGACATAGGATCTGTCGTCCAGTGAGGGATGGACAGTCGGGATGGCACTATGTGGCCTTCTTCGAACGCCTCGGGTGCGAACGAGGAGGCTCTGTTCCACATGCGGACGAACGCCCACCACGTGGTGTTGTCCGAACGCTCGAGGGACGGATGAGGCTATTCGTCCATGGGTGGTGCGGACGTGCTGACATGGCAGCACAGGAGCCATTCGTGCCACCCAGTGACAATTTTGGACGCCATATTTGCAAATTTCGCCAAGACAGTGCCATTTCTACTCATTCGTGGCCAAACAGTGCCAATTTGGCAAAACAATTATCAGCCTATCGTGCGATTGTCATGTCTTACATCATGCATATGTTCTCCAGTAAACATTACCAATTTCCATCATGCCACCATGTTAGTTTCGGAATAATTGTGTGTTGTTCCTTGGGACCCCTTAGACATTTTATTTATAGTGGTTAAGATTACAATCCGACTCTAACACAACTTCTCAACTCGCACACGACTTGGATTCTTGTTAAACTATAATACTAACTCTCCAACACTCCCCCTCAAGACGAGCATGAGATAACAATTATGACCATCTTGTTATATATTGCAATATCATTACTAGAATCTAACACTTTACCAAACTTACTATCGAATCCATAGTCAATACTATAACATCCCAAGTTTTGGAGTTTATTTGAAGCATTTAAAAAAATAACCATTTGAAATTTCTTGGTCTAGTAAAAGCTTAATTTGAATTTTCATAAATCAAAATAATTTAATGTGAATAATCTAAACTTCAATTAATTTAAAAGTTGTTTTATTTGAGTTCCAAAGAATTTTTTTGGAATTTTCTAGGAATTTTGGAGTTTATTTGCTATTTCTTTGAGCTTGGTTTTATTTAATTCAATTTCCTAGATTCAAAAATTCTCTTTTTTCGGATTTTCTCTTTTGAGCCGATTACTTTTTCTTTCAGCCCATTTCCTTTTCTTTCCCGTCGGCTGGCCCATCCTTTTCCTACACCAGCCCAACCGCCAGTCCTTTTCTCCTCCCCTCACTACCATGCGGGCCCACCCTATCAGCCTCTTCCTCCCCCTTCCTTCCTCTTCCTCTGGACTCCAACCCGAAGCCATGTTCGAGCCCTGTATGAGCCGCCACCGTCTACAACTCGAATTCACCCACCCCGGCCTTTATAAGCGCACCTCTCCACGTCAAAACGATCGACTCGACCTCCTCGTCCAAATCTTCAAGTTGGTTTCACTGATTTTGACTTCATCTCTCCACAATCCGCCGAGAAGCCACTACCACCGCGAGCTCCTCACCGTCACGTTCCTCCGCCGTTCAACGTCCTCCGCCCGATTCGTATTCACCGTTGAGTTAGTGAGTCTGCATTCTATGTCGTGCTCCCATCATCTTCGCCCGAACATCATCGAGTCGCCGCCGACCTCTTCCTCCCCATCGTCGGCCGCCGCTTCCACCATTGATCTCCCTCTCCGGTGAGCTCCTAGCCTTCCCGTGCGCATCCTCTCGTGCCCTCATCCTCCTCCTTTGTTCCCCTCCCTTCCCCCTCTTTCTCCACTCCCGTAGCATGCGCCGCCATCACCCTTCTTCCTCATAAGCCACCGCCACCTCAATGCCACTTCGACCTCCCTCCGGCTTCCCCAACGTGTCCTTCGCGTTCCCCGAGCTGACGCCGATCTCGTGCTCCCTCCATTTTTCTCCGAGCACCGCCGAACCACTAAAGCTGTCACAAGCCGTAACGCCCCTCCGCCACTACCGCCACCTCCCATAGCACCACCGAGCTGTCGGCAATCCATTTTGCCATTGTCGGCAACTTCACCGTCGCCGCTTGCCACCGACGACATGCGCCAGCGACGCCGTCTTCCTCCAACGATGACATGTGGGTCTCGTGTGCAAGCCTCACACTTACAACTCGGCCCCACCTGTGTCCTTTCCTTTTTCCTTTTTGTTTTCTGATCGAAGTAATATTCCCTGAAGATTCTTTTCTCGCTCTTTTTCCTTTCCGATAAATCTTCTGAGAGTCTGTTCTCCTTCGTCTGAACTTTGATTCAGTCTATTCAATTTTCTAAATTCATATAAAATCAAGCTCTTTCTTTTAGAGTTGGTTTTGCTATTTTTTGATATTCATTTTAATTTTGTTTTTATTTATTTGTACTTCGTCATTTGTTTTCTCTCTCATTGGACGATCTGTTTCAAGGAGCTGGAGCAGAAGCAAGCTTTGAAGATCCCAGTGTGGTAACTGAGCAAAGCCAAGGCAAGTTATAGTCGTTTGATCATATTGAACCTATGATTTTGAAATTATATTGTTTTATATCAAATTGCATGCTATCTTTATATCAACTGCTTTTGGGAATAGTTAATCACTCATTTATCACTACACCTCTATTGATTATTTGAATATCATTTATCATTTGTCACCATAGGATGGTCAATATTAGTTGGACATATTTTTATCACCAACATGGGTTATCGTAGATATGTTTTGTCATGCTTAGTTACTGTAGGCTCATCACATGTTCAATAATGCAAAATTTGACATAATGATATATGGAATTGTAGTGTGATGTCACTGTTGTGCAGCTGTGGTACGATATCACTATTGTACAGGTTGTGGTGTGATGCTGCTATTATAAAATTTTATGCCATGGCAAGGATTGTCATTGGTTTAGGTGAACAAAATGATTTATACTCAGGCGAGTGATCATGCTGTAAAGGCGATGTACGAGGCACATTGTTTTGGATGAGGTAGTCTCGCCTGAGTAATTTATCAAGGACTTCATCTTGTGCGCCACTGAATTGGGTCATATCGTACAACCACATGTCCGGTATGGGATGGACCTGGCTAATAAATTAGCATTGTTTCCATTCTAGTTCTGTTTTTTGAAGCGCAAATTTCGGGATGAATATTAACAATGGCGCAAGAGGGGGTCCTGTCTGGTCGTGATGACATTCGGTCTTGAAACCTTAGCGGGCATAATTGGGTTGGGAATGAGCTTTATAAAGGCCTTGTGATAATCACTTAGTCGTATACCTATGGAAGTGTGCGATCGGATATTATAAGTTAATTTATCTCTTATGGGTAAAGTTGTACAATCTCTACAGAGTTAAAACTATTTAAATAGCCGTGTTCGCAGTCATAGACATGCTTAGGGATTTCACACAAGAGGTAGAGTTTCTTTATAAAATGTGTCTGTAGGTGAATGGGAGATTCACATGGTGAATGTGATGTGCACGTGGTGGATCTGATATTCACTTGTGGTTTGGTTGGGAAGTGTACATGAGGTTCACTGGTTATTTCAAAGTAATTGTTTATTAACTTTCTATTCTTTTTTATTACACATTTCAATCTATTTACTATATTTACTGTAAATATTGCTTTTTACAAAAAAAAAATCATAGAGCTAATCCTTTGTTCAAGCCTTGTATGAATATTAATTGCATACTATTTCCCTACGACTTGTTGAGTACTTTATGTACTCATGGCTTAAAACTTCGCTGCTTAATTGAAGAGTATCAAGCTGCTCAATAGTTCTATGAAGAGGAGTTTTGTGAAGGCTTTACTAAATAGGATGTGTTCTCCACTCGATTGCATGTGTTTATTTTGATTGGCCTTTCTAAGTTTTCCATTCCGCTACAAGAGTTTATTTGTTTCTTTAGCCTTGCGTAGTAAGTTAAGTAATCGTTGACTATAAAGTCCAGTTAATACTACTATTTGTTATTTTGAGATCTTTTTAGTTAAATCGATTAATTGATGGTATTTCATCGATGTTTCCTGTGTGAGCTAGCTACTGATCTAGAACTAGTTCAGAATACACAGAGAGTTTCGAATGTGTAAATCCTGGTCCCGACAAATACCGTCACAAATACTAAGAGTTGTCCGACACCAATACCACCATGGACGTCACCAAATTCATTTCCACCATCTACCGGCTGCCCCGGCCTCAACATCCTTCTCTAACCACACACCCCCAGCCACCCTCAGCCTCCATCACCTCTACACACATACCCCTAGCCTTGACCTTCACTTTCTACCAACCCGCCTTTGGACCTCTCCCATACCAACACTACTGCACGACACCAATGTCATCACCATAGCCTCCACTGGAGCTACCACCAACTCCTACTTCGTCATCACCATTGTCGAGCTCATCACTGCCATCGAACTCACCACCACCATCCAACACTTACCACCACAAAAACATCCCCTGTCAGTACCAACACCAACTCCAACGAGCACCTTCGCTATCAACTCCAACGTCAACAACACCCCCTTCGAGACCGCCACCAATTCCACCATTAGCACAACCACAAAACACACTGTCTGAACAATCTTCTCCCCCTATTTTAGGTCGTCTTCACTTACCCTAAAGCTCCTCCACCTGAATCGTATTATCTATCACAACCTTCGTTAGCATCACCACCACAACAATAACACAGAACCCACACATCTTTTCTCTTATCTCTCTTGATCTACACATCCCGATCACCACACTATGTCACGCGTCTTTCCCACGATCATGGCAACACTTCAATCATCAACAAACACCAGCCCATTAGACGAGCAGTTCTTTCCTTCCTCCCTTCCTTCATTCTCACTCCCTGGACAGATCCTAGACCTTGAAGCACCTCTGGTACACATCCGTGTGCACTAGCTAAGCGAAGCACATCACACACCCCTGGTTTTCCTCCCGCATAGCACACTCGCATGCACCTCTGTTTTTCCTCCTCTCCTACTCTGCCAAATCCCAACATCAGCAATTTTCCCTTTCCCCCTCTTCTCTGCTCTCCTCGAGGCCAGCAGCGTTGGGCGACCCGAGGTGGCATTTGCTACCTGCGCGGTTTGGCTTGAGCGGCGGTGGTGGCCCCTGCGCTAGCTGGCAAGACGCGATAGCGGCGGCTAGTGGCGACGACCCCAGAGGTGGTGGTGGAGGGTTGCACGGGCACGGAGACAGCTTCGGGTATTAATGGTGAATGGCGGTGGCGGATTGGATCTAAGGTGAGTTTAAGGATTAGGGTTAGGCTCTGATACCATTTTGATTTTGGGAATAATTGTGTGTCGTCTCTTGGGACCCTCATATCCTTTATTTAGGCCCTGTTTGGTACGGCTCCAACTCCCAGCTTCTTAGTTGGAGTAGGTGGAGTTGTGCCAAACGGGCTAACTCCACAAAATTGTTGGAGTTGGAGTAATCTGGAGTGGAGCAACCCTCTAGTGCAATTTGTAGGAGCAGATAAAACCACGCTTCAAGTGGGAGGCGATAACAAAACCTATAGAAGTTACAAATATTTACCCACAAATTGCCACTCAACTACACCCATTCCAAATCACATTCCTCACCCCACCTCCTCGGGGTAGTGCGGTCTTTTACGACGATCCTTCTCATTTCGATTGAGTCAATTTTCTAACCAAACACCTCCTCGACTTCCAACTTCTCATAAGAGTGGATCCAAGAGTAGAGTTGAGTGTAAAACTAAGAGAGTGACTAAGATTACAATCTGACTCTAACACCACTATTGACTCACACACAACTTGTACTCTTATTAAAGTCTAATACTAACTCAACATCATACTCTTAAAGACATGTTATTTCTACAGTTTTATTGTTCTCCCGGTAGTAATTTGACGTCGCACGACTGTATCGCTGGAGCGGCATATGCTCTTCTGCATTGTACAGTCTAATGGAGGTGTAAACATAATGGCATTAGTTCGCCTTGGTCCCAGCTGTCCCAACATACAAGTAAAGGAGGTACTGTTCGGTGTATGCTTCCCCTCTCTCCCAGTACAACTCGTGAGATCTTCGCCTTTTCTGTTGCTTCTTCTCACGAGACTACGAGAGAATGAGTTGTATCTTATTGTTTTGAAGCGAAGACAAGGAGACTGCCTTTATATTGATAAAGCACGAGAACATAAAATAAAACAGAATACAATGGTTCACTGACGAAAAACACGCCAGATGGTAGAGGATCTGTAACTAGACACACCTCGCAGCACCCTAAACAATAACACCAGAGTTAGAGGCAAAAACCAACTATTATACACCACAACTCCGACTGCTCTGCCACACACACATCATGGCTAAGGGAAGGGCAAACCTCTCCGTCCAACGCACAGAGACTCCAAAACTAACTAGACCGGGTAGCGTAGAGGATCACCGAGACATCAACTTGAGAGAAAAATAGAAACAGGGCAAGGCAAATCCACACGCTAACAGGACAATCGGCAAGGCGCTTCAAATGAATTGGGTGAGACAGCGGCTCCTCCCCTCGGCGACAACAAAGGACGACAGAACACAGCACGACTCCTCGACACCTCCTCCCACCGGCTCGTCCATGGTGTCCTGGACTAGCTACTACAAATGGGGCCTCCAAGACAGTCGTCTTGCGCCTTCTGACGACGCTTCAATGGCAATAGCCCAACTCTCGGGCCTCTTCCACCGGCCAGCCTGCTACTCCTCAGGTCGTTGGTCTACACTTGGAGCACCCCAGTAATGCAACAGAATTGGTTCCTCTCCGCAATTGTAGCGACGAGGGCCGGGGAGGGAAGACTGGGGCTCCAGGTCTAGGGGTAAGGAGGGCTCTCCGTTATGGTAGACTACTGCAGCTTGTTGGTCTCGACACAGATGATACGCTTGGTGGCTTCTAGACACGTCTGGAACGTCCGACACAGCATGGTAGACTTGAGCGGCATGTCCATTGTGCACAGCGATGCCGACTTGACGTGTTCAACGGTCGAGGTGGCTCCCGGCGATGGCTGCTGTCGATGGCGTTGGCGACCTCCCCAGTGTGGAGCACCGAGCATCCCGCGAGGGATCCTCCCGACGTGCTCCAGGCGGACTGCCCGGCGACTCCACAATGCCCGCGAAAGCTCCCTCAGCGGGACTTCCTCCTAGCCCACATCGACGGTAACAAGGAGATTGCCTGTCAACTCCACGCGCTGCTGGCAAAGACACCCTCAGCAATGGTGCCTCCTAACTGCGGGTGCGACAACCGCGGCGGCCAACCGTGATAGCAAGCAAGGAGCTTCAGGCGCAGAGTGAATGGTTTCCAGATCTATATCTAGATCTAGAACAAACCACCAAGGGGGTGGCGCCGGCTAGTCGTGAATGTCAGCAATGCCAACTCGGACAAATGCCTGCACACAAACCACAAGCGAGAGCAACAGAATTTTTTTGGTGCTACACTGAACTCACACACGGCCAACCGGCCTTGTTTATTTCATCACTTATTTGTATTCACAGGTGATTGTAATAACCGAAGCACTAATCACCCAGACTCCCTATGCGCTGCACTAATCACCCATGACTCCTATGTGTTGCCCTTTGTCAACATCAATTGGCATCAATGCATTTCATGGCCCTGCATCATCAAGAGCATTGCTACCAGTACACAACGCCAAGAAAAACAAAAAACGGAAATATTAATTGCGAAATCAGTTCACAAAGAACGCACATGATTATTCAATAAACACCCCCTAATCCATGATGCTCATTCTTGATCTCAATGCAGCCAATCTTTGTACGCAACTCTTGAAACTTGACATGGCCCAACGCCTTTGTCAGAATGTCAACTAGCTGCTCTTCGGTCTTGATGTACTCCACCTCAACTTTTCCGTCTTCAACACATTCCCGAATAAAATGATATCGGGTGTCTATGTGCTTGCTCCGGTCGTGGAATACCGGATTTTTGCTGAGGGAGATCGTCGACTTGTTGTCGACTTTAAGCATGACACTGTCTGCCTTTTCATTCTTTAGGTCAGCGAGTAAACGAGAGAGCCATATACCTTGGCAGGCAGTCGTTGTCGCCGCGATGTATTCGACCTCGCAAGAGGACAGTGACACAACCTTCTGCTTCTGAGATTGCCAGCTGATAGGGTTGTGTCCGAGGAAGAAGAAGACGCCCGTCGTGCTCTTATGGTCGTCGACGTCGCCGGCCATGTCGCTATCGCTGTAGCCGACAAACCGTGGCTCCTCCATCTTCTTTGCATAAAGGCAGCCATAGCTCCACGCATCAAAGAATGTACCGAGTATATGCTTGATCGCACCAGGTTTTCGGTGGTTGGCGCTTCCATGAAGTGGCTTACGTAGCCCACCGAGTACGCGATATCGGGTCTTGTGTGCACTAGGTACCTCAAGCTCCCGACGATGCTCCGGTAGGCCATGGCATCCGTGAGAGGGGCTGAGCTTGCCTTGCTCAGCTTGAACCTTGCCACCATGGGAACGAGGCAGAGATTGTAATCCGCCATACCGCTCTTCTCAAGAATTTTGAGCGCGTATGCAGATTGGTTCAGCTTGATGCAGCCATCGGACTGGTGCACTTCGATGCTGAGGTAGAAACTGAGTTGGCCGAGATCACTCATTTTGAAAGAGTTTTTCATCTCCATTTTGAACTTGACGATCTCCTGTGCGTCGATGCCCGTGATAATGAGATCGTCTACGTAGACGCCCACTAGTAGCCGTGATGCACCGCTACCACGCATGTACACCGCATGTTCTGATGTGCTCCGCTGAAACCCAAGCGACAGCAAACAACTATCAAGCTTGGCGTTCCACGCTCTCGGCGCCTGCTTCAAGCCATAGAAAGCCTTGTGGAGCCTCAACACCTTCTTCTCATGGCCCTTTACCTCAAAGCCGGGAGGTTGGGCGACGTAGACCTCCTCGTCGAGCTCGCCATTGAGGAACGCCGATTTGACGTCCATGTGGTGTACCGGCCATCCCTCGTGTGTGAGCGCGATCAGTAGGCGCACGGACTCAAGACGTGCCACCGGCGCGAACACCTCCTCGTAGTCGACGCCTTGGCGCTGCACAAAACCCTTTGCCACGAGGCGGGCCTTATGCTTGATGATAGCGCCTTGAGAATTCTTCTTCACCTTGAAGACCCATTTCAAGCCAATGGGACGATGACTCGCCGAGAGGTCGACAAGTTGCCAAGTGTCGTTCTCCTCGATGGAGCTCATCTCCTCGAGCATGGCGCGACGCCAACACTCGTGCTTCTCCGCCTCGGAGAAGCCAATTGGTTCATCTGTCGCCGTTAGGTACAGCTCCTCGAGATCAAGGTCATGGACCGTGGTCGTATCATACAAGTTAGCCACAGTCCGGTAGCGGCGAGGTCCCTCGTCATCCATCGTGGGCGAAACGTCGGTGGGAGGTGAAACGAATTCCACCCCACTTTGTGCCACAGACGTAGACGCGTTTCGACGCCGCCCCAGCTCGCATGCCAACGCCGCCGCGGGTTGCCACCGCCACCGTGATATACGGTATACTCAACATTGAACGTCTCACCAGAGTTAACCGTAGCACCCCAGTCCCACTGTGCCGCCTCGTCGAAGACGACATCGCGTGTCACGTGCACGCGCTTGCCGACGGGGTCATAGACACGATATGCCTTAGCGCCGGGCTCATAGCCGATGAACACCATCAGCGTGCTCCTATCATCAAGTTTCTTCAGGTGTGGTTTCACCACCTTGACGTGCACGACGCAGTCGAAAGTGCGGAGGAAGTGCACCGGAGGCCGTGCGCCATGCCACGCCTCGTACGGCGTCATGCCATCGACACTGCGGGTCAGGGCTCGGTTCAGGATGAATACGGCCGTTGTCACCGCTTCACCCCAAAACATCCCCGGCATGCTCTTGGCCTTCATCATGCTGCGAGCCATGGCAACTACCGTTTGGTTCCGGCGCTCGACGACACTGTTCTGCTGCGGGGAGTAGGGCGCAGTGAGGTGCCGCTAGATGTCGCGATCAGCACAGTACTCACCGAATTCAACCGTCGTGAATTCACCGTCGCGGTCAGTGCGGAGGGCGCGCAGCTTGCGCCCGGTTTCCACCTCAACACCGGTCTGGAAACGCTTGATTGCCACCGACGCCTCGTCCTTCGTCGTGAGCAAGACCAGCCACATATAGCGGCTGAAGTCGTCGACAAGGAGCATAAAATATTTCTTCCTGCCTGGTGTGGCCGGCGTGATGGGGCCGCACAGATCGTCGTGCACCAAATCAAGGACATGCTCCGCGCGGTACTTTTACTACTCCGAGAATGGGGTGCGTCGCTGCTTACCGACGAGGCAGCTGTCGCAAATCTGATCGACATGATCGATTTGCGGTAACCCGCGCACCATGCCGTGTTGTGCCAACTTCCGCAGTGCCTAGAAGTTCAGGTGCCCATACCTGGCATGCCATCGCCACACATCTTCACCGCGCCGCGCAGACAGGTAGACCGGTTGTACAATGTTGAGGGTGAGTACATAGAGCCGGTTGCGAGTGCGGTTTACCCGCGCAAGTATGCGACGCTCCTGGTCGCGGATCGTGAGTACGCCATCCTGGATGAGCGTTTGGTAGCCGTTCTCGTCGAGCTGCCCAAGGCTCACTATGTTGCTGCGCAGTTGTGGGATGTAGTACACCCCCGTCAGCGCACGGTGCTCCCCGTTCCAGCAAGTGAACAGGATGGTACCACGCCCGCGTATATCCACCACCGAGCCGTCGCCAAATTTGACGGAGCCGGTGACGCCCTCGTCCATCTCTGTGAAGCTTGCCTGGTACCCGGACATGTGATTGCTGGCGCCGGTGTCCAGGTACCAAACGTCGTCGTGGACGTCCTCCTCATGTCCAAGATACACCTGCGCGTGCACCTCGTTGAGCACTACATTAGTGCCCACACCCACGGAAGCCTCGGTGAGCGTGCACACCTGCGCCATGAGAAGCGCAGGTTCATCGTCGTCGGCTTGCATCAGGTGGTCCTGCTCGGTACGCTTCGGCTTGCGGCAGTCCCTGGAGTAATGCCCGTACTTGTCGCAGTTGTAGCACTGAATCTGCGACATGTCACGGCGTGCACCGGATGAGCCACTGTCCTTGCCGTCGTGTCCACCTTTGCTGCACCCACGGCCACACGGCTTGCCGCGGTAACGGTTATCACCACCTCTGCCGCTTCCCTTGTCGCTGCCGGAGGAGCCGTCGCCATGCTCCCTCTTTTTAGCGCGTGCGAGCCACTCCTCTTCAGTGAGGAGCAGACGCCCACCGGAGTCGCATGAGTCATTGCGCGCGTAGCGCTGCTACACTGATCGAAGCCAGCCAGTGAGCTCTTCGATCGACAACGTGCTTAAGTCAAGCAGTGTCTCGATCGATATTGCCACCTGTGTGTACCTGGGTGGCACAACACGAAGGAATTTCTTAACTACCTTTTCATCTTCCAACGTGTCGCTTAGGATTCGGAGATTGTTGACGAGTCCCGTGATCCTCATGGAGAAGTCGTCCACCGACTCACCATCCTTGAATTCGATATCCTCGAACTCCTTGCGAAGCTTCTGTGCATTCGCCTTACAGACGCGCTCGACGCCCATCTGCATAGTCTTCAGGCGTCCCACGCTTGCTTGGCCGTATCCTTCACCGCCAACGTGGACAGCATGTCCGACGGCACCGCACGGAGGATAGCGGACAGCGCTAGTCTGTCGTTGCGGTAGTCGGCGTTGCCAGGTTCGATCGCCTCCCATAGGCCTTGTGCCTGCAGATTCACCCTCATCACGAGGGCCCAGTCGGTGTAGTTCGTCCGCGTTAGCATTGGGTAAACTACCGATCTCGTCGTCTCCCTTACCACCCGCTGCACCACATGCTCTTGGCCGCCGTTGTTGCCGGATCCGATCTCGTGATCGCCGCCGACATTGATCGTGCGAGTAGTGCTACCGTCGCCTTGCTCCGGAGACAACCTGGTAGGAGAACGTGAACCGTTGCGCGCCATCGCCAAGAATCAAAGCTATTCGGCTCTGAAACCAAATGTCAGCAATGCCAACTCGGACAAATGCCTGCACACAAACCACAAGCGAGAGCAACATAATTTTTTTGGTGCTACACTGAACTCACACACGGCCAACCGGCCTTGTTTATTTCATCACTTATTTGTATTCACAGGTGATTGTAATAACCGAAGAACTAATACCCATGACTCCCTAATGCAATAACCGAAGCACTAATCACCCATGACTCCCTATGCGTTGCCACTGTCAACATCAATTGGCAACAATGCATTTCATGGCCCTGCATCATCAAGAGCAATGCTAACAGCACACAACGCCAAGAAAAACAAAAAAACAGAAATACTAATTGCGAAATCAGTTCACAAAGAACGCACATGATTATTCAATAAACACACCCTAATCCATGATGCGCATTCTTGATCTCAACACAGCCGATCTTTGTACGCAACTCTTGAAACTTGACACGGCCCAACACCTTCGTCGGAATGTCAGCTAGCTGCTCTTTGGTTTTGATGTACTCCACCTCAACTTTTCCGTCTTCAATGCATTCCCGAATAAAATGATATCTGGTGTCTATGTGCTTGCTCCGGTTGTGGAATACCGGAATTTTGCTGAGGGAGATCGCCTACTTGTTGTCGACTTTAAGCATGACACTGCCTGCCTTTTCATTCTTCAGGTCAGCGAGTAAACGAGAGAGCCATATACCTTGGCAGGCGGCCGTTGTCGCCACGATGTATTCGGCCTCGCAAGAGGATAGTGCCACAACCTTCTGCTTCTGAGATTGCCAGCCGATAGGGCTGTGCCCGAGGAAGAAGAAGACGCTCGTCGTGCTCTTACAGTCATCGACGTCGCTGGCCTTGTCGCTATCGCTGTAGCCAACAAACTGTGGCTCCTCCATCTTCTTTGCATAACGGCAGTCATAGCTCCACGTACCAGCAATGTACCGGAGTATATGCTTGACTGCAGCCCAGTGCTCGGTGGTTGGCACTTGCATGAAGCGGCTTACATAGCCCACCGAGTACGTGATATCGGGTCTTGTGTGCACTAGGTACCTCAAGCTCCCGACGATGCTCCGGTAGGCCGTGGCATCCGTGAGAGGGGCTGAGCTTGCCTTGCTCAGCTTGAGCCTTGCCTCCATGGGAACGTGGCAGGGATTGCAATCCGCCATACCACTCTTCTCAAGAATTTTGAGCACGTATGCAAATTTGGTCAGCTTGATGCAGCCATCGGACTGGTGCACTTCGATGCCAAGGTAGAAACTGAGCAGGCCGAGATCACTTATTTTGAAAGAGTTTTTCATCTCCATTTTGAACTTGATGATCTCATGTGCGTCGGTGCCCGTGATAATGATGTCGTCGACGTAGACGCCCACTAGTAGCCATGATGCACCGCTACCACGCATGTACACCGCATGTTCTGATGGGCTCCGCTGAAACCCAAGCGACAGCAAACAACTATCAAGCTTGGCGTTCCACGCTCTCGGCGCCTGCTTCAAGCCGTAGAGAGCCTTGTGGAGCCTCAACACCTTCTGCTCATGGCCCTTTACTTCAAAGCCGGGAGGTTGGGCGACGTAGACCTCCTCGTCGAGCTCGCCGTTGAGGAACGCCGATTTGACGTCCATGTGGTGTACCGCCATCCCTCGTGTGCGGCGAGCGCGATCAGTAGGCGCATGGACTCAAGACGGCTAGTCGTGAAGAGGCCCCGGCGGCGACGGAGGGTCGGGGCGACTCGTTGTGGACGAGGACCTCGGGGACAGCAGAGACATCGCCCCGCGAACTAGACAGGGCGCGGAGGGCCGGGGCAAGCGGCGACGGCGACTTGTTGTGGACGAGGCCCTCAGGGACAGCAGAAGCATCGCCCCGCCGACTAGGATGGGGGCACAGAGAGCTGGGGCCGGCATTGACGACGGCGGGGACTTCTTGCCGTCGAGGTTCCTAGATCTGGCCCAAAGACAACCACGAGATGGGATGCCTGGAGAGGGAGGGGGTTGAGGACGATGTGGAGACTCCAGATCCCCCAGAATCCTAGGCCAGCGGATGCCAGAGGCTGACATTTTGGCCCCTTCAAATCCAACAGAGAGGGGGGAGGGAAAACCTAGAAAAAGGGGGGAGGGCAGCTGCAAGGAGAAGGGAAGGCCCCGCCGCTGCCGCACCGATCAGGGCTGCAAGAAGGCGGCGGCGGCGAGGGGGAATTGATGGATGGGGGCTTTTGCGTGGTGGTTTTTGGGTCACCTCCTAAGTCGCCCGAGAGCTGCTCAGGAGACTGAGTTGCGGTTGAGAATGAGTTGTCTTGGATTCTGCATTCCTTGGATGTCATGTTTTTTCTCTGGATTTTGTTCTACTCTTCCATTTGATGCCAAATTGCCATTACAAGTGGGGGAGAGACTGATACTGATACCAGTCACCCCACATGTGAGGTGTTGTCTCCATCATCAGGTCTACACTAACTCTGTTTGCCTAGCAACTACGTTGGTACATTGGACAAATTTGCAACTTCTTTTTTGTCCTCTTTTTGTCCTCGTATACTTGCTACAATAGTTGGCTTCTTGTTGTGGACACATTTCCATTTGTTCATGCATCTGATCATGCAGTGACCTTGACAGTAGCTTCTGTTACTTTGTTTCTGGATTAATCCAATTTAACTAGACCTGATTAAGAAACTAGTACAAGAAACACGAGATGATCCTTCTCAGCACGGCACATCGGCAGCGGTAAATGGAATGGACTCACTCAACTCCGGCAGGCCGGCCTTATCTTGGTTGTGAGCTGTGACTCGATTGGAGGTAGGCTAAATGCAGCATTGCTTTCACGATTTATTATGCATTGCTTTCAAGGTATGCAACGTATAGGTTGATGAATGCTGAGCTGCTGACAGTGGTAGTCATACTGTTTCAGCGATTTGTGATCTCGACGTTTACCTTAAATTAGCAGGTCTATCATTTGATTCTTCATTGCTGCATGTCTGGAAAAAATTTGGATACTTAGAAGTATTCAGGAAACTATGTTTCATAAGGTTAAGGCTTGCAAGTTTTGTAAACCTCCGGTTCAAATGGGTATGATGCTGATTGGTGACCATTGAGAAGCTGAAAGCAGCGGGCTCACTCTTTCACCTGATCACTATCTGAAGTCTATTTGCGTTCTCTCCGGTCTAATCCAATTCTACAAGTCGCCAATCTTACTGCCTACACATTTCTCTCGCTGCAAGAATGGTTCAATGGAAGAAATTGGAAAGTTGAATTACTATAAAATCACCGGCCATGAAATCCATAGATAACGTCTTTGGAAGAAAAAAAAATCCATAGATAATATATTATAGGCAAAATTAGCTACAGGACACTCAATTTTTATAACATTTGCTCTAGGACATTAGTTTTTCGTGTCTTCGATGAAAGACACTGTAATTTTGTATCACTTTGCTGAAGAACACTGAGGGATTAAAATATCGTTTCTAGCCATTTTGGAGAGAGAAACAATACAAAATGACCACCACACCCTCCTTTCTTCTTAGTCATCCTTTCTCCACTAGCAATTCCACTGTGCCATGGATGAAACACCGCCGCCTCCTGCCAACCTCCAATGCCCTCCACATCACCCCAGCCATCACTATGTCACCACCTCAACCCATGTGTGTCGAGTCCAAGGGAGAGGAGTCCGAGCCAAAGACCCCGTCGCCGCTCGCCTCGCCCATCTCCTATGTGACCATAAAGCCCAATGCCAACACCTTTTCTTTCCTTTCCCTCCTTCCACCCCAGGGTCGCCAGCGCCATCACTGAAGCCATCGTCATCTCCAAGTCCCCGGAAGGGCTGCCCTTTTCTTCGGGCGCCCAGGTGATCCACCCAAATTCATCCCGACCTATATCTTTCCCTTCAAATTGATCTCACCCCTGAATTCCATACTTCCTTGCAGTCCTAGCGGTGCCCTCGCCACGCCGAGAGACCATCGGAGTCATCGTCGCTGCTTGTTGCCGCGTCGGCCTCATCACTGCCACCATCGACCCGTCCTCTCTGTTATCTTCTCGCCTCGCCAACCGCATCACGAGGTGTGTATTGTCACGCTAGAGCTAGCCCTCATCTTATTCTTCAATCTCGCCCGCCAAAGATTGTTGTCATCGTCCTCCTCCAAGCTGCCATGGTCGTTGGCGTCGCCAGCATTTTTTATTTCACTGTTGCCTTTGACCTCGAAAATGAGTTCTCTGTCTCTCGAGAACACGCCATGTGTGCGCTACAGCTTTCCCTCGTCGTCGGAGCTCGTCATTCCTCCCTCTTATTCTCCGCGCCTAGTGACCCCGTCGCCGCCGTGTTCCAACCATCTCCATCAACCTATGTGCTAACCTCCGCCTCCATCTAGTTTGTAGCGTCTGGGAACATGCCTTGCGTCCGCCATCGTTGTCGCTTCGCCACCATAGCTCACCTTCACCTTGCACCTCTCCATTTCTATTCCAGCCTAGGCCGAGAAGAAGAATAGCGCTGGGCTAGTCACTGTATGCTATCGGTTGAACTAGACGACCCGACCGAACCAGACCATGCCCATGCTGATCCGACCTAGGCCCCATGAACTTGATTGAATCAAACTCCCTCGAACGGGTGAGGGTAAAACAGACTATTCACACATATGACATATTATCTTTCCTCCTGGAATGGATAATATTATTTTAATGGCCTTAGTGTCTTACAACAAAGAGCCGCAAAATTGCATTGTCTTTCAGCAAAAACACGAAAAACTAATGTCCTATAGCAATCGTCGCTAAATTACTGTGTCTTGTAGCCAATCTCTCCTAGATTATAGTACGCCATCTATCAACTAGTAGCATATATTATCTTTGCTCTGATCATCTCGTGTCATTTAGATATGCAATGGCCCGTGGATCTTTCGTCACGATTGTGACAGTGTATGTCATACGTAGGATGGGCATTATCTTATTACCAAGTATCAATTGGATAATACGCACTTCCACAGACTTTGACATGAAAGTTATAGATGATAACTGCAAAAATCTTCATTTCTTTTGTTAGAACTAAAATATCCACTTCTTATCACCCTTCTTTAACTTCCATTTTATTGTCATCCATGCACAAGAGACACTATGATCGTCAAAATTCAGTTATTTCACATGCTTGCACTTGGTCCCTTTTTGCTTCCCTTCCATTCGTGAGCATATTATGAGAAATCTGCAGTTGCTTAGCATTCCAACATTTCCCAAAAGGCCAAAAGAAAAAGAAAGAAAGATAGCACCCCTCGCCTTGGGACGGAATTTAAGTGCCAAAGTAAATGCCTTCACATGGAAGTACTGCCATCTCACTGTTTACCAATGTACGAGTAACCACTTTGCAAACCTGCTCTTGCCAATGTTTAAGCAATATATAGTAGTAATAAGCACGACTGAGCCATAAAATCGTTTAGGAATCCATCATTAAGACCGAAAAGAGAAGGGACAAGTAACAGCAACCAGAAAGATCACCGAAATTTATTCATTCCAAGGATAACCAAACCACCTTAATTTGAACGGAATGCACGGCATAGAGCTGCATTACAGCTACACCAGCTGAACACTGAAGTAGCAGGACTGGGAGGCTTAGGTGCGTACATTATTCATACATCACAACTGCATAAAATAGAAGAAGAAGAATGCCCGAAAAGGAACCATACAATGGTTGACAGATGGTTGCTGGGCACTCGATCTGATCAGGCCGCCGGGGGTGGCTTGGCGACGACGCTCTACTCGATTTGTCCACTCTTTCGATTGAAGAGGTCATTTGAGATTGAGGACGGTGGAGGACCGCGCACCAAATGAAGGGAGAGGAAGTCCAATGGGCAAACTCTTACTCACGGAGGAAGAGTGGGCGCCATGGAGTCAAGGAGCGCCGGGGAGATAGCTCCACCGGCGGCAACAAATCTGGGGACCATCGGCGTCGCGCACCGCGCCGACGGACAAACACCTCTGACGCCAGCGACGGCAAGGAGACAAGCGCGGGGCGTCTCCAAGGACAAGTGCCGCAACTGCGGAAAAATTGGCCATTGGGCTAGGAACTGCCGAAGCAAGGCGAAGCGGGCCGAGGCCCATCTGGTGCAAGGAGAAGACTCGGAGCCCACGCTGCTGATGGCACGAGCCACTGCCTTCCCTAACGCGCCGCCGCCACCACGCGCCGCCGCGGCCCCACCTCCGTCCGAGCGCCGGCCCTTACGAGTCGTCGAGGGGAAGGTCTTCGCGCAGCTCGATGGCGAGACAGAGCGCGACGACAGCCTCTGGTACCTCGATAGCGGGGCGACCAACCACATGTCGGGCTGCCGGGACACCTTCATCGACATCGACACAGCAATCCGCGGCACCGTCAAGTTCGGTGACGGCTCGGAGGTCGCGATCGAGGGATCCGGCACCGTGTTGTTCGAGGGCAAGACCGGCGAGCACCTCCCGCTCACGGGGGTGTACTATATCCCGAGGCTGACCACCAACATTATCAGCCTCGGCCAGCTCGACGAGGGTGGTTGCGATGTCCACACGAAACACGGGGTCCTTCGGATCCGCGACGACAAGGGCCGGCTGATCGCTCGAGTCCAGCGCTCGGCTAACCGGTTGTACCTGCTGCGCGTGAAGATTGGGCGGCCGCTCTGTCTGGCTACGCGCGCCAATGACAGCGCGTGGCTGTGGCACGAGCGCTACGGTCACCTCCACTTCGACGCTCTGCGCAAGCTCGAGTAGCGGGGTATGGTGCACGGCTTGCCCCACGTCGAGCACGTCCACCAGCTCTGCGCCGACTGCATCACCACCAAGCTGAAGAGGAGTCCGTTCCCATCGCACGCGAAGCGACGAGCGGAGGGGCTGCTGGACCTGGTCCATGGCGACCTGTGCAGCCCCATCACCCCGGCAACACCCGGCGGTAAGCAGTATTTTCTTCTGCTGGTTGATGACCGGAGCAGGTATATGTGGGTGGCGTTGCTAGCCGCCAAGAGCGATACGCTCGCCGCCGTGAAGAAGTTTCAAGCGAAGGTGGAGGTGGAGACAGGCCGGCGCCTACGCGTTCTGCGCACTGACAACGGGGGTGAATTCACCTCTGTTGAGTTCGAGGAGTACTGCACCGAGCACGGCGTCGAGCGGCAGCACACGGCGCCGTACACGCCGCAGCAGAACGGCGTCGTTGAGCGGCGGAACCAGACCGTCGTCACCATGGCGCGCAGTCTGCTGAAGAGCCGAAACATGCCGGCAATGTTCTGGGGCGAGGCGGTCGCCACCGCCGTCTTCCTGCTAAACCGGGCACCCACCAAGGCCGTTGACGGCATAACGCCGTATGAGGCCTGGCACGGGCACAGGCCTAACGTCCACTTCCTACGCACGTTCGGATGCGTGGCATACGTCAAGGTAACGAAGCCGCACTTGAAGAAGCTCGACGACCGTGGCACGCTGGCAGTCTTCATCGGCTATGAGCCAGGCGCCAAGGCATGGCGCTTCTACGACCCGGCGACGCGCCGCGCTGTTGTGTCCAGGGACGCGGTCTTCGACGAGCCAAAGTCCTGGAGCTGGGAGGACGTGGGCCTGGTAGCCGCTGCGGATCTCGTGGTGGAGTACCACGCGATGGAGCTGGGCGCGGGGCATTTCGACGCCAACATCGAGCGGGCTCACCAGAGCCCCGGCGACGCCGACCTCTGCGGCAAGCCCGGCGGCCTCTGTGGCGGGTACACCGTGATGTCACCCGCGACACCGACTCCTCCTCCCGTGACTCCAACACCGGCATCAACTCCACTGCCCCAGCCAGAGTTCGTCTCACCACCTCCGAATGCGGAGGAATACTGGGACGCCGACAACGACGACGCCGAACCAAGGTACCGCACCATCGACAACGCCTTGGACCACGTCACCACTGGTCTCGCCAAGACGTCGGTAGTCACCGAGCTCCATCTGCAGATCGAGGAGGAGCGGCTACCTTGCCGAGGCCGAAGCACCGATCTGGCGTCACGCCATGATCGAGGAGATGGATTCCATTGAGAGCAACCGGACCTGGCGTCTGGTGCCCTTCCACCGACCACCGCCGATCGGGTTGAGATGGGTATACAAGGTAAAGAAGAACGCCGCCGGTGAGGTAATCAAGCACAAGGCGCGGCTCGTCGCGAAGGGGTACGTACAGCAGCCGGGCGTGGACTTCGACGAGGTCTTCGCGCCCAGAGTCTGCCGATCGAGTCGATCTGGCCGGCCGCGGCGCTTGCCGCCGAGGAGGGGTGGCCGGTGCATCACATGGACGTGAAGTCTGCGTTCCTCAACGGAGAGCTGGTCGAGGAGGTCTATGTCGCGCCTCCCGACCTCCGGCTTCACCGTCTGCGCACACGAGGACAAGGTGCTGCGCCTAGACAAGGCGCTCTACGGACTGCGTCAGGCACCACGCGCGTGGAACGCCAAGCTCGACGAGACTACGATGGCGCTTTTGGCCCACCCACAAGACGTCGAACACGTCATCTCGCTCGTGGCAAGGGTCCTTCTCGGCCATCAAGGGGTCTCGTCGGCGACCTCATCATCACCGGAACGACGCCAATGAGATCACCAAGTTCAAGCGGGAGATGAGCTCAAGGTTCAAGATGAGTGACCTCGGCCGCGCTCTTTTTTACTTAGGCATTGAGGTGGAACAAGGTGGCGGCAGATCAAAGGCTGTCTCGAGCGTCGTGCGCTGGCAAGATCCTAGAGCGCGGCATGGCAAATCGCAACCCGTGCCATACTCCTATGGAGCCCGCTTTGAAGTCGCCGAAAACAAGCACAGCAACTCCGGTGGATGCCATCGAGTCACCGGGCCTCGCTCGGTTGTCTCCGTGCTTGGTACATACCACGGGGAAATCGATGACGATGACCTTGTCGAGTGCGGCCATGAACGTGCCTGCAAACGCGTCGTGCTTCTTATAGCTCGCCAGGTCGTCAGCGCTCGCAAAAGTCATCGAGAAGGCGTGGGTGAAGCCCAGCGTCAGCGCCTCCTGCTTCAGCACGTCTTTTCCCCTGAAACACTAGGGACAATGATGTTACCAAAGCGAGAGTAAGGTAAGCCTTTTGAGATGAAAAAATACAGCTGAATCAGAAATATCTAGCAGAATAGCGAGTGAAAGACAACGCAAAGATGTATACCACTCGAAGGATTTCACCGTGTCAAGCTCTGCAGCGAGCTTGGTCAGCTCTTGCAGAATGCCGTCCACCACGACGTCCTTCCTGAACTTCACCAGGCACAGGTGCTTGACTTCCGCCATGGTTGAAACTCGAAAGGCGCAAAGCAAAGCTTCCCCTCTCCAATGGCTTTGCAGAGAGAGTGCGGTCATCACGCCATGATGCTCACCATTTTAAGGGCGGATGGAGCTCTGCTCCGGTGCGGGCCACCACCACCGACAGGAATAGCTGTAAAGCTTATTACGGCTTTTCTTGGCAGCACACTTGATTGAATCATTTCAGCACTATTACAGGAGGGGAAGCCAAACCATGCTGCTGCACCTGCTTGCTTTTGAGCACACAGTTAGATCTAGCACGAGTCATGATTGGACCGACCCGACCGACGTCGACACCGGTGTGTGGGCAACCATGGGCCGTTCTGACAACAGGAGGCCCCTCCAGGATCTTGCTTTCACAAGAGAGATCGTCATCTAGACTTGATTCTTATGACCTTGGATTCAGAATTATGTAGCATTGTGCAGGTTGCCACCAATACAGGTCATGCTTGATCAGTTAACCTCAGATTCAGATCAATTGGATTGGCACATTTTATCATGGTGAAACCAATCATCAAACTTGACAAAAATGGCCACATGGTGCTGCGGCAGTCATACGAATAGCACTGTGCGATGTCTGACCAAGCGCCTCCAAGTAGATGCAAACATGGCAGCTAATCTTGATGCTGTTCAGGAAGAATTTTCGCATGGCTAAATGAGTGAGACAAACTGCATTTTGCTCATCAGTTAGTGTGCAGTACAAGCATCATGCCCGATTCAAATGCTCTGATCAACGAACTAATCCAGATTCTCCCCATCATGTTGCATTGACAGGTACTACTTACCATTTTGCAGATGTCCTGTTGTCGTAACAATAATTCCTCGTAAGTGAGAAATTAGAACCAATCCTTTCGGGTTGGAAGATATTTTAATTCAAATTCTAAATCAATCCGAAGGGATCGTGTCGGATCACAATGTATCCAAACAAGCCAATCAGTGTGATCAACAAATAAATGTGGTTTTTAACAAGAAATCCGAATGCTTTCTCATATTTACACCAAACCCCCGAAAGCTAACCTACAACAGCCATCCATTCACGTACCACATGTGTAGATGTTTCTAGTTTTACAGGTCGTTCACCCTGAAGACTGCACAAAAGAAACTCCAAGCAGCTACCTGCAGGGTCCTTAGCTGACTAGATCACGACCTGTCAAGGATACGAGGACTCTCCATGTGCTATTTTAGTGTTTGGTAGTTATTTTCACCAGGAGAGTTGACCTCAGATAATGTCGAGTTGTTTCCTTCATCCACAGATGGACCACGCACCATCTGATTCGCCTGGTCGGATTCACATCTAAGAACCTCTGATGTCCTTGGCGAATGCCCTGTGCTGACAAATAGGCAATGGCATGGATCTGATCTCGATGCTTCAGGAGAACAGGGAGGTATTATCACTGCACTTGGTAGAGGAGGCACGGTATGCTTGTTATCAGGGTAGTCACACAATGAAATTCTACAAACTGGGCATGTTGAGTGCTGCTTTAGCCAAATATCTATGCAGGCCACATGGAAATTGTGGCCACAGTAAGGAAGAACGCGGAGTACATCTTTATCTTCGTAGTCTGCAAGACAGACGACACACCTGCCAATGATGACACAAACAGTTCAGAGTCCATGTTCTGGTGTAATCAGGGACAATTGCTAAAAATACATCAGCACAAAACAGATATGGCGATTCAGAATATATCAGCAGAGTTAACAACAGTGTGTCACCATTTTTACTATTGATGAAATAAAAGAATGTCAAACATGGCTACTCGTGTTTAATATAACACATTCACAATAAAGCAGATGACATCACTAGGATCAACATAAGCATCCTTGACATAATTATGCCTCAGATTGAGAAACTGTTTTTTCTTCCGCACTTCATCATTTGATGAACTGTTATTCCTTAGTGAAATCTCAGCACTGCAATAAAACTGAAAGGCACATATATCTGACAATCAACTTGTTCATATAAAAAGAGGCACTCAGCTGAAAACCTTGGGATGAAATTTCTAGTGTTTAATGTTTACGATGTCAAATTTTCAAATTCATGCTTCATGATTACGGACACAAAGTGATCCATGCAATTAGGTTCGAGCACAGTTTAGTAACTTTTTCAGCTAACAGTCAAGTGCATCAGACAACCAAGCTAATCCATGCTTTGCTCTCATCAAGCACAGGTGAGGATTTAACCTACTTGATGACAGTGCCCCATCATTCCTCTCTACCATCTTGTTCAGGAGCAGTTAAATATTTGTACTCCATTTTGATGTGATTGATCGAGTGGTCTTAGCTGTTCAGGAACAATGCAAGCTCCGGGACCTCATGATTCAATAGTCAATCTCCAGTCGAACACAACAATCAAGACTTTAGTACTAAAAAAGTAGCACCGTTTCTCTTGGGCACCAACATCCACAAGGACAACTTCATTGGTACTAAAACATCTATCAACTACTTTGGTACTAAAAAATATATCTCCCAATGGGGTGCTTCTTGTTCAAGAGTTTTCAGTAACATTAATCATCTATGGCTGTGCTTTGCCCTGATCGGATATGCACGACATTGGGATTGATTAAAATTTAGAAGCAAGCATACACTTGTCAAAGATTAAGATGGGAAATGTTGGGCAAACACCTAAGCTAATACTTTTTAGGCAATAAGTAGAGATTAAATAACGGCGAGTGAGGCTCAACCATTATTTATCCCTAAATTCAGCTCAGTCATTATAATCACTAAAAACACGCAATTCCATTCGACGAAGACCAGTAGAGCTCATATTAGCTCATACTGTTCTAGCCAACATCGACGTTCAGCATTTACGAACTGAACAATGTCATAATCCCAGTTTCACCCCAGGAATCATACAAGTACGCTGAACAAAAGCATTTCCCACATATGTGAAGATCCAGTACTCTGAAGAGAGCACAGCACTAGTATCCCGAACAATCCAAGTAAAACACCGATAATGACATCTGCTAAGACATCTAATTTCCACTCTTATATTATAACGGGGGAGAGATCCCTTTCCCCACTCATCTGACGGCGCCCTCACAACTACAAGCTCCTAAATGCAGCGTTGGATCCCCGCAATAATCGATCTAATCATACCAACAAAAACGTGTGCGATCCAGCCCGAAAATTCAATTAAAACTGCAATTTCACTGCAATCCTAGCCATCAACTCACCGGCCGAACAACCAATTCCTCCCCAATGCGATCATCAACTCGACCGCACACTAAGCAGTAGCACCGCCAAAGTGTAAATTCCAAGCTTAGATGTCACCCAACGCAATGCTAGTGTGCTAAGGTACCGCACAGGCACAGATCGGAATCGTTAATCGACAACTCAAAGGCAATGAATCGCGTTCGGTACAGGCGAATCGAGGAGCGCTTACTGTGTGGCGGTGTCCGCCGAGCCGCGGGGGCCACCGGCGGAGAAGGCGCGGGTCGGGAAGGCGGCGGGGTCGAGCCCCCCGCCGGCGGCCGCGGGCTGGCCCTGGCGGTCGACCTGGATGGCGAAGGAGTAGTTGGCGGGGAGGGGCGGGGAGCGGCGGCGGCGGCGGCGGATGATGGCGCAGACGAGGCGGGAGCAGACGAAGACGATGAAGAGGACGCTGACGCAGAAGCCCAGCAGCGTGAGCACCATGCTCGTGGACACGCCGGACCCCATCGCGGATGGGAGTGGAGCGCGGGGTCTGCTTCTCGCCTCGTCAGTTACTCTGGCCGTTGGGTTGAGTTTCCATTTGCAGCGGGATAGCCACCGCCGCCACCACCACCACCACCACTGGCTGCGTCGAGATGACCGGGACGGTGGGTTTTATTATCTGCTGCGCCGATGGGCTGTCTGTTAAATTGCAGGCTTCATTCAAGGCTGCAACGGACAGGGGCCGGCCGTGATACCAGCGGACGCGCACTACCCACTACCCACTAGGCCACTAGCATGTACGAGGCTAGATGTAGATTGCATGTGTAAACCACGGACTCGCGGAAAAGAGCAAGATACCATATCGACTTGAACACGCAGAGTGTGCCGAACAAAAAGGGGGAAAAAAGAAGGGAGCCACGGGGAAGCTCTGTCCTATCTGCTTTAAAAGGATCGGTCTTAGCTGCTGTTCCATCTGGCATAATAAAAATAAAATCGGTGATACGTAAATAATTGTTTAGTAAATCTGTAATAAATCTATATTCGATTCAATAAAAACACTGTGTTGCAACATTATAGTATTCTCTCTCAGAACTCAACAAATATAGGAATAAGTCCATACTTCGTCCCCTAACTATACCCGATGATTAATTTTGGTCCCTGAACTTAAATACCGAATATAACGCACCTCAAACTTTACATACCGGGCAAATCGTGTCCCTCCGTGCGTGCGACGGCGGTTTGGGCCGACGTGGCATCCACGTGGCCGAGTCGGCCTCGCACGACTCGACCGGGTCTGTCAAATTCCACGACCGGCCGCCCTCGGACTCGGCCGCTCCTCTCGCTCACTCTCGCTCGCTCTCTCTCTCGGCGGCGACTAGGGTTTGGCGGCCGTGGCGACTAGGGTTTGTAGTTTGGTGGCCCACACCCAAGATACCTTCCCGTGCCGCTCGCTCCACGCCGACTATCCTCCCCGACGAGCAATCTGCAGAGCCCTCCCGAGCTCCCGCGTGCAGATTTCCCCACGGAGGTCGCGCCATGGCCGCCTTAGGGAGCTCGAGTTCGTTGGCACACGGAGGAAGCTCAAGGTCGGCAGCATGTACCGCACCCTCCGTCGGCCAGACAGCTTATGGGGCTTCCACCTCGCCGATTCCATACAGAGAGCGACCATCGAGTACGCTCAACGGTCCATTGCCATTGCGGGAGAAGTCGGTGGTCGGTGGATCTCGTGGAGCGACTCTAACCCAAGACGAGGTACATGACATGCATGCGAGCTCGGGTAAGTAATCTTCACCAATTTGTCGTTATTTTGGTTTGTGGAGGCTCGCTTATTTGTGAATCTTAATTGAAGGTCGAGGTCGCAAGTTTTGGGCATGGTACGATGATGAACCAACCCCTTCTTGAGGCGGTAGTATCGGACTTGCGCGACAATCGTTAGGGCGTTGAGGAAGGAGAACCATGAGCTTAGGCGTTAAGGAACCGAACAATGAACAAGATTTGAGTGTGGCGAGTCCGGGCATGGAGAACGTGATGTAGCAGCTTGTTGGACTCATTGGTAGGGTAGCACACCGGAGAAAGAGATGAGACTTTTTTGTCTTGCTTGTTGTTTTTGCAATGATGGTAGTTAGAGTTCGATTAGGGAATGTAATTGAACTGTGCCGCAATCTATTATGTAATGGAACTGTGTTGCTCAAAATTGTCCAGATTCGCTTGATGCTCAGAATATCGATGCTTGTCAACAAGGTACCATGATTGAACCTAACAAAGATAATCGTGCGGAATCGATGCTCTCTAATACCGGATGAAATGTAAACTGGATGAAATGATACTAGGGCGGTGATTGAAACAAGTTCGATGCTCTTTAACCGTCCGAGCATTGTCCTAACAGAACCGAGAATGCATTGTAAGATGTTCAATCCATGTAAACATCAACGAACTCGGAATCATTGTCCGAGCATTGTCTTAAGAACTGTGAATGCATTGTCCCAACAGTAACTCGGAATGCATTGTTCAATCCATGTAAACATCAATAGAACACGGAATCATTGTCCGTGCATTGTCCTAATGTAACCGTGAATGCATTGTCCCAACAGAATCTGGAATGCATTGTAAGATGTTCAATCCATGTAAACATCAACACTAATGTAACCAAGGATCATGTGTTCAATTATAAGCAAGTGAGATTGGTGCTCATAAATAAACAAATGAGATTGGTTCTCATAAATAAACAACATATCGATTGGTTCTCGAAAATAAACACGCTTATCACCCCACAAGGCACAAGTTGAAAAGATTACATAACACTAAGTGACCGCCGCCAGAATGCCGGACCACAAGGCACAAGTTGAAAAGATTACATAACACTAACAAAGATAATCACACCCACAAGGCACAAGTTCAAAAGATTACATAACACTAACAAAGATAAGCTGTCGCAAATCCATTAGAACATCACTCATTAGTTGGGATACCCAAAAGCTTTGCAAGCTTTGAACTATAACTTTGCTTCTTCTTGGTTGGACTCGACTTCTTCCTATTCGAAAGGTGGTTCTTGGGCCGCAGCTTGACCGACGAGGCGAAACCCGGTTACCCGGATGTTCACACTTGATTTTGCACTCGCAGACGCCACACTTGCCTCCAAGTTCATAGTGCCAGAACCACCATGTTGTGTAGTGACTTTAGCAGTAGCAGAGGTTTTGATGATCCTCTGATCTGGCATACCAGGCTGTAGCACAACCACCATGTTGAGTTAGAGGTTTGTAGTTTGCAAGTGCAAAGAATATAAATGAAGATATGGAAATTTTGGAATGCACCTACATTCTGAATAGTTGTGCCTGTCCTCTCTGAGTACAATACTCCTACCCCAGTGCAACTCTTTTTGGATGGAGGTGGTGTGTTCACTGAATTAGACCTGGTCTTTCTCTTGGTCATGCTAGAACAAATTGTTGTGGTGGAGGAATCACAACCTCGCAATGTGAAAGGTGCTTAAACTATGTAATTTTGTACCAACTTAGGAAATGCATGAAATGAAGGAATGAATTTTGTACCAGGAACAGACCGATTGGTGTAGAATTGCCAACACTTGCACAATGACCTTGTTGATCCCGGTGGGCTCGATGTTTGCTCGATTGGCCATGTCTCCTCTCACAGCCTAGACTGTTATGGCCAATTCCTTTGCAAAGCTCGCACCTAATGATTGTGCCAATCTTGGACAGTTTATTCCTTTAGGCTTCTCATCTTGCTCTCTCTTCCTATCTTTCTTTGGCCTCCTGCATTTTCTCCATATTTGGTTGCCTTGGTCTTGGTCTCTCCGATGTGGGCCAACAAGTCATGCCCTCAACAAAGTTGCAAGCAAAGCTCATAAGTCTTGTTGTACTGCAATGGAGTAACATGGTGCTATGTAGTCATCAAGGAACTGCTCCTCCAATTGATGCATGCAATGGCATGTGGGCAAGGCAAACCAGCATAGTTGCCAATATCTGCATGAACAAGTTCTACTATCCAAGTTCACCGAGAACCTATGATCTCTATGTGTGACCTCAAAACCATTCTCGACCATTGTACACAAAGATGACGTAAAACCGGCTCATTGATGTAGACCTTCATTTTCTTGAGAATATTGGGGCATGTCACACTGTCCACTTCTCTGCCTTGCTTTTGTTGGTATGGATTCTAACCATCACTTTCCTCCTTATCCACTCAAACATGCTGATGATAGGGAGGTACCTTGACTCAACTATGGCATGATTGAATGATTCACACATGTTGTTGTCCACAGATTCACAAAGATGATCCCAACTTGAACCATGCCCCGCTCCAATGTTGTGGATCTGTCCTCATGATTGCATTAGCACCTTGGGGTATCCTTTGCAAGCCTTGCCCAATGGTAGTTGAAAAGATTGACACATGGAGATTTGGCACACAACGAAACTTCTTCTCGCCAAGCCTTGTTCTTGTAAGTCTTTACGAAGTTGGCATAGATGTGTCTTGCACACATCCTATGCTCACCCTTAGGTACCCAATCTTGAACAAAGATTTAGTAGGCCCCGCAACAAACAAATGAAGTTAAGTCTTGCGATATGACAAATTGGATGAATAAACACTAATGTGACTTACTTTCTGCTGATCCGAGATGATTACCCATCCTTCGCCATCTCCAATTTCTATATCTTTGAAGAAAATCCCACGTAACCAGTCCCATGACTCATTAGTTTCCTTCTCTACCACACCCATGCTATGGGGTACATCCGATTGTTTGCATCTCTTCCCATTGCACAAATTAGCTCCCCATTGGTTGGACCTTTGAAGAAACAACCATCTAAACCTATCACTTTCCTACACCCACTAAGAAACCTCTTTTGCAAGCATCCAAACAAATATACATTCATGAAAAAGCGACTGGGGCATCCGGATGCGGCTTAACCACTCTTGTGCTACTCGGATTGCTCCTAAGAAGCTCCATTTGGTAGTCAAAGACCCTACCATACTCTCCCTTCTTGGAGTCTAATACCTTCGCATTACAATGGACTTAGCTCTTTTGCACTTAGCTATGCTCACATCTCGCATGCATTTGTTCTGTCTTCGTTTGCTTCAAGTGCTCAAGCTTCCAGTTGGGTTTCCCATTATGGCACTCTCAAACTTTTCACTATTCTCCGGAAGTGACAAGTTTGTTGTCCCTTCTTGGGGGCATGTGTGCTCATCCTTGAAACTACTCACTATCCATCCTTCATCCCTCTCGTTATTTGACAACAAGATAAACCAAGGACATTTGGCCCACTCACATTGAGCCCTAACCCTTTTGTTGTCATTCTTGCAAAAATTAATAACATGTCTCCTCTCTACTCCATACCGCCTAACACTTGAATGAAGTCTCCTTGCACTAAAACCCATGCCCAAGCTAAAAGTAGGAGACTTGCTTTGGGGTCATACCTAGGGTACTTGGGTTTCCTCCTCGAGCTCACCATCACCGCCACCTTCCTCATAGCCGTCCTCTTCCTCACTCTCGGAAAAGTAAGAAGTGTCACCGTCATCGTCTCCTCCTTGTCCCTTGACTCATCAATGGCCACCAAATGCCCAACCTTGTACCTCTTTACGTAGTCACCGCAAGTCTTGTAGTCGACCTTTGCCTTCCCTTCATATCGTGCAATGTATTGTAGAACTTCCGCTGCGTGCAATATCCTTTGCAATATCGGTGGTGACACCTCAATCACCTCCACCTCCTTGGAAGCATCTAATTCCTCATCATCATCTGTGTGCATCCAAGCTTCACTCTCATCTTCCCAATCACTGCCTTCATCTCCTTTGTCACCAACACCATCACCATCCGAGCCAACATCATCATCAACTCCCACCGCCTCAACAAATATATCCACAACACCCCATCGGTGATACAATCGACCATGGTCCGCGGTCCTCATCATTTGTTAGCGCCCTCAATACAGTCTTCAATGCTTTCCCAGAAACGCGAAAGCATGAGTACCAACTCCACATCCTCACAATGGTCCTTCAAATGGCCTTGACCTCCGTAGAGCGACAACTTATCCCGATCTATGTAAGACATGCCGCCTCTTCCTCCGCAATAATGCAATCTCTTCCCATCATCAAAGAAATCCCCACCAAATGGAACCTAACAACTAGCTTGTCCAAATTATCCATTGCTAAATCAGAGTAACCGCAAGAAATCACCACTGTGATATACCTACATGCAAAATAACACCAACTATTACTCTAAGAACAACACTAATCGAAGTAGCTCCACAAACAACCGGAGTAATTGCGCCAGATCTAGGATTGAAGAACTCGCCTTTAGCCCTGTCCTTGTTCACCGCCGCATCCTATCCGCTGGGATCTGGGGATTTCTTGTTGCCGCAGACCAAGGGTCGGAGCTCCCTAAGCTGGCCATGGCGCAGCCTCCAGCGAGGGGGAAATCTGCACGCGGGGAGCTCGGGAGGGGGCTCTGCAGATTGCTCGTCGGGGAGGACAGTCGGCGTGAGCGCGAGGCGACCGGGGGCAGGTATCTTGGGTCACGGCCGGCCACCAAACTACGAACCCTAGTCGCCGCCGGCCAACAAACCCTAGCCGCCGCCGAGAGGGAGAGCGAGAGCGACCGAGTGCGAGGGCGACCGCATCAGGGCATATGACAGGACCCAGTCGAGTCGTGCGAGGCCGACTCAGCGCCAGCGTGGATGCCACGTCGGCCCTAACCGCCGTCTCACGCACGGAGGGACACGATTTGCCCGGTATGGAAAGTTTGAGGTGCGTTATATCCGGTATTTAAGTTCAGGGACCAAAATTAATCATCGGGTATAGTTGAGGGACGAAGAATGGACTTATTCCACAAATATATTGTCGGTGCAACGAATCCCCAACTCGATATAACAAAAGCACGGATTCATCGGTGCAACAAATCAAAATAACAACTGCAACAAAATCAAATACCTCATGCAACAATCCAGAGAAATATATGCAACATTTCAAAATTTTGTTGTTGCAACAATCAAGACACATAGATATAACTTCTAAAATTACCTCGTGCAACAACTTGAATGACCCCTCGCAACATCTGAGTCTTCCATATCTGGTGTCATTAATGGCCTCCATGGGGTTGATGCCACCATCGACGCGGGTAGGAGTTTGAGGGGAGTCGGCGTGACTAGCTACTGGATAACGATGATTTTGTGGACCCGGCGGTGTAACCAAGGGCTGAGGGGATGGAGTCATCTGAGGTGGGAGAAGAGAGATGTTAAAGAAGATATGGGAATTTGGGGAAAACTCATTCGAGGTTTTAGAGTAGAAATTAGGGGCAAAAAATGGAACCTACGCATCGAAGGGAGGTGGCCGGTGGCTGGCAACGATGAAACCACCATGGACCACAGCGCAGTTTGACGGTGAAGATAGTAAATGGAGAGAGGGGTTGCGGGAGAGAGAGAGAGGAACATTAGAGGGAGGTGGTGGAGGTGAGGACGAGGTTGGAGTGCATGAGCTAGTATCGCGGGGGAGGAAAGACGGTCATGGTGAGGACGACAGCGTTCAAGCATGGAAGCAATTCATGCCAACAGGGGTGGGAAAGCGAGTAACATGAAGTGGTAGGAGCGGGATTGGACATATCGTCTGGGGTTTCATTGTAGCGAGAGATGTTGGGAGGAGACAGGAGCAGAGGGGAGTGTGCGAGCTCGGGCTGACCATCGACATGTGCGGCGAGAGTGAGAGAGAGAGCTTTGATGTGGTTTCTTGCTTGGTTGAAGAAGATGGTAAAAGTAGGAGATGTAAAAAAAAGCAAAGTGGTTAGCGCCTGGGTGGAAGAAGCATCCGATGTTTTTTAGGGTGAAAAGATGAACGTGGATTCGAACGGAATATAGTATCGGACTTTCTCACGGTAGCACTGTCCAATACGCAGAAGAAGACGAAAGAACATCTCACTAGCACGTAGGACTAGATTGGGAGCGTGGAAAACAAATGAGCATCTCTCATCAATTTCAACGTTGGAATTCAGAAACCAGTACGAAGGCGTAACATAAAAAAAAAAAATTGGAGATGCGGGGTATCGATCCCCGTACCTCTCGCATGCTAAGCGAGCGCTCTACCATCTGAGCTACATCCCCATATGGACACTTTGTCGAACGTACCTTTTATTGAGTCAACTTGCGCACATCACAGAAGGGCCACAAACCAGGCGGTTGGGCCATGAGGCACATGCTGAACGTTGTCCTACTTGCGGGCCCATGCTCTAAAAATTAATAATTGATGTTTGGGCCTCCGCGAGTATAGTAATTCGAGGTCAGTACTCCTTTACCCAGGTGGTCAGTGAGAATCAACCAAGTGCTTGCTCGTCAGGTCGGTGTAGCTTGCCCCCATCGATGACAAGCTTGCGTCTTTTGCCCCTGATGTAGCATTCAGTTTGGAACGCTCCTCGACTTTGCCCCTCCTCCACAACTGCGGTGTCATGATCACGATCAACCTTTCGGGTCATCAAACTAGAGTCGGTCTCATAGTAACAACTGTCCACATTCTCTTCTTGTATCTTCTACCTTCTGAGCTAGCGGATTCTTACTCTTCAGCTTGATCAAAAGTAGGACCCGGCATAAAAGGAGTCTATTCATACTCCGTTTCTGATTTTTCATTTCGTCCACTCTCTGAAATGTAATTCTCCTCGTTAGCAACGGACACCATCTTTAAATTTGGACAATCTTTCGTCATCCGTCCCATGCTTTTGCATTTATAGCACTCAATATTCTAATTCTACAATAGAGAAAGCACTAGAATCGACTTTGGACGAGCCCTAGCTGGCTACACTCACCAGCTTTGTTGCTTCTTTACATGCCTCTCCAACCAGTTTATTGGATGCAACTTTATCTTCTTGTGTGTAGGTGCGCCTCCAACCACTGAATTGGTTCGGCCACCCCTAGATTGCTTCGTTTTGACCTGTTGTTCAGCTCACTCTGCTTGATGAATTAATTCTTATCGATTGTCATATTGCATCAAATCAACTCAATCTTGCACACCATCATCCAAGCCCTCATAGAAGCGGGCCATAGTAGCCTCCTCAAACTCGTTTACACCCGTAGGTATCATAAGTATTTCCATCTCCCTAAAATACTCATCAACAGTAGATGTACCTCGGCGAAGCCGCTGTAACTTCGTGTGCAATGTCCTGGTGTAGTAGGCTGGTACAAAACTCCTCTTGGTTTGTTTCATGTCCTCCCAAGTTGTGAGGTCATGCATCACTTCGGTTCAATTGATCTCACCAAATCAAAATATATTCGACGAACTCAATTGAAGCGACACGGACCTTCTTCTCCTTAATGTAATTGTGGTTGTAAAATAACTGATTAACTCGCATCTCTCACTCCAAATACACCTCTCTATTAGTTCTTCCACTAAACACCGACATGGTTATTTTAAGCTTACCAATACCATCGGGCGTCATGTCCCGCGCCTCCTCCCTGTGTCGTGCATGTCTAGCAGCCCAACGTGGGTTAAAAACACGTCGTGACTCACGTGGAAAATATCCCGTAGTCCCGTGCTGTCGGAGGACTCATCATCCATTTCTTGCACCGTGAAGCGCTCATTCAACGTATTGTCCACCTCAATGATGCATGTTCCTAGGTAGGGGTGGATATCGAGCGAGGAACTTGTCTTACCGAGATTTTTCTAAAATTGACACAGTTTGATTTAATAACATTTTATTTATAGTTTGAAAGTATTTTTAGAACCGAGCTAACGAAAGTCAGAGTGAAATCCAATTTCATTCAAAATTGACTCATCTCAATGTTTAACCAATCAACGAGCGTAGTTAGAGTAATTTTAAACTGAGCCAACGAACCTGACTAGCGAGCTTTTTTTCCACCCCTATTTCTAGGTGAAGGCACAGTTCATCAACGCTCTCCCACAGCTTCTCATGCTGATTCCGGAAGTAGGCGTGGAGTGACTTCAAAGTGTGCAACGCACGTCCAACGCCAACTCTCCTACCTACACCGGCGCTTCATCCTCCCTGTGTACAACACCTTGATGAACATCATCTTAGGCACTTGGCTCCGATTTGACCATCTTAACAAGCAACAAGAAAATCAGTAACACCAAATTGACGAAATCAGCGAGATCAACCACGCTCTGGTACCAAATGATACGGATCAATGTCCGGTTTATGAACAAAGGCGCTCGATCTTCACGGTACGACAGTAGTAGTAACGGCAAATTGGCCGAATAGCACTAGATCAACAAGAACGTTGAAGTAGAAGCAGCTAGTCGTGGTCTCCTAAACCGTTAACACTGAATTAATCACAATTTAGAAGATTGAATCGTATAAATTATGTGGACAATCTTAAGAACAACGTGTCCTTGATCTGCATCAAGTCTCTAGACGGAAAAAGCTCAAGAACACGCACAAAACGGCTGCTAAAACCACCGGCGATTTTATGGTCGAACGCCCCTAGCACTTGTTTGACTCAAAAAGAAGAGATGCAACCGGCAACATAGGACTAATCAATAGAGTTCTGCACACTTTGAGTCCAAACAGATGAAACTTCCTTCACAACTCCTGGCTAGCAAGCTCAATAAGGCCCATATATTCACAACCAAAATAATTCTTTTCAAATTTTCTTTCTAATTAGAGATAACATGAACGATTATTTACTTGTAAATTAAAGGGCTAGACGTATTTGCTTGATCCCTTGCTATTCGAGGAAACAAAAGGCGTCGTCGTAGTGAGGCCATGAAGGTTGAAGCTAGTGAATAAGCCAAGGGGCAACAGATTAGGCAAAACCAAGGATCAATTGCTTAATTCTTATTAGCTTTATCAATGATCTGTAGCTTTAGACTTTGGTGATTTACTCTCTCCAATTAGCGATAAAACATGATGCTGCAGAAAAATATTTTCCTATCCATTTTTATGTGCTTTGGTAGTCCATTCATGAATAGACAACATATTGTTTCTTTGTGATTTCAAAAAACATATTGCTTTTTCAAGAGCAGCCAACCTTGCTAATCTAATTTCAAAGGAATTTCATATGAAATGGTATAATTTCCACATGAATCCTGTAGTGTAATCCCGTTCCAAACGTGGTCTATTTCACAGTCCAATTCCTGCCAAATCCCATCGGGGTAGTGCAGGAACTTAACAATTGGTATCAGAGTCTCCCGCCCCCGCTCTCTTCTCGTGCTCAAGAAGCCATGGCTACCACGGAGACGCACGGCGCGAGGGTGCAGCAGATGTTGCAGCAGCTCCTCGCTAGGATGGAAGCCGCATCGGAGAAGCTCGCCACCCACCTTGGCACCATGACGCCCTCCACGTGCTCGACACGGGTGCGTGGCCATGAAGACGGCAATCGGAGCTCCACGACCACATCGTCGTTGAAGAAGGCCGCACCAACACTCGTTCCGGTGCCCGCCACATCCCTATCTACCCCTGTGCCGACGGTAGACGCCACCATCGACACAGTAGACGCCAACCTTGTCAATGCACCCCAGGTGTTGGAGGAAATGTCGAGCCACTAGGAGGCGAACACCAGACGCGTTCTTCGTGTCACGGTGAGCCATCAAGGAACCAGCTCCCAAGGCAACATCGGAGGAGTCGAAGAAAATGGTCCAGGAATTGTGCGTGAAGATACTCGCCACGCTGAACCGTAGGATCGAGGGAAGCTGCGACGCAAACCTCGACACCACCTCCAATGCCGTTGAGCATGTTGGCCATTCCGTGATCTCCTCGTCGACGCGGACCGCCACCATCAAGCTGAGCGACATCATCGTCTCTAGCCCCGCGCCACCGGTCGTCGTTGATTCGGTGCGTGACCGCCCGGAGGACTCCGCTGAGCACAAGCTATTCGGCGAAATGCCCGGCACGCAGTGGTTGACTCTGAGACTGAGCCTTGGCTGAGCGCTGGGCTGAAGCTTGTCGTTGCTCCCATCGGGTCTCATCTCGACCCCATGGCACCTCCATCTACCATGGTGTTGGATGCCGACAACGTCATCACCAAAACCACTAGCACCGTCGTCCTCAATGAGAGTCTAGTTGTGATGTGGTCATTACCGAGGAGGTGGGGTGAGAGGACTCTGTGGTCGCCCCCTTTCCAAGTCAACAACGTGAGCATACGAGTCGAGCGACAACCATCGCTGCCACCTGTGCAATTATTCAAGGGCTATCGAGGTGGAGTGCAGTCGAAGTCCCCATGGCCGCCACCCCCTGTGTGTGACAGTGTAGAGTACTATCATGTCGTCGATCTCATCTGGAGGGCACAACCAGTGGGCAAAATGTTGTGGTTACTACCTGAAAGGACGGTGTTGAGGTCAGAAAAACTCATGTACAAGGATTTCCATATGGATCAGAAGTTTGCTCTTTCCACCTACATTGCAAGTGAAGCTGCGGTTATTATTGGGAGCACCTAGAAAAATGAGGTTAACTTTCATGCAAGATAGAGCCAATTAAGGAACAACAAGATGACAGTGCGAGTTATCAAGATAATGATTCATGAAGTTTTCAGAAGTCTGTGTTGTTGTGTTGGGAATTTTGCCAGGGTTTTGCAGTGGGGCACCCGGTTGCTCAGTGTGTTATGGGGGAAAATTATTATCCGTGTTCATGACTGGGAAAAGTGTTGCCATTGTGGAGGGCTGCGACTTCGATCAGGAGAGGTCATATGGGTTCAGTTCCTTCCTCGTGTAGATGAATATTATACAAGAGGGTTCAGGTGAAGCCAAGATTAATTGCTGCACTCCTGAAAAGCAGCAAATGCATGGCGTGTTGGCCCATCTAGCGAGTTCTCTACATGTTGGCACTAATCCCATTTCTATTGTTCATCATGTTGGCACCTTTCCACAGTATTGGGATCATCTTGTTGGCAACACCATCATTTTCAGTATTCCTGTGTGCAAGGCATTCCCAATGGTGTACACAAAGAAGATATTTGGTAAAGTGAAGCGACAAATTAATTCTGGAGCACATCCACAGAATGTTCACGTTTACAAAGCACTTGGACAAATTATCACCTTCATGGATTCCACTATTTGCCTTACCAATGCAACTCTACATGGAAGTGATGTCAGCACTATTGCTCTTGTGATGCAACCATTACAGAGCGCCCGTTTGGTTCTTCAGGAAGTAATAACCAAGCATTTGGCAAGACAGGACCAGCACATGGGACACTTCTTTACATGGGTGGAAGAGATTAATATTCATGATTTCCATGAAACACAGCTATTAATATTGGCAAGGTCAGGAGCAAAAATTTGGATTCATGTCCTTCTTATCTGACCTGGTCGTCAACAAGGATTTGCATGTGCCATGGGATCCACAGGTGGGTCTACTCTTCTTCAACTAAGTGGCACGATCATCAGTTTAGCAGAGTCTAGTGGAACTAATGCAAGAGGTGTTCTGGATATGAAAAGATAAGCATAGGGGTCTGCACAGGACAGGTTCCCAGTTCCAGCTCCAGGCAACCAAAGTAGTACCAAAGATGAGTTCACATTTTTTTCTCTTGACTTCTTCAAGTGCTATGGGATCCTGTCGGCCTCAGACACATGGTATCGAAATCTGAACTATTTTAGCCCCGTTGCGTCACCAAAATTCCAAAAATAGTCTTTAAAATTTAAAATTTTCAAAAATAGCCCCCTACTCGTACTAGCTGGCGTCCCCAGGGGCAGCACCAAGGTGCTGCCCCACGTGGCCAAAAAAAATTTATTATTTTTTTAAAAAAACTAATTAATAATATTTGTTGGACGATTTTTTAAATATAGAAAATGAGCTCAAACAATTATGAAATTTTTTGTGGAGCCTCTTGGCATAGTTTGTCTGCTTGTGTAATTTTTTTGAAATTTTATGCATTCTTATTTTTTCTCCAAAATTCTTTAAAGTCTAATGTTTATAGGAATTTTCTAATATAGCAAATGAGGTCCAACCATTATGATTTTTTTTGCCAGACTCCCTACATAGTGGACTTGATTGTGTAAATTTTACATGCTCTGAAATTGTCTCGACAAATTCAGGGTTTAGATCTCAAAAATTAGGACGAGACGTTTCGGAAATTAGAGTTTCATGATTTCATGTGACTTGAAATGTGCGAAGTTTGGTACGACATGACTAGTCTTGGTCGATATGGTTCTCGATCACATTTCTTCTGTGAAAGTGGGGTACAGAAAAGCATAGTACGAAAATTAACTTAACTGAAGGGGCTGAGAACGTTGCGATTACGGAGAAACCCTAAAACATAGAAGAATCGATACCGATGTGAATGGTTATCTCTGGAATTCCACCAGAAGAGGCATACTTTGATGGCTTAGCGGAGGCACAACACCAGAACTAGATTGCAGTCCGCGCGCGGACAGAAGCACGTTACATATGGTCACATGGCATGATGGTTCGGCTAATTACTTTACCATGGACGCTACTACTACGGTAACTTGCGACACGAGCTTCCGGACCATGTAAGTACGCATGCATTTAGGGGATAGTTAAAACATGGCGAATAGGAGGGGGGACTACTACGGACTGGCCCGACCTACTGCGTGGACCGGGGTTATTTGCCCTTTCTTGTGAGCTCGGCATTGTACCACCCACCACTGAGGCATACAACGCCTCGATGCGCAGCTTCTTCCTTCCAGTGGCGCGATCGAACGCGGAACGCACGCATCGCCTTAGCTCCGAGAGGCTCATGTTCTTCAGAGCCGGCGCCCAGATCACGGTGCGGTGATAATTTGACAAGTCCACACCGTACGATCCATCGCGTACGAGAGCGTCCCTGTGGAACACGAACAGATTTTGAATTTCTGCCATAAAGTACCTAACACGTGCATATGAAACCATCGAATTATTTGTGGGATTTTTTTCTGAATGAATGCTTCTACAAATTTGGTTATGCCCAGCTCGCACACGATCGCTTTGTCGTCATGTGTTTTCAATCCCGATTGGAGTTCGTATGATTTTTCTATCAATGAAATGTCCAAGCTTATATTATTTGTAGTATAAATAATCCATAGCCTATTCTACAAATAATCCATAGCCTATTCTATGTTACACTTCAGAAATTTCCTGTGGTACTATATAGTTATGAATTTTTTAACTAGTTCGATATTACAGTGCAAAAAAAAATCACTTCAGAAATTCTTATTGCATTTCTACGTTTTCATACCCGAGTTAGACCTAGCTTACACCAAAGACATGCGGGGTCTACGACAAGGTATTCTTTTTCATTAAATTTCGGATATAAAAACTTACTGAGAGGTGCGTCAAGTTTCTCATTCTAGCGTGTGTCTTGCGTAGTGCATGCAATCAAGGCAATATACCGATCAAGAGTACATATACAAAGCGTTCAGTGGGGCTATTTCTATTTTGCTTAACGACCTCCAAATATTTTGCTATTTTATGACCAAGTTCATGAAACTATGCAAATAGCCGAGATGAAATTTACAACACTATTAGTAACATGTCTGTTAAGTCAACTAATTATGGCCTAATGACATTGTTAACTACTGAGTCTTCAAAATAAACTAACTACACAACTATAACTACTCTGTTGCTACAATTCATCTAATTGCATCCTAATCACATTGCTAAAACTACCGATAATAATAATCGGATGCGAATGGCATTTACCTTTTCTAGGTGCTCGCAGCAGGCTACACAACTTATTTTCTAGGTGCTCGTGTTTTTCCTTCGCTCTCGCGCCTGAATTTTTTTTCCCACTCGTAGAATTTTTTGCACACAAATTATTTTCCCTCTAATCGCGTCGCAGGGCTCCCTTTTATGGGCACGCAAGGCAGCTGAAAGATCTAGACCCGCCATTATGAGTTAATGGATTGTTTTGGTGATTAATGACAAATCCAAATATGAGACTAACTCTTTTATCTAGTAATATCTTGTGTAGTCTCATTTGGATATAAAGGTGAAATTCAATGAGGTATGCAATCGACATCTTAATCTTATATATTGTTGCATTCCTCGAATCCAAAATATAGGTTGAACTCAACCATAAGTTAAACTTGAATATGTGCATATGTTCTTATTACACATTTGTGTATGCACACATTTAGGGGGAGTTCACTCTGTATTTTGTGGTTTCATAAGTATTGATCCATATTCCATTCTCCTCATATATTAAGGATCATTACTTTGAAACAAATATTTTGAGTATATAAAACTTGTGTAGTTCATATATACTCATATTGCTTTATATTCAATTATTTGCAATTGTGTTGTGGGACTAATGTGTGTGCTAAGATGTGTTCAAGGCTTAGTCCCGGAGTCTGAATGAAGACATGAAAAGAAAATGCAAAGATGGTAAAAGATCAACTTAGGATCATGCATTCTCTTTTGGTTTGGTTTCAAAAGCAAAATCTCTTTCTCTGTGCACAATCGGAAGTTCCGGCGTTATACGTGCGGAAGTTCCGATTATCGGACGGTCCGATTTCCAATGCTTGATTTTTCCAGAGCATCCGGTTTCGGACTTAGCCGATTTCTCGAGGTGCGGAAGTTCCGCAATGATAAGAGCGAAAGTTCGATTATCGATGGTCCAAAAAATCGCGGTTTGATTTTTCCGAGAGTACCCTTTTAGGGACTTAGCCATTTTCGCAAGTGCGGTAGTTCCGAATGAAATGAGCGGAACTTCCGATAATCGGAACTACCGCATGATAGTCGGTAGTACCGCACCCTTCTACAATAGTTTGTTTAGAAGCATTTGTTGCATGTATATCTTGATAATTATTGTTAATCATTGTGGGACTAACATTTTCATGAGTTGGATGAATAGGCTATGTTCTAGGGTGACAAAGACTTTGGATGACATCATGAGTTGATCGTCATCAAGTCAAGGTTCAAGAAGAGGATGTATCGTGTGTTGATGCATAACAAGATCTCAAGAAGGAGATGATCATGAGTTGATCGTCAAGTCAAGAGAAGATCCATCATGTGTTGATGGAGGTCTAGTAAAGGATGCATCATGGGTTGATGCATGTCAAGACAATGACCCGGACTTGAAGTGAAGATGTGCGTCATCAAGCTTCAAGAAGATGCTCACGGCAAAGGTATGACTAGCTAGGGCTAAGGATGTGTTCCTAGTCTTTTACCGGTCTTGGTGTTTGGTTGGAAGACCGGATTGCTAGTATAGGTTGCCGTACTATTAAGAGGGGTCTTGTCTAGTAGCTTGAGTCTCATCATGTGTTGATAGCTCAATCTTACTTGCTCTAGCTCTACATGGCATGATGCTATTATTTGCGAATGTGTTTTGCAAATAGTTGAGGCTTATCTGCTTAATCCTTGTAGCATGTGACTATACTTTTGCGAATGTGTTTTGCAAATGGTTGAAGTCCATGTACCTACACCTTGTGGCATGATCTAAGTTTGCAAATGTGTTTTGCAAATTGTTGGGATTCATGCATTTTTCCTTGGCATGGTCTAAGATTGTTTATTGCTATTTATTTGGACTTAGATCATGATAGTGGCTCTTTGGAGTTGTGCTTTTTGATTTGATCAAATGTGTTTGAGATCAATCAAATAGGTGGGTTGTGTAGCCCTCTGAATAAGCTTTCCATAGAGTCCGAGATCACTCAATTCCGACATCGGAGTCAAAAGTTATGACATTTTTACCGAGTATCGTCTGTGCTGAAATTGGGCTGCGGAAGTTCCGATTTTTGTACTGCGGAACTTCCGATAATCGGAAGTTCCGATTTTTGTACTGCGGAATTTCCGCACCAAAAGTTTTAACGGCTATTTTTTGAGCCGTTATGCACCCGTACGGCCCATGAACAGTAGAAAACGGAAGTTCCGATTTTTGCACGGCGGAACTTCCGATTTCCGATTTTTCGCAACTTTGCCTCCAACGGCTAGTTTTTGTGTGTGGGCTATATATAGCCACCTTGGCCGGTTGGGAGAGGTTGCTGGTGCCCATATTCATTCTATTGAGCTAAGAGCAAGCCTCTCATCTCTTTTGTGCATGTGTTGCACTTAGTGAGTGTTGAGAGCAAACCCTAAGTGCATTTGTTGCCTTAGGTAGTGGATTGAGTATCCACTTGAGCGTTGACACTTGATTAGTTCAAGTGATCGTTGAGACTTGTTTCTCTTGGTGTTTGCCGACACCTAGACGGCGTGGAGGCGTCGTGCTCGGTGACCTTCTCAAGAAGCTTGTGAGAAGGCCCGACGGTTGTGAGTGGTTTGGTGCTCGCCATCTCGGAGTGGAGGAAGAGCAACCACGCTTGAGCGAGGTGTTGGTTCGGTTTGGAACCGGTCCAAGTGTTGGACTTACCTCTGAGGTGTGTGCTCATTTGAGGAGCCGGTCCAACGCTGGTTGGACTTACCTCAACGTGGATTAGGGAGACCGGCAAGTCTCCGAACACCACCAGTAAAACATAATCGTGTCATCTTGTTTTTACTTGTGCTTTACTTTGAGCTATTTACATTCTTGCTTTAATTGCTTATATATCTTGTATGATTGCTCATATTGTATTGTGTTCATATTGTCGGTGCACTTAGTTGAGCCTAGTTGTTTTAGGTTTTAATTGTGTAAAACCAATTCGATATTAGCTTCCGTATTTATATATTGGTTTAGCGCGATAGATTTTTAAAACCGCCTATTCACCCCCCGTTAGTCGGCCACCTCGATCTTACAAGTGGTATCAGAGCTTGGTCTCTCATTTATTAGACTTAACCGTCTAGAGAGTAAAGGATGGCAACTAGAGATTTAGTGCACCTAGGTGAAGCACCTCTATTTGATGGCACAAATTATGCTCATTGGAAAATCCGCATGTCTTGTTATTTTAGGGCCATGAGTCCGAAAATATGGCGGATTGTAGATGTAGGCTTTTCTCCTCCATTGGATTATTTTGCTCCAACCATTGAGGAAGAGAAATGCTTACATCTCGACGCTCAAGCTACTAACGCCTTATTTAGTGCTTTGAGCGTAGATATATTTGATAAGATCTGCAATCTCAAGAGAGCTCATGAGATGTGGACATATATTCAAGATCAATATGAATTGTCCACTTCAACTAGTGATGATTGCACACAAGAATGGATGTCGGAAGAAGAATGCTCAACTTCAAGCTCCGACAACGAAAATGAGGACTCCTCAATTCCATCCTCATCAACTCAATGTTTTATGGCTAAAGGTAATAATGAGGTAAATGATAACGATGAGCCTTCATATGATGAGTTGATGGATATGCTAGAAGAGCTAAATGAATATTTAGGAAAGGAGAAATTAAAATTCAAAGTTTTGAAGAAAGAGTATGTGTCTCTTCAAAATAATTATGATGTTTTAAAAGATGAACATGAAGCTCTCCTCCTGAATAATCAAAATAGCTCTAAGGTGGATATAGGCATTGAATGTAATTTATTAGATGATTTGCCATGTATAGCTTCTATCTCATGCATTTCATCTAAGGTTAGTGTATCCACCTCATGTGAGGATTTAATTGATATGCCTTGTTGCTCCAAAATAGATGCTCCTATTTCCTCCATATCTTGCAATACTAACATTATAGAGGAAAACAATGAGCTCAAGGTCCAAGTCAAAAATTTGAAGAATGACTTGGAAAGAAGCCTAAAAGGGAAGGCCACTCTTGATGAAATATTGAGCAAGCAAAAACACTTGCAAGATAAGAGTGGAATCGGCTTCACTCCTAAGAAAAAGGAGAATAGCAAGACAAGGCACAATGCAAGACACACGAAGAATGTCAAGTGCCATGGATGCAATGGAAAGGGCCATTTAAGCCTCGGTGTGCCCTAACAAGGTGAATGACAAGCAATTGTCATCAAAGAAGAGGCGAACCGGCAAGGAGCAAGTAAAGAAGGTAAAAGATGAATACAAACTTCGAACTTGCTACAATTGCCGGGAAAAGGGACATATGAGTAAGGATTGTCCCAAAGGTATCACTCCTAAGCCCATTATCTATAATGATCATTATTTACTTAGGAAGGATATTAATGGCAATGTGTTTGCTAGGAATGTTAGTTCTCCTAAAACTATTGTGAGGGCCATTTGGGTGCCCAAATCTATTATGACTAACATTCGTGGACCCAACCAAGTTTTGGGTACCAAAGTGCTTAAATGATAAATAGGTACTTGGAAAGGCATTGGATGTTTGGCTCATATGAAGAGGTGGACGGATCACCATATGCGAAATCGGAGCCAAGCCTAAGGATAATCATGTCGTATCATAAGCCAATGCCATTTCGGTAACAAGTACTTACATTGAAGTATCTAGCCCCTTATGCCTTGTGTAGGTTGCATTTCATGAAAATTATTTTAAAAGGGGTGTTCTTTCTCTATGTTCATAATGTTCATTATTAATCTCTTGAGCAAGATGGTTGTGGCACATTAAGGGGGAGTGCTAAATCATAGCCATGTATATCACATCCCTAAATGTGCCCAAATAAATTAAGTGCTAGTATTGCTTTTCAAAAATAAGCCTTTTAGCCAAAAGTCAAAAATTTGATAACTATTAGTAATTCTTTGAAAAATTAATTGCAAAATGTATACAAATGCTTTTGAAAGGTTTACCAAAGGTTTTGGCTTTAGAAAAACCTATTTTAAGTAAAAATGCATTTCTAGCCAAAATCCTACATTATAGTATCTTGTTTTTGACATAAACTAGATTTTTGTGTAAAATCTATTCTAAAAGGAATTTGAAAATCTTGCCAAAGGAAAATCCTAGAGTTGGTTATTCTAAACATTTTGGTATTCAAAAGATTTTCAAAAGACCAACCTAGAAAAAGATATTTGTTTTTCAAACTCGTCCAAAATACTACTATAACCTAAGTGGTCACTTTCTAGCACTTAAGTGAGTTTTTCCATATGAACCAAAATTCTTCATATGAATATGTTCATAATGGTACTTATGACTCATACATGCAATTGGATGCTTTAAAATTCATCATTTGCTCAATTTGGATCTTTTGATGAAAGTTCATGGAAATTTGTTTCTTTTCCGAAAACCAAAAGCTTAATTTATAAAAACTATTTTAAATTTTATTTTTATGGGCTATATAAGTTGGAAATACTCCAAAGATGTTTATTTGATTGATTGTGCAAAGATTTGGAGTAAAATACAACAATTCCTTCTTTTCTTTAAAATTCCAAGATCAATCCCTGAAGTTCCAGGAAAATCGGAACTACCGGCGTTATAACTGAGGAACTTCCGAAGTCCGGTACAACCGCAAGTTAAACGGCGGAACTTCCGATTTTTCTGACAAAACAGCCATTTCATTCCAATTCAATTCTAAATCTTTTGTGGCTACTTCCAGTGATCAAGTTGATCCTCTATATCCTTGCTAGCTACCCACTACTGCTATTCCCTGATTGCAAATGCAAATTGCATCTATCAAGTAGTATTCTTTTCAAAAGTGGTAGCTTCTTCTTTTGATCATCTTGATCTTGGCATGAGTCTCATCTTTTCAAGTGATATCATCTTATTCGTTAAAATGGTATCCACAATTCTCTCATGTCAGTCAAAATTCTCTCTTCTCTTTGGAATGCTTTCATGGAAGATCAATAGAAGAGAAGTTCGATCAGCTTGTAAAATTCAATTATGGATGAATATAGTCTAAGAGATGACAAGATGGATGATGAACCTTTGTGTGTCAAAGGAGAAAGTTTTTTTTTTGGAACCTTTGTGTAAAGGGAATTTTTTTTTCTTTGTGAAAAACCTATTAATATTTTTGGGCTTAATAAAATAAAATAAAAAAATTGGGTAAAGTATTAATATTGGGAAACTATTTTACCTATTTGCCCAAAATGATTTATTGGATCTTGTGAATGAATGTGTTTCATTCTCATTTGCTTCATTTGGTATTCTTGGAGTGACATTATAAATCATATGCAAGATTAGCTTTTCAAAATCAAGCCTTCCATTCGAAAGTCCAAATATTTTTTACAAGTGGCTTTTTGCTCAAAACGGTCAATCTTGTGAAAAACTATACAAAAGTATTTAAAAATATATTTCAAATGCTTTTGAAGTAAAAATTCCTCTTTTAGAAAACAAATAGCAAATTTGGCCTCAAAAGGATCTTATATGATCTTGATTTTGAATTAAATGACATATTTCTCTAAATCAAAATCTATTGAGTTTTTGGAAGAGTTTTTAATACCAAACTTATAAGGTTGGTCATTTTAAACATTTCTCAAGTTCAACGTTTTTACAAAAGACCAACCGTTGAAAAGCTATACTTATTTGAAACTCACCAAAAACTTGCTTTGACCCAAAATATCATATTCTTGCATATAGTGAGTTTTGCTATTTGAGCCGGATTTCTTTGTGTATCTTGGCTTGAAATAGTATTTCTAACTCATACAAATCCAAGAAAGTGAAAATCTCCATGAAACCCAAATTAGCTTGCATTTTGGATCTTAAAGGCAAAATTGCTCTCTTTATATACCTTCAATGCGCATTTTGCCATATCTTTTGAAAGAAAAGTCCTTTTTAAAAAATTCTTGTTGGAAAACACTCTAAATAGTCCAAAGTTAAAATCTGGAACTTTTCAAAGAATTTGGACTTCATTTGTAAAAGTATTGACTTTTCTTCTCTTTAAACTAAAATCTTACCTTCAAAGCTTAAATTGGCATATCTTTTGATTGGAGACTCCTTTTTCGAAAATTCTTCTTGGATAAGTTTCTCAGGAGTCTAAAGTTTATTTCTGCCAAATTTGAAGGTATTTCGACTTGAATTGAAAAAGTTTTGACTTTTTCTCTCTTTGCTCAAAAGCTGAAATTTCAGTTTTATGAAACTTTGTGATTTTCATATCTTTAAATTGGTTGACATTTGGTTAAGCCTCCCAAAATGAAAATTGTATGTATATGCCAGCACTAGCTCCATGATTAATTTCATATTTTTCTGAGCTTGCTTCCACATATTTTCAGTATTGGCCATCTTTGATCTTCTCGTTTTGGAATTTGAAAATGTTCTTGAGAAGACTTCAAAGTAGGAGATTATTTGAATGTATTTCAAATATCATTTCAAGTCGTATCATTTCAAGTGGTTCTCAATATTCTGATTTAAAAAGGGAAAATGTTATGATCAATAGGTTTATAACCTATCTTTGTTTCTCCTCTCATATCTTGAGAACAAAATCTCCTTTGGTCATATAAGTTCAATTCATACTTTTTGTGACTAACCTCGATATTTGCTAGTGGTATCGATTTGCAAACCTCCCTTTGTGTCCTTTTTAGTGATTAATGCCAAAAGGGGGAGAATGTTTATATCAATACTCTTCCATTTGGATGTTTCATTTGTTTAAAATGCCAAAGAGGAGAATTGCCAAAAGGGGAGAATGCATTAAATGTATAGTATATCATTCTCATATGCATAATGATTGACGCTTTAAAATTTTACCTTATGGCATGCATAGACATAGTTCATTAACTTAAATTCTGTTATGTCTATTTATATCCAAATGTTGTTATTGAAAATGGATTTGTCATCAATCACCAAAAAGGGGGAGATTGAAAGATCTAGACCCGCCATTATGAGTTAATGGATTGTTTTGGTGATTAATGACAAATCCAAATATGAGACTAACTCTTTTATCTAGTAATATCTTGTGTAGTCTCATTTGGATATAAAGGTGAAATTCAATGAGGTATGCAATCGACATCTTAATCTTATATATTGTTGCATTCCTCGAATCCAAAATATAGGTTGAACTCAACCATAAGTTAAACTTGAATATGTGCATATGTTCTTATTACACATTTGTGTATGCACACATTTAGGGAGTTCACTCAGTATTTTGTGGTTTCATAAGTATTGATCCATATTCTATTCTCCTCATATATTAAGGATCATTACTTTGAAACAAATATTTTGAGTATATAAAACTTGTGTAGTTCATATATACTCATATTGCTTTATATTCAATTATTTGCAATTGTGTTGTGGGACTAATGTGTGTGCTAAGATGTGTTCAAGGCTTAGTCCCGGAGTCTGAATGAAGACATGAAAAGGAAATGCAAAGATGGTAAAAGATCAACTTAGGATCATGCATTCTCTTTTGGTTTGGTTTCAAAAGCAAAATCTCTTTCTTCAGGCACAATCGGAAGTTCGGCGTTATACGTATGGAAGTTCCGATTATCTGACGATCCGATTTCCAATGCTTGATTTTTCCAGAGCATCCGGTTTGGGACTTAGCCGATTTCGAGGTGCGGAAGTTCCGCAATGATAAGAGCGGAAGTTCCGATTATCGGATGGTCCAAAAATACGCGGTTTGATTTTTCCAGAGAGTACCCTTTTAGGACTTAGCCATTTTCGCAAGTGCGGTAGTTCCATAATGAAATGAGCGGAACTTCCGATAATCGGAACTACCGCATGATAGTTGGCGGTAGTACCGCACCTTTCTACAATAGTTTGTTTAGAAGCATTTGTTGCATGTATATCTTGATAATTATTGTTAATCATTGTGGGACTAACATTTTCATGAGTTGGATGAATAGGCTATGTTCTAGGGTGACAAAGACTTTGGATGACATCATGAGTTGATCGTCATCAAGTCAAGGTTCAAGAAGAGGATGTATCGTGTGTTGATGCATAACAAGATCTCAAGAAGGAGATGATCATGAGTTGATCGTCAAGTCAAGAGAAGATCCATCATGTGTTGATGGAGGTCTAGTAAAGGATGCATCATGGGTTGATGCATGTCAAGACAATGACCCGGACTTGAAGTGAAGATGTGCGCCATCAAGCTTCAAGAAGATGCTCACGACAAAGGTATGACTAGCTAGGGCTAAGGATGTGTTCCTAGTCTTTACCGGTCTTGGTGTTTGGTTGGAAGACCGGATTGCTAGTATAGGTTGCCGTACTATTAAGAGGGTCTTGTCTAGTAGCTTGAGTCTCATCATGTGTTGATAGCTCAATCTTACTTGCTCTAGCTCTACATGGCATGATGCTATTATTTGCGAATGTGTTTTGCAAATAGTTGAGGCTTATCGCTTAATCCTTGTAGCATGTGACTATACTTTTGCGAATGTGTTTTGCAAATGGTTGAAGTCCATGTACCTACACCTTGTGGCATGATCTAAGTTTGCAAATGTGTTTTGCAAATTGTTGGGATTCATGCATTTTCCTTGGCATGGTCTAAGATTGTTTATTGCTATTTATTTGGACTTAGATCATGATAGTGGCTCTTTGGAGTTGTGCTTTTTGATTTGATCAAATGTGTTTGAGATCAATCAAATAGGTGGGTTGTGTAGCCCTCTGAATAAGCTTTCCATAGAGTCCGAGATCACTCAATTCCGACATCGGAGTCAAAAGTTATGACATTTTTACCGAGTATCGTCTGCATGCTGAAATTGGGCTGCGGAAGTTCCGATTTTTATCTTTGGAACTTCCGATAATCGGAAGTTCCGATTTTTATCTTGGAATTTCCGCACCAAAAGTTTTAACGGCTATTTTTTGAGCCGTTATGCACCCGTACGGCCCATGAACAGTAGAAAACGGAAGTTCCGATTTTTGCACGGCGGAACTTCCGATTTCCCTGATTTTTCTGCAACTTTGCCTCCAACGGCTAGTTTTTGTGTGTGGGCTATATATAGCCACCTTGGCCGGTTGGGAGAGGTTGCTGGTGCCCATATTCATTCTATTGAGCTAAGAGCAAGCCTCTCATCTCTTTTGTGCATGTGTTGCACTTAGTGAGTGTTGAGAGCAAACCCTAAGTGCATGTGTTGCCTTAGGTAGTGGATTGAGTATCCACTTGAGCGTTGACACTTGATTAGTTCAAGTGATCGTTGAGACTTGTTTCTCTTGGTGTTTGCCGACACCTAGACGGCGTGGAGGCGTCGTGCTCGGTGACCTTCTCAAGAAGCTTGTGAGAAGGCCCGACGGTTGTGAGTGGTTTGGTGCTCGCCATCTCCGGAGTGGAGGAAGAGCAACCACAGTTGAGCGAGGTGTTGGTTCGGTTTGGAACCGGTCCAAGTGTTGGACTTACCTCGGAGGTGTGTGCTCATTTGAGGAGCCGGTCCAACGCGGGTTGGACTTACCTCAACGTGGATTAGGGAGACCGCAAGTCTCCGAACACCACTGTAAAACATAATCGTGTCATCTTGTTTTTACTTGTGCTTTACTTTGAGCTATTTACATTCTTGCTTTAATTGCTTATATATCTTGTATGATTGCTCATATTGTATTGTGTTCATATTGTCGGTGCACTTAGTTGAGCCTAGTTGTTTTAGGTTTTAATTGTGTAAAACCAATTCGATATTAGCTTCGCATTTATATATTGGTTTAGCGATAGATTTTAAACCGCCTATTCACCCCCTCTAGTCGGCCACCTCGATCTTACAAAGACCCATTGGCCGGCGTGGCAGCGTGGCCGCCGCTTTGGGCTTGGACGCGCCGGCGTGCGTGTGGCGGCGGCAAAGACAAGGTGCCGCCACGCCACGGCGGCCGGCGGCAGCTCCGCCCGGCCGGGGGAAGGGGCGCGGCGAGTCTTCGCCGTCGGGACGCCAAGACTGCTGCGCTTTCCCACAAGGGCAGACTAAGGTCTTGCCCGGCCGTCCCGACGGCAAATTCGTCTGATAAGGGGGGTCATTTTTGAAAATTTGTAGTTATAGGGGCTATTTTTGAAATTTTTGTTGCGCAACGGGGCTAAATTAGTCTAGACGTCCATGGTATCAGCTCGGGGTCAAGCCAAAATTCAAGTAGAGGACATTGTCATGGATTGGCTATTGTCTGGGCTAAATGGGCCAATCGCACATGCCAAATGACCAAGGACTAGGCCACAAGGGTAAGCATTGATGGTGGAGCAGTATATATGGATCGACACTGAAAGCGGAAACTATTAACACGTTAGATTGATTGGATGAATACATCTTGCATATATAGCTGAGGCCTTGCCATATCATAACAGCCGGTTTATATAAGTAAGTATCCGGGAGATATGGAAGGAGAGCCAATCAATCAAAAGGAGATCACGTAACTGCCGAAACAATGAGGCCTAGTCGTATGGATGTTGGCCTCTTGCCCAGCGCCGCGTAATGCCATGAACAAAAGATATTCTAACACGCCCCCGCAGTTGAAACGGCAGTATCACGAATGTTGAGGCTGGACCGAAATTCTGAAAATATTGAAGTGGGCAATCCTTTCGTGAAGATGTCGGCGTACTGCGACGTCGTGGGGACGTGAAGGACTCGAATATCACCAATGGACACACGCTCACGAACAAAATGTAGATCAATCTCCACATGCTTCGTACGCTGGTGCTGAACCGGATTGGTGGAGAGGTAGACGGCACTGATATTGTCGTAGTATACCAGAGTAGCATGCCGCAAAGGACCGTGGAGCTCCACGAGCAATTGACGTAACCAGGTGGCCTCAGCGACCGCATTGGCCACAGCACGATACTCTACCTCTGCACTAGACCGCGAGACTGTGTGTTGCCGCTTCGATGACCAGGAGACAACGTTGTTACCAAGGAAGACGCCATAGCCCGAGGTGGACTTACGCGTGTCGGGACAACCAGCCCAATCAGCATCAGAGTAGGCAACCAACTCAGCAGAAGAAGTCCGGTGAAGATAGAGACCATGGTATGGTCAAGAGTGCCCTAAAGGTATCGCAGAATGCGCTTTACCAAGGATAGATGGGGCTCATGAGGATCATGCATGTAGAGACACACCTGTTGAACAACATAAGCAATGTCCGGGCGAGTGAATGTCAAGTACTGCAGAGCACCGATAAGGCTGCGATAATGCATTGGATTATCCACAAAGCATCATCACCAGAGAGCTTGGAATAAGTATCAACTGGCGTGTTGCAAGGTTTGCACTCAGACATCCCAGCACGCTCCAAGATATCCAAGATATAATGCCACTGAGAGAGGAAGAGTGAACCATCCCTTCGGCTGACAGAGATGCCCAAAAAATGATGTAGTGACCCAAGATCCTTCATTGATGGTTATGCTGTGAGTTGGAAAGTAAGTTTGCATACCACTGTAGCTTTATCTACCACTAAAACAGAGTATATGGCTATTTCTGAAGCATGCAAAGAAGCTACTTGGTTGAGAGGTTTATACACTGAGCTTTGTGGAGATACTTCTTGCATTACTATGTTTTGTGATAGTCGAAGTGGTATATGTCTTATAAAGGATCAAATGTTTCATGAAAGAACAAAGCACATTGATGTCATATATCATTATATTCAAGATGTCATTGCTCAAGTTAATGTTAAGGTATACAAGATATTACTCACGATAATCTTGCTGATATGATGACAAAGTCAGTTCCAATTACTAAGTTTGAGCTTTGTTCAAGCTTGGTTGGTGTTAAGGTTTAGTCTAAGAGATTTTCGACGCACAGTGGTTATTTATTTGTTGGAGAAGTTTTTCATATGCTACAAGGAGGGAATTCGTCTCAAAGTGAAGATTGTTGATATGTGATCTGAATTCTAAAGAGGTCAAGATCTGCAGACGTGTCGCGTCGACAGACTTGACCCATATGGAGGCCCACAACGTGCCCCCCCCCCCCCGCGGTACAGATTCTTCTACTTTTTTCGGATTTGTTTCCTTCTTCGACTCGAGTCAGTTTTATACCATATATACCCCTTGTAAGACACACGGGAAGAATCGTCGACTCATGAAAATCCCTACGTTTTGTAAACACTTTTTCTGATATTGTGAAGATCATTGTCGTGTGCTCATGGTTTTTTCTAAAAGATTTTCCACATAAAAATCAATATCTTTCTATTCTTAACCTACTTTGTTATGTAGCTGTCAATTTATAAGGGGTACGACGCTTTTGCTCCAAACCGGCACATTACATTTACAGTTAAATCACATCACGGCATTCACCGCGATAAGATTCTTCTTCAGCGAACATCTTCCTCTATTCTCTCAGCAGATCGGCCCGAGATCAGCGCCCATTTTCCTCTCTCTTCCGTATCTTCAGATTTCGTCAAGCTTCCTCCAGTCTGGGACACTCCAACACCTTGCCATTCAATAGTGCAGTGTTTAGTCATTTGTGACTTCTGATCTCTTCCAGAGCCACCATTCAGCTACATTTTCAAAATCACTGCCCATATTCTCCCCCGTGATTTCAGAAATACCCTCCCAAACATGTTTGGCCACCACACAATGAAAGAACATACGAAGACCAGACCCTTTTCCACAACACAACAAGCAAGAGCTATCAGCAACATCTCTCTCTCTCTCTCTCTCTAGATTATCTAGGCCTGATCTGACCTGACCCCCACCCGGTCGGTCCCTGAGAGGCCAAGCCTGAATTTGTCATGGACAACGAACACACTTGTGGTTCATGCCAGCAGAACAGTTGGCGTGCTAATGGGGTCCTACGACTTGAAGATGATGTATCTCCGAATCCCCTGAAAAAGGAATGCATGTCTCGCAGAAACCGACCTCCTCTGTCTGTCATACGACTAGATCAACCCGACACGTCCATCCTAATATGGGTCCCTTGAGATTCAGAATTCTCTAGCCGCATCCATACACAAGGCTGGCGCTGCAGCCGGAAGAAGCTCGTCAAATTGTCTTGATCCCTGTAGAAATTTTTAGCCATATTCCACTGACAATATACGGTGGCAGTATAAGCTCGTCAAATTGTCTTGATCCTCTAGAAATTTTTATGCATATTCTACTCACAATATACGGTGGCAGTATGAAATTAAATCTAACTATTAGCTTGTCAAAAGCATAATAGATATTTCTTTGTGTTTTTTTTTTGTGAATGTATTATAGATTTTTTTCAACTAAGTTTGAAAATATTACTATTGTGTTACGATTCCTACCTGGTCAATTCTACCTATCGGGATTTTACTACTAATACCGACAGATGAAGTATAACTTAATCGTAACCAATCTAAACTACTAAATAAAGAGAATGTATATCGAATTGAGCGTGAAGGAGCTCACAGGAAAAGCCTCCCGTCGTGGATTCGGATTGGGATCCCACGGTGCATGATATTAGGAAGTGGTCTCTCACTGTCTAATTGAAAATCAAAGAACGAGAGCAATAGCTACAGTATTTTTGCTACAATAGATATTTGATATGTTTATACAGTATTTACTACAGTAACCTCTGCTGAATATTATTCATGTACTCACAAAACACACGTGGAACTGCAGTACTGCGATAGGAATCCTCCCCTCGCCTACGGGAAGGCACGCTGTTAGTAGGCGAGCGCTCAGGCTTGGCCCGTCCATTGGATCGTTGGGTCCAGTCACTTGCCTTGTCCCAGTTATGCTTGGACGTATCCCCTCGCATCCACATCAGCGTAGCCCCCATCCATTTTTCCTTTTCCTTTTTCTTTTTTGAAATATTAAGGTGAAGCACAGTACACAGTCCCGAGAAATTACAGTGAGGTCCAAAACCCAAGGAAATTTACTAACAAGACCAATTGGACTGAATATTTCGCCGGAGATGTTGCAGGAGGCCGAAACTGACCGACTGCAACGGGGCCGCCGGTCGACCGCCCGCGGCAAACGTTGATCGGAGAACCAACGCCGTCGAGTGCCTCCATAGCCGAACCGGGGTCACTAAAAACTTAGGTGGTGACTCGGGTGTGAAAATAACTTTCTTGTACCAAACCGAGGACACCAAAACCCAACTTGCAAGCCCTGAGGCGGCAGGATGTGAACAGCAATGGAGATCGAGGGACCTGAAGCGCAAATCAGGGGAAGAAAATTACAAGGGTGGGAGTACACGGTGGCCGGAAAAGAGTCGGCCAGTATGTATTGAAGGGGACTCGACTCAGCAGAGATTGCGATACCGTTAAGTACGAATGACTCGTATCTAACCTATTAGGATTTAGAGATATATTCTACAAGAATTTATATCCCAAAGTTATTAGGATTGGGACTCCTACTTTCTATGGGAGGAGAAATAGAGGCACTATATAAAGTCATAATAGTGGTCACAGAGAACATAAGCCACCAATCAACTTATCCAAAGTAAGAAGTGTATAAGAGAATTAGAGGCTAAGTTATTATTTAACATCAGATTTTTGTATATAGTAAGTATCTGAAAGTCCTAAAAGATTTAAGAGGGTTGTGGAGAACGATAATCCATTGTACTTTTTTGAGGTTGTTTTTTTTAATGAATTTGCGGTTGGCTTCACCAAATCTTTATCTCGTCGTGATTATCTCGTCGCCGTTATTTGATTCTCTCTACTTCGTTCTTTAATACCGTGCACGCTCGTGCCCTTTCTCACAAAATCCGATTCGATCTGGGGTTGCAGCGAATAAGAAGATGTATCAGAGTATACCAGATACGGTAGAGCAGGAGGGAGCCGATCACAGGAAAATGGAGTCACCGGAGAACCCCTCCCACTCGACGCAAAGGAGGAGATAGGTAGGGCGAGGGGGACCGGCCGGAGGAAGAGGAAGAAGAACCCAGGCCCCTCCATTCGGAAATGGCTTCGGCTCTTGTCTGTCAGTAATCTTTTGTGCTGTAATAACTCAGTTCTAGCCAGTGGAGTGGCTCCTGACGCTACGCAACTAGGATGTGTGATTCCAAAGACAAACGTCCAGCCCGAAATTAATAGGCCCGAATATCTGATGCGATGCGACATGGCGGAGAGAGATTCAGAACATCACGAGAGAATTCCTGTGCAGCCGCCGCTGTCGCTGGCCGATTCGAATCGAAGCAGCAAGGTCAAGCTTACCGCGCGGCAAACCAACCATCCATCCATCCATCCCCTTTCTCGAGCCGTGAATCACTACCAGGCTAGCCATTAGGTCAAAACCACACTGATGCAAGGAAAAACAATGGCGATCTTAAGGGTCTAATCGAATCAAGTTGTAATCGGAATCGCCGTGGAATGTTCCGTGTATCATGGGGTGGACATCGGGAGCCAAGTTGGAGCTTTTTTTCTTCTTTCTTCTTCAAAATTGGTATGGTTTAATTTAATATTATTTAATTTATAGTTTGCAAGTAGTTTTAGAATCAAGTTGAATCGAGTTAGAGCGAAATACAATTTTACTAGAAATAAACTCATTTTAAATTTTAGTTAATCAATAAATGTAATTGAAGTAATTTTGAACTGAATCAAACAAAAGGCTTACTAACGATTTTCTTTTTCAGCTCTAATTATGACGCGCCGAATACCAGTAGAGAAGCAAAATCCCACCCGGAGAACAGGGCCTGCAAAATAAATAAATAAATAAAAGCTACTAAACCTGGCTGGAAGAGGACACGGGTTTCCGGGCCGGCCCATCACGATCCGTCAGCCTCCCTCCTGTCCTCTTCAAATTAAAAACCCACCACCAGCAGCACCCCTCACCTCCACGGCTCGACTCCTCCCGTGCCTCCGATTCCGGAGCCCGCGATTCCATCTCCCAAGTCCCAACCCGGCTTCCCTCCCCTCGCAGTGAGTTGAGTCGCCGCAATGCCTCCCGACGCCGACCTGGCGGCGGACGAGCTCCAGAGCCTCAGCTTCGGCTCCTCGGAGCGCTCCCGCTCCGCCTCCACCGTCTCCACCGCCACAGCCTCCTGCTCCACCTCCTCCTCCGGGCCCCTCCCCCCTCGCGCCACCGCCACCGTCCCGCGCCTCGGCGCCGTCTCGCTCTCCGACATCCGCTTCTTGCGCCGCCTCGGCGCGGGGGACATCGGCAGCGTCTACCTGGCCGAGGTAAAGGGGAAGGGGAACAGCTCCGCGGGCGCGCTGGTGGCGGCCAAGGTGATGGACAGGAAGGAGCTCGGGGGGAGGAACAAGGAGGGACGAGCGCGAACCGAGCGCGAGATCCTCGAGGCCGTCGACCACCCCTTCCTCCCCCGACTCTACGGCGTCGCCGAGGGCGACAGGTGGTCCTGCCTCCTCACCGAGTTCTGCCCCGGCGGCGACCTCCACGTCCTCCGCCAGCGGCAGCCGCACCGCCGCTTCTCAGAGGCCGCCGTCAGGTACGTGACAAGGATTCCTCGTTTACTGCCTCGTATAGATATGCATTCATCGTGTATACCTCGAAATTAAGCGTTTTTTTAATGTTGAATCACTTTTTTTTTAGAACCACCCTTCTTCTTTTTGCAAAATGTTGAACCAATTCGTCTGAATTTGCCCTCCTCCTTGATTTGTCTGAATTCGTTCCATAACTATAGAACTCATATTCGATAGATAGCGAACACCTTCTGCTACGCCCTACAGTTACAAACATGTAATTTCACGACACTTGCAAGTTTTGGTTCGATTTTGGGCGTGAACCGTGAAGTATCTAGTAAGCTAGCGATCATAGGCTTTTTGCTGAAGAATGTGGCTGCTTTCCTGCGTTCTAGTTGGCCTTGTTTATTGGCTTTGGAGTTCTTTATTGGGCGCTCTTTTTTTTTTCTTTCTTTCTTCTGTTTACTTTATGTATAATATATATTTTAAGGATCTAGTGGATGCAGCAGCTCAATTGTTCTGTGCATGGTTTGGCCCCATGTGTCTTCTGTTAGGCATGCATCTGTCCATTTATATCCTACATGTTTAGTCGGAAGGAACGCCTTTCATCCTGAAAACATACATACTGCATAATATCAGACTGCTGCTTTTTTGGATGCATCCTTAACCAAAATGACACCAGAGAGCTTCCAGAACAATATACGATTGTGACATGTGAGGATGAGAGCATTTCTCTGTTTCGTCTGGAAAACGCACTCATGTGGTAGGAGTAGGAAGCATCACGTGTTGGTTTTGAGCCATACTGATTACTGAAGCCACGCAGCTGCACGCAGTCAGTCACACAGTCGCACGCCCACAGCACCCTCCAATCACTGGTCAGGTGGTGCGTGCATGTGGACACCTACATCCCCCTGAAGCCAAGCCTGCCCATATGGAAGCAAAGCTTTCTTGTCATATGCGTTTGCAGGTTTGCTAGCTACTTTCAAGCAATTAGGATTCCTACTGCATCGCACAGCTAGGCTCTTTTTCTTGCCTTATCTGTAATCTCTAGGTGAATATTATCTTCCCCACTATACGCGGATAGTGATGCTATTTCCTTCCGGAATAAACTTAAAAGAGCGTTAATCTCGGCCGTAATTTCCCTGTGGAATGTCAAGATGTAGGCCATACCCGAGATTAAAAGGTAGAATGCGTCCATTTTACTAAACTGTACAGATAGGAAGCAGTGGTAGCATTATTGGCTCATGTGGCTGGAACCAAATCCTCTACGTTACTGCAGAGGGAACTGTGCCCACTGTAAAACGAGGCTGCCACCTTGAACAATGCATGGTACTGTAGCATATATACTGTAGCACTAAGACTGAATCGTTAGATTCCGATCTGATTGCTGTAGAATGATCCTAAATGCTGCATTTAGTCCTCTAATGTAGAGGATCTCATTCCCACGTGGCTATATTCATTCGGTAAGGATACAACACTACATCAGTAGTTAGTCCGGACATAGCATTCACTTGTAGAGTTGTAGTCAACACAACCTACAAGCTGCCAGTGTATCACCGTTGTATATTGCCGGCCGAACTGGCAAGCTTTTCCATTTTTAAATGTAGAAATAAGGTTTTGATCAGCTAACAAGAACACTAGCAATGATAGATATATAGACTAGTAACGAATATCGAAGATATTGGCAGTACAATGCCTGCCAATTAGGTAGTGTCTTTGCTTAAACTTTGTGGAAACTGGGGAAAAAGGCGAGCCATGAATTCACGGATCGGCGACAAAATATGAGAGCTATATAAGCCTTTGGCGCCACTCTATGCATCTCATTCGAGAAGTCCAGGTCGTACAACTCCAAATACAGCGTTGTGTGATGTGATTCCAGCCCAAAAGAATCAATCCTCATATGAAGGCGTACTAGTACTACTCCTATTGCTTGCAATGCAATGGCGTTGTGAATTTTGATGGTACACGCATGCATACCTGCCTACGACCAACTGCATCGCCATCAACGCATGGTAAAGCCGGCCGTGCTAATACCGGTGTGGCTGGCACGAGCCAAGCCCTTGGACTACGGCGCTAGAACCGCTTGGAGAACACGACTTCATCAGGCCGTTTGGTTGACAGGCAAAAGATGAGCCTAAGTCAAAATTTTGGCATAACTAAAACCCAGTCAAAGCCAAATATTGGTAAAAAGAATATTGTTTCAAGTCAATTTTTGGTGTTATCAAAATTTGAGCGAGCGATTTTCTCTTCCTCGGATTGCCCGCGTGTGCATTGGATTTCTTTGATGTTACTAAAGTTTGGTAGCAAACCAAATAATAACCTATTTTCATTGGTGTTATCGATATTTGGTTTGGTTTGCAATGGTAGTAAACCAAACAACCCCTGTATTACTCTCATGGATACACGTGCCATTCGTCAAGGAAACTTTTATTAACCCCCATGTGATGGGTAAGAATTACATCTCTGAAACACATACACACCTCGGACTATGGGTATTATGAATAGATTCAGTCGAGATCAACATAGGGTTCTTGTTGTAAGAACTAATCTGATTAAACCTAAGGAAGTATCAATTGAGTGCACACATGAGGTGCATTCCTTTCTTACATTAAACTAGACTAGACTCCCAACGTGCAACTCCCAACATCAATGATGCACTAATTCGAGTTGCCTTTTTCCTCTGCTCCTTGTGGCTTTTGCTTGGCACTGGGGCGCACAGTGGCATCCACCATGCCAGCATCAGTACAGATTCAGATACAGGTGACTCTGCCATTGTCACATATATGTGGGTTCTTTTGGTTACATGTCAGTAAAGTCAAGGGATGCACTTCTATACCTTTGTACCAGTATGCAATAACCTGCTTTTGTACAATCGCAAATAGCGCTTGCAAAGTTCTAACTTGTAACCACTGGCTATGTGATGAATGCTGATCCGACACCCAATTTTGATGTGACATCTGCAATGAAATGCGTCTCTTTTGCGTGCAGCTTGCATGGCCAGCTTATTTGTTCTACAGATTTGATTATATGATAGCAGCTGCTAAATCAATGATGATTTTTTGGAGCTTCGAGATGATGGCGACACACTGACATCGGTACTCACTGCGGCAGGTTCTACGCGGCGGAGGTGGTGGCGGCACTGGAGTACATCCACATGATGGACATCGTGTACCGGGACCTCAAGCCGGAGAACGTCCTCGTCCGCGCCGACGGCCACATCATGCTCACCGACTTTGACCTCTCCCTCAAGTGCGACCCCACGGCCCCGACGCCGGCGCACGTTATCTCCGACCCCATCTCCCTCACCGCACACTCCTCGACGTCCACGTCGTGCATCATCCCGTCCTGCATTGTCCCCGCGATGTCGTGCTTCCAGCTCTTCCCCGGCCGTGGCCGCCGGCGCCGGCGCCGCAAGAAGCCATCAAATGGTGCCAACAGCAGCTTCCCCTCCGGCGGCCTCGACCTGGAGCTCGTGGCCGAGCCGGTGGAGCTCCGGTCAATGTCGTTCGTCGGCACGCACGAGTACCTCGCCCCGGAGATCGTCTCCGGCGAGGGCCACGGCAGCTCCGTGGACTGGTGGACGCTCGGCGTCTTCATCTTCGAGCTGCTCTACGGCGTGACGCCGTTCAAGGGCTACGACAACGAGATGACCCTGGCCAACATCGTCGCGCGCGCCCTCGAGTTCCCCAAGGAGCCGTCCGTATCGTCTGCCGCCAAGGACCTGGTCACCGCGCTCCTCGCCAAGGACCCGACGCGGAGGCTCGGGGCCACGGTCGGCGCGGCGGCCATCAAGCGGCACCCGTTCTTCAACGGCGTGAACTGGGCGCTGCTACGGTGCGCCACGCCGCCGTACGTGCCCCCGCCGTTCAGCATCGCGACCGTCAATGCCGGCGCGGGCAACAACACCAACGATGACATGTCGGACGACAGTTGTCCCGGCACGCCCGTGGAGTACTACTAGACAAGCCGAGGAAGCTCCCATGTAGGTGCAAAAAGAAGCTGCCATTGCCATTGCCGGGGACCCAAGCGCACGTGGTGGGGATGGACCGCGCCGCACGAGCCAACCAGCCGTCGGGCCAGGGGAGCAGGGCGCCCAGACGCTGCGTTATCGCGTCAAGTAGTTGCCGGCCGCGTGTCTCCGACGAGACAGATAGCTCGCAACAACGGACACACCGTCCCAATAAATTATTGCTGTTCTTTTCCGCTTTGACTGCATGCCAGGTTGGCCCCTGTGTCAGCACAATCGTAAGGCATCAGGTGTAGTGTAGGGCTAGTAATATATCGTAGAGAGCTGTATTATGTACATTATTTGCTAGTAACATCTAAGCACATCTCTTGTCTCTCCAATCTTTTCCTTGGAAATATGTGAATAATGATACGGAGTGCCGGGAAATAGATCTTCTGCGTTGAAATAAACCAATAGGGAGGATCTGCAATGCATTGGCATTATACGCGATTTACACCGTCCGATCGGAAAATCGAATGTTCATATTTAGTGCTACAGTTCTTATCAAAGGTTCATATTTAGTTCTACAGTTCTTTTTGCTACGACGCTGGTTCTACTACGGGTACATATTAAACTGTTGGTAGTCGAGCACTGTTTATCTTCTCATATAACGACGCTTTACAGTAAATCCCGATCCGGAGTGCTAGAAACGGGGGGGTCTTCTGCAGTGGAGAAGGAAATTCCAAACGCAGTGGAAAGTGGAGCTTTGGATCAAAAATCGGAGGACATGGACGGTCGAGCATGGTATCAGTACCGTTCTAGCGCTGTAGCTTGACTGTATCGGTGCTACTGTGGCAATCAATCTAAAGCGTTGCAATGCAGAATCAGAATCACGCTATCACTACACGCCAGTGCGAGTGGGATCATATCATTTCTGGACGCGGACTTCCGGTGTATGATCGCTGCGGTCGCTTTGCTGCAATTCTTCAGGCTATGATGGGAAAAGAGGCAGGAGAGCATATGCTGCAAACAAAAGCAAAGATGCTGCTGTATACTGCGAAAGGCAACGGCAGTTGTGACGAGGTAAAGGGTGCAGAGACTGCAGTTACAATGATCATGCTTACGCGCCATCAAATGTAAGTCAACCAGCAATGGAAAAGAAAAGGAAAAAAGGGCAAACCATACGCTTCACGGAAAGGAGCACGGTCGTCCGTATGCGTCCCGAAAAATTCGTATCGGTTCAAATCCGAGGTAATAATATGGATTAGGATACGGAAAAAGTAATATTCCTCTGTATCCGATCCGTTTTCACTTTATATAATACGACCGTACAGAAATACAGAGACGAAGGGAAACCGAAATTAGGTTTTTACATTTCTGGGATCTGCAGGTATGCATGCGTTTGAAGGTAGGTATGTACGGCAAAAGTAGAGCAGGCCCGACAGCAACAAATGATCACATAAGGAATTCTCTGGGAGCAAAGGCTGCAGTTAGTTAAGGTCGAATCTAAGACACTGCTGGCTGCTGCACGATGCAAACTCCACAATCATGGAAGCAACATGAAGACACGTCCCATCCCAGATATATAACGCTAATCAACTATAAGCAGCAACAACACAGATTTTTCTTAATTCAAGGACTCCATGAAAGACACTTAACCGAGATTAATACGTGAAGATAGTATATGTGAAACTAAGTCTTATGTCAAATGCTCCAATGAAAAACATAGCAGAAACTGCATTCACGGATTCACCTCATTGGAGGGTACAGCAACGGAATGACACTTAAAAATCTTGATCCAAACTAACATAAGCTCTCCTAAAATTCCTCTGCAGTTCCATATTTAACTCCAATGCATAGTCTGTTAGATCTGCACTCAGCCAACTCAATCAAATAGACTGAAGCCCATATCCTGCACAAAGTCAAAGAAAACAACAAAGGGGAGATGGTTAGTTCGCCATCTTTTTAATCAGATGATTTAACAATGCTAAGTAAAGATCAAGATTTCTTCCAAGACTCTAATCGTGAGCATTACAACAGATTGATAGAATAAGAATGACTTGTAACCTACCCCACAAAGACCACGATCTGAGGACTTATTCATCATTCTCCCCTAAGTCTTGTCGTCGTCTTGTGGGAGAGTTGAACTCATCCGATCCTAGAGCGAGCTCGAGGAATTTGACCCTCCCAAGAGGCTTGGTGGCGGTGCGCAGGGCGATCCGTGGTGTTGATGTAGCTCGCCTTGATCTTGCTTTCATCCAAGCGACCTCGGATGAAGTGGTACTTCGCCGGATGTGCTTGCTCCATTCGTGGAAAGCGGGGTTCTTTGCGAGCAGGCGGACTTCTTTGTCCACCACAGCGCCACCGTTTGATGTCTCTGCCGAGGAGTTCATCAAGCGATCGGCGAGCGAGTGCTCGAGTCGAGCGGTGGAAGCCGCTATGTACTCGGCCTCACACCGGTGACGGGGCCACCACTGGCCGCTTGCTTGGTATTGCCACCTAACGAGGCACTTGCCGAGGAAGAAGAGAATCCGCTTGTGCTCTTCTTGGTGTCGATGTCGCTGCGTGGTCGCTTGTCGGTTGTGCCGATGAAGTGCGCCGTCTTGGACACCTCGGGTAGTGCAAGCCGTGGTCGGAGGTGCCGTAGCGTAGCGGAGGATCCTCTTTACGACTTCTTGCGATGCTCGTCGTCGGTCATTGCATGAGCCGATGGCGTGGCCGACGGCGGCGCCCGGATCACGGGCGCGTGTGGGCGAGGTAGCGAAGGCGCCCACAATGCGCGTCTTGCGTCGCGTCCGCCTCCTCCGCCGTGCTCTCACGACTCGGCTTGACCTCTCCTCCATAGGAGTGTGGGTGGGTTGCGATCGGTGAGCCCGCCGGCTTCGGCGATGCGCTTGGCGTGGCGGTCGGGCGAAGGAGATGCGGGCGTCTGGTGGACCTCGATCCCGAGTGAAGGAGAGAGCCCCAAGTCGCTCATCCGAAGGCGGTCTTCATCTCGCCTTGAATGCCTCGACCTCGGCCTCCTTGGGCGGTGATCAGCAGTCGTCGGCGTGGCGCCCACCATCGAGCGTTGTCGTCTTTGCCCGCCCGATGAGACCGCGACCTGCGTGTGCGCTCTGCTGGAACCCCATTTGCTTGAGGTGGAGTCCAGCTTAGCGTTCGGGCTTGTGGTGCTGCCGCAAGCCATAGAGGGCCTTGCGCGGCGAAGAACCTTGCCCTCCTTAGGGGGATGGCGAATCCGGCGGTGACGGACGTAGGCCTCCTCCTTCAAGTCGCCGTTGAGGAAGGCGGACTTGGCGTCCATGTGATGGACGCCAATCCTCTGGTACGCAAGTGCAAGGAGAAGGCGAGCGGACTCCATGCGCGCGGCGGTGCGGCGTCATCGAAGTCGACCCTCTCTGCTGCATGAAGCCTCGTGCCACCAAGCGAGCCTTGTGCTTGCGATGGCGCCGGCTTCATCCGCCGGCGAACACCCACTTAAGGGTGATCGCTCGGTGACAGCGGGAAGATCCGCCCGGCTCCCACGTCCGGTTCCGCTCGGCGGCGTCCATCTCTGCTTCATCACGACACGCCACGCCGCGCGTCCTCTCGCCTCGGCGAAGGAGCGAGGCTCGCCGTCGTTACACACCAAGTGCGGCTCGCCTCGAAGTCGTCTTTGCGCCCGATCGAGATGGGCCGCTCGCGAGATGTTGTCCATGGTGCGATAAGCGCGAGGCTCGTCGTCGTGGTAGGCGTCGGCGGTCCTCGTCGTGAGACAGCGAGTGCGAACTCCACCATGCGCTACTCGTCGTGGGCCAAAGCTATTGGGGCGATCCGGTGGTGTGGCCTCGGTGCGGGAGAGTGGCGGCCGGTGCGGGAGCGTGGAGTGGCCGGTGGTGAAGAGTGGGGCGTGGCCGTGCGAAGGTGGTGGAGCACTCGCCGGGCCGGTGGCGAGCAAGGTGTCGGGGTGGGCGAGCTCGGTGAAGGCGAGCTACTAGCTCCCGGTTCTCTCGAAGTGGGCGTGGTCGACAACAAAGTCCACGAGTCGAAGTCGAACCGTCGTCCACCGCCTTGTCCCGCGTCGGCCTCGCCCTTCCGTCGAACACAACGGCGTCCGCGCGAGATGCGGGCGCCTGCGTGTGACGAGTCGAGGATGCGGTAGGCCTTCGAGCCCTCCGCGTGGCCGATGACCACTCCGGTGCTCTGTCGTCGAGCTTACCGATGTGACCAAGCTCCTTGGCGAGCGAGGGAGCGAAGACCCGCAAGTGGGAGACCGCCGGCTTGCGTCCATGCCAAGCCTCGTGCGGCGTCCTGCGTCGGCGCCTTGGTAAGCGGCGGTTGAGGATGTAGGCGGCCGTCACCGCCTCTCCCGAAGGCGGCCGGCATCCCCTCTCTGAGGAGGGCGAGCCATCCCGCAACCGTCTGGTTGCGTCGCTCGGCGACACCGTTCTGCTGCGGGTATGCGGTAGCGGAGTAGTGGCGCTGAATGCCCTCATCGGTGTGATCTGACGCGGTCGGTACCGCCGTGGTCGCCGCCGTTATGCGTGCGCGACCGCAGCGCGCCTGCGGCCGCGCTCGCCTCGCGGTAACTGCGTGCGCTGATGGCATCCGCACCTCTCCTTCTCTGCCGGGACCATCACCCACATGTAGCGGGAGAGATCGTCGGCGAGCGGCAGGAAGTAGCGTCGTCCTCCCGGTGTGGCGGTGTCACCGAGCCACACAAGTCCCCGTGCACAAGCTCGAGCCTCTCCTTGGCTCGAAACTTCGCCCATTGGGAAAGGAGTCGCCTGCTTCGTCAACACGCGAGACGTCGCAGAAGCGCTACATGGTCAAGGCACGGCGGGCCTCGCACCATTTCGTGGCACCGAGCCGCCTGGGTCTCGAGTGAAGGTGCCCAAAGCGCTGCGTGCCGCGCCACGCCTCGTTGTCCCGACGAGCGGCGAGACAGAGGGTTGTGCCGCGCAGACGTGAAGAATGTAGAGTCGATTCGCGCCTCGGTTACCTTGGCAAGAAGGCGGCGGCGAAGATCCCAAATCCGCGGCACCACGTGCTCGATCTCGACACGCGAGCCGTTCTCATCCGGTATCCCAAGGCGATGATGGAGTTGTGCGGTCGGGGATGTAGTAGGCGCCGGTGAGCAACTTTGTGCTCGCGATCCGCGGTGGTGAAGATGACGAGCCGGCGCCCTTGATTTCCACGCGGGCGTTCCCAAACAGCGGAGCCTCGGGCGCTAGAGTCAAACTTCGGCGAAGAACTCCGTCGGCCGGTCATGTGATGGGTGGCACCGGTGTCGAGCACCGCCCGTCGATCTTGTCGTTCTGCGGGCCGTGGCGAGGAGGGCATGTGCTTTGACTCGTCAAGGTGGAGGAGAGCCCTTCTGCGGCCGGTGCGGCACGGAGGTGGTTCGATGCTCGCATGAGCAATGAACAGAGCCATTGCTCCTCCTCCTCTGCCTACGCAGCGTGGGCTGACCGCGTCGTGGTATCGACAATCCACGGCCCAATGACCAAGCTTGCGCGATTGTGGCAAGAGTCGTCTCGTCTTGGCTTTTGCTTGCCAGGTGGCGCCGCCTGGCGCCTCCACGGTCATTACCCTCGGCGCGTCCTCGCGCCCATGCATGGCGTCTTTGCGCTGACTTGCGCGCTGCCCATGCTGCGGCGCGCTGTCGTGGAAGAAGGCTCCCCTTCTTCCTGTCACCTTGGCCGGCGACCCATTGTTCCCGAGTGAGGAGGAGTTTCCGCCAATGGAGCGGGTCCCGAGAGGCACCTTGTGGCTCATCATTGTCCAACAACCTTGAGGCGACCGCGCCTCCTCGATCGTCATCGTGGAGAGGTCCAGCGAGACTCGATCGGCGGGCCGTGCGCTTGTACTTCTCGAACGCAGGCGGAAGAGCTTTTCCACGCTCTCTCCTCGCCGTAGGTGTCGTCGCCGAGCGCACTGGCTTCGCGCAGCGAGTGTTGAGACGGAGAACAAAGTCATCCACGTCCTCACGGCTTGAAGGCCAAGTGCTCCCACTCCGTCGGTGCTCGCAATGTAGACTTGCGGCGCGATCGGCTGCCGATCGCGTCTTTATGCGATGGCGTCCCAAGCCTCTTTAGCGATCCGCTTGTTGGTAGCGAAGCGCATCTCGGCGGGGCTGCGATGATGAGAGCATCCAACGCCGTCGATCCCGGTCGTGGTCGGCGTCGCCGTCGCCGGATGCATCCGCATATGCCGCACTGAGTTTTACCTCATCACGCGACCCGCTCGACATAGTTGGTCTTGGTGAGGTTGGCCACCCGCCGCCGGGCGGCGTCCTGACGAGCACGGTACCGTGGTGACCACGATGCCGTCTGGGGAGAGAAGCCGCGTCGCTGTGAAGGCCGCGCTCTCCGTCGACCCGTCTGCCGCCGTCGTCGCGCCGCCTCCTCGAGGCGCCACCGGCGCGTCCGCTGTCTGGTGTCGCCGCGCGCTCGTGGCGTGCACGCCCGCCATTCGCGCCGCTTCCTCTCATTTGCCTCCTCTCCAGTGCTCAAGATCCGCGTCGTATCATCGGCGAGAGATGGAGCTCTTTCTTCTTTGCCAGCGCAAAACCTTGACCTCATTGCGGCCGCCGCTGGCCTTGCATCTGCCGCCGCCGCCCGCTTCGCCTCCGCTCTGTTGCGCCCGACTCACCGTACCAAATGACCTTGACGCCCTTCCGCCGCGCCGCCGCGTCTCTGCGCCGCTTCTTCGCTTCATGCTGCTCTGCCGCTGCGAGCTCGGCCGTCTTGCGGCGCCGTGTGCTCGAGGCGACCGAAGGCCGAGATTGCCCTGCGGACATGGCGCTACTCTTCGAAATTTGTCGCGTGGAGAGAGGGTCGCCGGCGACGAGCCGCCGTCTCGGAGAGGAGTGGCGGGGGACAAACGGAGGCTGCTTCTTTGCTGCCATTTGAAATTCAGCTGCGAGGCGAAAACGGAGATGAGCGAGAGATGCTCGAGGCTCTGAGGATAGTATAGCTCGATACCACTTGTTACTCATTGGAGTCTTCTTTGTTGGTGATAGCAAGATCCTTACTCTCATAGAGAGGATGACACTTGGAGATGGGGCAATTTTTGTTACTATTTCTCACGCATGCCATACCCTGAGGGGTTGGGGATACATATTATAGGTCGCCAACCACCAAGCATATGCTAATATGCTAGTCTAAGATCTTTGTCCTATGACAGTCAAGATCTTGTCCTAAGATGTTTGTCCTATGACAGTCAAGATGCTGTCCTATGACAGTCAAGATGCTGTTCTAAGATGCTTGTCCTATGACAGTCAAGATGCTTGTCCTAAGATGCTGTCCTATGACAGTCAAGATGCTGTCCTTAAAGCTGCTGCTCAAGATCCATGTGCCCACCCCACAAAGACCACAGTACAGGGACTTATTCATCAACCTAAACAGCTGAAATATAAACATATTTGTGGGACAAGGAAATAATCGGTAAAAAATAGAGATCTATCGAGAAATTCTTCTACTTCCCTGTTGACATAAAGAACTATTGTGAGGCAAGGAATCATCAGTTAAAATAGAAATCTATGGATAAATACTTCAACTGCCCTGTTAACCTAAACAACTATTGTGAGCAAGGTATCGTAAAACAGGACATTCATCTGAATTCTTACATCATCTGACTCTTCCTTCTCCACCTTCTCGTCTTTCTTTGCCTCAGCAACAGCAGGAGCTGCAGCAGCACCGCCACCAGCAACAGGCACAGCCGCTGCAACACTACCACCACCACCGCAAGGCACTGAAGCAAACTTTTCCCTTCCAGCAGCAATCAGTTCAGTGATGTCTCTGCCATTAACTTCGGCAAGAAGAGATTCTATTCTCTCCTCCTCAGTCTCAGCTCCAACTGTTCAGAACAAATAGAACTTTAACAAATGGCATGATAATAAAAATTCGAGTAGTATCGCATCATATAGTGTATACTGTTAAATGGCTAACCACAATAAGCGTTCACATATATAAATCATATTATGAGCCCCGCAGTTGGTGAACATACATTTAAGGTATGCATAGCAAAAATCAAGCAACTAAAGTCTAAAATTGTGCAACTATGGATTAATAATCACATTTTTGTAACAATATGCACACCAGTACTCATATAAACATTGTATAACCGCATTTGAATCGCTAGCATTATGGCAAATCCAAATGTTATCCTAGGATTACCAAAATTAGACAGGATCATGTGACACTTTCTGACACCAAATGAGGCAGGTTTGGTCAACAATATTTGGCACTCGCTAAACCACCCACCACCCACACCAACGAACATCAGTTTGTACAACCAAACAAAGTCAGATACTGGTTGAAAGAGAGTAAAATGCTTAAACACCACTAAATAATTTCTGACTGAAAGAAGCATAAATTGACCCAGAAGTCCCAGACACACATGCATCCGTTACAAGCCATGTGCCTAATTAATGAACATTAGCATAAAATGCTAACACCGCATGGAAGTGTGGAAGATTCAATAGTTGATGAAGACATGAAATTCTACAAGCTTCTAATCATGCTACTAGGTATAAGTAACTACATTGTGCACAAATGAGCAGACGCCTCGTATATATAGCACTGCTACCACAAAGAGGAATAAATACCTGACTCAAGGATTCCTGTCAGATCATCAGCTGAAGGGCTAGTGTTCCCAGCAAGTGTGGCAAGCAGGTAAGCCGCAATGTTCTTCATCCTGGAATCTGAAGACAAACAGCAACGTTTTATGTCCAATGTCCTTCATATGACTGCTAAAAGTATGCTTCATTGCAACACAAATCAAAGTACAAACAAAACTGCGCCAATCATTTCAGTGAATTGATGTTCATAAAATGCATTCCAGGCCATCAATCTGCTAGAAAAGCTTCTATCCATGAATCTTTCCGAACTTATTACAAATACGCGGTTACATGCGTAAAATGGATATAAAAGTTTTTTTCTGCGAGGTTCATAATATAATGTTGCATTGGATAGTTCACACTAGAGGTGGCCAAATGGGCGGCACGGCCCGGCTCGTTTAAGCACGGCCCACTTTGGCCTGCAAACCAAACGGACCATGCCATGCTGGCTCGCGTGCCGACGAGGCAGCCTAGGCATGGCCCGACAGACTTTCGTGCCGTGCTGGTCCGAGCCCGTTTAGCCCAACAGGCCAATTCCGTCCCACTTAGCTCTTTAGGTCCGAAAATTAAAAAAATCCAAAAAAATAGAAAAATATGTAGAATTCAGAAATACATATGAATGCCTTTTTCTTCCCTTTTCTTTTCTCTTGTTTCTCATTTCTTTCCCTTTTTCCTCCTTTCCTTCTTTTTCTATTCTCCTTTACTTTTCCCCTTTTTCCTTCTTTCTCCCGCGCAACCGCACGACTGCCTTCTTCTCCTTCTTTCTTTCTTCTTCTCTCTTTCTCTTCCTCCCTTCTCCGACCGAGCGGCCCAAATCTAGCTAAAGGCCGTTGGATCTGGCCGCCTCCATCGTCGCGCGCTCGGCCTCATCGCCTCCATCGCCGTCGTGCTGCACTCGGTGACGCCGCCCGTCGCTGCGCTGCTGCCGCCACCGCCACCGCCACCGCCGTTGCTGTCACCCTCTGCCTCGGCGTCCACGCATGCTGCCGCGCGCCGGCCTCCTCCTAGCCCCTCTTCTCCCTCCACTCATGCTGCCACGCGCCAGCCTCCTCTCGGCCCCTCTTCTCCCTCCACTCATCTCCCCCCGGCCCTTCTTCTCCATCCTCGCGCCGGCCTCCTCCTCGGCGCCAACCCCGCCCTGGCCGCGCACCCACCCTACCCTCTCTTCCTCGCCCTCTCCGCAGCTGGGCCGACGTGTTATGCTGGGCTCGTGTCGTGTCACGGCCCAGCACTGTGCATGTCGTGCCGGGGTGGCAACCCAGGCACAACCCGGGCTGTCGTGCTGTTCTGCCGGACTATGAACAGTGCCATACTATGCCTGGCCGGACCAACAGTGTCGTGCCTTGGGCCAGCACAGCCATCTGAGCACCTCTAGTTCACACAAATACATAGCTTATATGCTGCTGTTCCAGCAACAATAGAAAATATATACACTAATACACATGAATCGTAGGCCCAAGTATGTACAAAGCAGGTAAGGTGGCCTACTAATCTAACATCCTTTTTACACAGATAGCAGACAAGCACAATTCACATAAAAGCTAGAATCAATTCTACATGTTTCATGACACATACAAATAACGAATGAAAAACGCAATGTTGTTCCACAGAAGGATCGAGAACATTTGAAAACAGAAACTGCAAATTTCAATGCTTACTCGGTGAAAGTGCACGCACAAATGCTACCAGATCAACTCGCCCTGGTGTCCCAGGAAGCAAGAACAGCGGCGACGAGAAGTGTTGGCGGCCGAGTGTTCAACCCTAGAAAAGTTTAACGAGTGCCCTCTGCCCTTTGGACCTCTCCTACAATTCATCTCGGCTGTCCATTCACAGATCCGCGAAACGTGCGTATCTAATCTAACGGACCGAAATGGTTGGGGAGCAAATATTTCTGGGCCATTAACCTCTCGATCTCGTAGCCATATTGGGCCTTGTGCTGAACAAGCCCAATGCTTTTCACGGGACAATATTGGGCTTAGCTAAGCCCATTACGATCTATTTCCATGTCCTCTCGGCGCTCGCCGTTGGACGCCACACCCACGCCCCCCGGATTCCTCCGACCACTTGTTCCTCTTCGCCGCGGGGCCCTAAATTTCTTCTCTTCCTCGTCCGGTGTTACTTCCCCTCTGATTTTAGTAAAATTGTCACAGGCGTGCGTCTGTATGTGTTATTACAGCGGTAAATTTTTGCTCTTTCTGTTCGTTCTGGCTTAGTATTTCTGAGAGGAATGTGAGGGTTCTGTGCTGGACCTTGATTTGTGCGGAGAATTAGATCAGGTTTGTACTTAGTCAAACGGGATGTTTTGGAATATTTTGGTTTGGAGCAGCCCACTTTAACTTCGATTTTACTGCGTTTTTCGCAACATCCCAATGACGCTGTAGAAAGTAGAATCTACCGTTGATCGCTTGATGTGACGGCTCAATTGTACTGATGAGTTTGCTGCTGTTTATTCACATTTTTATGCAATATAATTAATCTCCATGCTGATGAATATGACCAGTAGTGATTTGGTTGTGGTTAAGCCTGAAACACTTTTTTTTTTTTTTGGCAACAGATCCTATCATTATCATTATCATTATCTTGCATCATGCAGTAGAAGAAGCACCATGCCTACGATAAAAACGAGTGGTGTAAAATACCCTGATGGGTGGGAGCTTGTAGAGCCCACCTTGTTGGAGCTTCAGGCTAAGATGAGGGAAGGTCGGTCAGGGGCGGATCCAACTGGGTTCAAAGATGTTCAGCTGAACATCTAAATTTTTGAGGCAAAAATTCAATATATATAAGATATAATACATGTATATACTAGAAATTAGGTTAAATCAACATGTAATATCCTCAAAAGCCTATTCTGTCGGCACCTCACTCGCAGCCCACTCGGCACTCGCATAGCCCACTAAAGCCAAGGCATTCCATATTCGGTCACTGTTCCAGCCTTCCCCAACAATGACTCGGCCCAATATCTTAAGGCTCATTTATTGGCAAACCCTATTGCACACAACCTTGCGGGCTTGCGGCGAGTGGGTGAGCGCGGCGGCTAGCAGCCGCGGGCTGCAGCAGTCTGGGAGAAGGGGAGGTCGAGAAAAAGGGAGGAGCGATGTGGTGCCGCGGTGGCCTGCTCGCCTGTTCCGAGCGCAGCGGCCAGTGGGGTGGGCCGGCCGGCGGGGCGAGGCTCATCGTGCGTTGCTCCGAGGACCGAGGCTCCAACTCCGAGCGGGTGGTGTGATGGAGGTGGTTTGGCGATGGACCGGAGCTTGTGGCTAGGGTGAGTCGTGAGCGAAGCTGGTTGGCGAGGGCGGCAGGGCAAAGCGCGTGGGCATGGCCATCTGGGCAACCGAGTAACCAAGCCAACGAGCCCCAACCCCCGAGCACAGGTCCGGAGGTGTGAGGACTGAGCCACTGAGGTGTTGTATCCAATCCCAAATCCTTAATTCCCAAACGACCAAACCGGTTTGAAAAATGAATTGTGGTTGATGAATCTTATATTTATGTGAATTGTAGACCTTAGAGCTTTGAAAAATGTACATGGTAGTTCATATTATTACATTATTGGCTGACACCAAAATGAAGCGTTAGATTGCCCTCATGAAATTTAATCTTGTATAAACATATTATACTTTGAAAACTTTTAAGTATCCATGTGGAGTTCTCATTAGATAGGAAGATTCTAAGCAATAACAAGCTAATTGTAGCATGTAGTGGAATATCTAAACCATTTTCGGCCAAAGCAACTAAACTTTTAGCTCAACTGAGAGTATGAGACTAATAGATAACTCTAGATTTAAGTTAGATTACCAGGCTATAGCAAAGGATGGTGGCATACTTCAGCAATATGAATATAAATTCATCTAGACATGCCTATATAATTTATCGATGATCTCAACTTCTCAAGCTATATAAATTCATATAACCAATCAAACCTGTAAACTACAAATTCATGGGCCGGCGAGTTAGGCTGCATACGTCAATAGCAGCATATGTACATCCCCAATTCTCCATTCCTTAATTCCTCGGTCCCAAATCCCAAATTCCCAATTCAACATTTTTTCTTAATTATTTTGTAATTTATCTCAATTATTTTTGTGTTATTTCTAGTATAGAAAAATTGTACTTTGTTTTTTTTGCTATCATGAACTTTTACTTTTTTTCATTGAATAATATTTTATTAACTCCAAACACCCATCCAACGGATCTGCCACTAAGGTCGGTCTAGTCATCCATAATCTCATCAGAAGTTTATGAACTGTTCAAGTTCTAGTGCCTAGCGATGGTAATGCGTTGTCGTTGTTGTCGTTGTTGTCGTCGTCGTCATGGTTTGGTGCAGCTGAGAATGATCCACATGATGGTAAATGGAAGTGTGAGGCAGTGTGGCCCATCTTCAAGATCAATCACCAGAGGAGCAGATACTTGAATGATCTTTACTACAATAGGAAGGAGATCTCACGGGAGCTGTACGAGTTCTGCCTTGATCAGGGCCATGCTGACCGTAACCTCATTGCCAAGTGGAAGAAGGTATGCATTTTGTTCTCTTCAGGAGATGCTCATCTGCTATGTTAATTTTCTGGGCTTCTATAAGTGCAACTGAACCAAAACCATCCATAGAAAGATTGATTATTCCTCAATGTCCAGAAATTATTCCGGTTTGCAATGGATTTGGGGAATGTATTCCTAGTTTTGCTAATAGCGGTAATAGCTGGAATTCAAATTAGTTAAGTCAACGAAAATTGTTGGCATCTCGCCGTACGATTAGGATATGAGTCGCCTCTTTCTCATTAATAAATCTTGCAGTAGAGCAGATGTATAACTGACGTGACTTTTTTTCATCATTCCAGTTGGATGCTGTGTATTTTCTGGTCTGATTTGAATGCCCAATTGACGGGGATTTTTCGTTGAATCATTGCAGCCAGGCTACGAACGTCTGTGCTGCCTCCACTTTGTCCAGACGCGAAACCACAGCTCTGCAACTGCCTGTGCTTGTAGGGTTCCTAAACATCTGAGGGAAGAACAGATCATAGTGTGTGTTCACTGTGGATGCAAGGGCTGCGCCAGTGGTGACTACTTAGTGACTAGTGAGGTTTCTTCACAAATTATATCAGATGTACCTTGATGAGTGTTACTGATGTAGTGATATCCCTGATGTAATTGGAAGAATGCGTAGCATGCTTTAACTCTTTACTTCGGTAAACCACTTGTGCCTGTAAGATGCTGCATGGGGAAATGCAAAAAAGAAAATAAAATAAAAACTCGAGTTTGCTACCACTCTATATCTTTTTTTTTCTTTTTTTCTGAAAACAGTTGGCCGAGCCCCCAATTTCTTTTATTAGAAACCACAGATAGTAGCTAAAAGTGTCTATATCTTATTTCAATTGCTTCCTTTTCTGCTTATGAATATATGGTAGAATTTGATAGCAGTCTCACCAGCTTGCTAGTGAATGACTCATTGCTAACCATTGCTGAGTACTGAGCTATGATGTGTCCATTTAGAAAGGCTATGGAGCACCCTGCAGATGGCACTTCCTGTTGGACCCAAATATATAAATATGGATCATCTGTGTATATTGCACTAGTTCAGAATCACGTTAGTGCACACAGTTGCAATATCGATAAAATATCATTCCACATGCGAAGATAGATAAAGTTTTTTTTTTGACAAATAACAATAATTATCAGAGTAATAACTTTATGGTCAAAACTTACAATTAATATCTCAGAAGGCGAATATCTCAAATAAGCTGCAGCGGAAGAAAACATAATAACTTCAGTGTAGCACATTCATATGCTCACAGGCAATCGACCAGAGTAGCTCGACCTAGTTCTCCACGATCCTTGAAGTTGACCTTGTTGATCAACAATAAATTGACCTTGTTGATCAACAATAAATTGATGTAGTCTTCATCAATTGAACAACATTGTTTATAGCAAAGGTGAGTACATGGAGTACTCAGAAAGTTGTAGCACAGAATGTAATTATAGATGATGGCTTATTCAAAAGGATATGTCATCTATGATTCTTTTGCATAAAACGAGCATTTGTAGTTGAATATGAATAATGGATTGAAAAATAATAACAATAATAATTTAACAAGTATTTACACAAAGCTCACTTAGTCTAAATCAATACTTTGACACAGCTGCATAAGTTTATTCACACAGATATCCCTCCCAATTTGTTTTGTAAGGTCTACCTCTCGTGTGAAATCACCAAGCATGTCCATGATCGCGGGTGCGGCTATTCGAATAGATTGTTAACACTCTACAGAGGTTCTATACTTTACCCACAAGATACAATCGTCATACGAAAATATGCGATTAAGTAATCATAACAAAGCCTTTAGAAAACTTCATATCAACAATGACCCTCCTAGTGAGTTTTAATCCAGTAACCAAAATTCACGAAGCTTGTTGGCCCGACACGCACCGTTGGATATGTAAACAACACACCATCTATAAATGTGGCCCAACGAATGACCCCATATCTCCACCCATCATTGAGCTAACCTACTACTTGAGGTAGCCACTGTTGAGACTCCATAACTTAATGAGTTAGGCACGTCCCATTCCAGACGTGTGATCGCACCGTAAGACTCAGTTCAATGGTGCACAAAGTTAATTCCTTAATTGACCAAGGAGAAACTGCCAAACTACCCTAAGTCACCAAGATTCACATTTCCCAAGCACACAACCCGCCATACCACAATATCTTTCCACTTGCCATAGTCTAAATCTTTTTTCCACCCTATTGTTTAGGTGCAACACATGGTATCAACAGATGACAACATACCACACACAGCATTTCACAAAGATATTCCATAATCACTTAGTCATGTATAAGTTTAACATTTTAAAATAACATCAATGACCCGCATGGCTAAGCATACTAATCGTGTCTAACCAACCCATGTTGGTGCTATGATAATACCAACAAGTAATTAACCAAGCTAGGGTGACAAATGATCATGGTAATACAATTACCAAGACGGGCATACTCAAATAGGTTGCATAGCTAATCCCAAAGTAGTAAAGAATTTAATAATTGAATTAACATGCAATAATTTGAATCGAAGTAATTTTGAGAAAACTGAGTGCAATATGGTCAAAGAACAACTTGCCTTGTTATACCTATGTTGTTGTTCTTTACCTTCGATCTTTAACTTCCTTGACCTGTAGCTCCTTCCAGCAATTCCGAAACAACAATGTCTAACGAGAAAGAAAGCGTAAAAACAAACAAAATACAAAAATACAAATAAAATAAACTTAAAATTGAAACTAAATGGTATTGGAAGGTAGAGTTTGATTTTAGATGAATTATAAACATGAATGGATTCAATCGGAGTTCAACGAGGAAGAACGAGCTCTCGGAAGTTTGATCGAGAAAAATAATGCTGAAAAAGAAAAGGCAGAGAGAATATGTATCACTGATAGTGGGGCTGACGGAATATTCCCATAATATTTATTTTTGGGAAAAGCCAAGAGGATGACATGTGGGACCCATAGAATAAAAATAATTCCAGAAAAAAGAGCAGAGAATGACATGTGGGTCATTGGTCTATAGACCGAGTCCACAGAGAGGTGCTAATCTACGGTGGACCAAGCTCATGGAGAAAAGTTGATCGGGGGTTGACCTAACATGCGGGGCCTGCATGTCAGTGAGAGGTGGGTCTAGGGTTTGGTCGGCAGGATACCACGTGGATGATGACGAGGCGGGTTATGCCGAGGTGGTAGAGAGGTAGAGGTGATGTGGCAGCTGATGAGGCAATGGCATGGCGCTGATGTGTGGGGTCCGCACGTTAGAGAGAGAACTTTGGTTATGGTTTTGATTGACACGCAAGCGTCCATGCGACATGCCACATAGGTGTTGGCGTTGAGGTGGCAAATGACGTGGTGTCGATGGGGCGGCGACATGGCACCGTTGAGATGACAGCGCTCGAGCCTGACAACTTGCCGGCAGCATTGGTGTAACTGCCCAAATTTCTTTTCCAGTTAAAAATAAAATTTAACTATTTTTCTGGAATTTTAAAAGCTTTTTCCTAATTATTTTAAAGCCAAAATAAATTATTTGCAAAAATTAAATAACAATTATGAGTTGGAAATATTTTATTTAAGTCCAAAATGACTTAGGAAATTTTTGTGAATTTTTCTATAATTTTTGAACTTTATTTGCTATTTTGTAAAGCCTAAATGAATAAACAGAATTATTAAAATCACTAAAGCATTTAAAAATCAGAAAACATCTTTTGGGCCAAAACTCCTTCGGCCCATCTTTCTTTCCGCACGCAGCCCATGGCTTGCTGCCCAATTCCACCCGCTAGCCCGCTTCACCCTCCCTCTCTCTTTGTCTCACTGCCGCGTGGGGCCCACACATCAGCCTCTCCCTCTCTCTTCCCATTCTGTTCTTTCGCCGACATGGGGGGCCCACCGTCCACGTCACCTTCTCCTTCCCTTCCTTCATCTCCGTCTTCGTCCGAGTCCGCCATTAGCGCCGCTTCGAACCTTCCAAAAACCCGATCAAATCGTCTGCAATTCACGTGATTTTACTAGCATTTAAATGTCGTATCAATTCCGCACCCGACACAGCCTCGCCCCTTCCATCTCTGGCCCCAAATCCCTAAAATCACGACGGAGCCGTTTCGTCCTTCTTGCGCCGCACGAAGCTTTGACCTCGCCTTTGTCCGATATAAGAGCACCTCGGCTCCGCCTTGGACTCCTCACCTCGTCTTTACCACCCTTATAGCTTCCCCCTCCCTCTAGCGCCCTAATTTCGAAGTTGAATGCCGCCACCCGAAGCTTCTTCAACCGCCTAATTCATCGTTGCCGAAGCTTCTTCAACCGCCTAATTCATCGTCGCCGACGATGCTCCGTCGCATTCATCTACACCGTCGGTATCGCGTCACTGTCGTCTACCTCGTGCGCGCACATTCTTCACCGGAGAACCAAGCGAACGTCGTCGCCATCGTTGACCTAGCACCGTCACCACTTCTTCTCTCACCGCCGATCATCTTGTCCCGCTCCGCCGCCGTTTTGCTAAGCCATGAGTTCACTGTGTTGCCCTCTCCCTTTTTCACACCCTTGTTGGCTCAAATTTCTATAATCATCTAAATTCAGGATCTAGCAAACTAAACTAAAATTATTTAATTTAGAGTTCATTTGTATTTTCCTTTGATCTTACTTGTATTTATTTGAAATTAGCATATTTTCACGTATAGATTAAGACGATTCCGAAGAACTCGGGTCAATTGAACAAGAAGAACTTGAGTAAGGCAAGTTATACCTTTGACCATATTTGATCCTATTATTTTAAATTATTTAATTATGTTTTAAATTATTGTTGCATGCGTATTTCTATTCAAGTTATTTTTATTTCCTGTTTTAAATTTCTATTTAATCCATTTCCATTGTATAACCAATGTTGATGTTTCAATAGTCATTTCCTTGTCACCACAGTTAAAATAAAATTTGAAAATTTTATGCTTAAACAGTGCTTGGACCAAAATCTTGAATTTGAGGAGTTTAGCCAAATTATTCAAAAATTAATTTAAATTGAGTCTATGGTATTGGCTTACCATAGAAATTTCAAAAAATGCATTTACTTGTGAAATAAAATAGAATGATTTAGACTTGGGGATAATGGATATTGGTGTGGTGCAAGTCAATGCAGAGGATCGATTCATTTCAATGATCGAGTCCAGGGTTGTGAAATGTTGCCCAAGTTGATTAAAGACCGGTCTTCGAGCCACATTTTACTAAGCTCCATCGTACTACCACATGTCCTAAATGGGTAGGACTAGGCTAATTAATTTGTAATACCTCATTGTCATTTATGCCATGTTGATGTGCGGGTGTTGGTTAAACAATGGTCCCACTTGGCACAAGAGGGGGCTCTCGGCGAGTGGTTAACCCAATAGAAGTGAAATCTTAGCAGACATAATAACCTTGGGGTAAAACATTATAAAATTCTAGTGATAATTACTTAGTTGTACGCCTCGAAAGCGTGTATTGGCCGATAGTAAAAGCAAATTATCTTTTGTAGGTAAAGCTGTACAAACTCTGCTGAGTAGAAACTATTCGAATAGCCGTGTCCACGGTCATGGACATGCTGAACAAAGCCACTCCAAGTTAGAATTTGGTTTTAATTTTAAAATGAATTTAGGATAGTTAATCCTTGTGGTAAAATTGGGCGGTTAGTCATGTGATAGGAGGATATCATTCACCATTCTTGTTTGGAGGTTATCCACTATAAAATTATCGATTTAAAATTTGATTTTAATTATGGATTAAAAAAATTACCTTTAACTTATTAAGAGTATTTAAACATTAAAACTTAGCTTTGTGCAAAATAACCATACACCTTTCTCTTTGATGTTATCCAGCATGCATTATATTATGTTAATTGGGTGTAACTTGTGAGCACGGTTGTTGTGCTCACTTTTTCTTAATGCAATTATTTAGGAGAAGATTATTACCAAGACAGTGAGGACTTGGAGGACTAGGCTGCGCCCCCAGACGATTGCCTGTGGTGGATCGTGTGGCCTACCTATTTATTTTGTTTTTCGATGTGTCATTTATTTGGCCTTTTTCCCAAATGTAACAAACTCTGAATAATATTTAATAAAGACATGATATGATTTTGCTATCACTTTTGTTTGACTGTGTACACTAGCTATTCCTGGACTAGTGTATGAAACACAAAGAATTTGGGGTCCTTCGTTCCCGGGTTCAACAAAAGTGGTATTAGAATATGAAGAAGTGTCTCCGAGTTCCGACAGAGCAGACACCGCTTGAGAGCATTGATCTTCAAGAGGATCTTGCCTATGTGGAGCAGCCCATCAAGATTCTCGATGTTGCATAACGCATTACCAGAAGCAAAGTCATCCATTAGTGCAAAGTCCAATGGAGTAATCAATCAGAAGAAGAAGCCACATGGGATCGAGAAGAAGATTTGAAAGCCGCGTATCCCCGCCTTTTTGCTGACTAAGTCTGGAGCTCGGGGTCGAAATTCTGTTTAAGGGGGGTAGGTTTGTAACAACCCAAATTTCTTTTCCAGTTAAAAATAAAATTTAACTATTTTATGGATTTTTAAAAGCTTTTTCCTAATTATTTTAAAGCCAAAATAAACTATTTGCAAAAATTAAATACCAGTTATGAGTTGGAAATATTTTATTTAAGTCCAAAATGACTTAGGGAATTTCTATGAATTTTTCCATATTTTTTTTGACTTTATTTGCTATTTTCTAAAGCCTAAATGCATTAACAGAATTATTGAAATCACTAAAGCATTTAAAAATCAAAAAACATCTTTTGGGCCGAAACTCCTCCAACCCATCTTTCTTTTCGCACACATAGCCTGTGGTGTGTAGCCCAATTCCACCCGGTAGCCCGCTTCACCCTCCCTATCTTTCTGTCTCACTGCCGCGTGGGGCCCGCACGTCAGCTCTCCCCCACTCTTTCCATTCTGTTCTTTCGCCGACATGTGGGGCCCACCGTCCACGTCACCTTCTCCTTCCCTTCCTTCTTCTCCGTCTTCGTCCGAGTCCGCCATTAGCGCCGCTTTGAACTTTCCAAAAACCCGATCAAATCGTGTGCAATTCATGTGATTTCGCTAGCATTTAAATGTTGTATCAATTCCGCACCTAACACGGCCTCACCCCTTCCATCTCCACCGAATCCCTAAAATCACATCAGATCCATTTTGACCTTCTTGCGTCGCACGAAGCTCTAGCCTCGCCTTTGCCCTATATAAGAGCGCCTCGGCACCGCCTTGGCCTCCTCACCTCGTCTCCACCACCCTCATAGCTTCCCCGTCCCTCTAGTGCCCTAATTTCGAAGTTGAACACCGCCGCTCGAAGCTTCTTGAACCACCGAATTCATCGTTGTCGATGACGCTCCGTCGTCTTCGTCTACACCGTCGGCATCACGTCACCGTCATCTACCTTTGCGTGCACCATCTCCGCCGGAGAACCACGGGAACGTCGTCGCCGTTGTTGACCTAGCACCGCCACTGCTTCTTTGCTCAGCACTGGCCATCTTGTCCCGCTCCGCCGCGCGTTTTGGTAAGACCTGAGTTCACTACGTTGCCCTCTCCCTTTTGCGCACCCTCGCATGGCTCGCCGTGGCGCAGAGCGCTGTCGAGCCCGTCGCCATAGCACCATCGGTCACAGGCCTACATGGCGTGTCCACGTCAGTGCCACATGGCGCCTGGTCAGCGCCTCGAGTCCGCGTCAGCGCCACGTGGAATTCCTCGTCAGTGCGTGTGCCACCCGCCACTGTTTTGCAGACCAAGTCCACCGTGGACTGTTGACCGTCCATGAACTCATACCATTGACTCTGGGGCCCACTTGTCAATGGTCAGTCCAGGATTTCGAGAGGAAGAAAACCAAAAATATGCCCTCAGAAAAGGTTGACCGGCCTTATATGGGCGGTCAGACCGGACTTCTGATCAGTATGGGCGTGGTAAGTCCGGGCCCGAATTTCAACACAAGTGACACTCGAAAAACAATCATAACTTTTAACTCCCATATCGGAATTGAGTGATCTTAGGCTTTATAGAAAGCTTATCCATAAGGCTACACAGCTCATCTGTTTTATTGATCTCAAACACATTTGATCAAATCAAAAGTACAACTCCAAAGAGCCAATAGATGGCATAAGTCCAAGAAAAGAGTAACAAATAATCTTAGACCATACCAAGGAATGATGCATGAACTTCAACAATTTACAAAACACATTTGCAAACTTTAGTATCATGTCACAAAGAGTAGGTGCATGGACTTCAACCATTTGCAAAATATATTTGCAAATTATAGTCTCATGCTACAAGGAGTATGTATGAGCCTCGACTATTTGCAAAACACATTCGTAAATAATAGCATCATGCCATAGAGAGCCACAGTAAGCGGGATTGAGCTATCAACACATGATGAGACTCAAGCTACTGGACAAGATCTCCTCACAATAGTACGATAATCCTATACTAGCAATTCGGTCTTCCAACCAAACACCAATACCGGTAAAAGACTAGGAACACATCCTTAGCCCTACCTAGTTATACATTTGCCTTGAACATCCTCTTGAAGCTTGATAACACACATCTATACTTTAAGTCCGGGTCATTGTCTTGATATGTATCAACCCATGATGCATCATTCACTTGCCCTCCATCAACACATAATGGGTCTTCTCTTGACTTGATGATCAACTCATGATCATCTTCTCTTCAAGATCTTAATGTTCATCAACACATGATGCATCCTCTTCTTGAATCTTGACTTGATGACGATCAACTCATAATGTCATATAAAGTCTACATCATCATGGAATATAACCTATTAATACAACTCATGGAAAATGTTAGTCCTACAATGTGATTTTCATTAATTACCAAAATATAACTCATAATGGCGGATCTAGATTCTTTAGTCTTTTCATTTTTGGTAATTTATGATAACCACCACAATTGTAAATAATTTGATATAAAGTAATGTGAGTATATGTGAACTACACAAGTTTTATATACTAAAAGGATATGTTTCAAAGTAGAGATCTCCAATATAAGTGGATAAAACGAGGATCAATACTAATAAAACCACAAAACATAGAGTGAACTTCCTTTAAATATGTGCACACAAGAATGTGTAATAAAAATATATACACATATTCAAGTTAGACTTTTAGTGGAGTTCAACCTATATTTTGGATCCGATGAATGCAACAAGATATAAGAATATGATGTTGAATGCATACCTCTGTGATTTTTACCTTTTCATCCAAATGAGACTGAATAATATTATAGTCAATAAACATGTCAGTCTCACATATAGATTTGTCATTAATAACTAAAACTAAATTAATGGAGCTTGAACTTACAACGGCTCGCAAGCGTGCGATGCCAACCAGGTGGGGTCTGGGTGGAGGGAGACGGTGTTGTCGCACTAGGGTTTTGGTGGGTTGTGATGAGGCGGTGAAGGTAGGCCGAGGGATTAGGCAGGGGATGGAGGCGGGTTGGCGGGGACAGAATGGGGATGGGCTGGATGAGGAAATGGGGCGTGGCCCAAGAAGAGAGAGAAAAGAGCTGGGCCGAGCCAATTCGGCCCACGTAGGAAAAAAGTAAAAGGAAATTGATTTCGTAATTAAGAAAAAAGTTGGAAATTCAAATAAGCTCGAATAAATACCAAATAAGCTCGAAAAAATCCCTTGGAACATAAGGAACCCAACTAACACTGTTTTTTGATTTAATTGAAGTTTACACTAATCAAATTAAATTATTTTAATTTTGGAAATTCCACATTAAGCTTTATTAATTCAATAAAAAATTGTGAAATTTTCCGAGGACCTAAACTACACAAAATATTTTTGAAAACTTAAATATTAGAATGTTACTAGTTGAGTGTCCGTGTGTTGCTACAAAGCATCTCATGAATGTAATAATTTATCAATTAAAGTAGATAATATATCTTAATTCATCAAGGCAAACAGAGCAGAGAAGAGCAGGGGTGGAGAGGAGCAAGTAAAGCTCGTCCAGATTCGGCCGATGGAAGCGGCGATAGGGGAGAGGAGGGGAGGAGGCGGAGGCGCGCGTGGAGCAGAACAGAAGAGCGGAGGTGGAGGCGAGGCACAAAGGAGGAGGAAGCTCAGGTGGTGTCGTAGGTGATGCTGAGAGAAGAGTAGAGAGCGCACGATGCGAGGAGATAATTTGCTGATAACTTGACCTACATGTCAGTAGAAAAAGACAGGGGTAGGAGGGTACGAAGGACGGACGATCACAACTCAAGTTTTTAAGTAGTAAAGATTACACCTCCTTTCCCAGTTAAATCAATCATGACTGCTAGGTTTTGTACCTGAACCTTTCCTGATGGTCTTAATCAAACATACTGTCATATCAGTTGCAAGCTGTCCTAATTACGAGACAGGAAATTATGTGCTGAAGCTATTTCTGTAATAGTTACATTCGGCGCACAAAAGCGCGAGTGAACATTATTAGACTAATTCAAACATCTCGTAAAACTTATATGACTCCAACGAAATCATTTTAGGCATACATGGATCCAGAGAGCATCGAAAAAGCAGCAAGTGCGAACCAAGTGTCTGACCTTTGCATTCTAGACTGCGAACCAAGTGGTCTGACCTTTGCATTCTAGACCAAGCATGGTGATGCAAAACTACAATGACGATACTACTACACTGCAAAGGTCTCTTGCTGCTGTGCGCACCGGTTACATAGTTATCAACAATTCTAACCTGGCTGGGGCAGTGAGGCCTCCATTGGCGCGAGCGGAGTTGTTGGTAAGGTGGGTGAGAGGCATGGTGGTTGCCTCCTCGAGGTCGAAAGAGTTGATGCCCTTGGTGAGAGGTCCACCATCTCCAGTGCTTGCATTCTGAGCTCCATTGGATAATCCTTCACACACCCAATTCTTGGACCAGCCCCAGTGCTCCATTTCAGGGACAACCTGTGGCCAAGTTGATAGGATTTTGATTCTCTATTGGATTTCACCCTCTCGACAATTGCCTTCTGTGGGACGTTGGCGGCTCTAGGGCTTTGCAGGCCACCTGATAAGGTTCTTTGGTAGGTTGGCTTGGCTTGCTCCATAGGAACACTGTCGCCTTTGTCACCTTCGATTTGTGTAGAGGACCCAGATGCCTTGTCATCTTCTATCATGTTTGGATTGAGAATCAATTGTGGAGGATTGGATGCCATGATAGCAGCAGTAGGGTTCTGTGTGTTATTAGGCACTGGATCATCGTAGTAGTCTTCGTTGTTGGATGAACGCACCTGAATACGCAAAACAAGCTCATTAAATGAAACCATCTTATATTTGGTAACACAGGAGTATTTTTAGGTTGTTCTGGTCCGAAAATGGTGTACCTCAACTTCTTTCAGATCAACTCCATTCTCTTCAAGGAAGTTCATGAAGTTGCTGAGGTTCTCTGCACTTGGTTTGTAATGGCCACTATAGGCCCAGATGGACTGAAATCAGAACAGATCATCAGAGATTAGCAGAATGCACCCAATGAACAAGCACGACATAATACAGTATCAAATGATTATCATGTGCTCGCAGCCAGGAAGTAGAATCCATGGTCTAATGTCCTCATAACTTGCATATTGGCCAATGCATGATAAGTAGACACTCTGATGATACTAGGGGTAAAAAAGGAACTAGATTTATAATATTGTAGTTTGATCTACTACGCTACTTTTAGAATCATGTGGAAATAATACATGAATACAGCCCAATCTTAAGGTATTTTCCGATCTGTCCTTGCAAAAGGAGGCATGTTCAAATAATTTTTCATGGCAGTCCATGAAACACAAAAGAATGGTTTGAAGTTTAAGGACCATGTAGTGGATGAATCATCAACTCCTGGACAATAATCAATCTTTTGGGTCACAAATGCAGTCATATCATGAACGTAAAATACTGTGCATAAATAGTATAATTTGATTCATTTCAATAGGCATGGTTTCTCAACAATACCTTGATAACTCCATTTTCTGCAGTAAACCTTCCAGCAGCTATGGTAGCACCTCCTGCTAAAAAGCTGGAGTGCTGGAATACACCTTTCTGTTTCTGGATGGAGAAATCAGCTTATGAGTAACATATTTAGCGATACCAAACTACCAAATATGATATATCTGCAGCAGCAATGATAGCAAAGTCCTTGTGAGAGTTGGCAAACTACCGTGCCAGCATAAAGTCTCTTTGCTGTGCTCGTAACAAAAATCCATTTTCTCTCTTTAGGACCTTGACTTGTATCAAGTGGTTCTCCAGACTGTTTATGGATTATCTTTCCCTCTGTAATGATGTATTCATAGTGCTCACGCTCTTGCTACAAAACATCGGACAATTGTTAGAACCACCTGGTAGGCAGCAACATATAGAGTTCATGTAACATTTTTTTAAATACTTTCAAGCAACATTTTTTGAAGGATTTTGAAGACAAGGACTTGTGTCAGTTATTCTTGTATCTATCATGGACAATTAAAGATAAAGTTCGTATGGAAGTAGGCTAGGGCATGTTAAGTCAAGACTTGTGGACCTTTGACTGTGTAAAATATAGCTCAAATATGCAGCAATTCAAAAACAATAATACCAAGGTATAAAACATGTTTTCAATTCATGGAAAAATATAAAAGGTGGACATGAGAAAAAAATTACAATGTTAGTGATATTTAATCATAATTAAGTTAAGGCTTGACGAAACAAAATTGAGGGTTGCATGAAGTTAAATACTCTTTAAGTCCTAATGCAGTTGTTTGCTTCCGATAAATTCCAAGCGTGTGTAGGGACACGTCCACATGTGTGCGCATGGGTGGTGTGAGTGGTGTGTGTTGGGTGTGTGTATGCCAAGTAATCTCTCTAAAAAAAGAATATTTTCAACAAGATGCATGATCTCAAATTATCGAATAAGGATAAGCAGCTATTAAAGAACATGATCTTACCGGACCAAGATATATTATGCATTGCTTCTTCAACAGAGCTCTTGGACACTCTGGAAGATCAACATCTTTCCCCTCCCCAATATCAAGCCTACATATGCAAAAAGAAAAAGAAAAAAGACTCAGTGAAATCGCGCTGTACAATTATAACAATCACTAAAATTTCTGGTATAGCAGTGCAACACTGAGCACAATTATCTTATATGCAAATCTCTTTTGTCGTACACGTCGCATCAATTCGTTCCAATGTCAGAATTTGCAAAATGGAAAAACACAAATCGCAGTCAAGTTCTTACCAGTAGAAGAACGGCTGGCCGGCCTGGCTTTTGCACCAGACATCATAGTAGAAATGCAAGTTGTGCCCATATCTATGCCGTGGGTCGACCTATACGACAACAAGATTACATCGGAAATTCTGCAAACGGAATTTTAGCAAGGAAGGGACAGAAACTTCAGCGATGCCAAGCTGTGGACCTTTTATGATCAAAGTTCACACCTGACTAAAAGTCGAAGTCAACTGATACTAGAAAATAGCCTCTTTTCACACACATGTGAGAGCAAAGCAGCAATATCAAAAGCAAACACTATACTAATAAGAAAAACAGTGGATTTGCACTCACAGCCTCGATCCAATGCTGGAAAGCCAGCTTCAGTGCCTTGTCATCCCTGGATAAACCCTGCCCCACCTGTATGAAGCTCACAAACATGTATCAACTTAAAGTCTTAAACACACACAGCAAAGCAAATTAGCAAAAGAACAAACAGAAGAAAAAAAATCGCTTTTCAAGGATTTGTGGTAGTAATTGATGCGAAAAAACAAACAACCAAAAAGGAACAAGACCTTGGATGCATTGAGGCTGACGCGGTTCCAGCGCGATGCCGCGGTCTCCGGTTTGGGGTCGTCGAAGAAGGAGACGGTTCTGTGGTTGAGCCGCGCGAAGTCTAGAGCTTGCCACCTTCATTAATTTCAACCACAAAGTCTCTAAGTTAAAATTGATGTGGCCACCCGTAACCATCAAGAAGAACCAAATCGGTAATTGGTGGGGACACCAAAATCTCCAAGAAAGGAACCATCTTTTCATGGAAGCCAACTCATGATACATCAAGAACCAAGAAAAGCGAAGCAATAAGCGAAAGGATTCCAAGAAACGGGCGGCTTTTTCTTTACCAAATTCAAGGGGGGGCAAACGGATGAAACAAATCAGAACCAGGAAGCTTCAAAAAGGAAAGAGAAGGGAAAGGTTGGTGTAGGATCTGGTACCAGAGCTCCTCGACGACGACGGCGGAGTCGGCGAGCTTGCGCCTGGTCCTGTAGCCCCGGTACACCTTCTGCAGCTTGGTCGCCGCGCCATTCACGCAGCCGGCGGGGCCGCCCTCGCTTGCCGCCACCGGAGAGGAAACATGCAGCAGATGATTCGACTCGCACGTGGAAGAGCCCACGTGATCCAATCCGGGTGGAGGAGGCATCGCCGTTTCCTCCCCCATCTTTGAGGTTAAATTTAAGAGGAACCCAGAGCAGTTTCTCGGGACGACAGAGACCAGAGTACTAGACTAGTAACGGTTGTTCTAGCCTTGTCGAGGAGGAAGGCCGTGGGAGTGGAATTTAAGCAGAGTTTGTGTCGCTGTAACACGTAGAATTAGAGAATAATTAAAGGCGTTTATTCTGCTCTAGTCTATTCTACATTTCTACTCGTGGTTAGTAGTGGGTATTGGATCGTGCCGATACAACACGGACCTGTTGTACTTTGGATCGCATCGTGTTGTGCTGGTTTGGCCCGATCACCCCGCCGTGACGTGCCGTGCTAGCCCACCTTACCTCCGGTCAGGTCCAAACACGACCTAAAATCCGCCATGCTGGGATCGTGTCGTGCCAGCTCAAGTCCAACCCTAAGTAATTATAGACGTTTGGGACGACGACTGTAACATCCCAAAGATCTGGGATTGTGATTCAAATGTATGAAAATGAGAATAAATTAAAACTTTTGGATGCATCTTTATTGTCATTTGAATTCTCTAAAATTTATCTCCTTGAAATGTGGACTTCAAATTCAATTAAGTTTATTGACTCGAAGTGTTGCAATTCAAAATCTTCTAGTCAAACCTTGTGATCGTCCTTTGGAAATATTTTTCCTAAATTATTGGTCATCTTGGTAACCTCCCTGAGAAATTTCATAATTTTCAGAAATTATTTGCTATTTCTTAAGTGCTGGTCAAACCTGATGTCTTCCTGGTCAAACCCCTTGTCCAGCAGCTTGTGAATTTTCTAGCAGGGAATGTACTGCACGAAAAATTCTAGAAAATTTACACACTGTTGATCTTGAAGTCAGGATCACTCAGTAAAATCTTCAGAATTTTTAGAGCTGTGGAGTTATCTCTGAAAATTCCCAAACCATCTCAGCCTTTTTAAATTCAAATCTGGGATCACTGTTCCTCGGGCTCAAACTCGAGTCAGACTCGACCCGAGTCTCGCAGTTCAGCTCTACCGCCTGACTGCGCCGATTGTGAGCCGTCCGATGGAAACTTAATGGTCCAGATCGTGTAACCCTTCGGCCAGGACCGAAAGCTGACCGCGTCGATTGTGAGCCGTCCGATGGAAACTCAATGGCCTAGATTGAGTGATCGATCGGACCGGCCGATCGTCCCTTTCGCTTGAATCGTCCGATTTGGAGATCAACGGCCTGGATTGAGTGGCCGATCGGACCGGCCGATCGCCCCTTTCACTTGAACCATTCGATCTCGATCCAACGGCCCGCGCCAACCCCCTTTTACTCTGTCTCTCTCTCGCGCGACTGAGTCACTAGCGTCGCGGGCCCCACCTGTCGGGTGTGTCTTCCACCTCTCGCTGGTAGGCGCTCAGCTCTCGCACGCCACGTGACCGCGCCGCTTTGTCCCGCGCAGCAGCGACGTGATCGCACCGCCCACGCCAACCAATCCTGGAGCGTCGCCTCTTCACGCCGTCTCCTTCTCGGCCGTTGGAGCTCTATAACCCCGTCTCTCTCACCTGCTAGCTTTCACTTTCCCTCTCGGTGGCCGAGGGAAAGGAGGCGATTTCTTGGCTCTCTCTCGGGTAAGCTCCGTGCTCCCGCCTCCTGCTCCATCTCCGTTCCTCCCTGGTTCCATATTTGCTAACGCAGGGCCTTGCCTCGACTTGTAGCGCCCGGAACACCGTCGAGCTCTCTTCGGTGGCAGAACTCGCACCCGGAGTCGCCGTCGTGCCAACTCAGTGTCCGGTAAGTCCCGTCCTCGCTCAAGTGCGTCACCGACCGTGCCTTGGCCTTCTTAATCTTTTCCCCTACTCTATTTTGCCATCGGTTCACAGGAGCCCGCGAAATCTGAGTTTGTCCCAATTTTCGGCCGCGGAGCCCCGTTCGTCCCCATCTCCGGTGTGGTAAGCTCCTTGCCGATTCCTTGCTTGTACACCATCTATGGGTTGTCTTTGAGCTTTCTCTACCACTCATTCTCTATCTCCTTCACCAGAGTGAGCTCCCCTCGGTGAAGCACCGCGCCGCCGTCACCCTCCTCGTCGCTAGCTCAACTCCGACCTTCTCCGAGTCTCTCCCTCGCTCAGGTAGCCTCTCTGTGCCTTGTAGTTGCTATGGCACCCACTTCCGTGGACAATGCGGAGCTCACTTGTGTCGTTTGCGTTTAGCCGTAGCACCCCGCCGCCTCTCTCCGGTGCGCCGCCGGCTCGGGCCAGCTCAGCCACCGTGAGTGCCACCATTGGGTGCGCAAGGGTATTTTGAACCTATCCATACCCTTAGCTAGCGCCGCCGTGGCCGGGAATGCCGGCGAGAGTTCGACGAAGCCAGCTCTGTATTGTCGGATTCGACAATACTGTAGCAAGATCATTAAAACCAAATCTCGTTCATTAACTGCTAATGATTGCTTAGTAGTTAATGGATGCCTTATTCGAATTCTTGCTGTGACTGACATGTGGGGCCGAGCACAGTAAGCAAGGTGTAAATCCTGATTTTCGCAGTGTATGACATGTAGACCCCACCTGTCAGGCCGAAAATTCTATTCGGTTTCAAAATGGAAATACACTATTCATGAGACCCACTGGTAAGCGACCGTGGCTAGGATCTGCTGGGTGTAAAAAGTCATTTATGGTTTTATAAAATCCAAAATGCTTTATTTTTGAACTAAAAATGAATTAACTTCAAAGTTGCGTAAGTAATTCATTTTAGCTCCAATTTTGATGATTCAAATTTTGATAGATTCCTTTTTGCATGAACTTTATTATAAAAATGATTTGAACCTTGTTATTGTTCCAGAAAATACTTTTGGCAAAATTGCTTTCGGTTTAATATTTTTATTGCTCTAAAAATTGTTTTAACTTCAAAAATGTATAAGTAATTCTCTGAAACTCCATTTTAGTAAACTCAATTTTGTATTGTTCCTCTATTACCGCACTTTATTGTAAAATAGGTTTTGTGTATGTTGCTATCTCTGAAAATCTGATTCTACAAATATCTTGTGCAGTACTTTCCTGTCTTTGAAAAATCATAGAAAATTCATTTTAGCTCCGAATGAGGTGAATCATTTTTCGTTGGTCATCTCATGTGGTGCTCTGTCTTCCATAAAAATTTCATATGCACCACCTCTCTAAAAATTTTCACCAAAACTTCTATTTTTGGATGAATAGTAATAGCTAGCAATTTATTTAGAATTTATGAAAAACCGACTTTCAAACTGCCATAACTTTTGCATGGAATATCCAAATCAATTGATTTTTATTGTTAAATTCATATAAAATCATGGTGTACCTTCTGTGAAGTTTTCATGATTTTTGGACAAAATTGTATTTTTGGGTCTTTTCAGTATTATTCGTTCTTATTGTACTTTCGATTCTTTCGAATAGGTTCCGACGACTTTATTGATTATACAAGTGATCCTCTGCAGCAAGAAAGTTATCTCCATCAAGGCAAGCAGTTGTTTCCATTTGATCATATTGATCCCATTACTTTCAAAGTCTATTATCTTGTTTGCAAAGTGTATGTATGCATGCTCTATTTTGTTGTTAAATTATCAATCGAGTAGTTGATTATATAGTTGCATAAACTGTAGGTAAATATTCATCCTCTACCACTGAGCCTAGCTTTTATTCGCTGTGGTTTAGAGTTCGATGGATGGACTCTAATCACTTTACTTAGTTTGCGAGTTGATGTTGCTTAGAAATGCTTAGAACGGTAGAATGGGGATCATCGCTTCGGCGATGGTCATTTTATCATCACTATAATTATTTGAGTATGGATACTCATGTATGTAGGCCCTGTTTGTTTAGGCTTAGGCTTTTTGGCTTATAGCTTAAAGCCAGCTTTTTGGCTTAATTGGCTTATAAGCCCCCCAGCTTTTAAGCCAAGTTTTGGTGTTTGGTAATCTGGCTTTTTATAGGATGTTGGCTTATTGAGTTGTGTGTGAAGGATAAAAAGTCTGAATTGCTCTTGAGGGTTTGAAGGATGTTTTTAAGGATGAATTTAAACTTATTTTTTTCATGGGATTTGTAACTATGACGATACGTGCAAGTGTACATATGAAACAAAAAAAAGTTTTGCTTGTTCGTGCATAGATTAATTATGGACATTGCGTAATGAAAGAAATTAATATAGAAAGACATATTTTAGCCAACTAAACAAAATAATATCCGATCATATCATAATAAAGTATCGCTTGGGTCATAATCTTCATTAAGATCACATCTCTCGAAAATCTCATCACGTAAAGCACTATCTCGGATAAAATTGTGTAGTGAAAAAAAGAGATTCATGTTTATATACTGAATGGCATTTTGGGGGTAATTTTAGCGAACTTTAGTGGTAATCAGTTATTCTATTCCGCAAAAGCCAAAAAAAGCACCTCTTCCTTGGCTTATGGCTTTTAGGCTTAAATAGGCTTAAGCTTTTAATAAGCTGCATAAAAAAGCCACCCCTTTGTTTAGGCTTAGGCTTTTTGGCTTATAAGCCAAAGAAAAAGCCTAAACAAACAGGGCCGTAATTGCATTTGGAAAACTAAAACTGAAAGTGAAATGTTTTAGACTTGGGCACATTGATTCGATGGTGTGGTTATTGGGTGTGTGAATGGTGCCCGAGTCAACAAGGACCGAACATCTTGGATACTAACCCAAGCGTTTTTGCGTGCTAACCACATGAGAGGGATATGAGACCTCTCTTTACTAAGTACTTTGGGAGGTATTAACTACTGAGTCGCTGGTGGTATGAAAAAGAGAATGTTTATTTTGGGTTGAGAGGGATGGGTTCCTTTCTAGGTTCGCCATACCCAGGAGCACCCGCAGTTGCTTCGGCTGGGCCGGTGCGTCCGACTCAACGTGTGGGTTCTTAGTGGGAGCCTGTAACGGCGATTCACTAAGGATTAATCCCCATACGTGCGACTCGTAATTAGTACAATCCATTGAAAAGCGTCTCGTAGGACTTAGCCTTGCCGGCATACCTAAGGAAGTGTGCTCTATTGCATGGTAAAAAGGCGGTATGACGTGTTGGTACATTGGTACACCCCTGTAGGGTATAATCTATTCGAATAGCCAAGTCCTTGGTTATGGACATGCTTGGTTAGGTCTCTACAAAAGTTAGACTCCACAGTTTTTGATAAAACTTGATTTCGGGTGGTACGAATGGGTAATTCGTGCTATGTTGTGGTGGCTGTTGGGAAGTCACCTCTAGTATGTTATTTATGTTTATTATTGTCGTCTCGCTGTTATTTAATCAATTAAAAATAGATTTATCAAATTACTTTCAATCTATTACCTATTGCAAATGAAATGTTGCTTTATGCGTCAAATGAACCATATAACATCCTCCTTTGTTTCAGCTTGCATGTAGCTATGTATAGGCTTGTTACTCGTAAGTCTTGCGAGTACTTTTTGTACTCAGTTGCTTTGCTTAATTATTGCAGAGGAGGTTGACCCCCAAGGGGTTAACTATTGTGAGACCGACATCGACTTTGCTCTCGACGACTAGCTTGGGCGTTCCCAGTCGGTTGTCTTGTGGGTAATGGCAAACCGTTTGGCTTTTGTTTATCGTCATCTTATGGCTTATGTTTCCGCTGCTACTTTGGTTATCTTCTATCATTTGGCCGGTCGGCTCTACTTTTGTAATATGGACTTGTATGCTCTTATGTTGTACGCTTGTAGACTGATTAATGATGACTTGTATGGTTTGGATGCTTAATTTTTGTATAGGCTATGTGTACTGCAATTTTGGGAAGTACATGTCCGAGAATCGAGCTTGGACCATCCGGATGGTTAAGTATTACAAGTTAAATACCCTGGGTTCTCACAACGACAGCCGTCACTGTCGCCCTAGAAAACAAAAACACCAGTGCACCTGCTCCCGCTTGCCATAGCCTCCTCCTCTTGGACGCCGACGAATAACTCCGCCCACATTGTTCGCGCCACGCGCTTGCGAAGGGGGCGACAAGGACGGCGACGAGGAGGTGATTGGAGGGAGGGTGGAGGACGGTGGCACGTGGGGAGGGAGAGGGAGAGAGGAGCGGCCAGTGGTGCATGGGGAGGAAAGGCGATGATCAGCAGCACGTGGGAAGGGAGGCGGTTGGAGCTGGAGGGAGGGGAATTGGCGAATATGATTAGGGATTGAGAATTTAGGGATCGGGGCTTGGGGGAAAGGGTTGGGGATGGGGTTGGGGAGACCGAGAGGGATGTTGGGTCAGACTGGGTGGCAGAAGAGAGTGATTGGTTGGGCCAGGCCGATGTGGGGGAGTGATTGGGTCAGGCCGAGGGAGGGATTAGGCTATAACGGAAAGGTTCGACCAATTTCGTGCCGTGCCGGCCCAAGGATGACCCAATGCCGTGCCGCCCAACGGGCCGCATTCTCAGGCCCAGCCCGGCCCGTCGTTCATGCCGTGCCGGCCCGGCCCACCACGTGTTGTTTCATGATGTGCTTAGACCATGACGTACCGACCGAGCTTCAAGCCGGCCCAAAAAAGCACGGTCCAAGTCCCAGCTCTACTCGCGGGAATGAAACGTTGTACTGCTAGAACAGAAAGAGTACAAATGTCACGAATCTGGCAGGTCTGGACCCACATCACAGCGGGTCACCAGCGTAGCGATGGGCTATTCACTACTGCCAGACTGACCGATTAGTGGCAGAAAACAATTGGGGGATTTCAGACGAATATTGGGCTATTGATAAAATCTCACACCTATCCTAATGTCTGACACATGTACCCCATCTCTCTCCCTACCCCTATCCCGTTCTATCGATCTCCAGTTGCTCATCACACCGCCACCGCCGTCATGACGCACCTCTATGCCTCCGTCCTCCCACAACCGCTTTATGTGATCTAGTGGTAGTGTGTCCGGTGCCTACATCGTATCCGCCGCTTCCACCACGACTATCTTCCCCCATCTCAGACGTCATCCCCATACCTCTTCTTCAACCCCATCGTCACCCACACAAGAAGGGGCATTCGGCGAAGGACTTTCAATATCATTGGCAATAATTGGCGGTGGTGGCAGTCAGTCAGCTTCGTTGGTTGCCGGTGAGCGGTCGATCTTGCCGGAAGGAAGAAGGTTGGGCGGTGCACGAATTGTCAGCAAATCTAGAGGTTAGAAATTGGACTGAGATCCCTTAATTTTTGTTGTTGTTGTGTGTGGTATAGCAATTCCGAAAACAGAAATTATACATATAATTCTGGTTTTGGTTGTGGTTTCGCATGCACAAGACTGAGACACAGTGTGATGCGGACATCCTTAGCTATGTTGTTTCATATAGTGTTTTCAATTCATTAAATACCTCAGAACAACATGAGCTTACTAAGAGAGTTGAAAAACAAGAGAAGGTTATCCAACAGGTGAATTTATTCCCTGAATTTCCTTTTAAATTAGTTGAGAATATTATACTACCTAATAGCGGATCATCGCTTGTTTTTAGGTTTGAAGAAGAAGGTTTATTGGAAGACAAAGAACACGATACTTCTCAAGTTCAAGGTGATCTTCGCAGAAACTCGGAAGGATCTAGCGTACACAATATATATATTTGGAAAGCTTATCAAGTCTACTTTCTAATGGATCAAACGGCATGTGATTTGGAGCTTTCTACCACAAGTTATGGCTATTCGAGTACATGCTGCACATTCAGACCGACCAACGCGAGAGTTGACAAAGTTGATGATTCTGTGGCTTGTACAACATCTTGGGAGGATATCAAGCCATGCCATGACTTTTCAAAGGTTCACAAGAGTCTCTTTCTCAAGTTTCACACGAATTCAAATCATTTCAATTAATAAAATTGAAGATATGAAGGTTTGGATTCAATTCGGATTCGGAATCAGCATCAAATTCAGATTCGGAATCAGCAGGACAGTTCGGAGTAAAATGGTCATAATTTTCACAAACGGAGTCCGATTAGGGTGTTCTTGGGCTTGTTGGAAATATAACTTCAAGCCCGATCCAATGGATCCTCCCTCACTCCGAAATTCGTCCTGTATCAAAAGATATGACCAAAACAATATGACGGTTGTAAAATTAGAGTTTCCTTTTTTTTGTTTTAGATTGAGTCAGAATTGGAGTAGGAGTTCTAATTCCGAATTAGAATAGGAGTAAGGCCTCTTGGCCAGCCATGAGGAGGAGAAGGGGCACTATATATTGAGGGTTAGACCCCCATTGTAACCTCAGACCACGTTTAAAATATTTTCAAAGCTTTTGCTTGATTCTCCTGTTGTGCTTATAGCCAAAACAGAGGGAATTGGCGTTGAGAACAAGGGGTCGTTCTTGCTTTTCCGCTGGGAATTGAGGGTTCGACGATCTTCGCTTGTGGTCAGCAAGGATCCAATTAAGTGTGTGTTTGTGCGAATTTTTCATAGAGTTGCAAGTCCGTGCATTGGCGCGGGGGATCAGCTAGTGGTTCGTCAGGATACACAAGTTATCGTGAGGTTCTACGTCAAGAAGATCGGACACCCCGCATCACAGTGACTACTTCTCCAGGTCCTCCTGTGAAGTCAACATCGGTATCTCTCCATGCTGGGTCGTTCATCGTGTATGACCCGCTCGTATACGTAATAGAACCGTGCGTGCGTGCGTATTGACTTCGACGTTTTTGGGGTTCGTACACACTGTGTTTCGTAGCTTTAAGGAGAATGATGTCGGTTGTCGATCAGGTAGATACACGCTTTGTTCCGTGCAGTAAGTTCTAGTTAGGTATAGAAAAAAGGAAAAAGAATTCGCATGCCTACCACAAATTGCACGTATTCTGAATATGTTATCTTTGTGTGACTGACATGTGCGCTTTATATGAGACCTAGACACATATGTCAGTGAGACAAGGATGATATATCATGGCAAATAAGAAATCGACCTTACACAAAAAAAAAACTAACAGTTCCAGTAGAATTATGCCATATAGCTCTAAATAGTATTCTAGGACAAATATAGCTGAAAACACGTTTTCAACCGATCGTTGTATTCAAAAGTAGAGAGATACATTGGTCTGGCTCTTTGTAAGTTGTCTAATTTAAGCTCAAGGTCGATTTTTAATTGTTTGGATTATCTTATTTTTTAGATTTGTGTATTTGATTGTAGATTGATTCAATGGTTCAAAATTTTAGGTAAGACACAGCAAGCCAAACTACTGATTTTTTTTTTCATACGTGCAGTCAAATCTTATAAGCTTTTGCTATAAGTATATCAATGAATATTTAAAATGAACATACGAAAATGATACGTATAGATTTATCTTGAAAAATAATTTTATGGTATTAATTTTTACAAATACTTTACAATCGAAATTAATGGTCAAAGTCATCTTTAGAGATCGTATAAAACGTAAGTAACGACGGCATATTAAGCAGCTAATTTACACAATGGCTGCTACTCCATGCACCAGTTATTGCAGTTCTAGGTAGTTTAAGAATCAACTGGATGAACTGAAGCAAACACCGAGCGATCGGGGTATACTTGATGAGTTAATTGCATCTAGATGGAACAAAGGCCGAGGTAAACTTGATTGCATCGTGGCAAATCGAAGGTATAAACAACGATTTCGACAGTTTTATGGTTGGTTCACGATCGAGAACACCAGTACTCCAGCGAGTCTGACGGAAATGTCGAATTCTTTACCTGCTAGCTCCACGTAGAAAACAGGTCGATATCGATCGGTCCAAGCCATGAGCTGGGTGCGTTTGCTTATTTATGTTCTTGGTAGTTGCCGTTTTCGCACAGATCGAGAAGTGCCGTTCAACTAGCTGCTTTTTTCTATGCTGGGAACGAGGCTTCCGGGATCCCAACCGCCAGCGTTTTTAATTAGAGTAGTTTGCCTAGTTAATTTTTATGGACCTTGTAATAGAGTATGATTTGCCTAACCTTGCACTTCAGTTTGGTTTGATACCAAGATGATATTGGGGCGTCTGATCTTCTCGATGTGGGATTAAAGAAAACAATGAACCCTCAGTTCCTAGCGGAAAAGAAGGAACGATCTTGGAAACACTCAATTTCTCTCTAGAACTTAGATGTGTCGAAGGCTTGGAAGAACAAACGCGTAGCTTAGATAATGGTGAGACCTTCATCGTGAAAGTAGCTAAACAACAAACATATATTTTAATTCATAATATCGAGTTTGAGTTACATGGAGATATATCATGACTTATATAGCCCTCCTAAGTCACCTAAAACAAGAAACAACTCTCTAGATAACTTGGACTCAAAGAAAGAAAATACTAGCTTTTATGTTGTCGGTTTGTTTTGGATGTTATGCACACACATGGAAAATTAAGCTAGCACTTGCTCCTTTGTGTGTCCCTTGAAGTTCTCTTTCCAACTAGTCAAAGAACACTCAAATCGGAGTTCGTATGTAAAAGATATAGACTTTTTAAACTCGACTGTGTTAGCAGTGACGAGTTCAATCCGAATTGACTTCAAACCTTCCTATCTTCAATGTTCTTGTTTGAAACAAATTAAACCTATGAGAAACAAGATAAGGACACCCTTTTAAACATTTGGAAAGTCTTAGGATAGTAGAAGATCACCCATAGATACCCCACAAGCTACGAACTCCCCTTCTTAGCAATCAACGAGCGACGCCTTGATAGTTTGTGCAACCTCTAATGAATGTGCCATAACTTTGTGTAGAAAGCTCCAAATCATATGTCGTTTGATCCGTTAGAAACTAGACTTGATAGACTTTCTAAATATTAACTTTTTCCACATTTCAAACCTCGGAATTAGTGCACAAACCTTCATGAACTTTGAGGACAGAACAACGAGCACCATGCTGATTGAAACTTGATTGCTCTTGTTTCTTTCTCTTGGGCCAACCTCCCACTCCTCTCTTACCCAAATAGGTATATATTCCATGTACATCCTCGTCATTATATTTATACTCAAAGAGTTATAAATAAATATTATATGCTTGTGAATCAAGAAAGCTAAACATACCAACAATACAGAGATCTTGGCAATCGACAATATCTCTAACTTGTCGGACATGCTACAGATTGCCATATGTATCCGGCCGGAGAGGCTACAATTATCGTATCTAATCTTAACTACTATTATTTCACAGTTTACCCCGCCCCCCCCCCCGACCCCCACCCCGCCCCCCAATTCACCCCCTCGCCAACATCGGTCTCATCGTCACCGCCCGCACCCCAATTCACCCCCTCGCCAATCCTCGGCCGCATCGCCAACTCTCTCGCCCGCTCCTCGCCCCTCGCCCCTCGCCAGATCTCGCCCCTCCTCCGCCTCGCCCACCTCCGACTCGCCCACCGCCTCTCGCCCCTCCGTCGCCCTCGCGTCGCCCTCGTCCCCCGTCTTCTCGCCTGATCTCGCCCACCTCGGCCTCATAGCCAACTCTCTCGCCCCCTCCTCTGACTTCTCGCCCGATCTTGCCCATCGCCTGTCGCCCGATCCGATATCTAGTTGAATTCCATGTGAGATAATTTGTCATCCATGGACTATTTAATACTTTCTCGATCAAGTGTCGGATAACTTCACGTAGTCGAACTTTTCGACCACTAGTGGCATGGCCATGCACTTTCTTTATCCGACCACATCGAGGGGGCCAAAGATAACTCTCCTATTATGTTAGGACGGGCAAATTCCATATCTAATCAGTCATATTCCTCCGTATGTTTTATAGCACACGTGAAAGCTACCTTTATAACTACCTAGTTACGGAGTAGCGTTTGGGAACCCCAAAGTGTACTATTACACATGTAGAAAAGCACGCTGATCCCAGGTCTAAGGATTATACATCATCATTGCTTGAGACCAACTGATGATAAATAAAATCATAACAATCTTAGCAGTGTCTCAAGGTGGGTCAATCCAACACCATTTTCTCTAACATGTGTTCACATTATTGATTTGATGTCCCTATACCCATGACTGGTGAAACATGGTCATCAATCAATACATGTGCTGGTCGATATAGTCACTAGTGTTACAACCAGTAACATCCGACCAGAGATACATTTAGAATGACATCATATAAGTTGAAGAGCTTCATCAACAAGTCATATTCTTGTTAATCTTTATAACTGATGATTCATTAAAAAAATAGAATAACATTTATTCTATAACTCATAAATATAGATGTGATACAATCATCTCTATGATTGCTTCTAAGGCATATCACCAACAAGCATACCATTTGCGATCAATGTTGTAGCCGGCTGAAACAGTAACACATGCAGTCTCCTCAGCCTGGTAAGAGTGGTCAAGATGATGATAACAAAGTGCTTCATAACCAAATTTACCACACACTTGGCATTGTGGCCCATTGGAGTTGTTCTTTGCGCCTCACCTAGATGTTGCACCTTGGCCACGACTGCGTCCCCTCCATGGTGCACGACCTCCCCGCGACCAATGTTGTTATTGTTGTTGTTGTTGGAGTTCATGTGTTCTGCATTGTTGACAGAAGAACCAATCTGCACTTCTGAGTTGCTAAAATCCTATTGCAACTCATAGCTAATTAAGTGAGCATATAGATCATTGAGAGAAATTGGTTCTATCCATGTGGTCACTAACGATGTGTATAGGGAGAAGGCCAGCCGACATTGAACCATACATGGACGATGTGGAAGAAGAAGATGTGGATGCGCTTTGGGTAGACATGGTCGAAAGGCTCTGATACCATGTACGAAAGTATGATTTGCCACAGTGAACCCTCGTGGGATTCATATGTATATTTATACTCAAAGAGTTATAGATAAAGATTACATGCTTGTGAATCAAGAAAGCTAAACATACAGACAATACAGAGATCATGGCAATTTGCAGTATCTCTAACTTGCCAGACAGGCTACATTTGGCATATGTATCTGGTCGTAGAGGCCACAGTTACCGTATGTACAGCGGAAACCCAGTTGTCGTATGTACAGCGGAAACAAATCCCAGTATAGCTCAAACTTCGTTTAACAGACCTCACATCTTCCACGATAACTTTATTTCTAATCCATCTAACACACAAAAAAACATCATTCAATAAGCCAAACAACATTCGATAAACTCTACTCCTCATATGTTTTTTTGACTGTGCACAATAGGGAGACCTCTACGGGGGGTGTGTGTATAAATAATAATAATAATAATAAGTTTATGTACATACAAGAAAATAAAATAAAACTACAACCCCTTAGGGGAGAGAGCAATCAAATAATTGAGTCTAGCCAGTCAAATAAAATTTTCCTATGTTGATCTTTTATTCCTGATATTTCACACACCGTGTATCAGATTACGTTGCGCCGCATCAAATCCCGTATAAACAGCTGCCAAATTATTATTATTATTATCAGTGTGTGTATCTGTTTATACCAGATTCGACTATTTTCTCAACCCAAACAGTCAAATTTTAGTTCACTTACAGTTTCATTATACATAAACTACAATAATTTTTTATGTAATTTTTTTTCCTTGGTTACTATAATTATTTTTTAAAGTCTTAATAACTCATATTACCATCACATGATTCAAAATCTAACATATATTTTGAGAGATTGAGCAAAAATAAAGACAAAAAAGAAATTCTATACCAAGAAAATACAACAACGTGGTGAACCCGTTATACTTCGAAGAAAAAATTATAATAAATTCGGATCCAATTCATCAGATGAGAATATGTCCAAATCTCAAAGCATATCAGACGGATAAAACAATCGAATGTTGTTTAGCAAAATCGTGTGTGTGTACATATGTATGTATGTATGTATGGGAAACCGTATGTGTCCTAAGTCCGAATAATGCTTAGCATCGGATGCCTCGCCAACCACTCATTTCACTTCCCCCACCTGCGCTATCTCTCTGGCCTCATTTCACTTTCCCCTTTCCCCACATGTGCTATCTTTTCTCCCACTGTTCTCTCCAACTCGTCTCTCTTTCCACGGTAGAGGAGGTGCAGCACAGTCTAAGCCTGGAGGACAGAGACATGGAGCCCAACAAGTGCACATTACACCGGTTCAGCAACATGAGCAGCAGCTCGTTTTGGTACGAGCTGGCCTACGCCGAGGCCAAGGGCCGCGTGTGGCAGATCGGGTTCAGGTCGGGGTTCAAGTGCAATAGCGCAGTGTGGCGCGCGCTTCGCGATGTGCCGGCCGTGTCGACCGGCGCTGCGGGACTAGACAGGAAGGGTGCCCAGAGCCGTAACCCATGGGTGGACTGCCAAGGAGATGGGGTGATGAAGCATGGTGTGAGACATCCTCCATCGGTCTACCCAGCTTCCACCACCCCCACCGGATCAAAGACGTCGCCACCGTAGCCACGAAAAAACCCAGCAAGTTATCATCTGTTATTTTTTGTTATGATGTTGCGACCCGTTGAAAAAAATATTGTGACCATTGAAAAAAAATATCGCATCCTATTTTTTGAGATGTTCCAACCCGTTGAAAAAAATATTACGATCCGTTGAAAATAATGTTGCGGCTGTTGAAAAAAATGTTGCATCTTGTTCACCGTGATGTTGCAAGATTTTTTAATTAACACGTCCTTTTTCCAAATGCTTGTTTTGATTATGAATTTTTTTTTAGATATCTTTGTTTTGAAATGTTGCATATGATCTTGTACATGTTCATCTAGTTTAAGTTAAGCCCTGTGATATCCTCTGGCACCAAAATAATTTTTTTTTCAAAATGTGATATATGTGTGTTACCAATTCAAGGGGAGGACTTGCATTCTGATAATACTGAATCAATTCAATATTATGAATATCGGATCTATCAAATCAATTCATGGTTGAGAGTGGAATAGTATAACATAGGAAGATCCACTTTTTCTTTTCTATATCTATAACCCACGATCTTTCTTATCTTATCCAATTTCCCTTCCTTTTTCTTATAGTTATACATACAATTATGTATGTATGTATTATATGACCGACTTTCTATGGGTCACATAGACATCCAAATAAGCAGTAGAAGTAGAAGTGAGATGGAGAAAAGAGGGCTTAAATAAAAAAAATCGAATATTTTAATTGTACATAAATACAACATAGTACTAGTATTTACTGTGCAAAAAGAAGGAAATTAACAAATTAAAGAAAACTTGAATATTGACCCATTCATCCTCAGAAAAAATCGGCCCATTTACAGCGTTCTAAATGGGCCGTAGGCCTTGTGATACAAGAATCTTAACTGGGCTTCTCCATCAAACGAATCCGCACCGTCCACTCCCCATCAAACGCCTGCAAACACAAACCCTAGCACTACACCCGCTATATGTTCCTCCCACCACGTCATTCCGCCGCCTCCGCACACTCCCTCACCCCCAAAACCCTAGACGCCGCCCAGGTTTGGAAGGAGCCGCCGCTATGAAGCGCAACCCCCGCGTCACGAGCTCCCGCCGGAAGTGCCGCAAGGCGCACTTCACGGCGCCCTCCTCCGTCCGCCGCGTGCTCATGTCCGCGGCGCTGTCGTCGGAGCTCCGCCACAAGTACAACGTGCGCTCCATCCCGATCCGCAAGGACGACGAGATCCAGGTGGTGCGCGGCACCTACAAGGGCCGCGAGGGCAAGGTCGTGCAGGTCTACCGCCGCCGCTGGGTCATCCACGTCGAGCGGATCACCCGGGAGAAGGTGAACGGCTCGACCGTCAACGTCGGTATCCACCCCTCAAAGGTCATCGTCACCAAGCTCAAGCTGGACAAGGACCGCAAGGCCCTCCTCGACCGCAAGGCCAGCGGCCGCGCCGCCGACAAGGCCAAGGGCAAGTTCACGGCCGACGACGTCGCCGCTGCCGCCGCCACCACTGGCGCCTCGCTCCAGGAGATCGATTAGGCTGGGGGATCTGCTGGTGGTCGTACTGTCTCTATCTAGTTTTGTTATCACTGATTTTGTTAGGAGTTTATGCTACTTGAAAACTGCTGCCTACTTTATCCTTGATTAAAATGTGTCGATGGGAGTTTTGGAACCTTATGTGGATCCATCAAGTATCAATATCTATGATGTGGCCGCGTCTTGGATTTTGAGATATGAACAGCTCATTTTATGTTTTATTACTCATGCTTTGGTCATTGTTCAGATCTACTAACTGGTTTGATTTAATTTGCTATTATGTCTCTGTATGTGTATGCACTGGTTCATTTGTTATATCTGCCGTAGTAAGTCACCAACTGCGACTCGTCCACTAAGTGATGGATGCTTCAATTATAATCTAGTGCTGATCCATTTCTAATTGAAGGCTTGGCGAGGCAGTTGTAATGCACCAACTGAGTCATCTATTTGTCATGATGTTGTGATGGTCCAGTAGTTGTAATGTGTGTCAAGCATGCATGAGGCATCATTTTGTTGTTATTTTCGTTATAGTTAGAAATTTTATCTTTGATTAGTTTCAGTGCAATTGATCCCTCCCAAGTACTTGTAGATACTGGATAGTGTCAGCCTGTGCACTTGGGAACGATGAGTAGCTTCAGAATGTGATGTTGGTTGGTTGCTGCTGCTGATACAAGAACATGCAAAAGCAGAGCAATATCAGGTCTTTGTTATTTTTTGATCTGGTGAGTGTGCTGTTGCCAAAACATGTTTTATTTTATTTGTTTTATTTTTATATCAGCCTGTGCACTTGTGAACGATGAGTAGCCTCAGAATGTGATGTTGGTTGGCTGCTGCTGCCCGCCGCCGCCGAATATTTGTTGTTGAAGCTGAAGGTTTTGTGTTAACAACAGTGTTTGCAGATCACTGGATAGGAAATATGGTGTAAAGAGCTAGCAACAAACTTATGTACCTTAGTTTCTCAGCTTAACATTATTTCTACTCAGCCAATCTGAGTTTCGCCTAAAAGCTTAACTGCACAATTTGAACTATGTTCAAAAGATTTCTTTTAATTGTGCGTTGGTTGCTTGGAGTTACAGGCTTTTTTTTGACATTGACAGGGTTTGTGATCACTCAACTAACTGTGAGTACCTTTTAATATTCTAATGCTATTTTTATGTACTCTCTGTTTTATTTGGCAATTTCTGCTTTGCTATCAGTCAATTGTCCTTTATTTGATCACCATTTACCCAAGTGTACGCCTGTTTGCCGCCCAAAAGATGATAGTATTTTCTGAAAAAACAAAATGATAGTGTTTGCAGATGACTGGAAAAGAAAGATGTAACAGACATGCATAGCTAGCAATGAACCTATCCACCATAGTTTCACAGCTCAATATTGCTCTGCTACTCAACCAATCTGACCGGCCAAGCTTAACTGCATAATTTGATTTATGTTTGTTTTTTCAATTGTGCTTAGGTTGTTTTGGTTGCTTTGAGTTGCTCTTCTATTCAATTCTCTAATTTCAGTGCTAATAGCTGGAAGTGCCTTTTGTCCTGCCACGTAGAAAATGGTGTACATCAGTAGCATCATGTGAACTTATGTGGAGCTTTTGGATGGCAGTGTCAAAGGATTAGCTTTCCTTTAAAAGCATTGTTGATTGAATGCTTATTCTACCCGGGTGAAAGGTTGATTTTTTTGCTGCTATGATTTGCATGTAATTCTATCGGCTTCTACAGAGACATTGCAAGATTAGGACTGGAAGGTTACATCACAGAGGAAATAAGTTATAGAGTTTCTGCCTATGAAGCGCCGATACGGCTGCCAGGCTGAGTACCGGTATTTCGATACGTATTGGGTATGGATATGCCCTGATACGTATTGGAAATATTTGTGTTTTTTAAAAAACTGAAAATAAATACCCGATATGGCAGATACGCCCATACAGTCCAAAACAAAATACTACTGTTCCTAGTCCAACCAGGTGCGTTTCCTGTTCCTTTCTTAAAATCCCAAGCAGCCAGGTGCGTTTCCTGTTCCTTTCTTTGTTCACTTCTCTTCTCTCAGATCTTGTAGCAGACAGTAGCAAATCGTACTGGTGACCGGTGAATTGGTGAATTAGTACGACTTGCTACTAAAGCTGATAGAGTAGTACAGTAGGGCAGTGCTGTATCAGTTATCACCAATTCTGCAATTCACCTTTGAGTCTTTTGAGTAATGTGGTAATGTATGTAGCCTATAACTGAAACCTTTTAAGAGCAACAGGCTTGCGCATGCCTAGGGTAGTAATCCATGCACCACAGAAGTATTTCCGGTAAAAAGGTTAAGAAAGGAAGGTTAGCACTTAGCAGATAAAGAAGAAATAAGGCAGAAATAATCCGGTCGAAATGAACTTTTTTTTTTGTTTAGGTGTAGTTGATTAAAAATAGCTACTTGGCACCTTCAATTAAGCACTAATATAATGAAAGCTACAACAATAGACATGCATTATGTCATGTACAGATGGTCAAGATGCACAGTTCAAGCTTCCAGTCTAATATCATCATTGATCAGTATGTAGGGCAGTGCAGTACAGTAAGGCAATGTTGTATCACCAATTCACCATTCGCTTACAAGTTACAAGTTACAAATAAGGCCCTGTTTGGTACAGCTCCAGATTCTCGTTTTCTAGATTCTGCTTCTAATTCTTTGAGAATCCACTTCTCAGATAATCTGGAGCTGTCTGTTGAAACCGTTTGGCTAGTAGGTTGGCTCTAAAAACCATATGAGGAAGGATTAGAGGTAAATAGACCATGTCACCTCTAGGTGTAATACTTCAATTGTATTTGTGTAACTCAGTGGCATTTGCGGGTAAAAACCTTCAACTTCAAAGGGTATTTTCGTTTCTGAAGGTTGGATTCTCACGAGAATCTGTTGGGAGGCTGCTTCTGGTTGCTAGTTCATTTTCGAGATAGCTCCCCGCGAGAAGCAGAATCTAATAGTTTTGAGAATCAGGGTGTTTGGTACGGCTCCACGATAATCGATTGAGAAGCTGGGAGTTGAAGCTGTACCAAACAGGGCCTAAGTGCCTAAGAGGCAACTATCGACAAAGGTCATCAAGATATTAACTCATCATCAAAGATTATCCTTTTTTTACGCAGAAGCTAAGTCTTCCCTTGAATATTGTTCATTTCATCTTGACATACATGCTGCCATAAGGCCCATAACTAATGATGGTGCATTTCTATTTGCAGGATCAAGATACAATGATACATCGATAAATTTACATATATGCTAGAAAAATGGAGTAAAAGTCTATAATTTCCATTTGTATATGCCCCCTGGGATATTTCTATACATTGCCGGACAGCTAAAGTAAAGGTAAACCCTTGACTAAAACTTCTAAAGTATCGTATTTTATATGTTTAACACACACACACACAGAGAGAGAGAGAGAGAGAGAGAGAGACATACTCCTTTTTATGTTCGAATATGAATGTATTTACAAAATATGCTAAAAACTGTGGACTCTTGTAAAGTTTTCGTGTATTTGCATTGAGTATCTTATAATTAATATATGAGTATACTCAAAATGATAAAGGAGTATTTTAAGTTCTTTTAGGTGGTATATCAGATGTGAGAGTAACTACACACAAGGGTAGAAGGTATTAATCATATATACACACATACATCCGTATCGTAGTATCATTAAAAAAAAAAAAGAAATAGTGTATCATCGTATCCGTACCGCCATACGGTATCGTGTATCCGTACATCGTACGTGTCCGCATATCAATATGTCATGTCTTGACTAGGAATGGCATGGAGTTCGGCTTCAGCAATGATAATGGGCTGGTCGTGGCCCATGCAAGTTAGTGGGATGGCAGGTTAAAAAGAGCAGTAGCAAACTAAGCAAGGGATCGAATAGAAATGAGCTGTCATTTGCCTGTCTTCCTCCCGACTCTCTCCGTTCCCTAGTCTTCTGCTGTTCTTCCCCAATCCCTAACTCCTCTATGCTTCCCGGCCTAATTCCTCTATTCCTCTATCCATCTTGTATCCAAGTAGCGCAGCAACGTTACACAATAGTTTAGTAACATTCAAATGTGAATTCTCTGTAGCTTTGCATACGACCTGTAGGGATAAGTTCAGCATGCAATTTTCAGGCAGGAATCCCAGCGCTAATGCAGAGACATACAAGTTGAAGACACATGAGAGATCATCCGATGGATCGCTCTGTCCAATCCAACTCACGCGCACAAAACGCACGTCACACACACTGGCCTTCAACATCCCATTCCCACGGCGATGTGCCGACCGCCGAGCCGAGCAATGCCCATGCGTGGGGTCCCACGCCGGCGCATGCAGATTACAACTGACCGCCTGATCCAGCCATGACGATGCGCACACGTAACTTCCTTTCTCGCAGAAATAAAGATTCAGATTAGTCTGCGAAGGAGAGAGATTTACTGTTGATGGTATCGGCGGAGCTAGAAATTAGATGATGAAGGTGTACATTTCACACTTATAATTTTATAGTTTATACAATGATTTTATAATATCATAAATTCAACACATAGATTCTAAATTTGTTAAGAGCACAATACAAATAGTTCAAATAAAGTCTTCCATAAATAGAAAATTACCATACCACTTTACGCGTTTTCATGTCTTGAAAACGTTTCATTACATTATTTTCATTAAGCTTCAAGAAAATTTTTCTCTCAATAAATATGACTAAACAATCATTCTTGGTCGCCCGTACTATTTCTCAACCTGTTTTTCACAAGACTCATAGCAGAAAATACTCTTTCAACGCTTGCCGTCGCCACCGGTAGGAGCAATACCAATTTGAGAAGTAAGTATACCAACTTGTAAACTTCATGCTTTTTTTGTTTCAACAAGCTTAATAGAAATGTCACCAAGATTGTTGAGGTTCTTAAACATATCATCACTTCGCATATCATCAATGAAGTTATCAAGTTGGAAAAAGAGTCTCATCAAATCTGCACTTGAAAACTCATTGGGATAAAAATTTACAAGGTTAAGTACTTTCTCCTTATCAAAGGCTTCAAATGAGTTGCGAGGATTCAAGGCAAACATGCACACAAGCAACTCCATATTAACTTTGTCAAACTGATTATCAAGCTCTTGAAGAACACTATCAATGATGCCAAGATATACTTCCCTTCTGAAATGATCATCATTTGTTTGTTTGGGGAAAAACGCTTTGATCTTCCAAAAGGCACATATTTCTTATTTGGCTCAGGAACTTTAATGCGATGTTTCATACAAAATGATGTAACTTTTTCCTGAAGAAAATCTTCCCAGCCATGACTTCTCATATGTTGCAATCTGTCCTTAGCCAAATTAACAAGTGTCATAGCATTAATAATATTTTGGTCCCTCTTTTGCAAAGACTAACATAAATCATCGGTGTACCCAAGTATGGCTAGCATCAAGTTTGCCATATAAACAAAATCAAATGACTCAAAGGCTACCACCATAGCATGGACTTTTCCCCATTCATTCTTTAGGGAGGGATCTTTTACAATCTTTATGAGGACTTTGCAGATTGTAGAATACAAACCGATAATGTGCAAAAACAATTTTGTAATGAGAACTCCAACGTGTGTCAGTGGGCCTAGCCAACCCCATCTCTTGATTCAACCCTCGTCCACTTTCAATTTCACTAGAATCTAGTGCTTCCAAAACTTCCCGAGCTCTAGTGTTTCGAAGCATTTCATGGTGCTTACAAGAAACTCCAATAACATTTAGCAAATTTGATAGTTGGTCAAAAAACCAAACACAATCTGCATTGCCCTTAGCAACAGCCACAAGAATTAATTGGAGTTGATGTGCAAAACAATGTATGTAATAAGCAGAAGGAGACTCATTCATAATCAAAGTTTTCAGCCCTTTAATCTCGCCTTTCATGTTACTAGCCCCATCATATCATTGTCCACAGATTTGAGTAATACTCAAAAAGTGATCAATAAGTAAAGACTCAATTGCATCTTTAAGTGATAAAGAAGTGGTATAGCTACATGAACTACTCCAAGGAACCGCTCAAATACCCTTCCTAGTTTATCAATATAACGCAAGCAAAGGGCTAGTTGTTCTTTTTGGGATACATCACTTGACTCATCAGCTAGAATTGCAAAGTGGTTATCACTAATATCTTCAATTATTTGTTTAGTAGTTTCCTTGGCACAACAATTAATAATTTCCTTTTGTGTGGGATGGGAAGTCAAGATGCAATTTCTAGGAGTATTTTTCAAAACAACCTTATTAACTTCTTCATTACTTTATGCAAGCCATTTCAAAAACTCAAGGATGTTTTCCTTGTTACTAGATTGTTCACTTTCATCATGTCCACGGAAATGTCAATCCTTGACGCAAAATAAACATCAAGCATCTAAGTGAATAATTGAACATTGCCTTGTAAAGATGCTTGTCTTCTTTAGTTCGCTTCACAATAACATAAGCAACTCAAGTTTTTGGTTTCACAAAGAAGTTAAATTTCTCTTGAGCTTGATTGTGGACACTTCTTATACGACCCACATGTTTGTCAAGTGCATCATATTTATTCCAATTCGGCTCCACTGCTCGGCTGCTCCAGCATCTAGGCGAGTAGCGGAGTAGGCGAGCAGGGCGGCAGCCGGCAGGGCACCAGGCGGGCAGGCCGCAGGCGGACGGCGGACTACTCTAGGCTCCAGCCGAGTAGCCGACCTGGCTCTAGATCCAGCGGGAAGCGGTCCAACGACTCCAGCCGAGGGAAGGCGGCGACCACGCCTGCTCCGGCCTTCGGCGGTGCTCCCAGCGACCCGGCCCCTCTCGGCTCTGGTGCATTGCGGACGGCGTAGAAGCGGTGGCGGCGACCTCCGGCTCCGGCTCTCGCCGTCTTGCGCGGCGCGAGCCTTGAGCACTCCTCTCACTCCTCATTTACTCTCTTTGCACACTTTTGTGAGTTAGCGACCTCCGGCTCTCGACTCTTCGCCTCTTCCTTCTGGTTCCCAAATCGGGGTGAGTCTCTGAAATACTGAATTTGGGGAGTGCTAGTGGGGAGGAGAGATTTCAGATTAGGGTTGGGGATTGGGGATTGGGGAGATCAGGAGACTAGGAGAGCTAGAGATTATTTGGATCGGCTGGCCTGTGATTTAACTATTGGGCTGGGCTAAAACAAATCACTGAAGATATGATGTTTGCAGTTTTTTAAAAAATTTGGGGGTACCGGTGCATACCCGGCACCCACTACTACAGAAAAGCTCATCACAGACGGTTCGTTACAGTCATTACAGACGGTTTTTGAACCGTCTGAAATTTTATGTCTGTGATAACAAGCGGTTATCACAGACGGTTGAAAAACCGTCTGTGATAAGTCTTATCACAGACGGTTTTTAACAAAAACCATCTGCGAAGGGTAGATATCGCAGACGGTTCCAACCAAGAACCGTCTGTGATATCTTAGTATCACAGATGGTTCTTTGTTGGAACCGTCTATGATTCTGTAGTATCACAGACAGTTTGTTAATACAACCGTTTGTGATAAACTGCACATCATAGACGGTTGTATTAACAAACCGCCTGTGATACTATCATATCACAGACGGTTCTCGGTTGGAACCGTCTGTGATATCTGCCCTTCACAGACGGTTTTTGTTAAAAACCGTTTGTGATAAGTCTTTCAACCTAACTAATTTTTGTTGTATTTTCAGCTAGACTCAGGAATTGGTAGCCATGCCCTCTGAAAACTAACAAGCAGAAACATATCACAAATAATTATTGACAACTCAAAGTAATTATTTAACTCAAAATCAATTACAAAAGAATATTTCAAGTATTGTCGCTAGAGTTACAAATTGAATTACAACCAGTCAAAGTGAATTACAATATTGAATCAATTGTTTTGAGGTCGTTCATTGGTGTCGACGGCGTGAAACTCTCCGATGGTGTTAACTATATCTGCCTTGATGAAGCCGCAGAGCTCCCCTCGAATGTGCGTGACCTGGTCCATCTCGAGTGCATTTAACTCTATGTTCAAGCCCTGTCGCTAGCAGGAGTAAAGTAGTAAGCATATATATTTAAATTTATAATTAGAAAATAATTATTACGAGATTGACAAATCTGGGGATCGTGCGTCCTAGAAGCAATCAATAGCTGCATATGATGGCATACGTAGAATGTGCATAGGTGATATCATTTTTGCTGGCGGCACTGCAAAAATAGAATTACATATACGTAGAATGTGCATTTGTGCCTCAGTACTGGGGTTAGTGATAAAAGATCTAGGAATCCAGTACTGAGATGCACGATGCCTGGGAACAACAGAAGAAGCAGCAGTAAAATGATTAGGAACACAATCATAAGAATGCACACGAGAACCACCTAAACCACTCCGAAACGATCTACCAAAAGATCGATACTCCCCCTGTCTAGATGCTACCCCGTGGTTTCTCCTCACGATATCCTAAACCAGAATGCTGCCTAGACCCACCAAAAGAGTCAACGAAGTTCTCTACGAACCTAGGCCTATGTGTAGTACGAAAAACAGGCTGCCTGGCTCCAGAGACTATAGCAGGTGAAGGGACTCCTCTAATGGTTCTCAAAGCGCTCATTCTCTCTTTTCTCTTAATTTTGGCTCTACGAAAGTAGAACTCAACAATGTGATCATCTTTCTTGCAGAAGGTGCAATGGTACTTGACCTTTTGAGGGGTCTGTACAGATGAAGCAGAAGCACATGTCTTGCTAGAAAGAGTTTGAGCAAAACCTGCAGATCTAAAGGCAACCTTAGATGGCTTAGGGGGTTCTACCTCAAACACGCCACTCTCAACAACTCTAGCAATCTTAGGTGGATGTTTCTTGGAATGCTATAGGGAATTAAAACCTAGGCCACTATTCTTCATACTCACCTTAGATTGGTTAAGAATCAAGTTGAGGTTCTTCTTCCCACTAGAAAACCTCTCAAGAGTCACTTTGAGGTAATGATTCTCTTTGGTTAAGTCCTCACATGTAGTGCACTTTCTTGATTTGATTGCCTCATCATGCTTACTCTTAAGAAGAGCCACTTCAACTTTCAAGGCCTCACAAGACACAAAATAAGAATCCTTAATCCTATTCAACTGCTCCTTAAATTTAACTCTAAAAGCCTCTTGTATCTTACCAACAATTGTTTCAACTTCAGCATGCAAGACACAAGAGGTAGAGTTAATAACTTTCTTAGAAGCAGTAAAAGACTTGGATTTTTCAATTTTAGCCTTTTCTTCTAGAGTCTTATTTAGAGCTTCAATTTCAATTGTGAGCTTAGGACAATTTTCACATGATGCAGATCTAGAGTACACAACCATTTCTGTCATCTCTTTCATTTTAATCCTATTATTCTTACAATGAGAGCAAGTATGATTAGTATCAAATTTCTGCAGTGTTTCATAGCGCTATCCAATTTTAATTCAAACAAGGCGCAGTTAGAGCAAGATATATGGATAGCATCTAAAGCAGTCTCATCAAGAGAAATATCATTCATGCAAACAGGACTAGACTTGAGAGATTCTATTTCTTCCAAAGCATCTTTCAATTGATTCACAACAGAGGAATGAGCATATTTTAAGCTTGTCAATTCATTAATCAAGTTAGAGCAGAAATCACACACATCATCAGGATTAATTGATTTGAGCCGAACAACTTCTAGGTTCAAATTATCAATCATAATGCCCTGTTTCTTTATCAATTTAGCTTGCTTATGCGTATTGTTTTCAGCAAGAACCAAAGCCCGTTTCATATCAGCAAGCGAAGGGCATACCTCATCGGGATCGCTGAAAGGATCATCGTCATTGGAGGAGTCGATGTCGTGGCTGTCCTTGGCCATGAAGCACATGCCGGTGAAATACTGTACCTTCTTCTTGCCACGGGAGTCATCCTCGTCGTCCTCCGTCTCCGAGTCCACATCGCTCATGTTAACATTCTCAAGAGCGGTAAGAACCCGGCTGATAAACTTGCGATAGTTTATCTTCTTGGGTTTCGCACCCCTCGCTTGAGGATGCCTTCGTGAGTCTTTCTCCTCCTTGCCCTTTAGCTTAGGGCACCGGGAGCGAATGTGGTTTGGCTCACCACACTCAAAGCATGTGATATGTCCACCTTTCCTTCTGTTCCTCACCTTGTTGTATGCTCTTGTGAATTTGGTGGAAAGGAGGGCTAAATCATCCTCGGTTAGTTTCTCCAGTTTCTCATCACTCAAAGAATGCAAAGCTGATAAAGAAAAAACAGATGAGCTTAAATCCAAAGAATCAGATGAACTACCATTCGATGAATCGACCACTAAAGCCAACGACCCTGTCTTGGGGAGACGCGAGATAAAATCAATCTCATGCGTCTTCAACCTCGAGTATAGCTTATCCATGGTAAGCTCACTCATGACAATATTGTCATTGATGGATGTGATCTTCATTCCCCAGACCTTCACATCAAGAGCACCCAAAAGTTGGCGTGCATTCTTCGACTCAAAGAAAACAAGGTCAACAGTGCGGAGATCATGAAGAATCTTTGAAAACCTTCTCCACAGCTCATCTAAAGACTCACCAGGTCTTTACTTGATTTTGGAGTATATTTTCTTGAGCTGGTTCTGTCTCACTTCCTTGATCGCAGTGGAGCCCCCGTGGTAATCACAGAGAGTCCGCCAGATCTCATGAGCAGATCTCAAATGAGCGACACGCTCAAACTCGGATTGGCTAAGGCCTTGAATCAAAAATTTCGAGCCTTACTATTGGCCTCCACATCTGGAGTGATCACATCGTCATCGACTAGCACGACATAATGATTTTTTACCTTAAGCTAAATTGCATGCCCTTGAGCCTCGATGTAGGGCTGCATGCGGGCCTTCCAGTAAGCAAAATCAACCCCATCAAAAATATGTGGTTTGGTTGAATACTTGTCAGTCGCCATGGCTCCAAAGACCGATTAAGATCTATGAGAAGAGCTAACCGGGCTAAAGGTTGAATAGACACTTTCTTAATTTTTTTGCATCGATCAAATTCAACACGCACTTTTCTCCTATAGCTATGAAAGCTAAGAAGATCAGTAAATGCACAGAGGAAGCCTTGTGCTGGATCTGATTACCCCTTAACCACAAGACTCAACAATGAAGAATTGATCTCAGGTAGACCGGTCGGCCGAAGCGGCCAATCGGCGATCCGAAAGTCAGCGATCGATCGGCGCCAATGGCGATCGAAAAGTTGGCGGTCGACGCCCGTTCTTGAATCGGTCGGACCGATTCAGTCCAATACCACTGCACAATGCCCAAATCCAAAACAAAAATTGGTCCAACTTTTGATTTACCCGATGAAACTTGATCAAACTTGGAGCACACCTCCCTAAGGATATTTGGAAACTATTCCTAGCAACGATCATCCAGATCCACGTCAATGCATTGACATTTTTAGGTTTTACCAAGGGAGAGTTCAAAACCTAGAAAAATAAAAAACTTGATCCAAATCTTACTTGTGGGAGATTGATAATCTAGATGATTCTAGGTGTTTTCCCACACATCATAGCAAGGTAAAAGAGGTCAAGAGACCAACCAAAAATATCCGAATCAAGGAAGCACCACAATCATCAAAAGAGAGAAGCAAAAGCAATAGACCTCATCTTTGAACACACATCCATAGATTGATTCAAGATGTTGCTTGTCAAAGCCACTCCCTCAAGGAGGACAAGAGCTCAATCAAAGAGCATACAAATAATTTTCTCTCTAAACCCTAGCCTCTCCTCTCCTCTTCAAACCCTAGAAAAATTAGAGTTTTTCTAAATGAATGCTTGGGGGCTTTTCCATCTCCCCCTTTCTATTTATAGGGTGTCCTAGGGTTTCCAATGGGCTCCCATTAAGGCCCAATACAAATGGGACACACACACACACACATATCTGTTGAAGCAATCGCCTACTTCACCATGTATAGGTTGATCAGTGGATCTCATCATGTCGGCAAGTCTCTCCCGTCCGAATCCCATCAGAACCTCCAAGGTACTTGCACCGACCCCCGCGCCGCTTGATCCAACCAGCTGCAACGAACTGCCCGTTCGAACCATCTTGTCCATTCTGCACCATGCTTGAGTCACACGACCTAACCCGACATCCATGATCGTTCTGGACCTCAGCTCTCCAAGCTTAGTCCCGATCCTCCACACCGTTGACCGTCGTTGACCTGCAAGCCACCTGCACAACAATAGACAAAGAAATCATCTCCGGGAACAAGTTCTACACAACTTGACCCACATTAGCTCAACAATGCAATATACAACAATAAAGCATTGAAACTCATGCAATAGACACAATCAAAACACAACGTCGCCAAGAAGGCCGACGAACAAGTGGAAGCCGGTCTGACCGCCCTACCCTGCCGGTCTGACCGATTCACAACCGTTCTGACCGATTCTATAACGCCGGTCAGACCGCCCAAAAAGACTTAGCCAAATTTTCAACTAGAAAATCCGAAACTCTCTGGAATTTTCATTTGAATAGAACTTTTGACTGGGAGCTCCAAAAATTATGTGACCACATCCAGGAGACTCCCCTCTCATGCCTACACAACTTATTTTTGGCCTAGCTTCAAATTCCATCAAGAACTGTGGCCAGTCGGACCGGCAATGCCTGCCGGTCGGACTTCCACATGGCCGGTCTGACCGGCGGCTTGGCCGGTCTGACCGGCTGTAACCTGACAGCATGAAGCTTTTTCGAAAATGTGAGATTCGGCAAACCAACAACGCCATTGCCAATTGACTCATCATCCTAAGATCATGCACATATCCCCACGATATTGACAGTTTGGTTTGGCAAAATAATATTCGAACCAAGTCAGATGGAAATAAAAAATTTGATTCTAAAGGAAGCCCATGAATATGCATATTCGATTCATCCAGGAAGCACGAGGATGTACCAAGATCTTCACGAGAGATATTGGTGGTCAAGCATGAGAAGCGATATTGCTGAGTACATATCATTTTGTGATGTGTGTCAACGGATTAAAGCTGAACATCAGAGACCTGTTGGATTGCTTCAACCGCTAAAAGTACCTGAATGGTAATGGGAAGAAATTGGAATGGACTTCATCACTGGTCTGCCAAGAACAAAATCTGGTTATGATTCGATCTGGGTTATTGTGGATTGGTTATCAAAGGTTGCACAATTTATTCCAGTGAAGACTACCTGCTCGGGAGACCGACTCGCAGAGTTGTATATGTCTATAATAGTATGTATGATTGGGGTACCTAAGAAGATTGTATCAGATCAAGTATCTCAGTTCACCTCCAGATTTTGGCAAATACTGCAGGGAATTTTGGGCACCAACTTGACTTCAGTACAGCTTACCATCCGCAGACAGATGGACAGACTGAGAGGGCTAATCGAATTCTCGAAGATATGTTAAGAGCTTGTGCTTTAATCGAATCGAATTCTCGAAGATATGTTAAAGCACAAGCTCTTAACATATCTTCGAGAATTCGATGTCTTTCATCTGATAGCTGAGGTGCAAGCTTGACTAATAGCTGTTGTTATAAGAAAATTCTACATACGATAAACTTACATCCCAATTTCTACATACGACAAGCTTGTGCTATCAGATGTGCATAATGTCTTTCACGTGTCTTAGTTGAAGAAATGCCTCAGAGTTCTGGAAGAACATATGCCTCTAGAGGAAGTCGAGTTGAAGGATGATCTCACCTATTAGGAGTACCCTGTCAAAAGTCTCGAAGAAGCAGGACATCAGACCAGAAGCAAGACTATCAAATTCTATAAGGTGCAGTGGAGCAATCATTCAGAGAAAGAAGCAACATGGGAACACGAAGAGGATTTAAGAGCAGAGTACCCAACCTTTTTCCCAGTCCATCTGAATCTCGTGGTCGAGATTCCTTCTAAGGGGGTAGGTTTGTAACATCACAAATTTCGGTCTTTTCAAAAATTTATTTAAAAAATAATTAATTCAAATATTTGGATTTGAAATTGGAGTTCCTACTAATTCAAGAGTCTTTTTGAAGCTTTAAAAATAAAATGAATAATTTGCAATTTATTGGATTAATTTAAAGCTTAATTTGAAATTTCAAAAAATAATAGCATTTTAAATGATTAAAATAAACATCAATTAAATTCAAAATTATTTTATTAAATTGTTTCAGGTTCCAAAGATTTTTGTGTAATTTTCTATATTTATTTTATTTTTAGATTTTTTGGATTTCCTTTTTCTTTTCTCTCTCCTCCTTTCATCTTCTTCTTCACGTGTATGCTCTTCTCTGTGCTTTATTCCAGCCGAGAGCTCCATGGCCGCACCTCCCCGCTGCCCCACCGCCGGCCGGCCAGCCGCCCCTCCCCTTGCTCTCCCTGCACTCCAGCTCTACTCCAACAGAGCTGTCCGAGCTCCAGCTGCCATCAATGGAAGCCATCACTCCCTCTCTCATTTATTTGCACATGTAGAATTAAAATCAATTCCGTTTGAAACGAAATGACCGTGTCTTTATCACCCACATCATACAACCATCAATTTCATGTTTCCACCATCAATTGCATTCAATTTGGCTGTTTCTTCCCGTTCTTCTTTTGCAAACCGAAAACTGAAGCATTATTCTCTGGGCATTTCCCGTCAACTCACCACCCCATTCGCATTATAAAGAGAGCATCACATGTTCCCATCTCTCCTCTTCGATTCGCCTCAAATCTTAACCACCTAACTCCTTTTCGTTTGCCCAGAACAAGCGATGTCACCCGGTGTCTTCCTGAAGTCCGACGACGTCGCCTTCACGTTGTTCTTGCTCTCCGGTGATACACCGACCAAGGTGACCGCGTCATAACGTGTTTCCGATATCACTCTTCCAATCCCCCACCTCGTTTCATCTTCTCCGTTGCCGAGAAGCCCCGCCACTGCAAGATCTTCTTCGTCGTCAATGGCCACTATGGCTGCACCTCCTCGGCCACTCCTGAGCTGAACCGACCACGCCATCGCGATCCCCATGCCATGCCCGTGCCCGTGCTCACCTTTCCTCGCTGGCTCCACCGCCCGAGCACTACCGTCCTGTGCAAGCCGCGTCGCCATGCGCTGTGCTTCCCTGTTCGGCATGTATAGCTTTGTCCCGTACATGAGTTATCTAGTCGGTTGTTTGGTGCATAGCTTTGTATGTGTTCGTTTTTGTGAGAATTTATTTTCCAAAAATCGTTATCTCTCATATGAACTCTAAATCTATCGATTCTTTCTTGTAAATTCATCTAATTCATTCTCTAATTTCTAGTATTTATTTTATAATTTTTAGTTTTTATTTAATTTATGTTATTTATTTGGTCCGATTCGCGCGTGTAGAGTCCAACGTCGCCGACGCGAGTTTGGATCAACAGAAAGCGCTTACCACCAACGTCACTGATGGTGAGTCTCCTTTGACCATTTTGAACCTATGAATTGTAAATTATGTTTTTAGGTTTAAAGTTATGCATTGCTATTTTATTTAAATGATAATTTTAAACTGTAGGTTGTTAGTTAAAAACCTAAAGTTTGTTATTAGCATCCTTATTTGATACCCCACACCTATGTAACCCTAGCGTAGAATATTGCGCATCATTGAATACAATTTTGCAGAATAGTTTGATACTGTAGAATTGCTTGGACATGCTGTTTGGTTCTATTTAACCTTTGGGGGGAACCTTTATTATTTGTATGCTTTAAGTTTGGAAAGTATTCGACATTAGGTAATGCCAATATTTGGAAATAAAATAAGAATGGTGGAAAAACTATTTTAGACTAGGGTGAGTGGCATGAGTCTGGTTTGTCTCACCTTGGTCGATTAAGGATCGACTCTTGTGTTTATTCAAACCAAGCAAAATCATGCAACCACATGTCCTAAATGAGAATGACCTGGCTGAATAATTTACTTTGTTTTAGCATTACGCCCACAGGCTGTAGATGGTAGGTGTTACCTGGGTAGTGCATACGATGGTAATTGACATCCATGTCTGTCGGGGCTTGCGTTGGGCGTTGGTAAATGACGTCCAAGTCTGGGTAAGTTATCCCCCACAACGGTGAGCTCCATGTCGTTGGTAAATGGCGTTCATGACCTAGGGTTAAGCTCATCGGTCGGGCTAATGTTAAGATAAAGTATTATAAAGGTCATGTGATAATCACTTAGTCACACGCCTAGGGAAGCGTGTCATAACCGACATTATTAGTCGATTATCTTGTGTGGGTCAAGTTGTACAACCTCTGCAGAGTGTAAAACTATTTAAATAGCCGTGCCAACGGTCAAGGGCGGGCAAGGTGCGTATACACATGGTAGATTCCACTTTTGGTTTTAAAAGAAATATTTTGGGAATCTGGGAGTTGTTGGAACTCTTGGATTGTGGTTCTGGCAGTTAGAGCCAGTTGAGCAGCTAGAGCTCAATTCTCGAAAACTTGGCGGTTAGAGCCTCTTTACTAGTGTTTGGTAGTTGGAACCTGCACTAGAGATTAATTTAATTTACTTTATCTTTTTAATCCTCCTTTTTCTAATGAGGTTTATAAAAGATATTTAAACTTAAAATATTGCTTTGTGCAAATGAACCCCATATACCCAATTGTTAAAGCTATACATATGCATCATTTCCCAAGACTCGTGGAGTATTTTATGTACTCATATATTACACTCAACAAATTTCAGAAGTATACGAAGATGACGAGAACGACTACGACTACTTCGCCTGCGGCTTCTCGGAGTACTAGGCTGCGTTCCCCCGGTTGAATTCCAGTAGGCGATTCTATGGGTAAACCACGGAGTTTATCATTTTATTTCCGCTACTGTGGAACTTAAGGTCTTTGGACCTCTTTTACAATAAGTGGCCATAAAGCCGATATTTAGATATTTATTAATGTTGTTTTATGATTCGAACTGGTTATCAATAATTTTTTCACTGTGTGCACTAGCTGCTGCTCTGGGACTGGTGTAGAAATACACAGGGGATTCATATTCAGAAATTCGGCCCCGACAGCGGGCGTCGCAGGTGGGAGGGAGCGCCGTGAGAGAGAGAGAGACGAGAGGGTGCTCAGGCCGCTAGAGTTGCGGTGAGAGAAGGGCGTGGTTGGATCTGCGAGATGGTCGACCGAGGGGCCACGATTCGGCACAAATGTTTTTTTAGTAGGAGAAGGGAAACAAGAACGTATCACTCAATAACACTAGAGTCTTTTTAAGTAGCAGAGGTATTTTTGCATTTGACTAAGTTTGCTTCTTTACCGGGCAGAAATCAAGTGTCAAGTTGGTAGGCCAAACGCCATCTCTCACGCTAACTTGTAGCGTACCGTGATCCACGTACGGATGCCATGTGCAAGTACGCCACTCACACTGTACCTTCAACATGATTTCCAATGCTGCGTCTATCAATGGACACACTAGCGAGCAAACAACCCTGGATTACTAGGTACACGACTCTATTTGGAACCATTATTAACAGCATAACCGAGCAATCATTTTCTACTCTCTTTTTTTCATTTCAAAACGGTGTACCAAATTAAAGCGTAAAAATGTTATCTAGTAGTCAGGGGTATGCAACCCATGCTTCATATGTTGTGGTACTGACTTGTACCCAGCCTTCACTGAAATGTAAATGTATTAATTGTTGCTCTCGTGCGTGCATGTATCCAAACAAAAGAATAACAAAAACTGTAAATCTGAGCTAAGGTCTTCGCCCTTCCTCAAATCGAGTCAACCTCATGGAGGTCGAATGAGAACCTCCCCAAGATCACGCGACCGCGCCTCGTAGTAATGGCAAGGGAACCACCGCACAGAGAGAACCAACACTGATGAACGCGAGAGAAATCCTCGACATTCTCGCACTCCACCGAGAAGGCCTCAAAGATCCGACGGTGAGGATTTTGAGGTCATCCAAGAAAGAAAATTGCAGCCCGTAAGAACCTCGCTCGGGCGCATTCAATATCGCCACAGGAGGTACAAGAACTCAGACATCAACGACTTGCTTGAGAATCCCAATCAAGAGCTTGCTCAACGCCAGATACGATCTCTTTGCGAGGAGATTGCGCAGGTTTCGAATCGTGATGACAAGACCGAAGTACTCGTCAACAACATTCGTAGTCGAGTAATGCGACTTCTTCAATACTACCAATCGAATATTTCTCTCGTGAGGAATCGACACGGTCATAAGTCACATCGATCTCCTATTCGAGAAATACTTTTCAATCGGCCGATGATCAAGTAGCCTCCGAGGAGGTGATCAATCACTACTCCGCAAAGAAATTCACAACGAGTGGATTACGAGGAGTATTCCTCAAGAACCGAGACCTACAACAAATCAGTCACCGTTGTCGGCATCGTCAGATACGATCACCGGCGACATTAACCTTCTTTCCTACAAAGAAGGCGCTAAGAAGTAATTACCGGATGCCGCATTTTCGCCGACTTCGAGCGCCACGCCACCTCATTTTCGACCAAAGGAACATGGAGAAATTTGATGGATCTCAAAATCCCATCGAAGTTTCTTCAGATCTATACAACAACCGTCCGAGCAAATAGGAGGAGGAGAGCACGAATGGCGAATTACCTTCCAATCGTGTCAAGGATCCGCCGATCGTGGTTATTAAACCAACCACTGAGTCGATCTACTCTGGCAACACCTCCGTGATCTTCTACGTGCAAATTTCCAAGGCACATACAACCGCCTCGAAAGGAAGACGACTTGCACCGGATCAAACAGAACAACAACGAGACTTTGCGCTAATTCATCAAACGCTTTAGTCAGTTCAGAACTCAATTCCGAAATTTCGACTCTCCGTGATCGTGGCTTTAAGCAAGGAGTCCGTAGTAGAAGAATAACAGAGATATTGCTTTAAATCCTCCCAACACCGCTGTCGAGCTTTTGAGATGGCCGATCGATATGCAATCGCTTCGAGGCAATGAGTGGAATAACACTATCGATCGAGAAACACACGCCTAGAGAGCCAGTGAGGTTGGTAAGGACAAAAGCAAAAAGTCCAAGAAGAAAATAAAAGTCAAAACCACAAACTAGTGGTTTCAAGGAGGTCTTGGCCAGAAAGATAGAGAGCCCCAAACCACCAAGTCGAACCCCGATCAAGGCAAAGGTAAGCGCCGATCGAGGAACGACAAACCAAGATGGTGTCCCTTTCATAAAAGGAAGGACATGACCTCCAAGAATCGCCGAAGTTTTCCAAAGAAAGCTCGAGGACTACTACAACAAGAAAGCACCGCCCCTACTCGAGCGGTAGGACATACGAGTGGTCAAAAGTCGCCGATGATGAGGAGATGCCATTCCAAGATCCGCACCATACCGCTGAGCATATCTATGGAGGATCATCGATACGACTCCAAACGACAACTTAAAGTCACGGACGAGGTAAATTCCATACATACCCTCTTGTCAATAAATTATCAAGTGGTCGGAAGTTACCATCTCTTTTGAGAAGGACGATCGCCGATCACTATGAGTCGATCAGTCGATTTCCGACAGGAGTCGAACCCACCATCAACAATCGCGTCAATCGAGTGTTAGTTGATGGTGGTAGTTCTTAAACATATTATTTACTAAAGCCCCGGACGAGATGCAAGTACCTGTGACAGTAAGGCTGACGATATTCCTTTCATGGAATCGCATCGGTCTTCACCAAACCCATTGGCCAAGTTTCTCTTCCTTTAACATTTGGCTCACCAAGTAATTTCAGATCGAGAAAGTCTCCTTTGATGTGGTCGATTTCGATACGCGGATATAACGCCATACTGGACGACCAACTTTGGCAAAATTCTTAATGGCTACTCATTATGGGTATCAATGTCTTAAGATGCCAGTCCCAAAGGAGTGATCACAATTCAATGTGACAAAAGATGGCGATAGTCATGACCGCCGATCCTCGAGATGGTTGGTCAAATACCAACTCGAGATGAAAGTCACCTTCGACTAGCAAGTCGGGCTTCAAAGTCGCACCAAAGCCGAACGACTGTCAAAGAGGTTCCTCCGACGCAGAAACCCTCAAGACTGCTCGCATTGGGAGACTTCCGATCCCAAATAGGAAGACGCCTCATTACCTTCCTCCGAGCTAACGCAGATGTTCGCTGGCAAGCATCCGACATGCCCGAGTCCCTGTGGAGGTGATCGAGCACAAAGCTAGCTTTACTACCGATAAAGTACCCAGAAACAAAAATTACGGAGATTTGCCCCGATCGACGAGATGCTATTAAATCGTAATTGATAAGCTACTTAAGGCGTGCTTTATAAGAGAAGTCAATCACCTGAGTGGTTGGCTAACCTCAGAATGGTCAAAAAGTCAAACGGCAAATGGCGATGCGCGTGAGACTTTACCGATCTTAATAAAGCTTGTCCAAAAGATGATTTCCCTTTACCTCGTATTGATCACCGTTGATTCTATCGCTGGTTGTGAAATATTAAGTTTTTAGATGCATATTCGATATCACTGATCAATATGTGTCTAAACGATGAAGAGAAGACCGCATTCATTACTCCATTTGGTACCTTTTGTTATATCAAAATGCCATTTGGTCTAAAGAATGCCGTGTTTCTTTTCAACGCTTAATGCAATCGACTTTTTCATCTCAATTAGGCCGAATTTGAAGCCTATGTTGATGACCTAGTCGTAAAAAGCATTAAGAGACTTAATCATATCACTGACCTACAAGAAACATTCGACAACCTCAGAAAGCACCATTTAAAACTTAATCCAGAGAAGTGTGTGTTTGGAATTTCTTCAGGAAAATTGCTTGGATTCCTAGTATCTGAACGAGGAATCGAAGCAAATCTCGAAAAATAAAGGCCATCCTCCGTGATGCGACTCCAAACACAAAAAGGAAGTCCAAACTCACTGGTGCATGGCGGCTTTAAGTCGTTTCATCGCACGACTAGGAGAAAAAGGACTACCTTTCTTTAAACTTCTCAGGAGACATGAAGGTTTTGAGTGGTCGAACGAGGCAAACATTGCCTTTGAGGATGTCAAGAGGTATCTTTCGAGTGCTCCTGCTCGTTTCCAAAGCCGTAAGAGACGCCTTAATTTACCTAGCCGCCACGCCACAAAGCAAAGAAAGCGCAGATCGATCGTCAGAACGCGAAAACGCATAACGACCGTTTACTACGCGCTAAGTTTTACACGGCCTAAGGAGCGCTACCTCGTGTTCAAAACTTCTATATGCCCTCCTCATGTCTTCGAGGAAATCATGCATTATTTTCAAAGCACAAAATAGTCAGGTTGCCCGAGTTTCCTTTGGGAGCAATCCTCCATAATAAGGAAACAATGGACGATGGCAATGGTCACCGAACTTGGGGAGTTCGACTCCATTTCGTGTCCCGAACGGCCATAAAATCCTGATCTTGCGCACTTTGTCGCCGAATGGACAAACTCAACTCGTCGGGTCGGGTGGTCTCCGTATCTCCTACGGAGAAACCTTAAAGTATGCCATACAATTAAACTTTCGTGCCACTAACAATGTGGCGTATCACAAGGTTTGCTAGTCGGCATACGAGTCGCGAAAGCACTCTCGATTCGTCGACTACTCGTGAGAGGAGACTCTCAACTAGTCGTGAATCAAATTGGGAAAGAGTACCAATGCTCTAACTCAACAATGGCTCTGTACTTATCGAAGCACGTAAGCTAGAAAAACATTTTTAGGTTTCGAGGTACAATTTATCCTCGAAGGATAATTTCCAACCAAATACAATGTATGGTCTTATCCACACGATTTCGATGCTTAAGTGACCATTGCAAACTGCTTCACATCTCCTTCTCTCGCGCCTTAAAGGCATCTCTAATAGTTCTATCTCTAGTTTTGTTATACCAACTTTACATCATCAAAAGATAGATCTAGAGTCAACACATCTAATAACCTGTTTCTAGCAAATTGCATATAATATTCATGCTAAACTTATAATATTCACACTCGTTCACCCATCTCTCACATGCACCGGTTCGGTTGATTTGTCTTGGTTCGTATGTAGAGATGATTGTTTGAGGGAGATACACCTTCTCTTTTCTCTCATACTTCTCTATCTTTCACTCAGTATTTCACTGACATGAAAGGGCTAACCGGCGGTTAGCATGACACTACCAAAGACACCCTTATAATGTATGTACGGCTATCGATCTGTGTGGATGTAGTGATATCACCAGGATGCGCGCAGAGGTCAAGAGGGAACGGGGATGCCGTCGATCGCCTTCTGCTTGCGGTGCTCTAGCTGCACTGTGCCGCACGCGTTGATTGCAACGGGAAACCTGACCCGTGTCTTGATTTCTCCTAGCCGACCAGGACGCGGCACGGTGGGGACTGCGTACCTAGTGCCATGACCTTTTCTAGCGCGCGCGGCTGCTATTCAGCGGCAGGAATTCGAAACGGGGGTCCCCTGGCTCCAAGCCCAAGCAAGTGCTCAGCGAGTTTTTGGGTTTTTTTAATTTTATGAAATAGTATAAATAGGCTATCTTTCAACGAAACGGTAAAAATAACACCTATGCGGTGCTCAAAATGCACGACAGGAACCTGCTGTATCCCCACAGCGCGGTACGCTGCCCGCCGCCGAATGGGAGGCCGTCATGTGGCCTACCGTGCGGTGGGGGTGATAGACGCCTACGTGTATTTTGAGCGTAACACGGAAACTATTTTTACAAATTCGTTCGTGGAGAACTCATTTTGGTATTTCGTTGCGAATTAGTGCCATTTTAGCCGATTGGCCGTGATCAGCAGTGGTGGACACAGCGAGGCTGTAGAATTACTCGGTTCGTTTGTACTATTTGCCATCATTTTATGGCCATGAACAACTAGCAGCATGCTTGCTTTCTGGAGAACAGTGGAATCATGTTTTGGGAGAATGGAGACTAAAGCCAATGATAACCCTAATTAATGAAAGTGCGTTTCACCTTTGTTATCATTAGTGCCCTGAGGAGGAGGTGCATCACCGGCCAATTTTTTTAAAAAAATTACATGTATTGCAGGTTCATTGGAATAATTAGACTAAATACTGCACATTTTCATGGTTTGACAAAATTAGCAGCATGTTTTAAGTGACACGCACAAAATACGAAGATTACGCGTTAATTTAGTGAGGGGGACACATGTACGTTGAGGTGAGACATTTGTCGAATCAACATGAATTGAAACAATTAATCTGACCATGTGGCTGACGTGCTAAACATATAGTCTAACAATGCGAGTGTGGCACTGATTTTCAACTACATTTTGGCGAACAAGTCGTAGTATGCTTGATAACTAGTCACTCCCACAGGTGAAGGACCCAGCAAAAAAAAATAAAGGACGTGCTTGCTGCACTCTAGTTTTCTTCTATCTCAAGATCGCACTCTATCTGTAATGGTCGATGGATGGTGGTGCTACGATGATACACAGGGTCCGACCTACAGTAGGAGGTGCCCCTGACTCCCACAATAAAATAACTATATATGACAAGAAAAAAATCGTCTCTTAGTTTCTACTTAACTTAATACTCTAATATATCAGTGGACATTGCCCAAAAATACCTTTTAGTATCTATTACGTTATTAAAGCAATAGGAAAAGAAGTCGCCACGTTTGCTCTAAAGGGCTAAAAATTTCTACATTCATAGGTGAAAAAGAGAAAGATCTAGACCTTCGATTATGGTGGGTCTAGATTATAATGATCTAGATTAAAAAGAAAGAGTACAATCCAGAAATAACTAAAATTAGGAATGAAAAAGTTAGCCAGTTGATTTCGATACAAATTTCAAAGTAAAATCCCTAACTAACTAGTAAAATCTCTAACTAACTATAATTCAGAATAAAATTTAAAGAAAATTTACAAATTCAAAAAAATAACATAAATTATTAGTAAAATTTAAAATAAAATTAGCAATTTGATTTTGATATGAATTTGAAAGTACTACAAATTAAATGAAGTATATCTAGCTAGTTTCCAATCTTTGCTTATATTGAAAGAAAATATTCCAACCATATACAATGCATATACAACATGTTTGCAAATACAATTACAGTACATTTTAAGCATGAAGGCCAAATGGTTGCTAGGAAAGTCGTCCCAGGGTACCACATGTTTGCTGTTATTATTCAACAAGATCTCTAGAAGTTTCTGGCTTTTACGAGTTGCTTAGAGTAAAAGCGCGTGGTAATCTCATAGAGTTGTTTCGAAATTGCAAAAAAAAGAAGAAGAAAAGAAATGCACATCAACGGTAGATGGTCCTTTTGTGATAAATAACTGAAATGCACATGTTTAGAAATCAAGAACATTCATAATATGCCACTGAATAACTACATGATTCACAATATATAATTTATTATGGGACTAATATGTGAGTTTATAGCCTATATATATGTTAATAAGTTAGTGACATATTATAAAAATATGCGATTGCAAAACCATGCATGCTGGCTAGCTAGCCAGCTTGATTTTTGTTGGGTGATTCGTTAATCAATTGCGATGTTAATCCTTGTCATTAATTAATTAGTCCATGTGTTGTACGTGGGATTTTTTTTTTTCGCACAAAAGTATTAGTACTAGTACAGTTTAGCAGTAAAACAAAGTAGATAATTAGTACGACGCACGTTCATGCACTCGATTGAGAGATGCAAAGCACCTTTCAGTCCTCGTATACGGCGAGGTTACTAGAAAAATCTAATTTTGGTGTTTCCGATTCCATTTTGCACGACTTAAATAGGCACCGGCATTTTTTTTATATGCAATTGCATATTTTGCTCGTGCAAGAATGGCAGAAAGGAAAAAGCTCAAAGAAGACTTTTTTAATGGTTTAATCTATTTTTTAAAAATATTTTAAAGATAATCTCTCCCTATCTTCTTTGGTCATGCCACAACGCTCGGCGTGACAAAATCACTCTGTCATGTCACGTACCATGGCATGGCCAAAGTTGTCACGATAACCCTCCGAGCCAGCTCGCGTCTGTTTTTTGGGACTAAGTCCTGTCACGCCAAGAGGAGCGGCGTAACCGCACTTGTTTGCCACGCCGAGATCCGTAGCTTGACAACGTGCTTTTGCCATGCCATACATTGTAGCATGGCCAAATGGGTTCAAATTTTAAAAAAAGTTAAGAAGGGTTATCTTTAAAATATTTTTTTTTAAAAAAATAGATTAAATCATAAAAACATCTCCTCAAAGAATCACACAGCAAATCGGTAAACTGAAATCTCCCTTCATAGCGCGCAAGACCCCACCGGGACGTGGAGGAAACCTACTCTACCGGTAAAATAGATTAAATCATAAAAACATCTCCTCAAAGAATCACACACGAGAAATCGATGGCGTCTCCTTCATAGGAAGACCCCAACCTAAGAAATCTACTCTACGATAAACTCGTCATCCCATCATACCTTCTGCAAGCCCCGATAGATGGTCTTTTTATGATAAATATCTGAATTGCCCATATTTGAAAATAAAGAAAATTCATAATATACTGCTGAATAGCTACATGATTCATAATATGTCATTTATTGTGGGGCTGGCATGTTGGCTTAGGGCCCATAGGTCAGTGAGACATCAGTGATATATTATAAAGATCCAAAGTTATTCAGTGACATATAGCGAATTTCCCCTTGGAAATTTATTACTTGGTCCATTGCTGAAACTAAAAGTGTAGAAAAGAACACACACATATGTTGTAAAATTGACCGTTTTAGTAATTATTTAGAATTAATTCCAACAATATTAATCATAATTAAAGCATATTTTCAGCAACATTTCAATGAAAAAATTAACATATAAATATGTAAATCCTCTATGTCATTTAAACAGAATAATATACTCAAAACATAGAGCATGTGGACAATTAAAATCAGCATAATGCTCATATTTAACAATTTGTTTATTACTCTCAGATGTCAAGTTGCACAAGATATAATCTTGGCCTTCACAACACTTCTGTCAAAATTTAATCAAAAATTGAATATGGCAATTCTAGATTAGGCCTTGAGCTCAAAATAAAAACATGCTATTCTAATCATTCAAGTTCAAGCAAATTAACAACTTTAACCTTGCTGGACAATAGAAACAGATTGTATATATTCATCAATATACCATTAACAAATAAATATATATAATATATATATATATATATATATATATATATATATATATATATATATATATATATATATATATATATATATATATATATATATAACAGTTTGAAACAGGAATCACATATAACAGAGTATATTGACTGAATGAAAGAACTACAGTGAACAACAATTATATCAAGATGAATCAAATGCTCAGAACAAGGAAAGACAACAAGTGTTCTAACCGTTCAAGACCAAACTATACTCAATATTATATTCAATTTCATTTTTAACATCACTTCATCATCAATCATTTAAACCGAGCCCACGACACCACTTTGCAATATCGACGAAGCTGAAAGTGCAGAAAAGAACGCACACGTACGCATACGCATGCGACTGCAAAACCATGCGTGCTGGCTAGCCAGCCAGCCTGATTTCACGACACATGGTCCTATTCAATCAATTTTTGTTGAGTGATTCGTTAATCAATTGCGATGCTAATCCTTGTCATTAATTAATTAGTCCATGTGTTGTACGTGGGATTTTTTTTTCGCACAAAAGTATTAGTACTAGTACAGTTTAGCAGTAAAACAAAGTAGATAATTAGTACGACGCACCTTCATGCACTCGATTGAGAGATGCAAAGCACCTTTCTATGCTTATATGTACGGTCCTCGCATATTGCGAGGTTGCTAATTTTTTTCTCATTTTGTGTTTGATTCCATTTTGATTAAATAGGCACTTTGTAAATTATTATTATTATTTTTGCAAAGATTTGAACTGCGAGCTTATATAAACGTATATTGAATTCACTGTAGCAAATTCTAATTGATCTAAATATTTACTTTTGATCGAGCGGATATTGAGTTCTAATATATGATACAGATCAGCTGCATTGAATATTTCAATACAAATAATCCATTTCCAGATCGGATGGCCCACGGTTAGAATGCGCCTCCGATGGCCACACACGAATTTGGCCAAGGCAAGCAAAATCTCGCACCGTGTTTGGCACAAAGCGGTGGAGTGGGGATACCGGAATCGATCGCTAGCTAGCTAGCGGCTAGCTTGTTCATGTAACCTGTCACATAAATTTGACCATGCGTGCAGCGCCGCAAAATAAACCGGCCGGATGACTACGCCTAGCTCAGTTGGTAAGCGAGGCTGCAGTGCTCACTTGTGTTTGAATCTAAATCTCCCCCGCACATCATGTGTGTGTATGAGCTGTTTGATGTGACACGTCGCTCTAGCTAGCTCACACTGACGCGTTTTTTCTTCTGCTACCACAGCAGAATTAAGCGGTAGCAGGCAAGCTAGGTACGGCGCGTGATGTAAGGGCCCAAGTAGCCTATCATATCCGTATCTTGGAATCTCTTTTTTCCATGCTGTTGAAAAGTTGCAATGCACAAAACGTGCTGCATACGTGTAGGGGAAAAGGATATGCTTTCTTGCATGCTACTCCACTTTTTAGTTATTGCTCCCTCTGGTTCTGAAAAATAAGTTGATTTAAATATCGATGTAGTCTCAAAAAAAAATATAGCTTTGAATACTAATTACTATTGTAATATATTTTTAAAACACAATAAAATTATAATATTATAAAAGTATTAAGTCATTTTAGATATCGACACGGTCCAAAGAAATATAAATTTAAACACTAATTATTATTGTAATATATTTTTAAAACACAACAAAATTATAATATTATAAAAGTACTTTTCAAGACGAATATAAATATATGATTTTTATGTATATAATATAAATATTTAAAAAGATACCGATAAACCAAAGTTTCTAAAATTTAACTATATGCATTCTAAAATAACTTATTTTTGTGAACTAGAGGGAGTAGTTGTCAATCTTGAAGTTGTGATGTTATTGGAGTGATACTATTGTTGGGAAACTATAAGCTCGGTCCAGCAGCCGACCCATGTATGCGCGCCCCATCCCAAACGCTAGCAGGGCCTGTAGACTATAAATAGGGGTGCTAGTCATTGTAAATGATTGATCGATTGAAGAGCAATAAAGAGAAGCAAGAAGGCTCCTACATCTCCGTGTTCAATCTATTATTCTGTTATTGTGTTGTTTTTACGATTTTGAGTTTGTCTACGAGGTAATCGCTCGGGTTGGACTCGCCAATGACGGTTCCTCAACACGTTATCAGCACGATCGACTCCCCTCGAATTGAAAGCCTAGATTGCTTTCAATTATGCAAATTTGACTTTCTAGATTGTGTTTTTCTACGGTACAAGTCCGCTCTAATCTACCGCGAGCTGACTTGAAGTCGCGGGCACAATGCCGATCGATAGATTGCATGAAAAAGTGGATGTCGATTGTACCGTAGATTAAAAATTACAAATACATTCTAATCTACCGCGAGTCGACTTGAAGTCGTTGGCTAAGCCGATCGGTAATTGCATGAACGATAGTTGCATGATCAGTAGTACTCGCACGAACAATACATTGCATCGTGTGAACAGTAACAAAAGGAAATCCGACGGCACCGTACGGCCTACCGGCGCCCCCGCACGGGCTTCCCCCCTCCCCCACTGTCGCCGCCTTGAAGCCGGGACATTGCCGACCATGGTGCTGCGCTCGGCTTGGAGCCGCACCACCGGCTGCGTTTGAAGCCGACCGCCCCGCATGACGCCGCTCGCATATCGCCTCTGACCGCCTCGCATGGCCGCCCTGCACGGCACCGCCATCAATGGCTCGTGCCTGGCCCCGCACAGCTGGCGCCGACCAAGATATAGACCGAGAGAGAGAGAGAGAAAGGGAGAAAAGGGGGGCAAAGGAGTGGGCAGTGGCCGACGCTGCCTAGAGCGCCGCCCGCCAACTCGCTTGAAGCCGTCTCACAACCATGCTTGAAGCCACCGGCTCCGTCGGGCCACATTCGCCCGTCGAGCTTAATCTGCCGCCCTCGCACAGCTGCAGCGCCGGCCGCGCCATGTGGCTGCTCGTCACCACCCACGGTGCCCATGGAGCCACCGCGTTTTGAAGCTGGTGGCCCCGCACGGGCCCATTCCCCGTGCCCTTGAAGTCGCCGGCACTGCCTCCCGCATGGGGGCACTCCGCGCCCGTCCACCGCCGTTCGCACACGGCCGTCGCACCAGCCAATCGCCGCCTCATGCTCCAACGGAGCCGCCGCCACCTAAAGGCATAGAGGTAGGGAAACCCTGCCCCGCCCCCTTTGACCGGCCAAGAAAAGGCCCAAATGGGCCAAAGCAAGAAGGCCCAACAAGAAAAAATAGGGGGAAGGGTGTCTAGTCGAAAACGAAAAAAATGAAATTCGCAAAAGGGCCTCAGAATTCTAAAAATTACGAGAATTTTTCGCGATTAAGGAATTGTTGTGAAAAACCCCTTAGAGTTTTTGAAAATTATGCGAAATTTTTTCTTAGAACTGAAATTTCACGATTTAACCCTTAGAAATTGCAGAATTTGCCAAAAAAATTCTTTTCTAGTAGAAAAGGGCCCCGGGAATTCAAATTTTGAACCATTTTTTGCATTTGAAGCATGTTTAACTTTGTTATTGTTATTTCTATGCAATTTATGTATTGTATTCACTGTTTTGATGATATGTAATGCTTTACATTGCTTTTAATAACTGAAAATAGCAGTAATTCATGAAAAATGCATAGAAAAATATGGGAACATTATGAGAATTTTACTGGCATTATGAGCCGAGAGTTAGAAGAGCTGGCCGAGCATGGCCACAATTACCTGAGTTGGGTATCAAATGTGGAAATTGTACTTAGAGCCAAGAAGCTCGATGCTGCTATTAGACTTAGCAACTTGAAGGACGCCGCTCCAGCTGCTGAGGAGAATGATCAAACATTTTATTTCCTTAGACATCATCTCTACCTAATGCTTAAGAATGAGTATATGGCGGAAAAAACACGCTAGCTTTGTGTACCACACTAAAGAAGCGGTTCAAAAGTCAAGTACACCATCCTTCCTCGGGTAGAGCAAGATTGGAACCGACTATGTTTTGCCATCTACAAGACCGTGGGGGAGTACAACTCTGCATCACACAGAATTTGTACCAGTCTTCAACTTTTTGGTAAGGTAACCACAGATGATCAGAAGATCGAGAAAACCCTCTCCACCTTTCACCCAAACGTGGTGCAATCCGCACACAACTATCGTCAGGACGAGTACAAGGAGTATGTCAAACTAATTGATATCATGCAAGTTGCGGAAGCTCAAGATGAAGTTATCAGAAATAACTATATCTCACAGCCGCCTAGTAGTAAAGTTGGCCATGAAGTCAACACAAGCAGCTACAAGGTGAGGAAGCCTCACTCAGAAGAAAGAGACAAGAAGGGTAAGATCATGGGTCGCAAAACCAAGCAGAATGCTCAAACCAAGAAGGGCGAACAAAAGAAGCGTGGCAAGAAGCACATGGTCAGCAGGACCAAAGTTGCTACAAATGTGGCACTTGGGGATATTGATCACGTTTTTGCCGTGAGCCGCAACACGTAATTGATGCTTTCCAGTCTAAGAAGAAGGGCAAAGGGCAGCATGAGGCACAAAGGATCCACAGTCATTAATTGCACTCATGGATGTGGACAACCCAGTAGCAGCCCCCATCACTCATCATTTGGACATCGCAGAGACGACAAACATAGTTGCCCAAGAGGAGAAGATCGCCATGGAACAGGTTTAGGCAGAAGTTACTACATACTTCGCTGATTCGATCTAGTGCACGCATCGCACTTACATCTTTTTATAGTTATTTGCAGTTTGTGATTGTGATGGAACTTTGAATAATGGTTTTAAGCTCTAGGAAAGCAAAGCATTAAAATTCTTATGATGAGCCCTGCAAGGCTTATTTTTTTGTATTTATAATAGCAAGTTATGTTATGATACCTGAAGTATTTTATTTATGCATTGCTTGCTTCCTACTGCATATTAATGAAGTACCTTATATTAGAACACGTGTGGCACCCTAGGGAGGAATTGTGCTTAGTAGGTAGCGGCACAATGAATACCACCTTGAGAGAGATAAAATTTTCAGTCGATCAGCAAGAATGCTAGTAGTCTTACGACAATCGTAGGCAGCAATACTTGTATAATCAGCTCAGGAAAGGACATAATTATACTCTCAACGGATATAACTTTGGTCATTGAAGAAGCCTTGTTATACCCAGAATCGACTAGAACTCTCAAGAATATTCACGCTAACAGTTTCCACGTAGAAATTGAAGAAGAGTATGATAAGGAATACCTGCTCATTACAAAGCGTGAATAAAGTGAAAAATAGTATTAGAATGACTCCCTTCATATGAAACTGGGCTATACTACACAAATATTAAGGCACTTGTAGCCTATACTGCCCTGAAAACCATATTTAAAAGCTCTGAACTTTTCTATCTCTGACATGATAGATTATGCGGCCTATGTCTTATGATAATGAGAAATATAATTAACAATTCACAGGGACACAATGTCAATGAAAAGAATTTTTCGAATCATGAAGATTTTGTGTGCCTTGCATGTGCCACCGAAAAATTAATTACTAGACCTTCTGCTCTGCAAGCGCAGGATGAAGTCCCTGCATTCCTGGACCGTATCTAAGGAGATATTTGCTATCCTATACAGCCCCTTTAAGGGCCATTTAGGTATTTTATGGTGCTCATCGATGCTTCCTCGAAATGGTCGCATGTACGTTTGTTATCTACGAGAAACCACGCTTCTACAAAGCTAATCTCGCAGATAATTAATATTAAGAATAATTTCATTGATCATCATGTGAAGTCCACCAGAATGGACAACGCCGGAGAATTTACTTCGAATGCATTTGATGATTATTGTATGAAAATGTGAATCAAAGTTGAGCATTCCATACCACATGTCCACGCCCAGAATGGATTAGTAGATTTGTAAAGAATTGTAATTTACCAACTACATGTTGGGGACACGCAGTCCTGCTCGCAACAACTCTCATCAATTTTAGATCGTCGGCATATAACATCCATTCACCTATGCAACTAACGCAAGGGTCAGCACCGAAAATCTCTCATCTACGAAGGTTTGGTTGCAAGGTTTATGTACCTATACCATTATCGCGGTGAACTGCAATGGACCCTCTCCAAAAGTATGGGATATATGTTGGTTATGAGACATCATCCATAATCAGGTATTTGGACCCTATGACTGAAGATTTTCATGCAGCCCGTTTCGCTGATAGCATATTAGATGATGATTATTTCCCGTCATTTTGGGAGAGGAAATAAACCCTTGATGAAAAATATCGAGAAATAGAGAAGTACAGAAGATAATTGAGGTTCAGAAGATAATTGAATTAAAATCCAGAAGATAATTGAAATCTATACACATGACCTGCGCACTAGTGAAGCAAATAGAGAAGTCCATAAGATAATTGAAGTCCAGAAGATAATTGAAATATCGAAGATAATTGATTCGCAAGCATTAGCGAATCAACTGCCTGACCACTTTAGTGATTTGAAGAGTGTGACCAAGTCGTAGATGCTTGGACGTAATGCACTGGAGAGGGTTGAAATACCGATGAAGGTATCCCTAATCCCGCCCTAAGGCATCAGAAAGGACGAGAACTCTGGCCCTTTGAATTCGAAGTAACTGGGGACCGGGGACACCTGGTTAAAAAGGATAAGAAGGACTTGACACAGTTGATCATCGAAGTTCCCCAGAACCAGAAGGGAAGCCAGTTGAGACCTGACACTAGTATAGAACCTTCAGAAAAGGCATACCAGATTTGAACATCCCTATGAAGGGAGACATCAGCATGGATGTGTGCGCACGCATCGGAGCTGAAAACTAAAGGGACTTGCCGCCGCAATTGGAAGCAGCGGTGAACAAGTAGAAGTATTAGAAGAATCACCCCTTGAAGAAATAGGTATAAACTTTGTAACCTCGAGAGAATCTATGAATAAGACAACATCCAATGTCGACATTGATTTTGCAAAGAAAATTATCACAATCATCGATCTTGATCTAGAGCATGCATCGCCCGTTGAATGTAAGAAAAGATCAGATTGGGAGGATTGGAAGAAGGCAATAGAAGCAGAATTATTATCTTTGAATAAAATAGAGATGTTTGGTCATGTAAGCTGTTCGCCTCCCCATGTGCACCCCGTAGGGCATAAGTGGATATTTGTTCCAAAGAGAAATAAAAATAATGAAGTAAAGCAATGCTTGTTGCACAAGGTTTCACTCAACGTCTAAGAGTTGTTTATGAAGAAACCTATTCCAAGGTCATAGGCGGAACCACCCTTTAAATATCTAATCTGAATGGCAGTGAACTTGAAATTTTGAAATGATATAGATGGATGTGGTAACTGCATACCTTTATGGAAATTTAGATTCAGATATTTATATGAAGGTACCTAAATGTATCCCTGTCCCGAACCAAGACAGAGCAAATAGAAATCTGTACAGCGTGGAACTCAGAAAGTCGTTGTACGGACTTATGCAACCAGGCACGATGTGGTATAATCTCTTGAAGTGACTTTTTATGCAAGAAAGGCTACACGAATAATGAGAATAATTCCTATGTATTTATACAATGATCCCAGGATGCATTTGTATAATCTCAGTATATGAAGATGATCTGAACATCATTGGAACCCTGAAAGGTATTAAGAAAGCAAGCTCTTACCTGGAGTCGGAGTTCGAAATAAAAGATTTGGGTAAAACCAAATATTACCTAGGCTTGTAGCTTGAGCATATCCTTGAAGCGATATTAGTACATCAGTCAACCTACACTCAGAAGGTGTCGAAAAGGTTTGATTTTTGAAAAGGCATACCCTTCGAAAGTACCTGTAATATTCTAAAAAATAACCTCTTCAGGGCCTGTGCGTAATTAAACAAAGAAGGTACATGAAAATAGAATATTTTAGAATTTTTAGAGAGGGATTAGTATGTGCCGAGATAAAAGGATCGTGGGAAGAGTGGATTCTAGAAAACCCTAGCCACCCTAGTATTTCTTTCCTGTCACGTGCGACACCTCCAGCAGCCGCCTCCAAATTTATTCTCCAGCCGCCAGCGCCTTACTTCCGCTGCCGTGTGCGTGAGCTCGTACCGCCGCGTGGACGCCGCATTGCTGCTCAGCGCCAGCTCGCCCGCGTATTTGTTTGCTGTGCGCGTGTGCCGTGACGCCCTGCCGCATGGAAGCTAGCGTCCGGTCGCCATGCGCGTGTAGCGCCAATGCGTGAGCGCGTCTGCTGTTCCTGCCGCGTGGAGGCGCCCTCGGCCAGCGGCGCCTGCTGCTGCCTGTGCGTCCGCATGCAAGCGATGCTAGCTCGGTCACGTCTACATGCGAGCACTTCTCGGCTGCACATCCTAGTTTGGTTTGCTGTCGCGTGTGCGTGTAGTTGGATTGCCCGGTGTGGCATGCATGTGGTTGTGAAGCCTCCAACATCTCCCGAGAAGGCTTAAACAACACATGAGAGAGTAGGAGAAAAGAAGCCAAGATCTGGATTTTTGTGGGAGAGGCGTCGTGCTTGTTGCCATCTTCTAGCCAAACTGTGCGTCGCAACTAGTAAATGCAAGTGCATGGTGGACATCGATCAATGATTGATCACTGTTTTCTTTATCTTCAATTACCATTATTGTTGTGCTTTTATTCGTATTTCATTGCAAGAAATGAAATGGTATTGCTTTTTTTGTTGGCGGACATGAGGAAAATTGAATATGATGGAGTTTGTATTTTTCATACATAAACATCTTTGCATATGAGTAGTGATCATGAATGATCACAACTCCACGGGAGTGGAGGAGGTCCCCAATCCTTGTGGATGAACGGTCTTGAGAGTGAATGTTGTCGCCAGCATTCACTCACGGTATACCGGTATACGCGAAAGAAGTGCATGTGGACATATAGAGTAGAGTTGCATATATATATATATATATATATATATATAAATATAAAATGCATGTGAAAACAAAGAGACGAGAACAACATGATGATATTAATAGAAGTACAAGTGATGATAATGAAGCTATTGAATTCTGTTGATTTTTTTCCATTGTTCGTTGTATATTAATGTATTTGCTGAGTCGTGGACTCACCCTTGATCTTCTGTTGTTTTAGGTGAACTTCGAGGATGCCACGACTGAGAGCGGGTAGTGCACATGGAATAGATTCATACTTCAAACACATGAACCTTTGCCATAAGAACCTTTTATTCGTTGCAGGATTACTCTAGGACATGTTAGAGGTTGAATAGAATTTAGGTCAACGTTTTGGTCTAGACTGTTGGTTTCAATGCTTTGGATTCATTAGTTGGTGCTATTCTGGATTGTTTACCTGGTTATGTTTCCCTGTGCTTATTTGCTCTTACTTGATCCATATTTATTCAGGTTCTTTTGTCATCCATGGTTATGTCCATTGATGTTTTCTTGCTAAAATTTTATAGTGTGTCGATGACCATTAGTTTAGAGAGTAGTTTAGGGGTATTCCAGGCTTAGTGTTGGGCTGGGATGTTACAGTACCAATGGTCGGGAGTTCCTTGTAGCAAGACAATGACCAATACAGACCTATAGAAGAGAGGGAGGAAGTCATAAGACTTAAATTCCCATACTTAAGTGCATTAGAAGCAGTCATGTATTTAGCAAACTATACTAGATCAGACATTGCATTTATCGTGAACTTTGTAAGGTATAGTGCAGAACCTACCAAAAGGTATTGGCAGGGAATGATGGATATCTTCTAATACCTCAAAGGAAGCAAAGACATTGGTCTGTTCTACAGAAAGAACCAATACCTGACTATGAATAGCTATGCAGATGTCGGTTACCTATCGGACTCGCATACAACCAAGTCGCAAACATGCTATGTATTCCTGTGTGGTGGAACCGCAATTCCATGAAAATTGTCTAAGCAAAATCTTGTATCGATTTCGATGAACCACTCGGAAAACATAGCATTGTATGAGGTCTCATAAGAATGTGCTTGGTTTCAGCGGATGATTGACCACATCCAACACTCGTGTGGATTGAATACCGCGCAAACCCCACTATTATCGATGAAGATAATGCAGCTTGTGTTGCATAAGTGCAGATGAGTTATGTGAAGAGTCATCTCACAAAGTATATCAACCCCAAGTTCTTTTATGCTCATGAATTGCTAAAGATGGACAAAATAAAAGTACTGCATACTAAGTCATGTAAAAATCTTGCAGATTTATTCACTAAGTCACTTCCAGCATCTAGCTTTGAAAGGTGCATATGTGAAATTATAATGATAAGACTTACAGAAGTTCAGAATTCAGAGGGAGAATCTTCACGAACTCATTATTGAAACTTGATCACGAACCTAAAGAGTAAATCTTGGAGATTAAATGAAATTAGGTGGATTGTACTCTTTTTCCCTTATGAGTTTTTTTTGAAGTTTCTCGGCCAACATTTTTAATGAGGTAATTCGTACAACGCAATAGAACATGTGTAATGTACTCTTTCTACAAAATTTTCCCAATGAGTTTTTATGGAGTTTTGACAAGGCGTGAACATGTGAAGATGGGTGTCCAAGGGGGAGTGTTGGGAAACTATGGGCTTGGCCTAGCAGTCGGCCCATATATGGGTGCCCTATCGTAAACCCTAGCAGGGTCTGTAGACTATAAATAGGGGTGCTAGTCACTGTAAATGATTGATCGATTGAAGAGCAATAAAGAGAAGCAAGAAACCCCTTACATCTATCTGTTCAATATATTATTCTGTTCTTGTGTTCTTACATTGTTCTTACGATTCTGAGTTTGTCTACGAGGTAATTGCTCGAACTAGACTCACCAGCAACTGTTCCTCGACAACTACTGCTCTATTCTTAAGTATTTCCGGTTTTTCATGATATAGTCTTTTAAGCACCACGTTTATTGCAGTAGGTTACTGTGCCCAAGCTATTTCCATTGACTATATTTGCATAGATTCCAGGCTACTGAAGTTTTTATGAACATCCTATTTTGACATACAGTGAAAACCAGTTAAGCACTACTAGGCTTTTAAAATAATTGCCAGATATAGAGGATGGCATGCTCTAGATCTCTACAAAATTTTAGTATCAAACTCAATAAGATAATAAAATGACAAATTGTTTACGAGCAATGATTTTGCACTGTTAATACGTAATTTGTCATTTTTCATATTTTTAAATCGCAAAGAGTTTGATATTGAATTTTTGCATGGCTATAGGATACGTCGTTCTCCACATCTAATTTTTTAAAAGATTTTGAAACTTCCACGGCTCGGTTTTCATGTGTTTTCATTGCTTAAGATACGCCACCTTTGACTTTACATTGAAAAAGCAGATATAATTATTGATGGCAACTCGAGTTGGGTACAGACAATTGATATATTGGTCTAGACGCCTGGCTAATTACTAGCCGGGATGGCTAACTAGTACTTTACCTGGTATGATATGACTAAATCACTTGTGATCCAACTATCCTAGCATATTCCTATGGGCTTGGCAGAATTAACATCCCCAAGAACAGATCAGCCAATGCTGTTGTTGGTAGTCCATCACTCCAGGAGCAGAGCAAAGCAAAGCAAATCTCTCCAACTTGATATAAACAATGATACAAACCAATCGCGTGCACCGCGAAAAGAAGATCACAACACATGCTCCCATGACCTGTTGTTGTGTGTGCTTGGCAGAAGGAACATCCATTGGATCGTTTAATTTTGTCCGAGCAAAACCAAGCTGACACAGGATATATACTGCTATAAATTGGATTCTGGCTGCTTTGCTACTACTAAACAATTGTGAGGCCATGCATTTGGCATATGATCTCTATGCAGATGCATGAGGAGAAAGTCTCATTTGGACGGCACCGATCAGGGAAATGAGAGCCAGCAAATGGTGGTAGTATGCTCTGCATTCAGGCCATTTGATCCTCCAGGTACATTCACGGCTAAACAAATGGTGGTGGTAGTACTGCTTTCATAGTGTGTATTCGAAGCATAAAAAAAGTGTCATACTTTAACACGCAAAGAGAGAGCCAGCAGAGCAATAGCATCAGAGCATGAGCAAGTGCGGCCGCTTTAGTCTGTCCGGCCGCATTCGCATTACAAAACAAGCACATTTTGCAGGCCATGTATGAAAACTACAGCAACTCTGAATCTCGTTATGACAACAAGAACAGACGCAGATGATTTTGCAGTAGTGGACAACGGATGGGGACTGTCAAGAGAGGAAAAAAAATGGACAATGCATGCAAAGAGCAAAACAAACTACTTTCTAATCATAGTTTGAAAAGATGGCCCCCCCTTGCCCGGAGGAGTTGTGGAGGAGTGGCCAAGCAAATCAAATCAAATCGCAGATGGTGCGCCTTTTCTTTTTCCTCATATGACTGGACAACAAAGGAAAGGAGCTTGTGCAAATCGTAGATGCTACATGAAGAACACACGCCATGCCGCTGAGTGTTTGTACGCCATTTTTGTCTGGACATCTTCTCGAACAACTGGTCGATTTCTTATCCATTTATACATGGACTCTGCTCTAAAGTATGGCCCCAAACTTCTTCCCGGTTCTTGTCGTCCTGGGAATATCAAGATGATCATGCACGCAACGGAATTTTTGCCGATGAAAAATTACAAAAGTAGCGGCCGTCGGTACGAAATTGCAAATCGGAAGCCTTGTCCGCACGGTCATCGGCCGGATGTGATCTCCACACGATATGTAGCCTCGTTCGGCCGGTCATGAGCCGGACGCGCTCCACGTCGCCTCCTCCGGTCGGTGACGGCCAGACGGCACCACAGACAAATTAATTAACACAACAAACTACTAGTGTTGTTGGTCCGGGCGGTGACGGGCCGGATGACACCGCACACAATTAGTGCTATTAATTAACACAAATTACCAGTGTTGTTGTATGAATTTTTAAGTATAGTACATAAGTACCGACAAAGTGTACTTGTGTATTTTTTTCATAATTTTATTGGTTCCAAATTTGTCTTGAAATTTTATTTAATTTTACTAGTGCTGTTCCATAATTAACACAAATTAGAAATTAATTAACACCGTAAATTATTAATTAACACAAAATTACCGCGTATTAGCCACGTCCCACCCGTGACCAGCCAGGCGCAAAATATTACCCGTGCTGATGCCTGGTGGTTTGCTTGCAGGCATCGAAAGCCGAAGGTTCTCCTTTCCATTTTCACGTGAGCTAGTCGTGTTGGTACACAGACAAGATCCATCCCGCACGCGTCCGGACGCACTCTCATGTCTTGTCCAAAATTACATCTGTCCCCCGTATGCATGCATCCAGTTCCCCGCGTGTATTTCCCTCCCAACAGACCGCGCTCTCATAATCGCTATAAATGCAGTGTTGTGAGTGAGGCTCCTTGCACTCACTCATTTTCGCTCGCATTCATTTTGGCCTATGCTCTCTCTCCGTTTCAGTGTTTCTTTCGCAGAGGATTAAGTGTTGTTTCGAACTGTCATTAGCAGTCATATCAACATGTAATTTTTATGTATTGTTGCAGATATTATTGTATAGATGATAGGTCCAACCACCCTCATGAATAACATTGTTAAATAGGACATTCTTTTTTAAGGCATATATTTAATGTGGATGACATTCTTTAACATTGTATTGTAATACATGCTAGATAGGCTTGTACATGAACCAACTGAGGGAAATACGTGACATGCAGATCATATAATAACATACCGTAACCTTCGAAATGCACACGAGTTGGAGGCTACGGTATAATGTTATATGATCTGCATGCCACACATTTCCCTCAGTTGGTTCATGTACCAGCTTATCTAGCCTGTGGTACAATACAATACTAAATAATACCATCCACATTAAACTGATAATTAACAAAAAGGGTCCTATTTGATCGGGGTACATGTGATAATACCCCCTCCTTCATCCCGATTACAATAAACCAGCGTGTGTATCATGTAATAAATTTGATGGAACATAATGACTCTTAGTTAATTAGTTACCTTAATTGTAACTATTTGAGTGTGAAATACTTAGATGTCAAGACATACTGGTACTGGCCTTAAGGATTTATATTTTCTAAAAAAATTAATTTACGAACTATTTAGTTTCTTTGCTACTTTCTTTTCTGTCTTAGTATATTTTTCTTATCTTTACCTCTATTATTTAAATTGGATATTGATCTTCTCTTAATTTAAAATTTTTGTAGATGCGTTTCATGAAAACTTGTGCTGAGAAGGAAGGAGGTTTCTGTGCAGAGCTGTGGTGCATACTTTAGGCTTTGGGCTACGTCCACCGACCGGAGTATTATGGCTTCATTATCAACAAGTACGCTAAGGAAATGTGGCGCATCAACATCACCATCTATTCGAAGAGCCATCTACGAGGAGACAGACCCTACCGCTTCACGGTAAAGAGGGATACAGACAAGCTCGGGATGTAGGATGTTGCTAGGGAGGCCATCATCCATCTTGGGTTCCACTACCGCAGTGCACTAGGATGTACCGCCTTCCGCTACTTTCCCTACCGCAAGAAGGGGGAGGTCTTTAGCAGGTTCAGATCCACCGAGGGGGAGCAGGACACCGCCATCACTCACATGGCGTCCTTGATCAAGGTGCAGGATGTGTTCATGGCCAATGAGATGGAGCGAGTGTACGAGAGACTGGATGCTAGAGAGAGAGAGAGAGAGAGAGAGAGCTCGCCCAACTGAAGACAGCTCAACATCAACCTCCACCAGCTCAAGATGATTTACCTTATCGTGGAGCGACTCCAGACCCGCAGCCAGCTAGACGCCTTAGATACGTACCCCACAGGATGGCCGCATGCAAGAAGGTTTGTTGCCTGGAGACTATTGGTCCTTGATTCAGGAGATCCATGGTTTGATTGTAGCTGCCAGAGGAGATAATTCTTTAGACTCTTTAGTGCAGGGATGTTGGTGGCTCAGTGATGATCCAAAGGACCTCGAGGAGCGTATCATCGGCGTGGATGTTGAGGAGGACGTCGAGGAGGGGACCCTGCGCTTGTGGAGTTCGAGTAATACTATATTATACCACAGGCTAGCTAAGCTTATCTATTAGCCAACAGAGGGAAATGCTAATTCTGTTAGATATGATTAAGACTATTATGTTAGGAGTACTTTGTGCAGGAATTCATGAAATCCTAATTTCCGAAACCTAAAATCTAAATTTTTGAAATCTAAACCCTTAATTTTTTAGATAATTTCAGAACAAATATAAAACTGTATGAATATTAAACAATCAAGTCCACTATGTAAGGAGCCTTCAAAATAAAATTCATAACTTTTGGAGCTCAGTTTCTATATTTAGAAATTCCTACTAATTTGTAAATTTAATAAAATTGCGAGACAAATTCAGAATGAATAAAATTATGAAAAGATTACATAAGTAAGTACGCTGTGTCAGGAGGCTCTACAAAATATTTCATAATTTTTTATGGTCATGTGCTATATTTAAAAATTCATACAACTGCACTACTAATTTGTGTTAATTGACACGAGTACTAATTTGTGTTAATTAACAGCACTAATTGCGTGTAGTGCCGTCCGGCCCGTCACCAGCCAGACCAACATCACTAGTAGTTTGTTGTGTTAACGGTCAGTTGTCGGACGAGGCGACGTGGAGGGCGTTTGGCCCGTGACAAGTTGGGCGAGGCTACACGTCGTGTGGGGATCACGTTCGGCCGGTGATCGTGCGAACGAGTTTTTATATTTGCAATTTTGTGCTGACGATCGCTACTTCTGCAATTTTTCATCGCAAATGGGCCATTTGTGGCAAAAATTCACTGCACGACACCTTGTCAGATTGGGTACCAACTACGATTAGGTATAGTGTTAAACATTGAAGTGCTGGCCCGTTGTGTTTCTCTAATTCCATCAACGACTCATTGTGTCGGAAGCAAGTATATAATGGTAATGGAGGCATCAGGTTTACATATTGTGAGTGACGTAGCTGATAAAGGAAAGTGTTGAGGAACCGTCGCTGTCGAGTCCAGTCCAAGCGATTACCTTGTAGACAAACTTAGAATCATAAGAACAATGCAAGAACACAAGAACAGAATAGTAGATTGAACACAGAGATATGAGGGGACTTCTGGCTTCTCTTTATTGCTCTTCTGTAAAACTATAGTACAATAGTTCAGGATCTCCCTTTATATAGTCTACTGGAAGGATGATGAACCCACTATGGGCCAGGCCTGTCTGGCTTGGGCCCAAATTCTTAACACTCTCCCTTGGGCACTCATCCATCATGTTCATGTCTCATCAAAACTCTACAAAAATCAAGTGGGAAAATTTTAGAGAAAAAACATATGAAACACGTTCTGCTGCACTGCACGAATTGCCTCATTAAAAACTTTAGTCGAGAAACTTTAGAAAAACTCGTCAAGGAAAAAAAGAGTAAAATCCACCCAATTTTATTTAATCTCCTGGATTTATTCTTTGGGTACTCGATCTTCGTGATCAAGTTTCAATAACGAAGTTCATGAAGATTATCCCCCTGAATTATGCACTTCTCTAAGTCTCATCATTCCAATTCCACGTATGCATCTTTCAAAGCTAGATGCTGGAAGTTACTTAGTGAATAAATCTACAATATTTTCATATGACTTAGTATGCAGTAGTTTAATCTCGTCCATGTTTTGCAATTCATGAGCATAGTCCTTGGGGTTGATATACTTTGTGAGAGGACTCTTCACATAATCCATCTGCACTTGTGCAACACAAGCTGCATTATATTCATAGATAATAGTGAGGGTTTGTGTGGTATTCAATTCACACTACTACTGGATGTGGTGAATCATCCGCCAAAGCCAAGAACATTCTCGTGGGGCCTCGTACAGTGCTATGATTTCCGAGTGGTTCGTCAAAGTTGATACAAGATTTTGCTTAGACGATTTTTATGAGATTGCAGTTCCACAACATAGGAATACATAGCCTGTTTACGACTTGGCTGTATACGGGTCTGATAGGTACTAGACATTTGCATTGCTAGTCATAGTTATGTTTTGGTTCTTTCTATAGAACAGACAAAGGTCCTTGCTTCTTTGGAGATATCAGAAGATGTCCTTTACCCCCTACCAATGCCTTATGGTAGGTTCTGCACTATACCTTGCTAATAGGTTCATGGTAAATGCAATGTTCGGTCTAGTACAACTTGCTAAATACATGAGTGTTCCTACTAAACTCAAGTATGGGAATTCCGGTCCTAGTACTTCATCCTCCTCTTCTCTAGGTCTATATGGGTCCTTGTTTTGCTGCAAGGACCTTCCGATCATTGACACTTTTGAAGGGTATGCCTTTTCAAAACCAAACCTTTCTAACATTTTCTGAGTGTAAGTTTACTGATATACTAAAATCCCTTCAGGGGCATGCTCAAGCTACAAGCCTAGGCAATATTTGATTTTACCCAAATCTTTCATTTCAAACTCTGACTCTAGGTAAGAGCTTACTTTCTTAATACCTTCCAGGGTTCCGATGATATTAAGATCATCTTCATACACTGAGATTATAAAAAATCCATCCTGGGATCGTCGTATAAATACACAGGGATAATTCTCTTTGTTCCTGTAGCCTTTCTTGCATAGAAAGTCGCTCAAGCGATTATACCACATCCTGTCTGATTGCTTAAGTCCGTACAGTGACTTTATGAGTTTCATGCTCTACATATTTCTATTTGCTCTGTCTTAGTTAGGGACAGGGATACATTTAGGTACCTTCATATAAATATCCGAATCTAAATTTTCATAAAGATATGCTGTTACCACATCCATCAATTTCATTTGTAAATTCAAGTTTACTGCCACTGAGATTAAAAATCTAAAGGTAGTTCCGCCCATGACTAGGGAATGAGTTTATTCATAATCAACTCCCGACGTTGAGTAAAATATCGTACAATGAGTCTGACTTATTTTAATTTCTCTTTCGAACAAATACCCACTTATACCCTATAGGGTGCACATGGGGTGTTGGAAATATGCCCTAGAGGCAATCATAAAGATGATTATATTTCATAATATTCATAATATTGGATAATATGTTATCTTGTTCCTAGAATAATATCAATAATATTTTTTATCAAGTATGCGACTTGATTGTGAAACTCTATATTTCTGTGATGACTATTCTTAAACATTCCCTGGAGGGAAATATATGAGAACACATATGAATAGACCAGCATATGTATTGGTTGATGACTATGTTTCACAAGTCATGGATATGGAGATATCAAACCAATAATATGGACACATGTTAGAGAACATGGTGTTGGAAAAGACCTACCTTGAGGCACTGTTGAGATTGTTATGATTCTATGTATCATTAGCTGGTCTCAAGTAATGATGATGTACAATCCTTAGATCTGAGATCAGCATAGTTTTCTACATATGTAGTAGCACTCTTAGGGGTTGCCAAACGCTACTCGTAACTGGGTAGTTATAAAGGTAGCTTTCGGGTATGCTATGAAATATGCGGAGGGATGTGACTGGTCGGATATGAGATTTACCCCTCCTAACATAACAGGAGATATGTCTTTGGGCCCCTCGTTGTGGTCGGATAAAGAAAATACATGGCCATGCCACTAGTGGTCGAAGTGTCGACCACATGAAGTTATTCGACACTTGATCGAGAAAGTATTGAACAGTCCATGGATGATACAAAATCTCACCTGGAGTTCAACCAGACATCGTGAGGCAAATGGAGAATACACGAGAAGGTCTTTTAGTTCGATCAGATACAGACTGGTTGTATAGAGATACGAGCCGGTCGTAGGCTGGTCGAACATGGTCACTAAGTAGTCAAAACCTGGTCGTAAGGAGTTACGAATTGGTCGAGACCAAATATGGACTTATCGTATAGAGATACGAGCTGGTCGTTAGTGATATGGACCTGGTCGTAGATTATATTACATTAAGGTTCGTCCGATATATTCTATGTGTGTTTGGGAATCGTTATGTGCTGCTAGGTACCGCTAACGACTAGTGGTCGGAAAAGAGTTTTCGAGTCACAATCGATTACACATGAACCTATAGGGTCGCACACTTAAAGGGCTGGGATTTGATTTGGATGGTGATCCGAATTCTTGTAGGCCACGAGTTCGTAATGAGCCTCAAGTTCAAGACCCATTATGGATGCCTATAAATAGATGGGCGTTGGCAAGGGGTGTGATGATCTTTTGGAAGAACACTCGAAACCCTAATAGCCACGCCTTCCTCGACCACGCAGCAGGTGCTAGCACTCCATCGCGTGGTGCCCCTGCCCCGTACATGTGGATACCTTAGAGGTGTTGTTGCGAAGCATCAGCACTAGGGCGATCCGCAACTCGTGACGATCACAGGAGCAGGAGGAGGAGACGCACGACGAGTACGATCACTCGGAGGAGAAGACGCGCAGCGAATACGACTATGACCGCATCAACTCGCTACATCAACTCTACTTCCGCTACGAGTCGACACATCTAGTGGTAATCCCGTGATCTATTACTAGCGGAGGTACCTTGGTGTAATTTTTTGTTTTGTGCTTTCGTAGCCTTCCCGCGATCCTTCATGGGGAGGCGTGTGGCTTACAGGCCCAAACACCTCATTTTTATTCAGAGATAATGATTCTATTTCTATTACCTTCTTTAAATCTTTCCAATCTAATCTTTTCTTACATTCAGCGAGCGATGCAGACTCTGAATCAAGATCGATGATTGTGACAATTTTTTTTTACAAAATAAATATCGACATTGGATGTTGTTCTATTCATAGATTCTCCCATGGTCACATAATTTATAGCTATTCCATCATTGGGCGATTCTTCTAATGCTTCTACTTGCTCACTACTGCTTCCAATTGCGGGGGCAAGTTCTTTTAGTTTTTTAGCTCCGATGTGTGCGCACACGTGCATGCTGATGTCTCCCTCCATGGGAATATTCAAATCCAGTATGCCTTTTATTGAAGGTTCCATACTAGTGCCAGATCTCAACTGGCCCCCCTTCTGGTTCTAGGGAATTTTAGTGATTGGCTGTATCAAATCCTTCTTATCATTTTTCGTCGGACATCCCTGGTTACTTGGTATTCAAGGGACCAGATTTCTTGTCCTTTTATTCTGAGACCTGTGGACAGGATTAGGGGTACCTTCTATTTTCTTTGGTATGTCAACCCTCTCTGGTGCATTACGCTCGGGCACATGCGACTTGGTCACACTCTTCAAATCACTAAAGTGGTCAGACAATTGATTCGCTAATGCTTGCAAATCAATTATCTTCTGGACTTCTCTATTTGCTTCACTAGTGTGCAGTTCATGTGCATGGATTCCCGTGGCTTGCCATGTCATTTCTCAATATTTTTTTATTAAGGGGTTGATTTCCCCTAATGATAGGAAACTATCCTTATCAAATATGCTATCAGCAAAGCTAGCTATATGCAAATCTCAAGTCATGGGGTTAAGATACCTGATTATGGATACTGTCTCGTAACAAACATATATCCTAGGCTTTCGGAGAGGGCCCATTGCAATTCACTGCGGTGGTGGTATAGGTACATAAACCTTGCTACCAAACCTGTGAAGATGAGAAAGTTTTGGTGCTGACCCTTGCGCTAGTTGCATAGGTGAATGGATGTTATATATCGACATTCTAAAATTGATGAGAGTTGCCGCGTGTAGGACAACGTGTCCCCAACATGCAGTTGGTAAATTACAATTGTGCAAGAGTGGTCGGGTAATAAATTTAATTCTTTTAATTAATGCCTCTCCTAGTCTATTCTGGGTGTGGACATGTAGTACGAAATGCTCAACGGTAATTCCCATTGCCATGCAATAATCATCAAATGCATTTGAAGTAAATTCTACGGCGTTTTCCATTCTGATGGACTTCACATGATGATCAGGGAAATTATTCTTAATTTTAATTATCTGCGAGATCAGCTTTGCAAAAGCGTGGTTTCTCGTAGACAATAAACATACATGCGATAATTTTGAGGAAGCATCGATGAGCACCATAAAGTACCTAAATGACCCTGACAGAGGCTGTATAGGACTGCAAATGTCTCCCTGGATACGGTCCAAGAATGGAGGGATTTCATCCTTCACTTTCAAAGCAGAATGTCAGAGACAGAAAATCTTGCTAATTCGGAAAATTCTTTACATTGATATTATATCCCTGAGAATTGGTAATTGTATTTCTCATCTTCGTAAGACCGGGATGGTCTAATCTATCATGCTAGAGACAGAAAAGTTTAGATCTTCTAAACATGGTTTCCATGATAATATAGGCCGTAGGTGCCTTAATATTAGTGTAGTATAGCCCGGATTCATATGAAGGAAGTCGTTCTAATATCTTTTTTCTATTTTCTTTTTTCTTTGTAATGAGTAGGTATTCTTTACCATACTCTTCTTCAGTCTCTACATGGAGACCGTTAGCGCGAATATCTTTAAAGCTTAAGAGAGGTCTAGTTGATTCTAGGTACAACAAGTCTTCTTCAATGACCAATGTTGTGGCCATCAGGAGTATATTTGTGGCTCTTCCTGAGCCTATTATACAAATATCGCTGCATGCGATTGTCGTAAGACTATCAGCAATCTTGCTGATCGACTGAATTTTTTTGTCTCTCTCAAGATGGTATTAGTTGTGCCACTATCTGCTAAGCATAGTTCCTCCATAGGGCGCCACACACATTCTGATATATAAAGTATTTATTAATATGGGGTAGGATGCAATCCACACATAAATAAAATACTCCAAAACATAACATAACTTGCTATTATTAATACGGGAAAAATATTGCAGGACTCATCATAACAATTTAATGCTTTGCTCTTCTAGAGCATACAACCATTATTTAATAATTCAATATTCTATCACAACCATAAACTGCAAATGACTATAAAATCTAAGTTCAATGCATGCACTAGATCGAATCCATGAAGTATGAAGAAACTTTTGCCTGAATCTTCTCCATGTCCATCTTCTCTTCTTCGGCAACTACGGCTACTGCCACTGCGATGTCCAAAGAAGGTGTGATGGGGGCTGCTACTGGGCTATCCATATCCATGGGTGCAACCAATGACTGTGGTCCTCTGTGCCTGCAATGGTGAGTTGTGCCTCATGTTGTCCTTTACCATTCTTCTTAGACTGGAAAGTATCAATAACGTGTGACCCACAACTTTACCCTTCTTTCCCCTCTCCTTTGTGAGAGGTTTCCTCACCTTGTAGCTGTTAGAATTGGCTTTATGGCCAATGTAGCTACTAGGCGACTGTGAGATTTAGTTCTTTCTTAGAACATCATCTTGAACGTCCGCAACTTGTACAATGTCAATTAATTCAGCATACTCCTTATAGCCGTTTTGATGATAGTTGCGTGCGTATTGCAATACATTAAAGTGAAAGGTAGAGAGAGTCTTCTCAATCTTCTGCAAATCCGTGATTATCTTACCACAGAGTTGAAAACTGGTACCAATTTTGTACAAATTCTAGCCTTGCTGGGCCGGCTCTTCGAACACCTGGTTCATGATGCCAGCCATGTACATATTTATTCACAGAGTTCATAAGATTACTGCTAGTAATTTGTATAAAATAGTTGCAAAATTCCCATAATGCTCTTCAAACTCTCGATTTGTGATCCCGTATTTTTCTATTCATTTTTCCTGATTCACTGCTATTTTTAGTGATTAAAAGCAATATAAACAAACACAGATAATTAAAAAAATTAAATATAATACATAAATTTTATAGAAATAATAATAATAAAGTTAAACATGCTTCGAATGCTTAAAAAAGATTCAAAACTGAATTCTGAAACCCTTTTCTGCTGGAATATGAATTTTTCAGAGAATTTTGCATTTTCCAAGGGCTAAAGCGCTAATTTTCAGTTTTGAGAAAATTTTCTGCACAATTTTCCAATTTTCAGAGAGGGTTTTCGGGAAATTTTCTTATCCGCGAAATTTCCCTGTAATTTTCAGAACTCTGAGGGTCTTATTGTAATTTTTTTTTGAATTTTCTTTTCCCTTTCCCTTTTTTTCATTTCTGGAAGTATCTCCGATCGGTTGTTTCCCTTTTTCGGCCCGTGTTTTGGGCCATGCCCTCACGGCCCATTCGCGAAGAAAATTGGGCCAGCCTTTTCTTTGGCCCAACACGACTGGATCAAAGGGGTGTGGGGGGGGGCAGGGTTCCCCTGCCCCTGCTAACCGAGGTGGCGACGTGTGGGGTTCGTGCGGTGCTCCGGGCGAGGCTACCAGTGCTGCGGGCAGCGAGTTCATGGTGTGCAGCGGGAGGTCGAGCATGGCATGCGACGGGCGGCGCGACCCAGCTCGGCTCTCCGTCCACGGGATGGCGGCTCGGTGGCCGGTAATGCTGGGCCGGCGGCGTGGAGTGCGGCGTGGCGGTGGGGGCCGACGATCGCAGCCGAGAGAGTGCGGGGTGGCGGACTTGGTTGGCTCATGCGCCGCACAACGCGGCGGTCGGCGCACATGCGTGCATAGGGCTCCGGCGGTGGCGCGTGTGCCCCATGTGGGGGCGTTGCACATGCGATGCGACGGGCGCCGGCATGTCGGCGTGACTTTGGGCGGTGAGGAGCCCGTCGGCGCGGCAAAACAAGGCTTCGAGCGCGTGGTGGCGTTACGGCTCGACGCGCCCATTGTGTGCCCAGCGCGAGGCGCAGCTTCAGCGACGCAAGGTGCGGCGGTGCGGCCGGGCAACGCAAGGCGGCAATGCGTGGAGTCGCGCGGCTTCGTGTCGGCGGTGCAACGGTTGGTGGCGTCCGGCCGTGTGGGGCGATGGAGGGCGGTTGCAGGCCGGGCGGCAGCGCGGTCGTACGGGGCTGCGTTGGCCAGAATTTTTCATTTACTGTTCATCCATGAAAAGTGCAAGCATCATCTACTCTTTGTATGTAATCAACTGATCGGATTGGCCGACGACTTCAAGTCGGCTCGCGGTAAATTAGAGCGGATTTGTAATCTACAATCCACAATGCAATCAACATCTACTCCTTGATGCAACCCACCGATCGGCATTGTACCGGCGACTTCAAGTCGGCTCGCGGTAGATTAGAACAGATTTGCACCGTAGGAAATAGTCTAGAAAGATAAATTTACAGAATTGAAAGCGATCTAGAAAAGCGATTCAACCTACGAGCGTCGTGCTTCGACGGTTACATTTCGATCCGAGTAGAGTTGGCCTAGAGGTAGGCCGGGGTCGATCGTGTTGATAACGTGTTAAGGAACAGTCGCTGGTGAGTCTAGTATGAGCGATTACCTCGTAGACAAACTTAGAATCGTAAGAACGATGCAAGAATACAAGAACAGAATAGTAGATTGAACACAGAGATACGAAGGGACTTATGCCTTTTTTTAAAAAAAAATTTAGTATAATAGTTGGGAGTCCCCCTTTATATAGTCTAATGAAAGGATGAGAAGCCAACCATGAGCCAGGTTTGCCTGGCCTATGCCCGGTTTCTTAACAGAAAGGACCAGCTATCAGACTAAAAGAATTGATCTCTGCTGTATTATTAACTTACATGCCAGTTTTAAATTTCCCTTAAATTTAAGGTATGAATGAATTACTAATCAATGCTCCTGACCATACTGTTTGGAAATAGGAAGTCAGAGAGACTGATAGAAAAGACTAAAAACAAAGACAAGTGCAAATGACGCATGGAAAAGGGGTAAATGAAAATTCAGGCTTCGATGAGGACAGCATACTGCATGTCAGCTTTGGAACCGTAAGTCACTTTTCAGCACGTTTAAGGTATATTTGTTTGATTATCCAATAGAACCACTCACTGAAATCTTTTGGTATGTGAATATTCTTCAGCTGGACTAGGAGAAGGTGATGGTGAACTGATGAAATCACTTCACATCAGCTGAAAAACCAACATCATCTGAAAAGTGCAAATGACTCGTGGAAAAGGGGTAAATGGAAATGCAGGCTTCGATGAGGACAACATATTGCATATGTCACCTTTGGAACTAGTCATTTTTCAGCACGTTTAAGGTGTATTTGTTTGCTTATCCAATAGAACCGCTCACTGAACTCTTTAGGTATGTGACTATTCTTCAGCTGGACTAGGATAAATTGATGGTGAACTGATGAAATTATTATGAATATTGTGTATGTATTTAACAAGTCCAATAGACAATATATATAGGGTACAAATTATTATGAATATTGTGTATGTATTTAACAGGACCAATAGACAGATAAGGCAATACAAAAGTCAGATAAGGAAATACAAAGAGATTCATATTCTAACACCATATTCTACCCCCCCCCCCCTCAAATGCAAGACGTATGCAATGTTATTGCATTTGGAAAGGGTTAACACTAAATTATGAAAAATTCAAAGTCCGAGTCTTGATAATATCGTTGTAGTATGTAACTATTGGAAAATATGTCAAGTATCAAAATATCTCCTCCCATCCGGGGTCGTGCGATAGCCTATAAAGCACAAGGTGCAGGGGCTGAGAAAGTAGAGACAAGCGGGAGCAAAGTCGACCGCGACAACATGGCGAAGAAGAAAATGAAACCGATAAAAATAGAGAAAGCTGTCAAATCAAGCTGTGGAGGAATAGATAAAAGTATGGCGGTGCAGATCGAAGCCCAAGACGGCGGTGACGCAGTGTACAAGAAGCACAACGAGGCATAGTGCGAAAGAAGCGCGACGGCCTTAGAAGCTCGGGGCAGTGGCTAAGAGAGAAGAGGTGATATCATAATGGCTTCTACGATATGCAGCGGCTTGAAGAAAAGATCAGCGGCTGCTGTCATGCAAAAAGAGAATTCCTATATTTCTATGACTGACAATAAATTTATGGACTCGCATGGCTTAGACAAACTTAAAGATAAAGTGATACGGACTTGGATGGACGCAACGAAAGAAAAATGACTCAAATTATAACCAACAGCAGCAACTAATATAACTAGCAGCAATCAAGGGCTGGATCATGGAAGGCTTGTATGGCAAACCAAATCAATTAGAAAGGGGAACATGTGATGGTAATGTCCTGGAAGCAGGGGTTGATGCAATGTTCTCCGGGTTCCACGAGCTCACCATATCCATCTTCGATCGTCTCGTATGAGGAAGAATCCGATAAAACTCCAAGCTTCACCACAAAGAAGCGCCCGACACCAGAGATAACTGGTCGTGCTCTGTCGCCCACACTAACGCTGGTCCCCACCGCCCTATTGCCCAAGCCGCAGTAGGGCACGCGATGCCCGTGACGTTGCATACCACTGTAGCCAAGCCTAGATTGGATCGTCGCTGGCGACGTCGACGACACAGACACAGTGATGTGACCGGTGCAAGGAAACAAAGGAGGTTGTGGACCGACGGCAAGCGTGGGCGCTGCCGATCTCCGATCAGAGCTCCTATCACCGGGCGAAGCGTGTGGCGGCATCGACCTCACACTACGCTCTGCGCCGCGCGAGTGCATGGGCGGCGTCGACCTCCGGCTGTAGCTCGTACGGCCGGCAAGCACGTGGGCGGCGTCGACCTCTGGCTGCAGCTCCTGCGGCTAGTGAGTGCATGGGCGGCGTCGACCTCCGGCTGCAGCTTCTGGATTTGTGTCACTTCGCATGATAATACAACGAGAGGCCACCCCGGGAGCGGAGATTGCTCCTCCCGGGGCAGCAGACAGCGGAAGCGTTGAAGGCTAGGTTGTATGCTAGGGTTTAAACCTTTGCTCTGATATCATGTTATGAATATCATGTATGTATTCAAGAGGCCCAATGAGCAATATATATAGGGTATAAAGGGGGATATGCTATATACAGATAAGCCAATACAAAAGGAAGATAAGGAAATACAAAAGGAAACCTATTCTAACACCCTATTCTAATAGAAATCACTTCACATCAACTCAAAATCCAACATCATTTCACAAGCAATATCAACCATTTTACATCTGTTGCGAGATGGACAAGAACCATCATCATCTCTGCAATTGCAAACAAAGTTCATGCTACCTTCTACATCCACCTCACTTGTCGGTATTCTAGATAAATTTGTGTGCAGAAACATCACAGTCAACACCAATCACTAAGGGCATTTGGTTGCCTGCAGGTGGCCCGGCCTGGCCCATGGGATGGAGTGGAACGATGATTGGTTGCCTGCATTCGGTCGTTGGCTTGACCCGTGGGGTAAGCGGGAGGCACAGAGCCAGGCCACATACAAAAGAAAATTTCAGTCATTTCCCGCGGGCCTGGCTTACGTAGGCATGCGTGGGCATCTCGGGCGTGATTTTTTTTGGCTCGGCGCATGCAACATGCGGGAAGGTGGGAGTATTAGGGTTACCTCCCCGCAGCTACACACCACTCATTCCTCATTTATCACTCACCACTCTCACTCTCCTCCTAAGTCACCTCTCCCACTCACCTCTCCATGTCTTCTCCAAGGAGCTCTGATCTCCTTTCCCATCTCCTTGCTTTGTTCACGCAGAGGTAAGGATACATGGTTCTTCCCCCATGTTTGCCTCTCCCCTTCCCCTTCCCTCCTCAAATCCCACTCCCCTTCTCTCTGTCTGTTGTTATGCGATTTTTTGGTTTGGATTTGTTCGTTTGTGATGGATTTGTGTCCTTTTTGAAGTTATGGATGCCAATCTTGTGCTATTTCGTGCTAGCTATGTCCAAATCTATTATGTATGCATTCTTTTAATATGTTATATTTGTTGGGGAACGCGGCAAGGCTACGATAGCACAAACAAAAATTTTACTGTGCAACCAAGGAACCACCGCTAGTAAAAGATCACGAGATTATCGCTAGACGCGCCGACTTGTAGCGGAAGTAGAGTCGTTGTAGCGAGTTGATGCAGTCGTAGTCGTACTCACAACGCGTCTCCTCCTTCGAGTGGTTGTACTCGCCGCGCGTCTGCTTCTTCGAGTGGTCGTACTCACCACGCGACTTCTCCTCCGACTCCAGTGATCAACACAAGTCGCGGATCGTCCTAGTGCTGATGCTTCGCAACAACACCCCTGAGGTATCCACACCTACAGGGCAGGATCACCACGCGCTGGAGTGCTAGCACCGGCAGCGTGGTTGAGAAGGCCTGGCTATTAGGGTTTCAGGAGTTCTTCCAAAGATCATCCTCACATGCGCACCCTATGCCACCTCCCCTCTTTATATAGGCATCCATAATGGGTCTCGAACTTGAGGCCCATTAGGAACTCGTGGCCTATACGAATTCGGATCACCATCCAAAACAAATCCCAGCCCTTTAAGTGTGCGACCCCACAGGTTCATGTGTAATTGGTTATAACTCGAAAACTCTTTTCCGACCACCAGTCGTTAGCTGTACCTAGCAGCACATAATGATTCCCAAATACACATAGAATATATCGGACGAACCTTGATGTAATATAATCTATGACCAGGTCCTCATCACTTGCATCGATCAGATTCCATAAGACCGGATCGATTTGGTCCCGACGATTCAGAACTCCTTACGACTAGGTCCTTACCATTCAGGATTACGCTCGACCGCCTACGACCAAAGACGTATCTCTATACGACTAGTCCGTAACTGATCGAACTAAGCGACCTACTCATGCATTCTCCCTTTACCTCACGATGTCTGGTTGAACTCTAGGTGAGATGTTGTGTCATCCATGGACTGTTCAATACTTTCTCGATTGAGTGTCGGATAACTTCATGTGGTCGACACTTCGACCACTAGTGGCATGGCCATGCACTTTCTTTATCCGATCACCACAAGGGGCCCAGAGACATCTCTCCTGTTATGCAAGGAGGGGCAAATCCCATCTCGACCAGCCACATACCTCCGCATGTTTCATAGCATACCCGAAAGCTACCTTTATAACTACCCAGTTACGTGTAGCGTTTGGCAACCCCTAAGAGTGCTATTACACATGTAGGGAACCATGCTGATCTCAGGTCTAAGGATTATACATCATCATTACTTGAGACCATCTAATGACACAAAGATTCATAACAATCTCAATAGTGTCTCAATGATGGGTCTATCCAGCCCTATGTTCTCTAACATGAGCTCACATTATTGATTCGATATCCCCATATCCATGACCGGTAAAACCAGGTCATCAATCAATACATGTGCTAGTCATAGTCACTGGTGTTCCGACCAGTGACCTTCGACCAGGGATACATTTAGAATGACATCATATAAGTTAAAGAGTTCCACCACCAAGTCACATACTTATTGATCTATAACAAATGATTCATTCAAGGAACACGATAACATATTATCAAAATTATGAACATAATGAAATATCATCATCTCAATACTTGCCTCTAGGGCATATTTCCAACACTATTTGTGCATTTTCTAAATGTAGCATGTTTTGCCACTATTTTTTTTGCAAGTATTAACGGATTGATGGCATTTCTTATGGTGATTGATCATGATGTAGTATTTCCTTGGTTCAATTTACTGAAATTTCGTAGAAGGCAATTAAATATGAGCATATTTCCATGTCGATGACATTTCAATGGCACTGGGAGGCGCTTCCTTGTGAAGCAGGAACCGCGGCCACATAAATGCATAGCTTTTTTTTGAACATGTTACTTATTAATACAGTACCAGCTATAGTGCTCACTAAAATCTAATATATAGGTTTTGGCTTAATTGTTTAGATGGATATGCAAAGCAGACGACACATGCTTATTGTTAAGGCAGCTGCTCTAGTCACAGTTCTGTATGCATTCTTTTTTAATAGGATAAGGTGGTCTCGATGGTCACGACGTTCAATCACATATGCCGCAATGTCCGCGAGAGACAGTGAGCGCCAAGCCAACCTAAAGAAATATTCAACAATGGTGATGTGGAGTGTGTATACATGCTACACACGAGGAGAACCCCATTTTTCACTTATGCAACTTGTCCAGGGAAAGGAACTTATTTTGAGATAGCATACACAACACCGTAGAAGAGCAAGTGATGATGTTTCTCCATGTCGTTGTCCATAACGAACGCTTTAGAGTTGTCGGTGTATTAGAACCGATCTTACGTAAAGATTATTTGATTCGGGGGGTCTCCTAAGGATGAGATCACGCAGAGTGGATTGACACGGGATGTTTAGACAGGTTCAGGCCTTCTCCGGAGAGAATAATAACCCTAATCCTGTGTGTATGGTATTGTTGATGATCTAGCAAAGGACTAAAACTATTACAGAGAATAGTGCTTGGAATTTCTACTTGACTAGCCCTTGTTTGCCGTTGTTCTCCTCTGTTCCCCTGTTTGATGCCCTTATATAGTCGTGAAGAAGTAGCCGTTTTGCCCTGCGGGAGATGTGCCTAATTAATGTAGTAACGGGCGCATGATGGCGATAATTACGGCGCCTTGACTTCTTCACGCCATCCGCAATTATCTTCCGAGATAATGGGGTATTTACACACCATTAATACGCGGAATAATAGTGCGTAGACCGCTCGATTCCTTAATCAATTGGACCTACTCGTGCAGTAGGTTTGATTATAAGGTGGTCGAGTTTTCCGGTCGTAGAGGACTTACGACCGGTAGCGATCGAGAAGAACTTACGACTATGTAGTGGTCGAGAAGGACTTACGACTATGTAGTGGTCGTAGAAGGACTTACGACCATGATATAGTCGTAGCAAGGCTTACGACTATGGGGGTGATTGTAGAAGAACTTACAATCACTTGTTAGGCCTCTCCTTATAGATATAAGGGTACTTCGGGACTATGTGACATCATATTTACCCATAATAAGAATTATAGATAAAAGATAAAATGAGGATTATTAGATCCTCGTCATCTAGCCCCCACTTTAAGTGAAAGTAACTTACTTGGTAAAGGTTTCAGAATGGACTTACGACCATGAACATGTCGAGAAAGATAGTCGAAGGAAAAACTCTTCCGATTGATACTTCCTTTGACCGTAAAGATTTGGTCAAGAAAGTAATTTTACTTGGAGGTGATGAAACGAACCTAACTTTCCGAACAGCCATCTGGGAATTGCAAACAATCTCTACAGATCTGTTGATGAGACGGTTCGGCGATTGCAATCGTGAAGATTGCTTACGACTATCAAAAGTCAGAAAACCCCTACGACCGCCCGGTGGTCGTAGTAGGGAATCGGAGAAAAGCCTTCCGATTGATATTTCCTTCGACCGTAAATACTTGGTCAAGAATGTAATTTCGCTTGGGGTGACAATACGCACCTAATTTTTCTCGAATGCACTATCTGGGAATTGCAACCGCTCTCAGGACTTGTCCGATGAAGCGGTTCCTGGCGGCACAACCAACTCCTAGACCTATAGACGAGACGGTTTCGGGCGGCGGAGATCGTATGATTATAAAAACTTACCAGAGGTAGACTTGGGTTTTACTTTTCCCCAAATCACTCCATTGTTCTTGAGCTCTTGCTTTCTTCGTCCTCGACTAGGTTTCATCTTCTCCGCCAACCCAATCAAAAAACTTCTTGCTTCGAGCGAAATGGCCAAGAGAGTTTCGAATGGGAGGAATCGGAGATGGATGCGCTAAGATCAAAATCTTGGTCGATGTCGGAAGATCCCGCAGAAGGCTCGTGAAGTGGATTCCGCCATCGGGCGTAGATCGCCATCGGGGAAAATGGGCAAATCCCGCCTTCCAAGCGTGACAGAGAGCGGCCTTCGATTACGCCCACCCCTTTCTTACGAGAGTACTCGAACACTTTGGGGTGGAACCGTGAACTTAGGTCCCAATTCCATTACCATGTTGAGTGTGTTCGTATATGCATGCGAGGCATACACGGGATTCCGCGGATCTCGAGCTGTTCCAATATTATTATGGGATGGCTCGACAAACCGAATTGCCGGAAGTCATGGTTCAAGCTCCACGACTCAAGTCGAAGGAGTACATTCAGAGCTTTACCCGCTTCGTGGGTCGGCCGGAGGAAGAGGTGGTTCTACCGAAGGTCACTCAAGACGACCTTTCTTTCGTGGGGAAAGTCGTGAAAAGAAATCTTCATGGGATTCAACCTCGAAGATATTAGCCGGATTAGCCCTTATATTCAAGCCATTAAGGACTTGAAGGAAGAAGGGTTGACTGGATGGCATGTGGTGAAAGATTTCATCACACGCCAATTAGTCCTTCAAGAAACGAGCATCTCCTATGTGGAGGTACTCGGAAGAGGAGACCCCACCGAGACTACGAGGAGGGTAAGCAATTGTTGACTTAACTCTCCGCTTGGTCTTTCTCAACTTTGTCTAATATTTTTATCTGCTTACGGCATCTTTCACAGCCGAGGTTGACTCAGTCGTCGACTCATCTGTGAGAAGTCCCCGCCACTCCGAGGGGTGGTTCCTCAAGTCATTGCGGTTTTGTCCGCAGATGAAAGGATAGAGCGCCTAAAGGTAATCGTAAATCGATTCTCTCTTTAGGACTTTATAGTCGAGAAGATACTTACGACTAATGGTGATCGAGAATATCTTACAATCAAGAAAAAGTCGAGAAAAACTTACGACTTGGTACTAGTCGAGAAAAACTTACGACTAATTAGTGATTCTTCTTTTCTCGCTTTGCTTTACGTAAAGTAGGCATGGAAAATCGCCAGACGACGAAGAAGTCGCTCGATGACTATTGGCGCTGGGTTGTCGAAGACAAAGACTCGGCTCCTCCTCAAGAGACGCCGACTTGTAAAATCTGCCGACAAGGGGGAGCAAGTTCGAGTTCGGTCTTTCGACCAAACCCTCTACAGACTGCGGCACCGTAGTTGTATCTGGCCGAGGTCGCAGCCCGTCGGCCGAGGAGGTTGAAGCAATTGAACCTCTCAAGCGCAAACCTCGCAAGGCTAAGGTACCCTTCTATTATGACACTAATCTTTCGCAGCTTGGTGCCACTCCTAGTTTTATTAAACAACCGGAAAGGGAGAACTGGAAGGATTTTATGTCTTTTATGAAGGACGATCTTCATCGACACAACTCGCAATCGAGGGATCTTGCTTCGAATGGTCGAGACACCTCTCGTCCATCCAGAAGATCGAGAAACCGAGCTCGTTTCTCGTTCAAACTCTACGACCGGCGTGGTCGTGGTGAGCCAAATGTTGAACCTCGACCGGGCGTGGTCGTGGAGAAGAAGAGGTCCTCCGCTGGGAGGATTGCTCCAAAATTCCCGTTAAGACCGAGTGCGAGGTATGTGAAATGTAATCAAGTGTAAGAAGGACATTTACCTTTTCTTTTCACAACCTCGATTTGCTTTTCTTTATTTCACCGACTCCTTGACCCAGGAATGCTTCACGAGAAGTCCATTGCTATCCCTTCACCATCGGAGAGGTAGCAACGGAGGTGGTCGCATCACCCTTGGCCCGGTGGCCGATGAAGTCGAGACTCCTGCAGTGTCTCCCACATCCGCCAAGTCGTAATTCACGACTCTTGAGGTAGCGGTATTCTCGTTGAGGTGGCCGCTCGACCATCAAGTCGAGAAACAACAGAGGCACTGTGGAAGCCTCTGTCAAGGTGGTGACCACCGCGCACCGCCTGGGAAGGAAATCGAGGAGGCGTTCTTCCCTACCCAAAGAGAAATCACGTAACCGTAAGGAGAAAATTTCAACTTCGTGGTGACTTCTTTGGGCCCGCTCCATCGTAGGGTCTTCGCTTACATAATCTCGTGACCGAGTCCCCATCCCAAAGATATTCCCAATACGGATAATACTTTTGACAACGAGCGCCGAGAAGGTGTGGTGGGACAAAGTCGCGAGGATAGATAAGCCGCAAAGACCCTGACCTTGTATATTCGATTTTTGCTAGAACGACTATGAATGTAAGTATCTTGTAATACTTATATCCGTGGCTTTTCTTCCTTTCTTCGCTTTCTTTTGCGTAAAGCTCGAGCAAATTGTCGTTGTCGGTGAGTATCATCGACAACTTTTAGAGCTAAGACAGAGAAAGAACTACTCAAGCAGAGGCGAGAGGTGGTAAGTCACTTATCATTCATAGTTGTTTTCGACTTAAATACTCGTGATAATGCTTTACGAGAATAGTCATGGAAGAAACTCATGACAAAGTATTAGTCGTAAAAAGCTTACGACTACTTACGACTGTGATAGTGGTCGCAGAAAGACTTACAACCATTCGTAGTCGCAGAAAAACTTACGACTAGGTCAGTGGTTGTAGAAGTATTTATAACCATTCGGCTGATTTTTATCTCCATCTCTGTCCTTTGTAGGTTAAACAGTGATTCAAAGACCTTAGCCGACTCGCTCGACTATGAAAAAGAGGAGTCGAGGAGGCTAAGGAATGAAGTATTAACCCTCTCGGAAAGACTTCGAGAGGTTGTCTCGTGATCTAAGAAATTGCAGAAAAAATAAACGATGAAGTCTTGAACTTAAGACTGTTTTTGAGTTTTAACCTTTACCTAACTCTCTCATTTCTTCTTCAGATAAAGAAAATGAGATGAAGAAGCTCCGGACTGAAGTTGGAGACAAATCTTTGGTCATTCAGGAGTTTTCCCGCATTACCAAGAATAAGGATCAAGAACTTGAGGTTCTGAGAACTCAAGTCACAGGTAAGTAACTCTTTACCTGTTGTCCTTTTTGAGTGTTTTCCCTTTTTTAATGTCAATTCCTTGTTCAGAAATTGCTGCCCAATTGAGAATCCTTGAGGCTGAAATCCAAGCAAAGACCTTGATCTGCAATGAGTCCGTCCGCATTGCTAAGATGAATGCAGAGGACATCAGAGCGTGGGAGCAAAAGCATGCTGAAACTGTTGCTTTCCATCGCGAAGAGGTCAAGAAATTGGATTCTCAATTAGTAGGTAAGAAATGCTTTTACCTACAAATATCTTTGTGTTATGTTCCTCTAGAAGTATTTTTGTTTGACCAGTATTATTCTTTTCAGAACAAGTGGTCGAGAACAAAAAGCTTCGCGAGGCTTCGACTTGTACCCAACAGGAGATGGAGTCGATGAAGACTAGTCTTCAAGGCAACATCACTCTCCTGAACAATGTGCTTAGTGAGCTACATTCTGAGGGCAAAACTCCTCGAGAAGATACTATAGCCGCCACACAAGTACTATTGGAGAACAAGTCGGAAAATTGCAAGAAATGGTGACCACTCAAGGCTAATCAAAATGAATCAATAAGGAGGCAATCGAAGTCGCAGTAAGTTACGCTTTGGCGAAACTTAAAGCTCAAGATCCCCGCCTTAATGTTAAACCAATCGAAGCCGACTTCGACTGTCCTGAATCAGAGGCAAGTCGTCTGATTGTGGAAATGCAGTCAGTTGGCAAAAAGGTGGCGGAGGAAATGCAGCTAGGCTCTCCCCCTTCAGAGTAATCTTGTAACTACTTTGTAAGGCGCATAATTTTTGTTGATGAGTAATATATGATCCGCTTTATTTCACGAAAATCATCTTGTCGAGTAGTTAGTAACTCAAAAGATAATAAACGAATGAAAGACGAATGAAAGACTAAGAATTGAAGTCAAATTAATAACTTTATCCTAGCCCCCGACTATTTGTTTAGATTGTTTAGACAATCTAAATAAATAGTGTTTGAAACGGGTTTTCTGAAAACAAAGAGAGGTTTATTTAACTTATAGCTTTTGTTACGGGTGTCAAGCACTGGTCGAAAGAGTTAAAAACGACTCGTCACTAGGAAGTTCCTTCTAGTGGGCAGGACCACGTGCAGAAAGGAAAGGCTTCGACTAGGTGATGTTTTCATTTCCGACTAGTTTAATTGAACCAAGAACAGCAACTTGAGTTAAACAGACGTCTTAGAGGACTTTAGTAATTCGTTCGTCCTTTTTTGGTGGACTTCGATAAGTCTTTTCCAAAGAGCAAAAGTAGGAGATCGAGCGGCGCTAGGAAGTTTCCTTCTAGTGGGCGTGACCACATGCAGAGAGGAAAGACTTCGACTAGGTGTGTCTCTTCCTTCACCGCTTAAAACAAATCGAGTACATCAAAGGTGGTCGAACAAATGTAAGAAAGTGTACTCTACTTAGAATATTTTTTGAATTGATCAAAAAATAGACTAAGATTGAGAGAGTTGGCTTTGAGAACATTTCGATCGGATAGAACCGGGCTCTTTGTAACGGGCAAAAAAAATGAGTAACGAGTCAATGCTTGAAATTCCTTCTAGTGGGCGTAACCACATGCGAGAGGAGAAGTTTCGCCCGCATGACGCTTCTCGCCAAAGGTAAAGAAAACGGGTGTTCTCATATCATAGTCGAAAGATTAAAAAGCACTACTCAAAATAAGGCAAAAAGAGGTAGAAAGAACTCGACTTTTATTGCTTGAGAAATCGGTCACACATAGAATTTGCGTGAATCGTCGATGTTCCAAGAGTTTGAGAGAACTCGCCCATCTTCCATTGCTAGTCGTCACAGACCACGCCGAAAGTTACTTCGACCATCGTGTAAGGACCTTCCCATTTAGGGAAAGTTTATTCAGTTAGACTTGGATTGGCGAGCCTCAATACTAAGTCACCTACAAAGGGTCGCGAGGTTGGACCTTACGATCATAGTATCTGCGCAGGCTTGTTGGTAGACCGCCGAACGAATTAAGGCTAGGTTTCTCCTCTCTTGAGTAGGTTAATGTCATCTCGCCGGTTGTTCCCGATCCGAGTTGTTGAAGGTTTCAACTCGTGTCGACCGCATTTTAGCTCCGAGGAAGCATGGCTTCGCCCAACACTAGAAAAAATGGTGTTTCTCCCGTTGCTCATTGGTGGTTGTACGAATCGCCCATAATATGGAAGGTAATTCTTGTACCCAAGCCCCGAGCGCTAACAAGTGGGTCAAGACTCGAGTTTTAATTCCTCGCATTATTTGGCCGCTTGCACGCTCAACCGCCCCATTACTTTGGGGATGTGCAATGTATAGCATAACTTGGTACCCAACTCGCCGCAAAATTCACAAATTTTGCACTTGCGAATTGTTTACCATTGTGCGTAATTATCCGACTTGGTACTCCAAATCGACTAATTACGCTTCTCATCATGAACCTTTTGTCGCTTAGTTGTTATCCCATTCTGTGTTCACTTGATCCATTTTGTGAACGTGTCAATAGCCACAAAAGGAATTCAAACCTCCCGGAGCTTTGGGAAACGGTCCTAGGATATCAAGCCCCAGTCGCAAAAGGCCAAGAAAGAGGTATTGTTTGTAATGCTTGAGCCGGTTGGTGTATCTGTCTACCATGAAATTGGCACCGACACACTTTTTAACCACCTCTTTAGCATCGCATGTGGTCAGAGGCCAAGAAAACCTTGTCGAAAGGCTTTACCAACTAATGTTCTCAGAGGAAGCATGCGTCCCACAGATGCCACTGTATATCGTGAAGGAGTGTTATTCCTTCATTTTGCGGAATGCATCGCATGAGTATCCCTTGGGTTCCTCGCTTATAGAGGACTCCTTCAACCAAAGTATACATTTTGGCTTTTCGGATAATCGATCCGCCTCAAGATCATCTTCTGCACGGAACCCTTGCAAAGATACTCGTAGATGGGAGTCATCCGTATCCTCGTAATCTAATGAGGCCATCTCAAGAGGAGGTGCCTCTGGTTCTTCGACAGAGACGGTTTTGGAGTTGCTCCAAGAAAACTCCTTTTGGTACTATGGATCGGGAAGAAGCCATCCGAGCAAGTTGGTCTCATGAGGAAATTATCCTTCGAGGGATAAATTGTACCTCGAAACCTAAAAATGTTTTTCTAGCTTACGATTCGATAAGTACCGAGCCATTGTTGAGTTAGAGCACCGGTACTCTTTCCCAATTTGATTCACGACTAGTTGAGAGTCTCCTCTACGAGTAGTCGATTTAATCGAGAGTGCTTCGCACTCGTATGCCGCCTAGCAAACCTTCGATTCGCCACATTGTTAGTGGCCCGAAAGTTTAATTGTATGGCATACTTTAAGGTTTCTCCGTTAGGAGATACCAGACCACCCCAACCCGAGCCACTTAAAGTGAGTGACCCGTCAAAGTACATCATCCATCGGTCGTGGGAATCAGATCGGGATCCCAACAGTTCAGATTTGTCCATTCGGCGACAAAGTCCGCCAAGATCTCGATTTTATGGCCGTCGACACGAAATGGAGGTCGAACTCCCAAGTTCGATCGACCATTTTGCCATGCGCCCCGCTGCTTCCTTATTATGGAGGATTGCTCCTAAAGGAAACTCGGGCGACACTATTTTGTGCGCTCAAAATAATGCCGCAGCTTCTCAAGACATGAGGAGGGCATACGAAGTTTTTGACTCGAGGGTAACGCCCTTAGGCCCGTAAAACTTCGCTACGTAGTAAACCGGTCGTTATGCCACGCTCTACGACCAAGATCGCGCTTGTTTGCTCGTGGCGTGGCGACTAGGTAAATTAAGAGCGCCTCTTACGGCTTTGGAGAAACCGTAACAGAGCACTCGAAAGATACCTCTTGACATCCTCAAAGGCAATGTTTGCCTCGCTCGACCACTCAAAACCTTCATGTCTCCCGAGAAGTTTAAAGAAAGGTAGTCCTTTTCTCCTAGTCGTGCGATGAAACGACTTAAAGCCGCCATGCACCCAAAGGAGTTTCGACTTCCTTTTTGTGTTTGGAGGTCGATCCGAGGATGGCCTTTATTTTTTCAGATTTGCTTCATTCCTCGCTCGGATACTAGGAATCCAAGCAATTTTCCCAAGAAATTCCAAACACACACTTCTCTGGATTAAGTTTTAAATGGTGCTTTCGAGGTTGTCGAATGTTTCTTGTAGGTCGCTGATATGATTAAGTCTCTTAATGCTTTTACGACTAGGTCATCAACATAGGCTTCCAAATTCGGCCTAATTGAGATGAAAAGTCGATTGCATTAAGCGCTGAAAAGAAGCACCTGCATTCTTTAGACCAAATGGCATTTTGATATAACAAAAGGTACCAAATGGAGTAATGAATGCGGTCTTTTCTTCATCGCTTAGACACATATTGATCCGTGATATCCGTAATATGCATCTAAAAACTTAATATTTCACAACCCGCAGAGAATCAACCAATTGATCAATACGAGGTAAAGGAAATCATCTTTTGGACAAGCTTTATTAAGATCAAGAAAGTCTCGCATACGCCATTTGCCGCTTGACTTTTTGACCATTACAGGTTAGCCAACCACTGGGTGATTGACTTCTCTTATAAAGCCCGCCTTAAGTAGCTTATCCAATTCGATTTAATAGCATCTCGTCGATCAGGCAAATCTCCGTAATTTTTGTTTTACGGTACTTTATCGGCCGTAAAGCTAGCCCGTGCTCGATCACCTCCACAGGGACTCGGGCATGTCGGATGCTTGCCACGCCAAGACATCTGCGTTAGCTCGGAGGAAGGTAATGAGGGCGTCTTCCTATTTGGGATCGGAAGTCTCCCAATGCGAGCAGTCTTGAGGGTTTCTCTCGCGTCCCGAGGAACCTCTTTGACTTGGTCGTTCGGCTTTGGTGCGACTTTTTAGGCCGACTTGCTAGTCGAAGGTCGACTTTCATCTCGAGTTGGTATTTGACCAACCATCTCGAGGGATCGGCGGTCGCAGCTATACGCCATCTTTTTGTCACATTGAATTGTGATCACTCCTTTGGGACCTGGCATCTTAAGACATTGATACCCATAATGAGTAGCCATTAAGAATTTTGCCAAAGTTGGTCGTCCGAGTATGGCGTTATATGCCGTATCGAAATCGACCACATCAAAGGAGACTTTCTCGTCTCAAATTATTTGGCGAGCCAAATGTTAAAGGAAGAGAAACTTGGCCAATGGGTTTGGCCGAAGACCCCGGTACGATTCCATGGAAGGAATATCGTACCGGCCTTACCTTTGTCCTGGGTACTTGCATCTCATCCAGGGCTTTGGTAAATAATATGTTCAAAGAACTGCCACCATCAACCAACACTCGATTTACGACGCTTGTTGATGGTGGGTTCGACCACAATCGAAATCGACTGATCGACTCATAGTGATCGGGCAGTCGTCCTTCTCAAAAGAGATGGTAACTTCCTACCACTTCGGTAATTTATTGACAAGAGGAGTATGTATGGAATTTACCTCTCGTCCGGCAGCTTTAAGTTGTCGTTTGGAGTCGTATGCCGATGATCCTCCATAGATATGCTCAACGGTATGGTGCGGATCTTGGAATGGCATCTCCTCATCATCTGACGACTTCTGACCACTCGTATGTCCTACCTGCTCGAGAGTAGGGAGCGGTGCTTTGTCGTTGTAGTAGTCCTCGAGCTTTCTTTGGAAAACTTCGGCGATTCTGGAGGTCATGTCCTTCCTTTTATGAAAAGGACACCATCTTGGTTTGTCGCTCCTACGATCGGGCGCTTACCTTTGCCTTGATCGGGGTTCGACTTGGTGGTTTGGGGCTCTCTATCTTTACTACCAAAACCTCCTTGAAACCACTAGTTTGTGGCTTTTGACTTTTATTTTCTTCTTGGACTTTTTGCTTTTTGTCCTTACCAACCTCACCGGCTCTCAAGAGCGTGTGTTTCTCGATCGATAGTGTTATTCCACTCGACCGCCTCGTAGCGCTTGCATATCGATCGCCATCTCAAAGAGTTCGACAACGGTGTTGGGAGGATTTAAAGCAATATCCTCTCGTTATTCTTCTACTACGGACTCCTTGCTTAAAAGCCCCGATCACGAGGAGTCGAAATTTCCGAATTGAGTTACTGAACCCGACTAAAGCGCTTGATGAATTGACGCAAAGTCTCGTTGTTGTTCGCTTGATCCGGCAAGTCGCCTTCCTTTCGAGTATGTTGTATGTGCCTTGGAAATTTGCTCGAGAAGATCACAGAGGTGTTGCCAAGAGTAGATCGACTCGAGTGGTTGGTTTAATAACCACGATCGAGCGGATCCTTCGAGCACGCTTGGAAGGTAATTCGCCATTACGTGCTCTCCTCCTCCTCTTTGCTTTCGGACGGTATTGTATAGATCTCAAGAAACTCGATGGGATTTTGAGATCCATCAAATTTCTCCATGTTCACCGGTCGAAATGAGGTGGCGATAATCGCTCGAAGGTCGGCGAAAATGCCCATCCGTAATTACTTCTTGACGCCTTCTTTGTAGGAAAGAAGGGTTAATGTCGCCAGTGATCGTATACGACGATACCCGCAACAGTGACTGCTCATTGTAGGTCTCGGTTCTTGAGGAATACTCCTCGTAATCCACCGCCAGAATTTCTTTGCCGAGTAGTGATTGATCACCTCCTGAGGGCTACTTGATCATCACCGATCGAAAAGTATTTCTCGAATAGGAGATCGATGTGACTTATGACCGTGTCGATTCCTACGCAGAAATATTCGATTGATCGGTAGTCAAGAAGTCGCATTGCTACGACTACCGAATGTTGTTGACGAGGTACTTCGGCCTTGTCATCACAATTCAAGCCTTTGCGCAATCTCCTCAAAGAAAGAGATCGATCTGGCGCTCGAGCAAGCTCTTGATTGGGATTCTCAAGCAAGTCGTTGATGTCCCGGAGTTCTTGTACCTCCTGTGGATCGATATTGAATGCGCCCGAGCGGGTTCTTCTGGCTGCAATTTTCTTTCTTGGATGACCTCAAAATCCTCCCGTCGGATCTTTGAGGCCTTCTCGGAGTGCGAGAATGTCGAGGATTTCTCTCGCTCATCGTCGAGTGTTGGTTCTCTCTGTCGCGGTGGTTCCTTGCCATTACTACGAGGAGGCGCAAAGGCGTGATCTTCGGGAGGGTTCTCATTTCGTCCTCCATGAGGTTGACTCGATTTGAGGGAAGGACGAAGACCTCCGCTGATGATTCTCACTGCGCTTGAGGCCTCCCGCTTGAGGAGTGCTCGAGAGACACCATCTGGCGACTTGGAGTAATCCTCCGGTAGGGGAACTCCGGTTATAATCGCTCCATCCGCAAATGAGATCTGCGGAGAGACGGTCAGATTCAGTAGGAAAAGCATGCTTGATCCCACTATCTCCGGAGTTACCACGAGAGATAGGATCACAAGATGCCGGTGGAGTCCTCGAATGGTGGCTTCGTGACTTGTCTCACAGTCGGACCGCCTTAAGGGAACTTGGACACTTAGAGGAAAAACTCTCATTGTGTCGTGAGTCCTCCTGGGTGCGGTTCTGGTCGGATTGACCCTTGTCCTTGGAGGGAATTGGCTCCTCTGTTGGACGTATCGTTGTGGGGGATAAGGATCCCTCCTCAACTCCATTGATGGGATGGTTTCCTGGAGAATAATCTCCGGAGGCAACATCACCATCAGCGGATGCATCACTCGGCTCGTAGTCGAAACCGCATCCATGTCGATGTCACAGACCGCCAAGTCGAACCAGTTCTCCTCGCTCCATTCTCCGCCATGCTTGCATGAGATTGGAAAAAGAGAGTATGTTGACAAGAGATTACCTAAGATCCCCACGGACGGCGCCAACTGTCGGTGTATTAGAACCGATCTTACGTAAAGATTATTTGATTCGGGGGGTCTCCTAAGGATGAGATCACGCAGAGTGGATTGACACGGGATGTTTAGACAGGTTCAGGCCTTCTCCGGAGAGAATAATAACCCTAATCCTGTGTGTATGGTATTGTTGATGATCTAGCAAAGGACTAAAACTATTACAGAATAGTGCTTGTGTTTCTACTTGACTAGCCCTTGTTTGCCGTTGTTCTCCTCTGTTCCCTCGCTTGATGCCCTTATATAGTCGTGAAGAAGTAGCCGCTTTGCCTCTCAGGAGATGTGCCTAATTAATGTAGTAACGGCGCATGATGGCGAGAATTACCGCGCCTTGACTTCTTCACGCCATCCGCAATTATCTTCCGTAGATAATGGGGTATTTACACACCATTAATACGCGGAATAATAGTGCGTAGACCGCTCGATTCCTTAATCAATTGGACCTACTCGTGCAGTAGGTTTGATTATAAGGTGGTCGTAGTTTTCCGGTCGTAGAGGACTTACGACCGTAGCGATCGTGAGAAGAACTTACGACTATGTAGTGGTCGAGAAGGACTTACGACTATGTAGTGGTCGTAGAAGGACTTACGACCATGATATAGTCGTAGCAAGGCTTACGACTATGGGGGTGATTGTAGAAGAACTTACAATCACTTGTTAGGCCTCTCCCTTATAGATATAAGGGGTACTTCTGGGGACTATGTGACATCATATTTACCCATAATAAGAATTATAGATAAAAGATAAAATGAGGATTATTAGATCCTCGTCAAGAGTGATCCATCAAACCTTTAGAAGGTCAATAGAGATAGTGAGCCGATACTTCCAGGAGGTGTTGTATGTGGTGAGCTTAGAAATGAGATGATTAGGTCCCCATCCAATGAGACACCCCTAAAGATCTGAACAAGTTAAAGATGGTATCCCTGTTTTAAGGTACTAAAATTGTCAATTAGTTTGGTAGGACTGTCTGGTATACATTAGTGCATATCATGAAATAATAGCTGTTGGTTGTCGTAGGATTCTCTAGGTGCAATCAATGGGACTCATGTGTACACTAGAGTACCAAAGGAGATTGTTGCAACCTTTAGGAGTAGGAAGCCATATCCTACTCAAAATGTGATGGCTGTTGTGGACTTTGATATGAGTTCACCTATGTCTTAGCTGGTTGGGAGGATTCGGCACATGAAACCTTCATTCTTGTCGATGCATTATAGAGGCATGATGGGTTAAGGGTTCCTCCAAGTAACTAATAATGTATTGTGGTAATAACAAAAATTATACCATTACATAAACCCTACAACTAATCATTATGTACAAAGTTTTAGGCAAATACTACCTAGTTGATGATGGATATGCATGTTGCCTAGGATTCATTCCTACTTACCAAGCTACTAGACACAATATAAGGGAGTACAGTGGAAGGAACTACACCATCTCGCTACCGTCGTGCTCCATCACCGCGCCACCTACGTGTTGGTGATATGTCCTAGAGGCAATCATAGAGATGATTGTATCACGTCTATGTTTATGTGTTATTGAATAAGTGTTATTCTGTTCCTCGAATGAATCATCAGTTATAAATATTAACAAGTATGTGGCATGTTGGTCAAGCTCTTTTAACTTATGATGATGTCGTTCTAAATGTATCCCTGGTAGTATGTTACTGGTCGGAACACCAGTGATCCTATCAACAAACACATGTATTGATTGATGACCATATTTTACCGATCATGGATATAGGGACATCGAATCAATAATGTGAACACATGTTAGAGAATATGGTGTTAGATTGACCCACCTTAAGACACTACTGAGATTGTTAATATTTCATGTGTCATCAGTTGGTCTCAAGCAATGATGATGTATAATCATTAGACCTGAGATCAACAAGGTTTCTTACATGTGTAAGAGTACAAATTGGGGGTGCCAAACGCTACTCCATAACTGGGTAGTTATAAAGGTAGTTTTCAGGTATACTATGAAACATGCGGAGGAATGTGACTGGTCGAATGTGGAATTTGCCCATCCTAACATAACAGGAGAGATATCTCTGGGGCCCCTCGATGTGGTCGGATAAAGAAAGTGCATGTCCATGCCACTAGTGGTTGAAGAGTTCGACCACATGAAGTTATCCGACACTTGATCGAGAAAGTATGGAACAGTCCATGGATCACACAACATCTCTGTTGGTGATATGCCCTAGAGGCAATCATAGAGATGATTGTATCACGTCTATGTTTATGAGTTATTAAATACATATTATTTTGTTCCTTGAATGAATCATCAGTTATAAAGATCAACGAGTATGTGAGTCGTTGGTGAAGCTCTTTTAACTTATGATGATGTCGTTCTAAATGTATCCCTGGTCGGATGCCACTAGTCGAAACATCAATGATCATATTGACCAGCACATGTATTTATTGATGACCCTGTTTCACCGGTCATGTATATAGGGATATTGAATCAATAATGTGGACACATGTTAGAGAACATGGAGTTGGATAGACCTACCTTGAGATACTACTGAGATTGTTATGATTTCATGTGTCATCTGTTGGTCTTAAGCAATGATGATGTACAATCCTTAGACCTGAGATTAGCATAGTTTTTTACATGTGTAAGAGTACACTTTGGGGTTGCCAATCGCTACTCTATAACTAGGTAGTTATAAAAGGTAGCTTTCAGGTATGCTATGAAACATGCGGAGGAATGGGACTGGTCTGATATGAGATTTGCCCCTCCTAACATAACAAGAGAGATGTCTCTAGGCCTCTCGATGTGGTCGGATAAAGAAAGTACATGGACATACCACTGGTGGGCGAAGAGTTCGACCACATGAATTTATCCGATACTTGATTGAGAAAGTATTGAACAGTCCATGAATGACACAATATCTCACCTAGAGTTCAACTAGATATCGTGAGGTAAAGGGAGAATACATGAGCTGGTCTTTCAGTTCGATCAGATACGGACTAGTCGTATGGAGATACAAGCTGGTCGTAGGCTGGTCGAACATGATTATTAAGTGGTCGAAACCTGGTCGTAAGGAGTTATGAACTGGCCGAGACCTAATATGAGTTGGTCGTATAGAGATACAAGCTAGTCGTATAAAGATACAAGCTGGTCGTTAGTGATAAGGACCTGGTCGTAGATCATATTGCATTAAGATTCGTCCGATATAATTTGTGTATTCGGGAATCGTTATGTCCTGCTAGGTACCACTAACGACTCGTGGTCCCGAGTCACAACTGAACTACACATGAACCTACAAGGTCACACACTTAACGGGTCGAAACAAACCAGTACGGATACGATTCGTCACAAGCACTATATGAGAAGATGCTTGAGCCTTTTGCGGATAAGGAAAAAGGAGATAAGACACACGATATGAGATATATGTGAGTTGCTCCAAACCCTAGCCACCATCTTCTTGAGAGAGTCTTCCTGTGCGACTTGGTGCTAGCACATCGGTGTACGGTGTTCCTTCTCTGGAAGTGTGGATACCGTAGAGGTACGTCAGTGTTTTAGAACCGAACTTACGTAATGATTTTTTTGATCCGGGGGGTCTCTAAGACTCAAATCATGTAGAGAGAACGACACAGGGATTTTATACAGGTTTGGGCCTTCTCCGAAGAGAATAACAATTGTACTCATGTGTGGCTATATTGAGTATGCTGTTTACAGATCAAGAGAAAGACTGAAATGCAATGTCTTGTGCTCCCGATCGTCCTCCTCTTGTCTGCCCCCTTCCTCTGGTGAATCCTCCTTTTATAGCATGCTTAGGCGACAATCTCTCCAGCCCAAAGGGCACATCAATGCTTCAGATGATGCACCGTTATTGGAGATTACTGTGGGAGAAGTAACGATCCCATGTCGCCATGCAGTTATCACTAGGACAGAGAGATTAATCGTGCAGTTATTCCGAAGAATAATGACGTATACTGACTATTTAGATGATCTAATCAATTGGGCCTACTTGTCTTTAAGCTTAATTGATTATAGGGTGGGCGTAACTGACCTGGTCATAGAAGGACTTACGACCATGAGGTCATCATAGAAGAACTTACGATCATGTGCTAGTCGTAGAAGGACTTACGACTGTAGGGTGGTCGTAGTTGACCTGGTCGTAGAAGGACTTACGACCATGAGGTGATCGTAGAAGAACTTACGATCATGAGGGAGACGTAGAAGATCTTACGATTCTAGCTTCTCCCTTATGAATATTAAGGGGTATACTCATGAACCACCTAATGGCGACATTATCCATGGTAAGGATCACAGATAAATAATTAAATGAGGATTCTAGATCCTCGTCATCTAGCCCCCCAGCTTCAAGTGAAAGTATCTACTTGGGAAAGGAGCGGTAGATGATCCTACGACCAGAAGATGGTCGTAGAACAGTGGTCAAAAGAAAGACTCTTCGACTGGTATTTTATTGGACCAGAAACAGACTTGGTCAAGAAGTTTGCAGGAAACCTTACGACTACAAGGTGGTCGTAGAAAATCTTACGACTACAAAGTGGTCGTAGCGTGGTATTCGAAACTAAATCCTTTACAACTGGTGTTTCATTTGAACAGAAAAAGACTTGGCCAAGAAGGTAATTTTCCTTGAGGTGTAAAGATAGACTCAGTTTTCTCGAACAGACAAACTTAAGAATCTGAATCGACTCTCATAGACCTGTCTGTTGGAGCGGTTCCCGAAGAGGTGGCAACTGTTAGGTTGCCACGTCTTTAACCCAACTGTGCGGTTATAAAAACTTACCGTGGGTGCGACTGTAGGGTTCTTCCTTTTTCCTATTCACTCTATGGACATCATGGGGATATGCTCATGATCTTATGATGATGTTACAATTGGCAATGACGTTGAAGGTTTGTCGAATCACACGTTTTCGGCAAAGTTATTGTGCTGTCAGGTTACTGGCGGTCAGACCGGCCAAGGTGGCGGTTTGACCAGCCTGTGTGGTGGTCTGACCGACCACCTCTGGCGGTAAAAACCGGCCAGGCCTCGGACTTAGAAGCTTGCGGTCAGACTTGCCATGGGAGGCGGTCTGACCAGCGATTATAAAAGTTAGATTTTGGAGCTATGCCAAAAATAGAGTGTGTAGGCAAGAGAGGGGATTCTCCTACACTTGGTCCCATAATTTTTCGAGCTTCCAGTCAAAAGATCTATTCGTTTGAAATTTTCATAGAGGTTTAGGATTTCAAGGGTTGAAAATTGGCTAAGTCCCTTCTGGGCGGTCTGACCGACCAGGGGATGGTCAGACTGGCCCTTAAGTGGCGGTCTAACCGGTTTTCACTTGATTATCGTCATCATGACGGCGATGCTTACTGGTTAGGTCAAGTTCATGAGTTTTAGTCCATATGTGTTGCATGATGCATGTTTTAACTAACGTGGGTCAAGTTGTGAAGAACTTGTTCCCGGAATCGATTTCTTGGTCTATTGTTGTGCAGGTGGCTTGGAAGTCAACGACGGTCAACAGCGAGGATGATTGGGACTAAGCTTGGAGAGCTGAGGTTCAGAACGATCGAGGATGCCATGTGAAGTCGATGGTTTCAAGCATGGCGCAAAATGGTCAAGGATGACCGAACGGGAAGTTCGATGCGACGGGTTGTATCAAGTGACGCGAGGGGTGGTGCAAGTGCCATGGTGGTTTTGGTGGGAGCCGAATGGGAGAGACTTGCCGACAAGAAGAGAGCCGTTGATCAACCTACACGTGGCGTAGCATGTGATTCCTTCATGAAGATTGGACTCGGTCTTCGGAGAAGTATCGAAAAGGGGTATTTTGGTAATTTCACCAAGATACCGCCTTGATTGCTTTTGGCTAAACCGCGGCGTAAGACGGCGCAAGGAGAAGTGGTTTAGCTCAAGAGAAGATGAAGACGGCGCTTTGAAATGCGTGCATGAGTGAAACCTGTTTGTGTGTGGGCTTAACGGGTGCCCATAAGGGAATACCTTCTAGAAGCTAGCCTCCACTATAAATAGGGGAGAGTGCTGGTTGTGCACCTCCCACCTCTTGTGTCTTTTGTTGAAATCCTAGTTTTTGTGCTTAGGGAGAATAGTGGAGAGGTTTGGTTCCTAGTGTTTGGATTGATTGTGTGCTTATGCATTGAGTATTTGTGGATATCGTGGGGATATGTGCATGATCTTAGAGTGATGAGTCAATTGGCAATGACGTTGTTGGTTTGTCAAATCTCACGTTTTCGGTAAACTTCTGTGCTGTCAGGTCATTGGCGGTCCGACCGGCTATGTCGCCGGCCAGACCGGCCGTGTGGCAGTCCGACGGTGATGCTTGCCGGTCCGACCGTCCACAGTTTATGATGGAGTTTTGGTCTGGGCCAAAAATAGGTTGTGTAGGCATGAGAGGGGAGTCTCCTGGATGCGGTCACATAATTTTTGGAGCTCCCAGTCAAAAGTTCTATTCAAAAGAAAATTCCAGAGAGGGTGCGGATTTTCGAGTGCGGATTTTGAGTTGAAATTTGGATGATGTGACAATTGGCAATGGTGTTTACTACAAAGTGTCCTTCATCATAGCTATTGGAGTGAAATTGTGTTGAATTTATTATTTGGGAAAAGTGAGCGCTATTCATCCCCTCTAGTCGCCTTTTGGTCCAAATCGGTCCGATCACTGGAAATCGGTTTGACCGGCATGGAAGGGTGGTCAGACCGACTTCCACTTGGACTTCGGCCATTTTGGCATTGTTGTGTTTTGATGTTAATTGATGCATGAGTTTCAATGCCTTATTGTTGCATATTGCATTGTTGAACTAAATAATGTGGGTCAAGTTGTGAAGAACTTGTTCCTGAAAATGATTTCTTTGTCTATTGCTATGCAGGTGGCTTGCAGGTCAACAACGTCAACGGTGAGGTGGATCGGGACTAAGCCTGGAGAGTTGAGGTCCAGAACGATCATGAATGCCGGGTGAAGTCGTGTGACTCAAGCATGGTGCATAATGGACAAGATGGATCGAATGGGAAGTTCGTTGCAGCTGGCTGGATCTAGCGGTGTAGGGGTCGTGCAAGTGCCTTGGAGGTTCCGATGGGATTCGGACGGGAGATACTTGCGGACATGATGAGAGCCGCTGATCAACCTACGCGTGGTGAAGTAGGCGATTGCTTCAACAGATTGATGTGTGTGTGTGGGTCCCATTTGTGTTGGGCCTTAATGGGAGCCCATTAGAGAAACCCTAGCCTCTCCTATAAATAGAAAGGGGGAGATGAAAAACCCCCAAGCACTTAAGCCCTCATTTGCAAAAACTATTTCTAGGGTTAGGGTTAGGAGAGGAGAGGAGAGGAGATTTGAGTGTGCTCTTGGATTGAGCTCTTGTCCTCCTTGAGGGAGTTGCTTTGTAAGCAACATATTGAATCAATCAATCTATTGATGTTTGCTTAAGGGTGAAGTCTCTTTTGTGTTCTTCTCTCTTTTGATGATTTTGGTGTTTCCTTAATCCAAGTGTTTATGCTTGGTCTCTTGACTGATTTTACCTTGCTATGATGTGTGGGAATACTCTTAGAATCATCTAGATCATCAATCCCCCACAAGCAAGTTTTGGATCAAGATTTTCATATTTTTAGATTTTGGAACACTTTTTTGGTAAAACCTTAAGAGATCGATTCTTTCAAGTGGATCTGGACGATCGTTGCTAGAAATAGGTCTAGGGAGGTGTGCTCCAATTTTGGTCAAGTTTCATTTGTTGAATTAAAAGTTGGACCAATTTTTGTTTTGGATTTGGGCATTATGTGTTGTCTCTGGACTAAATCGGTCTAACCGATTTTACATCACGGTCCGATCACCGACAATCGATCGCTTGATTGAGGCCGGTCCGACCGCCAAGCAGTCAGACCGCCAGTAGCACACCGGTCCGACCTCCCAGTGAGATCAATTCTCTATATTTGTGTATTGTGGTTAAAGGGGGTAATTGAATTCAGCACAAAGCTTCCTCTGTGCGTTTACTGATCTTCTTAGCTTTCATAGCTAAAGGATAAAAGTTCGTGTTGAATTTTATTAAGGTAAAAAATTGAGAAAGCGCCTATTCACCCCCCCTCTAGTCGCCTTTACGGTCCTACAGTATTCGTCCTCCATGGTAGAGTAGCTATAAACCAACATCTATCTCAAATCAATCCAAACAAGATTCCTTAAAGCAGAGTCTCTTTATGTTCTTGCTCTCTATTTTGAGATTTTGGGGTTTTCTTTGATCCACGTCTTTTCTTTTGGTTTCTGACTTGGATCTTGCTTGCTGTGACATGTGGGAATCCATCTAGGATCATCTTGATTATCTACAATCCACGGGCAAGTTTTTGGATCTTGTTTTCGTTTTGAATCGGTTTTGAAGCAACCTTCACTCAAACGAAAAAGATCATAACTTTGGCAAAGATCTTCACGATCTTTGATTGGAATAGGTTCCTGGCATCCTAGAGAAGGTGTGTTTCAAATTTCATAGAGTTTGGAGTTATAGATCAAAAGTTAGACATGTTTGTGATTTTATTTTTGGGCTAATTTTACTGTTCATCGTCCTGGAGGTCAGACTGCCCCCTGTGTGAGGTCAGACCACCCATGAAGAGGTCAGACCGCCCAAGTTGAGAGGCCAGACCACTCAACTCTTTGAGAAGTGAGTTTTCAATGATTTTGGTTATTTTTGCTTTCGGGTTTCGATTGGATTCAATACAAGTGTTCTGCATTGCTTGTACTTTGATCTTCATAGCTCCTATTCACCCCTCCTCTCTAGTCGTCATTTCAGTCCAACACACTCCAACTGTTCATCAAGCTTTTGCATTCTCCGCCGCCAACCAAATCGTATGCCTTCAAGCCTCCTCCCTTTGAGAAAGATGGCCAGAGCCGCTTCCCAGTGGGCCGAATCGGAGATGGACATGACCAAGATGAAAGCTCTGGTCGCCACCGAGAAGATCCCAAAGAAGCAGTTCGTGAAGTGGATTGAGGCATCTGGGCAACAATTGCCGTCAGGGAGATTAGAAAGATTCCCATCTTCTAGGCGTACTGTGAGTGTGCCCTTCGGTTTCCTGCTCACTCTTTCCTCACGCTCATACTCGAGCACTTTGGGGTGGAATTGGTGAACCATGTTCCCAATTCTATCACAATGTTAGGTGTGTTCATATACTTGTGTGAGGCCTACGAGGATTCCGGCCGACTTGGAGTTGTTCCAGTATTTTTATGGGATGGCCCGGCTGGTGGGAGTCGCTTGTAGCTGTAGTCTGAAGCTCCATGGAGGGAAGTCGAAGGAGTACATTCAGATGTACACTCATTTGTCATGGCTAGTATGGAAGAAGAGGTGGTTCTACTGGGAAACGACCAGTGAAGACAATTTCTCTTTCGCCGGGAACGCCGCCGAGAAGATTTCTTCCTGGGACTCGACTCTCAACGATCTTGGCCAGATCGCCCCCTATATTCAAGCCATCAAGGACTTGAAGGAGGAGGGGCTCACCGGTTGGCACGTGGTGAAGGATTTCGTCACGCGTCGCATTAGGCCTCTGAAGAAAAGAGCACATAACATGTGGAAGTACTCGGGGTCGCAAGACCTGACCAGAGATTATGAGCAGGGTAAGTAAACCTTCAATTTAGGTCTCTTTCTATTGATTTGGAACTTGGTTATTGAAAGTTTATTAGCTCCTGTAGATCTCTCACAAGCGAAAATTGACGCTCGGTTCAAGCTCGTTTGTGAGAAATCCCCACCACCAAGCGTGGTGGCTCCTCAAATCCTTGTGGTTTCAATCACAGGGGATAGAAGGGAACGCCTAAAGGTAACAAGGACTGATTTCCTCTTTAGGATCTCGTAGTCGTAGAAAAACTTACGACTAGGTACTAGTCGTAGAAGGACTTACGACCGAAGAAAGGTCGTGGAAAAACTCACGACTAGAGGGTTGTCGTAGAAAAACTTACAACTAGGTTCTGGTCGCAGAAGAACTTACGACCGCTTAATAACACTTCTTTTTTTTTACTTCAACAGAAAGTAGGCATGGAAGATCATCGAGACGACGAAGAGGTCGAATTGATGGTTGTTGGCGTGGCGATGGAGCAAGTCAAGGCTCCTCTGGCCAAAAAGTGTCGGCTTGTGAAAGTCGTCGACAAGGGAGGCGCAAGCTCGAGCTTTTCTGCTCCGATCGGGCTCTTTGCATGGTTCGCTTCAGAAATGGCTGCTACAGATAAGGAAAAAGCATTCAAACTCAAAGCCCTCAGGATCAAGGTACCCTTTTACTGCGATAATAAGGCTTTCACAGTTTCTGTCTCCCGTGGCTTTGTCAAGCAACAATTAAAGGAGAACTGGAAGAGTTTTATATCTTTTGTGAAGGAAACCGCGACACCAGCAGAGTCTGCGGTCGAGGGCAGTGCTGCCCTTGATGTGGTTGAGACAGGTCTCGGTCATCTAGAGAGCCAGGAGGCTCAAGGAGCGGTAGTGCTCGCTCAAGATGCCATGACCAGGCGTGGACGTGGTTGATAAGAAGTCAAAGAAATCTTGTTTAGGGAAGGTTTCTTCAAGATTCAAGATCAAATATGGCACACGAAGGTATGTAAAAAGAAAAAAGTGTATGAACAACATTTACCTTTTGTTTTTTACCATTTGACGTGTTTTCCTTTTTGTGATCTTAGCGCGACTCCTTCAACCCTCAAGGACGTTCCTGTCGAGGAATCCACTGCTATTTCTCCAGCAGTTGGAGGAATGATAGTGGCGTGGTCGAAGTGTCGTCCATCATTCGAGTGGTGGAAGAGGTCGTTGCTGTCGAAACAACTGCGATCACAGTAGTGGTCGTAGAGGCTGAGGCGAAGACGACACATGATGCAATGTGGGCATCGGGCCAAGGCAATGGATCATTGGGCTACCGCGCCAGGAAGGAAGTCGCTATGGATGTTCCTCCCGGTCCCCAAGGAGCTATCATCACCGAATTAGAAGAAGAAGAATATGTTAATTTCTTTTCTGAATTCTTCGGCCCGGCTTCCGTCGTGGGGTCGTCTGCTTTCAGGTCTCGTACCCTAGTTCCACACACCAAAGATATTCCTAACAGGGGGAATGTTTTCGATGACGAGCGTCTCGAAAAGGTGTGGTGGAATTGGGTTCAAGAGCTTGATGAACCGAAGAACCCTTCATGCGTACTCTCCATATTTTCTCGAACGAGCGTTAACGTAAATACTTGTTACTCAACATTTATATATGCAGATTTTCACTGTTGCAGAGTACAACAGATAACTTGTACAACTGCGACATGAGAAGGCGAACTCTATGAGCAGGCAGAGAGATGGTAAGTCACTATTACTCGTAGTCATTTATGTTTCGACCACTTTCATAGTGCCTGTGGAGATTGTCATAGGAGAACTTACGACTATGTGCTAGTCGTAGAACTTACAGACAGGAAAATATCGTAGAAAAACTTATGACTAGATACTAGTCGTAGGAGAATTTATGACCAGAGGATTGTCATAGAAAAACTTACGACTATGTGATGGTCGTAGAAGAACTTATGACTAGGGAAATATCGTAGAAAAACTTACGACTAGAAGGTTGTCATAGAAAAACTTACGACTAGTTACCGGTCGTAGAAAAACTTACAACCGCCTGTCCTATGCTTATGTCTACTCTTTTCCTCTGTAGGTTTAAGAGTGAAGAAAAGTCCTTGGCCGATTCGCCTGACTACGAGAAGGTCGAGACAAAAAAGCTGAGGGAAGAGAAAGAGGCCCTTCTGAAGAAGCTTTAGGAGGCAAACTCTGCAACTCAAAAGTTATAGGGACAAATAAACAGTAAGTGCTGAACTTAAGACCGCTTATAACCTTCTTTTCTTTTTCTAACCCTTATTCCTTTTCAGAAAAAGTTGTTGAAATGGGGAAGCTCGAAACCGAGGTCAAAGACATGACCGTGGTTGTTCACGAGATTTTTCGTATCACCAAAGAAAAAGATCAGGAGGTTATGTCTTGGGAGGAGCGCTTTGCAAAAAGCACTGCCTCTCAAGACGATGAAGTCAAGAAGTTAGATTCTCGACTGGCAGGTAAACAAGTATTTTCCTGCGAGCAAGCAGTCGAAATAAAACAACTCCGTGAGACTTCGACTTGTAATCAGGAGGAGCTGAAGTCGATGAGGATGAACCTTCCGGACAACATTTCTTTCCTTCACAATGTACTCAGTGGGCTACATGCCGAGGAGGTCACTCCTCGTGAAGACATGATAGTTGCTCACTTGAGTACCATTGGAAAAAAAGTCGACTTTGCAAGAGTTGGTGACCACTCTAAGGACCAACCAAGCTGATTCGATAAAGGAGGTGGCCGAAGGCGGTATTAGTTTTGTTCTGGCAAAACTTAAAGGTCATGACCCCAACTTTAATCTGTAAGTAGTCAAAGCGGACTTCGACTGCTCTGAAGCAGAAGCAGAGTGGTTGATGGAAGATATGCAGTCGATCAGCAAGGAAGAAACGGAGGATATGCAGCTAGGATCTCCTTCGTCATAGTAGTTTCTAATAGAAGCCTGTAAAGACAAGTTTGTTGATATATATGATCATTTCTTCTTTCTAAAAAATTATCTTGTCGAATAAGACTAAGAATTGAAGTCATATTAATAACTTTATCCTAACCCCTGACTATTTGCTTAGTTTATTTAGATAAGCTAAGTAAATAGTGTTAAACGGGTTTTCTAAAAAAAGAGAGGTTTGGCTAATTTATAGTTTTTGATCCCGATTATCATGCATTGGTCGTAATAGTAGTAACGAGTCGATGCTAGAAAGTTCCTTCTAGTGGGCAGGACCACGTGCCGAAAGAAAAGGCTTCGACTAGGTGATGTTACCATCTCCGACTAAATTAATCAAATTAAGAGAGGCAACTTGAGTTAGACAAACGTCTGGAGTTCCTTTAGAATTCGTTCAACCTTTTCGAGTGTACTCAATAGGTTTGCCTTGGTAGCAAGAGCTAGAAACATGACGATGCTAGAAAGTTCCTTCTAGTGGGCAGGACCACGTGTAGCCTTGGACTTGGACTAGGTGTTGTGTCTTTCTCCAACCAATTAGAACCAACCGAATTTACCAAAAGTAGTCGAACAAATTACCAAAGTGTACTCTGCTTAGAATAATTTTAAAAACGAATGAAGAAATAAACTAAGGTACTAAGAGTTGGCTTGAAAATATTTCGACCATGTTTGTTGAAACCGAGCTTTTTGTGTTGGCATCAAAAGTGAGGAACAAGTCGACACTAGGAAGTTCCTTCTAGTGGGCAGGTCCACGTGTAAAAAGGAAAGGCTTCGGCTAGGTGATGTTCCTATCCTTTCGACTAGTGTAAAGAAGTGCCGGGTACTGGTCGTAGAAAAACTTACGACTAGGGAATAGTCGAGAAAATTATCGAAGCACTACCCAAAAAAAGACAATAAAGATAGAAAGAATCTGATATTTTATTGTCGAAAGATAAGTAAATTTCGAGGGATAAATTCTACCTCAAAACTGAATAAAATAATTTTCTAGCTTTCGGACCTCTGATATGTACCGAGACATGATCGGATTAGAGCACTGGTACTCTTTTTCGACATGATTCACGACTAGTTGAGAGTATCCTCTCACGAGTAGTCGTCGAATCGCAATTGCTTTCGCAGCTCGTATGCTAGCCAGCAAACCTTCGTACTCAGCCACGTTGTTAGCGGCCTAAAAGTTTAACTGAATGGTATACTTTAAGGTCTGTCTGGTAGGAGATTCCAGGAACACCCCAGCCCCCGAGCCACTAAAAGTAAGTAACCCATCAAAGTACATTGTCCACTGGTCGTGGGTATCGTACTGGAGATCCAGAACACGTTCAGGATTTATCCATTCGGCGACAAAATCTGCTAAGATCTGAGATTAATGGTCGTTCGGGACACAAAATAGAGGTCAAAGTTCCCAAGTTCTACTGATTATTTTGCCATGCGTCCCGCTGCTTCCCTATTTTGGAGGACCACTCCTAAGGGAAAATCAGACGACACATTTTTCTTGTGCTCCTGGAAATAATGCCGTGGTTTCCTCGAAGACATGGGGAAGGCATAAAGAAGTTTTTGGACCTGAGGGTAACGCTCCTTAGGCCCGTGTTAAACTTCACCTACGTAGTAAACTGGTCGTTGGGTGTTTTCACGCTCTATGACCAGTACTGCGCTCACTACTTGTGGCGTGGCAGCTAGATAAATTAAGAGTGTCTCTTCTGGCTTCAGAGAAACCAAAATAGGAGCACTCGTAAGATACCTCTTGACATCCTCAAAAGCAGCTTTGCCTCTTCTGACTACTCGAAACCCTCGTACTTCCATAAAAGTTTGAAGAAAGATAGTCATTTTTCTCCGAGTCGTGCGATGAAACGACTTAAAGCCGCCATGCATCCTGTGAGTTTCTGGACTTCTTTCTTCGTGGTCGGAGGGCGCATTTGCACAATGACCTTTATCTTTTCTGAATTTGCTTCGATTCCTTGTACAGAGACAAGGAATCCAAGCAACTTTCTTGAAGAAACTCCAAACACGCACTTCTCAGGATTGAGTTTTAGGCGGTGTTTTCTGAGGTTGTCGAACGTTTCTTGCAAGTTAGAAATATGATTAAACCGCTTAATGCTTTTTATGACTAGATCGTCAACATAGGCTTCCAAATTTCAGCCTAGATGAGGTGAAAAAGTCGATTGCATCAAGTGTTAAAAAGAAGCGCCATCATTTTTAGACCAAATGACATTTTGACATAGCAAAATATTTCAAATGAAGTAATAAATACGGCCTTTTCTTCATCTTCTAGATGCATATTAATCTAATGGTAGCCAGAATATGCATCTAAAAAACTTAACATTTCACAACCAGTAGTAGAATCAATCAACTGATCGATACGAGGTAGAGGAAAATCATCTTTTGGACAAACTTTATTGAGATTAGTTAAGTCTACACAAATCTGCCACTTGCTGTTAGACTTCCTAACCATTACAGGGTTGGCCAAGCACTATAGGTAGTTGACTTCTCTTATAAAATCTTCTTTAATTAGTTTGTCCAATTTTGATTTGATAGCATTGCGTCGATCATGGGAAAATCTCTGTAATTTTTGTTTTACGAGTACTTTGTTAGGCCGTAAAGCTAGCCTGTGCTCGATCACTTCCCTGGGGACTCTGAGCATGTCGGATGCTTGCCACGCGAAGACATCTGTGTTTGCTCGGAGGAAAGTGATGAGGGTGTTTTCCTATTTGAGGTTTGAAGTATCCCCGATGCGAACAGTCTTTGAGGGCTTCTCTGAATCCAGAGGAACCTTTTTGACCTGGTCGTTCAGCTTTGGTGCAGCTTTCGACTTCGACCGCTTGGTCGAAGACTGCTCCTTGTTTTCTTCCCAAGTTGGTATCTGGCCAACCATCTCGAGGGATTGACGGTCGCATGTATGCGCCATATTCTTATCACAGTGAGTCGTGATTACTCCTTTGGGTCCTGACATCTTAAGACATTGATACCCATAATGAGTAGTCATTAAGAATTTTGCAAAAGTTGGTCATCCGAGTATGGCGTTATATGTCGTATCGAAATTGACCACATCAATGGAGGTCTTCTCGGTCCTGAAATTACTTGATGAACCAAATGTTAAAGGAAGAGAAACCTGGCCAACAAGTTTGGCCGAAGACCCCGGTACAATACCATGAAAAGAGTATCGTACCGGTCTTACCTTGGTCCTGGGTATTTGCATCTCGTCCAGGGTACTCATAAACAAGATGTTTAACAAGCTTCCATCATCAACTAACACTCGATTTACTCGACAGTTGTTGATGGTAGGCTCGACCATGATCGAAAAATTACCTGGTCGAGTGGAAGGGATCGGGCGGTCACTCTTCTTGAATAAGATGGTGACTTCTGACCACTTCAGTAACTTATTGACAAGAGGAGGGTCCATGGAGTTTACCCTGCGTTCGATAGCCTTGGGCTATCGTTTTGACTCGAATGCCGATGACCCCCCATAGATATGCTCGATAGTATGCTCAGGATCTTGGAATGGCATCTCATCGTTGTCGCCTGACTGCGAATGATCACTCGCTTGCCCTACCTCTTCGAGGGTAGGAAGTGGTCCTTTGCCGTTGTAGTAGTCTTCGAGTTTTCGTTGGAAAACCCGGTAGTTACGAAGGTCATGTCCTTCCTTTTTAGGGAAAGGACACCACCTAGCCTTGTCGTTCTTCTGCTTGGGGTGCTCACCTTTGCCTCGATTGGGATATTGCTTGAAACTTCATGGTTCCTTGTCACTTATGGCCAAGACCTCCTTATAACTGTTGTCTTAAGGTTTTTGTCCCTTCACCTTGTTCTTGGACTTCTTTGCCTTTTTATCCTTCTTGCTACCTCCGCCTGCTTCTTAAGGATTCTGGTCGTCTCGATCGATAGTTTTGTTCCACTCAACTGATTCTGTAGCTGTCGCATATCGATCGACCATCTCAAAGAGTTCAACGACAGTAGCTGCGGGATTTAAAGCGGCGCCTCTGCAATTCTTCTATTGCGGACTCCCTGCTTGAAGGCTTTGGTAACAGATGAGTCAAAAACCTCAGGAATTGAATTTCGAACCTGAATGAAGCGCCTTATGAATTGACGTAAGGTCTTGTGGTCGTTCTATCTTATCTTGTGCATGTCATCCTTCTCTCCAGGGCAATGGTAGGTACCCTAGAAGTTAGCTAGGAGAAGGTCATAAAGGTATTGTCACGAGTAGATCGACTCGAGTGGTTGGTTTAACAACCACGATCGAGCAGATCCTTCGAGCACAGTCGGAAGGTAATTTGCAATGACGCGCTCTCCTCCTCCTGCTACTCGAACAGCGGTCGTGTAAATTTGGAGGAACTCAATGGAATTCTGAGACCCATCGAATTTCTCCATGTTCACTGGTCAAAACCTCGGTGGTTAGCGAACTGCTCGGAGATCAGGAGAGAATGCCCTACATCCGGTAATTACTTCGTAATGCCTCCTTTACAGAAAAGAAGGGTTGTTGTCATCAAGTGATCGTACACGATGATACCCGCCGTGGGTCAACCCGACTTATGATAAGTCTTGAATCTACGAGGGTAATACTCCTCGTATCTCGTCTGCTACCGCATACCTCTGTGTCAGATTGGTGAACAATCACCTCTCCTAAGAGCTTGTTTATCTTCAACTGTTCGAAGAACCTTTCTCCAGTTAGGAGAACGACATACCCTGTTATCGCATCGATCTCCTTGCGGTGAGTTGTTCGAACGACTGAAAGCTGATGGAGTCGTACCACTACGACTTCCGGAATGATGACGACGAGGGTGCTCGAGTCTGGTCATCGCGCTTCGAAGCCTTCGTGCGATCTCTTGTGCGAAAGAGGTTGTAGCTAGGCGCTCGGACAAGCTCTCGAGTTGGGTTCTCGAATAGATCGTTGATATGTTGGAGTTTCTGAGTTCCCTTTGACTGGTATAGAAAGCGCCCATGCAGATTTCTCTGAGCTGCTATTCTTCTCTGTCGAGTTGTCTCAGGATCGTCCATGTCTGATCCTTGAGTTTGCCTCAATGAAGTGAGATTATCTCGATGATTTCTTACACACTCATTATAGTGTTGACCCTGTTCATCACCAGAGGTGTTCTTACCATTGCCACGAGGGGTCGCAATGTGTGATCGTCAGGGAGTGTATTCAATCATGTTTCTAGGAGAGTGATCATCACCTGAGGGAAGGACGAAGATCTTCCATTGATGACCTCCACTTGCGCTCGAGGCCTCCTCGCTTGAGGAGTAGTCGAAATACATCGTCTGGCGACTTGGAGCAAGCCCCTCCAAGAAGGGGAATTCTAGGTTGTAACTGTCTCTGTCCTCAAATGAGGCCTGCGATGGGATGGTCGAACTTGCAGGAAAAGCATGTTCGACCCCATCCTCTGTGGGGCTAACTGGAGAGACAGTACCACCAGGTGCTGATGAAGCTCCGGAATGTTGGCTTCTAGGACTTGTCGTGTCAGGTCGGACTACCTTAGGTGGACTTGAACATTTGGAGAGGGAGGCCTCGTCATGTCCTAGGTCTGCCTCGGAGCAGTCTTGATTGTGGTCAGATTGACCCTTGCCCTTTGAGAAGTTGGTTCCTCACTTGGACGTAATGTTGTAGGGGATAAGGGCCCCTCCTCAATTCTATCGGTGGTATGGTCTCCTGGAGAATGATCTTTAGAGGCGACATCACCATCGAGTGATACAATACTTGGCTCGTAGTCAAAGCGGCATCTATGTCGATATCTGCGTAATCGGCCAAGTCAAACCAGTTCTCGTTCCACTCTCCCACCATGGAAGCATTAGAGTTGGAAGATAATGAAGGAAAACTGATGACCAGAAGATCCCCACAGACGGCATCAGCTGTCGGTGTTTTAGAACTGAACTTATGTAATGTTTGTTTGATTCGGGGTCTCTAAGACTCAAATCACGCATTGCGCTTCTGGTGGTAATGATCTTGCTTGCTTGGTATCTTGGTTTACGTAGTAGAATTTTTGAATTATCAGCTAGCGTAGCCTACCCGTATCCCTTCAATCTCACCTAGAGTTCAACCAGATATCGTGAGGCAAAGGGAGAATACATGAGCAGGTCTTTCAGTTCGATCAGATACGGACTAGTCATATGAAGATACGAGCTGGTCATAGGCTGGTCGAAAATGATCACTAAGTGGTCAAAACATGGTCGTAAGGAGTTACGAACTGGTCAAGACCAAATATGATCTAGTCATATAGAGATATATGCTAGTTGTAGGGTAGTCGAAACCTGGTCGAAAGGAGTTACGAACTGGTCGAGACCAAATATGATCCGGCCGTATAGAGATACAAGCTGGTCGTTAGTGATAAAGACCTGGTCGTAGATCATATTGCATTAAAGTTCGTCCGATATATTCATGTGTATTCATATGTCCTGCTAGGAGCCACTAACGACTCATGATCGAAAAGTAGTTTTCTAGTCATAACCGATTATGCATGAAACTAATAGGTCACACACTTAAATGGTTGGAACAAACCAATACGAATATGATTCGTTAAACGTGTTTGGATAGGATTCGTCACAGGCATTATATAAGGAAATACTTGAGGCTATTGGGGAGAGTGACAGGAGATGAGACACACGACAGGAGTTGACGTGAGTTGCTCAAAACCCCAGCCACCATTTTCTTGAGAGAGCCTTTCCGTGCGACTTGGTGCTAGCACACTGGCGTACAGTGTTCCTTTCCTGAACGTGTGGATACCGTGGAAGCGCTACTGCGGTTCTTGTTGCGCTTAAGGACGATCCACGACCTTGGCAATGAACTCAATTGGTTGCTGGAGGAGACGATCGACTCTGAGGACGATCGACTACAAGAACAATCGACTACGTTAGACGATCGACTACGAGGACGATTGACTACTAGGGCGATCGACTACGTTGGACGATCGACTACGTTGGGCGGTCGACTACGACCACTACATCGACGTGCTCTTCGTTGGGTCAGGCTGCTCCAACTCTTGTTGCGCTACACTACACGTCTGGTGGTAACGATATGTGATCACTTGCTTGCACAGCGTCCTGGTTTACATGGTAGAACTTTTGAATTACCAGCTAGCATAGCCCACCCGTATCCCTTCACTATGGCCAATGATGCCAACCCACCTCAGACCTCCTTGATCCCCACTGTTACGACCATCGTGACCCCCTTGACCCACTGTTGCTCAAGCACCGACCATTTTGGCCGAAGCACGCTCGTAGCGCCGCCGTGTTGTTCCCTTACTTCGGCCAAGCGCCATCACTACCGCCAACCCACCACCAAGCCCGCTAAATCTGTGCAAATGCCCAAAATGGGTTGCACAAGCAACCCTAGTGCTCGCCACACAACCCAGCCTCATTGTTCGCCACCATCACTGTCGCCACCCCTTCCTTTGTCTTGGGCGCCACGGGAGCTGGCCCCCAGCTCGCTGGGCCAAGCGCTCCATGGGCCGCCTTGATCGACCAGCAAAGCTAGGCCCAGCTAACCAACTGGGCCAACCCAGTACTGTTACACACTATGCGGCCCAGTACTAGTACAAGCCCAACCCGACTGAGCCCAACACTATTCATACACGACCCAGCACCGTGAAACCCATTAACACTCAGCCTAAACCCATTATCGTTCATCCAAACCCTAACTACCACTATTCACCAAACCCGATAGGGAATAGTACCTGACCCGGCACTGTGCAACCCAACCCGACACTGTTCATCCAAACACGTTAAGACACACACACACACACACACCATTTCGAGCCCGTGAAACCCATTTTCAACTCCGTTCGACCTAACCAAGCACTAAACAAACCCCAACTACCCACGTCACATTTCTTTATAACTCTTTCCATATTTATTTATTTCATTGTGTTCCCAACTCGCTCATTGTTCAGCTCGAACTTATTTATTTTGATTTCTCTCTTGCGTTAGAACCCAAATTTGATGATCAAACAACAAAAGGAGTTGATCAAGATGCGGGAGAAATTAATCCAATCAAAGACTACGAACAAGGAGGCAAGTCACATTCCTTGATCATGTTGAACCCAAGTCACTATTGTTATTAATATTACTTTCATTAGGTTAATTATTCCGTTTTTTACTTGTGAAATAATAGTTTGGAATGTCAAAATAAATAGTTAATTCCAACCACACAAAAGTCCACTTGTGCACTTGTAGGCTATATCCTTGGTATTGCCACACAATGTTTTCACAAACATTGATAAGGATGTTTGACTGGTCGCCGTAGACTTTGGAAAGTGAGTTGAGGGTTGAGACCAAAAAGGTGGACAACAACGAGTTAGTTGGGAGTCCATCTCCTCACCCAATAGACTCAAAAAGTAGGTTGATGGTTGAGCTAAGAAGGTGGACTGCGACAAGTTGGTTGAGTCCATCTCCTCACCCAATAGACCCTAGAAAGTAAGTTGAAAGTGAGACCACGAAGGTAGACAATCACGAGTTGGTTGGGGCCCATCTCCTCACTTGAGACAAATAAGGACTAGAACCTTTCCAGGGATACAGGTAGGTTACGCTAGCTGGCATTTCAAAAAACTACCATGTAAACCAAGATGCCTTACAAGTAAGAGATCACATATCGTTACCACCAAACACGTAGTGCAGTGGAACAAGAGTTGGAGCAGCCTAGTCTAACGAAGAGCGCGTCGATATAGTGGTCGTGGTCGATTGTATAGCGTAGTCGATTGTCCTCATAGTAGATCATCCAACATAGTCGATCGTCCTCATACAACAACCGATCGCTTTCCTTGCAAAGTCGCGGATCGTTCTCGAGCACAACAACAACCGCAGTAGTGCCTCTACGATATCCATACGTCCAGGGAAGGAACGTCGTACGTCGGTGTGCGAGCACCAAGTTGCACGTGAAGGCTCTCTCAAGAAGATGGTGGCTAGGGTTTGGAGAAACTCACGTCAACTCTTGTCGTGTGTCCCCTCTGTTACGCCCGTCTCCCCATAGCCTCAAGCATCTCCTTATATAGTGCCCGTGATGGATCCTATCAGAACACGTTTGATGAATCATATCTGTATTGGTTTGTTCCAATCCGTTAAGTGTGTGACCCTAGAGGATCATGTGTAGTTCGATTGTGACTCAAAAATCTTTTCCGGCCAGGAGTCGTTAGTGGTACCAAGCAAAACATATATATCGAACCTTAATGCAATATGATGTACAACCAGGTCCTATTTGGTCTCGACCAGTTCGTAACTCCTTACGACCAGGTTTCGACTAGCCTACGACCAGCTCATGTTTGGTCTCGACCAATTCGTTACTCTTTACGACTAGGTTTCGACCACTCAGAGATCATGTTCGACCACTCTATGACCAGCTCGTATCTCCATATGACTAATCTGTATCTGATCAAACTGAACAACCAGCTCGTGTATTATCCCTTTGCCTCACGATATCTGGTTGAACTCCAGGTGAGATATAATATCATCCATGGACTATTCAATACTTTCTCGATCGAGTGTCAGATAACTTCATGTGGTCGAACTCTTTGACTACCAGTGGTATGGCCATGCACTTTTTTATCTGACCACATCGAGGGGCCCATAGACATCTCTTCTATTATGTTAGCATAGGCAAATCCCATATCCGAGCAGTCATATTCCTCGACACGTTTCTTAGCATACTAGAAAGCTACATTTATGACTACCTAGTTACAGAGTAGCCTTTGGCAACCCCAAAGTGTACTCTTACACATGTAGGAAACCATGCTAATCTCATGTCTAAGGATTATACATCATCATTGCTTGAGACTAACTGATGACATATGAAATCATAACAATCTCAGCAGTGTCTCAAGGTGGGTCAATCCAATACCATGTTCTCTAACATGTGTTCACATTATTGATTCGATATCCCTATATCCATGACCGGTGAAACATGGTCATCAATCAATACATGTGCTGGTTGATAGGATTGTTGGTGTTCCGATCAGTGACATCTGACCAGCGATACATTTAGAACGACATCATATAATTTAAAAGAGCTTCACAAATAAGTCACATACTTATTAATCTTTATAACAGATGATTCATTCAAGGAACAGAGTAACACTTATTAAATAACTCATAAATATAGACGTAATACAACCATCTCTACGATTGCCTCTAGGGCATATCACCAACAACCTTGTGCCAGTGTCTATTGCATGACATTGTGAGTACGTGGTATCTTGTGGGTAAAGTTAGTCAACTCTGCAGAGTATAATCAATGGTATTCGAATACGTCGTGCTTCCGGTTAATGGAGCTGTGTCCATGAGTGATTTAGTAACGAGGCATAAGTAGAGATTTTGATATGTTAATGTGGCAATTACAGATGTTGAAAACTCCATATCTTATTATTATTACTATTACTATTATTATGATTTTACTGTATTAATCTAAAAGTGATTTACTTCAAAGAATGCATCCACACTCATACTATGGTAACCCCTCAACAATCAATTAAAATCTTGACAAGTAGTTGAATAGTTTTCCCATGAAGCTTGTTGACTACTTTGTGTACTCAAACTTGCTTAATTTTCATTAGAAGGTGTATTGGAGGAATGAAAGACATATTGGAGAACATGTCAGGGTTACGACCGCACTCAAGCTTTCCTGTGGAAGTTCTTTGGTTTTTCTGATTGTAAGTAAAAGTTTCGAGCTTGAATGACCCACTCAGCCGTTACAAAAATAGTCGTCGGACTATAATCTGACCAAATTAATGTCTTTTAAATGTTTGTGAGCAGGTATGATATCGTTTGTGTTCGCAACTGAAGTCCTAGTCGGTTGCGGAAACTAGGATGATCGTGTTAAAAATATGCTCACATATGTTCGTCATATAATTCAAAATCTAACATATACTTCGAGATGTTTAGTAAAAATAAAGACAAAAATAAAGACAAAAAAAAATTAAAATTCTATACCAACAAAATACGGCAATGTGGTTAACCCATTATAATACGGCAATGTGGTGAACCCGTTATGGTCTGAAAAATATATAATAAATTCGGACTCAATTCATCGTATGAGAAGAAGTGCAAATCTCGAAGCATATCGGACGGATGAAAATTCGACTATTTTGACAAAAGAAAATAGTCGAATGTTATTTAGCACGAATCTCTAAGTAAAATTGTAAGATCAGAAAATCGACTATTTTCTCTCAAACAAAAAATATGCGACAGTTTTTTTTAGCAATTCTGTAAAAATATAGGTTCGTTACAGGTTACAGGTGCAAAGTGTTAGAGGCTGTTGAGCTAACAGTGCATCAGGCTAGTCTGAAACTGCAATTCCTGGTCAGTTACAGGTGCAAAGTGTTAGAAGCTGTTGAGCTAACAGTGCATCAGGCTAGTCTGAAACTGCAATTCCTGGTCATCTGTCTCTGTTTTCTGGATTAAGCATCCAAGCAAAGCACAGGGAGATAGCATATGCAGGACTCCATAGCTGATAAAGGTCAGGAAAATTTACAAGGCGATTTCCTTACCGCTGGTTTGACCAGCACATAGATGACAGACATGACACCCAGTGAAAAAGTAAAATAAGGAACCTGCTTTCACACAAATAGATGAAATTTTCTGTTTTGTCTCGCAACTTTCCTACTGATTTCTCCTCTTTTTCTATGTACACGGGTATCGCCTATCAAATTTGCTTATACAGAGTCAAAGTCTACTGGCTGTCTAAACGCGCCTCACCCTCACAGGGAGCCCGCCGCTGATGGACGCGGTGAGCCCCGGCACAAACTTTGGCGCGCAGGCACCGCTCCCGTTCTCTCCGACCACCTCTACGTCGAACGCTCTCACCACTGCCACGCTGGCCGCCTTCATCTCGGTGACGGCGAGCTCCTTGCCGAGGCACACGCGGGGGCCGGCCTGGAACACCGGGTACTTGTACAGGCTCTCGGGCACGAACGATCCGCCGGGGCCGGTGAGCCACCGGTCCGGCCGGAACACCTCGTAGTCGGCGCCCCATATGCGCGGCATGCGGCCCATGGCGTAGGGGTGGTACATCACGCGCGCTTCGCCGGCGACGTAGGTGCCGTCCGGGAGCACATCAGCTTCGACACAGAACTTGGAGTCGAACTGCACTGGTGGGAACAGCCGCATGTTCTCGTACAGCACTGCGTGAGTGTAGTGCAGGCCCTTGAGGTGCTCGTAGGTGACCGGTCTCTTGCCGCCGGCCTCCGCGCGCATGGCGGCCGCGACCGCGGGGTTCTTGGACAGGAGCATGAAGAGCGTGGTGAGTGCGGAGGACACCGTGTCCCGCCCGGCGAGGAGGAAGCTGACGACGATGTCGCGGAGGTACTTGTCGTTCATGGCATGCTCGTCTCCGGCCGAGGCCATGAACCGGGACAGGAGGTCGTGGCTGTTGGCGACACCAAGCTTCCGGCGCTCCCGGATCATCGCCGCCGCGAACCCATCGACGAGATTGATGGCCTTCTTGAGCTCCCTCTCGGATCCGATGTTAAGCAGCCGCTTCATCTTCCACACCAACGGCGACGCCGCCGCGCCCCGCATGGCGGAGAGCCGCGACGCGGTGTCAAACGCGTTGGCCAGCTCCGACATGGGCATTTCTTGCTCGAGGCAGCCCGGGTCCAGCCCGAACGAAATCTTGCAGATGGTGTCGAAGGCGAAGAGCCGGAACACGTCCTGGAGGTCGACCACCTTGCCTTTGTCGGCGGCGTCGGCCAGGATCGGCATGAGGCGGGTCTCCACCTCCTGGGAGACGATCTTGTAGGCGTAGGAGCGCACGGCGACGCTGCCGAGCTCGAGGCTGGCCATCTTGCGCTGGTGCCGCCACGCGTCGCCGTCGACGTTGAAGATGCCGTTGCCGAGGAGGTCGCCGAGGAGCGCGGCGAAGGGCTTTCCCTTAGGGAAGTTGTCGAAGCGGGTCTTGAGCATGTACTCGACGTTGGCCGGGTTGGCGGTGACGGTGCAGCCGAGGACGTGGACGTGGACGGTGCCCGTCGGCGACTGGCGGAGCAGGTGCGCGTACCAGTCGCCCAGGTTGGTGAAGTCCGTCGCCCACGACCCCGTCAGGTACGCGCGGCACACATGGCAGCTGCACCACGGCCACCGCCGCACGAGCAGGAGCACCAAGCTGAGCGCCACCAAGCACAGGGAGGAGCCCAAGAACGCCAATCCCACGCACCGTGCGCCCCATGACAGGCCCATGGCATCCATGGCTCTTCAATTAGTCTCCAACAAAAGAGGAAATCGGAGCAGGTTGGAGCGAGAGGGGAAGGGGAGAAAAATGTGAGTTTGTGTGGGAAGTCTCAAGGGGGGCTATCTATATATATAATGAGGGTGGACGGGGAAGAAGCACATGGGACATGTGCGCTAAAGCTCAGACAACGTTTCCCTGCCCGTTACTAATAAATTAAGTGAGTTGTATTAGTATCTAAACTAATTGCACACAATGCTAAAAATGATAAAACAGTTACCAAAACTAGTGTGAACTCAAGTTGTACTAAAAACTGGTTGCAATCAATCTCTAGAAGCAGGGGCATAACAAAAAGTCTACCAAACATGCACAGTTAAAAAAAGAGTACTGATTTTTCAATAGACTGAAATTTCCTTATCCTTCGATCACCTAAATTGCTGATGACTAAGCCGAAAATTGCGGCGCTAAGTAAATGCAATTTCAGCAACAATTTTTAGTTCTATTTGTAGGGTTCAGCTAGATTTATTTTATTGTTGTCTAGCTTATATATTTCTTTCATTTTATTTTAGTTTTTTTGTATGTGTCTTTTGTAGGGTTCACCAAATTAATTTTTCTAGGTTAGAATAATTCTTTGTACGAAGGATTTGAGGTATCCACGGCTCCACATCTCGCGAAGCACTACTAGAACACGGGCGTGCAGGGGCTCCCCTGCATACACAGGAATGTGCCTATCGATCCGGGCGAGGCCGTGGTTACGTGGGATCCATATCCTCCGTATTACCGTAGAGTTTCTGAACATTGCTTTTCGTGAATGTGCGGAAAACACTTGCGCTGCATCACCAGCAAAGAATGCAGCTGTTGTACTGTAGTAAAACATGGTAAAACCACTGTAACTATTGATATCGACCCTTTTTTTTCTAATGATCATTTCCAGCACCATATACTGTAGAATCCATCGACGGCGATCCGTCCGCGCGTGGTCCATCCCGACGTACGAACGCTAGCTCTTGGTGGCCTGTGGGGCTCAGGCCGGCCACGTCGCCCGCGCGGCCGGCCGGTCGCTTCCGTCGAATCCGGCCGCTTTTCCACCACCACATACGACAGGCGTACCGCGTACATCGACGTTGGTTGGCGCTGTTCCATCACCGCACGGCGACACCGTACCATGCACTTGGATCCTCTTGCTGCCGCACGGCGGCAACGAGGCGAATTGAAGGAGATGGACGTGTCGTGTCGAGTCGACGTAGCAGCCGCGATCCGGATCCTATATATTACTGTAGATGTTTTGATCTCCAGAACGGTGAAAATCATTTACTAATATCATCCATCGTACGATCCTCTCCTTATCCATTAATTTGTCCTTCAAACGGATGGATGGATATGTGGTGTTGGGCGTTGAATTGGCTTGGTGGTTGCGACTGTGTCCTTCCATTCCATCGTCAAATTTGTGAGAACCGTACGTACTGGTTATCGTTGTGCTTGGCCTTTTGATCGCGAGTTCAGAAAATGACTTGTGTGGTTCGCTGCTGCACAGCAGAGCTAGCTAGGCACGCTCCCTGGTCCACGCACGAGTTTTGATCTTGATCTTGTCAAATCACCTAGCTAGAGAGCTACAAGACATGTGTGTGTGTGTTTTTCAGCATGCATGCATGAATTCATGCACATGTAGATTTTGAGAATTCAACCTGCTAATTAACCGAGGCCCGTGGTACGTACGTCGACTGGTTTATCCATCCTCACATCCTGGACCAATCGAAGCTGCTGCTTCTCTGAAAGGTTACTACTCAAATCCAACCTGCTGCAGTCGCCGAAGTTCAGTGAAAATGACAAAATTACAAGGGGAATTCAGAGGTCGTGTCTGTTTTTCTTCTGATCTGCCCCTGTCGAGAGAGAGACAGAGAGACACAAATACACAGAGAGAGAGAGAGAGATCGAGCTAGTAGCGTGATTTTCTGCACTCGCATTGTTCTTCTCCGTATACTGGCGAAGTGGCGGCAATGGCTAGTTTTGCACACAGAGAATTCAACCTGCTAATTTTGCACCGCCACACGTGATCCCCTTCCCCACCCGCCGCCGCCACCGCGCCATCCGAAAACGCCACAGCCACCCTGCTCTTCTCCCCCGTCGCCGGCAGTAAACGCCCAAGCAACGGTGGATATGTGTGAGCCCGGTTGTTTTATACTATTTGCACAACATTTTCAGGACAAGAGCAGTGGCTTCACCGGCACGATGGCATCATGTCGGCGACTAAGCCGATGATAACTCTAATCAATCAAAGCGCGTTTGACTTTTGTTATCATTAGTTCCCTGAGGATGGCACCACCGGCCAATTTTATTTTATTTTATTTTTTAAAAAGGTATATTTTGCAGGTTTATCGCAACGATTTTACTCTATACACTGCATATTTCCATGGTTTGACTAAATTTGCAGTGTTGTTTAAGTGATATGCAACAGGTGCCATGTAAGTGAAAGGATGCCAAACCGTGAAGATATGGTGAGGGAGCACATGTGGAGTGGAGGGGAGAGATTTATCGAATGAACTTGGCTGGGAACAATTAATCTGCATGGCTATGTTGGCTAAACATTCAGAGTCTGTTTGGAACACATGAATTTGACATGAATTAGTTTATTTATTTATTTTTTGCAGGAATAGTAAAATTTTCTGTGTTCTAAATGGGTCTTAATATATATAGGGTTTTAAAACGACAATCAATTTACGTGAGAACATGTTAGTCCAGTAGATGTGACACCAGTGATTTATTATACCAAGCACGCATTGTGTGTGCATGTTATTTATTGATTTTCTCGTATATGATCCTGTGACACCTTGCGTTTGAGTAACATAAAAATAGTTGCGAAAGCTAGTTACGATCCCACTACAAACAAAAAATTACATGGCAATAAAAATTCCCTATTGTAATTCTTACTTATAATTTTTTAAAATCTTCATTTCCTTTGTTCTAAAAATATAATGCTCCAACATAGTAGTTGGCAATGCACACAATTGTCTTTTATTCTTTCCAGAGGAAATTAATTATATTTTATTCAGGAACAAATTAAGGTCAGGCCAGACTGCACTATAAATCAAATGAACTATATCTAATTTTCAATATTTTCTTGTATTGAAAGAAAATACTCCAATTAATCTTAGTACAACGTATATACAACGTGCTTGCAAAAACATTTCTAAAGCATGAAGGCCAAATGGTTGCTAGAGAAGTCCTAAGGTACCACATGTTTATTGTTATTAATTCAGCAAGATCTCTAGAAAGCTTCTGACTTTTATATCGAGTTCCTTAGACTATAAGCGTCTGAAAATTCTTAGTCGTAGACTTGTTTCGAAATTGCAAACAAAGAATTTATTGTACACCGATGATCAATTGTCCTTGTGGCAATATTACTCAAGGACCAAATGTATGTATCTTTTCTGATCAGAGTGCAGAGAGAAAAATAAATATTGACCAAATGCTTTGTCAATAAACTTATATATGCACGCTAAAGATCTCATACGTGGGTACACGTACATACATATCTGATTGCAAAACCTTGGTAGCTAACCTGATTTGATGACACTTGTTCCTCTTTAATCAATGGAGATGATAATCCTTGTTTATCATTACTATACTAGACGTCTCATCACAGACGGTTCCAAACAAGCTATACTAGACGTCTCATTACAGACGGTTCCTTTGGAATTAACCGTCTGTGTTGTAGTTATCACGGACGGATACAGAATTATCATAGATAGTTTGTAAATAGAACCGTCTATGATAATCTAAGTCATTAAAAACTATCAGTGATGAGATGTTTATCACAAATGGTTCATGATACGAACCGTCTGTGATATGTCATTACATACAATTTTTGTATGAAACCGTCTATGATTCGCAGCGCGGGAGTTCGAAAAATTTTGAACGCGTGCGCGGGAGGTAAAATATTTTAGCGTTATCCTTATAAATAATAGCCGAGTCAAGGCGGGATGTGCTAGGGAGGGTGTCGAACCCATGGGACGCCGACGTGTTGCTGAACTTCGTCTCCGTCGACGTGTTTCGGTCCAAGTTCGCCGCCGCAGCCCTCCACGACAAGGACCTCCTCCTCAGCTGTAAGCAAACAAACTTCTTCTTCCTCGATGACTCAATCGATCGTGGTAGCTAACCTATGGGTGCACATACGTAAATGATAAATGGGTGCAGCGGCTCACATCCGTAATGGCTTCACCGTCATCGCCTCCAACGCCGTTCTCTACAACGACACCTCCACCGTCAACGTCATTGACTCCTACTCAGGCCTCCTCAGCACCCTCTTCGCCGACACCATGGTCAAGATGGGAAGTATCGGGGTACTCACAGGCCGCAAGGGGGAGGTCAAGAAGATTTTAGTATGGGAGTGATGTCTTTTTCATGTATTTTCAAGAGTCCCTGAAGACGGAAAGCTCACATAAACTGTGATGGTACTAACTATGAAACATTCTAAATTCATTTTTTTTTTGCAATAGAATAAACTATCACAGATGGTTCTGAACAAGAACCGACTGTGATAATTACTATCACAAATGGTTCTTGTTTAGAACCGTCTGTGAAAATAGACTATCACAGACGGTTTTGAATAAGAACCGTCCGTGATACCTTTTTTCACAGACGGTTTGAAAACCGTCTGTGATGACCGTCTATTATCACATACACATAAATCCAGACGGTTCAAAAAACCATCTGTGATGATGGTTTAGAACCGTTTATGATGATTCAAACCGTCTGTAATGACCGTCTATTATCACAGACACATAAATCCAGACGGTTCAAAAAACCATATGTGATAATGGTTTAGAACCGTCTATGATGAGATTTTGTGTAGTAGTGTATGGTGATTAATCCATGTGTTGTACGCTGGAATTTCTAGCACATAAGGGCAGTACAATCTAACACACTAAATTAGTGCGGCACTACGGCGCACATGGCACATTTCATGGTTTGGCGATGGAAAGAAAAAAAATCACACTTTGCAGTGCTCTCTCATGGTCCTTGGCCATATAGCGAGGGAGAGGATGCTAGAAAATGCAATTTTTATATTTTCTAGTATTGCATTCTGCATGACTTAAAATATTTTGATTGTGCATAGCTGCAATTAATCGGCAGCAAGAAGTGTTGTATTTTGAGGGCCATTTGGTAATTTCTAAATTAGAGAAAAGAAGAAATAAAAAAGAAAATAAAAAGGGGTGGGGCCCACCGTCGGTAAGAAGAAGTGGATGAGATAAGGTTGGAGACTCGGTCTCCAACCCTATCACATCAAGCGTGGCAGCTGGGGCGGCTCTCTCGCGAGCGGCGGCGACACTGGAAGCTTGGCTGCCACCGCGTGGCTCCCCTCCCCCTCCTTCTTAAGGCGGCTCTTTCCTCACTTTTCTTCACCAGAAATCAGTGAGCAATTCCCTCTCTTGGTTCTTCTTCTTCTTCAATTTGGCTTGGGATTTTGGGGCTTTGAGAGCTGCTGCGTCGGCCGTTAACTGCCATCGCGTGGCTCCCCTCCTCCTCCTTCTTAAGGCGGCACCTTCCTCTCTTTTCTTCACCTGAAATTAGTGAGCAATTCCCCCTTTTGGTTCTTCTTCTTCCCCGATTTGGCTTCAGATTTCGGGGCTTTGAGAGCCGCTGCGCCGCCGTGGTTGGACCCAGCACCGTTGGCGGTGAGGACTAGCTTCTCCTCCTTGCACACCCCTGTTCCTCTCTTGCATCCTCTTCCTTGCTGAGTTTACGGTGAGGAGTTTGGACTTGCGCCGATTGGAGGTGGGAACTGGCCGGCTTTGGCTTGATCTTGTGTGGAAGAAGGCCTGCGGTTTTGGTGTTTGGTGCTCCGTGTGTGCATTCGGACGGTGCATCTTGATCAGCTCTTGTGCAGCATTTTCTGTACATCATCTTCGTACACTGGTGTGTCCCAATTTGTGAATTGGCATTATATCTCCGTCAACCTCGTCCGTTCTTCGCGACACAGTGGGGCAATTGGTTTTTTGAGGTAGCGCATTTCACGTGCCTTGCTCGGTTCTACTCGGTGGCTTCGAGTGCCATCCGCACCGTGAGTTTGATGTTTTTCAGTTTTGCATTATTTTGCTAAGTGCGCCGTGCTAGTTGAATTACATTTGTGTTATTATCTAGCACTGGGAGACTTTGCTTAGTGATGTTGTTGGCTTGGTTATTGTTCGATGATGAATTGATGTCAAATTGAGATTGAATGTGACAATTGAATATAAATTGATCTTGAGCTAGGAGATTACATGTTGTTTTCTATTGCCCAATGCAATTGGTTCATTCGGTTATATGCTTGTTGTTCACTATGATTCATTCAGTCACACTTTCTGTTTACTGTGGTTCACTGTGATTCATTCGGCTATGTGTTCAGTTCAATGTGATCCATTTTTTGGTCACTGTTATACATTATTGTCAATTGATATATTGAGAATTAGAGTCAATTGATTGTTGTCCAGTGAAGTCGGAATTGATGATTTGCATAAACATGACAGATTAGACTAGCAAGATTTTGTTTTGAGCTCAAGGCATAATTTATTTCAAAGTGATTGTCATATTCAATTTGTAATTAAATTTTGACACAAGTGTCGTGAGGGCCAAGATCGCATCTTGTGCAACTCGACATCTGAGAGCAATAAACAAGCATTTAAATCTGAATATTATGTTTATTTTGTATGTTTTTGAGTCCTATCTTTTGAGCATATTGTCATATTTATTCGACATGAATATATTACATGTTTATATGTCATTTATATGCGGCTGAAAATATGCTTTAATTATCGTAATTGTTGTAGGAACTATTTCTAAATATTTAATAAAATCGCTAATTTTACAACAAGAAGGTTGTCCTGCATTTATTTGGCCATCTTGGGCGTTCAGCACAACCATTAATCATCACCGGCTCTTGGATTACTTGTCTGTTACACAGGATCACTGTTCATTCTGTTGCCGTGCGTAGGTGTCCTCTTCAGATATCCAAGAGTATTCCGCGGAAAAGGTCCAAATCTCACGTACAGGTACAGGCTACTGCTGCGAATTACTAGCCGGTAGAAACTTGGTACTAGCAAGCATATGTTACTCGTGCTGAATTGGAATGTCAGAAAGAAAAAGCGTTCTGGATGGTCAAAGCAGCATATATATATATATATATATCCCAAGAACTGTCCGGGCAAATAAACTCAAAGCCGGCTTTCTACATGTCTGCGTCAAGACGGATGCGTTGCCGCCTTCCTCTTCGGTTCTTCTTTCCCGCGCGTGGCGCCGGCGATTTTTGGATGGGTCGCCGTCAGAATGCGCCGCGTGAATTTGGCCAAGTCCAAGCAAAATTCAGAATTTCCGTGATCCGCCCCGTGTCTAACTCTTCAATCTATATAAAAAGGAAAGCTCATTCTTAAGTATTTTCAGTTCTCTCTGATTTACTATAATCCAACTTCACGTGGACGTGATAAGCTACAGTGCCCCCAGCCATTTTTATCACTGCCTATGCACGGATCCCAGACTACTGATTTTTTTTTTTTGGTAGATATCCTATTTTGACTTTACTTGTTATAATTTTCATTTCCTCGTTAAAAGAAATCAGAACAGATATATATCTCGCATGTGCCTTGGAGATACTGGTACAAAGGGTTCAGATAGCTGACAACTCGAGTTGGGCACAGACAATAGATGTTGGGTTAGATGGTTGACTAATTAGTACCATATGACTAATTACTAGCACCTAGTAGTAAGTATGACTAAATCACTACTGATAGCCGGTCAGTCAGTACGTCTTATCCAGTTATCCCTAGGACTTCCTAAAAACGTTATCTTATGGACTTACAAAACTCACTCCACCAGGAACAGATGGGCCAGTGCTATTGTTGGTAGTCGATCCATTCAAGGATCAAAGCAAAGAGAAGCAAACCTCTCCAACTTGATCTATGCTGTGATGCAAACGCGTCGTGTGCAAGTAATTAAATTATGGTCATAACTAGGAAACGTTACGTTAGGTAATTTTCCATGGTTTCCAGAAGCGGTAGACACCGGTCTGTTTGTCACTTGTCTTCATAATTATTTGTCATGATATATTTATGCTTCATTCATTCCTATTACAATGCCATGATGATGATATGATAATGATGATGATATTGTAATGATGATGGTATTACCATGATGATGATGGTGGTGTTACCATGATGATGACATGGTAACGAAGATAAAGGAACAAATTGCATTCTTGCATCATGTTTACAATCATGTTATGAAAGAGATAGACTTACCTCAGGTAGGCATTTATGGCCTACTTTGGTGGTTCTCCACGGGATTGGAGAGGCCCCTGATCTCTATAGGACGGGTTGATGATAGGACGAATAACGATGGTTGTTCACTCATGCTATACCGGTATAAGCTATGAGATGGACAAATGAGCATGTAGATTAGAGATGCATTGCATTAATGAATGATGTTGAGGTTAATTGAATAGATGAATGATGATGATAATGATCTACTTGAATGATAAATTTTATGTTTGTTATTCTATTATGTATTTGTTGGGTTTTAGACCCACTCTTGCTTTGTTATTGTTTTTAGGTGATCAATGAAGATGACATGCATGGGATGACAATAGCACATACGCATTACATGCTACCAATCACAAAGTTATCACTATTTAGTATCTACATTTAAACCTAGAGTCTTGATGCTTTCATCTATAGTTGATTAGTAGCCGTGGATTTCATTATCTTAATGCTTGGAACTTGAGTGATTTAGTTATGATTTATTTATTTAGTTTTGTTGCTAATCAATGTTCCCGAGCGTATGGTTACAAGCGTTCTTGGGTGTGTGGCCGACAACGTTCTTGGGTGCAAGGTCTCAAGTTGTGTGAAAGTTTATTCTTAATACATTTACCTTGTTTTACTTGTTGAAAGGTAACCCGTCCTGAGTTTTATTCATCTATAGTTTTTTTTTGAATTATAAGTAATCTTGGTTTAAATTGAGAGTGAAAAATATACAGGTGACATTACGGAGTCAGTATTGAGTTGGGATGTTACAGTTCCATAACGACCTGTAGCTGTGTTGCTGACTGAAGCACATCGATCCATTGGCTTGGTTTGTCCTAGCACGAGCTCAGAATACTGATAGAAATCGGATTCTAGTTGCTTTGCCATTTAAGAAATTGCGACGGCATGCGTTTGGCTTTATGCTCCGGATGCATGACCTCTATGCAACTGAGAAAGTCAGTGTCACAACCTGCTCATTTGGAAAGCACCGAGCGAAGAAATTGGGAGCCTATGGGTGGCTCCTTTTACTTTGTATTCAGGCCACTTGATTCTCGAAGTACACATGCATTGATAAAGAAATGGTGGTTGTACTAGTTTAGATAGTGTGTCTCCAGCATAAGAGAGCAGTTTAACATGCAAAGAGACAACCAAACAGAGCAATTTCCTAAGAAGTTGTGAGGAGGTATAGGAGATAAGAAACATGAGCAAGTGCGGCCACAAAGCAAGCACTTTTTTTTTTTGCAGGCCATGTCTGAAAACAACAGCAACTCTGAATCTCGTTACGATAAAAAGACGCACATGAGTATATGACAATGAGATTGCACCAATGGACGATGGTTAAAAAGAGAAGCAAATCCTGAGCATGCTTCAACTTTCTGACCAGAGTTTGAAAAGATGGCTGCAATGCCTGAAGGAGTTGTGGAGGAGTACCCAACCAACCAAATCGCAGATGATCCAACTCCATCACTAGTAGAGGAGGAGCTAGCGTCTTTTCTTTTTCCTCATAAGACTAGACACAAAAGGCAAGAAGCCTGAGCGACTAACCGGTGCTTTATCGAGCACACGTCTTCTAGAACAACTAGTTGACTTCTTATCCATTTATATATCGACTGTGTGCTACAATGTGGCCCCAAATTTCCTCCCGATTCTTGTCGTGCAGGCAATATCAACATGTTCAGTATTGTTTGGAAATTGGAAGTGAGCCTGGAAGATTGGTAGAAGGAGGTTTAATACAGGACAACCGCAAATGACTCTGCAAAAAGGAGAAATGAAAATTCAGACTTCGGTGAGGATAGCACACTGCGTATGCAGTCACCTTTGGTATCGCAAGCCCTTTTTCAGCACGTTTAAGGCCTTTCTTTTTCTTATCCAACAGATATGCTAACTGAATTCTTCTTTTGGTACACGACTATTCTTCAACTGGACAACAAGAGAGACATTAAGCACTGATGAAATCACTTCAGACCAATTCCAAAATTCAGCATCATCTGACAAGATATGCATCATCAAGCACTATGCGAAGTGTTGTATGCACAGATGTCCAGAGATTCAGACTAGTACAGGAATACATCGCTTTCACCATCGGCATCTCTGCAACTGCACAGACAGTTTCTCCATACTGTCATGCTACCATCAACACGCACTTGGCTTGTCGGTACCGATCTTAAGCTAAATTTTGTGTTCAGAAGCACAGAATCACACTAGTCACTGCTACAGGTTTCCGGCTGCCTTCCGGTGTATGTACATAAACTTTGATACGAAGCCAACGTCGGCTTTGGTGACATAAATAGCAGCTGGAGTTGCAAACATGCATTCTTTATATTTCAACCAGATTGAATGGTATGTACAAAATACAATTCCTTGGCCTTGGTCATGGTTGAGCCAATAGTGGTGCTTGCACAGCTTCCTGGTTAGGCTGGTCTGGAACTGCAACGCCGGTGCATTTGTTACTACTTTCTGGATCAAGCATCCAAGCAAATCCCAAGGATATTGCCTGTAGAAATATTTAAGTTCAGATATGCAGTTATACACACTGTACTCATTTTTGTGATTTGTGAACATACTTGGAGGAAGAGGACTGACCAAGAAGAAACCTGCCACAACGAAACTGAAACCTTTGCGGTTGAAGGGGGCTTCTTTTGAAATGAAGTATGCTGGAACAGAGTTGCAGAACAGGAAGAGATATAAAAAATTAGAATACACTAAACAACATGGAGTCTGCAGGATGCACAAGCAACATTTCGAAGATGGAAGAAAACAGCTCGCTTACAGGTCAGGGGGCTCATGAACAATGGTGCCAACAGTATAGCTGTGGATTCCACAGTTGCAATGAATCCTTGCGCCTTTCCCTGCAAAAGTAAAAGAAATTGTGGAGACCATATGGTATGGTCCTAGTATTACCGTTGAGCAGTTGGCATCGGTGTCGAGGTGTTTGGCGGAGAAACAGTATGTTTAGCAAAATGTCGCTTTTGCTATCTAGGAGCCGGCGGTCTGACCGGACAAAGGTGGCGTTTAGACCGGCGGTATGGGATTTCGAGGATTGCACACCAAACACTTGTGTGGGAGTGTTTAGGGTGTGGTTGCATCAGGTACCATTGAAAATGGAGAGTTGACGCGAAACTAAATAGAGTTTTGCCAAAATGTCAAGAGAAGGATGTTTTGATATTTGGGAAGCGGTATTACCGGTCCCCTGTTACCAGGGTTGGTGGTCAGACCGGCCGTTGGTTGGTGGTCTAACCAGCCAGGATGAATTCATGCACAGTGAATTGTGGTGAATTTATGGATTTGACCAAAGTTATGAGATTCAATGCATAGGTGTTGCATGATGCATGTTTCGGCTAACGTGGGTCAAGTTGCAAATAACTTGTTCTTGAAATCATGTTCTTGGTCTATTGTTGTGTAGGGACATTTGTAGTCAACTACGGTCAATGGCGAGGATGATCAGGGCTAGGCTAGGAGAGCTGAGGTCCAAAACGATCAAGGATGCCGGGTGAAGTGGTTGAACTCAAACACGGTGCAACGGGTTGCATCAAGTGACTTGGAGCTGGTACAAGGGCTAAGGTGGTACGGTGGGAGCCGAATGCGAGAGACTTTGTCGGCATGAAGAAAGCTCTTGATGAACCTACGTGTGGCGATGCATAGGATTGCTTCACGATGATCGGACTCGGTCATATAGAATGATTGAGAAGGGGTATTTTGGTAACTTTGCCAAAATACCAGGTTGGTGATATGGAAGAAACCGTGGCATAAGACGGCATAGAGGAGAAGAGGTTTTGGTCAAGAAAAGGAAGAAGATTACGAAGACACGGATTCGGGAGACCCGGATCATGATCCGTTTTGAGAAACGTGGGTGAGTGTAGACCCGTGTATGTGTGGGCTTAACAAGTGCTTGTTAGGGTTTTCTCTCTAGACCTATCATCCACTATATAAGGGTTGGTGCATGATTTGAACAACCAAGCCTTGAAAACCCTAATTTGATATTTGGGGGAAAGTGGAGAAAATAGAGGAAGCTAGGGTTAGAGAGAGATATGTATTGAGAGATTGTGTGCTCATGAGTGAGCTTTTGTCCTCTATCGTGGAGTGGATCTAAACCTACAATCCCTCTAATCAATCCAATCAAGTTTGTCTCAAGATGAGTTATGTCTTGTTCATGCTCCATCTTTAGTGATTTTTGGGTTCTTGTATTCTAGTGGTATTTCCTTGGCCTTTTGCTGTGATCTAGCTTGATAGGACTTGTGGGGTTTGATCTAAGGTCATGTTAACCACATTTCATCCACGAGCAAACTTTTACATCAAAGTTAGGTTTTCCACTGGTTTTGAAACTTTTTCCCTCAATCAAGAAATGCATAGAACTTTGGCTATGATCGTCTCGATCGTTAATTGGAATAGTTTCTGGACCTTCTTGTTGAGCTATGTATGAAATCTCACGGGATTTGGATCACTAGATCAAAAGTTAGGTCAATTTGTCGATCCTTCATCATGCTGATTTTCTGGCAGCGGTTAGACGGGCCTCATCAGCGGTTAGATAGGTCGTCCGTCAGACCGGCTGAGGGCGTGGAGGGTTGATTTTCTCCACTTCAGCTCAAGTCATCTGATGTGATTTTGATGCCTAAATATTCATAGCTTATCATATCTATTAGAGAGAGAAAAGTAGTTGAATACCGAGGTGAAAAAGAGTGAGCTCCTATTCACCCCCTCTTATTGTTATTTCAGTTCAACAAGTGGTATCAGAGCCTAGTTAGTTCATACTTGATCTTAACCGATCGATGAACATGGCGACTGAAAAGTACTTCACCAAGCCGCATGTCTTCGATGGGCTCGACTATGCCTATTGCAAGAACATGATGCAAGTCTATCTTCAAAGCGAAGGTCAAGCCATATGGGAGATCATTCGGGATCCTTTTGTTCTACTCAAGGTTGAAATGGCGACTTTAGCGACGCTTTGGCTAACAAACATAAGGCAAATAATTTCCTATATTCCGGGCTTGGTGGACAAGAGTATGATAGGATTTATCACCTTGAGACCGTGTATGTGATTTGGCACACTTTTGAGACCGATCATGAGGGCTATTTCCAAATCAAACAAGTGCGTCAAATGGTCATCAAGCGAGAGTACAACAAATTCGAGATGCTTCCTAGAAAGAGCATAGATGACGTGTTTACCCACTTCAATAAGGTGCTCAATCAATTGAGAGCTGTTGATATTGAGTATTCCCAGTATGAGAATGTCACTCATCTCTTAGCTGCCATAAACACAAATGAGTGAGATATGAAAGCTACCGCCATCGAGGAGAACATCAACTTGAACGATCTCACCTTGGAGTTGCTATATAGCAAGCTCAATACCCATGAGATCAAAGGAGTTGACCGCCCCAAGAAGGAAAATATGGCACTGGTAGCTGATCCCTCTAGGAAATTTCTTGATGGTGGTTCTTCTGAGTCTTCGAGTTTCTCTTTTGTTTGTCTTTATGCAATCGATGAGAAGGAGCTTGAGTCTATTTCCGAGCAAGAGTTAGCCCTCTTAGCCAAGAAGTTCACTAGGCCATCACATTGTGAGAAGTAAGAAGAGGGTGGTTCGGTGACGTGCTACGAGTGTGGTGAGCTATACCACATTCGGGCTAACTATCCCAAGCTGAGGACCAATGGCAGCTACAAGGAGGAGAAGGGCTCGTGGAAGAAGCCTTAAGGACACAAGGCCAAGTTTGATCCCTCCAAGCTCTTGAAGGCTGCTCATCGAGTCCTTACCGCTTTTGGAGAACAATCCATAAGAAATATGGACTTCGGGAGCGAGAAAGACAAGGAGGTGGTGATCCCTCAAGAGAAGAACAAGGGCAAGGGCAAGGTCAAGGAATTCACCAGCATGTGTTTCATGGCACAAAACGACGACGATCTTATCGACACATCCGATGAGGTACTACCTTCCAATGAGGTGGTCGCCTTGCATTGTGAGGGCCTATATGATCAAGTGCTTAGTCGATAAAGCTCTTAAGAAATTCATAGCTAAGGCTAAGGACTTAGAAACTCAAGTTGATAATTTGACTCTTGAAGTTGTAAATGCTAAGGATCTTGATAGTGATGAATGTACCGCTTGCCATGGTTCGCATGCTGAGCTAGACAAATTGATAAATGTTCGTTACATTGCTTTGAACCAACTTGAAAATGCTAGGAATGAGATGACTGAGCTTAAATTAAATCCTTATTAAAAATGCTTAGAAACTAATGGTAGCCCTTGAACATGCTGACAAGAAAGTTGACTCTATTGCTTGTGCATTTTGTGTTGATCGTGAACGTGAGATAAATGATACACAAGAAGCATTTAGAGTCAAATATGACAAGCTAAAGAATAAAATGGATGATGCATCTTGTGCTTCATGTGAAGCTCTTAAGCTCGAGGTTGTTATGCATAAGGAAAAACATGCTAGAGCTGTTAAGGGTAAAACTTACCTTAAAGATACTCTAGAAAAATTCTCTAAGGGCAAGAAACAACTTAATATGGTTCTAGACAAGTCCAAGACTCCTATTGGGAAGCAAGAGTTAGGGTATAGCTTTGCTAAGGATAAAACTAAGTCAAATGTCATCCAAGTGCTAGAAAATGGGCTAGTTGAATTCAAAACCCAACCTGCAAAAACGCTTTTCAAGTCTGGAGGTTCTGCTCAAATGAACTCGAAATTGCATGGTGCTTCTCTAAGGTGTACTAAGTACCATTGCACCTATTGCAAGAGGGGTGAGCATTTGATTGAGTTTTGTTGGCATAGGCTGAAGAATGCCAGGAAGAATATTGCTAGAATCACTACGCATAAGTCTAGAGCTTTTAGGAGGGATTTTCATGTAGAGAGGAAACAACCTGGACTAGGATTTCATTCTCATAGTACATATGCTCAACGTCATGCTCCTAGGTAGGTTGCAACTAATGCTATCATGAATGTCTCTCATGCTAGACTGTTAAATAGGTTCAAGGTTACAACCCTTATTCCTTTGCTTTTGCAATACGTGTGTCTTAGTACTAGATTCCCAAGTCTTTTAACATTAATCCTAGTATTAAGATACATAAATATTTTATGCCTTGATTTTAGAATCACCGTGGAGGGGGGGAGGGAACATGTGGCTCACCGACTCTGGGTGTTCACACCATATGATCGAAGACTCAAGATGATTCACGTCTTGCACACGAACTTCTTGTGATGACTTCATTACCTTTGGGGACGACAAAAGGGTGGATTGAAGGAACTGGCTCAATCAGGGTGAATGACAAATTCATCCTAAAGGATGTCGCCCTTGTGGAGAAGATAAGGTATAATCTGATCTCAGTCTCTCAGCTTCTTGATGATGGTTATGAGACTAGATTTGAGAAGAATGCTTGTCGAGTGCTCGACTATGTTAGTGAGCTCGTGTTTGGGATTTCTCGAGTTGATAGAATCTTTGGAGCTGGCTTTTCTAAGTCTCTTGCTGGTTCTCTAAAGTGTTTACTTGCTTCTTCTTCTGAGTTCTGGCTTTGGCATAGACGTTTGCGGCACATTGGGTTTGATCATTTGACATGAGTTAGCAACCTTGATGTCATGAGAGGTTTGCCAAAACTCAAGGTTGTCAAAGACATTGTATGTGCGCCCTGTAGACATGGCAAAAGTAAGTGGCTGCCTCACACCCGTCATTGACTATGGTGATGACTGATGGACCTAGATAGTTATTGCATATAGACATTGTTGGTCCTTCCAGGTTTCGATCAGCTGGTGGTAAATGGTACATTCTAGTCATAGTCGATGATTTTTCGAGATACTCTTGGGTGTTCTTCTTGGCTTCTAAGGATAAGGCATCTGGCCATTTTCGTGATTTGGTTCTTCGCTTGGATGTTGAGCTCCCTGGTGCCTTAAGAGTAATTCACAGTGACAATAGCTCGGAGTTCAAGAATTCTCCATTTCTCTCTTTCTGTGCTGAGCAGGGTATTGAGGACCAGTTCTCCTCTCCTTACTCCCCTTAGCAAAATGGCAGGAAAGGAAGAACATGACCCTGGTTGAGATGGCCAGGACAATTCTAGATGAATACATCACGCCGAGGAAATATTGGGCTGAAGCCCTTGCAACTGCCTATCATGTTGCCAATTGAGTCTTCTTGAGAAAGACATCTTATGAGCTTATATTTGGAAGAAAGCCTTCTGCCTCTCATTTCAGAATCTTTGGTGCTAAGTGCTTCATTCGTAAGACTAGAAACTTAGATAAATTTAAATCTAGAACTTGTGATGACGTATTTCTAAGTTATCCCGCTCATTCTAGAGGCTTTCGTGTACTTAATGTTGAGACTAACACAATCATGGAGACGTGTAATGTCACCTTTGATGAGACTAGTCCTGTAGTTAGATCAAATATTTCAGGTGATTCACAAGCTTTAAAGATCATCTTTGTGGAAGAAGAGGAGGGCATTGAGGATGAATACCTCCTACATGTCTGCATTCCTCCTAATCCAGCTGAGAAACATGTCTCCACTACTTCACATTCAATTGAGGCTCTTGTTGCTTCCACCTCTACATCAGCAGTACCTGCGGAAGTTGAAGATATGATGTCTCCACCCAGTGCTCCACTTCATATTCAAGAAAGGCATCTACAGGATCATATGATTAGAAATCTCCATGAGTTAATCACTCGCTCTAGGTCTCATGATCCTAATCTCTACTCTCATTCTGCATTTGTAGCATCTTTTGAACCCCAAGATGTGTCACATGTTTTATCTTATGCTAGTTATGCCAATACCATACATGAGAAGTTAGAGAATTTTAAGAGAAATAAGGTGTGAAATCTTGTAGAGCCTCCTAGTGGTCATAATGTGATTGAAACAAAATGGATTTACAAGAACAAACAAAGTGAGGATGGCTCTGTGATTAGAAATAAGGCTAGGCTGGTAGCTAAGGGATACACTCAAGTAGAGGAATTAGACTTTAATGAAACCTTTGCTCCTGTAGCTATATTAGAGGTTATTCGCATCTTACTTGCATTTGCTGCATCTAAAGGTCTTAGGCTGTATCAAATGGATGTCAAGAATGATTTCCTTAATGGTTTCATAAAGGAGGAAATGTATGTTAGACAACTTCCTAGCTTTGAAAATCCTTAGTTCCCTAATCATATATTTTATTTGTCAAAGCCTTGTATGGTTTTAAACAAGCACCTAGAGCTTGGTATGATAGGCTTAAGACCTTCTTGCTTAAGAATGGATTTGAAATGGGCAAAGTAGATAAAACTCTATTCATTCTCAAGCATGACAATGATTTCCTTCTAGTGCAAATTTATGTGGACGACATTATCTTCGGTGGCTCCTCTAAAACTCTGGTGTCTAGTTTTTCTAAGACTACATCCAGGGAATTTCATATGAGCGTGATGGGTGAGCTAAATTATTTCCTTGGACTCCAAATCAAGCATTGCAAAGATGTGACCTTCATCCATCAAACGAAGTATATCAAGGACTAATTGAGAAGATTTGACATGGGTTATTGAAAGCCAATTGCCGCTCCAATGGATACTTCGACTGCCCTGGTTCTTTATGAGGATGGTAAAGTTGTCCACTTCTCGGTGTGCCTCTATGCAAGATTTCAGGCCTCTCTGAGGACTTCTCATCGTCAAGCAATCAAGTGCATCCCCAGGTATCTTCAGTCAATCCTTCAATATGGTCTTTGGTATTCCTATTCATCATTATTGTCCATTAGAGGGTTTTCATATTCTGATTTTGCTGGCTATAGACTTGATAGGAAGAGCACCTCGAACACTTGTCATTTCTTATGCACTTCTCTTGTTTCTTGGTCATTTAGGAAGAAATCATTTGTTGCACAGTCCACTATTAAGGCTAAGTTTGTAGATACTGTTAGTTGCTACAGCCAAATTCTGTGGATGACCTCCACTCTTAAGGACTATGGGATAGCTTTTGATAGTGTGCTTGTTCTGTGTGATAACACTATTGCCATTAACATTGCCAAAAACCTAGTGCAACACTTTAGGACCAAGCACATAGACATCAGACATCACTTCCTTAGATACCATGTTGAAAAAAGGGATATTGTGCTAGAATTTGTGTAGTCTAAGGCTCAGTTGGTGGATACCCTCACCAAGCCCTTAAATCTCTAGGTTTGTCTACTTAAGGAGTGAGTTGGGTGGTAGTTTACCCTTATAGGCTGGTTTGAGGGGGGGGGTTGATATTTTTTAATCTTTGTTGGGCTTTTATTACCTTTTCTTGCATCTCTTGCATTGTATCGTATTGCATTCATATGAAAAAATGAAGCATTGTAATATAGCTTTGTTGCTTCACTTTTAATTTGATGGAGCTTTGCTTATTACTTCTGCTGATGTGGCTAGCTTTTTATTGATGTCATGCTATAGCTTGTATGCTTGTCTAAGCATGATTAATTTGCTTAGCTACTTGTTGATGTTTTCACATGTGACCTAGAGCTACAAAGTCTAGACTTAATCTAAGTTCAACAAGTGATATCTAAATTTAACTCTTGGTATGAATAGAGCTAGACTTTTATGTATTTTGAGATCTTGTTCATGTTCATTGAGTGCCATCTACAATTAATTGGCTTATCTTGAATCAGTCTTGAACTTAGAAAAAAAAAACTTGGACAGTTCATGGCAAGCTAAAAAAATATCTTGTTTTCATTAAAACAACAAGTTGTATCATGAAAAAAAGCCAAAAGAAAACAAGGGAGTGCTTGCAAAAGGTCTGTTACATGCCAAGAGCACTCTTAGCCCAACAGTAGTTTGTTACACCCCCACTAGAGCTTTTTCATGCTAAAAATGTCTTATCTTTGCTCGCAAATGTTATGTTACACGCCTAGAGCAAAAATTGAAAATCAAATGAAATTGAACAAGTTGTTTCAAGTTGTAGGCTTTGTAATCTTTCTAGTAGTCAATGATTGGTTCATTATCTTGGATTACATACTTGTTGTGGCTTGGTTCATACTTTTTGTAGTCTATTTAGATTTTCTCTAATGATTTCACCTTATTCACTAGATTAGATGGCTTTTGGATATATATCTTGATGTCAATATGTAGCTTGACATTCATGATATGCTAGCTTTCATACTTGATATGTTTTGTGCATTAGAAGATGCTAGCTTCTTCATATTGGGTAATCTTGAAAGCTTCATGTGCCTAAAACTAAAAATTTAAAAATGAAGCCACTCCATTGTATTTTATACATGTTCTTTCTTATACTTCTTCCCTGCATCTTTGTAACTGCAAAAATATTGGCAAAAATGTTGGAAAAGGGCTTTGCATGCATTTAAGGGGAGGGGAGAAATTCAATAATTGGTAGATCTTAGTGCGGGGGAGCATATCATATGCATTTGTGATCTCTAATGTCTATTGTTTGGTTTAAATTCCAAAATTAACTTCTCACTATGATTAAAGGTCAAATTGAATAATTGTTCTTTCATATAGACATCGAGTGTGTTTTTGAAGCCATATATGGATTTGAAGCTTTTATGAACTTAATTGCCTCTACTAGTTTGCTTCTGCATTTTTCAAGCCAACTTGGTCATTTTCTTGGATTTTTCTTGCTTATGGACCAAGTCGAGGTTTTTTGCAAAACCGACTGAGAATTTTCAAAACAACCTCCAATTTGTATTTTTTGGTAGATTGTCAATGTGTTCATCAAAGGGGAGATTGTGGAGACTATGTGATATGGTCCTAGTCTTAGTGTTGAAGGTGTTTTAGGAAGAAATCCTCGGTTTAGCAAAATTTCACTTTTGCGTATAGGAGCTGGCGATCTGACCGACCCTACTGGGCGGTCTGACCAATCGAGGTTGACAGTCTGACTAGCCAAGGGTGGCAGTCAGATTGATGGTATGTGATTATGAGGATTGTGTACCAAACACTTGTGTGAGGGGTGTTTGGAGGTGAGGTTGCACCAAGTGCCATTGAAAATAAAGACTGGATGTGAAACTAGATAAGGTTTGAGATTTGGGAAGCAGTCTGGTCGGTAGGATGTTGGCGGTCAAACCGGTGGGCGGTCTGACCGATCCCCTATTAGCGGGGTTGGCAGGTTAGATCGGCCAGGGTGAATTCATGCACAGTAAACTGTGTGAATTTGTGGGTTTGGCCAAAGTCATGGCATTCAGTGTATAAGTATTGCATGATATATGTTTTGGCTAACGTAGATCAAGTTGCGAAGAACTTATATCTAGAGTCGATTTCTTGGTCTACTGTTGTGCAGAGACGCTTGGAGTCAACTACGGTCACCTAACGTGAAGTGGTTGGACTCAACCATGGCGCAAGATGAGCAAGAACGACCAAACGGGAAGTTCGGTGCAACGGGTTGTATCAAGTAGCTTGGGATTGGTGCAAGTGCTATGGTGGCCCGATGAGAGCTGGATGGGAGAGACTTGCCGGCATAAGGAAAGCTATTGATGAACCTACAAGTGGCAAAGCAGGAGATTGCTTCATGATGATTGGACTTAGTCATGGAGAAGGATTGAGAAGGGGTATTGTGGTATCTTCACCCCAAAATATCAGGTTGGTGACCTTGAAAAAACCACAGCGGAAGATGACAAAAAGGTGAATCGGTTTAGGTCAGAAAAAGAAGATCATGAAGAGACTGATTCGGGAGACCCAGATCGTCATTCACTTTGATAAGCGTGTGCGAGTGTAGACCCATTTATGTGGGGGTTTAACGGGTACCCGTTAGAGTTTTTTCTCTGGACCCAACCTCCATTATATAAGGGTTGGTGAAGGATTTACACAACCAAGTATTGAAAACCTTAATTTGAGATTTGGGGAAAGTTATGGAAATAAAGTTCGCTTGAGTTTGAGAGATAGATGTATTGAGAGATTGGTGCTCATGAGTGAGCTTTTGTCCTCCATGGTGGAGTGGCTATAAACCTACCATCCCTCAAATCAATCCAATCAAGTTTGTCACAAGATGAGATATCTCTTGTTGTTGCTCTCTCTTTGGTGAATTTGGGATTCGTATATTCTAGAGGTTTTGCCTTAGTCTTTTGCTGTGATCTAGCTTTCTAGGACTTATGGGATTTGATCTAAAGTCATCTTAACCATCTTTCATCCACGAGCAAGCTTTTAGATCAAAGTTACGTTTTCCCCCTTGTTTTGAGTCTTCTTGCCCTCAATCAAGAAATTCATGGAATCTTGGCTACGATCATCTCGATCATTCATTGTAATAGATTCTTGACCTTCTTGTTGAGTTATGTCTGAAATCTCAAGAAATTTGGATCACTAGATCAAAAGTTAGGCTAATTTGTAGATCCTTCGTCGTGTTGATTTTCAAGCAGCGGTCAGACCCGCTGAGGATGTTGAGGGTTGATTTTCTCAGTTTCAGCTCAAGTTTTCTGCTGTGATCTTGAGGCCTTAATCGTCATAGTTTCTCATAACTATTAGAGAGAAAACATAGTAGAATACCGAGGTGAAAAATAGTGGGCTCCTATTCAACCCCATCTAGTCGTTGTTTCGGTCCAACGAAAATTATAAATCAAACTCAATCAGCAACAAAGGAAAATAGACTACAAGGTATCATCAAGTTTGGATTAATAAATTAAGCCAGGAAATGTTTGTTGATTATACCTGGTCAGTTTAGCCTACTTCTTTAGAAATGAACGTGTAAGTCTGAACATGTGCAGATATTTTTCCACAGTAAGTGCATGAGTATTAGAAAATAATGTAAGATAGAAGAAACAAACTTTTGTAGTCACGAACGCCATTAGTCATTGCAGCACTTCTTGGAACAGTAATGAACTGAGGTAAATCTGTGCCCAGATACGTATCCACCAACTCCATGCCAAACCATAAAGCAAAGCCTAAGGAATATTTTTCAGAAATCAAATTGCTACAATTTGTAATGCTATATCTGATATTAGTGAAAAGAGTTTACTGAATATTTTAGTGAAAAGAAATGTGATACACTCACGTAAGCAATCGATGCAAGTATTGAAATGCATAAGACTCCTTTTTCGCCAATTGCATGGATAATAATGGGGAGTACCAAAATCTGCAACTAGGACAAATTATTACAAAATGCATTTTATCAATTGGGAAAGGCACCTAAAAGGGTGCCTTTATACTTCGAAAGCAGTACCTGAGGGAAGATTGAACCAATGCCTACCACCATTAGAATTTCAGAGAATTGATTCATGTCAAAAACCAAATACTGACTTACGTAATACTGCAAAAAAAAGGATGATGAAATGAAATGGCCTGAAATATTTTGAACACCGTATCATAAAATAGAACTGAGACATATGATTACCAGTAGGACATCGCTAATGCCAATCATGCCCAACTCATAGAAGAAGGAAATGTAAGTGATTCGCCTAAGTGTTGCACTAACAAGACAGCAACATAGGAAAGTTCAACAAAAAAGGCATTAGCCATTGCAAACTCTTGCCTACTTGAAAACTAGTTAGTTGTCAACGTATTAAAATTTCCGAGTGTGGAATTACAGAAGTGTCACTTGATTCCCTTTAAATGCAATTCAAGAAGTTTTGTTGCGTGTTCCCTTCAAAAATAAAAGGAAGAAATCTCACTTAAATTCTGACAGGCAAAACTGCAGAGATTAATATTTCAGCAGTGTACGAGCTTTAAAGTATAACTAGCGGTCCACGTATTTGCACGGTTAGATTTGTTTTGAAGTTCGTATAAATGCTTGAGAATATATTTACGTATCTGGTAAGCTATTTAGACTTTTAAAATATCCTAAACATTGAAAATAACAATAGCAGATTGAAGTAAATTACAACATGAGGAACGTAATTGAAGTATGTGCTTCGATGGAAGAAAATCAATGAGGATAATAAGTTGTTGGGGTTCTTAGAAACTAAACACTCTTCATCATGCATAGATCATATAGTTGTATGCCCCTATTCTTACTCTATTAGTTAGTTTTTTTCCAAATTGTATGACTGCATATGTACCTCTATTTAGTCTCAAGTAATACGTGGATTATATGTGTAACAAATTATCTTATTAGTTTACATGGTATAATGTATTAGAGTATCTTGCTCACGCATACACCGATGCACCATGAGCGACCTACCTTGAACTTATCTTCCCTCACACGCCGGCTGCTCTACCAAATCGTGTGGCTTTTATCCCTTCTCACCGTCACAACTTTTTTCTTCAACCTACAACAGTAAGCACAAATCTTGATCGATCCCTCTCAGCTACTACTTCTTTCAATACAAAACTTTACCATATAGTTATTTTCTATTTCTCTCCAATTATTACTTAATGCTAACCATTGCAGCATCAACACGTATACACAAGCAACCATCGCAGATCCTAGCTAGGAACATGTGTCACACTCTCTCCGGTGACCATGAGCATATTCTCTACTGCTGCGCTATCTCTACTCCAAGCTTTTTGCTCCCCTACCTCTATACACCGATGCTTCTATTTGCACGAATGTATGTACATATGGATGCATGCATGTGCATACGCATGCATGATGTTATTCATACTCGATGTCCTCTTCTCTCGTGTCGGTCGCTCCTCTTCGTTGATGTTGGCCAACTCAACGTTGTGGCTTCCTCACTAATCGTAGCGACCTCCCATCTTCACTAATGTCGGTATGTCTGCTTTAGTAGTTGCCTACCAATATGGAGAATCTTTTCGCCATCGCTGGCGACAACGTGCCCCTACCAATGATGGCACGCTCCTAGCTACCCGATAGCCCCATATCATCCACAGCTCATCTTCAATGCAAAGCTTCATCTCCTCTCTGCCGGGGTTTCCCCGTCATTGAGCTTCTTTAGCCACTAACTTCTTCAACAATGCCGACGCTCACTACTTGTCATTGCGGCCCTTGGATCCCTTAACACTGGACTTTCTCTTCAGTGGCTTAGACGAGCAGCACAACATTGTCATCATCTTCGTCGTTGCTGCCTCGACTCTTTGCTTCCCAATGGTCAGTGCCTTCTTGCAGGACGTAACAACGCGACGTTGAGAGCAAACGTTGTGGCTTCTTTTACGTCTCTTACGACACCATTCGTACCATCCTCGTTATAACTTTTATTTTTATTCAATATTTTAGTTATTTTTATTATAGTTTATATACAAATCAAATTACTATATTAATTCCAAATTTTAGTTATTTTGTGTTTTTATTTTGGAATTCGTATGAAATGGCATTACAATTTTCTTTTATTTTTTATTTCAAATTTCAATTCTTTTTTCTTGGAATTCGTATTCGATTCCCATTCCTATTTTTTGTTTAATTTTTATTCTGAGTTACAACTATTTAGGGATTTTACTTTCCAAATCATATTGAAATCAAATTTCTAATTTTATTTTATTTTTATCGTAAATTTTAGTTTTTTTATTGAATTTCATATCCAAACTTATTGCCTATTATTTTTCAATTTTTATTCGAATTATAATTATTGGAATTCGTATCAAAATCAAATTGCCAATTGTATTTTATTTCTATTCTGAATTTTAGTTTTTTGTTGGATTTCATATGCAAATCTAATTTTCAATTTTTGTTTATTTTATTCCAAATTATAATTATTTGGATATATTTTTTTAGAAATTTGTATGGAAATCATATTGGCAGTTTTATTTTATTTTATTTGAAATTATGTTTTGTTGTACTTGATATGGACTCTTTTACTTAAGAATTCCTATGGAAATCCTATTGCTATTTTTTTTATTCTGAATTTTAGTTTTATTGTACTTAACATGAGCTCTTTTTTTAATCTAGACCATTATAGTCTGTATCCATCACGATCGATAGTGTATATCTTTCTCTTTTTCTACCGATTAATGTGAGAATTTCTAATCCTTGAGAGTGAACGTAGTTACTTCTTTTTACTATACTTTAATAATACAATAGGCGTGAACTTGAGAACGAACGTGGATGCTTCTTTTCTGTCTCCTCCCACACCATTAGTACCATCCTTGTTATAACTTTTGTTTTTATTCAACTTTTCAGTTATTTTTGTTGGAGTTCACATACAAATCAAATAGCTATTTTTTAATTTATTCCAAATTTTAGTTATTTTGGGATTTTATTTTGGAATTTTTATTGAAATCAAATCACAAATTTTCTTATATTTTTTTATTCCAATTTCATTTCTTTTTTCTTGGAATTGATACTCGAATCCAATTGCTAATTTTTCTTTAATTTTTATTTCTAATTACAGATATTTATGGATTTTAGTTTGGAATTTGTATTGAAATCAAATTGCAAATTTTATTTTATGTTTATTTTGAATTTCAGTTATTTTTTTGGTTGGATTTTGTATACAAATCTAATTTATAATTATTGTTTAAATTTTATTTTGAATTATATTTATTGGAATTTGTATTGAAATAAAATTGCTAATTTAATTTTTTTTTATTGCAAATTTTAGTTTTTTTGTTGGATTTCGTATACAAATCTAATTTCCAAATATTTTTTATAGTTTATTCCGAATTATAATTATTTAGGGATTTTACTTACAAATTCGTATGAAAATCAAATTGTTATTTTTATTATGAATTTCAATTTTGTTGTACTTGACCTGGACTCTTTTACTTATGAATTTGTGTGGAAATCGTGTCGCCAGTTTTATTTTATTTTTTACGCTGAATTTCAGTTTTATTGTGCTTGGCATGGACTCTTCCTTGTAATCTAGACCGTTATAGTGTGGACCCACCACGATCAACAGTGTAGATCATTCTCTTTTTCCACGATTAACGTGAGAATTTTTAACCATTGAGAATGAACGTGGTGGCTTTTTTGACTCTGCAGTAATAAGATAATAGATATCAAATACTACATTAGTATTTCCCAGTCATGCAGCCAAATAAAAACTCTCTCTTTGATGGTTCAACCACATCTGCCTAAATTTAGCAGGAAAAATATATTTTTAGCAATTATGCAGTACTATTTTTTTTCATAAAGCATGAAGCAGTCGGAATTTTGCAATAACAAGGAACACTGCCATTCGTCAAGTTTCATTTAAGTTTCCAAACTAGGCATCACAGGAATTAACCTATAAGAGACCAAGGGCACAACTCTAACAAAGTGATCCTGATAAGGGTCTAGGTTCGTTTTTCAACCCTAAACTCTTAACCGTCTACTTTACAACATCAAACTCTCAAAACCGTCTAAAACACAACCCTCACCCTAAATCGCAATGGTTTTCGATGACGAGTATCAACGCTGACACCCCCTACTTCAAATCGTGCACATGGTGGAGCTCGACATGGTGGCGCCAGTGGCACAGAGGACACACCCAGCCACCCCAAGCTCCTAGTTTGCAGCCACCGCGACCAACTGCAATGCTAACAACCCTGGCCAAGAAGATGGTGAGCCTGACATGGCGGCACCAGCGGCAGAGAGCGTGCGCTCGGCTCACTGTAGCAGATGCGGTGAATTTAGTACACATGTCTTGTATTCTGTGATAAATTAAGAGGAGGATACCACGGAGAAGGTGAACTATGAGCTGGTGCTGCAGAACTGCTACATCATGGAGCAGAAGAAGAGGCTGAAGATGATGGAGCAGCTTGGGTCCCTACTGCACCTCTCCCACATCCTGTCACTGGTGAGAGCTGGGATGATCTCGCTAGCATCGTTGTCCATGCACGTGTCATCATTGAAATCTGCTGCTACCCTACCTTCCTCTATTCGTAACGCCACCGTCGGCCGCCGCTGCATTCCTGTCACCCATGTCAGGTTTTCATTAATCTTCTCACGTCAGAATGTGTTCCAACCCTTGTTCATCCATCTTCCCAAGTTAATTTAACTATCATTCTTGAAACGTGTCGAATTGAGCCTTTTCTCCCACACATTCGTTCCATGTTCGTCACCTTCATTCCTGTCCTTAGTAAGCCTCTATCTGATTCACTCACAGCTGAGCCTCCCCGCCTCTATCCGATTCACTCACAGCTGAGCCTCCCCTCACCTTCATCTACATTTGTACGTGCTTATTTCTTCTTCCCATCCATCCAGCCACCATCGCCACGTTCACCTGCCATCATCGCTGCCGCCCATTACCACCGGCATGTCTCCGGCTCCCCTCTTGGTAAACCTCCATAACCATGAGATTCCTCGCATCATGCACATTCTATTTTACACATTTCGCATGCCTTAGCACCTCTCCCTCTCCCTCACCACCATCCACCTCACCCGAAGCACTGTCATGGCTTGTGCGGCCCCTCTCCAGAGGAGGAAGAAGACATATTCTCTCTCCCTATCTCTTACATGTGGGGCCTATCTTTTAATTTTTTTCAAGATATATATTGCTAACATGCTAGCATGGGTGCCACCATAACCTACACTCATCAAAACCATAACCACAACAATATCACATCAGCCAATACCATCGTGATGGTTTCGGTTGAGGGGTTGTTTTTCACTTGCTTTAAGAGTTTAAAGATGAAAAGTGAACGGTTTTGAAGTTAAAGGTTAAAATTCGAACTCATGTCATAGTTGAAGATTAAAACATGGACTTCTTCGTACTGATAATTAGCAATCGGAACTGCTCTCACCGTGTATGCCACTGCAAGGCAAGTTATGGTTCCTTGGCCTATCATGAATGACAGAGTACGCATAATAAGGTAGCCGTACACAACAACCTTGGAGTTGTTCCATGCAAGTGCACCTGCAAGCATGAACACTAGACTGAGGAGAAATTATTAAGGGGCAATACCTTATTTGTTATCGAAAGTTTGCATCATCCCTTATATGTCACTTAAGGCATCTCCAATAGTTAGAGATATCATTGTCTCTAACATATGCTACATCATCTTTAGAAACAACATCTCCAATAGATAGTCTCTAGCACACTCTCTAACATTTAAATTTTATAATTTTCTATGATTTTATTGACATGGCATAGCTAAGAGACGACAATAAAGATACTATTGGATATACCCTCTTTGTGTCACTGATATGTAGGTCACAATGAAGGATTTTGGAAATTTTTAGTGGCGTATAAGGAATTAACCTAATTATTAATATCAGTGTTGGAATAGTCCCACATCGGCTGTGGAAAGAGGCAAGTCGCATAAGGATGGTACCACCTATCAAGCTATTCTTCTAGGGGGAGATGACTCAATACCCTTTATAAAATTGTTGTTCTGTAGCTGGGTTTGCAGGTATAGCGGTCCAATGACTATTGGCCGGGACGCTGGTTTAACGAGCTTGAAATTGGACGTTAGTTTAGCGTTCATACGGCGGCTCTTAGCAGCACAACAGTCGGCCAATTTATCCAAATACTACCATGTGCAATCTCAAACTCCTACATATTGATAGCCTAACAGTGAACTGACAGAAACAAGCATTCGCATGTCCCCCACAATCATGTGCAAATCCACCTGTGGCTAATGTGAATTGTATGGCCTATTACAGATATAGAAATGACTCGCCTAAAAAAGCAGAAAATAGGAGGGAGAAGTTACCAAAAGGGAGGAGGATGCATGGAGGTGGAGGCAGCGAGTAGGAGGAGAGGCTTCCGGCCATATTCATCAGCGAGCTGCCCCATCAGAGTGAATCCTAGTGCCCTGAAAACCCCTCCCACCAGCACTAGCTCAACCGAATGATGAACAAAGGTGCACTTGTAATTTCCACTTGTGGACTAGATTTGTTTCTTGAATGGGCACATTAGTTTTTGAAATGATAGAAACAGAAACATTGGTAATTACATTAATCACACGAAATCAGTTATCACCAGATATATTGCCGTCTTATTTTATTGACCAATAATAATGCCGGCCTGAGAAGAGAGGAGCGTTGAAATAGGATATGTGACCAGACCGTTTGATGGAGCCCGGTGGCCTCCGGGCAGGACTTCTCGGCGCCGGGGCAGAGCGCGCCGGTGGTGACGTCGACGAGCACGGGCACCGTCATCTCCTCGGCGACCCAGTACAGCACCAGCCCTACCATCAGGTGCGCCAATCAATGGCTTTAGAACCCTCACGTCTCCTACTAATACCTTCCCTTCCGTAGCTCCTACCATGCTCACCGCTCTACTGCAGTGCAGCCTACAGTATCTCCTACCTCCTTATTTGCCTCGCCAAAGTCTCTTAGTTAACCAATGGCGAAGAGTGGTTAAGCGGCCATTATCATGAGGGCCTTGGAGAAAGGGAGGCGTGCGTCAGTGCATGCCCAACTGCCCAAAAAGTAGACTATTCCGATTACTTTTGGTTGTAGACATTTCTATTCATCAATTGGTACTTTTTTAGTAGCATTTTGGTCAATGATAAATATGTATTATATTAAGAAGTGTGGAAGGCCCACTGTTTTTGCCTTCGTCGTAAGATAGCAAAACTATATTCTTGTCCTGTTCCTCCTACATGCCCTCCTATTAGGAATAATCAAGTGTGTGGGTTAGTAGTGCGTGAGTGCGTGTATTAGTAGTGTGTTAGTGCATGCGTTAGTAGTGTGTTAGTGTGCTGTTAATGGTAATACGTTAGTGTTGCATGCTGTTAGCTATTTAGCTTGCACTTCTTGTTTTCTTTCAGTTGAGCCAAACAGAAAAGAGAGAAGAAAAGTAGCGCTAGGCAATTACAGTGCTACGCAAAATCTTCTGTGTGTTCTTCCTCTCCGTGAGTTCGTCTCCCTCACCCTTGAAAGTGTGCGTCCACGGGTATAATTTCTAACATTTGGTATTAGAGCCGGTGTCGTGATGGTGAGGATGGCGGGGTCGTTGTCTCTGTTGACGTCAAGGCGTGTCGCTGGTGGCCTAGAGGAGGTGGCCAGCGGCGGCATGCATGTGGCTAGCGGTAGCGAGCAGGTGGCTCGCGGTAGGCCGTTGGCGCGAGTCGGGAAGGAGGAGCGTCACGCTCCAGTACCCGTTGTTGACTAGTAGCAACTATGTTGCATGGTCAATGAAGATGCAAGCGTACATATGGAGGCGCAAGGAGTGTGCGATACCGTTGAAGAAGACGACGTCGAGAGGTGCCAAGATAAGAAAGCACTTGCGTCCATCTACCATGGTGTAAGTGAGGAGACCCTTCTTGCTCTCAACGGTAAGAGGACGGCGAAGGAGGCATGGGTGACTCTCGAGTCCATGTACGTTGGAGTTGAGCGCATGACAAGGGCTAAGCTTCAAACCGCCAAGAAAGAATTTGACAACCTTCATATGCGCAAAGGTGAGTCAATCGATGCATTTGCCATGAGGGTCACCCTCGCTCTCAACAAGATGCGAACGCTGGGAGAGAGGGTTGAAGACTCTTGTGTGGTGGATAAAGTATTTCGGGTCTTGACACCGAAGTTTCTGCCGATCGTTTGCACTCTCGAGAACCTTGAAGAGTTGGATGTGATGTCGGTCGAAGAAATGTTCGGGCGGCTAAAGGCGTTCGAGTAGCACCACATGGTTAGTGAGGAGGAAGGTGAGCATCTGCTACTTACCCGCGCCCAATGGGAGACCAGGGCCAAGAACAAGGAAGGCAGCTCCGCCTCCGGCAAGAATTGAAAATTCGACAAGGCTAAAGTAAGATGCTACAACTGCAACGACTATGGGCATTTTGCTTCCGAATGCCATAAGAAGGAGGAACAGGCGCATCTCATGGAGGCGGATGCCGACGATGAACCGACGCTGCTGTGAAGCCATCTTGATTAGGGAGAGATTATTAGGATTAGTAGTGCGTGAGTGCGTGCATTAGTAGTGTGTTAGTGCGTGCGCTAGTGGTGTGTGAGTGTGTGCATTAGTGTGCTGTTAATGGTAATATGTTAGTGTTGCATGCTGTTAGCTATTTAGTCTGCACTTCTTGTTTTCTTTCAGTTGAGCCAAACAGAAAAGAGAGAAGAAAAGTAGCGCTAGGTGGTTGCAGTGCTACGCAAAATCTTCTGTATGTTTTTTCTCTCCGTGAGTTCGTCTCTCTCACCCGTGAAAGTGTGCGTCCACGGGTATAATTTCCAACACCTCCTACATGCTACGGGTTGTGTTGTCCTATGAAATCCCTTCTTATATGTAGTAGCCATGGATCGGATCAGTATTTGTGAGATACGGTACGAACGTACATGATATTAAGAATGAAGTAGATGTAACTCGTAGAGAGAACCGAAATAACGGTGAGAAATAACTACAACAAGATAGAAAGATTTGGTGAAACCGACCGCAAATTCCTTAAGTACGACCTCAAAAAGATTACATGAGATTGTCGCTCTCTCACAGACCTTTCAAACTTTTTAAGACTCTCGGATACTTACCCTATATAAAAATCTAGAGCTAAAAGAATAACATAACTTCTAATCCTCTCATGTATCTCTACTTTGAATGAGTTCCTCTTGTGGTTTGCTTGGGTTATCTATGGCCACATCTCGATGCTTTACATAGTTCCCCTAGTCCTACAAAGTGAAGTAAGAATCCAAATCCTATTAGAATTCATCTAGATATATTTGTAGCACACCTCTCCATATCCTAGTAGTTTAAGACAGGACTATGAGTCACCTTGCTCAACAGGCTGCATACAACACGAATACAGTCCAGAAAAAAGCCCAAACATCCCAATTATGCTCTGTCTAGAATTAGGACATACTAACCTCGGGTTGGCATTTTTCAATCCTAAATTCGTAATATATACTCGAGATGAGTCGATCATGATAGAAACGTCTACACAACCACAGCTCAGCTAATTTGACTGTCCAATGTTTACCAGGTTGTCGAGATCTTAAATCGAATTGGAAATACTCTGGTAGGATCATGTTGTAGGATCGAATCATAAAATCTAAAATCCTACCTAGTTCTACCAAATATACATTTCTTCAAATATACCGTGTATTACAATGGTGATATCGTTTTAGAATTGTACTTTAGAAAACTTCATTTAACCCAAATATAGTCTAACTGAAAGATATATTGCATTGTACCAAGGATAGTATGTATAAACGGATCAAAGGTGAAATTTCATAATTACAAGGACATACGCAAGTAATTATTTATAATGAATTATTAGAATCAATAGAATCAAGTATGTAAATTGCGATCATGATCCTAAAAAAATATCAAAAGAGTATTAAGATTCTACTAAATTATTTTTACTATTTAGCAGTTGTATTTCTTTTCTTACTTTCGTCAAAGATATGATCGTTTTACCGTCAGATATTTAGTGACAGAAAAGAAAAACAGTTCGATATTTCTCAACTCAATGAAGAAAGAAAAAAAACGAAATGTCACTGTTTTTGCTTACATCATACCAAAACCACACTGTAACACTAGTTATATGTACCATTCACATAAAAAAAAAAACGGATTGCGTGACTGGATCTCACCCGATTGTATATTCTATGCCTTTACCACAAATCAGCAAGCAAGCAAGCATGCCATCCTTTGTTCGGTTTGAGGATGTCGCACCAAGGGCCTGGGGAATGAACGAATGATCAACGGATCGAGGATAAAAGCCCAATATCCTTTAGCAACGTTGAATCCGGGAAAACCCTGTTTGCGGAGATAATTCATGCAAGATTAGTTCAAGGTACATGGGTTACACATATATATAGCCGATCGAGGCCGGTGTGAACACGAGATCGAACCGAACAGTCAAGAGGCCGGTTTGAACACGAGACCGACCCGAACAGTCAAGAGGCCGGTGTGAACATGAGACCGAACTGAATAGTCAAGAGGCCGGTGTGAACACAACATCTGGCTAACACACCCCCGCAGGTCTGAGTGTCTACTCACAGACGTTCAGACTGGACCGAAACTCGGTGAAGATAGACGTAGGCAATCCCTAGGTAAAGATGTCGGCGTACTATGACGACGTCGGGATGTGAAGCACACGAAGATCTCCGATGGCGACACACTTCCGAATGAAGTGAAGGTCAATCTCGACACACTTGGTGTGCTGATGCTGCACCGGATTGATCGAGAGATGGATTGCACTAATGTTGTCGCAGTAGACAAGTGTAGCATGTCGTGGCGGGGTATGGAGCTCCTGAAGAAGCTGGCCCAGCCAGGAGGCTTCCACCACAGCATTGGCGACAGCCCTGTACTCAGCCTCAGCACTGAAACGAGACATCGTGTTCTGGCGCTTGGAGGACCAGGAGACGAGGTTGTCGCCAAGAAACACAGGATAGCCCAAGGTGGACTTGCGGGTGTCCAGACAACCTACCCAGTCAGTGTCAAAGTAGACAACGAGTTCCGCCGGAGAGGACAGATGTAGAAGAAGGCCATGATCCAATGTGCCACGAATATAGCGGAGAATGCGCTTCACTGTAGTGAGATGGGGCTCCCCCGGGTCATGCATGTGAAGACAAACCTGTTGTACAGCATAAGCAATATCTGGGCGAGTGAATACGACATATCGCAGAGCACCGGTGAGACTGCGATACTGTGTCGGATCGGTCACAGGCGGGCCAGCAAAAGAGACCTTGGAGTGAGTATCCACAAGGGTACTGCAAGGCTTGCAATCAGACATACCGGTACGCTCTAAGATATCTAACATGTACTGGTGTTGTGAGAGAAAGAGCCTATTAGTACGGCGGTGAACAGTTAAGAATCTAGACCCGCAATTATGAGTTAATGGAGTCTTTTGATGATTAATGACAAATCTATTTGTGAGACTAATATTTTATTGTTATATCTAGTGTGTAGTCTCATTTGGATATAAAGGTGAAATTCAACGAGGTATGCATTCGACATCATATTTCTATATATTATTGCATTCCTCGGATCTAAAATATAGATTGAGCTCAACCATAAGTATAACTTAAATATGTGCATATGTTCCTATTACACATTTGTGTATACACACATTTAGAGAGAGAGTTCACTCTATATTTTGTGGTTTCATTAGTATTAATCTATACTCCATTCTCCATATATATTTGGATCTCTACTTTGAAATATATCCTTTTGAGTATATAAAACTTGTGTAGTTCTTGTATACTCATTTTGTGAGTATATAAAACTTGTGTAGTTCTTATATACTCATGTTGTGAGTATATAAAACTTGTGTAGTTCTTATATACTCATATTGTGTTACATTCAGTTATTTACATTCAATTATTTGCAATTGAAGTGGCTATCATCAATTACCAAATAGGGAAATATTGAAGTGCCTTGTCCCACCATTATGAGTTAATGGTATGGTGTGGTAATTAATGATAATCATATTATGGAACTAACATTTTTCATAAGTTGCATAATTATGTTATGTTTCAGGATGATGAAGACTTGGGATGACATCATGAGTTGATCGTCATCAAGTCAAGGTGTAAGAAGAAGATGCATTATGTGTTGATGCATATGAAGAGCTTGAATAAATGAGGATCATCGTGTGTCGATGATGTTCAAGAAGTAGACCCATCATGTGTTGATGGAGGTCTAATAAAGGATGCATCACGCGTTGATGCATATCAAGACTTGGAGTAAAGGATGCATCATGTGTTGATGCACATCAAGTCAAGAGAAGGCCCATCATATGTTGATGGAGGTCAAGTGAAATAATGCATCATGTGTTGATGCATGTCAAGACTCGGGATGAAGAAATCATCATGTCTTGATGATGTTCAAGAGAAGATCCCGAAGTGTAGAAGATCATTATGTGTTGATGATTATCAAGTCAATGATCTGAACTTGAAGTGATGATGTGTGTCATCAAGCTTCAAGAAGATGCAAGGCAAAGGTATGACTAGCTAGGCCTAAGGATGTGTTCCTAGTCTTTTACCGGTCTTGGTGTTTGGTTGGAAGAATGGATTGCTAGTACAGGTGGTCGTACCATTAAGAGGGGTCTTGAGTAGTAGCATGAGTTAGTCATGTATTGATAGCTCATTGTGCTTGCTCTAGCTCATCTATACATGATGCTATTATTTACGAATATATTTTGCAAATAGCTGAGGCTCATGCATTTAATCTTTGTAGCATGTGAATATAATTTGCAAATGGTTGAAGTCCATACACATTAGCCTTGTGGCATGATGCTATTATTTGCCAATGCGTTTAGCAAATAGTTGATGCTCATGCTTGATTTCTTATAGCATGTGATTTAAGTTTGCAAATATATTTTGCAGATAGTTTGAGTCCATGTATCTTATTCCTTGTGGTATAATTCTAAAAGTTGGCAAATATTTTTGCAACTTGTTAGGAATTTTGCTTGTGATCCTTGTTGGCATGGCTCATCAATTGGCAAATGTGTTTTGCAATTGAAGTTGTTGTGAAAGCTATTGCTATTTTCTGAGGATAATCGGTAGTACCGGCGTTAACTCGGCGGAACTACCGCTCAGCGGTAGTACCGAGTTCATGTGGCGCAACTACCGCAACGGATGGTCCAAAATCTGGCGGTACGTATTTTCCAGAGAGATACTTTTTCGAGTTTGTTTTGCTCTCTTGGAAGTGCGGTAGTACCGGCATGTTGGGAGCGGAACTACCGCAGATCGGTTATACCGAAGGTTGGAGCGGTACATTTTTTCCAGTAGGTGCCATGTGTTGGACCTAAGTGAAAGCGGTAGTACCGCCCTTCATAATTGGAATGACCAAAGTGCGGAACTATCGCTAGTTGAACATCGGTATTGAGATTGATCAAGCCAAGATCGAAGCTGTACAGAGTTGGCCGACTCCTAACATGGTCACACAAGTGTGGAGTTTTCTCGAACTTGCTCGATTTTATCAACGCTTTGTCAAAGATTTCAACATCATTGCCGCACCAATGAATGAGCTTACGAAGAAAGGTGTTCCTTTTATCTGGGGCCCTAAAGAAGGACAATCATTTCAGATTTTGAAAGATAAGCTTACACATGCACCACTTCTCCAACTTCCTAGTTTTGGTAAGACTTTTGAGCTTGAATGTGATGCTAGTGGAATTGGACTTAGAGGTGTGCTTATTCAAGATGGTAAACCTGTTGCGTATTTTAGTGAGAAATTAAGTGGGCCTAATTTGAATTATTCTACTTATGATAAGGAATTATATGATTTAGTTCGACATTAGAGACATGGTAACATTATTTATGGTCCAAAGAATTTGTTATACATTCTGATCATGAATCATTAAAATACAGTCGTAGTCAATCAAATCTGAACTGTAGACATGCAAAATGGGTTGAGTTCATTGAATCATTTCCATATGTCATTAAACACAAGAAAGGAAAAGATAATATTATTGCTGATGCTTATCTCGTCATTATACCATGTTATCTCAACTGGATTTTAGAATTTTTGGTTTAGAGATAATTAAAGAGCAATACGTGAATGATGATGATTTTAAAGATATTTTTTAGAATTGTAAAGAAGGCAAAAGCTGGAATAAATTAGTTATGAATGATAGATTTTTGTTTCATGCTAACAAGCTATGCATTCCAACTAGTTTCGTTCATCTTTTGTTGTTACAGGAGGCGCATGGAGGAAGACTGATGGGACATTTTTGTGTCAAGAAGACAGAGGATGTTTTGACCGATCACTTCTATTGGCCTAAGTTGAGGCACGACGTTGAGCGCTATGTGTCTCGTTGCACTACATACCACAAAGCTAAGTCACGTCTTAATCCACATGATTTATATATGCCTCTTCCTGTTCCTAGCGTACATTGGGAAGATATTTCTATGGATTTTGTTTTAGGACTGCCTAGAACAAAGAGGGGGCTAGTATTTCCTTCTACTAATACAATCATCCCTACAGCTTCTAATGTGCAAGGACCAATTACTAGAGCGCGTGCTCGACAAGTAAATTATCAGGTGACTTCATTTCTCATAGTGCATCCATATTCTATGAACTCTATGATGCTGCCTAAAGCACGTGATATTATTTTACTTAGGAATCAAGGATCGGGAGGCATGCTAAATGGAGATGATGGCAGCATCAAGCATGAAGATGATCATACGAGGAATGAGTATTTATATACTGAAGCTTAGCAGAATCTAACATGAAGACTATATATCAAGTTGTTTAGGCCAATACTTAGCAATGTTTGAGTAAAGAAACTTGGTGTTGCGCCACCTATGCTAATGGACCATGGGCCTTGTAATTCGAGCTGGACACCTAGGGTTTTGCACTGTTCATGTGGTAATGAATAGTACCTATGGCCACCGCCCCTCTCTTCCTCCTTTACATAGTGGCCGCCACCCTTAGGGTTTGGCAGGTTTTGTTGATTGAAGTTTAGCTTCGCTACTTTATACTTTTTCCTCTTGTTCGGCGAGATCAACAATAATATTGTTCTTCAGAACCCCACTTATCAATACAATTTCAGTTCCTATTCGTAATTCCAGATTGTTTATTTATCTTGTTCTTGTGTGCTTCTTCGATGTATGCAGGAATTGATCTTCGTGATCAGTTCATCTGGGTATTCGTGCACAGTTGATAACAACTTGTCGAGCAGTTCAGCGATTGCATGATTTCGAACCTTGCGAGTTCGTAGCTAGGATCGTGAGAGTTGAGCAACTACTACCGAACTTACCTTCTCACTGAAAGATCGGGCCAGAACAGGACCTTCGTGGTTCATCAGAAGTACTAGGTCGTTTACCCCACTCGGTTGACTGTGGGCATATCATGAGGGTCCCAACATCCATTTATCCTTTTCGTTGTAAGACTTCATCTAAATTTGGCCTTCTTGCCCCGTAATGTAAGACTTCGATCATATGGTTTATTTACACTTATTTATTACCATTTGTATTCCCATGTATGGATGTGATATTCGTCGATGTTGTACTGTGTAATCTAGCTACTGATCATGGGACTAGCTCGGTACATATAGAGGGTCCAAATGCAAATCCGGGTCCCGACAATGTTCGATGTCGCAGCCATGGTCCTCCCCCTCTTGATCGGTGAAGAGAGGTCGGTGTGGCCGGAGGAGCGTGGGAAGGGCGCGGAGGCATGGCCAGCGACAAGTTAGTGTGTCAGCCTAGCCCTGTGATATCCAAATCCCCCAGCAAAGAAGCATAGGGTTGTCCGCCTCCTTGGACAACGGCGAGCTCGGCCTCGCAGTCAACCTACTGCCTCCTCTTTCGATAGGGTTGTTGCAACACCCTTTCTCCATTGCTGCAATGTGATTTTTTTTATGTAGCCCAATTTTGTTGCATGCGTTTTCTCTTTCAAAATGTTGCAATTATCGTAACAACGTATATTTGTTTTGTTTTTGTGCTAGTTTTTCAAGTACATGTTCATATAGTAACAAGATACATAATTTCAAGAGAAATTCATATAGTAACTGGCCTTTACCCCAATTTTATATGAGTGGGAGCTATTTTTATTTTTGTTGCAAATGTTAAATCAATTTGTTGCATGTATGGTCACAAGATGTTGTGTCGGAGCTTTCGATAGAAAGTATCTTTTTGGATGTCCGCCAGTCACCTCAGATGATAAACATAAAAGTGAATAGCATTTTGGCACTTATAGAACCTTTGGCATAGGGAATAACAAAACTAGCTCCCTCTCCGCTGTATTTACCACCACGCGTCAAATATAGTGTTCCAGGGGGCCTGAATCGCCTCTGTCACTCCCCTAGGGCCAGATATACACTGTGTCATGCCCCTAGGGCAGTGTTTTCCCCTTGCGGCACCATGTGGAGCATCCGGGTTGGGGGCATAATCTAGTATTGTCGTGGTCTAGAGGCATGGGAATACTTTCTCCCATATGCAACGATGCAGCCCCGCATGGAGGAATCTTTCTCATCCTCTCCCATCAGTGTCCCCCTGCATGCATGCACTTCAAAGAAAAGGCCGTGCGAGAGGGAATCCGATTCCGCCCATCGCTTTGCGATCGGTGTAATTTTCTGCGTCGTGCGACTATAAAACGTGCGATGCGAATGCTCACTCATTCATTCTCAACTCTCATTCTCAGTTCGCTCATTCATTCCCAGCGAATGCTCACTCATTCATTCTCAACTCTCTCATTCTCAGTTCGTTCATTCATTCCCAGCTCCCGACGATTAAGGATTGTTTAGAGCAGTCATTAGTGGTCGTGTTATTATGGTAAGATCGACAACAGGAGTAGGTATTTTTTTTGGTCATATGCATTTTCTTTATTAGCTGTAGTTGATTAGTTGTAGTTAATTATCAGTCCTAGTTAATTAGTCATTGTTAATTAGGCATAATTAGTTTAGTCATTACCATTTAGTCGTAATTAATTTTGTCTTAGGTATTTAATCATCACTAATTAGTCATAATTAATTAGGCGCAATTAAACTTCATGATTATTTAGTTGTCATACATTGAACTTAATCTACAATTAGTCACTTCATAATTGGCCATGTGAATGGTAGGGCAGGCAACAAAAAGATGACTCAATTCCTAAGCGCTACATGGACAAAATGATATATCAGTTGCACCACCGTGTACGAGAGAAGAAGGGAAAAAAAAACAAGAATAGTACTAATGAACAGAAAAAATGGATCGAAAGCTCAGTTTGGAATTGGAACCTTCTCTCTGACAGACTGACTCCGAGTCGTCGATCTCTCCGTGCCCCCATTCAATTCATAATGCTACTGTACTAATGAAACCCGTGCATCTTAATCAAAAGAAACTTTAGTAGGAGAAAAAATGGGACAAGTAAGAAAATTAACACGAGGTAACTATCAACAGCGTGAGATGACCGTTTCCCTCGTCTCACCGAACCCAAGTCTATCAGCTCGCGCATAAATCGCTCGCTGCTCTCACTCCTCTCGTGCGCGCGCTCTTCTTGTCTTCCATTTCTCCCATGGCCGACCGCGTCCACCCCGTGACATTGCCACAATCCTCCCCACCCCCACCTGATCAGGACGTCGCCACCACGGCCACGGGGACCACGCCGCTGCACCCCAGCTTCCACCGCCCTCCAGCTCCGCCGCAGGGCACGTACATCATCCAGATCCCCAAGGACCAGGTCCTCCGCGTCCCTCCCCGGACCGCGCCCGCCGCTACAGGAGGCTCGCCGCGCGCCCCGCGCGCACCCGCCTCCTCCGCCGGGCCTGCTGCGCCGCCTGCGCCTCCATACTTTTCCTAATCCTCCTCACCGCCGCCTTCGTCGGCGCCGTGTACCTCGTCTTCCGCCCCCGCGCGCCCTCCTTCTCCGTCGCCTCACTCTCCATCCGCGGCCTCGACGCGCTCGCCCTGTCCTCCTCCTCCTCCTCCGCGCAGGCGCAGCTCTCCCCGGAGCTCGAGGCCGCCGTGCGCGCGGACAACGGCGCGAACAAGAAGGTCGGCATCGACTACCGCGGCGGCGGGGAGGTCACCGTCTCCTACTCCGGCTTGCAGCTCGCCGCAGGCCAGTGGCCCGCGTTCTACCAGGCGCCGAGGAACGTGACGGTGCTCTCGACGTCGCTGAGAGGAAAGGGCGTGAGCTTCACGGAGGAGCAGAGGAAGCAGCTGACCGCGGAGCAGGCGGCGGGCGCGGTGCCGCTGACGGTGGAGGCGAGGGTGCCGGTGCGGGTGAGGTTCGGGAAGGTGATGCGGACGTGGACGGTGGACGTGAAGGCGAGGTGCGAGGTGACGGTGGACAAGCTGGCCGGCGAGGCGGCGGCGGCGAACAGAGGGTGCAGGGTCAAGGTCAGGCCGCTCTGGTGGTGGTGGTGATCGCCGGCGCCGCCGCTCACGGTTGGATAATGCCTTAACGGCTAGTAGTAGCAACAGCCTTGCATTAAACGGTTCTCACTGTTTCCTCAGTCCAAAATAGTTAGATTTTAGTCTATTTATAACTTCATTATACATAAATTACAGTAATTTATATCTATAATTTTTTGTTCTCAAAGACTGTAATTATTGGTCAATGTAATTATTATTGAAGTCTTAATAACTTATATTTCTATTATATGATTCAAAATCTAACATATATTTTAAGACATTGAGCAAAAACAAAGAGAAAAAACAACAAAAATGAAATTATATACCAACAAAATACGGCAATAGCGAACCCGTTATGTTTCGAGAAAAAAATCATAATAAGTTCCAACTCAACTCATCATACGAGAAGAGAAGAAATACAAATCTCAAAGCATATCGGACGAATGAAAATTCGACTATTTTGAAAAAAGAAAACAGTCGAACGTTGTTTAGCAAATCTCTTAACTTTTAGATGCAATTGATTCATTTAAGTTTTTACACATTTTTGGGGTGTACGACAGATGACTAGGGTTTACCATGTTCGGTTGCAGATATATGTAGCGGGTGAAATTAATAGTATTTATATGTGTAAAAATCATAGGTGTAGATTCGTGTTCAAAAAATACTCTCATAATATTATAATTTTATTAGATTTTATAAATATATTATAATAGTAATTAGTAATTAAAGTTGTATTACGATAAAATATCTTGCTTTTGTTAACCGGACGGGGGGGTACCAGAGATAAATTTAATCGGATCCTCGGTCTAGCTGTACATGTCAGCAGGGCTCCTGCGGTACGGTGCCCGTGAAATCTCGGGGTTACTCTAGGTTGCCCTGGTTTGGTTTTTGCTACCAAGTCGATCAGCGTAGCTTCGTTTTCTTGTGTTTAACCAACGATTGACTTTGTAAAATAAAACTAGTAGTGACGACAATGCTGCCATAATGGATTGAAATGATCAATCACCTAACGGGTTAATGAGTAGTGACGGCATACACGATTATTCCTTAGCTCTGAAGCGTCAAGACTCGGCTCATCATCGACGAACAGTTCAACACGAGCAGCGTCGTTTTACCACCACTTGTCGCAGCTCAGCGTGGACCTACTACCCATCACCTGAGCTCATCCGCTGATTCAGTCTAAACTCAAGAAATCGCATAAACTAACGCTAGGAAGTAATTAACCCCAGGAATCAACGTAGCTAGCTGTTCTCCATCTATTGCCAAGTCGGCTGGGTCAGGCTGCGGCCGGGGGCATCTTAATTAAAACCTATCTATTCCCCCAGGATTCCAAATGGCAATGTGCAATGCAATGCTGCCATTCCAAAAGGATCACCTACTGCTACCGTGTTATGCACATCACAAAAAGGAACCTCTCGCAATGTCACTAGCCAGAAGAGAGCAATCTCATCACTTGTTCCTTCTCTTACTACTCCTGGACTCCTGGTTGGCTGCGAAGCTCCTGCAGATGACGCCTCTTGAGCAACCTCCACGGCTTCAGCTTTAGTGATGGGCCTGTGTTTTCATCTTCCTCCACCAGTTCAGCTCTTGACGTCTCTTCCTAGAAGAACGGTTGGCTGATGGGGCTTGACCTTCCCCAGGCTCATTCACATCCTCGTCGTCACCGTCTTCACCTTCCGGCCGGGGAAATTCAGCAACCACAATAGGGACAAGCTCTTGGAGCCTACATATGAAACACTCGGACTAGATTACTGAATTATGCAACTACCCTGTCGCTCTGAAGATTTCTTCTTCAAACAGTACTAGTGAATTCTTACATTGCAACCCTCATTAGGACAAGTTGATGCCTGTTGCCAACACAACAATAGAGATGTAGAGCACGACACGGTTGTTAGAGATATATGTATAGTTGTGTTATTCCCCATTGTTATAAGGGGTTATTTGCATATTGTACTTGTCTATATATACTGGCCCATTGGCCCCTTGAGAATACAAGTTGCTATTCCTAACATAGTATCAGAGCCCATTAGGGTTATCTCTCCGGACGCGCAACACGTCCTCCTTCCCTGACCTAGCCGTCGCTGCTAGGCTTTCCGTTGTTGCCGGCCTCCCTTCCCCGTCGCTGTCGTCGGCCTCCTCTCCCATCGCGCCACGCTCGGTCGGCGTTCCATCTGCTGCCAGGAGCACGGCTGCCACCGCCGTCCCCACGAGCCGCCGCAGAACCGCTCCAGGGCCTCTTGCTTCTTCCCGGGCGACGAGCTGATCACCGCCTTGGTGAACTTCACCGCGACGTGGCCGAGCCCTTCCAGGCCGACATGCTTCCCCGGCGACCTCCGCGTGACTCGTCGCGACCATCGCGCCCAAGCGTCCCCACGGCCGCGAGAGCTGCGGCCGCCACCGCCGCCCAGCGTCCCCACGCCCGCCGCCGCCGCCGTCGCCCCGTTCGGCCTCCTTCCTCGGTGTGGTGAGCCGGCCGTTAGTTTTCAGCGGCCGGGTTAAAAAAACGTCGCTCTAACCGCCGGGCCGTCCAGCGCCGCCTGTTAGACGTCGTTGCCTTGGTCGCCGCGTCGTCCAGCGCCGCCTACCAATGGGCACCGTTTCACTCACTCGCTGCCCGGTGATCTTCGGTGGTGTTAATTACACCAACTTTGTGTCTCACATGCGTGGTCTTCGTCTCTGGGGTGTCCTCTCTGGCGATGTCACCTGCCCGCCTTGCCCTACTCCTCCGCCGAACCTCGTCATTGTCTTGCCCAAACGGTGATAAGGTCGCTTGTCGAGGCTGCTGGTCTTGCTGATGAGAATATTACCTCTGCCTACTAAGAGGCTCTGGATTCCTACATGGATCGATTGACCGCCTACACTCAGTGGTGTGACGACGACGCTCGAGCTACTGCTGTCTTCATAGCCAGTGTCCAGCCTCAGTTTTCTTCTGAGGTTATGGGACTCCCTTCGGCTGTCTAGATGTGGACTCACATTCGTCAGCGCTACGAACCCTCTGGAGATGCTCTCTACCTGTCAGTGGTTCGCCGGGAGCACTCTCTTCAGCAGGGTGATGCTACTATTGACGCCTTCTACGCTCAGAGTTCTGCTATCTGGCGTCAGGTGGACTCTCTTCGCACTGCTGGTTGTCGCTCCTATTCGTGCTGCCTGGCTATACGTGCTGACCTAGAGTTTCAGCGTATCTACGAGTTTCTTACTCGCCTTCGTCCTGAGTTCGAACAGAGGCGTGCCCAGCTTCATGCACGCCACCCTCGTGTCACGCTTTTGGAGGCTCTTACCAAGATACGCGCAGAGGAGACTCGTCTGAGTGGTGCTGGTCTGATGCCACTCCCCTCCGTGCTCGCTGCTCGTCCACCTACTACACCGACTACTCCATGTTTCAGTACACTACCTCCTCTAGTGGCTGCCACAGGTGGTGGTGGCCGCCCTCCATCTGGCGATGGCCGTCCTCGCTGCTCCTACTGTGACAAGGTCGGCCACGTTGAGTCCCAGTGCTATAAAAAGCAACGGCATCTTTCACGCCGTTCTTCTACTAGCACTGGCACCGGTACTTCTACATCGACGTCTGCATCGACTCCTTCAGCAGTTTCTCTCACTAAGCAGGAGATAGCTAGACTTCGATGCACCGCTGCCGCTTCGAGTTCTCCTCGGCGAGTGCGCAGGTTACGCTCATCGACTCTTGAACAATGAAAACCACCTCCTACACAGTTAGGTACCTCCCCATTGATTCTTGATTCAGGAGCATCATTCCACATGACTTCTGATTCTTCCATTTTGTCTTTTATTACACCTCTTGATTCCCCTGTCAGTGTTCTTACTGCTGATGGTACCTCTCTTTCTGTCTCTGGTAGAGGACCTCTTAGCAACTCATCCTTTCATGTTCCTTCTGTTGCTCATGTTCCTCGCCTAACCATGTAGCTTCTTTCTGCTAAACAGATTACTGACCTTGGTTGTCGGGTCATTCTTGACTCTGACTCTTGTTGTGTTCAGGACCGCCACACGGGGGCTCTGGTCGGTTCTGACCCTCGGTGCCTTGACTCACAGCGTCTCTGAGAGCTTGACTGGCTTCACCTTCCTTCCGCTGCCACCGTCACCGCCAGTCTTTTCGCTTCTGCCACTTCATCTACCGGCTCTTTCCAGCAGTGGCACCATCGTCTTGGTCATCTGTGTGGATCTTGTTTGTCATCTTTAGTCCGTCGTGGTCTTCTGGGTCTGTCTCAGGAGACGTGTCTTTAGATTGTCAGAGCTGTAAGGTAGGAAAACAGATTCAGCTTCTCTATCCTCATAGTGAGTCTGTGTCTCAGCGACCATTTGATCTTATTCATTCAGATGTTTGGGGTCCGGCTCCCTTCCTTTCGAAAGGAGGCCATCGATATTATATTATTTTTATAGATGACTTCTCTTGTCACACTTGGATATACTTTATGTCTTCCCGTAGTGAGGCCTTATCTATCTATAAACAATTTGCCACTATAGTTCGCACACAGTTCTCCACTCCTATTCGAGTCTTCCGTGCTGACTCTGCTGGCGAGTACCCCTCTCGTTACCTGCGCAGCTTCCTTGCTGAGCAGGGCACTCTCGCTCAGTTCTCTTGATCTTGTGCTCATGCTCAGAATGGTGTCGCTGAGCGCAAGCATCGTCACCTCCTTGAGACGGCTCGTACACTGATGATTGCCACCTCTATTCCACCTCACTTTTGGGCTGAGGCTGTTTTCACTGCCACCTGTCTCGTCAACATTCAACCCTCTTCTGCTCTTCAGGGTGAGATCTCGGTTGAGCGTCTTTGTGATCTTTCTCCAGACTACTATGTCCTTCGTCTGTTTGGCTGCGTTTGCTACGTTCTCCTTGCACCTCGTGAATGCACCAAGCGACGCCTGCATCGTTGAGTGTGTTTTTACGGGATACATCGTTTGAGCACAAGGGCTACCGATGTTGGGACCCTGTTGGTCGACGGATGCAGATTTCTCGGGATGCGACTTTTGACGAGTCTCGTCCCTTCTACCCACGTCCTGCCTCTCCTTCGTTTTCCTCTGTGGAGTCCCTGTCCTTTTTGACTTTTCCAGATACACCCATCTCTATCTTACCCTCGTCCACCCGTCCCACTGAGTCTCCACATATACCTCCTGAGGCCTCTCCGCTGTTGTCGCCACCTACCTCGTCCCCTGCGGCTCCTCAGGCTCCTCCCACTTTCTTTTACACTGATGTTTCATCTTCTCCTGATGCTCTATCTTCCCCCGATGGGTCATCATCTCCTCGCTACGGTCTCCGCGATTGTCAGTCGATTCGGCCTCTGCCTGTTTGGTTTCTTTGGTGCGGCTAAGCATGAGCTTTGTCTCCTCTTTGGGATCTTTGTTACTCACCCTGAGTAGCAGCATGCCATGGCCAAGGATATTGCTACTCTCGAGCGTACTGGTACTTGGGATCTTGTTCCTTTTCCATCTCACTCTCGTCCCACACTACTACGGAACACGTCAACACAGACGGTTCGGAAACATCATCACAGACGGTTTCCAAACCGTCTATATTTGTTCGTCTGTGATAACTTCTATCACAGACGGTTCAAAACCGTCTGTGAAGGATAGTATCACAGACGGTTTTTTGTTCAAACCGTCTGTGAAGGATAGTATCACGAGCGGTTTTAATTAAAAACCGTCGGTGATAAGTAAATACCACGACGGTTTTAATTAAAAGCAAATGCGTGATAAGTAGATATCACGAGCGGTATGTTTAAGAACCGTCAGTGATACTAGAAATATCACGACGGTTTCAACAAAAACCGTCGTGGTATTGAGTCATCAAACTACATTTTTGCCGCTTTTTTTTGCTAGCCTCAGGAATTGCTAGCCATGCCCTCTGAAAACAAGCATGTACAAAAACAGATACATCACAGATAATCAATTGTTGACAACTCAAAGTGATCATTACTCAAAATAAATTACAAAAGATCGAATTTGTTGAAGTATTGTCACTATAGTTACAATTGGATTACAGTTGAGTCAATTATTTGCGTGAAACTCTGGGTCGGCGATGGCATGAAACTCTCCTTTGTTAACTATTTCTAACATGATAAAGGCGCATAGCTTCCCTCGAACGTCCGCGATATCGTGCGCAACGAGTTCATCTAAATCTATTATCAACCCCTGTCGCTAGGTCAAGAAAAATGGTAAGCGTATATATTTAAATTTACAATTAGAAAATAATTATTTCGAGATTGACAAACCTCGGGATTCTTCATCTTAGCACTCATGATTTTCTCCATATGATGGCAAACGTAGAATGCACATAATTCATCATTTTTTTTCTGGCGGCACTACAAAAATAGAATTACATATATACGTATAGTCAGTTGAAGACATTATTATGAAGTATGATATAGGATTATTGTGTTGTAGCGCGTACCAGAAATTTCGTCCTGTGTGTTAGTTGGGCGCTGGATCCATTGTGTTTTCCTTGTTGGCTAATATAGGAGATGAACGAACTACATGATTGAAGAAAGTTATCCTCGGGCATTTCAAACGAAGGAAGACTACAATAGAGATATGTATGGAGGAAATGAGCATACTTGTCGAGTATTCCTTGCAGAATGCTGAAGTCGTGATTGTTTCTGAGTAGCGAATCAAGATATATCACATAGTTCCTCCTGGGTATAATGACTAAAAGGATCCAGTGGTACCTACTCATGTATGTCGCTATAGTCATTAAACCTAAGTACAAATGAAATTTGTATAGCAAATAGTGAAGCACTTACCCTTGGTTGTAGGGCACCAGTATGTAGTTCTTGCGGGTCTGAAGAAGCAATGCCGCCGTTATGTAGTTCTCGACGAAGGTCGGGTCTGCTTGGATGGTTTGCATAGATACCACGTGTGGGTCGAGGAAACCCACCGGTTCTCGCCCTTCCCGGGCATTTTTCATCATGTATCTATACGTAAGCAATGAGTTGCGATATTTATCGGTATTACGTGAATGTAGAACTTGATTGTACACACTTACAGTGTCCAACATCGTAGAAGCGAGGCGTCGAGGGCTTCTAGGTTGAATAGGTTGAATAAGTCATTGAAGCCCACGACGAAGTTGCCCGCCCCGTTGAAGAAATGCTCATCCTTGTATGCGACGGTGATTCCAGTATCGCACCCGTTCTTTCCGGTCTTCCGCAGGTACCAGGCATGCAAAGACTAACAAGCAAATCCAGCGCGGGCTAATTGTGCGTTAGGGCACAACGGTTTTCCGATGGAGTACTTCCCGGACTTCTGGGACTTGGGAGGCGACTTAATGTTCGTCGATTTCGATTTGGCCTTAACGATTGGCAGCGTCTTCCTGCGAGACGACTCGGGAACCGATACGGTAACACGCTTGTCTTGTTCCTTCGGCATCTTCTCCACGGGAACCAATGAGGTGGCCTTCTGAGGCGAAATGTGAGGTGGAGTCATGGAGGGTCCGTTGGAGAGGAATGGTCTGTCGAGATTGCCGCCTTCTTTGGGTCCAGGGCGATGTCATCCTTGGGCCATTTGGATAAAATCGTGCACAAGCATCCCTAGTGTTGTTATCTCTTCGTTCTGGCAAATCTCTAGTGGAACGGCCATGAAATGTTCGTGTACCATGTCCACCTCCACCCTAGCGTAACCATGCGCCACACGACACCGTCTTTGCCTTGTCCCATCTGGTATGGATGCACCATCCCCGCGACCTCAATAGGAATGGACCCAACTAACCTCGCTGGAGCTTGCATGCCGTCGGCTCCTACAAAACGATACGCAGTTAGCTAAGGCGTCCTATATGTCTATCTTTGGTGCACTCTATAGATGTACATTACTTTAATGCCGTCTATCGGTAATTGGTCGTCGTCACGTTCAAAATTATGCGTGGACGCGACACTACTCCGATGTCGAGGAGGACCGGTTCCCACAATAATGGGGCGCTTGCGGCGTTGCGGAGTACTTGATTGATTGATCCCGCAAACTTGCTATCGTCCTTGAAATTGTTGTTTTAGCGGTTCAACCCATCGTCGTACTCGCCTTTGATCTCTTCCTACTTCTATACATGTAGTAGTCGTCTCATAATCCATGTAGCCAAGGTACGTTAACCCCCTTGCCTCGCGTGCGACCCGGTGCTCCTTGTTTCCTAGGGCCGTAGATAGTATATCCTTCTCCTTTGTGCTTGCTTGAAGGAGCCTTCTAACTTTGGGCAATCAATTCACGCCGCAAGAGGTCATCATGTTATTATAGACACTATGAAGTTATGGACTTATAAACAACTAGGTAGTTCGACATATTTACCACACGTTGGGTCACTTCACAGTCCGCGGGTTTATGAAAGAGACAGCGCCATCGAGGCGAGACTTTTGCCTCGCTTTTAACCAGCTTAGGGAACGCGGGTCTGTGATATCAGGAAATAGATTCTCCTCCTCCGCCTCCCATTGCGGGGTTTTAGCCGCGTACCCAGCGGTGCCGAGTCTGTAGGGGTGAGTGTTTCGTGCCTGGATTGCTTTGTGCGCCGCACTTTGCTTCTTAAATTCGTTCGTCGTCTTCATAGCCACAAAGGTGTCCCATGTTTCCCGCGACAAGAATGGAAACTTCGTGAAGGGCGTCTCACTCTTGTTCACGTACTGCGTGACAAGAATGCTCTTGAAGGTCCTCCACGCGTGACACATCGAGAGCAACGCATGCCGTTGCACGCGTGCCATGTGTGCTTCGGGATAGTGAACTTGTCTTTAAGGTCTTCCACAAAGACGCCTCTCGATCATCTGTCGGACACTTCCACTTTGGTGTGGTGATAGGGACCCGTTCCTTGCAATTATCCATGAGATGGTCCGGAATCTCGCCGCTTCTCTCGGGGGACTGAGAGGGACCCCAAGGTCACTGACCTCTGTGATGGTCATTCGGCCCGCAGGCAATTTCGATATTCCTCGGCCATCTCGCTTACGTATCTGCGGCGTCGGTGACGGCGTCGAAGACGGCGCCTACGCCATGTCTTGGCGTCGGTGAAGGTGGTGAAGACAGGCGCCTCGCCATCTCGCTTACTTGCTATCTATATAAGTTACATCGCTCAACATGTGCAATATTTGCTAATATTCAATATGACAGTAACACTACAAACACCATACAATTTATAAAAGGTAGAAATTCCCACATTAATCGGAGAAAAAGAAAAATGCTATAAATAAATTTAAAATTTTAGAATTCCCACATTCAAATTCATTTTAGTTAGGAGCTAAAATTTTAGAATTTTGAGACTAATTATTATTGCAGCACTCCATTTTACCAAAAAGAACACGAGTGTAGTTACTTACACCAAGAAGAAGACAGGAGTGACATTTCCAATGGCACCATGCCCAAGAAAGAACTTGAATAATTACGACACAAAAATATTTCACATTGCTTGATAATAATCCTTTTAGTGCGCACTAGACATGAATGTGAAACATCAGTAATCTCTTATTCCACCCAAACTGAGATGACTCAAATAAAGAGTAGAATTAGAATGTCACTCCATCGATCTACACTTTTATGCTCTTCTAGAACATGAATTTACTTTTGTTCGTATATCTTAGCAGCTAAAATGGTATATACACATAGATAACAAACACAACACCTTTAGATTACCTACTCAAATTGAATACTATCGTATTATACGCATATACAATCAATAGATATTGCTCCTCTCAGATAAAACCAAATATTAGCAGATTAGTTATCCTAAAGGATGTGATTAGTAACCACAATAGCTTGTGCAGACCATGCATGATGGGATATCATTACTACGGAACCAGCTTCAGAGATCAAGAAATGATCTGATCCCATACCAATCTTGCCAGTGGCAGTGTATGACAACCAACGATCTCGTATCAGTTCATTAAGAGTTTTCTCCTTTTGGGACAATGAGAAGTTTGTGATGGAAGTAGGAAGACGAGATAAACTGTTTTGTGAACAGAGAAAATAATTTCGTTTTGAAAAAATTTCGGAGGGGAATTAAAATATTACCCTCATTTTCAACATGAGCCAGAGCTGCTCAAAGTAGGAAGACGAGATAAACTGTATTATGAACAGAGAAAATAATTTCGTTTTGAAAAAATTTCGAAGGGGAATTAAAATATTACACTCATTTTCAACATGAGCCAGAGCTCCTTCCGAGGAGCAGCCGGATCTGTTTGCCACTTCGCATGAGATCCACCTATGTTTCTCGGCGAGCTCTGACGTAGCCCGGATTTGTTGTTGTAGATATTGAGGTATGGTTGTTGCACATGTTTTGAAAATTTGTTGCAACATGTCTTCTTATTTGTTGCAGTAAGTCTTCCTATTTGCTTGCAATGGTTGCAATATTGTAGATCTATTTTTGGTATCGAACTTTTGTGCGAGGTTTTCATGTGCATCTTCGTATGTGAAGGGGATCTATAATTTCAAGTTAATTTATTTTTGAAGATAATAGGATTTGTTTTCCCAATTTAGATTGAAGCTTGTTGTGTCGCTTTTTTGTTGTTGCAATGTGGATTTAGTTTGTTACATGTATTGCCCCGGAATGTTGCAATGGAGCATCCGTGTGCTAGTCCCCTCCAAAAGATCGATATGCTAACAATTGTTCACCGGAGCATATACACGTGCATCAGGTGGAGGGAGTTTTCTTTTTCTTTTGAGTAGGCCCATTAGTTTGAGGCCCAACCCGCTAAATTCGATGTCAGGCGACTTGGTAGGACTCCTCCATTGAATAGAAGCTTTACCGATTCGCGTAATTAATTTGCCTTGGCAAACAAAGTTGAAAAGAAAAAAAGAAAAAAAGTGTGTGTGTGTGTGTGTGAGTACCTCCACTAAGCTAGCCCCATGTATTTATATGGAAGAACTCCATTCACATGGGCTTCAGCCAGGGTGACCACGTCGATCATTTATTTTGGAACATCGGATCGGATGGTCGTCGCTTTGCCCCTGCTGTTGGATTGAATCCGGCGTTACAGTCGTAGGCGTCGTGTTTGGTGCGCTCGGCGTTTTGTCTTGTCCCTCTCGCTCTTCCTCTCGTTGCATGCTTGCCTTTCTTCTTTCTAGCTGTCGCCATTCACCCGCTCTATTCCTTCGGTTCTCTCCACCTACAGTTACGTTTCCTATTGCTTATGGTTCTTGGTTAGCCTCCGCTGCTGCGCTTGTTCTTATCCTTCGTGGGAGGGTGTGTTTCCTTTTGGATTTACGCTTTTTCGGCCTTCTTCGGCCTTTTCTTTGTTGTATTCTTCGATTTCGTTTCTATTATGCTCTACGTATTTGTTCCCTTCTCTCTTTTTTTGTTGGGTCCCTTAGGATGTGCCTTATATTTACAATATGATTATCATTAATTACCACACCATACCATGAACTCATAATGGTGGGACAAGATACTTCAATCTTTCCCTTTTTGATAATTCATGATGACCACTTCAATTGCACATAAATTGAATGTAGATAAATAAACATATAACAACATGAGTATGCAAAAACTACACAAGTTATATATACTTCAAGAATATGTTTCAAAGTAAAGATCCTAAGTATGTGTGGAGAACGGAATATGGATCAATACTAATGAAACCACAAAATATAGAGTGAACCCCCCCTAAATGTGTGCATACACAAATGTGTAATAAGAACATATGCACATATTCAAGTTAAACTTTTGGTGGAGTTCAATCTAAATTTTGGATCCGAGGAATGCAACAATATATAAGAGTGTAAAGTCGAATACATACCTCTATGGTTTTCACCTTCTTATATCCAAACGAGACTACACAAAATCATACTAGATAAGAGAGTTAGTCTCACAAGTAGATTTGTCATAAATCAATGAAAGGTGTTAGTCTCATATTTAGATTTGTCATTAATCACTAAAATACTCTATTAACACATAATGACGGGTCTAAATTCTTCAACTGTGGGGTCCCTTTGGTGCCGTCGGGCGATAAGTGGTTCTTAATAATGGCAATGCAAGCTTCGGTACATCCAGCTTCGTTGTGTTTTCACACTGTGCTTTCTCCTTTGCAGCCTTAGTGGGTGGGGTCTCTAGGAGAGCAGCGTGTACAAGTACTTCATAGAGGTCGTTGACCAAATCATGAACGGCCTGGTGTAGTTGGATCTGTACACGTAGGAGGAGTTGAACGCCTGTGTATCAGGCGGACCGTTCAGCCTTTGCATGAGGGACTAGTCGTACTGGTTCATGCAGAGGAAGTTGGTGTTCGAGGTCTTCATCGAGGACTACATTGTGCACTGCGTGATGAGGCTATTCGAATGATGGCAATAGTTCCCAATTTCGTTGGGATAGTTGGTCCCACCCATGAAGCACTCGTAAGTGTTTTGTCTGTGTTGTTCATATACGTTGTATGATATTTTTTGTGACTTGCTAACTAACCTGAACTCTTCACAGACACTCCAGGAAGGGTGCACAGGGCAGGTGAACCAACTAGTGGGAACGCATAGTTCCTTGGATTGTGTAGTGGGAGGGGGCTTTGGAGGTCGTAGTCAAGGAGGATACTCCCTACGACCCGTCATCGTACCAGGAGTACCTATGGTGGTACGCTCTACTCACATGGGTTCATTTGGTCTATGTTATCGACCCGCTGTAGGTTGAGCTGGCTTAGGACGGCTAGGTGTACCCTAGGCTAGTTGGTGTTTCTCTACACTTGGTGGTATGTGCCCTATTATTTACATCATCATGTAAATTACATTTTAATCATCATGTAAATTACATTTTTGTGTGTTACTAACTTTGATGTTGCATTTCGCAGAATGATCTCGTGATGGAGAGTTGTAGAGATGCGCACTCCATGTGGGACCGCATCCGTCAAGACGTGGAGGTCACACAGGAGGAGGTAGATCATTCGTAAGCCATATGTATGAACGGCCTCGATGCATCGTCGCCTTGACCTCCTACAGGCAGCCACCGGACGCTGCGGGACCTTCCTCACAGCATCCCACTCAGCAGACCCCCACCCATGACACACCCACCGCTACACCCAACAGCTCCTCTGCCAGACCAGGCAGGTAGCTTGGCATGGCAGCATGCGTCCTCATCGTACGAGTTCCCCACATGAGGTAATGCAATAAACATAGTGTGAGACCCCGGTTTATCCGGCTTGTAATGCTTAACCATCCATTCGGTCCTAGCATCACAAAGCAGATAATCCGAGACTCGAGACATGTATACTTCCCAGAGTGCAGTATACACACCTCATCACAAAATTTATGTATCAATTCCATTCATCCACATAGAACCGAAACACGTAATGCGATGTAGTATTAATAATATTAAACCGAGTCATTACAAAGAGAGGCCAACCGCCAACCATAAAAGAGACAACAATAATTAAGCAGTGAAGCAAAAGTGTCATAAGATGGCTACAACAAAAGAGCCAATCGGTGTGCCTTTAACCCACAAGGCAACCGACCGACCGCCAAGCTAGTCGCCAAACCCGGCACATCTCACAAAAGTGAGGCCCTTGGGCTCACCTTCCTCCCCAAACAAAAGCGTAGGCAAAAGCCGGTGAGTACCTTGAATGTACTGCTAAGACTTACATGTGGAATAACAAACCCAGTACATATACTACATGCAAGCTCATTGAAGTGGAGGCTATATGTTTCATTTTAGCATAAAGCAAGTTTCCATTTGCAATAATGTAATAGATTGAAAGCAATTTAACAAATCTGTTTTTAATGTTCAAATAAGCGCAAAAGACAACAATATAACAAAGAGGTAGAAAACAACAACAATCACGAAGTGACTAAACCATTAGTCACCACAACAATAGCATGAATTACCCATCCATGCCAACCATGTCAAATTTTAATTTAAAAGGTTGTAGTCTAACTCTTGCAAAACCTAACCAAGCGTGTCCATAACCTAGGGCGAGGCTATTCAATAGTTTTATCCTGCGGGTGTACCATTTTACCCACATGTCGGACCGCCTTTTGCCAAGCTATTAAGCACACTTCCTTAGGTATGCTGCACGGCTAAGTCCTCGAGACCTTTCCAATATTGTGAATTATTCACGAGCCACCCGTATGGATAGAAACCCATACGTTGTGCCGAGTCATCGTAAAGCCTCGGTCAACTACCCTTCCCGGTAAAGCCTTGGACAACTACGACGCTCCTCGAGGTGGAGAGCCTACCCTAATCTCCACCACCGCACACCCAACACAAGAACACCGAGAACACATATCATGTTTCACACAACACACACAACCCCATCCTGCGACTGGAGATAACCCACGCCAAAGTACTAAGTCAAGAGGGTCCCATATAACCCTCATGTGGTTAGTACGCAAAAGTGCTTGGAGAGTGTGACACAAGATGTTCGGTCCTTGTTGACTTAGGCAAGACAACCACAAACCCAATAACCCACCATCAGACCACTTGCCCAAGTCCAAATCAGTTTTCCATTTTTCAGATTTTGACTTTACAAAATAACAAAGCATAAGTCTTTGGACATAATGGAATAATAATAAGATGTGTGCTCAAGATCATCGACTACAATCGATGATCGCCCATTACTACCGAAACTAAGCATTTCTAAGCAATTTCAAATCGTAATCTACTAAGTGACAAGAGCTCATCCATCGAACTCAAATCACAGCAAATAACCTAGGCTCAAGGTAGTAGAGGGTAAACAATTCCTACAGATTATGCAACTATAGGATACTAACCATAATTCAACACAAAATAGCAATGCATACATACAAGTTGAAATCAATATATTAGACTTGAAAAATAATGGGATTAACATGATCAAACTGCTTGCCTGTTTGTTGTGGGTCAAGATGTTGCTGGGGATCACTCTCGGTGTTAATGTGCTCTTCGGATCCTATCGAAAGAACCAAAAAGAACCAATAAGGCAAAAGAAACCGAAAAGATCCAACAGTCAACTTCGACAAAAAGCTCTCAAATTTTTACAGTAGAAAGAGCATGATTTTTATGAACTAATGCAACAAGAACCAATTGATTTGGATTCTTAATGCAAAAGATATGGCCAAAACAATTTTGCTCAGCTTTTATAAATAAAAAATGCTACTATTCATTACCAAAATTTTCTGGAGCTATACTGAGTTTGGAAACATTTTTAAATTAAAGTCTAGTTAAAAACATAACCAACAAAATTTGAATCAACCGAAAAGGATTTGAAATGAATTAGTTATAAATTTTACAAGTTATCATATTTTTCAGTTGATAAATAATTCCTTTCGGGAAAATCAGAAATTAGAATCGACGTGGACGAACGAGGAGCGTCGATCTTGGATTCGACGGTCCGCGTCCCAGCGCTAACGCGCGCGCGCGGGATTCACAAACCCTAAACGCTCACCGTTGGATCTGGATCCAACGGTTCACGTGATCGTATGTCCGTGGTCCGAACGTTCACGCGCACGCGAGCCGTGGATCTGGGATCCAACGATTCACGTTGATCCGAGCGTTCGGCGGTCCGGACGTTTCACTCGAATCGGGACCGTTGATCTCGGATCCAACGGTCCACTGATTAGGGTGTGCGATTAATTCAAACTCAGCGCAAACTTGGGCCGTAGATCTAAGGATCGACGGTCCGCAACGACTCAAGTTCAAACTTCACCCCAGATTTTCGTCCGACAAAATTTGACGGGGAAGATCGGCGCGCCGCCGGCGGCTCTGGCCGCGGCGGTGCGAGCAAACGCCTAAAATGAGTCCTTAACACTCTTGCGCACACCATGGTACCAGCGGTTTTGGCTGCGGCGGCCTAGAACGCCGGCAAGCCGGAGATAACCGCGGCGAGCAAAATGACCGAAAACGAAAAATGCAAACGAGTTCAGCTGCGGTCCAAGGGAGCAAGTGCCAAGCAACTAGGGGCTAAAAAGAAGTTACCTGAGCCTAAAGAAGGCACGGAGGAGAGTTGATTCAGCTCCAACGAAGAAGAATGGGGACTTCGACCGAAAGGGAAATCCGCATTGAATCGCTCTCTTACATCAAAAGCAAAATTGACAGAGGGTTAATACTCTTCGAGATGCTAAGCAACTGAGGAAGCAACAGATTCGGATGAGAGGGCCATGAACACCACTTTCACCAAAGAACTCGAAGCTTCAACAATGGCGGCCGAGAGCAATTGTTCACAAAGGAGCTCACTCAGAGCACTAGAAGTGATGCTGAAGTTCAAGGGTGTTCAAAGAATGCTAAGGAAGCAACTGGTAGAGTTTTATAGGCCGAGAAGCAAGGAAGAAGCAACGGGAGGGAAAATGGTGGGGCGCTGTGTTGAGGTCGGCCGAGAGCGATGGGGCGGAGTAACGGCGAGGCGGCGACGACTATGGAGGCGGCCGGACGGGAGCAATAAATGCGAGAGCCGTTGGCGAAAGGTAGAAGGGACGACGACCGCCACGCTCAAATTTTCACCAACTACGATTGACCATGGCGGCCGCGAGCGAGGAAGACGAAAGAGATCACCGTTGGATTTAATCGGACGGTGAAAAAAGAACGGTCGCGATAACGATTCGATCGCGCTTGATCTCGGCCGTTGATTTGGATCCTACGGTTCACGTTGCGCGAGCGTTCGCGGTCCGAACGTTCACGCGATTGTGGACCCTCGATTTAGAATCCAACGGTTCAAATGGATCGGCGCGCTCGGATGGTCCGAACGTTACCTCAGAGCGCAGACCGCCCGATCGAGATCTAACGGTCGAAATTGAAAGCGCCCGAGGCGGCTGAGCCCGGTGCAGTTAAGTTGATCCGGTCGAACCGATGGCTTGAACCCGAGTGTGACTTGAGTCCAAGGAATAGTAAAAGCTGATTTTGAGTTATTTGCTGAGCTGACTTAGGATAATTAATTGAGATAGCAAACAAGCTCCAAAAATTATGAAATTTTAACTGGAGGTTGCTTACTGGATGATGAACCTTATATAAAATTTTCAGGGACTTTTATGCAATGCATTTTTCTCTAAAAATTCCAGAAGGTGTAAATTAGGGTTTGACCAAGGTTTGACTGGCCTCAAAAATTATCAAATAATTTCTAAAAATTATGAAATAATTCTGAGGTGTTAAACATCAACCCTAGACCCAAGAAAAATTATTTCCAAAGGTTGGGCATAATATTTTCATGAAGGAGATTTGTGTTGGTGTCCAAATGGCAATTGGATTTTTGATTTCACATAATTCCTTTACAAAAATTATGGAACTGATTACAAAAATCAAGATCAGAGAAAAAGTTTTAATTTCTCCTCATTTTTATTACATTTGAAACACAAATCAATTTTGGGATGTTACAAAACCTCCCCCCCCCCCTTACAAAAATCTCGTCCCGAGATTTGGCTCACTCGGTAAAGAAAGATGGATAGTCTGCACGGAGACGATCTTCCCTTTCCCAAGTGGCTTCATCCTCAGAATGATTCGACCACTGAACTTTGAGGAATCTGATGGTTTTATTCCTCGTTCTTCGTTCAGCCTCTTCAAGGATGCGAACTGGGTGCTCCTTGTAGGTCAAATCTTCCTGAACATCAAGAGTTTCCAACGGAGCTTCCTCAGTTGGAACACGGAGGCACTTCTTTAGTTGGGACACATGGAAAACATCATGTACCCCCTCAAGTGCAGCAGGCAACTCCAACTTATAGGCAACAGCCCCTTTCTTCTCGATAACCCGGTAAGGACCGACATATCGAGGAGCCAATTTGCCCTTAACGCCGAAACGCTGATGGCCCTTCAAAGGAGAGACTTTGAGATAAACAAAGTCATTGGGCTCAAAGCTCAACTCGCGACGACGGCGATCCGCATAGCTCTTTTGCTCGGATTGAGTCAGGCGCAAACGATCCCGAATAAGCTGGACTTGACTCTCGGCCTCATTGATCGAGTCCGGGCCAAAGAAAGGTCTTTCGCCTGTCTCAGACCAGTTCAACGGGGTTCTGCACTTTCTCCCGTATAAGGCCTCAAAAGGTGACATGCCGAGACTAGCTTGAAAACTGTTGTTGTAGGAAAACTCGGCAAAAGGCAAGCACTTCTCCCAATTCTTTCCATAGGAGAGGACACAAGCACAAAGCATGTCCTCTAACACTTGGTTGACCCTTTCGGTCTGACCATCAGTTTGGGGGTGGTATGCTGTGCTAAAGGTGAGACGGGTTCCCATAGCCTCTTGCAAACACTTCCAAAACCTGGCGGTGAAAAGCGCATCATCGAAACGATCGTCTTCTGTACACCATGCAAGCGACGATCACGGAAATATAGAGATCCGCTAGTAGACTCACACTAAGGTTTGTCCGTACTGGCAGAAAACGGGCTACTTTTGTCAATCGATCGATGACAACCCAGATGGAATCCTTGCCCTTGGAGGTTCGGGGCAGACCGGTGATAAAATCCATCCCGATCGAATCCCACTTCCACTCGGGAATAGGCAAAGGCTGAAGCAGTCCTGCTGGACGCTGATGCTCGGCCTTGACACGACGACACACGTCGCACTCGGCAACGAACTTCGCAATCTCCGTCTTCATTCGGGTCCACCAAAATCTCTGACGGAGATCTTGATACATCTTTGTGGCCCCGGGATGAATAGACAAAGGCGAATCATGGGCCTCGCGGAGAATCCAATCCCGCAGTTCCATGTCCTTTGGAACCACAAGGCGCTGCCCGAACCTTACAACACCATGCTCATCCTCAGAGAAGCACTTGGCTGTTCCGTCCTTGACATTTTCCTTGATGCGACTTATTCCAGCATCCGATTGTTGAGCGACCTTAATCTGATCTACCAAGGTTGGTTGCACAACCAAGGCAGCGAGGGAACCACGCTCAACCAAACCTAAGTTGAGACGCTGAAATTCCTCCAGAAAAGTGGGTTGATATTCCTGGAGCAACAAGGCATTGCAATGCGCTTTTCGACTGAGCGCATCGGCAACGACATTAGCCTTGCCCGGATGGTAGTGAATACCCATATCATAATCTTTGACCAACTCCAACCATCTCTTTTGTCTGAGGTTCAGATCTGGTTGGGTGAACAAATACTTTAGGCTTTTGTGATCCGAATACACTTCGCAACGATTACCGATCAGGTAATGTCGCTAAATCTTAAGTGCATGGATCACCGCGGCCAACTCCAAGTCATGGGTAGGGTAGTTGAGTTCATGAGGTCTCAATTGCCTTGATGCATAGGCCACTACCTTGTCTTCTTGCATAAGGACGCAACCGAGCCCTCGCCGAGAAGCATCGCAAAAGATATCGAAACCTCGATGGATATCGGGAAGAACGAGGACGGGAGCGGTGGTCAAACGCTTCTTGAGTACTTGGAAGCTTTCCTCACAAGCATCGGACCACAAGAACTTCTTGTCCTTCTTGAGCAACTCCGTCGCCGGCCGCGATCTTGGAGAAGTTCTCGATAAAGCGGCGATAATATCCCGCTAAACCGAGAAAACTCCGCGCCGGTTCAAGTAGGTCAACCCATGAAAGAACATCGCTGACCTTGCTAGGGTCAACGGCCACGCCTCCTGCTGAAAGAACATGGCCCAGGAAGGCCACTTCCTTCAACCAGAACGCGCACTTGCTGAACTTTGCATACAGCTGATGCTCACGAAGCTTGCCTAACACAAGCCTCAGATGCTCATCATGTTCCTCATCGTCCTTAGAATAGATAAGAATATCATCGATGAAGACCACGATAAACTTATCCAAATACTCCATGAATACCGAATTCATAAGGTTCATGAACAAGGCGGGAGCATTGGTTAAGCCAAATGACATGACGGTATACTCATACAAGCCATAGCGAGTAGAGAAAGCCGTCTTTGGAATATCCTCCGGTCGTATCCGAACTTGATGATATCCCACTCTCAAATCAATCTTGGAGAATACTCGAGCTCCGCTAATTGATCAAAGAGATCATCAATGCGGGGCAATGGATACTTGTTCTTCTGAATTACCTCATTAAGCGGATTTAATCCACGCACATGCGTAAAGTATTGTCCTTCTTCTTTACGAAGATTGTTTGGACAACCCCACTGGGATGAGCTAGGCGGATGAAACCTTTTCTTGCAGCTCACTCGCTTGCTTCTTCAATTCCACCAACTCGTTCGGTGGCATCCGATAGTGCCTCTTTGAAATCGGGCGATGCAGGAACCAACTCAATGACAAACTCGAGATCTCGAATCGTGGCATCCCGAAGATCTTCGGGAAAGACATCAACGGTTACAAACTGTTGGGACTTCATTAATATCTAGAGCGGGCTTCGCTTCAAGCGCGAAGAGATGCGGACCTAGCGACTTCGACGAAAAGCGAACACCTTTCACGGAAAGACTAGATAGAGGGACGCACTTCTTGGCACAATCGATGTGTCCCTTATGCCGAGACAGCCAATCCATGCCAAGAATTACATCTAGACTTGCTGAATGGAGGAGAACAAGATTCGCCAAGAATCTCACTCCCTCGATCTCAACTGGAACATCCTTACACTCAGATTCAGCTCTCAACTCCGAACCCGGAGAGCGAATGAGCAATGGGATCAACAATGGAGTAAAGAGGAGCTCACTAATAGCAGCAAAAGACTCAGAAATAAAAGAATGAGATGCTCCTGAATCAAACAAAACAGTAGCAGGATAAGAGTTAACAGAAAGGGTACCCAGCACGACGTTGGGTGCCTCCTGTGCCTCCTCCGCTGAGATGAGGTTGACGCGACCACTACCCACGCCTTGGGTAGTAGGGACTATCTTCAGGTCCTGAGAAGGACCACCTCACGCCCGCGTCCTCCATTAGGACGAGGGTCGCTCGCCTTCTTAGGGCATTGATTCGCATAATGCCCCTTCCGGCCGCAGCGGCAAGTGACTCACACGGCCGGGTTGCGGGGCCACTCTGGCGACTCGCAGTGCACGTGGTCGGGCACGGCTGCGAAGGGTGAAGAACAGTCTTGACGGCCTCGGGGTCTTTGGCACGACGCGACCCTTGAGACGGACTGAAACGGGGATAGCTGGCCCTAGATGACTTCTGGGCCTCCCACTTACGCTTGCGGGAATCCACAAGCGCTCTCCCTGAGTGCTCGGCGACAATGGCCTTGTCCACCAAGGCCTGGAAATCTGGGAAGTCGACGATGGATAGCTTGTCCCGAAGCTCCTCGGACAAACCATCCTTGAACTTCTCTTGTTTGGCCTCGTCAGTGGCCACCTCCTCCGGAGCATAACGAGCCAAATAGTTGAACTCGTATAAGTACTCAGAATGGCGAGAGCGCCTGTTTGGCGACAAGAACTCCTTCTTCTTGACCTCATCAGTAGGAAGGAATGTGACTCGACGGAAGGCGATGCGAACTCCTCCCAAGTGACGGTGTGGCCGTCAGGCTGCATGGCGAGAAAGCTCTCCCACCAAGACAAGGCTGCACCCTCTAGCTGGTGCGATGCAAACAACGCCTTCTCGTGCTCCACGCATCTGCGCTATCGAAGCTTCCGCTCCACCGAGACGAAGCCGATCGTCTGCGTCAGCGGTCCTCGGACTGAGAACGTGGGGTGAGTGCGAAGAAACTCCGCGAGTCCCCACGCGGTGGTGTCCACTCCCTTGCCCGGATCCTCGAAGCACGGTAAGGGCGAGAAGTGTTGCGCGCGATGACGCCCGTAAGAACCCTCCGCCCTCTGCGGTTGCGCTCAATCTGAAGAAGGACCTCGGCCATGGTCGGGGGAGGAGGAAGATCCTCGTCCGGACCAGCTGACTGGCCTTGGCCGCTACGAGTGCATCCGGCCATCCTGTTACAAGAAGCTTCGGTTAAAACTAGACTCGAAAATCAAAGTCAAAAGAAACCAAAAAGCTAGCGACTAGGGGAATGGAATATCACCCTAATCGAAAGCTGAAAACAGCAAGTATATAAACTTTAAAAGGCGTACGAAAAGACTCCAAAAATAGCAAGGAATCATAAAACCAAAGCTCGACTTCCCAATGCAACTAACCCGTATTGAATGAACGAGTAATTGTTTGAGAAGGTAAAAATCAGAATTTAACGTAAGATCTAATACCACTAAAGAGCAAGGTGAAATCAGCGAAAATAGTGTTAGATACATAGCTTACTGGTATCACATCTTACCCTTTTAACCCCACAAGTTTTAGTTGATTATCCTCTCATTTTCTACCCCATTAGAAACCATCGAGCTTGCTGTCCGGAAATTGAGGTTGCTGTAGTGATTTTGCATCCAAGCTCCAGTCGAAGTCTTCCATTCTAGAAACTTCAAAATCTGGCACACCTCAATTTGCCAAGCTCAGTGGTCCTATCAGAAACCATTGAGCTCGCTGTCTGGAAATTGAGGTGTGTTGTCCAGATTCCGCATCCAAGCCTCTAGCCGAAATCTTCAGTCCAGAAACTTCAAAACCCTAAGCGCTTCAATTTGCCAAACTCAGTGGTTCCCAAACCCATTTAATCGATAACACTATCTTTGAAAAGGAGATGAGAGGAAAACAACTTTTAAAACTCAAATTAGAGTAAGATGAGAGGAGAAAGCTAAGATAGGTAAGGAATAAAATCTGAGAATTCCTTAAGCTTTCAAAAATCATTTGATACTTTGAAAGTAAGATTTTCCAAAATATCCTAAAGACGACCAAGCTTGGGTTACTACGGTCAGTATGGCTCTGATACCAAACCTTGTGAGACCCCGGTTTATCCGGCTTGTAATGCTTAACCATCCATTCGGTCCTAGCATCACAAAGCAGATAATCCAAGACTCGAGACATGTATACTTCCCAGTGCAATATACACCTCATCACAAAATTTATGTATCAATTCCATTCATCCACATAGAACCAAAACACGTAATGTAATGTAAGTATTAATAATATTAAACCGAGTCATTACAAAAGAGAGGCCAACCTACAACCATAAAAGAGACAACAATAATTAAACAATGAAGCAAAAGTGCCATAAGATGGCTACAACAAAAGAGCCAATCGGTGTGCCTTTAACCCACAAGGCAACCGACCGGACCGCCAAGCTAGTCGCCAAACCCAAGCACATCTCACAAAAGTGAGGCCCTTGGGGCTCACCTTCCTCCTCGCAGAACAAAAGCAAAAAGCAAAAGCGGTGAGTACCTTGAATGTACTCGCAAGACTTACATGTGGAATAACAAACTGTACATATACTACATGCAAGCTCATTGAAGTGGAGGCTATATGTTTCATTTTAGCATAAAGCAAGTTTCCATTTGCAATAATGTAATAGATTGAAAGCAATTTAACAAATCTGTTTTAATGTTCAAATAAGCGCAAAAGACAACAATATAACAAAGAGGTAGAAAACAACAACAATCACGAAGTGACTAAACCATTAGTCACCACAACAATAGCATGAATTACCCATCCATGCCAACCATGTCAAATTTTAATTTAAAAGGTTGTAGTCTAACTCTTGCAAAACCTAACCAAGCGTGTCCATAACCTAGGACGAGGCTATTCGAATAGTTTTATCCTGCGCAGGTGTACCATTTTACCCACATGTCGACCGCCTTTTGCCAAGCTATTAAGCACACTTCCTTAGGTATGCCTAGACGGCTAAGTCCTCTGAGACCTTTCCAATATTGTGAATTATTCACGAGCCACCCGTATGGATAGAAACCCATACGTTGTGTCGGAGTCATCGTAAAGCCTCGGTCAACTACCCTTCCCGGGTAAAGCCTTGGACAACTACGACGCTCCTCGAGGTGGAGAGCCTACCCGGAATCTCCACCACCGCACACCCAACACAAGAACACCGAGAACACATATCATGTTTCACACAACACACACAACCCCATCCTGCGACTCGGAGATAACCCACGCCAAAGTACTAAGTCAAGAGGGGTCCCATATAACCCTCATGTGGTTAGTACGCAAAAGTGCTTGGAGAGTGTGACACAAGATGTTCGGTCCTTGTTGACTTAGGCAAGACAACCACAAACCCAATAACCCACCATCCGACCACTTGCCCAAGTCCAAATCAGTTTTCCATTTTTCAGATTTTGACTTTACAAAATAACAAAGCATAAGTGCTGGACATAATGGAATAATAATAAGATGTGTGCTCAAGATCATCGACTACAATCGATGATCGCCCATTACTACCGAAACTAAGCATTTCTAAGCAATTTCAAATCGTAATCTACTAAGTGACAAGAGCTCATCCATCGAACTCAAATCACAAAGAAATAACCTAGGCTCAAGGTAGTAGAGGGTAAACAATTCCTACAGATTATGCAACTATAGGATACTAACCATAATTCAACACAAAATAGCAATGCATACATACAAGTTGAAATCAATATATTAGACTTGAAAAATAATGGGATTAACATGATCAAACTGCTTGCCTGTTTGTTGTGGGTCAAGATGTTGCTGGGGATCACTCTCGGTGTTAATGTGCTCTTCGGATCCTATCGAAAGAACCAAAAAGAACCAATAAGGCAAAAGAAACCGAAAAGATCCAACAGTCAACTTCGACAAAAAGCTCTCAAATTTTTACAGTAGAAAGAGCATGATTTTATGAACTAATGCAACAAGAACCAATTGATTTGGATTCTTAATGCAAAAGATATGGCCAAAACAATTTTGCTCACTTTTATAAATAAAAATGCTACTATTCATTACCAAAATTTTCTGGAGCTATACTGAGTTTGGAAACATTTTTAAATTAAAGTCTAGTTAAAAACATAACCAACAAAATTTGAATCAACCGAAAAGGATTTGAAATGAATTAGTTATAAATTTTACAAGTTATCACATTTTTCAGTTGATAAATAATTCCTTTCGGGAAAATCAGAAATTAGAATCGACGTGGACGAACGAGGAGCGTCGATCTTGGATTCGACGGTCCGCGTCCCCAGCGCTTAACGCTGCTGCGCTGGATTCACAAACCCTAAACGCCACCGTTGGATCTGGATCCAACGGTTCACGTGGATCAGGGCGTCCGGCGGTCCGAACGTTCACGCGCACGCGAGCCGTGGATCTGGGATCCAACGATTCACGTTGATCCGAGCGTTCGGCGGTCCGGACGTTTCACTCGAATCGGGACCGTTGATCTCGGATCCAACGGTCCACTGATTAGGGTGTGCGATTAATTCAAACTCAGCACAAACTTGGGCCGTAGATCTAAGGATCGACGGTCCGCAACGACTCAAGTTCAAACTTCACCCTGATTTTCGTCCGACAAAATTTGACGGAAGATCGGCGCCAGCCACGGCGGCTCTGGCCGCGGCGGTGCGAGCAAACGCCTAAAATGAGTCCTTAACACTCTTGCGCACACCATGGTACCAGCGGTTTTGGCTGCGGCGGCCTAGAACACCGGCAAGCCGGAGATAACCGCGGCGAGCAAAATGACCGAAAACGAAAAATGCAAATGAGTTCACCAAGGTCCAAGGGAGCGAGTGCAAGCAACTAGGGGCTAAAAGAAGTTACCCGAGCCTAAAGAAGGCACGGAGGAGAGTTGATTCACTCCAACGAAGAAGAATGGGACTTGGCCGGTGGGGGAATCCGCAATTGAATCGCTCTCTTCATCAAAAGCAAAATTGACAGAGGGTTAATACTCTTCGAGATGCTAAGCAACCGAGGAAGCAATGATTCGGATGAGAGGCCAGAACACCACTTTCATCAAGAACTCAAGCTTCAACAATGGCGCGAGAGCAATTGTTCACAAAGGAGCTCACTCGAGCACTAGAAGTGATGCTGAAGTTCAAGGGTGTTCAAAGAATGCTAAGGAAGCAATCGGTAGAGTTTTATAGGCCGAGAAGCAAGGAAGAAGCAACGGAGGGAAAATGGTGGGCGTTTGTGTTGAGGTCGGCCGAGAGCGATGGGGCGAAGTAATGTGAGGCGACGACGACTATGGAGGCGGCGGACGGAGCAATAATGCGAGAGCCGTTGGCGAAAGGTAGAAGGGACGACGACCGCCACGCTCTGAAATTTTCACCAACTACGATTGACCATGGCGGCCGCGCGAGCGAGGAAGACGAAAGAGATCACCGTTGGATTTAATCGGACGGTGAAAAAGAACGGTCGCCGATAACGATTCGATCGCGCTTGATCTCGGGCCATTGATTTGGATCCTACGGTTCACGTTGCGTGGCGTTCGCGTCCGAACGTTCACGCGATTGTGGACCTCGATTTAGAATCCAACGGTTCAAATGGATCGGCGCTTCGGATGGTCCGAACGTTACCTCGAGCGCGCATCGCCCGATCGAGATCTAACGGCCGAAATTGAAAGCGCCGAGGCTAGCCGAGTCCGCGATTAAGTTGATCCGGTCGAACCGATGGCTTGAACCCGAGTGTGACTTGAGTCCAAGGAATAGTAAAGCGATTTTGAGTTATTTGTCGAAATGACTTAGGATAATTAATTGAGATAGCAAACAAGCTCCAAAAATTATGAAATTTTAACTGGAGGTTGCTTACTGGATGATGAACCTTATATAAAATTTTCAGAGACTTTTATGCACTGCATTTTTCTCTAAAAATTCCAGAAGGTGTGAATTAGGGTTTGACCAAGGTTTGACTGGCCTAAAAAATTATCAAATAATTTCTAAAAATTATGAAATAATTCTGAGGTGTTAAACATCAACCCTAGACCCAAGAAAAATTATTTCCAAAGGTTGGGTATAAGATTTTCATGAAGGAGATTTGTGTTGGTGTCCAAATGGCAATTGAATTTTTGATTTCACATAATTCCTTTACAAAAATTATGGAACTGATTACAAAAATCAAGATCAGAGAAAAAGTTTTAATTTCTCCTCATTTTTATTACATTTGAAACACAAACCAATTTTGGGATGTTACACATAGTGTGTATTGTTATACGTATTATTGCAACTAACCAAACTTGCATCTCACACCACAGGTCCACTGACGTCTCAATGGGCACCCCACATGTGCATCCCTATGACATTCTCATCATGGGTACCTCTCATGATGATGTCCACGCCAAGTACTTGCCACCATCACTTTTGGTTTTGCCATGATTGAAAACTATCAAGCCTGAATCGAGTGTTTAACACTTTACTACTTTTGCAAACTGTGGACAAGTACTTGCCACCATCACTTTTTGTTTTGCCATGATTGAAAACTATCAAGCCTGAATCGAGTGTTTAACACTTTACTACTTTTGCAAACTAGATGCACATCAGTCATCGCCCCCATAGCTGAATCCTGTAGCAAAGTGATTTAGGGGAGTACCTCGTCGACGGCCCCGACATGCTTATAGGTTCACAGCTGTTCGGCGTGCGCGCAAGACGCAGCCCACACAGTTCATGGATTTGTATGCTACACTTGCTCCTGTTGCACCACTTGGAGATATGGTCATCCAAGCACTCGAGCTGGACCCCTTCGGGACCTAGGTAGCGACCAACAGCGGCCTGTCGGCCTAAGCAGGGCCGACAACAGGGATAGGGACAGAGATAGGGTCAAGGCCGTGGATAGGGAGAGGGGGAGGGAGATGGACATGTAGAATCATTAGTACCATGTGTCGTGTGTCTTTTATTTTGCACCTTAGTATCGATGTAGATGATGTGATTGTTCTACTATTGCATACTTTAAATTTTGACATGTTAAGCCATTTCTTTTTGTGCTTGGATCTTGGTCCTAACTCCTCTAGTCAGCATCGTGATGGCATGCTACTCAATTCTAGCTCATCCCCCCTAGTCAGCATCACGATATAAAGGGCATGCACTACAACAGGACTCGGCTACAACAACACAGACAGTCTTGCTATATGGTCAAAAGAGTGATGCTAGGGTAGGTCTACTGCAACACATATTAAATGTTGACATATGAAATAAACAGTGTTGTAGGGTAGCAAGTAGCAACGCATTTTTTCTATCAGTACCAACACATATTTTCATAGCACAATAACATATTCTAGCAAAACATTGTAGCATGATACTCTTTTATATCTTTTTTATAATTTTACAAAAAAAAATACAAATGAAACATGAAATCAATGCATTATTCTTTATTGATACAACAAATAAATAATATCATACAAACATACTTTGGCACATCGACTCGTTTCATTTGTTTCCATCTCAAAAGTCTAGTCAACAAGTAATGTAGGTCATCAATCGACGCCGCCACAAGCATTCTTTGGCCATGGATTGACACCCCTACAATAATTCACATAACTCCTAATGAAATACATCGTACAAAACTTTCAGCTAAATATGAGATTGGTTGTCTTGAACTTGCTTTGTCGCTACACCACATACATTAATGTACTTCAAGTTCTCTGGACAAAATTGTAGATGTATGAATTATTGGATAGCCTCACTTTAAAGGAAACAAAAACAACGGTAAGTAATTGGGAGTTAAAGAGATATGTGCACTAAATATGAAGCAAGACAATAGGAATGTAAACATTTAGAAGGTTAGTCTGAATGTTTGATGGCACCATATTGAAGATTAGCTTGCAGAAAAGCATGTTTCATGAGTCATAGCTACATTGAGCAATAAAAATAGAGGAATCAATTTCATAAGAATACTACACTAAAGTACATTGCTTCCATTTCATCAAAGTACAAGAAAATATTACCAAATGAAAATGTGGAACCCAGAAACATCCATGTTTAAAAAAGTATCGACAAACTTATTCATTTAATTTTGTAACTGATGCCTAGATTTGTGAAGTACATCTAAGGGTGTAAAAAATAGATAACCAACTCATCTACAGGGTATAAGGTAAACAAGTTCACATGAAAAAGATGGTACTATACTTTCTTCATCATTATTTACCACTTGTTTCATAAAAAAGTAATGATGTAGATAATGCACTGTAGAATTCAAAAGTCAAGATGTAACACACCCTGCAACCTGTTACAAATTTGATTTGATTTTTGCAGTACTATTTTATCAAGATTATTTCCTACATTAGACAATTTGAGAATAGTACTAAGATAGGTAAGAAAATGTAAAAAATTGATCCGGTAACAAGCCTACTACAACCTAGGATTTAATCCTGCTCTCAATTAATTTTGGATAAGTACTTCACCTATCTCAGCTGGGAAGCAACCAGGTTGCAGCTCGAGTGCTCCCTTGTATGGTTGTCATGTCCTTTCCTTTGTTGCAGAACACTGCTTTCAATTCATCACCAAGTTGGAGTGTCATTGCATCTCCTTGAAAACATGTTACAACCAGTTATCTATATGTAGGACCATAAAGGCGATTAGGGGGGGTGAATAGACGCTTTCTCAACTTTCTCGTCTAAATCAAATTCAACACGAACTTAACTCCTTTAGCTATGAAAGCTAAGAAGATCAGTAAGCGCACAGTAGAAGTCTTGTGCTGAATTCGATAACCCCACTCAACCACACGACACAAAAGAGGAGAAATGAGCTCACTGTTCTGAACTGGGTACTGGCGATCAGACCGGCTGGAGACAGGCGGTCGGACCGACGTTCAACGAGCGGTCGGACCGGCTACTAACTGGCGGTCGGACCGGTGGATATCGGTTCGACCCGGCAGTACTGAGCGGTCTGAAATGCGGGCGGTCGGACCGCCGTTACAAAACCGGTCAGACCGATTCAGTCCAGTACTGAAAAACCAAACCCAAATCCAAAACGAAATTTGATCCAACTTTTGATTCAACCAATGAAACTTGACCAAATTTCGAGCACACCTCCCTAAAGATATTAGAGACCTATTTTTAGCGACGATCCTCCAGATCCACTTCGTAGAATCGATCTCTCAAGGTTTTACCGAAGAAGTGCACAAAACCTAGAAATATGAAAAATCTTGATTCAAGACTTGCTTGTGGGGGTTGATGATCTAGATGACTCTAGGAGTATTCCCACACATCAAGGCAAGATAAAATAGGTCAAGAGACCAAACATAAACCCTTGAATCAAGGAAGCACCAAAATCATCCAAAAGAGAGAAGAACACAAAGGGGACAAATGATCTTTCAAGTAAGCATCACAAGATTGATTGATCACACTAGATGCTTACAAAGCCACTCCAACAAGGAGGACAAGAGCTCAACAAGGAGCACACTCACAATCTCTCCAAACCCTAGCTTCTCCTCTCCTCTCCTCCAAACCCTAGAAAATGAAGAAGGGGGCCAAATGAATGCTTCAAGGGGTTTTACATCTCCCCCTTTCTATTTATAGTAGGAGCCTAGGGTTTCACTTTTGGGACCCACTCACACATGGGACCCACACACACATAACTATTGAAGCAATCGCCTGCTTCACCACGTGTAGGTTGATCAGCGGCTCTCATCACGTCGCCAAGTCTCTTCTCGTCCAATCCCATCGAACCTCCCGAGACTCGCACGGACTTCCGCATCGCTGATCCAACCAGCTGCACCGAACTACCCGTTCGATCCATCTTGCCCATTCTGCATCATGCTTGAGTCACACGACCTCACCCGGCATCCATGATCGTTCTGGACCTCAGCTCTCCAAGCGTAGTCCCGATCCACCTCACCGTTGACGTCGTTGACCTGCAAGCCACCACGACAAAGAATAGACAAACAAATCGTTTCCGGAAACAAGTTCTTCACAACTTGACCCACGTTAGTTTCACAATGCAATATGCAACAATAAAGCATTGAACTCCCTACATAAAACACATTCAAATCACATCAATGCAAACTTGGCTATCCTCCAAGTCATCGGCGGTCTGACCGCCCCACAAGGCCGGTCGGACTGATTCCAGGCCGGTCGGACCGATTCCATAACGGCGGTCGGACCGCCCGAAAAGACTTAGCCAAATTTTCAGCTCGAAATTCCGAAACCTTCTGGAAATTTCAACTGAATAGAACTTTTGACTGGGAGCTCCAAAAATGATGTGACCACATCCAGGAGACTCCCCTCACTTGCCTACACAACCTATTTTTGGCTCAGCTCCAAAAACCACTTTTCTTTTTGGCGGTCGGACCGGCAAGCACCGCCGGCCGACCTTCCCTCTTTCGACGGTCGGACGGCGACTGCGGTCGGACCGCCGTGTCCCGACAACTCGAGCAAACCCGAAAACGCGTGATTTTGCAAACCGACAAAGTCATTGCCAATTGACTCATCATTCTAAGATCGTGCATATATCCACACGATATCCACACCATAAGAAATCCACCTTTGCACCTGTGCCCATACACAATCTGTTTGCTTGTCATAGGCTCAAAGAAATATTGCCAAGTTACCAAGAAACTAGAAGAGGCAGGATGAGCATTATGGAGATGTGAAACTAATGTGGCAAACTGCCAATGCCTATCTTACTGTTAGTGGCCTCAGTTTAACTAGTACAATACTTAAAACAATCACAACATTTTTACAAAAAAAAATCCTTTCATCACGCTTTTCATTATTGGTTCACGCTGTTTAGCTGAAAACTACAATGTAAAAGAGTGGTTCAAGATAACCAAATCATCTTGTTACCATATTATTATAGGCCCAATCATTTCTGCTCTTAAAAAAGCTTTGGTACTGTTAGAATAACCTAAATGAGTACTCCTCATGGTTAGCTCTACTTAAATCACTTCAAGTTTTAATGAAGTTACTTCCAGCAACAATCAAAAAGATATAGTATCCCATCGTTCTTACTCAGATTTCATAAATTTTATTTTGTCTTTCTATTTCTTTTAGTAACTTATGCATACTGATAGGCTGATACAAGTGCATATAGTGGGAGTACAACGTAGCTACATAAAACTGAACCACACTATGTAGACACAAAATACACAAGAATGTCATTAAGTCGGCAAAAAGGAAATTTAGTCACAGTGGAAGGAATTTATGGCCATCTTACTCCTAAACAATTAACTTTCAGATAAGCATGTACTCAGGTCTACACTGAGCAATAAAAGCTTCGAAGTACATATAAAATAGGCAAATTGGAATGCATCATGACATTGATACTTCAATTGTTGGAAGACATTAAGATAAATATTTTTTTATATGGTTTGAAGTCTTGACTTGGTAGCACACATACACTAAGCTTCCTTTGCTTAATTAATTGGCCCGGGGGCCAAGATTGATGAGAGAACTAGTTCATTAACACATCATCAAATTTTAACAAAGAAAGGGATTACATGACAATGCAAACAAATCGCATTTACTTGCGGTGCACATTTATCACAGCCTCACAAATCACAATTTGCACAATTTTTTTTTCCCTTTCAAAGAGCCCTAACACAATGAACAAACAAAGATCACAACAGAGCAATTAGCAATTTCTTTACACATAGTTAACCATTCAAAAATTAACAATCAATAGTACAATGTAACAGAGAATAGGAGTAAATATGAACTGAGAAGATCGGGCAAAGGGATGGGAATCAACCAGATGTGGAAGAGGAACAGGGGAGATGTTGGGGTCGGTGCTGCCGGTCTTGGAGATGTGCACGAAGCAGAGTAGCAACAGGGCAAGGTCGATTTAGAGGAAGAAGAAGCATGGGCTCGCCAACGAGGTATTCCTTGGTGGCTCCACGGCTGGGTGGCCCGACACTGCAGAAGGGCTCGATGGCGCTGCATCTCAACTGGAGGAAGATGTCGATTGTGGCGGAGACGTGGATCCAGTGGAAGATGGAGAAGGTGGAGGCTGTAATACTCTAAAAGTAAATCGGCGTATTAGTAGAAATTTCGGAAGGAGTTAATGAGAAAATCTGAATCGTTTTTTCTTCAAGGAGTTTTCTGTGTTTTTTTCAACAACCTAGACTCTGGACCTCAGCTCAGGGTGGCCCATGAGGGAGCCGGCCAAAGGGGGGTTATCTCCCCCCCTAAACCCTAAAACCCCTTCCCCCTTCCCCTTTTCCCCCACTTGGAGCCGCCACTCTCCTTCCCCCTGCGTCACCTTCTCCTTCCCCCCTGCGCCAGATTTGTTCGTCAGATTTGGGTAAGTTCCGTATATTTTTTGATCTGTCTACCTTTTAGAAAGTTGTAGCCCTTGATCTTAGCTTTTTTTGGCACCGAGATCATCTGATTTGGAGTTACAGTTTAGGAGATATGTTCGTTTTTGTGCAACTGGTCAGGAGAGCTGACATGATTTAGCAGTTTTCTTGTCTGGCCATTATGAATTGTTTAGAGGCCGAATCAGAAAGGCCACCCAAAATGAATATTGTAGAGAATTCAGTAGGCTTTCCAAGTTGATAAAGAACACGATTTTTAGAGTTGGCAATCAAAAGTTATGCAATTTTTACCGTCGTTGTGTTCTGACTGTCAGATTTAAAGGACAGAGAACTTCACCTGTACATTAGGGTTAATAGAAGGCCGAATCAGGGATCTTGCCCAACTAGGTTATTGTATCCTGTTTAATAATCTTTCCAAATTGATAAAGATCATCTCAATTGGATCTGTAGAGTGAAAGTTATGCCATGTTCTTTACTGCTGTGCTGTATTCTAGACAGATATATGTCAGTTATTTTCAACGGTTGTTTAGACCACCTGTTTGGCCGAATCAAAGAACCCCACCAACTAGAGTTTCGTAGTCTGTTACGTTAAGAGTATTTGAGTACTGGTTTCAAGTCATTCGGAGTTACAAATATTTAATTACGATTTTTCTCGTCACGATCGGAATGGCGATATTGGCTGATTAGTTAATTCGTCATTTTGAGTTTTTGGTTATGTTGATTAGATAGAGGGTTATGGTAAAACGCTTGTAGCCACGTTATGTCTTATTATGCTTATTTCGAATAAATATTTGTGTAGGCGGTGGGGCAGGGAGTGGAGAAATTCCGTCGTTGCCTCCTAACTCGTCACAGCGCGGAAGGTAAGCACATGGTAGAGTGGTGAACAATGGGTTGTTCACCATGATCATTGATGTTACTTATCATGCTATTTATTATGCTTTCGTTCAGCTTATTCTTATACATGATATTGATGACCTTGAGTGAATGAGATTATGATATTGAGATAATGAGAAGGAGATATTGAGTTAATGAGATGGACTATGTTGATGAATAAATAAAGATGTCGCATCATTTACATTCATCATGACAGGGGTTGCATGAGCCAGGTCGGTGAGAAAGTCATGTAACTATTCTGGTGAGGTCGGTGAGAACGATACATGACTAGTTCGGAGAGCTCTAGATAAAATCCTACTTTGGTGGGGACTTCACGGGAGTGAATGATAGAATGTGTCATCGACGGGTGAACACTCCGCTATACCGCTATCAGCTGATGAGATGCATATGAGCATGAGCATGTTGGTGCATTCGCATATCTAAGTAAATTGTTAAATTGTGCAACTTTACCTATATGGAATATGACTTGTTTGTTTGAGAATGACAATGGCATTAACTAAATGGATGATGATAATAACTTTGATTATGGTTAATAAACTATTGTTTATAGCTTTATTATGTATTTTCTGAGTCTTGGACTCATTCTTTCTCTATTGTTGTTTTTAGGTGACCAGTGATGACGTTTTACTCGGGAAGGGCTAGCCCACTTGGAATCATGCACTTCACCCAATTATTTGATTCATTGGACATGAGAAATTTTTAGAATAACATGAATATTTATATCTAGGACATGATGGTATTGAATAATCATAGATGATTGGTTTATGTTAATCTTGGTTTATTATTTTGCTATGCTCCTAGGTCTAATTTAACTATGATTGTCATAGTGTTATGCTTGTGTTAATGCGACCCGTGGATGAGTTTTAATGTTGTTATGCTTGCTGAAATTTTATAGTAAGTTGATGTAAATTAGATGGTTATAGTAGTTTAGTGGCATTCTAAGCTCAATGTTGGGCTGGGGTGTTACAGAGGCATCGACCGAAGAAGATGGTGGTGAGACGCAAGCGAGTGGAGGAAGGCGCGGTGTAGTTGCGGGATGTGGCATGGTGGTGGTTGTTGTGGAGAGACGGTTGCATAGTGTGGAGTAGCATCCGATCTAGGGAAGAGAGGAGATGGAGGCAAACCACGGCAGAGCTGCTTTGGTCGAGGAAGTGGTGTGCTCGGGAGCTTGCCTAATGTCGCTGGCAGACGGAGGCAGGTGGAGGAGAGGGGAGAAGGCGGTTGTGGGTTAAAGAAGATGGGTCAAACTAGTGGGGAATTTGGGAAATTATGCACTTTTATCCTCACAATTGTGAGATACTGCAATAAGATTCTTCCCTATTGAATTTCTTCTGATCTGGCCCTCTATAACTTAGTAACAATCGTAAAAAGGCCATTTGTGTCCATATGGACGCGTACGTATGTACATAGCCATCTCACAGTTTGGAATTTATGTGCCTCGATGGCACGCAGGCCAGGAGAACATATTGACATAATGTATAATGATCAAATGTGCATATCATCTGTAAAATATGTATAAATAATGGAAATACAGTCACCCAACGTGAAAAAATGATGGGGATTAATAATAGGAAAATACATTAAAATATGAAGTATGTTAACTACCATAAGATAAGGGCATATCAACATGAATTTTTTAATTTCTTCACAACAATGTGTATGCCTTTGCCGAATTATGCTAAATTGCACTTGCCACACATATGCGGCACCCCGTGTCATTACCCGAAGGGTAATCACACTTAACCATACGGATTATTATCCATCTGCCTAGTAGAACACCGCTACGACGAATATATAAGTCTTACCAAAGTTAACATAGCAGAACAATAAGATAGAAACTATAATTTATTACAATGATAGTCATGCAAGGCTATGGTCTTTAATATATTTATTTAATAACAACATGAAAAGAAATCTCCTAGCTTGCCTTCCCTACTCCACCGGTCGTCTACTCGTCCCACTCGTCGAATAAGGTGTCCACCTCGCCCTGCTCCTCGTAGTAAGCTCCCTCGCCTCATGCGTCCTCCTTGAAACCTACATATCCTTCATCCCACTCGGGATAATTCTCGCCCTTACTAAGAACTAACAAAGGAGAATAATAGCAAGAATGAGTATTATTGTACTCACTAAGCAATTATTAGCAAAGATGCATTGTATGACTTTTCTCTATTTGTTATCATATTTTTTTAGCTGATCTAGTTTTCCTAGAAAATAACTTATCAAGATTTACTTGGCAAGTTTTAATTATGAAAAGACTACTTGTCACTCGGTAAGAAGATAAACCCCTAACGGTCACCATAGACTCCAATCCAGGAGACAGACATGAATTCATGGTTTGATATATAGCACTACGCAGGCTTTGTACCACTTGACCCATAGCTGCTCTGAACTCTCTTTACGCTAGGTCTCCGACATTTCCTTTGATGCGGTTTCGAGTTCGGAATATAGAATGTTTTCCAGGTTACGTGATTACGTCTCCACCCATTATTTTCCGTCGGTGTCCTGGGGTGCTCACCCAGTCCTTCACTAAGTTCCCGTAATGTTGGCTGCACCGGACATCCCCGCACCCAACACTCCACCTTGCGGAACTATAGCGCCTTGGATGCCTCACTTCCAGACTCTTCCTACCGGTTCTAGGTTCCTCCATAACTCACACATGCAATATTACTTACCCGATGCGGAGAGAATAATTACTTAACAAGTTAGCATTTTCTACCCGTCGAAACAGGAAAATGGTTGGCACTTAAATATAACCTCTTATTCGAATAAGAATTTTGTTGGTCCTTATATAATATCCATATGTAAAGGGTCTCGCATTTTCCCTCTTCTCTTTTTCTGCCAAGGGCCCCTTTACTATCCTAATATTTCTCTTGCAGTACATCTACTCATCTCATCTGTACTGCTCATTTCTCATTTCTCATCTCTATATTTCTTTTATCATATTTGATTTTGAGATATATTTTTAATGCACATACATATATGATACAACAAAGTAACATTTACATTTAATATAACTCGGTTGATGTTCAAGAGATAGGCTTGCCTTCATATTCGTAGTACAAATCGGTGTCAACGGATACTAGATCAGATACTTCTGCCTGAATCGGTTTGTCCTCTGCAATCATACGGCAGACGCGAATAATAAATAAATACTTAGTTGCTTTTGGTGCTACTATGCGTACATAAATCAGTTGATTTCCTTTGTTAGTATGTTTTATTTTAATAACAATTTTTGGATCCCTTATTATGTTAGCACTCTCCAATTGCGGTTGTCCTAGTTTGTTAGCTCTAGGATCGAGGTCACCTATCCTCGCATTTTATCGTACTAAAACAAGATACTACACGTACCTGCATGCAACTAGGTCTATTCAATTTTTACGCATGCAAATATGCCTAATTGATTTTACACAGGTGTGTATATATTTATGTATTTCCCTAAATAAACTCGGGGTACGCGTTCGTTACTAATTGATTTGGCTAGTCCGTTTTAGGGGTGATATTTACCAAGGGTTGATTTATTTTAATTATACTATCCTAATTAAATTATTTCTAACATATGAGGTTATTTGTCTAACCTAGTGGGTTTTATCAGGGATTAATTTGTTCATAAGTTCCCGGTTTAATTTAGTTTTTTTTTCTTATTCTCTTCCCCTCTTATCCATTCGGCCGAAGCCTCTCTGGCCTCCTGCTTCCTCTTGACTTCCTCTCTTTTTCCCATTTCTTCTCCTAGTAGTTCTCTTGGCCAAGCTCTTGCACCATGGGGAGCTCCTCGCGCCGCTGCTGCCGTTCCCAGCTCGCACACAACCACGCCCAGCTCAGCCTACCTACACCTCCGGCTCGACCCTGCACTTAGCTTCAGTGCTAGGCCACCGGTTTTGGGCTCTCTTTCCCCCTCCTCTCGATTTTCCCCCTTTTCTTTACTTCGGCTTTTGGTGTGGCTCGATTCACTTTCTGATGTTGTGTTGATTTCTACTCATGCATAGCGAGGGTGAAGGAGGTGGGCTACTACCGTGGCTAGCTATAGCGGGGCTCGAGGCCTACCGCATGCTGGGGAGTGCGAGGCCGTCGGGTGCACGTAGTCTTGCCGGCGGTGGAACGCCATCGTTGCTACGATTGCTGTGGCCTCACCAAGGTACCCTCACCTCCACTCCCCTCTCTACTCCCTATCTCTCTATGCCCCTTCCCCCTCCCCTTGCTCTGTGATGGATTTGGTTGATGAAAAATGATATTGTGGCATGTGTTCTCTGTGCATGGTTTGATTCATAAGGTGGGGTTCGTATTGGACAAAAATGATAGTGGGGGCATTAAAGGTGGGTTACCTTGTTTGGTTTGATCGGTTTTGTGAAATGTAGGGCCAGGTTGGTGATGTTGGTTGGTTCTCTGGTGCCGTAGTCGGGGATGGTTGTTCGTTTGATTAGGGAAGGATTCGCGGCTTGACTTGACCAAGTGCTGTCTTGGCCTGATTGTGCTGGTCATCGCCGCCTCCTAGAGCTTGTGGCCTCCCTATGGTGCTTCTCCTCCTTCTCTTGATGCTTGCTTGCTCATCTTGTGCTTGTGGCTTGTCTCCTTGCCTTGCTCCTCTTTCTGTGGCCGAATGATTTGGCAAAAGGGGAAAATGGAGTTGGGGAAAAAAAATAGATGGATGATGGTGGTGGCTTGCTTGTTGCTTTGCTTTGGATGCCTTCGGTTGAGGGGAGGACCTGGGAGTTGGAGTGTTGGCTTGCTTGCTCTCAGTTTTGGTTGCTTGGTTGTGACTGAAGATTGTGAGTGTGGCTTGTGCTGGTTTTGACTAAGAGAGAAGGGTTTAAGAGGGAGAATCTTTCGGCTGGCTCTTTCTCTTTCCCTCTATTATGTCTTGCCCCATTTGTCCTTACCTTATCTCCTGCCCTCTCTGTGAATCCTATTCGGCTGGGTATTAAGCATGGTCCATTGGTCCATGATTCACTGTTCGTCGGATTTTCTGTGGTTGAGGTAAGTCGGAAAGGTGGGGTTAGATTTTTTTTTATAACTTCCAGGTGATGAAACCCACTGAAGTGAGATGGTGCCGACTGACCTAGGTCAGTCAGGGAACCTCGATGAGCTTCACGAAATTTGACGGCAGTCCCTCTTACTTCTAACTTCAATTTATAGCTTTTAGTTTGTTACCGGCCTTTTGGTCTTTGTTGGAAAATGGAAATGTGGGCAGTGTATCGGGTTGGCCGAGGAATGGGTTCGACTGGCTAGCGATAGACGGACAAGGATGCAAGGCTTCGGCGATATGCAATATTTTACTATTTTCCTTTGTAATGTACTCAAAGGTATAATGTTTTATTCTGATCTGATGTAAATGATTCTTGTAATAAATTCTGAGTTTATATTAATGTTTTAATTTTGCTTGTAATGAATCCATATTGTAACTTATCTCAGAGATTGTATTAATGGTGTATGTCCGCTTGAGATGAATTCTTATACTTGACTTAATGTTTTGCAACGACGGTGTATGTTTGAGTTGGACATCTTATTGGTAAGTCTGATCATGTAATCTGAATATTATTGACTTGTTATGTGTTCAATTCGTTTGTAATTATTGTGTTGATGAATTTATTTTATTGCGTATTACTGTTTATTTTCGTTTAGCTTAATTTAATTGTTAGAGTTCTCACAACATACGCCCTACAACATATATCATGTGTTGCAGTAGTGTTTCTCTTACAACACATGGCCTATGTGTTGCAGAGAAGGTGTTGCGAAAAACTAGTCTTTGTTGTAGTGATGCTAGTCAATTCCACCCCCTAGTCAGCACCGCGACATAAGGAGCATGCTAGTCAATTCCACCTCCCCCCTAGTCACCATCGCAACATAAGGGGCTTGCTACATGAATCTCGCTAATACTAGTAGACATCATCCCCTACTCAATGAGAATTGACAACAACATGCCACCTCTGTTTCACGCCGAATAGACAACACTTTGACCTGCGCTTTTTAGATCGAAGGGACAACACTCTGCCATCTGCTTTTTAGACCAAAATGACTCGATCTTGGTTCAAGCTTTCCAGTCTTAGTTGACAACACGCACAAGATTTTCCCTACGAGTTGACAACTCTCTGAGCTATGTTGCACCCAAAGATTCCTTCTAGCGGACACGAGTGGCTTCCATTCACCATAATTTACTCCCTCAATGCTACACCCTAACCGCATATAAAATCGTGGCATATTCCACTACTACAGGCAAGACTCTACTTAAGCTAGTTTGGAAAACAGGGAGAGGGGAGGGAGAAGAGGCGTACCGGAAGAGAGAGGTACAAGAGGTCATACCGCCCAATTTGGGGATGGAGGACTACAGGTTGATGCTTCAGAAGCAGAAATGGGCTGCCAAGAAGATACAAATGTACCCTAATTGTTCTTGTCAGGATGCTCATGTACCACTAAAGTTTCCACACGCGTAGTGCCACTGCGGTAACTCCGCATGGATCATACAATTTACACATCCTAGTACCGCCGCAAGGACTTACTACATGTACGGGGATTGCCATGTAAGTCAATGACATACATCGATATTTCACATTGCATATTACATTTTAAATATCATTGACTTTATCTGTGCATGGTAGTCGTTAGAGCATTGCCACCTCTTCCAATGGATCAATGACTTGGAGAAGTACGACAAGGCATTCATTCAGAAAAAAAATACACACTGAACTACTTAGTTTACCCCAGGTGTTTACTCGTTGGACATCTCCCTCAACCGAAGCGGGGAAGACAAGTGAAATGCACCGATGGTCCCTGATGCCCCTACTGCACCAAAGATTATTCAGGACGAGGATGCTCGAAAAAGGCCTTATAACTGAGTACTAGTAGACCCATGCCCGCAAGGGGGAGTATGACGTATGTCCGCAAGCCTGAGTTAATTTCCATCTGTCATGTTTTTTTTTTCAAAAGGTGTGTTTGTATTGTAATTGTAGTTCGAGTCGAAGGTTTGTGCATGTAGCCATTTGTACCGTAGGGATAGCCGAGTAAACATATGCACCTAACCAGACCCTACATGCCATATAATTCATACCTCCGTGGTCAAGTGTTATGCCGAAATTGCAATATCATCTTCCTTGCTCTTTTCTCGTCTCGTTCGAACCGAAGCTTATAAATTTTTTTGCCAAATTTTGAGTTCTTTGTGTCAAAACTTAAAAGGGGGGAGCAACCACGTAAAACGATTAACACGTGATTTATTCACAAATAACTCTTCTAACCATTTAATTTTTAAAAATTAAATATAAGTTTATTCAAGTTATTTCTTAAAAAAACTACCGTCGCAAGTCCAGAACGCTACCGAGCTCAATCGGCGGCCCGATCGCATCGGCCTCGATCGCGTTCGCCCAATGATCGTGCTCAAAGACGGCCTCACTCGCGCCACCAGCTTGCGGGCGCGACTGAGACACGTGGCAGACCAATGCCTCAGTCGTGTTCCTATCGTACAACCAAGCCTCTCACGCCAGCTAATCGAGGGCCATCGAGCAATTGTATGTTTTTTTTTAAAAAAATCATGATTTATTTGTGTAAAATAATTAAAAAGTAGTTTATTTTGAGAAAAAAAAATCGACTTGTCATACACTCATACTAGTCTAACGCCAACAGCCACAAGTAGCTTGTCAGTTTCCCCAAATATTCAGTACCTTAATTATAGCGGCAACATTAACTCTTATCAAACTTGTTTTGCGTTCTTATACCTAAAACGACATGTTTGTTTTGCAAGTCATATATTCTCGTATGTGTCCCAAATGATTGTTTCAAACTTTGAAACTCTCGTTGAGTTCGTCCTCCAACTATGAATGAGCACTCGAAACATCAAAATAGGATCTAACTTATTCTTTAAGTAAAGACACCCTCTTACGTACTAGAGTCGCATTGAAATATCGAACAGGATAGCTGTACGTACTGAAGGAAGAATGTATGACTAACAATGAATATAATCTGGTTTTGGAAAAGATAATAACCTTCATTTTGTATTTTAGTTGAGGAGCCTAAGCTCCTGTCTAATCTTCGTCTTATACAATTTCACCTTTGATCAGCAATTTATTGTAATTTTCACAGCCTCGACACCATAGGACGACAAAACAAACAACCCTTATATAAATTAATTTGTATATCTCACATGATTATTATTGTAACTCATAATTTATTATATAAGTTTCATCATAACCACCATTGACGACGAGTCCACATTTAAGATATGAGTACATTGTGATGTTGCAATGAGCTATAATATTACTTTTATAGAAGAAATAGTAGCTTGTTTTGTACACACTTTTATAGTTCACGAGATTAATAATGTATATTTTTAAAGAAGAAATAATAGTGTGTTCCGAACGCACTTCTATAGTTCCGAGATTAATAACGTGAAATATCTATTTATTTTATTTGTGCTAGTATTATTGAATAAAATACAATAACATTATCATTACTGTTTTTCCTTCTTGACAAGTATATCTCCTTAAGTCCTGAATCCCAAAAGGCAGTTTGCACCTTGCAGCAAACACAGCGAGAACACACACCGAAGGGGGAAAAACAGAGAAGAAACCACCCCAAAACCAAACCCTCTCGCCTTCCGCCCGCTCCCTTCCCCTCCTCCCCGGCGGCAAATTTAAGATCAGCAGCTCGCAACCGGGGTATGCATTTCTGTCCCCAAAAATATCTAGACTGCAATCTTTCACCGCAATCCCCCCGAATTCCTGATTTTTTTTTGCGTTTTTTTCTCGATTTTTCTGCGCCAAGATTGGCTCGATCTTGCCCGCCCAGGAAGCATAAATATCTTTAGGGTTTTAGCGGGTCCGCGAGGGAGTGGAGTTAGGTGGAGCCTTCGTGATGGCGGGCACGAAGGCGGATGCAAAGGCGGAAACGAGCGGCGGCGGCGGGTCGTTCAGCGAGCAGGGGCTTGTCGAGAAGCTCAATGAGCTCAACAGCTCAGCCGCGAGCATCCAGAGTATCCTTTTTTCCGTTGGTTTCTTTCTTGCTCGCTTGCAAATTTGGTAGCCTAGCCTGTGCTTTCTCTCCTTCTTATTTCGATTTATGTAGTATTGTAATGAATAAAGCGCTAAATTGCAATGTAGATGAGTAGAGCTAGCCCATGATATCTCGTTCGGCACTCGAAGTATTGGTTTCTTGCGCTGTTCTTTGGTTAATATCCGCCTTCTTCTGTTCCATACAGTGCTTATTGTTGTTAGTTTGTTGGTGGCTTGGTGCTCATGAGTAGACTGCTTGTTGTGGTTAACTTGTTGATGCATATGAGTATAACTGTAAGCTGGCTAATATTTATGTAGCTTGTGCATCGTTCTTTTGGTGGTATATCTTTCTTGGACTTTTCATATGCGAAAAATAATTTTGTTCTCGATGTATTAGAGATGTATACAAATGATCCTGGAATAAGATTTCTAATTAGCTTTGTGGTGTATGAAGTTTGTGTCACAATTTTTGTTTGTTACGTACTTGCGTTCTTACTGTTAATGCTTGCTTTCCTTTCTGTTTTTTTTTAAAAAAAAACGGGATAAAGATGTTTGTCAGTGTCTTTTGTCTTTTCGAGGTTGGTTTCCATTAGGAAATGACAAATGATGACAGGAACAGTTAGGGCTCTATGTTAAGGTGTAGTAGTATCCTCTAGGTTGTCTGTGTTTCTTTTATGTTTGGATAGAATTGTTCTCCTGTTCAGTTTTGCAAATTAAGCAAGCATAACTAATTTTATGTCACATCCTTTAATATGGAACTATAGTATGTCATGTGGTTCTAAAGATCAAACTAGTTCCTTCTGGTTGCCGCTGTTTGGGTAGTGGTATGCTAGTACACCAATTGTCGTCACTTGGTTAGTTGTTTGAATGATCTTTGTAGGGTTGCTATGCTGATGGTATTTATCTATTCTGTGTCCAAAATAGATTGTGGTAGCATTTTATTGCCCTGAGGTTGTATGGGCAAAGCAACTTAATTTTTTACAATGTGGCCATGTGTCCTCATTTTAAGTCAACTAATCAGTTAGGTGAATACGTACCCTACACTGTCATCGATTAAACAAATCACAAATGACAAATGCTGCATGGGAAACTTTTGGAGTTTGGAGAGGACAGCAGCATTTGTCATGCAGATGCGGTCCTATATCAACCATAAAATAGGTGGATCATATGATTATTTCCATGTCTTTGGGCTTGCATTTTATGTGAGGAGTCTAGGCCCTACATTGTATATACTAGTTCATTTCAAACTTCTAAGCAAGTCTTGGTGAACTGATAAACCACAAATTTTGCTGTGTTTCTTGCAAATGCCTCAAAATTTTTTACGCACAATATTGCTTCTTTTTTGGGGCTCCAAACCTTGTAATTCTGCTTGTAGGTATGCAATATACTATACAAGAAAATTTATTATCAAAGTGGAGTGAGATGACTGTAAGCGCAGACCATCTTCTAATAGGAGTCTACATTGGTTGGTTGGGTTGCAGATATGGCAAAGATGTAACCTGGGGAACTGAGGAAGTATGCCCCACTTTTTTTGGGACGGTCTACTCAATTTTGTGGTTTCTTTATCTTCTGTGCTTTAATTGTGTGTTGATATGATATGGTTTGATCTATTCTGGTTTTCTGGAGTATCAAATGGCAGATCTAATTATTTGTTCCTCATTACCTGTGGGCCTCATGATGCACAATTTGATTTCAGCAGCATATTGTTTTTTCCTTTGCATCTGGATTGTTGTATCCCGTCTTCTTTGTATCCCTTAATTCTTAAGCAGCACTTTCACATTGGTGCATATTTCACCAGAAGAGAGCCAGAAAGGTTGTTGAGACGTGGGAGAAGCAGTTTAATAATGCAACAAAGGATAAGAAAGTAGCATTCCTGTATTTATCAAATGACATCCTGCAAAATAGCAAACGCAAGGGAGGCGAATTTGTGAATGAGTTCTGGAGGGTTCTTCCTGGATCACTGAAAGATGTCTATGAAAATGGGGGAGAACATGGAAAGAAAGTGGTTGCAAGATTAGTAAGTTATTTTCTTTCGTGGTTACATGTTCATGGTTAATGCTTTGAGTCCAGCAACCCCCTTTTTTTCTCTAGAGTGATCCTAGTGCTTTGTGCCTTGTCCAAGAATGCTGGAGGGATCTACACGTGTCAGTGCCATCATAATACTATAGTTCCATGGGATAAATGGTTTACCATTGGCTTAGTTGATTTAGCAAACGATTGGATTGATATTCTGTTGCTGTTTTATGTTATTCGACTAGTCAAAATTTCCCCTGGTATATTGTTATCTGGATTCCAGATATTTACTCTGATGTCTTTTGAAGGTACGGTCATGTACTCACGTGCAAGTTTCATTTACATCACATATTTGCAGAAAATGTGAGCTTAGTAGCCAGCAGCCAGAATCAATGGCCAAGACTTTTCTTCCACTGCTATTCCTTAAGTATATACAATTCTTTGCATGGGGGCATCTCTATCAGAGTTTACTTGGACCCTCAGTCAATACTGTGTAAGGGGATTTGCTGCAAAATCCAGTGTGTAGTCATGTCATTGTGTGCACTAATAGGGCCCCACATTAATTGCATTGGGGCTTGATTAATTTTGTAATAACAAATGGTGAATTTAATAATTACTTCATTGTTTTGATTGCAAGGCCAATATTTTTTCTTTTACATTAAATTTGTCAATCTTATTTTTTTTAAAAAACTTCAGATAGCAATTTGGGATGAGCGAAAGGTTTTTGGAACCCGTATTGAAAGTCTGAAAGATGACATTCTTGTTGACAACCCTCCTACATTGGATAACAAAGGCAATAGTTCAAATCCTAGCTCTAATCCCTCTTCAATTTCCAAAGCTTCACGGAAGGATTCCAATTCCAGTACAATAATAAAAGTAAGCTGCCAATTCTTGTCCTGTGATTTTTTGTTTTTGTTTTCTTCTACTTATGATGGATTCCATATATTGGAATGAATTTGAGAGAGCTCTTCTTGTTGTTTGTCTTCCACTGTAAAAGCTGACTGTTGGTGGGATGCCTGAAAAGATCGTAACTGCATACCAATCTGTGCTTGATCAACATTTTGATGAAGACACGGCTTTAAACAAATGTGCGAGTACTGTTAGTGTTTTGGAGAAGATGGATAAAGATGTAGATGATGCTTGTACCCGTGGTACGGATTTTGCTTGCTTCACTAGTTCTATAATGTTATGAATATCTGCCATGGAAGAATGTTTGGTGCTATTCCTATTTCTTAATGCATTATGCTATCTTGGCCTGTTTTATGTTATGATTGTTTTAGAACTATTTTACATCCAGTTCCAGTTCCAAAAATGGAGAAAGTCATGATCTGCTAGCTCCCTCTGAGCTCAAGAAAATGCTACAGACTGGACCAACATATTAAATACAGAAAAGTGATCTAACTTAGAAATGGTTTTTGAGTTCACTAACTACAACAACTTGTTAGTTCCATGTTATGGAATAAACTCCATAGTTTCAACTAACCTTTAGTTTTGTATAAGCTGTGATGTTGTACTTGTGTGTGTTTTCTTTCTTTTTTCTCCCTCTTTTGATATCTCTTATTTTTAACTTACAAAGTATTACCTGCATGCTCCGATGTAAATATCCTTATTACTGTAATGTTTGCATAATGTTAGTGTCTGTCGGATGCAGTAAGTGTGGCATGTTGACAGAGAATTGCTGTACAGAAAGGAATTTGAACACTCCTGGACTCCACATAACTTGCTTTCTAGAAAATTTATAATGACGTGATTGTAGCATGGTTTGGGCACATTGAATGGAATAAATCAATTCTCTGACATGTACATGCGTTCGTATTCTTTTTGGTATGGCACATCCAGCTGTTTAACATGTTATTTTTTCATTGCAGTAGTGCCTCTATTGTGTCATAATTATGGTTTGCAATGTTATTAAGTCGTCGACTAGTCGTCCGGTCAGCTGGCGGCGCTTGACTGGAGCCACCGACTCGACTAGCTGAACAAGTTGAGCGGCTTGCTATCGACTGGTCAACTTGGATCGACTAGTCATCGACTTGGAGAGACAAGCCGGACGACTTGTGGGCGAGCATGGGAGAGGGCGCGTGACTTGGCACACTTTTTATGTGATTTGGCGCGTGATTTGGGGTGGCCCAGCGTCAGGTTGAAAACTGAAGAGGATAAAGGGTCTTGGCACCCAAACCCTAGCAACTAGCAAGCAGCCGCCGCTGGTTCTTGCCTCCACCCTGTTGGTTCCCTCCCTTCTGGTCATCTTGCAGCACTCGTCGCCATCGCCCCTGGCTCACGCTGCCGTCGGCAAGCATCGCCTTGGCCTCCAGATTCGTCTTCCTCCAACCCTTTCCCTCAGATCCTTTTTCTCCTGAGCTCCCTTCTCTCTGCTTTGCTGCCCTGTTTTGCTCTAATGCTCTCAACCTCTCGTAGATCTAGTAGTAGTAGCAGTGGCCAGCAAGTAGTAATGTACTAAATACTAATGTAGTACTACTAGACTAGTAGTAGCAGCAAGTACTAGTAGTAGTCTAGTAGCCGCAAGTAGTGGTAGCAGAGTATCAGTGGTAGTAGTAGCAGATGTGGTGGTAGCAGCTGCTCTGTTCTGTTGTAGTAGAAGATGAGTTAACATCCTCTAAATTTATTCAAGTCTTGTTTATTTCATGTTCTGTTTAATTTGCTATCGTCCAAGGGTGGTATGCTGGCAAGTCGACTAGTAGTCGACACGACCGACTAGTTGACTAGTCGGCAAGTCGGTCCCTTGGCGACTTGACTTACCGACTTAATAACATTGATGGTTTGTATACTAATATCAAATTCAAGTATCTCTTTTTCATGGGTTTTAGAGTGAAAAATAATATAGTGCAAGGTTTTCTATTAAAAATGCTCCTAGTCTGGAGTTACCTCTGATAATCTAAAACCTGAATTTACACTGGATTTCTGGATTTCCAAATTAAAAAAATGGATATGAAAAAGAGATGGTGCTCTGACATTCTAATACTTCCACTCATCTCTTAATAATAAGTATCTAATATGCACTAGTAATGCTTGACTCCTTTTTTGCATAGGTATTCAGCAAGCATCATCATTGATTTCTGACCTTCAAGAAAAGGAAGCAATCTTGAAGCAGTGCATTGAGCAACTTGAGAGTGTTGACACGGCTAGGATAAACCTGATCAATCAACTAAAAGAAGCCCTCAGTGAACAGGTCCTGAGCACCTTTTCTATTATCTTCGAAATGTTCTATCTCAATGGCATATTATCATGATTAAAATTTACAAAGCTGTATGTTTTTTTCTTGTTTATATAACAGGAAGCAAAGTCGGAGCTTCTCCACAATCAGTTGCAAGTAAGGATTATTCTGTTATATCCTCTTACATGTTATTCTCCTTCTCATTACTATATTGATAATCCACCGCAAAAGGAAAAGTTTGTTAGGTCAAAATGCATGATTGTGTTGAGCATTTTGTTGGATCATAAGCATGCTCATTACGATGCCTGTTGGTGTTGTGTCAGGCATTTTGTCCATTCCACGCAGTTCTAGGCATCATTCTTGAATTTTGATGTTTGATGCTGCCTAAGATGCCCCATGACATGTGGGCATAACTAGAGCTTTACTTTTCATCCTATTAAGAAAAGGCAAACCGCAAGAATGCTTGTTTAGCTACTTCATCGAAACCCAGCCGCAATGCAAATAAAATATGGTGATGCAGAATAAAAAAAATGCATGGCATGCAAACTTACTTGCAGATTCTATCGGTGTAGAGGTTCTGTCCTTGGTTACCCCCGAGTCTTTGATCACCTTCAGATCATCCCAAATCTTTGGTAGGATCAGTAAGGAGGGTTATTGTAAGATCAAGGAGGCCAACTAGAGGGGGGTGAATAGACGGTTTTAAATTTTTTTTGGGGCTAAAATCGAGTTTTATGCGGAATTGTAAATCAATTCGGTTTTGCTCAATTAAGGCTTAAATTAATTAGTCTTGACTAAGTGCACCAACAACATAATACTATTGATAATGATATTAATTATTCAAAGATATGTAAACAATTTAATATAAGGAACGTAAATTACACAAAGTAAAGCACAAGAAGAATAAACCACAAAACACAATGATGTTTTACCGTGGTGTTCAGAGACTTGTCGGTATTCCCTAATCCACGTTGAGATAAGCCCAAACTAATTGGACCGCCTCCACAAATTAAGCCAACACTTCCGAGGTAAGTCCAACCACTTGGACCGGTTCCAACACGAACCAACACCTCGATCCTCTCGGGGTTGCTCTTCCTCCACATTAGAGATGGTGAGCACCAAACCACTCACAACCGCTCGGGTCTTTTCACAACCTTCTTTGAGAAGATCACCGACGAAATTCCTCCAAGCCGTCTAGGTGTCGGCAAACATTAAGAGTAACAAGTCGTGGATGCTCATTTGAACAACTCAAGTGTCTAAGCTCAAGTGGATACATAATCCACTACCTAATGCAACACATGCACTTAGAGTTTGCTCTCTAAGCTCACTAGGTGCAACACATGCACATAAGAGAGGAGAGTGCTTGCTCTTTACTCAAGGGAATTAATAACACCGACAACCACACACCCACAACCGGCCAAGGTGGGTATTTATAGCCCACACACAAAAACTAGCTGTTGGGGGAAAAGATGCTGAAAAAATCAGCAAGGGTGGTAGTACCGCTGTTCATCGGCAGGTACTATCGCACCTCCACTGACGCACAGTAAAGGCTATAACACTGACGCACAATAACGGCTATAACAGACCTTAGAACTAGCCGTTGGAAATGCGGCGTAGTACTATTGACGTTGATCATGCGGTAGTTTCTCTCTCCGGTCATACCGAAACACAAGGGCGGTACGACCGCTTCCACTTGAGGTCTGAAAATAGTTATCTCTGGAAATAACGTACCGCTTCACAAATCTCGTTTAAACCGGGTTACGGTAGTTCCGCTCAATGACCTCCGGTACTACCACACTTTTAAGAGAGCAAATAAACTCCAAAAATGCATCTATCTGAAAATAACGTACTGCTTCACAAATCTCGGTTAAACCGGGTTGCAGTAGTTCCGCCATAAGAACTTCGGTCATACTGCAGAGTGGTAGTATCGCCAACATAACATCGGTACTACCGACTTTTCTGAGAAAAGTAGCAGTTGGCATTTCGCTTCAACTCAATTTGCAAAACACATTTGTCAAATTGATACGTGATGCAAACACGGGTTAAAGCTAAGATTCTCAACAAGTTGCAAAACACATTTGACAACTTTTAGAATCGACGCCACAAGGAATATAAGGTACATGGACTTAAGCTATTTGCAAAACACATTCGCAAACTAAAGTCACATGCTACAAGGATTATGCATGAGCCTCGACTATTTGCAAAACACATTCGCAAACATCTGTAACATGCCACAAGGAGTATGTGCACGGACTTCAACTATTTGCAAAACACATTGCAAATTATAGTCTCATGCTATAAAGATTAATGCATTAGTTTCAACTATTTGCAAAACACATTCACAAACAATAACACGATACATAGATGGGCTAGAGCAAGCACAATGAGCTATCAACACATGACTAAGGCCCTGTTTGGTACAACTTCTACTCCCAGCTTCTCAATCGATTCTCGTGGAGCCGTACCAAACACCCTGATTCTCAAACCACTAGATTATGCTTCTTGCGAGGAGCTGTCTCGAAAATTAACTAGCAACGAGAAGCAGTCTCCCAGTAGATTCTCATGAGAATCCAACCTTCAGAAATGAGAATACCCTTTGAAGTTAAAGGTTTTTACCCGCAAATGCTACTGAGTTACACAAATACAATTAAAGTATTACACCCAGGGGTGACATGGTCTATTTGCCTTTAATCCTCCCTCATATGGTTTTTGGAACAAACCTACCAGCCAAACGGTTTCAACAGACAGCTCCAGATTCTCAGAGAAGTGGATTATCAGAGAATCAAGAGCAGAATTAGGAAAATAAGAATCTGGAGCTGTATCAAACAGAGCCTAACTCAAGCTACTAGTCAAAACCTTTCTTAATAGTACGACAAAATATACTAGCAATCTGGTCTCCAACCAAACACCAAGATCGGTAAAAAAACTAAGAACACATCCTTAGCCTTACCTAGTTATACTTTTGCCTTGCACATCTACTTGAAGCTTGATGACACATATTTTCACTTCAAGATTGAGTCATTGACTTGATAATTATTAACACATGATGATTCCCTTTACTTCAAATTTTGACTTGAATGTGCATCAACCCATGATGCACTCTTTCATTTGACCTCTATCAACATATGATGGGTCTTCTCTTGATTTGATGATCAACTTATGACCATCTCCTCTTCTTGAACATCATCGACACGATGATTTTCTTTTCTTCAAGATCTTCATACACATCAACATATGATGCATCTTCCTTTTGAACCTTGACTTGATGAAGATCAACTCATGATGTCATCGCAAGTCGTCATCAGTGTTAGTAATGTTAGTTCCATAATATGATTATCATTAATTACCACAACATACCATTAACTCATAATGGTGGGACAAGATACTTCAATCTTTCCCTCTTTGGTAATTGATGATAATCACTTCAATTGTAAATAATTGAATGTAGATAAATATGAATATATATAAACTACACAAGTTTTATATACTGAAGGATATGTTTCAAAGTAGAGATCCCCAATATGTGGATAAAGAAAATATAGATCAATACTAATAAAACCACAAAACATAGAGTGAACTCTCCCTAAATGTGTGCATACACAAATGTGTAATGAAAACACATGCACATATTCAAGTTAGACTTTTAGTGGAGTTCAACCTATATTTTGGATTCGAAGAATGCACTAATATATAAGAATATGATGTCAAGTGCATATCTCCATGATTTTTACTTTTTTATCCTACTAAGACTACACAATAGGTATATCAATAAAAGTATTAGTCTCACATATAGATTTGTCTTTAATCACCAAAATACTCCATTAACTCATAATGGCGGGTCTAAATTCTTCAATCTCCCTATTTTTTATGATTGATGACAAATATTTTATCAATAACAATATTTGGATATAAATCATCATAAGATAAGAATTTAAGCCATTGAACTATGTCTATGCATGTTATAAGGTGAAATCATTGGAGAGAATATATTTAGCAACCAAATGTGGGAGTATATTGATTATATAAATATTATCCCCCTTTTGGCATTAAACACCAAAAATCCAAAAACAAATTTAAAGCCAACATAAAGTTTTTGAAAAACAATTAGCTTGGCAGTTGAGATCATTTTATTTTGACCATTGAAATATTTCCCCCTTTTTTGAAGTAAGGTTTTGTTTTCAAAATATCTGAGAAAAAACCAAAATAGGTCACAAACCTATTGATCATATAACATTATCCCCCTTAAACAAAAAAAGGGTCACAAACTTCCCTTGTATGGCCGAAAAGAGCAAAGCAACTTGAAATAAAGCCATATTAGAGTTTTTCAAAGGAAATGATATTTGGAATGCATTTAACGAAACACACCTTTGAAATCTCCTAAATAAACATTTTGCAAGGGGATACCATGCTCATTTTCACAAATAGAAAATCATTGAGTTCATAAACTTTCTAAAAGAAATTTTTGCAAGAACCATAGAGATAAAACTCCCTCTCAGTATATGCATATAGAGATGTGAATCGAAAACATGTATATATGAGCATTTTTTGAAATAAGCTTTTGTTTTCACAAAAGAAACGTATTTTGATGAAACTTCTTCAAATGAGAAAAATAAGCATATGAAGGAATTTAAAACATTTAATTTCATGTATGAGTCATTAATACCATTGTGGACCTATTTATGTGAATAATTTTGGCTCAAATGGCAAAACTCACTTAAGTGCTAGAAAGTGATCACTTAGGTCAAAATAGGATTTTAGACGAATTTCGAAATCAAATAACTTTTGTTAGGTTGGTTTTTTGAAAATATTTTGAATACCAAAAATGTTTAAAATAGCCAACTCTAGGATATTTCCTTTGGGATGATTTTCAAATTCCTTTTAGAATAGATTTTACACAAAAATCTAGTTTATGTCAAAAGAAGATACTATTATCTAGAATTTTGGCTAGAAACTAGTATTCGTTTAAAATAGGTTTTTCTTGAGCCAAAACCTTTGAATAGCATTTGTATACATTTTACAACTATTTTTTCAAAAGATTACTAATAGTTATGATTTTTTTGACTTTTGGCTAAAAGGTTCAATTTTGAAAAACATTATTATCACTTAATGTATTTGAGCACACTTAGGGATGTGATATACATGTATATGACTTAGCACTCCCCCTACATATCATTTTGCTCAAGAATGTAATAATGAAGTTTTTGAACAAGAGCAAAAACACCCTTTTGAAAAGATTTTCATGGAATGCAATCTATACAAGGTATAACGGTTAGATACTTCAATGTAAGTACTTGTTACCGAAATGACATTGGCTTATGATATGAAGTGATCATCCTCAAACTTGGCTCCAATTTTGCGTATGGTGGAATCCACTGTTATATGAATAAACGAAGCCTCCAATGCCTCTAAGTACCTATTAAGCATTTAAGCACATTTTGGTACCTAATACTTGGTTGGGTACATGAATGTTAGTCACAATACTTTTGGGCACTCAAATGACCCTTGCAATAATCTTAGGTGAGCTAACAATCCTAGCAAACACATAACCACTTTTACCATTCCTAAGAAAATAATGACCATTATAGATAATAGGTTTAGGAGTGATACCTTTAGGACATTGTTTACCAATGTGTCCGTTTTCCTGGCAATTGTAGCAAGTTGGGCTTTTTCGTCTATACTTTGTCTTCTTGTCTTGCTTATTGCCGGTTTGCCTCATTTTTGAATGTCTTGACTTGTCATCTATTTGATTAGGGCACACCGAGACATAGTAGCCCTTCTCATTGCATCTATGACACTTGACATATTTCTTTGTGTATCTTGTATTGTGTCTTGTTTTGCTATTCTCCTTCTTCTTGGAAACAAAACTAATTCCACTCTTATCTTGCAAGAATTTTTGCTTACTCAATATGTCATCGAGAGTGACATTCTCCTTGTAGCTTCTTTCCAAGTCATTTTTCAATGTTATGACTTGGGCCTTAAGCTCTTTGTTTTCCTCTACAAGATTAGTATTACAAGACATACAGGAAATAGAAGCATGTATTTTGAGTAACAAGGCATATCAAGTAAATCATCACAAGAAGTGGATATGCTAACATTAGATGAAATGCAAGACTTAGGAGCTACACATGGCATATCATCTAGTAAATCACATGTAATGCCTATATCCACTTTTGACTTATGGAGCTCATTTAGGAGGAGAGTTTCTTCAAAACTCATAATTATTTTGAAGTGAGACATATTCTTTCTTCAAAACTTTGAATTTTGATTTCTCTTTTCCTAAATACTCAATAAGCTCCTCAAGCATGTCCATCAAATCATCTTATGAAGGCTCATCGTTGTCATTTACCTCATTATTACCTTTTGTCATGAGGCATGTAGACATGTCAAATAGTGATGGAGCCTCATGTGCGTTTAAGAGGTTTGATGGATCATCTTTTATGGCTAGCCCGATAAAATGTCTTCTTTTGTCATCCTTCATAAGGACACTTTGAAACAATATATTCCAATTTTTGACAATTGTAGCACCTTAGAGTCTTGTGGTGCTTTGTACTTGAAGATGTGCTTGAATGTTTATGTGAGTCACATCTCTTCATGAGATCTTACATCTTGTTCATGAGAGTGACCAATTCTTCTTCGGTGTCATTATCTTTCTCATCTTCACTTGAATCATATTTAGCTTTGAAAGCATGAATTCTTTTGTTTGAAGTTGAGGCCACCTCCTTGAGCTCATCTTTGTCCTTTTGGTCCATTCCATTTGTAAGGAGATTTCCCAAAATAGCGGTAGGAGCCATCCTTGGCAATTCGGATGAATTGAGGAGCAATGTCGCCAAGGTCTCATATTCCTCTGGTAGAACCCTAAGTATCTTGCGTACAATATCAAGGTCGGTTAAATCACAAGATAGGCCTTTGAGCTCATTTACTATGTTGTTCATTCTGGAATACATCTCATTGATGCAACATGGTAAATGACTCATATTTGAGCTTTAACCTATGCAATTTAGTTTCTTTGACTGTAGAAGTTCCCTCATGAATTTTCATGAGTTGTCCAAACATTATAAGCATTTTCAAGATTGCTCACTGTATTGAACTCCTCTACACTCAAAGCACTATATAGAGCATTTAAAGCTTGAGCATCGAGTTGTAAGTTATGCTCTTCCCTTTGAGTGGGGTTTTGTGGATCAATCGGACTAGCAAAACCTGCATCAACAATTCTCCATTGGTTTGGGCTCATGGCTTTAATAAAGTTGGTCATTCTAATTTTCAAATGGGCATAATTTGAGCTATCAAAGTGTAGTGCTCTACCAAAGGAGAAACCCTCACTAGCCATCCTTTACTCTCTAAGCGGTGAAATCTAATAAATGAGAGACCAAACTCTGATACCACTTGTAAGATCGAGGAGGCCGACTAGAGGGGGAGGGGGGTGAATTGACGGTTTTTAAAATCTTTTGGCTAAAACCGAGGTTTATGCGAAATTGTAAATCAAATCAGTTTTGCTCAATTAAGGCCTAAATCAATTAGTCTTGACTAAGTGCACCAACAACATAATACTATTGATAATGATATCAATTATTCAAAGACATGTAAGCAATTTAATACAGGGAACATAAATTGCACAAAGTAAAGCACAAGAAGAACAAGCCACAATGATGTTTTACCGTGGTGTTCGGAGACTTGCCGGTCTCCCCTAATCCACGTTAAGATAAGCCCAAACTAATTGGACCGCCTCCACAAATTAAGCCAACTCTTCCAAGGCAAGTCCAACCACTTGGACCGGTTCCATCACGAACCAGCACCTCGATCCACTCGGGGTTGCTTTTCCTCCACTCCGGAGATGGTGAGCACCAAACCACTCACAACCGCTCGGGTCTTCTCACAACCATATTTGAGAAGATCATCGAAGCAATTCCTCCAAGTCGTCTATGTGTCGGCAAACACCAAGAGTAACAAGTCGTGGACGCTCACTTGAACAAATCAAGTGTCTAAGCTTAAGTGGATACACAATCCACTACCTAATGCAACACATGCACTTAGAGTTTGCTCTCTAAGCTCACTAGGTGCAACACATGCACATAAGAAAGGAGAGGGTTTGCTCTTTACTCAAGGGAATGAATAACACCAACAACCACACACCCACAACCGGCCAAGGTGGGTATTTATAACCCACACACAAAAACTAGCCGTTGGGGGGCAAAGATGCTGAAAAAATCAACACGGGCGGTAGTACCGCCGTTCATCGGTCGGTACTACCACACCTTCACTGACGCACAATAACGGCTATAACAGACCTCAGAACTAGCCGTTGAAAATACGGCGCGATACTACTGACGTTGATCATGCGGTAGTTCTGCTCTCCGGTCATACCGAAACCCAAGGGCGGTACGACCGCTTCCACTTGAGGTTTGAAAATAGTCATCTATGGAAATAACGTACCGCTTCACAAATGTCGGTTAAACCGGGTTGTGGTAGTTCCGCTCAATGACCTCCGGTACTACCGCACTTCCAAGAGAGCAAATAAACTCCAAAAATGCATCTCTCTGGAAATAACGTATCGCTTCACAAATCTCGGTTAAACCGGGTTGCGGTAGTTCCACCATAAGAACTCGGGTCATACTGCAGAGCGATAGTACCGCCAACATAACGTCGGTACTACCGACTTTTCTTAGAAAAGTAGCAGTTGGCATTTCGCTTCAACTCAATTTGCAAAACACATTTGCCAAATTGATACGTGATGCAAACAAGGGTCAAAGGTAAGATTCTCAACAAGTTGCAAAACACATTTGCCAACTTTTAGAATCGACGCCACAAGGAATATAAGGCACATGGACTTAAGCCATTTGCAAAACACATTCGCAAACTAAAGTCACATGCTACAAGGATTATGCATGAGCCTTAACTATTTGCAAAACACATTCGCAAACAACTGTAACATGCCACAAGGAGTAGGTGTATGGACTTCAACCATTTGCAAAACACATTTGCAAATTATAGTCTCATACTACAAAGATTAATGCATGAGTTTTAACTATTTGCAAAACACATTCGCAAACAATAGCATGATGCATAGATGAGCTAGAGCAAGCACAATGGGTTATCAACACATGACTAACTCAAGCTACTAGTTAAGACCCCTCTTAATAGTACAACAACCTATACGAGCAATCCGGTCTCCAACCAAACACCAAGATCGGTAAAAAAATAGGAACTCATCCTTAGCCCTAGCTAGTCATACTTTTGCCTTGCACATCTACTTGAAGCTTGATGACACACATCTTCACTTCAAGACTGGGTCATTGACTTGATAATCATCAACACATGATGATTTCTTTTACTTCAAGTTCTTGACTTGAATGTGCATCAACCTATGATGCACTCTTTCACTTGACATCCATCAACACATGATGATTCTTCTCTTGACTTGATGATCAACTCATGATCATCTCCTCTTCTTGAACATCATCGAGATACGATGATTTCCTTTTCTTCAAGATCTTCATACGCATCAACACATGATGCATCTTCTTCTTGAACCTTGACTTGATGACGATCAACTCATGAAGTCATCCCAAGTAAATCATCAGCATAGAACATAACCTATTCATCCAACTAATGGAAAATGTTAGTTCCATAATATGATTATCATTAATTACCACAACATACCATTAACTCATAATGGTGGGACAAGATACTTCAATCTTTCTCTTGGCAATTGATGATAACCACTTCAATTGCAAATAATTGAATGCAGATGAATATGAGTATATATGAACTACACAAGTTTTATATACTCAAGGATATGTTTCAAAGTAGAGATCCCCAATATGTGGATAAAGAAAATATGGATCAATACTAATGAAACCACAAAACATAAGAATGAACTCCCTTAAATGTGTGCATACATAAATGTGTAATAAAAACACATGTACATATTCAAGTTAGACTTTTAGTGGAGTTCAACCTATATTTTGGATTCGAAGAATGCACTAATATATAAGAATATGATGTCGAGTGCATACCTCCATGATTTTCACCTTTTTATCCAACTAAAACTACACAATAGGTATATCAATAAAAGTGTTAGTCTCACATATAGATTTGTCATTAATTATCAAAATATTCCATTAACTCATAATGGCGTTTCTAGATTCTTCAGCTATGATTCCAGTGAAAAGTAGGGAAGCCGAGAGAAGCAAAGAAAAAAAATAATCTTTTACAGCACCTCTCACCTTTTCCTCTATTTCCCTTTCACTCACCACACACACACACACACACACACACACACACACACACACACACACCAAGACACTTGGAGCGGGTTTAGGATTTGGGCGCCTTCTCTTCTCTTTGGGAAGCTGCCAGGATTTGCGTGTCTTCTCTTCTCTTTGGGCAGCTGCTAGGTTTTGGGGAACAGCAGTACAACCTCACTTGGAGGGGTTTCCTGGTGATGCTGGCTTCTAGGGCAGCTACCAGGAGTCCACGGGAGGGGGGCTGCGGCTTCTTTGTGGATGGAGAGGCGGATTTCGGGGTGGAGGCGGTTTTGGGTGCAGAGGAGGATTTGGGGCTAGAAAGGATGGGATTTGGGGGTGGAGAGGAGGATTTGGGTGTGGATATTTCAGGGTGGTGAGGGAGGGGAGTGGTTGGGAGCAGGGAGGAGACCGGCGGACCGCATTTCCCCAGAGAAGAATGGCCGGCGGTGACAGAGTTTGGGAATGGCCGGCGGTGACAGAGTTTGGGCCGAGTTGGGTTGGACGGCTGGGCAATGGATTGTGACCGGCGGGCTAATTTTTTTTGGAGGCAAATGAAATTTAGTTCCCTACAGTTTTGGTTCACACGGTAGGGAACCTTTGGATGTTGTATCCACATCAGCACCCATTCCATGCTGGCGGATGCCACCACGCAGTTGGCGGGCCTTCCCCTCCATAGTTCCCTACGAATTGCATTAAACTATAGGGAACATTAGTTTTCCCTACGTTTCTTTGATATCACCATAGGGATATCTTTTTTTTTCCCGTGGCGTCTCTCCATCACTAAGGAACAATTAAAACTGTAGGGAACATGGGGATTTATAGTAGTGAATGCTTAAACTCTCTAATAGGATAGGTAACGATTACTGAATCTGTGGGTACAATTCGGCTTTGTGATGGAAGGCAGTAGACTAACCGTGGTCTGCTTGGGATATTGAACACACATGTTGGCTGGCCTATCTAGCATCCCACTTAAGCACAAACCAGCTCCCATGGCCACCCCGAGGCTTTTTCAAGATAACAAGCCCAATTCCTACTTAAGACTACTTCCCCACTCCAACTTTAGCCTGTTTATGTATTATATATCCTTCTCTTTGTCTGTTTCGACAGAATACCTTGGGAGGTCTAATCCATCTAAGGGTTTGGCCCTCTACAGCATCAAGCAATACAGGCCTGCGGTCTTAACATTCCTCCCAAGCTGTTGCAGTCCTCTGCCCAATGGGCATGTGCTGAAAGAAAGAAAAAAATGTGCCGGTGGTGATGGACCCATGCATGTGTTGGTACCAACCCCAGGTTCTAATGAAGCTAACCAGCTTCTATCAGACAGTTCTGGGGTGGAGGGCAGGGATAGGTTTGGATATATATAAAGTATAATTCTCACAGTCCAAACATATGCCATGTCAGCTTAAGTTGGAGGTTTTTAAACATATATCTGCTCATATGTTATACCCATTTATGTTGATTTTTGCTGGAATTTTTCTACGAGAGCATATTTGACTTTCTTTAACATTGCTAGCTATCATCTTAGTTATAAGATCGTACTATCTTACCATAGTGGCGTTGTAGCAGTTATTTGAGAAACTACTAAAGTGATTTGCGGTTAATCCTTGATTTAACTGACAAACAGGTTGCTCGATCAGAGACTGAACATGCCATGCAACTAAGACAACGACTTTGTGGTGCCCCTTTCACCAATGGTGCAGGATCTAGTCCTAGTCCACTCATGATTACACTTCCATCAGAGCAAACTGCTGCCATGATGCAGAATTCAGCAATAAGACCAATATCTCCCCAGTTTCAACCACTTCATCCAGCAACCTCACTTCCCACCACAGCCAGTGCTGCAGGTGATAAGCCCAGGAAAATAGCAGCAGCTATGGCAGATAAGCTTGCATCTTTGTCATCTCCCGAGCAGGTGCTCTCCTCCATTTTCTCGTCCCTTGCTGCTGAACAAGCTGCTTCCATGAATGGTGGTCCGCCTTCTGGAGAGCTCTGTGCAGGGCCTCCAGGCTTCCAGACTGAAAAGAGGCCTAGGCTTGAGAAACCCATGCAGGCCGGTGATATGGGTTCTCTTCCCTTCTTTGGGCAAGTACCTCAGATGCAACAGCAGATTGGAGCAGCACCTACTTCTCTTGGAGGCACACAGCCACCGACACAGGCAAACCAAGCACCAGGTTCATTTCCACCACCTCCACCTCCTTTGCCACCTGTGCTGCCACCACTTCTGCAGCAATTTGGTCAAGGTACTGGAGGAATGTTCGGAATGGGACCTTTTGGGATGATGTCCGGCTCTGTGCCACCTCCACCTCCATTGTCCAACATTCTGCTGGCAGGTTTTCCAAGACCAAGTGGACCACTACCTCCACCTCCTCTTCCACCAGCTCAGAACCAGAGCCAGCCCCAGCAGCAGCAGCAGTCTCCACAGGCACCACAGCAATCTCCAACGTCGACTGGATTCTTTCCAACGTCAGGCAATGGGTTCTTCCCTCCAGTTCAGGTGCAGCAATCTCCGTCGGTACAACGGCAATGATTCTATTACAATTGTCGGGTTATAAAGGCAGCAACTTGTGCTAACTTTGTATATTAAACAATAATCCCCAAGTATTGAGCTGTTAGTTGACAGGTCCTGCAGGGAAAGCAGGATCAATGCTTATGAATTGGAAAGATTTGTAGAATAGGCCTGCGGGTTGTGTGATGTGTAACTGTTCCTTTTGGTCTGAGGAGTTTGTATAACTGTTCCTGGTCATGTGAAGTAGTTAGACCTTTCCCCTTTTGCATAGCTTCTTAATTAGTCCTGAGGCAAACAAATGGTGGCGTTGACATTGTTACTTAAAAAGTTGCCCAAACGATACAACATTTTTTGGGCTCAACAGTAGAATTTACCAGAAGCTTTGATACACAGATCATAGTCTGATAGATACTTATGTGAACTGCAAATATTGGTCCTATTGTTGTTTAAATTTATTTATTAATTTATTATAATGTTTTTTCGTGCAAGTTTGCTGTTTGTCTTCATTTGGTTCCTTCTGAGGGGTTGGTTTGCTGTTAGTTTAGAGCAAGGAATGGTGGTCATTTAAATGAGGTCAAGTTAACAAATTTCGCCTTTGTGAATAAAGCAAGTCATTTGAGGCATGGTAGTTTTTCCATGCTCATGCAGCAAGTGTTCCTGTAGAGTCTCTTCAGGTGAATCCTTGTGGTTAGCCATATATACTTGAGTTACTTCTTGTTGATGCAGTTAGCCAGTTTAGGGGTAATATGTCGCGTTAGCAACTCAAGATGCCAAACAAGAGTGGACGAAGGAAATAAATATCATGGACATATTTATCTGAGGTTGCCAACAATGGAGAACAAACTGACTTGTATATATAACACTCGATGCATCTTCCCATGGAAGGCTACAGCAGATGATTGAGCTAGCTAGCTACTTGTCCTCCAATAGCTAGATTAGTCGGACTAGAGTACTAGATACAACACAGGACTAATTAGGATCTGGTACTGGATATGGACTAAAATTGGTTAGTCTTGTCTACAAGATGAGAATGATACATATATAGCTAGAAAAGAAATTGCTAACCTAAGAGAGGACAAAGCTTCTCCCTAGTCCCTCCTCTCTGGAATTAACTCCTAATTCTGTTTGGGGTTTGATCTAGGGTGTGGGACGGGCCTCATGCTGGCGTTGAACTCCACCTTGGGCCTGGCGTTCGCCGGCATGGTCGTCGTCGCCGTTGCCTGATGAGCGCCCTTGACGTCGAAGTCGTTTGTAGCCCTGGTCGTTGGTTGCAGCAGCAGCAGCCTCCTGGCCGTAGGACGACGCTGCAACGACGACCCTTGTGTTGCAGCAGCAGCAGCACTGTTGTCATTGCAGTCATGAGACAAGGTCGTTGCTGCTGCACTCACAGTAGTACTACTAGCAGTAGTGAGCAGGAGAAGACGGAGCAAGAAGATGGCAGGGAGGAGGCAGAGCACGCTGAGTAAAGCCTTCTTCCTCATGGTGTTAAGTACGTTGTTGCTTGATCAGTTCATCAATTGTGAACGAGCGATCGAGGTGGTGGTGAAGTAATGGAGATCGATCAGGTGGTGTTGGGCTGGGGTGGAGTAATTACTAGTAGAGGAGATTAGGAGAGTGGTGCGTTTATATATCGTCACGGACAGTACTAGTTGGGAACATGCAGAGAACATGTTGCTTCGTTTCTCCATATATGTTTTTGCTGTGGAGTGGAGCAAAAGGGAGCCATACATGCGTGAAGCATCTGGGCCAAGTGGCTGCGGGAACATGCGTGTCACCCTGAGATCTGGATCAATTTAATTTCATTTTGCAGAAACAAGTGCTGTTTCTCTTTAAGTAAAACATCTTCTTTTCTTGAGCTGGCCAGATCCAATCCATGCAAACACTCGACTCTGGATTAAGCGTATGATCGATGTTTCACACATCTACGCACGACCATGATTATGGTTATCTTTCTCTCCTCCTTTCTTCGAGGTCATGTTGATGGCTTTCTGATGGATCGAGCATGCTCGTTTCAGTACAACCGGAGTAGTCCGGACTTGCGCGAATGCCGACCATGTGATGCTCATCTTTGACTAATATCTGTTGCCGTCCGGCCGTATACATGATTTATATATGTAGGGGGAGGACTTGACTTTATTTAAGCTGCGCCACGTCACGTGATCAGATCAGACATTCACATTCGTTTCCTATAGTGCATTCAGGATATTAAGAATCTCATTTTGCTTCTCTACTCATTTGTTTGTGACCGCAAATATACAATTAATGCTTCAGATTCAGATCGGCTAGCTAGCTTCGTCGGGGAGAGGTACGGCCAACCGGTCACAAACGTATCATATACAGATACCATGTTCCTACCTTTGTAACCGCAGCAGCTGTATGGTCTGGACTCTGGAGTAAATTTGGACAGTTCATATCCAATTCAGTACTATAATTAATCTGCTGTTATGTCTGAAAATGGAGACCTGCCGAACTCTTTATCTGCGTATAGGAGTAGTTCATACGATGTTGATGTACATACCTGGTGAAAATGTCATTATCCTTTCAATATATGCAGTACTAACTAACTAAAAGTGCATCTCCAGTCTCCACATGGAAGAGGGTTGGCCATTGACCATCTGTCTCTTCACAAGTCCACAGATTTGACCAACTATTGGCTAAGTTAATTGCCGAGCTCTTTCTTGCATTGCTCCTCTTCAATATCATTGCGACCTTCTTGGCCTTTTTCTGAGTAATCAAGTTCATGCATTAACAACCCCTCTCCACAATCCACATGCAACCATGCAAGAGATAGGATCATCTGTCTCCCTAAGTCTGCAGATTTGACCAGCCATCAGCCAAGCAAACTGCCCAGTTGTTTCTTGTTCCTGCTCAATCATTGAGACATTCTTGGCCTTTTCTCTCCGACCACAATGGTAGATGGCATATGGAACATGGGACATTGGGAGTGGAGAGCTACTTGTCTACATTTCTAATGCATGTCTCATGCTCTTTGGATGACTGCAAAAATGGCTTTCTTAAGTGAACAGAACTACCTATGCTCTGTGAACTTCAAATTAAATTGTTCTAACACATTCTCTTGACAATGAAAGCTCTCCAAAGCAGGTACAAGGTTCACATAATTCACCGTGCGGCAACAGCAGTAAAAAAATTCCAGCACATATACTGCAAGGAGCTCTTATAGATAGCAACAAACTTCGCAGCATATCTATACATAGGGATCTATGTTGCCAGAGTCTTTGAACCGACCAGATTTACAAATCTGAAGCCTAAGGAACAGGATATATCACCAGATTCTCAGGTCTCCTAGGCCTTTACAAATTAGAAGCAAGCAAATCACACGTACTACACAATTTTTATGCGAAAAAGAAAGCAAAAGAGTGACCAATCTACCAGAACCTTGCACTATGCAGAGAGTTAGAAAGATGTTCATCTTGCACTCCGAAGCTGTTTTTTTGGGTTCTGGTGGGGGTGCAGACTTCAGTAACCTGTCCAACTCCTGCAAGAGAATAGGGTAAAATACACTTTTGTTGGAGAGTTCGTGTTTTTTCTAGATAACGAATTGTATTTAAGTTGAACTCTACTTTGACACTATAAATAAAATGTGTGGGATCCTACGGGATACACACAATATTTCCGAAATCAATATGGTATCAGAGCCCCCGTGCCCATCTACCACCAAACCCTAACCCTAGCCCTCATGTACCTCAGCTGCCGCCACTGTCGTTTCCCCTTCCACAGCCACTCCGAACAACCGCCGCTCGGGCCGCGCCGCTCTGCACCTTGCGGGCGCGGGCGCGATTCTGGCTTTCGATCGTCTTGCAGGCCGCCAGGCCTTCGGTCGCGTGGGCCGCCGTCGCTCGGGTCGTATCGTACGAGCTTGGGCAGGCAGGGAGGAGGCCGGAGCTCGGGACGCGAAGCCGCCGCCGCCGCCATCACCTCGGATTGTCGTCGTTGTAGTCGAGAGTGCTGGCGGAATGGAGAAAAGCAACAAAGAACTTGTGTGTCGACCGAACAAAAGGAGGAGGAGAGAGAATGTGTCGGCCAAGAGAAGAAAAGCACCAAAAGAAGAAAAGCGCAAAGAGAGGAGGAAAAAAGGAGTTCTATGTTGAATTTATTTTTCTTTATGTCACGTCTCTGCATGATTAGGGTAATTGTGGAGGTAGTCATCTAGGTTCGACAGAACGTAGATGCGTGAAGAATTGTCGTGATCGTGGGAGATATGTGCGACATATCTTGATGGTAATTGACATTACTCTGGTTGTTTGAGAAGATGACATCTGAGAAAATTGAGGCTATGAGGAAGGAGGAGGAAGCCACAATGAGGGCGTAGAAGAGAAAAGGAAGGCAGTTGTCAAGACTGTTGGGTTAATCTTATTGCATGCGTCTAGTTATGCATTAGTATGTTGAGTCTGCACACATGTGTGCACGTTAGTGTTGCTTTTGGCTTTTGCATGCCTGTGTGCATGGGGGTAGTACTTGAGTCATTAATTTGTGGTTTGTTAATCAGGTCATGCATCTGTTAGGAATGACCGAGTCACACGGAGCAGCTGCGTGCATGGCATGGCAGCGTGTGTGAGTGAGTCGTGGAGTTCCAGCTAGTGCGGATCTTGGATGGAGCGTTCGGCCAGGATGTTAGCTTAGTTGTTAGCTGGTTATATAACTCACGTCATGAATTAGCTTTTGCTAAGAAGAGACGCTGGAATAAAAGAAAATCGCCCCAACATCTTCTGTGTTTCTTCTTCCACTTTCTCGTGTTGAGTTAACCACTGTGAGTTAGTGTGTTCTTGTGTGCAGATCCTGGGCTAATCCCAACAATTGGTATCAGAGCTTGTGTCCGTGCACACCTTAATACATGTTGCGTCCGAGTTCACCGAGAAATATCACTAGCGACGGGGTCGTTCTGAAGATCGGCGATGGGAGTGTGCCGAAGGCGTCGGCGCGCGAGGGCAGCATCTCCCTCCCATATCCATACTCACGAGGAGCAACTACACAACTTGGGCTGTGAAGATGAAGGTGTCCATACGCGCTTAGGGCGTGTGGAACGCAATCGTGGATGAGGAGGTGAACGAGAGGCAAGATCAAATGGCACTCGCGGTAATCTTCCTCGCGATGCCAGAGGACATGTTGCTGCTCCTAGCGGAGAAGGAGACCGCAAAGGAGGCCTGGAACACCCTGAAGACGATGCATCTCGGTGCCGATCGCGTCAAGGAGGCGCGTGTACAAAACCTCAAAAGTGAGTTTGATAACTTGCGTATGAGGGACACCGAACAGATCGATGACTTCGCGATGAGGTTGACGACAATCATCAGCAAGATACGAGGTCTAGGCGACAAGATGGAAGAGGGCTACATCGTGCGGAAGTTTCTTCGTGCCGTGACCAAGAAATTCTCTCCAGTCGTCAGCACGATTGAGCAATTCGGCAATATAAAAATATGTCGATCGAAGAGCTAATCGGGCGCTTGAAGACGCATGAAGAGGGGGAGTGTCGCTACAGCAACGGCGACGGAGATGAGGATCACTTGCTCCTGACGCGCGCAGAGTGGGAGGCCCGGTCATCGAAGCAAGAAGGTGAAGACTCCTTAGGTGGCTCTAGTGGTGGTAGTGGTCGTCGATACCGAAGAGTTGACAAGGCAAAAGTAAGATGTTTTAATTGTAACAATTATGGACATTTTGCTTCAGAATGCTAGAAGCCCAACAAGAGGGAGGAAGCGGAGGCGCATCTCATTGAGGCGGATGCCGACGACGAACCGGCGCTGCTGTGAAGAAGATGCAACAAGCTTATGGGGGAGATTGTTGGGTTAATCTTGTTGCATGTGTCTAGTTATGCATTAGTATGTTGAGTCTGCACACATGTGTGCACATTAGTGTTGCTTTTGGCTTTTGCATGCCTGTGTGCATGGGGTAGTACTTGAGTCATTAATTTGTGGTTTGTTAATCAAGGCATGCATCTGTTAGGAATGATCGAGTCACACGAGCAACTACGTGCATGGCATGGCAGCGTGCGTGAGTGAGTTGTGGAGTTCCGGCTAGTGCGGATCTTGGATGGCGCGTTCGGCCAGGATGTTAGGTTAGTTGTTAGCTGGTTATATAACTCACGTCATGAATTAGCTTTTGCTAAGAAGAGACGCTGGAATAAAAGAAAATTGCCCCAACATCATCTGTGTTTCTTCTTCCACTTTCTCGTGTTGAGTTAACCACCGTGAGTTAGTGTGTTCTTGTGTGCAAATCCTGGGCTAATCCCAACAGAGACTACTTCCCCGCTAGTAACTCAAAGTGACATGAGAAGTATGTTACATGGCCTCTTTGAAAGATCTAGACCCGCCATTATGAGTTAATGGATTGTTTTGGTGATTAATGACAAATCCAAATATGAGACTAACTCTTTTATCAAGTATTATCTTTTTGTAGTCTCATTTGGATATAAAGGTGAAACACAACGAGGTATGCAATCGACATCTCAATCTTATATATTGTTGCATTTCTCGGATCCAAAATATAGGATTGAACTCAACCATAAGTCAAACTTGAATATGTGCATATGATCGTATTACACATTTGTGTATGCACACATTTAGGGGGAGTTTTATCCTATACTTTGTGGTTTCATTAGTATTGATCCATATTCCATTTTCCACATATATTGGGATCTTTACGTTGAAACAAAACCTTTGAGTATACAACACTTGTGTAGTTCGTATATACTCATGTCATGAGTATATAGAACTTGTGTAGTTCTTGTATACTCATGTTAGAGTATATATAACTTGTGTAGTTTATCTATACTCATTTGTTCTCTCATTTATCATCATTAAATTTATGAGAATTTTAGTGGTTATCATCAATTACCAAAGAGGGAAAGATTGAGGTATCTTGTCCCACCATTATGAGTTAATGGTATGGTGTGGTAATTAATGATGATCACATTGTGGAACTAACATTTTCCATGAGTTAGATATATAGGTTATGTTCCAGGATGATGAAGACTTGGGATGATCATGAGTTGATCATCAAGTCAAGAGCTTGGTGTAAATGATGCATCATGAGTTGATGCTTATCAAGAAGAAATGATCATGAGTTGATCATCAAGACAAGAGAAGACCAATCATCATGTGTTGATGGAGGTCAAGTGAAGGAATGCATCATGTGTTGATGCATGTGAAGACTCGGGATGGAGAAATCATCATGTGTTGATGATGTTCAAGTCAAGATCCCGAAGTGAAGAAATCATCATGTGTTGATGATTGTCAAAGTTAAAGACCCGGACTTGAAGTGTTGATGTGCGTCATCAAGCTTCAAGAAGATGCAAGGCAAAGGTATGACTAGCTAGGGCTAAGGATGTGTTCCTAGTCTTTTACCGGTCTTGGTGTTTGGTTGGAAGACCGGATTGCTAGTATAGGTTGCCGTACTATTAAGAGGGGTCTTAACTAGTAGTTTGAGCTAGTCATGTGTTGATAGCTCATTATATTTGCTCTAGCTCATCTAGGCATGATGCTATTTATTTGCGAATATGTTTTGCAAATAATCGAGGCTCATGCATAACCCTTGTAACATGTGACTTAAGTTTGCAAATGCGTTTTGCAAATGGTGTAAGTCCATGTACCTTATTCCTTGTGATGAGTATTCTAAGGGTTAGCAAATGTGTTTTGTAACCTACTGAGAATATCATCTTTGAATCCTTGTCGAAAATTGCATTCAAATGAGCTAATGTGTTTTGCCATTTGAAGTAGAGCAATTGGAGTTGGCTCTGTGAACTGCCGGTCGGACCGGCAGTGGTCACCGGTCGGACCGGTGGCAAATCGGTCCGACCGGTGTGCTACGAGCGGTCTGACCGGTTTGACTTAATCCGATTTCTTTGTGCGGAAGTTCCGCAGTTGTAAAAATCGGAACTTCCGTGGTGAGGAAGTTCCGGAGATCGAGCGGATCGTTTTTTCCAGAGAGCTCCCTTTTTGGGACTTAGCCGAATTCGCGATGGGCGGTCGGACCGATATACCGGCGGTCCGACCGGCAAGTGTATGGCGGTCAGACCGGCCAAAGGCCCAACGGCTATTTTCTAGCCGTTGGCGCATGGGGCGGTCCGACCGGCCATTGGTTGGCGATCGACCGTACCTGGGCTCGCTTTTGATGGAATCTTCTCCCAACGGCTAGTTTTTGTGTGTGGGCTATATATAGACACCTTGGCCGGTTGGGAGAAGTTGCTGGTGCTATTGTTAAGTGATACACTCATTCTTTGAGCTAAGAGCAAGTCTCTATTCTCTTTTGTGCATGTGTTGCACTTGGTGAGATTAGAGAGCAAACCCTAAGTGCATGTGTTGCCTTAGGTAGTGGATTGTGTATCCACGTGGCGTTGACACTTGATTAGTTCAAGTGAAAGTTGGATTTGTTACTCTTGGTGTTTATCGACACCTAGACGGCGTGGAGGCGTCGTGCTCGGTGACCTTCTCAAGAAGCTTGTGAGAAGGCCCGACGGTTGTGAGTGGTTTGGTGCTCGCCATCTCCGGAGTGGAGGAAGAGCAACCATAGTTGAGCGAGGTGTTGGTTCGGTTTGGAACCGGTCCAAGTGTTGGACTTACCTCGGAGGTGTGTGCTCATTTGAGGAGCCGGTCCAACGCGGGTTGGGCTTACCTCAACGTGGATTAGGGAGACCGCAAGTCTCCGAACACCACGGTAAAACATAATCGTGTCATCTTGTGTTTACTTGTGCTTTACTTTGAGCAATTTACTTTCTTGCTTTAATTGCTTATATATCTTGTATGATTGCTCATATTGTATTGTGTTCATATTGTCGGTGCACTTAGTTGAGCCTAGTTGATTTAGGTTTTAATTGTGCAAAACCAATTCACTATTAGCTTCCGCATTTATTTATTGGTTTAGCCCGATAAAGTTTTTAAAACCGCCTATTCACCCCCCTCTAGTCGGCCACCTCGATCTTACAAGTGGTGTCAGAGCTTGGTCTCTCATTTATTAGACTTAACCGTCTAGAGAGTAAAGGATGGCAACTAGAGATTTAGTGCACCTAGGTGAAGCACCTCTATTTGATGGCACAAATTATGCTCAATGGAAAATCCGCATGTCTTGTTATTTTAGGGCCATGAGTCCGAAAATATGGCGGATTGTAGATGTAGGCTTTTCTCCTCCATTGGATCATTTTGCTCCAACCATTGAGGAAGAGAAATGCTTACATCTCGACGCTCAAGCTACTAACGCCTTATTTAGTGCTTTGAGCGTAGATATATTTGACAAGGTATGCAATCTCAAGAACGCTCATGAGATGTGGACATATATTCAAGATCAATATGAATTGTCCACTTCAACTAGTGATGATTGCACACAAGAATGGATATCGGAAGAAGAATGCTCAACTTCAAGCTCAGACAACGAAAATGAGGACTCCTCAACTCCTCCACATCAACTCAATGCTTCATGGCTAAAGGTAATAATGAGGTAAATAACAACGATGAGCCTTCATATGATGAGTTGATGGATATGCTAGAAGAGCTCAATGAATATTTAGGAAATGAGAAATTAAAATTCAAAGTTTTGAAGAAAGAGCATGTCTCTCTTCAAAATGATTATGATGTTCTAAAAGACGAACATGAAGCTCTCCTCCTAAATAATTTAAATAGCTCTAAGGTGGATATAGGCATTGAATGTAATTTATTAGATGATTTGCCATGTATAGCTTCTACCTCATGCATTTCATCTAAGGTTAGTGTATCCACCTCATGTGAGGATTTAATTGATATGCCTTGTTGCTCCAAAATAGATGCTCCTATTTCCTCCATATCTTGCAATACTAACATTGTAGAGGAAAACAATGAGCTCAAGGCCCAAGTCAACAAATTGAAGAATGACTTGGAAAGAGGCCTAAAAGGGAAGGCCACTCTTGACGATATATTGAGCAAGCAAAGACGCTTGCAAGATAAGAGTGGAATTGACTTCACTCCTAAGAAAAAGGAGACAAGCAAGACAAGGCACAACGCAAGGCACACGAAGAATATCAAGTGCCATGGATGCAAAGGAAAGGGTCACTTCGCCTCCGTGTGCCCAAACAAAGTGAATGACAAGAAATTGTCATCAAAGAAGAGGCGAACCGGCAAGGAGCAAGTAAAGAAGATAAAAGATGAATACAAACTTCGAACTTGCTACAATTGCCGGGAAAAGGGACATATGAGTAAGGATTGTCCCAAAGGTATCACTCCTAAGCCCATTATTTATAATGATCATTATTTGCTTAGGAAGGATATTAATGGCAATGTGTTTGCTAGAATAGTTAGTTCACATAAAACTAGTGCTAAGGCCATTTGGGTGTCCAAATCCATTGTGACTAACATTCGTGGACCCAACCTAGTTTTGGGTACCAAAATGCGCTTAAATGCTTAATAGGTACTTGGAGAGGCATTGGAGGCTTGGCTTATTCATATAAAGATGGATTTCTTCATATATCAAATTGGAGCCAAGTTTGAGGATAATCGTTTCACATCAAAAACCAATGCCATCTCGGTAACAAGTATTTACATTGAAGTATCTAGCCCCTTATGCCTTGTGTAGGTTGCATTTTATGAAAATCCTTTTAAAAGGGGTGTTCTTGCTCTATGTTCATAATGTTCATTATTAATATCTTGAGCAAGATGGATGTGGCACATTAAGGGGGAGTGCTAAATCATAGCCATGTATATCACATCCCTAAATGTGCCCAAATAAAGTAAGTGCTAGTATTGTTTTTCAAAAATGAGCCTTTTAGCCAAAAGTCAAAAATTTCATGATTATTAGTAATTCTTTGAAAAATTAGTTGCAAAAGGTATACAAATGCTTTTCAAAGATTTACCAAAGGTTTTGGCTTTAGAAAAACCTATTTTAAGTGAAAATGAGTTTATGTCCAAAATCTTACATTATAGTATCTTGTTTTTGACCAAAACTAGATTTTTGTGTAAAATCTATTCTAAAAGGAATTTGAAAATCTTGACAAAAGAAAAATCCTAGAGTTGGTTATTCTAAATATTTTTGGTATTCAAAGGATTTTCAAAAGACCAACCTAGAAAAGGATATTTGATTTTCAAACTCGTCCAAAATACTACTATGACCTAAGTGGTCACTATCTAGCACTTAAGTGAGTTTTTCCATATGAACCAAAATTCTTCATATGAATATGTTCATAATGGTATTTATGACTCATACATGCAATTGGATACTTTAAAATTCTTCATTTGCTCTTTTTGCATGTTTTGATTGAAAGTTCTTGGAAATATGTTTCATTTCCGAAAACCAAAAGCTAAATTTATAAAAACTATTTTAAATTTTATTATTATGGGCTATATAAGTTGAAAATACTCCACAGATGTTTATTTGATTGATTGTGCAAAGATTTGGAGTAAAATACAACAAATCTCTCTTTTCTTCTCCTCTCACTGAAACTGTGTGTCAGTTTCAGGTGTCCCCGGTCCGACCGGCCTCTGTCGGCAGTCCGATCGGAAATCCCACCGGTCCGACCGACGTTGGCCAGGCGGTCAGACCGGTTTTGCGTGAAGGGCATAAAAACCCTTCACCCGAGAGCTTCTCTCTCTCTCCACCTCTCTCCCCAAACCGAGTTCTTCTTCTTCTCTCCTCTCTCAAGCCGACAGCACTCCTCCCCTTCGGATCTCCTCCTCCGGCCGTCCATTTGGGGATTCAAGGTATCTACTTGCTCTCCCTCATCTCCTCTTCCATTCCCTCCAATTACTTTGTGGATTGATGGGCTATCTCTCCCACATTTTGGAACCCTAGGTGAGGGAAGAACTTGTAAACTTTCGGATTTTTGGCTCTCCCTTCTCTTCAAGGAGGCATCCCCTGTGTTACTCCTCTTCATTAGAGCCAGTAAGCATCCTCGATCTACTTGCATTACTCTCATTTTGTGATTTGCCCTAAATTCTAGGGTTTGTCAAAAATCCTATCTTGTTCACTAGATTTTGTGGCAAAGCTTTGTCCTGCAAGTAGTTTTTGAATAGACAAATGAATGCACTTGATGCCATTGCTTGAATGATGAAAACTTGTGAAAATCACAAAGTTCATCTCATCGGTTCTGTAACCGCGGTCCGACCGGTGCCACATGGCGATCGGACCGGCCTCGATGGCGATCCGACCGCGCCACAATGGCGGTCGGACCGGCCTCTGTGGCAGTCCGACCGGCCGTGGACAGCAGTCAGACCGCCTGTGTCCAGAAAGCATGATGGCACCATTGTATATTCATAAGTTTATTATCCATTATTCCTTGTTTGATCCTTTGATTATCTTCCCAGTGAGCTATGCCGAACAAACGCGTGGCGATCGTTCGGGTGGACCCCTCCTTCTCCTTCTCCTTCTTCATCCGAGGAAAGCTCCAGATTGAGGACGACATTGAGGACGCTTCTATGGAAGAAGTAGAGGAATCAAGTTCGGATAACAACGGCAATGACAATGACTTTGATGAGAACGCTGAAATGATGTTGAGGAGGATGAAGATGATAATGAGGACGCTCGGATGAGTCTCAATTCTTTGGTCTTGATGTCTCAAGGTTAAGAAGTGAAGAATATACAATATTGAGACATGTTGATCAAGACGCTTCTCGAATCGCAACAATGGGTATGTTCCACACCAAGTTTCAAAAAGATGTATTCAAGCTCATCTATGCGAAGAAAAAATTTGCTAATCATAGATTTGTCAAATGGAACTACCTGGCACAGAATCCAACCTACAATGGACTTTACAGACTTTTCAAATATGTAGGTTTGGATACCTTGGTTTCTCTGAACTGCAGCTTTCATTCAAAGGTCATCAGACAGTTTTATGCAACAGTTTTCGTGTCTCCGGATTACGACAAGCTAGTTTGGATGACTGGGCATAGAAAATTAAAGGCTACAAGAAAGCAGTTCATGGATGCCTTAGGTTTGAAGGAGTCAAGGGGTGTAAGGATCCATTTGCAGAACCCCTAAACCTTGCTCAAATAGATGAGTTCTATGATCAGAATAATCCTCATTCTTGCGGTAAGGTGACAGGACTCCTTCCCCTCCCTAGTATTATTAACAGGATCATGAGATCATCATTCTTCCCTAGGAGTGGGAACAATGATGAAATCCATGGGAGGGCATGGAATGCGATTCAGTACATAATGGAGGGCACTCGCTTCGATGTCATAGATCTTATTTTCAGAGAGATTGACACCTCCAAGGGAGACAAGACTAAGAGTATTTATTATGCTCCCTACATAATGAGGCTTATCAAGAGCATAATTGAATTCAATACTCCTGTGACATAGAGCATAAAGAATACTGCACCTGTGGACGCTCCTCCTCCTCCTGCTCCACCGCTCCTCCCGCTCCTCCCGCTCCAGTGGCTCCTCCTCCACCTCCTCGATGATCGTGGCAGGGCTCCTCCTCTCGGGATCCCGGTGCTCAAGACCTGCTCTAGCAAATGATGCTTAATCTTCACCGAGTGTGGATCGATTCGCTCATCTCGGGAGGCTTTTCAGCAATGCATTTTCTCGATTGGATGAGTTTGAGGCTGCTACCACATCCGTGTTTGATGCACTGCTCGCCAGATGACAGATTCTGCGGCGATTTCATCGCCTTCCAGCAGCGTGAGCGCCTCTTTATTATCAACGATCCGGGCGTGGACCTCACCTTCCCTCTTTCTTTTGGCGAGAGACCGGCCTTCATCCTCTCGGATCCTCCTGCTGAGCAGTAGCCATTTGTTCTATTTAGGTCATTAGACCTTGTATGCACAAAAATTGTAATATCTTTTATGACTACTTGGTTGTATGACTCTCATTTTGGCTACGCTATCTTTTGCTACTCTGTGTGAGAACGTGTTTTTTGTTATGTCATGATTTATGGTTGCATGAGATGTGGATGAGATGTGATTATGAATGAATATATTTGTGGTTGATTATATCTTCTTGTCTCCTGTCGTGGATGTCCCTCTTTACAAGAGAAATTCTGTCAAATTTTTTATAAAAATCTCTCTCAAGCATCGTTCTTTATGTTCTCTCAACATAGTTTGTGAAAATTGTTAGAATGAGAGATTATCTATATTTCTTTTCAAAAATGGGGAGGTTAGTTGAATATGTTTCAACTATCATTTCAAGTGGTTCTCAATGTTTTGATTTACATTGGGGACCTATCTTTGTGTCTCCTCTCATATCTTGAGAACAAAATTCCACCTTGGTCATATAAGTTCAATTCATACTTTTTGTGACCAACCTCATTTTTTTTGCAAGTGGTATCGTTTTGCAAATACTCCTTTTGGCTAAGCTTTATCTTGTGTTTTTGGGTGATTTATGCCAAAAGGGGGAGAATGTTTTTATCAATATTCTTCATTTGGATGTTTGATTTGTTTAGACATGCCAAAAGAGGGAAAAGGAATGCATTAGCTGTGTAAGGGGGAGAATGTTTTCATATGCATTTTGTTTAATGCTTTATGTTTCACCTCATATGATGCATAGACATAGTTCATTAGTCTAAATTCTTATCTTATGTCTATGAATATCCAAATGTTGTTATTGATAATGGATTTGTCATCAATCACCAAAAAGGGGGAGATTGAAAGATCTAGACCCGCCATTATGAGTTAATGGATTGTTTTGGTGATTAATGACAAATCCAAATATGAGACTAACTCTTTTATCAAGTATTATCTTTTTGTAGTCTCATTTGGATATAAAGGTGAAACACAACGAGGTATGCAATCGACATCTCAATCTTATATATTGTTGCATTTCTCGGATCCAAAATATAGGATTGAACTCAACCATAAGTCAAACTTGAATATGTGCATATGATCGTATTACACATTTGTGTATGCACACATTTAGGGGGAGTTTTATCCTATACTTTGTGGTTTCATTAGTATTGATCCATATTCTATTTTCCACATATATTGGGATCTTTACGTTGAAACAAAACCTTTGAGTATACAACACTTGTGTAGTTCGTATATACTCATGTCATGAGTATATAGAACTTGTGTAGTTCTTGTATACTCATGTTAGAGTATATATAACTTGTGTAGTTTATCTATACTCATTTGTTCTCTCATTTATCATCATTAAATTTATGAGAATTTTAGTGGTTATCATCAATTACCAAAGAGGAAAGATTGAGGTATCTTGTCCCACCATTATGAGTTAATGGTATGGTGTGGTAATTAATGATGATCACATTGTGGAACTAACATTTTCCATGAGTTGGATATATAGGTTATGTTCGGGATGATGAAGACTTGGGATGATCATGAGTTGATCATCAAATCAAGAGCTTGGTGTAAATGATGCATCATGAGTTGATGCTTATCAAGAAGAAATGATCATGAGTTGATCATCAAGACAAGAGAAGACCAATCATCATGTGTTGATGGAGGTCAAGTGAAGGAATGCATCATGTGTTGATGCATGTGAAGACTAGGGATGGAGAAATCATCATGTGTTGATGATGTTCAAGTCAAGATCCCGGTGAAGAAATCATCATGTGTTGATGATTGTCAAAGTTAAAGACCGGACTTGAAGTGTTGATGTGCGTCATCAAGCTTCAAGAAGATGCAAGGCAAAGGTATGACTAGCTAGGGCTAAGGATGTGTTCCTAGTCTTTTACCGGTCTTGGTGTTTGGTTGGAAGACCGGATTGCTAGTATAGGTTGCCGTACTATTAAGAGGGGTCTTAACTAGTAGTTTGAGCTAGTCATGTGTTGATAGCTCATTATATTTGCTCTAGCTCATCTAGGCATGATGCTATTTATTTGCGAATATGTTTTGCAAATAATCGAGGCTCATGCATAACCCTTGTAACATGTGACTTAAGTTTGCAAATGCGTTTTGCAAATGGTGTAAGTCCATGTACCTTATTCCTTGTGATGAGTATTCTAAGGGTTAGCAAATGTGTTTTGTAACCTACTGAGAATATCATCTTTGAATCCTTGTCGAAAATTGCATTCAAATGAGCTAATGTGTTTTGCCATTTGAAGTAGAGCAATGGAGTTGGCTCTGTGAATCACGGTCGGATCGGCGAAGGTCACCGATCGGACCGGTGGCAAATCGGTCCGACCGGTGTGCTACGAGCGGTCTGACCGGTTTGACTTAATCCGATTTCTTTGTGCGGAAGTTCCGCAGTTGTAAAAATCGGAACTTCCGTGGTGAGGAAGTTCCGGAGATCGAGCGGATCGTTTTTTCCAGAGAGCTCCCTTTTTGGGACTTAGCCGAATTCGCGATGGGCGGTCGAACCGATATACCGGCGGTCCGACCGGCAAGTGTATGGCGGTCAGACCGGCCAAAGGCCCAACGGCTATTTTCTAGCCGTTGGCGCATGGGGCGGTCCGACCGGCCATTGGTTGGCGGTCAGACCGGCCCTGGGCTGTTTTGATGGAATCTTCTCCCCAACGGCTAGTTTTTGTGTGTGGGCTATATATAGACACCTTGGCCGGTTGGGAGAAGTTGCTGGTGCTATTGTTAAGTGATACACTCATTCTTTGAGCTAAGAGCAAGTCTCTATTCTCTTTTGTGCATGTGTTGCACTTGGTGAGATTAGAGAGCAAACCCTAAGTGCATGTGTTGCCTTAGGTAGTGGATTGTGTATCCACGTGAGCGTTGACACTTGATTAGTTCAAGTGAAAGTTCGGATTTGTTACTCTTGGTGTTTGCCGACACCTAGACGGCGTGGAGGCGTCGTGCTCGGTGACCTTCTCAAGAAGCTTGTGAGAAGGCCCGACGGTTGTGAGTGGTTTGGTGCTCGCCATCTCCGGAGTGGAGGAAGAGCAACCATAGTTGAGCGAGGTGTTGGTTCGGTTTGGAACCGGTCCAAGTGTTGGACTTACCTCGGAGGTGTGTGCTCATTTGAGGAGCCGGTCCAACGCGGGTTGGGCTTACCTCAACGTGGATTAGGGGAGACCGGCAAGTCTCCGAACACCACGGTAAAACATAATCGTGTCATCTTGTGTTTACTTGTGCTTTACTTTGAGCAATTTACTTTCTTGCTTTAATTGCTTATATATCTTGTATGATTGCTCATATTGTATTGTGTTCATATTGTCGGTGCACTTAGTTGAGCCTAGTTGATTTAGGTTTTAATTGTGCAAAACCAATTCACTATTAGCTTCCGCATTTATTTATTGGTTTAGCCCGATAAAGTTTTTAAAACCGCCTATTCACCCCCCTCTAGTCGGCCACCTCGATCTTACACTCTTCGCGATGGGTATGATAGGTCCGATGGCTGGTGTAGGGTCATTTGACTTAAAGCTAGAGCTGATGCCGAATGATGTAAAGTTGTAAGGAAGGAAGAATTACCTGAGTTGGCCTAGAAGAGCCTATCTAATTCTGAGGACGAAGGGAGTGGAGCACTACCTACGGGAGACTTGTGTTGAGCCTGTAGATAAGGCGAGCATGGATTGGAGGATATAGAATACCACAACTCTGTGGTGGTAGCTTGGTTGCTAACTTCGATGTCTTCATCCATCGCTTGGATGATGGAGATGATGCAGAGTGCACCAGCGATGTGGAAGATGCTAAGCAACATGTACTCCGGGGCAGGAAATGTGATGATGATGGTGGAGACCCTGAAACAGGAGGAGAAGATCGTCTCCCCTTCGCTTCTGGTGAGTGCCCCAGTGAAGAGCCCGAGCAATCCTCTGTTTTATCTGAGCTCCCCCACTCCCACTCGTGTTGCTGTGATTGCTCAGTTTGAGCAGCCACCGCGCCTCCTTATGGTTCTCGCCGCACCAGTGTAGCCCTCTTCTACCTGCATCAATTCGTGCTCGAGCTTCTTGGAGCGACCCCCTCACCCAGTTTCAGTTTTGTGGCACAGAACCGCCTCTCCTCTTCTCCTTCACCGACCGACCACTTCACCACTATCTCCTTCGTTGCCGACCGCGAGCTCCCCCATCACCGTTCGACCTCCTCTGACCTCTCTCTCGGTCTTGGTAAGCCCCTTTCTCCGTGCCCGGTTCTCCCTCTTGTCTTTCCGACCTCGCTGAGCAGTCGAAACTCCTTTTCGACCATGTCTACGACTACGGCTACAATCACGACCAGGTAGTCGCGTTGTCGAAACCTCCTTCAGACCACACTGCGTTATCGAACTCCTTTATGACCACACGTGGTCGATACCCTTTACGATCACATGTAGTCGATACCTTTTACGACCACATGTAGTCGATACTCTTTTCGACCACCTGTAGTCGAAACTCCTTCCGACTACATCCTGTAGTTGAAACCCCGTCCGACTACGTCGTGTAGTCAAAGCTCCTTCCGACTATGTCCTGTAGTTGAACCTCCTCCAAGCTGCGTCGAAGATCAAACGCGAGCAAGACTCAAAGCCACGATGATCGAAACAAACAAATACTCAACACAAACAAGACCCAAAGTCAAGATGATCGAAACGACGTGTACTCGAAAAAAACAGTACTCGAAACAAACAGTGCTCGGAACCAGTAGTACTCGATGCCAGAACTTCAGAAGCTCCATTCTCCTCTGTTATAACTCTGATTCTTGTGATTTTTGTTTCTAAATTTGTCTAAAATCAAGACCTTACCAATGGCACTTGTCTTGTTTAATTTGGAGTTCATTTGTTATTTCTTTAGTATTTATTTATTCTCTTTGTCTATTTATTCTTTTCCGGTGCATTCGTCCGAGTAGACTTCGAAGACGTGGGAGATCTCCAGTTTGATCAAGCACAAGACTTTCAGGACTCTCTATCCTTCACTCCAGGCGAGTCAATACTTTGATAATTTTGAATCTACATTTTATAGAAGTTATATTCCTTTAAATTACTAAAATTGCATGCTTTAATTCTCTAAGAAAATGTATGTTAAACCTCAAGGTAGTTAAATACTCATTTGATGATTAGTTAATTATTATACCATCCTTTGGCAATTGAATCTATTATTTCTTGTCACCCTAGTAACTATGTGTTAATTGCTAGTTATATGTTGTACCTAACCCGTGGTTTGGATTTTTCCTAGGTCGTCATACCAAGTGATGTTAACAGGTGGAGGTAACCACAATCAAATTAAGCATAAGGTGGAGGTAATCTCTGCTGTTATAAATATTGCACGCTGTTATAAATATTGCACAATTATCTTTTAAACAAAATGAGATTTGGTCAAACTGCTAAGTCATAGGAATTTTTAAATATTGTAGTTAAAAATATTGCTTTGAGAAAATAAAAGAACCCGAGCCATCCTTATTAAGCCTTGCATGTATTATTACTGCATCCTATGTGTTGGCTCGCGAGCACGGAAGTTGTGCTCATCTTCGCTCTTTCCCCCAAACCCTCAGAAGCAGAAAATCATGGAGACTATGCATATTACGAGGATCTCGAAGTTGCAGGCCCCGGAGATGACGAAGAGTAGTATAGTTCGTTTAGTCTGGGTCTCGCCTCAGTCTAGTTGACTCTGTTGGTGCTTGCGCGTGCATCCAACATTATCCAAGTCTTTGGTTAATATCGGACGCACACGGGTTTCCCCAATCGCTTCCTTGTGGAGAGATGTGCTCTACCCCTTTTGTTTCCGCTGTCGCTTTCGCTTTTATGTAATGAAATCTTTTGGGCTGTTCGGCCCTTATTGTAAAACTCGACCTGATGCGGTCTATGTCACTCTGATATCTGTAATATAATATTTGGTTCAGTTTACATCGTGTATGAAATAATTTAGTGATATATTTATGAGTGTTATCTACTGATCCAGGAGAATAGTATAGTATTTTCACGAGAGATTTAAATTTGTGAAATCCGAGTGCGACAACTTCTTTAGTCGTCACTACTCTCCCGATCTTAACTGGATATCCCTCCAGACTTCGTCCACCATCTTCGTGTTCAGTGCTGGGGGCATGGTAATGCTGCTTCCCTAACGCTCTAGACCAGAAACTGACGTGCTCTGACTGCCTGAATTCCCAACAACATTTGGTAATGGCAGGTTTGTGTCATCTGGAAGCACACTCCTTATAAGGTCATCGAGGTTCATACTAAGCAGTGGCTCGCCGAGGTGGCTTTCAACCTCAGTGAGGGTGAGGTTGTAGAGGGAGCCTTTCCTGGCTAGAGCCTGAATGTGGGCCATGTGCTGCCCGTTGCCCGTGACAGCGGTGCCACCGCCTTGGGAGCTCATTTCCTGACTTCTGATTGACCAACACTAACAGCAATATCGGTGATCAATGATTCAGAAACTACAAGAGTCCAACAATAACTTTCTGACTTTGATATCCCCTCTGCACATATTTGTTCAGGTTTTGGGTTTTTTTTTTCAACCTGGCAACACTGCAATTAGGAAAATAATTCAATAATATCCAAGATACATATGATAGAGCAAACTCACGATCAAGACAGATAAAATTCAGCAAATTTGAAAATCAATTTTGCTCATGAACATAATCCCAAGTAAGAAGAAATGGAGAGATACTCCATTCAATAAATAAATTTGAAAATCAATTTTGCTCATGAACATAATCCCAAGTAAGAAGAAATGGAGAGATACTCCATTAAATAATTCCAACTTTCCAAGTTCCAACTTGAAACTCCAGCTAGTACAAGAGAAGGGCAACCCGGCAATTAGAACAACAGTACAGAAATATCAGTTCAATAGTGGTGGCTACTAAAAACCCAAAATTGCATCACTACATAAGACATCAACATAAAAGGTTAAGAACCAGCATCCAACTTAATCTTGACCCACTTATGCACATACCAGAGAAGGTAGAAACAATATATGATTGTTGTCCAATACTGCAAGTACACTAAGAACAAGACCATAAACCTGAATTGAGTATATATTAGGGTGGCATGTAGACCGAAAGCAAATAATTAAGTTTCTACAAGCATTCTCCAAAATGGTAGAGATAAAAGAAAAATGATAAATCCATTAATCACAGAAAATTAGATATAAATGATATATACACTCATCCTCTCATCCTAATTAAGAGAATCCTATTATATTGATGAATCTCTAACCGTCCAAATGTCCGAAAACGAAAAGAACCAAGAAATCACGATCCTGAAAGCCTACATGGGAAGCCCAACAGGCGAACAAACAGATTTTACTCTCCAGATGGATCGACAGATAAATTAAATTATCTCCAAACAATGCTGGAAAGATGGTAAAGCTGCACTTGCGATCTAGTTGGGCTTACTTAGAAAACAGTAGGGCGAGGATACTTTGCCCTGTGTGATATCCTAAGGAGGAATCGAATCGAGAGTGGGTTATCACCTGATGCCACATGTAAAACAACCTTGGTCAATTGGTGTTGTGATGCCTGCATGATTTAAAAAGCGTACATCATGTATGATGTCCAAGTTACAACATATGAAAGATAAAAGGGCATACATATGATTGAATAGACATTTACTTAGCTTTGTTGATGGGTTCAACAAACCTCGCTTGGTAGCCTCCTGTTAAGAAACATCATGTGGCGTAGATCAAGAACAAAAAATAAAAATGTTAGCTTCTCAGAATCAAATCAGAACACACATGTTGTGGAAAGAAATTGCTTGAACCCACGCTCTTCGAAATTAGGTGCCATTGGAGAATCACACGCTATTTCTCCTTACTTCATTATCTGTGGATGACAAATATTAAATGATGGAGTGGTACTTCAATGAGTTTTGCCATGTAGTGATTGGATCTTGTTTACTCTTTGCCTTCTCCACCTTGCAAAACATTAGATTCTCGTAGATACATCTATACATGTTCTGTTGCTCGCTGTAGTGTCCGTGTTTATAACAGTGCCTCTAAATGGGCTCATGAGGTGCTAACCGGAGAGTAAGTCCAGATGGGCAATCAACCTTTGAAGTATGATAACATTCTTGGTCCATATCATTTCACACAATCTTTTCCTTTGTGGAACTAGATAAACTATCTATAGAAAAGTATGAATAGTTTGTTCTCGTACAGAATAAAAAACTAATCACTTGAAACCTTTCTTTAATTATTTTTATGAAACTTTTTTGGCCAATGTGCTTTGGTAGAAAGGGCCGCTGGCCGGGCCACCTTGATGTGGTTTGGTTATTCATACCTCTTGGTAGTCTTTTTATTTATGTTGGATGAACGATGAATGGTGGGTTCGTTGGTTGTGATCAGAGGTAAGGCTTGTGGGGTTCAGATATCTGAAGAGTTCAATGCGAACATCTCTAATCCCCTCCTCGCATTGTAAGATAGATGTTACTTAACTATCTGTTTTCCTTATTGTAGGATGAGCTATGATGATAGATGTACCAGCTTACGTGCCCATGTTTGCTCATTTCTTTAGCGTTCATTTTATTTTATGTTTCTATTCATTATACTTATCTACTGTTGATTTATACATATTGTACATTCAAATTGAGATACTTATATGCTCACATGGAGAGAGATAAACTCCGTGGAGAGAGAAATATTTAAATATAAACTTATTTACGGTATTACATCTTGCGATAGTCTATGGTACCTGAGGAGAAAGATAACGAAAAATGATCTAGACGAGACCTCGTCCTCCCCCACCCCCACCTAGCGTCGGTTAACTTCTGGTTAGCGTAACGAAGCATCTCCTCCTCTTCTTCTCGTCGCACTGACCAGTGATCTGACTAGCTGGGCAGGGTTAGACTCGCTCACCACGCACACCTCACGAGGCGAAGACTTCCCGTTCATCTCCCTCCCAATTTCGTTTCCTCTGTACCAAACCCCGCAACAAGCCAAGCGAATGGCGTCGTCGGCGTTCAAATCCACCACACCACCGACGACCGCCGCTCTCCTCGGAAGCCCCCCTCCCCGTGCCCCCGCAGCGTCAGCGGCCTCGAGGATTACGCCAACACCCGCGCCAACCAGCTCTTCGACTACGGGACCTCTCCCTCTCCTCCGCCTCAGCAGACGGGGATTACTAGCTGTGGCGGCGGGGAGGTGGCGAGCCGGGAGGGAGGTGCGCAAGGGTTGCGTCGGCTCAGGGAGGGCGCACTCGGTGTCCGTCGTGCCACAGCGGCGACGCACCGCCTTGGCGCCATCGAAGGAGATTGCGGTGTTGATTAAATCCTGCTCGAACACAGACACGGACACGGCTTCAATGTCCGTTTCGGAGTTGGTTTCCGGTTTTGTAATCAGTTTGTACTCTTTGTTTTGCATATAAATAGAGAGCAATAGGTGCGGCTCAAAGTAGCTCAGTACCAACGGAAAATCTTGCGTTCTTCTGTTTGGCTGACTCAATTCCGTTGTTAGTTTGTGCGAGCGTGAGCAGTCAAAATTTTATTTCATTGCCAACATTTGGTATCAGAGCCGGATCGGCCCCGGGAGCGTCATCAAGCGATCGTGTGAGCTGTCATGCCTCGCCATCGATCGGCTTCACCGTCAAGGCAGTCTCGGGAGGAGACGACGCCGCCATCGGGGAGCGGTGGCGGACGCGGCGGAACGGAGCGCGGTCTGGTGATCCATCGGGTCACCAAGGAGGTCAACAGCAGCGGGGCGTTCCCAACGCTCACGAAGACCAACTACTTCGACTGGGCGGCGCTCATGCGCGTGATGCTGCAGGCGCGCGGCCTGTGGAACGCGGTGAGCATCGGCACCGTCGACTATGTCGAGGATCGTATGGCGCTGGAGGTCATCGCCAAGGCAGTCCCGGCGGAGATGATGGGAACCATCGCCAGAAAGACGACCGCCAAGATTGCATGGGACGCGATCAGCACCATGAATATCGGCGTGGAGCGCGTGCGCAAGGCGAAAGCAAACACGCTCTGGCGCGAATTCGATGGGCTCAAGTTTCGCGACGGTGAGACGGTGGATCAGTTTGGCGTCCGAATCAACAGGATCGCGCACCAGCTCGCGGTTCTCAACGACGACTGCACGGAGGAAGAAATCGTCCGCAAATTCCTCCAAGCACCCCCACCAAGGTACGCACAAATCGCCATGGCAATTGAGACCCTCCTCGACCTGAGCGCAATCTCCATCGAGGAGCTCATCGGCCGGCTCAAATCTGCGGAGGAGCGACATGATCTCAACGGTGGCTCAATCGCCAAGCTGAACCTCACCGAGGACGAGCTGGTCGCGCGCGTGGCGGCAAAGATGCAGCTCTCAGGCGAAGGGTCTTCAAGACAGTCCAAGGGATCATGGTCGAACCATAGAAGAGGACATGGCCCGAGTCATAGCAAGGAAGGTGGCTCGCGCGGAGGCTCCAGACCACCCAAAGCTTCAGGCAGCGGTGGCAATGGCGCAAATCAAATCGGCAGGGATCAATGCCGGTACTATGGGAAGACAGGGCACTGGACCCGTGAATGCCGTAAAAAGAAACGGGACGAGGCGGCCCACATGGTCCAAGTCAAGGAGGAAACAGAGTCCACCTTATTGGTGGCAGCAGCGACAGTCAATGCCATTGTTTCCAGTCCACCGTCGCCACTTGTGACAGCATCGCCGGCAAAATCCTCCGTGATCCACCTCGAGGATGAAGAGCTGTTCGTCCAGCTCGGTGGGAAGGGCGTCGGCGACTGCACCCGGTGGATTCTCGACACCGATTCGCCACCCGCGTCTGCATCACTGGCTGATTCTTCCTTGATCCGCCTCGAGGAAGAAAAGCTCTTTGTCCAGCTCGGCGAGAAGGGCGTCGATGACTGTACCCGGTGGATTCTCGACACCGGCGCGACGAATCATATGACGGGGATGAAATCCGCCTTCGCCGAGCTTGACACGGGGATCCGCGGCACTGTCCGATTCGGGGACGGCTCCGTCGTCGGCATCGAAGGGCGTGGCACGGTGCTCCTCAACTGCAAGAACGGAGAGCACCAAGAGCTCGGCGGCGTCTACCACATCCCCAAGTTGACGGCGAACATATTGCTTTATATTCAATTATTTACAATTGTGATGGTCGTCATCATTTACCAAAGAGGGAAAGATCGAAGTATCTTAACCCACCATTATGAGTTAATGGTATGTTGTGGTAATTAATGACAATCACATTGTGACACTAACATTTTCCATGACTTGATGAAATAGGTTGAGTTCCATGATGATAATGACTTGGGATGACATCATGAGTTGATCGGCATCAAGTCAAAGTTCAAGAAGATGATGCATCATGTGTTGATTCATATCAAGATCTCGAAGAGAACATGATCATGAGTTAATCATCAAGTCAAGAGAAGACTCATCATGTGTTGATGGAGGGTAAATGAAGAAGATCATCATGTATTGATTATATTCAAGTCAAGATTCGGGATGAAGGATATCATCGTGTGTTGATAAGCATCAAGACAAGATCCTGAAGTGAAGGAATCCATCATGTGTTGATGGAAGGTTCGTGAAGAATGCGTCATGGGTTGATGCATATCTAAGTCAAGAACTTGGAGTAAAGAAAACCATTATGTGTTGATGGAAGTCAAGAGAAGGATGCATCATGAGTTGATGCATATCAAGTCAAGGACCCGGACTTAGAGTAAAAATGCGCGTCATCAAGCTTCAAGAGGATGCTCAATGCAAAGGTATGACTAACTAGGGCTAATGATATGTTCCTAGTCTTTTACCGATCTTAGTGTTTGGTTGGAGACTAGATTGCTAGTATATATTGTCGTACTATTAAGAGGGGTCTTGACTAATATCTTGAGTTTCATCATGTGTTGATAGCTCAATCTCGCTTGCTCTAGCTCACCGTACCATGATGCTATTATTTACGAATGTGTTTTGTAAATAGTTGAGGCTCATGTGTCTAATCCTTGTAGCATGTGACTATACTTTGCACATGTGTTTTACAAATGGTTGAAGTCCATGTAACTACTCCTTGTGTCATGATCTAAGTTTGCAAATGTGTTTTGCAAGTTGTTAGGGTTCATGCATTATCTTGTTTTGAGCTTCGAAACTGTTTTGAAAATCGGTATGACCGTTGTTGATAAGCGGTACTACTGCAAGTCGGTAGTACCGATGTTTATATAGTGGTACATATTTTTCAAAGAGCGTGTTTCCGACTGATTTGATACTCTCTGAAAATCAGAACAACAACAATTCAACTGCGGTACTACCGCAGGTCGTTAGTACCAAAAATTATATAGCGGCATGTATATTACAAAGAGCATGTTTTTAGGAGTTTTGATCTCCTTTGAATTGGTATGACCGCAATCCCTTAAGCGGTACTACCGAAATACGGTAGTACTGATATTTACATGGTGGTACGAGTTTTCTAAAGAAGGTGTTTTTGAGAAATCTTGATCTCTGAAAACGGTAGCTCCGTTCTAGCCGAGCGGTACGACCGCGATGCAGTAGTACCAATTTCTAGTTGGCGGTAGTACCACAACTTTATGTGTAACGGCTAGTTCAGAGCATTAAATGCCACTGTTCCGATCATTGAACTGAAAATCGGTAGTACCGGGTTTTAACAGCGGTACTACCGTAAATCCTAATTTTTTCAGGAATGTGGTCGTAACATCTAGTTTTGTGGTTAGAGGCTATAAATACACCCCACCTGAACCAAACCTAGAACCTTTGGAGCTCTATTTCATTCTATTAAGCTAGTGTGAGCTTCTCCTCTCAATTGTGTATGTGTTGCACCTTGTGAGCAAGGAGAGATGTCTTTTTTTTATATATTTGCTATCATTGACATAGTCTTATATTGTTGATGAACTTAGTGAGACTAGTTGTTTTATGCCTTATTTGTGCAAAACCGATTTGACTTACTCTCCCACATTAGAAATCGGTTTTAGCCAAAAGATTTTTAAAACCGTCTATTCACCCACCTCTAGTCGACTTCTCAATCTTACAAGCACTGCCTCGCCTAGAGCCGCTGCGCGCCGCCGAGAACCGGCTTTGATTGCCTAGCCAATCCAAGGCGGCCCTCCTTAGAGCCCACTGCCTTGGGCAAAATTGCGTGGCCAGCGCTCCGCCTCGCATCTAGGCGGCGCTTAGTCGGCGCCCAGGACCGACTTTTAGAACCTCAAAACGGAAATTCCTCTTGAATTTTATCCAGGCTCTGCTGAACTGGCTCCGACAATTACTACGCCAATTGTGTTGTGCCTTCAGTTCCATGCAGTCAGCAGATTTTAACCTTTAATTATTTTATTACAGTCACATGAAGGTGCTCGAAAGCTAGGGCAGATTTGGCTATTGAAGAGCAATTGCGTGAACAAGAGTTAAGTAGAATGCTAAAGGACATAGTAACTGTTCCAAGTTTGTCTGTGACACATAATGATACGGTGCCATCTAGAATGAAAGAAAAGAAGTTTGCATGAGGTTGGGAGCTTTCCTAGCCGTGGAGTTCTACACAATCAAAAAAGGCAAGACTCAAGCCAAGGGAAATAAATTGGATGGGAGAGGGCCTCATGTTAGGCTCCTCCCCCATCTCCATCCATCTGCCCCCCTCCCCCTGAATCCAACGGCCCAGGGAGGGGCCTCACGGAGTTCTACACAATCAAAAAAGGCAAGACTCAAGCCAAGGGAAATAAATTGGATGGGAGAGGGCCTCATGTTAGGCTCCTCCCCCATCTCCATCCATCTGCCCCCCCCCCCTGAATCCAACGGCCCGGGGAGGGGCCTCACGTGAGGCCCTCCCCCGGGCAATTCCTTTCCGAAGCCAAGGGCCACCCACCCAATGAGCCGTGGGAGCATAGGTCAGCGCATGGGCAAAGGAGAGGAGGCTCGGGTGGGAGTTAGGGCATGTTTGGTTTGGGATCCAAACGAACTTAAACTAAAATTTGGTAATACTTTTAAAATTTGGTTGCCACTTTGATACCAACATTTGGTAACGCCGAGCACTGGATTCACGAAGACACGAGCAAAATTCGGGCGACGGAAATAGCTCGCCCTAATTTTGGAATGGCTGCTGGTGCATGCTGTGGTGAGGTGTCAGATGCTGGTTGGTGGCAGGTGGTGATTGGTGGTTGGTTGCATAATGCTTTGTTTATTAGCAAGCTTCAAATCACTATAACTTCTAAACAGTTTTTATTTTATTTGTGATATATTTAAATCGTTGTATTTCTTGTGATTTAATCAACAAAATAAGACCCATGTTGGCATATTTTGGTGAAAAGAATTAGATATCATGTGGGGCCCACATGATATACTCATAATTTTGACAAACTTTGACATGGTTGCATTCCAAACACACCAATTTCGGCATTGCCCACGAATTGGTATGGCTACGATCTATACATAATTTTTTGTCCATATTTTGGCATTGCCAATATTTTAGTCTGGATTGTGACCCCAGGTAGCCAGACCAAACTTTTGGCAATGCCAAAAACTAGGCCAAAAAAATGTGTTTGGATCGTAGCCATACCAATTCACGAGTAATTGCGAAATTGATGTGTTTGGATTACAACCATGCCAAAAATTATCAAAATGTGAGTATGGCACGTGGGTCCCGCTTGATATCTATTTTTTGAACCAAAATATGCCAACATGGGATTTGTTTTGTTGATTAAATGACAAAAACAGAACAGTTCAAACGAATCACAAATCGGATACTCGATTTAAAAAGTATGATCATTTTAAGATTTAAAAAATATAATCATTTTAAGACCTTGAATCAAACTTAACATGCAATTAATGCCACTAATGAAACCCAACCCGCTGCTGCCACATATCACCAACTCACTGTTTTTGCTGCTTCCTGCCACGCCAAATTTTGGCGGCCGAATTTCCAACCCGTGTGCCGCCAGGGAATTGGCTAGGAAAATCGAGGTGTTACCAAAATTTTCAGGGCGACGCCTAATGTTAGTATCGCACCAAACACTAGCCAAATTTTCAGAGTAATACCAAAATTTTAGTTTGGTTCGTTTTAACCCTGAACGAGACAGGTCATTAATCCTCGTGAGCCGCGCCAAGCCAAAGGAGGGCCAACCCCAGGTGAGGGGAGGACCAGTACCGCATGGGCCTTTTGGGTTTCGGCCAATGCATGGTCAGCCCAGGGAATCACCCGAAACTCCAAAGGATTATTGGATCCAAATTGGAACTCTTCCAATCCAATCTATTATTACTTTCCTAATCTATTATTTCCGAAAATCACATGTTTTTCCTTTTTAAAAAGAGCCCGAATTAGGGATAAGTATTAGAGGTAATTTCGGTTTTAGTTAGTAAATCGAAATTCCTTCTTGCTTATTTTTTATTCCGAAAATAGGAGAGTTTGAGTTGACACTGTACATGTATTGTACTGTTCACTAAAAGCCATTGTGCACACATGGGATGGGAGGTTATTTAAGCTCCATGGCCGCACCATGTAAACAGACAAATTATGATTTAGAGAATAAAATTCAGAAAAGCCCATATCATGTGTTCTTGAGAGTTGAGAGAGATTGAAAGATTGAGAAAGAAAGAGTTGGCCGAGAGAGCAAGATATCCATCTAGTGTTATTTTCGGCACAAGTCAAGAACACCAAGTTCTTGGATTGACCGATGGCATCACTACATCTTGAAATTCAATCACACTCGATTGGTTTGCAAGTTCCCTGTCTATTTGAGTTGTTTTTAGCACTGTTTGCTGGATACTATTCACACATAGTACTGTTCACCAAGAGCTCCCCATGACCGAATCATTGTTTGCTGCCGAGTGCACTATTACTTGTATATACTGTGAAAGATTGGGTCAACAATCAAGATCCATTACTAGTTGGATCTTTATCGCATAAAAAGCGACCAAGAAGAAAGGTAGCACTTGCTATTCCACAATTTTATATGGTTCCATTTATTGGTGCAATCTGGAATTCTGGATCTTGATTTGCGTTGATAATATATGAACTTGGGCTGCCTATTCTTTCCTCCCCCTTTTAACTGATCTTTATCTCTGTATTATGGTTCCAGAGTAGTATAGAGCGATTGAAAGGAAGAGACCATGAATTATTCCACAATTTTATATGGTTCAATTTTGTATGTCATTTGGTTCAAGAGACCATGAATTATTCCGAGGAATGTGTTTCAATTTCAACATTGGATAGCGCTGATTTCTCATCACTTGAAGAACCTCAACCTAATTCAGTTGTGACTGTCCCACCAAAGAACAACAGTAGATTTCTTCACGAAGGTGGATCAAGCCTTTTGGAACCCCACTTTCCAACTGATCGATGCAGTCATCGTGAGGTTAGCGAATCAATTGGCTCCACTCCTTAAGAGTCTTATTGTTTAAGTTCGCCCATTGAAGTTTTTTTTTTTGAACGAGTTCTCAAAAGTTCAAAACGAATAGTACTCTGATTCAGGGGTGGCACAAAATATCGATTCCATTCAGTAATTTTATTAAATTATTTGAAACAAAATAAACTGTGGAGATGCCTTTTTAAAGGAAAGTGTAATATAAAAACTGGGAAGAAGTCCATTTAAACCCCCCAAGTATCGACATGAGGACACATAACCCCCTGGACTAAAATACCGGACCTTTGACACTCCGAAGTTGCAAAACCGGATAATTTACCCCCTGGGTCAGTTTCGTACGGTGGTTTTGCGTACGTGGCGTCTGTTCGGCCCTGTTTTGCCAGGTATGACGCGGACTCGGCTGCGACGTGGCGATGACTCAGCCGTGTATACATTATCGTTCTTTTTTATTTGTTCTTGGGCATCACCTCTACATCCCACCCGACGCCACCTCCCCATCCCGCTCGGGCGCCACCTCCCCATCCAGTCTGCATCTCTTGCAACCGCGTCCACGACGCTGCGCCTCGGAGTTCGTCCACTAGGCCTCCTTCACCGAAGAGGGCCAGCCCGACTTACGCGTCTCCTCCTTCGTCCACCACCACCACCACTCCTAGTCCCCCTACCTCGAACACAAGCTCGTCGCCGCCTCTGACGCCATCACGTCCATCGCTGCCCGCCTCGGCTTCTCGCCCACCCGCGTCAAGGAGGCCCACCGCATGGCCAACTCCATCGAAACCTCGCCACCCCGGGTACCGCCTTCCTCCCCGCCCTCACCGCTGCCTACACCTTGCTCATCGCGTGATCCCACCGCATCTCGCTCTCCATCGACTAGCCCCCGCGGGTCGCAGGGGGCGCCACCGACCTTCAGCGTCGGCACGAGGATGGGCGTCAGGAGGTGGCCCTCCTCAACGCAGAAGGCCTCCATGCCGGTGAGGACCTCAAGGAGTAGGACACCAAAGTTGTACACGCCGCTCTTCTTGGTGGCCACACTAGAGCGGATGTAGTGCGGGTCGACGTTTCCCAGGGAGCTGAGCATGGTGTGCGCTGACACCCACGGGCAGACGACGGCGAAAACCCCATCCCCACCGACCCGAAGTCGTAGAGCTTGGTGGACATAGCCACATCCAGGAGCACGTTCGAGGCCTTGACGTCTCTGTGCACCACCTGCGGCTCGCACTGTTCGTGCAGGTACTCGAGTGCCTGCGCCACTTGCAGAGCCACCAACACCCGTCGAGCCCACGACATCGTCCCCACGGCCTTGCCGCCGTCGTGGAGCTTCTCATGCAGGCTCTCGTTCACCGCGAACTCTAACAACAGCATGCCCTCCTCTGCATCGACCAAAAACCAAAACCTTTTAGCACGACGCGCACATAGTGGTACAGAACCTGCTCGAGCAAATGCCGGAGCCGAGTGCTCAGCGCGGGAAATCAAATCAAGCACCCACCTTGATGGTTGCAGAAGGCGAGGAGGCGGATGCGGAGGAGCGCGTTGAGCTCCTGGCGGAAGACGTGGTGGAGGCGCTCGCTGCTGCGGTGGATCTTGACGGTGACGAGGGCGCCTGAGAGGCGGGCGAGGTAGATGGTGCTGAACCCACCCTCGTCGACCACTGTCAAAGTGAACCCGCTCGTCAATGCCAAATACATACTACTGAACACACCCGTGCTGCTCCGGATTATGGTGCAAGATCCATAAAAAGAACAAATAAAAAAGACTACCAACTCACCTAGCACACACATCGGCCTACATGGCGAAACCGGGCTGACCAGATGCCACATGCACAATACCACCGCACGAAACAATCTTAGGGTGTAGGTTGTCCGGTTTTGCAACTTCGGAGTGTCAAATATCCAGTTTTTTAGTTCAGGGGTTAGGTGTCCGCATGTCTATACTTGAGGGGGGTAGAATGGACTTCTCATTCTTATAACTTAGAGGCTCCTAGAGTGCCAACTGTATCTTTTTTTTTTCCTGTGAAGAGAGCCAACTGTACCTGAAATGTGATCATTCTGAAAACTCTACTGCACTGTGCTTTTATTTCCGTATGTTTGTCACAATCTCATCGGTATCCTCCTCCTTTGTAATTGTCATCCTTTGCTAGCTGTTCTCATATTCCTATGATTATCTATACTGTTTTATTTAGTCTGCTGTATGGATTCATATTATATATGTATGTCATATTCCTTCCTTTGTAATAATATATAAATAAATAAAGCCTTTGTAACCGAACTCCTTTGTATTTTCTTATATGCCTTTAAAAGGAATATACCATACAATATATTACCCATATCCCTTTGTAATATGCCTCTTTTTTTTTGAACCAAACTCTTTTCAAAGAAAACCATCCATGGTTTCCTTATGCCGGTCTCGGCCCGAGCGGAACGGCAATGGCGGCGGCCCGTGCGGACAGCGACGATGGGCGGGGGAGGGCAACACGCTGTCGGCTCGGCTTGCGTCGTCCTCGAATCGGGTGTCGGGCGGCGGCGCGTCGAGTCGGGGAGAGGGTCGGCGGCGGCGACCGGCGTCAGGCGATGGCGTCGGGCGGAAGGAGGCACGCTGTGGGCCCGGCCAGCGTCGTCCTCAGGTTCAGCGGCATCAGCGGGCCCGATTCGGCAATGGCAACGGCGGTGGTGAGATGGCAACATAACGAGCTAGGTTAGTGCTCTAGTTCTAATATCATGTTATGAATATTGTGTATGTATTCATAAAACCCAACGAGCAATATATATAGGGAGTACAAGAGGATATTACAAAATAATATGCTATACATATATAAGAAAATACAAAAAACATATAAGGAAATACAAACGAGTGTCTATTCAAACACAAGTCAATTCTAGATGCAGTTCTCCTTTTAGCCGTCTTCATAAAAGTTTCAGGTTTGACTCGTGCTATCTTATTTTTCTTTCATATCATTTAGTAGGGTTTTAGAGTTGTATTTGAGGATATTCCTTCAGTTCGGTGGACAGTTGTATTTCCAGGTAACTTGCAAGCAAACATGTTGCTGCATAATGTAATGGCGAGAGGTTAGATGGAAAGGTTTGGAATTTCTCTATCTTGTTGAAGAATCTGGCAACCTAAAATATTTTACTTATCAACTAAAAAACAGGCAGGTTAGCAGGTAGATGAGAAACAAGGTTAACTACCAAACTAAACATCCCCCTGATTACCTGTTCTAGAAGTAACAAGTTACTGCATGAAACTTACATATGGGGTTTACAACTTTGCTTCTGTAATCTGCACGATTAATTTTCTGCAAGACAGTATGAAAACTGTGAGCCAAAGCCAAATGGCTGTTTGGTCCATGCCCTCTCAATTCTCAAAGAAAACCATATAGGGAGCAGTGTACTGATGTGTTGGATGATCCAACTTGGATCAGTTCTCTCCCCGAGCTCTTACACATGAATCAGGCTGCAGGCATTTGGACGCCTCAACTCAAACATGTGTTTGTTTATCAGCACGCCTCTATCGCCTTTCGCTATGCCATCGACGCTCGTCTTATTATCTAGAGTAGCTCGCTCTCGGTCTACGGCCCAGATGCATTTTGTCGGACTCAGATTTCATAAATTCAAATTTTCTATAAAAATATTATGCTATTCATTAGATTAGTAGATAGCACTTACAGATACATCACTTAATCATTTCATACACGATGTAAACTAAACTAAACAATACATTACAGATATCAGAGTGACATGGACCTCATTTGGTCGAGTTTTACAACAAGGGCGAACATACCAAATGGTTACATTACAAAGGTTGCGAAAGCGATAGCGGAAGCAAAAGGGTGGAGCGCGTCTCTACACAGGTAAGCGACTGTGGAAACCTGCGTGCGTTCGATATTAACCAAAGACTTGGATAATATTAGATGCACGCAAGCATTAACAGAGTCAACTATACTGAGGCGAGACCCAGACTAAACGAACTACACTACTCTTCGTCATCTCCAGGGGCTCCAACTTCGGAATCCTTGTAGTATGCATAGTCTCCATGAGTTCCTGCTTCTGAGGGTTTGGGGGAAAAAAAGCGAGGATGAGCACAACTTACATGCTCGCGAGCCAACACACATAATGCAATAATAAAACACGCAAGGCTTCAACAAGGATGGCTCGGGTTTTTTTATTTGTTTAAAACATGATTTTCAACTATAATATTTAGAAATTCATATGACTTAGCAGTTTAACCAAATCTCATTTTTAAAAGAAATATTGTGAAATATTTATAATGGCAAAGGTTACCTCCACCTTATGCTTATTTTGGTTGTGGTTACATCCACCGTTATCAACACCACTGAGTACGATGACCCAGGAGAAACCAAAATTAGGGTTACATCAACCCGACCCGTATTTCATCCCATCCACAAGATTTTATAAAAAAGAACTAACTCAAGTTATGTTCTCATGTCCGCCTTTGACCGTAGACATGACTGTTTAAACAGTTTAGACTCCGCAGAGATTGTACATTGTACCCACAAGAAACAATCATACTCATTGCTCCACATGATTCCTTAGTCATGTAGTTGAGTGATCGTCACAATAACCTTTCAAATTATCTTGCATCTTCCAGCATCTCACCCATATGGGTCGCTCCCACTTGCGGTGGGCCCCATAAGTTATTCGGGATGTTCACCACAGACGCAAACGCAGATGGACTCCAACTTCCACAACGTCTAGCGCAGCTGCCAACTTCAACTTCCCTAGGTGTCCCATTCAAGCTCAACCATGCCCAACGCTTGCACGACTTCGCTCCTCCACCAGTGAGATGACTTTCAGAGTCTAATAAGTTTACTAAGCCAAGTTGTACTTTACAAACTTATGGTTGTACTTATTTTTACATGGGAGGTCATGACAAGATTAAGTCCTTAATCCATCCGAAAGGTTCATACCACATCCCAACCACTCTCGTGCTCCGAGGACACCCACCATCATAACATCCGCTTAGATGAGTTAACAACACTTTAACATGGTTTTGGGGAATAAAATATATTACCACAACATTTTAGTCATTTAACCACAATGACTGCCCAAAACCACTTTCAAGATTAAAAGATGATTTGGGCATTTAATATCCCGATACTTAAGCAAGACTAGCATGTCGTTTAAGTACAACATATAACTAGTAATTACCACATAGTTACGAGGGGGATATGGAGATTCAATTGCCAAAGGATGGTATAATAATTAAGTAATCATCAAATAGGTATTTACCTACCTTAGGATTTAACATACATTTGCTTAAAGAATTAAAGCATGCAATTTTGGTTGTTTAAAGGACTATAATTTTTGTAAAATGTAGGTTCAAAATGATCAAAGTATTGACTCGCTTGGAGTGAAAGGGAGAGAGTCTTGAAAGCCTTGTGCTTGATCAAACTAGAGATCTCCCACTTCTTAGAACTCTATTCGGACGCATGCACCGGAAAAAGAATAAATGGGCAAATAGAACAAATAAATACACAAGAAATAGCAAATAAAATCCAAAATAAATAAGACCAGTGCCCTTAGCAAGGTCTTGAATTTAGATAAATTTAGAAGCAAAAAAAAATCACTAGAATCGGAGTTATAACAGAGGAGAACGAAGCTTCTGAAGTTCTGGCTTCGAGTACTACTGGTTCTAAGTGTTGATCGCTTCGAGTACTGTGGGCTTCGAGTACTGTTCGTTCGAGTACCATTGACTTCATGTAATGTTCACTTCGGGTACTGTTTGTTTCTAGTACTGTGGGCTTCGACTACTGCTCACTTCGAGTTGACGCGGTCGAAGGGAGGTTCAACTACAGGATGTAGTCGGAAGGAGCTTCGACTACATGACGTAGTTGGAAAGGGTTCGACTACACGACGTAGTTAGAAGGGGATAGACTACAAGTGGCGCAAGAGGGAGAGAAGATGGGCTAGGCCCAAAGAGAGAGGTTTTGAAATGGAGGTAGAAGCTATAAATTTTGAAGATACAACATAAGTTGAAATTAATTTTTGAAACCAACTGACAAAAGCAAATACTATTTACAATCCCAAAACGGACTGTTACAAACCTACCCACCTTAAACAAAATCTCGACCCGAGATTCGAGTACTGCTGGTTCCGAGTGCTGATCACTTCGAGTACTGTGGACTTCGAGTACTATTCATTTCGAGTACAGTTCGTTTCGAGTACCGCTGGCTCGAGTACTGTTTACTTCAAGAACTGTTTGTTTCTATTACTGCTCACTTCGAGTTGACGCGGTCGGAGGAAGGTTCGACTACAGGACGTAGTCAGGAGGAGCTTCGACTACACGACGTAGTCGAAAGGGTTGACTACACAACGTAGTCAGAAGGGGATCGACTACATGTGGTCGTAAAGGGTATCGACTACATGTGGTCGGAAAGAGGTTCGACAACGCAGTGTGGTCTGAAGGATGTTCGACAACACGACGTGGTCGGAGGGAGTTCGACAATGCAGTGTGGTCTGAAGGAGGTTCGACAACGTGACTACTTGGTCGTGGACATAGTCGTAGACATAGTCACAGACGTAGTCAGAGGATATGGTCGAAAAGGTGTTTCAACCGCTCGGTGTGGCCGGAAAGACAAGAAGGAGAACCGGGCACGGAGAAAGGGGGATTACCAAGACCGATAGAGAGGTCGAAGGAGGTCGAACGGCAGTGGGGGAGCTCGCGGTCGGTGACTAAGGAAGACGATGGTGAAAGGGTCGACCGGGACTGAAGGAGACGACGAAAGACGATGTTTCCTGTGACACAAAACTGAAATCGAGTGAGTGGATCGCTCCAAGGAGCTCTGGGTACGAATTGACACGGGTAGAACAGGGGTTACACTGTTGCGGTGAGAACCGGAATGAGGCACGCGGCGGCTCAAACTTGGAGCTCAGGGCTTCGGGCAACCTCAGCAACACGAGCGAGAAGGGGGAGCTCGGAGAAGAAAGGGGCCGTTCGGGCTCTTCTCGGGTGGCACTTATCAGAAGCGAAGGGGAGACGAGGGGAGGAATGAGAGGGGGCTCAGGGCTTCTTATAGACGAAGGGGAGGGAAGTCAGAGCCGTTGGAGGCTCGGAGGCGCGCGGGTTCCTGAGGCGGTCGTGGTATGGGCGCCCTCGTTAGAGAGGACGAGGCAGGCCCGCAGTTGGGAGGTGACGGGAGCGACGACTCGGGCGGGCAACGTTGGTGGCGGAGCCGACAAGAGCAGGTGCTGGTAATGGGACGGAGCGACAGAGGCGCCAGAGCCAAGGGCAGGTGGATGGGAGCAGGTGGCGGTAGAGGGCCAGAAGGCGCAGGCGCATGCCATGGCGTTGACGCGGTGGCGAGACAAACGGCGGGACGGGGTGACGGAGGCGGCGACTTCGGGGGCCAAGCAGGTGGGCGTCACAGGCGCCAGGCGATGAGGAGGGGGTACCGGAGTCCACCAGCAGGTGGCAGAGGGGACGGAGCTGCAGGGGCTGGTCGATGGGATGGTGTAACAGAGGGCCTGGGGAGGGGCACTAGCCTGGCTGGGTCGGAAGGGGAAAGGGGAGGATGTGCCGGGTAGAAAGGAAAGGTGGTGGTTGGCTAGCCCCGGAGAGAGAAGATGGATTGGGTCCAAAGAGATGTTTTGAGATGGATGTAAGAGCTACAAATTTTGAAAATACGATATAAGTTGAAATAATTTTTTGGAACCAACTGACAAAAGTAAATACTATTTACAATTAAAAATGGACTGTTACAATCTCTGTCTGTACGTGGCCACAATCGCCTCCGTCCAAAAAAAGAAAAGAGGAAATAAGAGAGAATTTACTTACACAGAGTAGTAGTACCACTGGTCCTTTATTGGCTTGTTAATTTGTCAGTTTTTTCCTGACCAAATTGTTTGTGTCCTCCAAAATAGGATCACTATGCAGGCTTAATTGATTAATTGTTAGAGATAGAATCGGATATCAAACTAGTACAATACTAGTACCCCAGATGCCAGTAGTGAATTCTATGAGGTCCTCATTAATTACCAGTGGTTTGGTTTGCTTGTCACTACAGGTTAGTATTCTATTTTAAGCGAATTTGGTACGTTAATCTTCAGTAATCCAATAGTAACTTCATTTTTTACCATGGCAAGTTGTCAAGCTGAGCCCTTATGTGCAAAATTACAAGAAACAGGGTGTCATGTAAAATTAATGCTGCTTATGAAAATCTTGGCCAAACCCTCACCCCTAGTCCATCTATAAAACCCCTGCCTCCATCTCTTGACTCCACTCTTGGCGGCCCACCAGCTGCGAAGGAAAATTGCATCGTCGAGTCCATAAACAGGACACGGATCATGACGAGATCTTCTCCCCAGCCATCTCCTTCTCCCCCTCCTCTCTGCTCTCCATCGTCTCCTTCCTCCTCTTCCTCCAATTCTTCATCGATCTCCATTCGCTGCAAGAGGGCAAGGACCCAGGAGAGCGCTAAGGCCAAGGCCAAGGCCAAGAGGCCCAAGAAAGATACAAGCCAGAGCAAGGAGCCTGAGCCTTCCAATGGCAGCGGAAAGAGGAGCTCCATCTACAGGGGAGTGACAAGGTATGGATGTGCATCAAAGCATTGTTTTCCATCTCTTGATTACCATTCTGCTAATCTTCTCTTCTAGGCATCTTTTGATTTCAATCGCAATTGTATACGAGTCCTGCATCGCCGAACACTTCAGATGAAATTGGCTGATCTCCAGTCCACAATTGCGCATGGTTCTGATCTTCCCCGTTCAGCCGGTTGCCTTTTCAATTTCGGTTTATGATTGTTTCGATTCCAATCTTCACTTGCATATCACTAGGCATGAGTTCCTCATCATTTCTGGGTTTCAAGTCTGTTCCTCTTTTATTCCTAATCTTTTGGAGCATGATCTCCATTTCTTGAATTCGGTAGTCTATTATTTTACTTTCGTTTCTTGTTCTGCTCCATACGAATAAGTCAATAGTTAGCTAGGAAGTAGGAGTAGTTAGCTAGGTAGTAGGAGGTTGGTTGATCTGCATTACTACTTGCTCGTTTTAAGGTGGTCAATTTCTTCCCCTTTTTATTTCTTTGTTTTTTGTAAGGCAAGTGCTTTAATGCTGCTTACCAATCAATTAATATACGCGTTGCTCGCATTGCATGCATGTAAATAGGCACAGGTGGACAGGCAGATTCGAGGCCCATCTCTGGGACAAGAATTGCTTCAGCTCTTCGCATAATAAGAAGAAAGGGAGGCAAGGTACGTAATACTTACATGCAATTGTGTAGCATTTTTCTAATTTAAAGAAGAGAAAAAAAAAAGGAAGAGAAAAAGCAATACGAGGATTTGTACAGTAATACCAATAGAAAATTATAAATGCAAGGTCCTCGATGTACTTTTCTTAGGCTGCTGAGGATCCTGATACATCTGCCATTAGTATAAAGCTTATTTTTTCTGAAGTGCACCGAATTTTTTAAGGCTGACATTACCTTTTTATCTCCTTTTTTCTGTTATCTTTGGGTGGGGGGCCTTGTCTGGTGATCTGCATGTGACTGTGATCTACTGCTGTTTGATGCTGTATTGGCTATATGTCAATAGTCTATTTGGGTAAGTCCCACCAGTAAATATCTAATCCAGCCACCTATTTTGGCAGATTCATGTTACTTGTTGCTTGTTCTTTAAAAACAAATCTCGGATTTTTTTTTTCCTTTGGTCTACGTTCTTGTCTTACGGAATTATAACTATTACCTTGTTGGTATTTTGATTCTTTATTCTTTGGTGAGTTATCTAACAATGATGAATGAAATTATAATTTGCAGGGGCTTATGATACTGAGGAGTCAGCTGCTCGTGCATATGACTTGGCAGCTCTCAAATACTGGGGTCCTGAAACAATACTCAATTTCCCAGTAAGTTTGTCCTCTTGGAGAAAAAAATGTTTTTTTCAGAATATATATGCAACCAAGACGTACTAGTATAAGCTCCCATCTGGTACAAGTAAGAGGCAAGATGTATCTTAGCAAAAACTCCTATTGACCATGACCCTGACGAAGTGAAAACGGCTTCTTTGTTACACTCACTTACGAGTCATGAACAAGACAGCAAAGAAAGGAGTAATTGAGAGATGACTTCAGGATTCATGGGTCGCGTTGTAGGCTGTAGTAGCAGAACACAATGACCCGAAACAAAACAGACAAGAACGAGAGCCTTAAATGTGCTGCCGTTTTGGTTGTAAGAAGAAATAACATGGTGCGTGCATTCATGCAGCTGGATGATTACTCGAAGGAGAGGTCGGAGATGGAAGGGGTGTCAAGGGAGGAGTACCTGGCCTCCCTCCGCCGCCGGAGCAGCGGCTTCTCCAGGGGCGTCTCCAAGTACAGGGGGGTCGCAAGGTACTTATCGTTTCTGACCGACCACTACATTGTCTTCAGTCTTCACCTCGTTAATGCAGTGTGCTGCCTATGTTCAGCACATGCAAAAAAATCATGCAAAAACTATGTGGCGTCCAGGTGCCAAATGTGGCACTGAATGGGATCCAGAGTCCGGACTGACCAAGAAGGAGAGAGACCTTTCTGTAGACTGTATAGTCCACTGACAGCATAGAAAGACCCGTCTGTAACGTCAGTCAGTGGCGAGCATCACCTGGCAACAAGTGCAACGTCATACGCCAGCCATGTCATGCATTAGCTGGCCTGTGCAACGTCATACGCCAGCCATGTCATGCATTAGCTGGCATGACTCAGTCATGAGCACTTTCTTGTGTCAGCTTCGTGCCAGAAAACTCAGCTCTTTAGAGTCTGTTTAAATGGGGGGATTTGTACCCCAATCCTTTAGGATTCAGAACTAAACCCCAAAAGTTTCCAAAGAAATCCCTCTCATCTAAACAGACCTGTAAAATTTGAAGGATGTCTCGCACGAATTATTCCCAGGCTCCTTGAGATGTTTGAAATGTTAATGTCTAGATTCCATCAAACTGCTCTGCTCATTGCTCAGAGCAGGGTTTTGAATATCGGTATGAAATTTTTAACGGGGGTGTGCCGGTAGGGTCGGTTTGGCCTAAAATTGGAAAATTTTGCCGATATTTTCAAATCAAATTTTTGAAAATAAATTCTGGTACAATTTTTTTTTCTATATTTGACAAAATTCATGCAAATCGGAACTGCTTTCAAATTTTACCGGGAGGCGATAGAAACGATTTCCACCAAAATTTTGAACTGTGGCTCAGAGTCATCTCGAATTCATTTCAAGTTTCAAATTCAATTGAGATGAGAAAAAAAAACTCTTGCTGTTTTTCTCCAGGCATCACCACAATGGCCGGTGGGAGGCACGAATCGGGCGGGTATTGGGAAACAAGTACCTCTACTTGGGAACTTTTGGTACGTATGCCTTCTACTCCTTAATACTACTAGTACTAATTCCATGCTCTTTGTTCTCCTTTGATCAAGACAGTTTTAATTACCACTTTAATGCTACTCTTGTTTGTTGTAGAATAGTCCTGCTTACTCTAAGGGTCACCTAACTTGAACCGAATTTTATGATGGTTGATCAACCTAACAACTACAAAATTAAATGGCATGTATTTCTTGTTTCTCTTCAATGCAGACTTGACACTTCCCTTGTTACTATATTCTTTCTTCTTGGATTTTCTTGGCCACAAGTTTTTATTTAAAAACAAAGAGGGGAAAAAGACTTGAGCTAGTCGTCCGTCACACTAGTGCAGGATACATATAGGAGCATAGTGCTGGAGCAAATTTTAAAAAATTCCTGGCAAAAAACCGCCCTTTTTATTGGCTGCCAAGATCAAGATTTAAGACCATGAGACCAAGATACTGTCATGTAAGTAGTCCCCAGAAGATTGTCCAACTTGCCCAAAAAATAACATAAATCAAGCACACACTGTTGGACCTGCTAATTTTACCAGCCAATACTACAAGACTTGCAAGCGCATGTTACAAGCACGTGGTGGGAGTGGGAGTATCACCTGCCTGCCTGCCTGCCGTGCCAGTAGTAATACTAGATGGTGCATAGGGATCTTCAATTCTTCATCACTGCCGGCCTTTTCTTTCACTTGAGCCGTGAGTGACTCAGCAGTGAGTGATCGCTTCACGTGTCAAACTAGATCAAGCAAGACTCAAGATCCAAACTACACAAATGGATTCACCACTACCACCATGATACCATCACAAAAGAAAAAGGGTTCGTGAAAAGGGTCACTGCTAGTGCTCAGTACTCACTAGTAGTAAAGAGCAGGCTGCCCGTTGCCAGCAGAGTCGAGTCCTTGCTACCAGCTATGAGGTCAGACATGTCCAGTGACTTGCACATGTGAAAGTAACAAGCACCCAACTGTCCATTCAGGCAATCAGGGTGTGCAATTCAGCGTCTCCCATCCCACGGAAATTGTATCCGAATATCTGATCTTCAAATGGTTTTGGTCATCTAATGCATTTAGTATTCTAACATCAGCAAGAATACACCCAAACCTGTCAGTGTATCACTGAAGAGTGAAGACACACAATCAGCCACATCACATAAACATCAGTTGAGAAATTTTGCGATGTGATGTTCCCCAAGATTTTGGTGAGGTCATCATCATGTCTGAACTTTTATTTTACCCAAAGCCAAGTGCATTATGTCGCCAAATAATCGGTTCTCATTGAAACAAACTTACCATGTGTTCTTTTTTTACAGATACTCAAGAGGAGGCAGCCAAGGCCTATGATCTTGCAGCCATTGAATACCGAGGTGCCAATGCTGTAACCAACTTTGACATTAGCTGCTATCTGGACCAGACGCAGTTACTGGCACAACTGCAACAGGAGCCGCAGGTGGTGCCAGCACTGCAAGAAGAACCTCAAAATAACCGAAGTGACAACGTAGTCCAAGAGCTCAATTCCAGTGAAACGAAGACACCTGATGACATCAACGAGCCTCTTGCAGTTGATGACAGCATTGAAGACATCAGTGAAACACTTGCAGTTGATGACAGCATCAAGGACATCAACAAGCCCCTTGCAGTTGATGACAGCATAGAAGAAAGTCTATGGAGCACTTGCATGGATTATGAATTCGATAGTGTGACTGGAGCTAACATCAGCAACTCGATGAATCTGAGTGAATGGTTCAACGATGCAGCTTTTGAGGTCGAGGGCAACATTGGGTGCCTATTCGAAGGGTGCTCTGCAGTCGATGAAGGCAGCAATGACTGTGCAGGTCTGGAAGAGTTCAGTTTGTTTGAGGAAGGCAATAAGCTTATGGATTTTTCAGACAGAGGGGAGGGGATAACTCAAGCAACGAATGTTTCTTGCCCTCCGAAAATGATAACTGTGTGCAACTGAGTCCATATGTGCGTGTGCCTTTGTCTGTATAAGATATCCAAGAGGAAGTTTTCATGTCTCCATCTTGGAAATACTTCTTTGTCTCATGTCACTTCTGTAAAGAAGCTGAACTTCTTGTAGGTTGTCTGCTCAAGTGGGGGCTTAGCAAAAAGATAAATTATTGTGCTCCTCCCTATGCCCCGAGAAAAACACAGAAGGAATTCAACTTGGCATGAGACAATTGTCACTGTTCCTTTTATTCTTTTAAATTCCCTCAAGGCTGGTTGACTAACCTCAGATATTTTCTCACTTAGCTTAGATTCAACTAATCACGTTCTGATTGCCCTCAAGTTCGATTTAACATATTTTCCCAATGAAAGTCTGGCAAGTTCACAGTTTTACGAGGTTATGCAGGATATATTTGATTGTTTCTATAGAAATCTCATTCTGTAATACTAATTAACCTACAGATTATGCTTGATTTGGTAAGTTTGTCTATGAATGCACATAGGTTATGTTGAGGTTCCAAAGAAAATAAATCTTAATAGAAGACTTGTAGCTTTTATTCCATACAAATGTCACATGTTTTCAGAAGCAACATAGAGTCAACTCAAAAGCTGTCAGAGCAAGTATCTTTTCAATATCAGAATTCAGATATGAACCATATTTTTTTATTTTATGATCAATAATCTTCCAGTGTCACATCTAGTACAAGTGTACAACCAATAAAAGAATGAACAGCGTTTTTAACAACCCACTAACAGGTAAAAGGTACTCCTTTTCTGTAGAGAACAAACAGGACTACCTCTTTAACATTCTGAATGATGGCATGTTGTGAACACTTGAAATGCCTCCAATTGTAAGCTCTTGCTCTAACTGAACTCGTATGGACTTTAGAACCTCCTGATAAAATGGAAATAAATATGACCAACTGAACAAGGTGATGGAATGGGAAACCATTAGTATGCAGAGATTATATCTTCTATAAAGAACACTCACATTGAATTCCATATAACTAGCTCGCCTTGCAAGCCACTGAGCATCAAGCATCCGAAAGGCAACACAGAAAAGGTTATCAAAAGCCATCTCATCGTCTTCAAGTAGTTGAACAAAGCAAACACCAGCTTTTGAGCTCATATTTCCTACAAAGAGGTGAGGTAAGATGTAGTTCTGTATGCATTCCATGCTTATGAATCAAACTCCAAAATCAATTGAGGAAAAATGAATCTGAATGAAGACTAAACATTTTACCAATCATTGCATTCACTTCACCCGATTGCAAATCCAGCATTTGCGCTAACATATAAGAAATGTTTACACCAGCTACTGCAAAAGGGTATTCCCATTCTGCTCTCTTACCATCTGTCTTGTGCAATAGCCTATGAAAGGAATCCTGCATGTAAAAGCAGCTATTGAGTATTAAACACAACTGAATCACCAACTAATGCAGGATTTATAGAGTAAATGTCCATAATGAACAGATACATACTGGGTAATTTCTGGCAAAGTATATTAGATTTTCCAAGGACATGAACCCACCAGCCCTGCAAGCATCGGAATAATTCAACACAAAAGTCATCTCAATTCATGTGGTGCTGCTACAACGAATGATAATTTATCATGAAACATCATCATTAGGGAAATGAACCTAAAATCTGTTGACGGATCAGAGTTCTGCCAGCCCATCTCCTTCCATAGATCTGATTTCAGAGGAGGAAGTTGTCGGTTAGGATAAGCCAACCTCCAAAGTTCTTTCAGAGCATCCTGTAACAGAAGAAATGGTATTTCTAACTTGCACTGCCTTTTTGTTCACGAATATCAACATATTAACAATATAATAATATCATTCTATCATTCTTCTGAGGTAGAAAATTAGCATTCACTTGGCTGAAAAAGGCGATAAGCATAAACTAGATACAGAATGAGAACCTGATGCTTGACGGAGGAGCAGTCAAATGGCACATCTAACCTTTGTCTCAAGAATATTAATCTTTCTTCCTAAAAAAGTTATGTGAAACTGTCAAAAACCATAATGTGGTGTCAAAACAAAGTTTAGCAATGTAAACACTAATTTAAAGAACTTGAAGAAGTCAAGAATAATGTGGATAACCTTGCATTCTTGGTCTCATATAAGGGTCGAAATTAAGGGAAGAAGAATCCCTTGGTTCCTTTTTTAAGAATGCAAGTCAACATCTAGAGGAGAAAGTGCATTGGAAGAAAATAAAAACACACGTGACATCGATATGCCAACAATTTTGTTCATGACTGTAAATGTAAACAAGAACTTTTTTTATTGAGAGAATGCATCAAAGGTCTTGAGTTTATACACCAACCAATTCATCCAAGAGCTTAAACAAATAGGAAATTACGAGAAACTTCTACTCATAGAAATATCGAAAAATCTCGAAGATATGTGCATCGAATTAACATATGATGCTTAAAACACCCCTACTTTCTAAACTCATGCTTTCAATGGACAGATCCCCTTCCCCTTTCATTGTACAGCACTCCAAATGAAAATAGGACATCTGCAAGTGCCTTACCTGTAGTGGACTGAGATCAACTAGAATTGTCTGTCCATTTTGTGAGCTATGGGGAACAGAAGAGTAACCAAAGAGCCTTGATAGGAAAGATCCAAATTCAGAAATAACATTTACTGCACAGAGAGGTGAGTTTTTCAGAACAGTAAAATTTTAGAAGGTCATGTGTGGTAACTGGAAGCACAGCATATTACTTGAGCAAGAATAACAGACCCAAGCAATAACTCATATGCACTTCAGAAAAGTTGAGGATTTTTCAGAGTAATTAGTTGCACATTCTAACGTATAACATTGAGCCTTTTCTATATTAAACAATATTCATGGTAATTACCTATATGCCTTGAAGATTGAACAATAAAAGTTGATAGAAGATGCACCCAACAAACGCACTCCTGTCTTTTTCCATCCCAGAAATTTGGCCGCATGTTAGGTTCATATCTCTTCAAACAAAGTAAAAGAAAGGACATATAAAGAGCATGAACAACAAAAAGGTGGTTAATAGCCTTGATTTAAGTGCTTCAGGAGAAATTTCCTAACCTTGGGTTTGTTTTCGTGAGGACTGCTTCCTAGAAGAGGTTCCCTTACGGAATCAGGTATTGCTGTCTCCATGTGTTTTTCGCTTGTTTTATCAATGCCCGCAGTGCAAGGCCTCCTTATAGCTTTTGAGGCCATACTAGTGCTTTAGTTGACTGAACGAATCATGTCTCCTATGTAGAAAATATAGAACAATGTCACAAAATTCACCACACGATATACACTGAAAACAACAAACCAATAGAGAGAGCTAGCAAACAAAAATCTGTATGCCTGGGAAACAACTCACTCATGAAATATACTATTGACCAACAGGAATTCCAGAAATAAACTAGAAGTATTAAAGCAAGCAACCATAGTGAGTGATAACAAACAAAATTTGATGCTTTCCACTAACCAACAACAGATTGAATGAGCCAAAATTCAGTGAAATAACGAGAGAACAGCAAAGTTTAACTCGAAGTATCGCATAAAGTCGCACGAAAGGCTACGAGCAAACTCAAATATCACCGAATTTACGCCCAGTTCATCCAAAGGTTGGAATCAATTTCCAGTAACTCACCGTCACGACCTAATTAGCATCAAATGTCGGAAAAAGATAGGGAGCTAACCAAAATTAGCGCCTAATTAATATGCAGCACACAGATAAATGGGCCGTCGAGCTCAAAATCAAAGGAACGAAATTTAGGTCGCCTCCACCAATGTATCAACCCATGAAATTTCGCCAATTAAAAAAAGGCACCGATGGAATTAGGGGGAAAAGGGGTAACGAGAGACATTACCAACCTCGCGAGTTGCGACTGAAGCGAGCGTTGGCCGCGCCGATTGAGATCCAGTTCCCAGTCTCCCTTTCTTCTCCCGGGTGACGGGGTCAGAGATCCGCACCTGCACGGCTGCGATCTCTATAGGACGGTATTTTCCCTTTCTTACAGGGGCGTTAAAGCAAACAAGCCATGAAACGTATTACTAATGCGCGGTACTAGGCACAACGCCGGAGGAGACGAGGATGGTTTGATGTGTATAGTGTCGTGGATACATACTCAACACTCTTTCCGACTGACTGTATAATCTCTACACCGATACGCCGTTGGCAAGAGATATTTAGAACGCTCTAGAGAACAAATGCAAAGCAGAGGAGGAAGGTACCAAAAAAACTCTTATCTCTAGGTACTTCAACTTTAAAATAAATGATGATAAATATCTTCTATCTTAAGTACATGAATTACCAGTGATAGTGAATAAACTTAAGGCGGTAAAGATTGATATTCCTGAAGTTTTTCAGTTTGGTGCAATTGTTGAGAAATTGCTACCAACTTGAAGTAACTATAGGAAAAGAATTCTGCATAATTATGAGGATCTTTTCTTGGAACAAATTCGAACACCTTCGAATCGAAGAGGAATCGAGGGTGAGAGAAAAAAAAAATAGCAAATGTTAATCTTAACATCGGTTCCTCCAAGGCAAATGATGCGATAATGGGTGTCCCGATCTTTCAATGATAACGATAACTCGATTTGGTGGAGACGACTTTCACGATTCGGCTACTAATCGATCACAATCAATATGCCCGGGATCGCTAAACTAACTCTGAGATTGTTATCGGTCTTACTAGAAGCACGATCGACCTGACCACGAAGGTCTATTCTTACATTCAATCGAAGAATAAGCAAGAACAAGATAATAAATAATCTAAATTGCAAATAGGATTGAAATAGTCAATATGGTAGGATTCCGAATAAGGATCTTGACCGGGTGGTCTAGTCGATACACGCAGAAGATACAAGTTGCAACAAAGGCTAACTAAACAAAAACGAAATCCACCAAACCCTGAGGGCGGCCACTATATGAAGGAGGAAGAGGAGAAGGGAGGGGCGGTGGCATTGTTCACGTGAACAGTATGGGCCTAGGGTTACAAGGTGAAGGGATACGGGTAGGCTACGCTAGCTGACAATTTGTCGAACCCGGATATGCAACCCCGAGACCCTCTGTGTACAATGAACTAGTCCCAGATCAGTAGCTAGCTCACACAGTTGCACCATTAGTGTACTCGAAATCATACAACAACACGGCTAAAGAAGCAGACAAATTAATAATACTTAGCAGCAAAAAGAACTTATGGTCAAGGTTTTACAGAGCTTGCCACGCAGGGCTAAAGTCACGACTAGGTTCATGATCAGAGTAAACTTGCAGCGGAACAAAACAAACTCTTGGAATCCATCCGATATACCCACAGCAATCGAGTGGAGAACGTCTCCTAGTTCGCATGGTCTTTGAAGTATTCCTCCTCAAAGAGCGTTGTTCTCCCTGGTTCTTCTCCGGCGACTGATCAACAAATGACGCAAAGCCGTGAGTACATAAAGTACTCAGCAAGTCGTAGGAAAATGTATGCAAGTAGTATTCATGCAAGGCTTGACAAGGACAGCTTTATGTTTAGTTTGCACAAAGAAGTATTGACTGTAAATACAATAAGTAGATTGAAAGCACCATTTAAAATATTAATACATAAGTAAACAAGTGTCATTGAAACAACTTGTGAACACCCTAATCACTTCCCAACCAACGACCACGACCAGATCGCTTCCATGACCAGATCGCTTCCCAACCAAACCATTCCAACAACTCGCAACCAACCACGACCATATTTTTTAGAAAATCTACCCCTCGTGTGAAATCATCAGGTATTGTCCATAACCAAGGACACGGTTATTTGAATAGTTTTACACTCCACGGAGGTTGTACAACTTGACCCGCAAGATACGACTTCTCTAGTTTGTTTGGCATCTGTCGATACCACCGCTTACTACCTTAGATACGTAGTCTAGAGCATGTGACATGGCCTTTACCAAGCTCCATTTTGACTTGGTTCGCCCACTAAGGTTTTGCCTTTCTGGACCCCCTCTTGCGCCATGTGAATCCATCCATAAACTCGTGGATCACACTACCACCACAGAATCAAACCAAAATATTGTTAATTATTCAGCTAGGTCCACCTCATCCTGGACATGTGGTTGCATGGTATGGCTCAGATCAATGGCGCACAAAGCTAAGTCCTTAGTGGTTGCTCAGGCGAGACTTCCCGCATCCCAATGTGCTTTCTGCACACCTTCACCACCACCCACTCGCCCGAGTATAAATCATTTTCGATTCAGCCCGACCAATTGGCAGCCATTGCCATGACACAACAACTTTTAATAATAGTATCTGCACCACAATTCTATATCTCATTTAGTCAAATTTATCATCATTGAATCATGTGATCATGAGACCATCGCATAACTAAGTATAATACGCACCCATATTGGTATTACAATAATGTCCAACTAAGATTACTCATCCTATGGTATCCAACGTTACATGTCAACATGTCGTTCACAATTGATCAAGGAGTCATACCGTCAAGTAGGTGTTTAACTATTCCCAAAACTATTTTTATACAACTAGCCATGCATGTTGATATAAATCAAGACAATTTTATAAACTGGGTAAGACATGATCAAAGGTCTACGACTGGTCTTCGTTGTCGACTCGAGATGCTTCGGCAGGCGGTTCCAGGAATTCTTCACAGAAACCAAAATCTACACGTGTGCGGAAAGAGCCAAGTAAATAAAATAATTCCAAATAAAATCCAAAAATTACCAAACTAGAATCAAGAGAAAGGTACTAAATTTAGATGAATTTAGAGATTTAAATCACTCAAATCGGAGCTCGGACGGAGGAGAACGGTCGCTCAAAAGTTTGAAAACGCATTGTGAGAAGGAGGTTCAACTGGTCGGAAGGTTTCCGCGACCTGGTCGAAGGAGGTTTGTTGGACCGAAAAGGCGACTAGAGGGGGGTGAATAGGAGCACGCTCACTTTTTCACAAAATACTAGATTTAACACAATTTCACTCCAATAGCGACGGAAGCTATGAAGATCAGTATATCAGTACAACGGAAGACTAATATTGAATCCAATAAACACCCCTAAGCAATACTACAAAAGATTAAGCACAAGATAATGAGTCACGATTACATCACGGCCGATCATTGGCTCAAGGGCGGTCGAACCGATTTGTCGCGGCCCGATCGGTGGCTACGGCGATCGACCACCCGCCTCGAAATGAGCAGATCGGCCGATGACGAAGATGAAAATAGATGAAACTATTGATCTACTAATCTAAACTTGATGAAACTTGGAACACACCTTCTCTATGATATCAGAGACCTATTCCAATCGAAGATTATGATAATTCTTGGAGGAATAGCGATCCTTTTCGATTTGATTGAAGAAGGGTTCAAAACCGGGTCAAAACTAAAACTAGGTCTAAACTCTTGCTCGTGGGTGATTGATGATCAAGATGATCCTAGATAGATTCCCATACGTCACAGCAAGCTAGATCACATAAAGAAACCAAATAAAAACTCATGGATCAAAGAAAGACAAAAAATCATCAAATAGAGAGAGAACGCAATGAGACAAAATATTGATCAAACTTTCCTTTAATTGATTGATATGATATGGTCTTACAGCTTCTCCATCAATAGAGGACCATGCTCAATCCAAGAGCACGAAAATCACATCAAACTATCAAGAACCCTAGCCTCCACAAAAGCTCTCCCTAAGAAAATTAGGGTTTACAAAAATTGCAAAAGAGACGAAGAGGAGGTGGAGCCATCTCCCTCTCCTATTTATAGTGGAGGCTTAAACCTTCTAGAAGTTTGACTCTATTGGGCTCCCGTTAAGGCCCAAAATAAACAGAACACTTACCACGCATTTTAATAGGCCGTCTTTATCTCTCCTTGACCTAACTAGCTACACCTAGCGCCATCTTGCGCCTCGGATTAGCCAATAGGTCACCCTTGTCCATCTTGCACCACGCTTGAGTATATTGACCTCACCCGGCATCGTCGATCTTTCTGGACCTCAGCTCTCCAAGCCTAGTCCCGATCATCCTCGCCACGACCGCTGCTGACCACCAAGCAACCTGCATAATAATAGACAAGTAAATGAATTTGGGAACAAGTTCTTCACAACTTGACCCATGTTAGTCAAAACATGCATCATGCAATATATATGCCCCAAACTCATGACTTTGACCTAACAACCAAATATCGCCGCTTCGACGGGCGACGAACTGCGTGAAAATCGGTCGATCGCTTCAAAGGTCGGCCCGATCGCCCTTCTCGGCCGGTCGACCACACTATTGGCCGGCCGATCGCCGTAATGACTTAGCCGATTTTCAACCTCTGAAAACCGAAACCTACTGGAAATTTCAAACCAATAGAACTTTTGATTAGAGACTCCAAAAATTATGGGACCAAGTGCAATAGAATCCCCTCTCTTGCCTACACCCTCTATTTTTAGCCCAGCTCAATCCAACACTTACTGACAATGGCCGGTCCGACGCCCCTTATAAACCGGTCGGATCGATTTGGGACCGGTCTGACCGTCGCACCTGGCCGGTCAGACCGGTTCAGACCTGACAGAACTGAACCTTTGCCGAAAACACGTGAAACGACAAACCGTTAACGCCATTGCCAATTGTCACATCATCCTAAGATCTGGAGTATATCCCCATGATATCCACAATCTCCCTCTTGATGAACACATTGGCAATAATCCAAAAAATGTAATTTGGAGGTTTGAAAAGTAAAATACTTTCTTTTTCGTACAAAGGCACAACTTGGTCCATACGCAAGATAGAGCAATGGAAGTGACCAAGCTAGCATCAGAATAGCATAGGCATGTGAGATAAGACAAAAGAAAGCATAAAAACTTTGATTTCCAGAAAAGAGTCAAAAGTCTCACTTAAGGTCTATATGAAAGAACAACTGTTCAATTGACCTATGATCATTGTAAGGATAAATAAATGCAATTCAAGTTCAGAAGAGTCAATAAGACAATAAGAATGCAATTCAAAAACTTTTCCTCACTATGATCCTGAAATTTCAGAAAATTTCAAATTCTCCTATTTCTTCCCCTTTTATATATCTTCTCCCCCTTTGTACAATAATGATATATTTTCTCCTCCAACATTGAAATATCTTCTCCCCCTTTAACAATAGAGTCATCAAGGAATCACGTCTTCCTCTCATCCAGAGATAACAAATGCAGAATCAAGAAAGAAGCATAAGAAGGAGTATGCGTGAAGTGCAATGGAGTGGCTTCATTTTTTATTTTTCAATTTTTGATTGCAAGAAGCTTAGGAGATTACCCAAAAGAACAAGCTAGCATCTCTAATATTGCACAAACAGCATATCAAGCCTAACAAAGCTAGTAAGATCATGATAAGACATATATATCAAAGCTAAGCACGAAGGTTCAAAAGTAAAGCAATAGATTTGATCAATTTAAGCAAAGCTTCGAATTCAGCAAGTTCATCAAGAGAGATCCTAAAGTGAAAATGGCCATGTCAAAATGTCAAAGTGAGATAAAAATCTAACAAAGACCACATTAAGAGTCAATCAGGTCCTGTATTGAATCATTTTGCTCAAATTTCTCAAATGCCCATTTTTCAACAGTTTTCTCATTTGAACTGAATATTGAAGTTGACTAATGATCTAACTTAGTGATAAGATCCTGGACTAGGAGCCATCCACAAACTCATCCTAAGCTTCGAACAGAAGTTCATTTAAAGTATATCTTAGTGAAGAAGATCCTGGACTAGGAGCCATCCACAAACTCTTCCTAAGCTTCTACTAGGGCGACAAATCTTGAGGTTCATGTCATTTCTGACAAGCAGTCCCCATGAGATCGTCTGGATCATCAAACTATTTCCAAGTTCATGTCTTTGACAAGCAGTCTCGTAATAATAGTTTGGCACAATTTAAGCATAAGACAATCTTGATTTTTCATATTTCACAAGAGCAGTTTTAGAATCTCAAGAACACAAGAAGCTCAAGTAATGGTCAATTTTAGATTCAAGAGCTAACAAAGCAATTCTGACAGTGCCAATGTCACAAAAGGAGCACTAATTGCGCAACTCGCTAAAATATCCACAAATTGTAATTTTTTAGTTGGAGTTGTTTTAGAGTTCTAGCTCATACAGGAAAGACTTATCTGTATATGTAAAAACATGATAATTCTAGCAAGTCAAAGAACTAGACATGGCATTGAGGAAGAATTAAAATACTAAAGCTCCAAAGGGTAATAGGCAAAGCTTCATCAATTTTTAAAAGATAAGCTGAAAAACTTATAATACAATGCATCTTTTTGGATACCTGTGGATATCGTGAGGATATGTGCACGATCTCAGGATGATGAGTCAATTGGCAATGGCGTTATTGGTTTGCAAAATCTCGCGTTTGGGTTTGTTCCAAGGTCGCAAAGCATCCGGCGGTCTGATCGGTTGTCTTGAAGGTCGATCATTGTGGAGCAGTCCGACCGGCCATGGTGGCCGGTCCGACCGCTGTTTTGAAAGTTGGGTTTTTGGAGCTGAGCCAAAAATAGGTTGTGTAGGCAAGTGAGGGGAGTCTCCTGGATGTGGTCCCATCATTTTGGAGCTCCCAACAAAAGTTCTATTCGATTGAAATTTCCGTAAGGTTTCGGAATTTCTCTGAATTTTGGCTAAGTCCTTTGGACCGTCCGACCGCCGTGATGGGAGCGGTCCGATCAAGATGAATCGGTCGACCGCCCCGCGGGGGCGATCGACCGGCAATACTTGGAGGTGAACCAAGTGTTGCATTGAGTTTGTTCGAGTGTGTTATTCTATGAACTTCAATGCTTTATTGATGTATATCGCATTATGGAACCGACGTGGGTCAAGTTGTGAAGAACTTGTTCCCTAAACGGTTTGTTTGTCTATTGTCATGTGTGGTTGCGTGTCAACGACGCCAACGGTGAGTGGATCGGGATTACGCTTGGAGAGCCGAGGTCCGTAACGATCGTGGATACCGTGAGGTCGTGTGACTCAAGCATGGTGCGAAATGGACAAGATGGATCGAACGGGTGGTTCGAATAATTTGGTTGGATCAAAGTGGATATCGGCGAGAGTCTCGGGAGGTTCCGATGGGATTCGGACAAGAGAGGCTTGGCGCCGATGAGAACCGCCGATCAACCTACACGTGGTGAAGCAAAGCGATTGCTTCAAGAGTTATTTGTGTGTGGGTCCCATGTGTAAGAGACCCAAAAGGGAAACCCTAGCTCTAGTATAAATAGGAAGGAGAGGTGGAAAACCCAAGCAAGCATTCATTTTAGCCCCTTCTTCTTTTCTAGGGTTTGGAGGAGAGGAGAGGAGAACTAGGGTTTGGAGTGTGCTCCTTGTTGAGCTCTTGCCCTCCTTGGTGGAGAGGCTTTGTAAGCATCTATTGTGAATGAACAATCTTGTGATGCTCAATTGAAAGATCAATTGCTCCCTTGTGTTCTTCTCTCTTTTGGATGTTTTGGTGCTTCCTTGATTCAAAGGTTCATGCGTGGTCTCTTGGCCTTCTTTATCTTGCTTTGATGTATGGGATTACTCGTAGAGTCATCTAGATCATCAATCCCCACAAGCAAGTCGTGAATCAAGTTTTTCTCTTTCTAGGGTTTGAGCACTTCTTTGATAAAATCTCGAGAGATCGATTCTCAAGTGGATCGACGGATCGTCGCTAGAAATAGGTCTCTAATATCATTAGGGAGGTGTGCTAGAAATTTGGTCAAGTTTCATTGGTTGAATCAAAAGTTGGATCAAATTTCGCTTTGGTTTTGGGTGGAGTTTTCATCTTCGACTCTACCGTCCGATCGCCTTTCAACGGCGGTTCGACCGCCTGTGTTTCGATCACTGGTTTGGCGGGTCGAACCGTCCACCGGTCCGATCACGTTAGTTGCCGGCCGATCATTGGATGACCGCGGTCCGACCGCCGTGGTAGCCGGCCGATCGCCGAGCCGATGAAGAACCTTGAGTTCTTTTCTCCTTTTGTGTCGTGTGCTTGAGGGGTTTATCAAATCCAACACAAGGCTTCCGCTATGTGCTCACCGAACTTCTTAGCTTTCATAGCTAAAGGAGTAAAGTACGTGTTGGTTTTGGTTTAGGCGAGAAAGTTTTGAAAGCGCCTATTCACCCCCTAGTCGCCTTTCCGGTCCTACAAGTGGTATCAGAGCCGGTTAGCTCTCTTCTATAGATCTTAACCGTCTTTGGAGCCATGGCGACTGACAAGTACTCAACCAAGCCACACATTTTTGAGGGAGTTGACTTTGCATACTGGAAGGCTCGTATGCAAGCGTATATCGAGGCTCAAGGGCACGCTATTTGGCTAAAGGTGAAAAACCCTTATGTCGTGCCAGCCGATGACGATACGATCACTCGGATGTGGAGGCCAACAAAGAAGGCTCGAATTATTTGATCCAAGGCCTTAGTCGATCCGAGTTTGAGCGTGTTGCTCACTTGCGGTTCGCTCACGAGATCCGCGACACTTTGTGATTATCACGAAGGGTCCATCGCGATCAAGGAAGTGAGATGTAACCACCAAAAAGGTTTACTCAAGATCGAACAAAGGCCCGTGAGTCTTTGGATGAGCCGGGGAAGATTCTCTAAAATTCTTCATGATCTCCGCACTGTTGACTTGATATTTTCTCGAATCGAAAATGCACGCCACTTCTGGGTGCTCTTGATGTGAAGGTCAGGGTATGAAGATCACTTCCATCAATGACAACATCACATGAGTGAGCTTACCATGGATAAGCTCGCTCGAGGTTGAAGACGCATGAGATTGACTTTATCTCGCCTCTCCAAGACAGAGTCGATGGCTTTAGTGGTCGACAAATCCAAGGGTTGCTCTTCCGATTCTCTTGATTGTAGCTCATCCGCTTTTCATTATCTCGCTTACATTCCTTGAGTGATGAGCAACTTGAGAAATTGCCCGAGGATGACTTAGCCCTCCTTTCCACCAAATTCACAAGAGCGCATAACAAGGTGAGAAATAGGAGGAGGAGTGGACCTATCACGTGCTTCAATGTGGTGAGCCAAACCACATTCGCTCCAAGTGCCCCAAGCTAAAGGGCAAGGAGGAGAAGGAGACACGAAGACATCCCGTGAGAGGATGCAAACCCAAGAAGACAAACTATCGAAGTTTGTCACCGGTCCTGCCGCTCTTGAGAATGTAAATATGAGCGATGTGGACTCTGAACGGAGGACGACGAGAGTGATTCTCGTGGCAAGAAGAAGGCGATGACTTCACCCCAAGATGTGTTTCATGGCCAAGAACACCCACGATAGCGACTCCTCCAACAATGAGGATCCTTTCAGTGATCCCGATGAGGTATGCCCTTCTATTGCCGATATGAAAAGGGCTTTGGTGCTTGTCGAATGTAAATTGCATAAGCAAGTAAAATGATTAGGAAGGTGACATTATGATTGATAATTTGAATCTTGAAGTTGTTAGGCTTAAATCTATCAATCCTGGCGATATTTGTGATTCCCGCACTAGCTTGCTTAAAGATTTGACAAGCTTGAAATCGCTCATTCCTCTGTCACAAATCAACTAAAAGATGCTCTCGATGAACTAGAATCTTTCAAGTCTAGATCTCGCTTGTTTAGATATCATTCCTCTTGATGTGACCGCCATGGAAGCTATCCCTTTAACTTGCTCTAATTGTGCTTTGCTAGAATTAAAATTGGATAGTTCCTTAAAAGAATTGCAAAAGTTTGATGCTAGTCACACATGCTCACATTGTAAGGATAATAGGATTAAGATGCAAGAGATGACAGAAACATTGATTTACTCTAGAGTTGCATCTTGTGAAAATTGTCCCAAGCTTACAATTGAGATTGAAGCCTTAAACAAGACCCCGGAAGAAAAGGCTAAAATTGAAAGATCCATGTCTTTTATCGCTTCTAAAAGGTTATTGATTCTAACTCTTGTGTTTTGAATGCTGAAGTTGAAACCATGGTTAGTCAGATACAAGAGGCTTTTAGAGTCAAGTTTAAGGAGTAGTTGAGTAGGATTCAGGAATCCTATTGTGTGTCTTGTGAGGCCTTCAAAGTGGAAGTGGCCCTTCTTAAGAGTAAGCGCAATGAGGTAATCAAGTCTAGCAAGTGTTCTAGATGTGAGGAGTTAATGAAAGAGAATGATTACCTCAAGGTGACTCTTGAGAAATTTTCAAGTGGGAAAAAGAAACTCAACATGATTCTTGATCAATCCAAGGTGAGCGTGAAAAATAGTGGTCTAGGTTTCAACCCCCTAGAGCATTCCAAGAAAAACCCACCTAAGATTGCTAGAGTTGTGAAGAATGGTCTGTTTGAGCTAGAACCTCCTAAGCCATCCGGGTTGTTTTCAAATCCGTGGTTTTGCTCAAACTCTTTCGCAAGAAAGGTGCTTTCACTCATTCATGCATGCACTTCAAAAGGTCCAAGACCATTGCACCTTCCGCAAGAAAGAAGGCCATACTGCTGAGTTCTCGCTCCTGAGAGCAAAACTTGAGAGAAAAGAGAGGATGAGCGCCCTAAGATCCATTAGAGGAGTCCCTTCTCCGATGTAGTCTCTAGAGCTAGGCACTGCTTATCGCACCACACATAGGCCTAGATTTGTAGAGAACTTTGTAGACTCTTTTGGTGGGTCTAGGCAAGATGTTGGATTAGGACATCGTGAGGAGAGACACTGGTAGCACCTAGACAGGGGAGTATCGATCTTTTGGTAGATCGCTTGGAGAGGTCTAGGTGGTTCTCATGTGCATTCTTATGATTTTATTCTGATCATGTTTCAATATTTCTATCACTGCTCCCAGACATCGTGCTTCTCAGTATTGGATTCCTCGTTCATTTATCACTAACCCCAGTACTGAGGCACGGATGTTTTCTGATTGTGCCTTTTAGGTCCGTCGTGCGAGGAAGGAGGACAAGTGGCTTGTTGACTCGGGTGTTCTCGACATATGACCGAGATTCTAGATGGTTCTCCTCCTCACACGTGCATCCGCAATGAATTGATTACATTTGGGGATGCTTCTACTGGGACCGTGGATCGCAAAGGGCACCGTGCGCGCCAACGACAAGTTCATGCTAAAAGACGCCGCTTTGGTAAGTAAGTCGAGGTATAATCTTCTATCTGTTTCTCAGCTGCTCGATGAGGGTCTAGAAGTGAGGTTTAAGAGAGGTGAGTGTAGAGTTCTAGATTCCTCAGGTGAGCTTGTTTTTGAGATCTCCAGATTTGAGAAGATCTTCTGTGCAAATTTCAGTATTTCTTCTGTTTCCAGTCCTAGGTGTCTGGTAGCCTCTGATTCTCATGACCTTGTTTTGTGGCATCGTAGACTTGGGCATATAGGTTTTGATCATTTGTCTAGAGTCACTTGCAAGGACTTGATTAGAGGTTTGCCTAGGTCAAGGTCACAGAGATCTTGTGTGCTCACCTCAGAGACATGGTAAGATGGTGTCCGCTTCCCACCCACCTCTTACTTTGGTAATGACTGATGGACTGTGATGCCTTCTTCACTTAGATACAGTTGGTCCTTCTAGAGTTCACAGCTGGTGGGAAATGGTATGTGCTGGTGGTTGTGGATGATTACTCCAGGTATTCATGGGTTTATTTTCTTGCTTCTAAGGACGAAGCAATTGGACTCTTTAAAGATTTGGTCCTTAGAATTGCTGTTGATATACCTGGAGCTTTGAGAGCCATTAGGAGTGATAATGGGACAGAGTTCAAGAATTCTTCTTTCTCTACCTTCATACCCTGATAGGGAATTGAGCATCAGTTTTCTTCTCCTAGAGTTCCTCAGCAGAATGGTGTTGTAGAAAGGAAGAACAGAACCCTTGTAGAGATGGCTCGGACCATGCTAGATGAGCATTCTACTCCTAGGAGATTTTGGGCTGAGGCGATCTCTACTGCTTGTTATATCTCCAATAGGGTTTTCTTGAGATCTGTGGTTGGGAAGACTTCTTATGAGCTTAGATTTGGTCATTCTCCCAAGGTCTCTCATTTCAAGATTTTTGGTTGCAAGTGCTTCATTCTTAAACATGGCAATCTTGATAAATTTGAGTCTAGATGCTTTGATGGCATATTTCTTGGATATCCTGCTCATTCTCGTGGCTATCGTGTTTTTAATGTTGATACTAACAAAATTGTTGAGACTTGAAGGTCACTTTTGATGAGGCTAGTCCTGTACTAGACCCGATGCTTGTGTACAGGTTCCTCAAACTCAAGAAAGCATCTTCGCCGATGATGATTCCGAGGATGAAGACCCAAACCATCCTCCCGCTACCTCCGAGAGGGTGGAGAGCTCACACTACTACTTGATGTCACCGAGCACCTCCTCCTATCCCCACCGACGATCCGAGTGGCTCTGCTCCTACCTCCACAACTCATGGGGTAGAGGCCACTCGCACCAGAGCACCCTTCGATTCAATGACAACATCCTCCCGAATGATGATTGGGGATCTTCAAGAGCGAGTCACTCGCCTGTGTTTATTTCTCCCGATTCCCATGCACATTCTCGCTTTGTCGCCTCTTTCAACCCCGAGATATCACCCATGCTTTATCCGATGCCTCTTGGGTCAATGCCATGCATGAAGAGCTTGAAAATTTTGAAAGAAACAAAGTCCGGTTTTTAGTTGAGCGACCTTCCGATTCTCATGTTATTGGAACAAAATGGGTTTTTAAAAATAAGCAAAGTGAGGATGGATTGGTTGTTCGCAATAAGGCTAGACTTGTTGCTCAAGGTTATTCCTGTGCAGAGGGCTTAGACTTTGAGGAGACCTTTGCTCCAAAGAGCTAGATTGGAGGCCATTCGCATTCTTTTAGCATTTGCAACATCCAAGGGTTTCAAGCTTTTCAAATGGATGTTAAAAGTGCTTTCTTGAATGGCTTCATAGAAGAAGAGGTTTTGTCAAGCAACCTCCCGGTTTTGAAAATCAAAATTCCCAAACCATGTTTTTAAACTCTCTAAAGCCCCAGATGGATTGAAACAAGCTCCTAGAGCTTGGTATGACAGCTTAAGAGTTTTTTGCTTGAAAATGATTTCAAAATAGGAATGGTTGATAAAACCTTGTTCACTCTCGTGCATGGCGTTGATTTCTTGTTGGTTCAAATATATGTGGATGATATTATTTTCTGTGGTTCCTCTCATGCTCGGTGTCTAGATTTTCGATTCTATGAGCAAAGAATTTGAGATGAGCATGATGGGAGAGCCGACATTCTTCCTTGGTCTTCAAATCAAGCAATCGAAAGAAGGCACCTTCGCTCACCGTAGTAAGTATACAAAGGACCTTCTTCTACGCTTCAATATGGGAAGTAGTAGGCCAATGTCTACTCCCATTGCAACAACCACCGTCTTTGGATCCTCGATGAGGATAGAGAGTCGATGGATCGGAAGGAGTATCGCAGATGATTGGCTCCTCCTCTATCTTACAATACGAGGCCGACATACACCGCCGTATGTCCGTGCGCTGCTTTCGAGCTTCCTCGTGCTTCTCATCGTCAAGCAAGACGCCGCATATTCGGTACCTTCAAGATACGCTTGACTTTGGACTCGTATTCTTCCTCTTCGCTCTTTCAATTCGAGCATTTTCGATGCCGATTTCACGAGGTAGAGTGGATAGGAAGAGTACTTCGCACTTGTCATTTCTTGGGCACATCTCTTGTTTCTTGGTCGCCTAGAAAATGCAGTCTTACATACCATACCGAGGCCGAGTATGTAGCCGCCGCAGTGGTCGCTCTCGTGTTCTCTGGATTTTATCCACGCCATGGACTATGGGTTATCTTTGGGAAGTGTTCCTCTTTTACGTGACAACACTTCTGCAATTAATATTGCCAAAACCCAAAGCAATATTCCAGACTAAACACATTGACATTCGATTTCATTTTCTGAGAGACCATGTTGAGAAAGGTGATGTTGTGCTTCATTTTGTAGAGTCTGAGCAACAGCTTGCAGATATTTTCACTAAGGCTCTTGACTCTTCGCGTTTGTCGCTTATGGGAGAGTTAGGGGTTATTAGTCCTATTAATGCTTTTGAGGGGAAGTTGCTATTTTGCATTCATTGTATCATAATGCATGTTTCATTTCATTTGTCTTGCATTGTGTAATAAAATCAGTGGAGCTTTGATTATTATCCTTGTATGACTTGTTCTCATATTCTATACCTTGTCATATCGAGTGATAGTCTGCTAGACCTCTTTTATGGCTCTTCGTGTGTGGCTTAGCTTTTGACTTGCTAGCTTTATATCTGTGAGAAATTTGAATCAAATCATGTCTTGTTGGATCTTGTGACTAGTTTTGCTCTAGTGATCCACTTATGATTCTCGCCATGTCTTACAAGTTGAATTGAGTCTTGAACTTATTCTCGAGTTGAAAATGAGCTTTTATCTTATTAAGTCAAGCAAATGAAAAATGAGATTTTCATGCGAAAAAGCGATCTCACCAATCCTTTCTCATGAGACGGCTTGCCATTGCACTAGGCATGAACTCAGGGGGAGTTTTGGATGACCTAGATCATTCTTTTAAGCTTATCGCTTGAGATGGTCGCGCAAGGCTTGAGATCTAGCACAACAAAAAAAGAGGAGAAAGAAAAGAGAAATTGCCCAAAAGGGCTAAGTGCTTGAGCTTTGCTTCAAAAGAATTTTCTTAATGCTCAAAATGCCTCAATTCTTGTTTTGAGTCTCTTTTACTTATAAACATGGCTTGACTCATTTTTGGTTGCTTTGAGTGGATCTATGATTTTGAGCAACCTTTCATGATTTCAATTCGTTAATCTCGATTTATGCTATCTTGGTTTTAGCTTTGCAAATACACGCTTTGCCATGATTGAATATAGCGTCTTCTCCTTATATGGCTTGGTATAATACTTGTACTGCCTATATGTATAATGGTCATGGCTCCTTTTCACTAAAATTCAAAATAAAGTCATTCCTTCATGCTCTTTCTTTTCATGCATCTTGATGAATTCATTGTCAAAGGGGGAGAAAGATTGTGAAGAAAATGATGTTAATGATGTTGGAGCTTTTGGTTTCATACTCAAGGTTTAATATAAAAGAACTTCATAAAATAAAAATTTTGAACCTTTTGAAAATCTGTGATCATGGTGAGTTGAGTTTCTGGATTTCATTGTCTTATCTTATTTGATTTGCAATTGAAGAATACTCACAATGATCAAAGGTCAAATAGAACATTTTGTCTTTCAAATGGACCTTAGTGAGATTTTTGGCTACTTCTGGAATTTGAATCCTTTTGTGCTTTCAATGCCTTATCTCACTTGCTTACACTATTCTGAAGCCAGCTTGGTCGGTTCCTAGGCTTTTTGTTGCTTATGGACCAAGTTGTGCCTTTATGCGAAAACGGCGAATTTTTACTTTTCATTTTGAGAAACCGCATTTTCTTGAAAATTGCCAATGTGTTCATCAAGGGGGAGATTGTGGATATCGTGAGGATATGTGCACGATCTCGTGATGATGAGTCAATTGGCAATGGCGTTATTGGTTTGCAAAATCTCGCGTTTCGGGTTTGTTCAAGGTCGTCAAAGCCCCGCGGTCGATCGGTTGTCGCGGCGGTCGATCGCTTGATGGAGCGATCCGACCGCCATGGTGGCGGTCCGACCGCTTTTTGAAAGTTGGGTTTTGGAGCCGAGCCAAAAATAGGTTGTGTAGGCAAGTGAGGGAGTCTCCGGATGTGGTCCCATCATTTTGGAGCTCCACCAAAAGTTCTATTCGATTGAAATTTCGGAAGGTTTGAATTTCTCGCTTGAATTTTGGCTAAGTCTTGGACCGTCCGACCGCCGTGATGGGAGCGGTCCGATCAAGATGAAATCGGTCGACCGGCTCAGGCGGTCAGACCGCAATACTGGAGGTGAACCAAGTGTTGCATTGAGTTTGTTCGAGTGTGTTATTCTATGAACTTCAATGCTTTATTGATGTATATCGCATTGCGGAACCGACGTGGGTCAAGTTGTGAAGAACTTGTTCCCTAAACGGTTTGTTTGTCTATTGTCAGGCGGTGGCTTGCGTGTCAACGACGCCAACGGTGAGTGGATCGACTACGCTTGGAGAGCCGAGGTCCGTAACGATCGTGGATACCGGGTGAGGTCGTGTGACTCAAGCATGGTGCGTATGGACAAGATGGATCGAACGGTGGTTCGAATACCGGTTGGATCAAAGGTGCGGATATCGGTGCGAGTCTCGGGAGGTTCCGATGGGATTCTGACAAGAGAGGCTTACGCCGATGAGAACCGCCGATCAACCTACACGTGGTGAAGCAAAGATTGCTTCAAGAGTTATTTGTGTGTGGGTCCCATGTGTAAGAGACCCAAAAGGGAAACCCTAGCTCTCTAGTATAAATAGGAAGGGAGAGGTGGAAAACCCAAGCAAGCATTCATTTTAGCCCCTTCTTCTTTTCTAGGGTTTGGAGGAGAGGAGAGGAGAACTAGGGTTTGGAGTGTGCTCCTTGTTGAGCTCTTGCCCTCCTTGGTGGAGAGGCTTTGTAAGCATCTATTGTGAATGAACAATCTTGTGATGCTCAATTGAAAGATCAATTGCTCCCTTGTGTTCTTCTCTCTTTTGGATGTTTTGGTGCTTCCTTGATTCAAAGGTTCATGCGTGGTCTCTTGGCCTTCTTTATCTTGCTTTGATGTATGGGATTACTCCTAGAGTCATCTAGATCATCAATCCCCACAAGCAAGTCGTGAATCAAGTTTTTCTTTTCTAGGGTTTGAGCACTTCTTTGATAAAATCTCGAGAGATCGATTCTGAAGTGGATCTCGACGGATCGTCGCTAGAAATAGGTCTCTAATATCATTAGGAGGTGTGCTAGAAATTTGGTCAAGTTTCATTGGTTGAATCAAAAGTTGGATCAAATTTCGTTTTGGTTTTGGGTGGAGTTTTCAAGATCGACTCTACCGGTCCGACCGCCTTTCAACGGCGGTTCGACCGCCGTGTTTTCGATCACTGGTTTGGCGGGTCGAATCATTGCCCACCGGTCCGATCACGTTAGTTGCCGGCCGATCATTGATGACCGCCGGTCCGATCGCCGTGGTAGCCGGCCGATCGCCGAGCGATGAAGAACCTTGAGTTCTTTTCTCCTTTTGTGTCGTGTGCTTGAGGGGTTTATCAAATCCAACACAAGGCTTCCGTTGCGTGCTCACTGAACTTCTTAGCTTTCATAGCTAAAGGAGTAAAGTACGTGTTGGTTTTGGTTTAGGCGAGAAAGTTTTGAAAGCGCCTATTCACCCCCCCTAGTCGCCTTTCCGGTCCTACAATACCACTTATTGGATTTTTAATATCACTTGTTGGATTTTCCATATGAATGCAATATGATACAATGAGATGCAGTAAAAGCCTAAAAACCTAAAAATTTCAAAAATATCAACAAGTTCAGAAAAAGAACAAGAAAAGATCAAAAGAACAAGGTAAGATCTGAAAAGATCGAACTCCTCCTCAAACCAACCCATAGGGATAAATTACCCGTAACTCGCTTCTCAAGGTGGCAAACCTAGTTGGGTCTAAAGGCTTGGTGAGGATATTAGCCAGTTGAGCCTCGGATTCCACAAAGTGTAGCACAATATCACCTTTTTCGACATGGTCTCTAAGGAAGTGACAGCGAATGTCTATGTGCTTGGTCCTAGAGTGTTGTACAGGATTTTTAGTAATGTTAATAGCAGAAGTCTTATCACAGAAAAGAGGAACACTAGCAAAATTTAACCCATAATCCTTAAGAGTGGTTACCATCTATAAAATCTGACTACAACAACTAGCAACAGCTATATATTCAGCTTCAGCAGTAGATTGTGTAACAGAAGACTGCTTCCTAGAAGACCAAGATACAAGAGAAGTGACTAGGAAGTGACAAGTGCCTGAGCTACTCTTCCTATCTAGCCGTCAGCCGCAAAATAAGAATCAGAAAACCCCCGAATAGACAAAGATGAAGAACATGAATACCAAATACCATACAGAAGGGTGGAGTGTAAATATCTGAATATGTGCTTAACGGCTTGGCGATGGGAAGTCCTCGGAGACGCCTGAAACCTCGCACAGAGGCAGACCGTGAAGTGGATGTTCGGTCTTGAGGTCATCAGGTACAGAAGGGAACCGATCATGCTGCGGTACTTGTGTTGATCCACGGCTTCTCCTTCCTCATCTGGATCCAAAATAGTAGAAGTTTCCATGGGAGTGAAGATTGGCTTGCAGTCACCCATGTCGAAACGTTTGAGCAAGTTCTTAGTGTACTTCGTCTGATGGATGAAGATCACTTCTTTGCATTGCTTGATTTGAAGCCCCAAAAAGTAATTGAGCTCTCCCATCATACTCATCTCAAATTCCCTGGACATACTCTCAGAAAAACTGAAAACAAGAGCATGAGAAGAACCACCAAAGATAATATCATCAACGTAAATTTAAGTAAGCAGGAAATCATTACCACACCTAAGAATGAACAAAGTCTTGTCTACCTTACCCATCTCAAAGTCATTCTTAAGCCAAATTGCGTGCCCTTGAGCCTCGATGTAGGCCTGCATTCGGGCCTTCCAATACGCAAAATCAACTCCATCAAAAACATGTGGCCTGATTGAATACCTGTCAGTCGCCATGGCTCCAAAGACCGGTTAAGATCTATGAGAAGAGCTAACCGGCTCTGATACCACTTGTAGGACCGTAAAGGCGACTAGGGGGGTGAATAGGCGCTTTCTCGAATTCTTCACCTTAATCAAATTCAACACGAACTTTACTCCTTTAGCTATGAAAGCTAAGAAGATCAGTAAGCGCACAGAGGAAGCCTTGTGCTGAATTCGATAACCCCCTCAACCACAAGACACAAATGTGGAGAATTGATCTCACCGTCCGGTTCAGCACCGCGGTCCGACCGCTACCAAAGGGCGGTCCGACCGATGAATCGGTTCGACCGGCCGTTAATCGGCGGTTCAATGTTTGCGTCCGACTCAGATAAAAATCGGTCCGACCGATTTAGTCCAGAACCGAAACTCAATGCCCAAATCCAAAACGAAATTTGGTCCAACTTTTGATTCAACCAATGAAACTTGACCAAATTTGGTGCACACCTCCCTAAGGATATTAGAGACCTATTTCTAGCGACGATCCTTCAGATCCACTTCACAGAAACGATCTTTGACGATTTTACCAAAGAAGTGCACAAACCCTAGAAATATAAAAATCTTGATTCAAGACTTGCTTGTGGGGGTTGATGATCTAGATGATTCTAGGAGTATTCCCACACATCAAAGCAAGATAAAATAGGTCAAGATACCAAGATTAAACACTTGAATCAAGGAAGCACCAAACTCATCAAAAAGAGAGAAGAACACAAAGGAGACAATCGATCTCTTAAGCAAGCATCACAAGATTGATTGATCCCACAAGATGCTTACAAAGCCACTCCCTCAAGGAGGACAAGAGCTCACACAAGGAGCACACACACAATCTCTTCAACCCTAGCTTCTCCTCTCCTCTCCTCTCCAAACCCTAGAAAAAGGTGGAGGGGTCCAAATGAGTGCTTTTCGGGTTTTACATCTCCCCCCTTTCTATTTATAGGAGAGTCCTAGGGTTTCACTTATGGGACCCACACACACATGGGACCCACACACACATCAATCTGTTGAAGCAACCACCTGCTTCACCACGTGTAGGTTGATCACGGCCATCACGCCGGCCGCCTCCCGTCCAATCCCATCTAACCTCCCGAGACTTGCACCGACTTCCACACCGCTTGATCCAACCAGCTGTTCAACTACCTGCTCGATCCATCTTGCCCATTCTCGCACCATGCTTGAGTCACACGACCTCACCGGCATCCATGATCGCTCGACCTCGGCTCTCCAAGCGTAGTCCCGATCCACCTTACCGCTGACGCCGCTGACCCGCAAGCCACCTGAACAACGAATAGACAAACAAATCGCCTCCGGAACAAGTTCTTCATAACTTGACCCACGTTAGTTCCACAATGCAATATGCAACAATAAAGCATTGAAATCCATACATTAAACACAATCAAAACACAATAATGCCAAAATGGCTAACCTCCAAGTGATCGGCGGTCCGATCGCCTCTACACAAATGGCCCGACCGATTTCAGGCCGGTCTGACCGATTCCATAACGGCGGTCGGACAACACGAAATGACTTAGCCAAATTTTCATCTTGAAAATCCGAAACCTTATGGAATTTTCAAATGAATAGAACTTTTGACTGGGAGCTCCAAAAATTATGTGACCACATCCAGGAGACTCCCCTCACTTGCCTACACAACCTATTTTTGGCTCAGCTCCAAAATCCACTTTGAAACATATCCGGCCGGACCGCCACCACTACGGCCGGACTCTCCACGGGCGGTCCGACCGCCGCCACCGGCCGACCGCCTGTGGTCTGACAGACCTGAAGCAAAACCGAAAACGCGAGATTTTGCAAACCAACAAAGCCATTGCCAATTGACTCATCATTCTAAGATCGTGCACATATCCTCACGATATCCACAGTTCCTATAACATTATGGCAACTAGGAGGTTCTACTAGGTTCCAAACCTTATTCCTCTCAAAATTCTCAAATTCCTCATGCATGGCATTAACCCAGCTAGAATCCGATAAAGCATGTGATATATCGCGGGGTTCAAAGGAAGCAACAAATGCAGAATGAGAATAGAGATTTGGATCATTATACCTGGAGCGAGTGACTCGCTCATGGAGATTACCTATTATCTGATCCGGAGGGTGCTTCCTTTGAATGTGAAGTGGTGCACCCAGAGAGGAAAATATCTCTTCAACCTCCGTAGGTATTGCTGATGATGAAGATGCATCAGGAGCCTCATCTGAAGGCAAAGTAGTCACAGCAGGTTCTTGTGCTGGAATAGGAGCGTCAACAGTAATAGGTGGAAGAACATCAAATCCTTCATCATCTTCCTCTATGAATATGCTCTATGTCACCTGTGTATCACATGAAATATGCCTTCCATGCCATAGCTCCAGGATCTACTGCAAAACTGATAGGGCAATTTTCCCTACCGGTTATGTTCGGAAGGCCAGATAACTTTCGAACAGAAAATATCCCATTTGATGTAGTTGATTTTAAAACTGCATACAATGGAATTCTTGGTCGTCCGGCATTGGGTCACACCAGTTGCCTCGGGTAGGGGTGGGTCCGCCGAGTGAATCCCGAGGAGGGATGCTTTGGTGGCCCAGGTGTCGCTTCTGACGATGTCTCCATGCGTGGAGTTATTGGCTTCCTCCTCCTCGGCATGGGCCGTGTACGCTGCTGCTGCGGAGGTCCTGCTTTACTTGGCCCTCAGGGTGCTTGGGGCCGTGGCCGCCGCAGCAGCTTCGCCACGAGACCTTGGGTGTGCCCTTCTGAGGGGCCATGCTAGTGCCTCGGAACTGTGCTTCGTGACTTTCCTGTCGATCCCTACAGACAACGCCAACTGTTGTAGCAAGAAAGGTAAGGCAGTAGAAAAAGGGGATCCTCGGTGTCTAAAAAAGGGACCGAAGGATCCTCGAAGAGGGGACCAAATGTAAGGAATAATTGTGTATTAATTGCCCAAAGATCTTGGTCTGAGTAATTACATAGGGGAGGTGGCTATTTATAGTCTTTCAATAGGGTACATAAGATCACAGATCTACCCCTAAAAAGGTACTACGTCTGCAGGGGCTGCAGGGGCTTTTTCTACCCCTACATGTAGCCTTTGACTCACGGCGGTCCTCCCTGGTCTTGGTCCACCTGACTGGAACACCCGGTCCACCGGTGCCATCCTCCCTTCGCGGTATGTCGCGTGCACCCAAGGCGTGGGGCCTCGAGCACCCTTCAGCGGGCATCCCTCGACGCCCTCGAGGCAATCTTAGGTGGTTTGCGTCTTTTGGGCTGGTGGTGCTTCGACGGTGGTCCGGACGCTTCCGCGCCGCCTCTGAAGCATCCTTTTGCTGGCTCACGCGGGTCTCCTGGGGATCCTTACTTGGGATCCAGACCCCCTCCGAATGGGTACCCGGTAGCCTTGGGAGCCCCAGCTCGTGGCCTTGGGGTGGGGGGGGGCTTCATGATCTTCATTGAGTCGCTGGGGCCGGGGGCCATCCCTACGACAGATATGTGCCATTGCTAAATGCGCAAATTAGAGATATCGTTCTAAACAAAAATGTACATGTCTTCTTCCTATTTCCTCCACCCCCCTCCCACTCCCCACCTCCTCCACCGACTCCCATGGCCGCCGCCACCATGTGCACCTGGACTAAAAAAGCAAAGGGAGAGTTACCCATGGAATCAACGGTGGTGGCGAAGCATCCTCCGCCAAGAGTTAGCCATGAAGGTCACCAGTGTGGTCATCCGTCGCTGTTGTTGAGTAGCCACCGGATCATCTACTAGTTATCGCAGGCGACCCGCCGTCTCCTCCTAGATCCAAATCCAGCACCAAAAATCAAGCAGACTCCGACCAAAGGCTCACCAGGAAGGCCACCGGTGTGGTCATCCATAGCCGTCATCAAGCAGCCGTTGGGTCAGCTATCCTTGTCATCGCCGGTGACCTCGAGCTATGCCGCGCCAGATACTGTCCTCTCCAAGCTGTGCCACCTCTTGCCATATTATTTTTTTTGCTACGGCCAGTCAGCCACACTTTTTGTGCCTCCCAATTTTGTGGTCACAAGTTAGCCAAACTTTGGCGAAGCCACACGCCTATGACAAGTGGGGTGAGATGTTAGGAAACTATGGTATATCACAGTTGTGACAGTAAATCAAACAACCACGAAAAAAGTTGTCTAACTCAAGTGTGGCAAAATATAGCACCAACCAAATACCCCCGTCCTTTCCCGTAGACGGTGACTTGGAGCTATGTCAGATCCATCGTCGCTAGACATTTCGGCTCAAATCCATCACTTCGATGTTGTCAACCTCATCATTGTCACCGTCGGCCAACCCCCCTTTCTGCCATCCTCATCGTTGTCACCGCCGGCCCTCATTCCGTTTGGCGGCGGTGGCAAGACTGGAGGTACAGAGGTGGGCGCCAGACGAGGGAGAGTTGAAGAGGATGATGCACGAGCATGGGAGCAGGTGGAGAAATGATGGTCGGATCTTGAGGGGAAGAATGCGGCCATGAGTAAGGAAGAAGACAATTATGGATGGGAGGGACGAAGAAGGTAGGGGCATTATGATCCTAAATTTTGAATAATGGTATATCTCAAAGAATGGACACTCTGTAGTGGTATTTTTCGTTGAAAAAACTTTGTAGTGATATATCTCAAAATCTACAACTTTGCAGTGACATGTATCTTAATAACCCGAGGTATCACATTTTATCCTTGCCTTGAAACTCTGTTTTCTTCGTGTTGTCTCGTACTTTGATGGTGCAGGGGAGACAGCGCTTTCTGCAGTAAGGAGTGCCGAGAGGAAGGAATGAGGACTGCCGATGCTCGGATGTAACATCCCGTTTTTGCATTTGAGATTTCAAAATCAAGTTTTGGATTTCAGTTTTTAAAAATCAAGTTTGGCAGAAAATATTTGGGGCAAAGGAATCAACCGCAAAAGCATTGAGTGCTACCTTGGTTCACGTGTCGCCGCCTCTCTCCCCAATCGGCGCGCTTGCTTCTTCCTTCTTCGCCGAGCCGCTCTTCTTCCTCCTGGTCCTGCCCTCCGGCCAGGCGAGCACGCCTCCTCCCCCCCGATCCCTCGCCGCCTCCCTTGGCTAATCGCCGCTGCTTCCGCCTGCCCTCTCACCGCTCCTCCGCGCTAATCGCCTCGCTGACGCCTCGGGACCACGGGGCGCTCGAGCTCCTCTCCTCCTCTCTCGCCTCCACCGGCTATAAGAAGCCGAGCCACCTCCTTCGCTTCCTCCCCTCCGCCTTCACCTCCCGCTCCAGCCGCCGCCTCCTCGCCTCGGTCTCCTTCTTGGCTCGGCCGCCCCGCCGGCTCTCGCCTCCGTCGCCGGCCGGTTCTTCCCGCCTCGGCCTCCTCCTCCAGCCTCCCGCCGCTCGCCCAAGCTCCTCCTCCCGCCTCGCTCTCTCCCTCGCTTTCTCGCGCGTCGGAAGACGGAGCGACGCGCCCAGCGCCGCCGCTTTTTAATCACGCTGCCGCTATCGCCGGCCGACAGTGGGCCCGCCTCGCTATAGTGCCGCGACAAGTGGGCCTCTTGCTGTGTTGTAGACTTGTAGACTGGGCGGCCACAGGTGGACTCGGTCCACAAGCACAAGCAGGACCGCGCCTCCGCGCGTGCCACGTGTCGTGGCGCGGATTTTTCCCGGTTTTTCCAATTTTCTGCTTAATTGAAAATAGTTTAAAAGCTTCAAAATTTATATCTTTTTCTCAGATAACTCCAAAAATTGTGAAACCAGCTTAAAATTTTCTAAAATCAAGATCTTGCTAATGGCATCGGTCTTGTTTATTTTGGAGTTTATTTATTATGAGTTTGGTATTTATTTGCTCTCTTTGCCGTTGTGTCTTTTCCCAGATTTTCGTCCGATTAGGGTTCAAGACGCCGAGACCTCCACTCGACCAAGCTCAAGATTTCAGACCCTCCGCTTTTAGCCAAGGCGAGTCAATGCTTTGATCATTCTGAACCTACATTTTATGCAAACTATGTTTATTTAAAATAGCAAAGTTGCATGCTCTAATTTTGTAAACAATGTTATGTTAAATCTTAAGGTAGTTAAATACCCATTTGTTGATTAATTACTTATTAAGCCATCCTTTGATAATTGAATCCCGTATTCCTTGTCACCCTAGTAATTATATGGTAATACTAGTATAGGTTGTACTTAAGCGACATGCTAGTCTTGCTTAAGTACCGGGACAATAAATGTCCCAATCATCATCCTTTAAACATGAAAAATGGTTTTGGGCAGTCATTGGATGTAGATGACTGATGTGTTGCGTTAATTGGTTTTCCTTCCCAAAACCCTAAACAACTTGCTAGTACCACATCTGGACGGATGGAAAGAATGGTGGGTGCGGACGTAGCACGAGAATGGTGGGTATGCGGTATGAACCGTCCAGATGAATTAAGGACTTAATCTTGTCATGACCTCCCGTAAAACAAGTACAACCGCAAGTCCGCAAAGTGCAACTTGGCTTAGTAAAATTATTGAACCCTGAATGTCATCCCACAACTGGTGTTTAGAAGTGTGCAAGCGGCAGGACGTATGCCAGCTTGAAAGGGACACCGGGGAGGGTGAAGTTGCCAGCTGCGCTAGTCGTTGTGGCCGGGGCCAGCTGCGCTAGTCGTTGTGGTATACATTCCGCACAACTTATGGAATTGGCCATAGGGGTGAGATGACGGAAGGGGCAAGGTAGTTTGAAACGTTATCGTGACGATCGCTCAACTACATGACTAAGGAATCATGTGGAGTAACGAGTATGATTATCTCTTGTGGTACAAAGGTACAACCTCTGCAGAGTCTAAACTGCTTAAGCAACCGCGCTTCTGGCCAAAGGCGCATATGGGAACTTAACCCGAGTTAGTTCTATTTCAAAAATCTTTGTGGGTGGAATGGAAATGTGTTGGGCTCATCTAGCCCTTGTTTTGGATTTTTCCGGTTTCCATACCCAAGTGTTGATAATCGTGGACGAATCATATCAAAATTTAAGCATAAGGTGGAGGTAACCTTCACGTTATTTAATATTGCACTTAATCTCTTTAATAAAAATGCAATTTGTTTAAAATGCTAAGTCATCGTGATTTGTACTTATGATAATTGAAAATGTTGCTTTAGCAAATAAAAGAACTGAGCCATCCTTGTTAAGCCTTGCATGTATACTATTGCATATCTTGTGTGTTGGCTCGCGAGCACGGTAGTTGTGCTCACTCGCTCCTCCCCAAACCCCGCATGATATGGAGCAAGGAGACTACGCGTACTACGAGGAACCAGATGTCCGAAGACCCTGGAGTTCTTGAAGCGTAGCTTAAGTTCTTAGTTGTTCTAGTCTCGCCCCAGTCTAGGTGACTCCGCTGGTACCTAGGTGCGCCCTATATTATCCGAAGTTTTGGGTAATATCGGATGTACACTGTTTCCCACCACTTGCCCGTGGAGAGATGTGTTCTCACCCTTTTTGCTTCCGTTGTCGCTTCCGCTACTTTTGTGATGTAATCATTTGGCCTATTCGGCCCTTATTGTAAAACTTGACCCGATGCGGTCTATGTAAACTCTGATGTGTTAAATTAATGAATGGTATGGTTTTACGCCATGTATGAAATGATTCAGTGATGTATCTGTGAGTGCTATCTACTGATCCAGGGAATAGCACAGGTTATTCGCAGAGGATTCGGATTAGAAAATCCGGTCCGGCAGTGAGCCGTATCGAGCATTTGACTGTAGGATCTTTAGTTAGACTGGTCGAGCCTAAGGACTTGAGTCCTATTTTCAAAAAATTATGAAAAGCTTTGGCAAAATATAATGTATTTATTGCTCTTACTCATCTATCTTAGTTCTTCACTTCCCCTGACTTCACTTGAGTTTGTACTCAGTCTGATTCCCTCATTTGTTTTAAAAATTTGTAGATGGCAACCCCGTCGTCCGATGCCCCATGGGACTTTTGCTCTCATGGAGAAGGTGGAGTTGAATTCGTGGATATTCTCCACCAATTCATGCATCACCTGGATTACCTCCGCAAGCCTATCTTCGAGGCCGAAGACTCAAACCTCGACCAAGAGTCATGGACCATGGAGGTTTTCCTCTATGCCGAGAGGGTGAGTTCATCGCTCACACCTTGAGACCCGAGACCTCCAAGAGCGCTTGTTCAAGCGCCCAAGACGCAAAGACGCTTCGCCTTCAACCGCCGAGCGGATGCACCTAGATCTTCTGCGAGAAGCGCCTTCTACTACTACCGCCTCTCCAGAAGGAGAGACCGATCCCAAGTCTTCGCTGCCATGTGGGAGTAGTTAGCTTAGTTTAGCTAGCGATTGCTTGTCAGAGCGCCTTTTTGGTTGCAAGCACTCTTTGTTTCCTTCTTTTGTAGACGATGTGTTTGTATCTTGTGTCGTGACTTTGCATAGCCTATATGCTGTGTTCCGGAGTCATGTAAACACCTAACCCCTTAATATAATGCAGTCATTCTAGGCTTTGTATTGTATGTGATCGTTTTCCTCGTTTGATTTTGAGTTTCTTTTGTGTGCCTTAGAGGGCTAGAAAACCCTCATATACCCCTTGTTCTTAGCTTCAGCTGTTCTTCAGATGCCTCCCAGAAGAGCCACCGCCCCAGTCCGTGGAGCCTTCGCAACCGGTCGAGGAAGAGGCCGTGGAAATGGCCGTGGTCGTGGCCAAGGCCAAGATCTACCTCCCCCGCCGCCAGCAAACCCCTCAATGGCTCAAGTAATGTTCCAGCAGACTTAGATTCTGCAGGCTCTGCTAAGCAATCAGCAGACTGGACCAGCCGGTCGCACCTCCAAGCTCGCTGACTTCCTCAGGACAAGGCCTCTCACTTTTGCTGCCGCCAATGAGCCACTTGAAGCAGAAGATTGGCTCAGGGATACTGAGAAGAAGCTTCGTCTCGCCCGTTGCTCAGAGGAGGACAAGGTGGACTTTGCCACCCACCAACTGCATGGAGCCGCCGCTGCTTGGTGGGAAAATTACCTCGCTGCCCGAGGCTGTGAAAGTCCGTAAGAAGAAGCGAAGAACCGGTTGTAGCATCTACTACCGAGCTCGCAAGATCCCGCCATCAAGAAAGTGTCAAGTACAACGAAGAGATCAATCCGCTTGGCGCCCAATTCCGTAAGCCGAGTTCAAAATGACTTTCAGACCAACTTTGTGCCAGCTGGCACAATGAGGTTGAAGAAGAACGAGTTCAGAGCTCTCAAACAGGGCCAGTTATCTGTGAATGAGTACCTGACCAAGTTCAATCAGCTTGCCCGCTATGCCCCCAATGACATAGCAGATGAGGAAGAGAAGATTGATCGCCGCTGAAGGAATGCGTGAAGATATGAGAGGTCACCATCCTTCATGATTTCCCGAGCTTCCATCACTTGGTCAACAAGGCCATAGTGCTGGAAAATGAGAAAAAGATTACTAAGTCACCACAAAAGGAAGATGGCATTTCAAGGCCACAAAGCAACTTTCCGCAAAGATCGCTTTTCAGGCGGCTGCCTTTCAGCAGCTTAGCCGCCTGTCACCAAGAGTTCCATTTCAAACTCCAACTTCGGCGCCAGTCGCAACCCCGCGTCCAAGTGAGAGTGTTTCCCGCACTTCTTACTCCGTTGGACAGCCTGCAGCAGCCAATCCGATAGCTCATCTTCGCTGTTTCAACTGTGGAGAAAAGGGACATTTTGCCAATAGATGCCCCCAGCCAGTCACCCCGGGGAGGTTCAACTTCAGAGCCACACCAACTCAAGGGCAGACTTCAGTTGCAAGTAAGAGTCGTCAAACCTCGCAAGCATCAAGAGTTGTTTCCACGCCAAGCCAAAACCAGGGTCATGTCAATCATGTCACCGTCGAAGAAGCCCCAGCAACTTCAGAAGTAATGAGAGGTACGCCCCTTATCTCGTCTGGGTAGCCGAATCTCGGGGTCGAGATTCCGTTTAAGGAGGGTAGGTTTTGTAACATCCCGTTTTTGCATTTGAGATTTCAAAATCAAGTTTTGGATTTCAGTTTTTAAAAATCAAGTTTGGCAGAAAATATTTGGGGCAAAGGAATCAAATCTGGCAAAAGCATTGGAGTGCTACCTTGGTTCACGTGTCGCGCCTCTCCCCAATCGGGCGCTTGCTTCTTCCCCTCTCGCCGAGCCGCCGCTCCCTCCTAGTCCTGTCCCTCCGGCCGCGAGCACGCCTCCCCCCGTCCAGGCCCCTCGCCTCCTCCCTTGGCTAATCGCTGCCGCCGCCGCCCGCCCTCTCACCGCCTCCGCGCTAATCGCTCGCTGACGCTGCCTCGGGACGCGGGGCGCCGAGCTCCTCTCCTCCTCTCTCGCCTCCACCGGCTATAAGAAGCCGAGCCACCTCCTTCGCTTCCTCCCCTCCGCCTCTTCACCTCCCGCTCCAGCCTGCCGCCTCCTCCTTCTCGGTCTCCTTCTTGGCTCGGCCGCTCCGCCTTCGGTCTCGCCTCCCGTCGCCGGCCTGGTTCTTCCGACCTCGGCCTCCTCCTCCAGCCCGCCGCCGCCGCGCCCAAGCACCCTCCTCCCCCCCTCCTCTCTCTCTCCCGCTTTCTCGCGTCGGAAGATTTGAGCGACGCGGCCGGCGCCGCTGTTTTTAACCGCGCTGTCGTCATCGCGGTGCCGACAGTGGGCCCGCTGCTATAGTGCCACGACAAGTGGGCCCCGTGGCTGTGGTGTTGTAGACTCGCGGGTCGGCGCGCGGGACCCTGGCCCACAAGCACAAGGCCGTGGACCGAGCTCGCGGCGCGCTGCGTGTTTGCCGGGATTTTTCCTGGTTTTTCCAATTTTCTGTTTAATTGAAAAATAGTTTAAAAGCTTCAAAATTTATATCTTTTTCTGTATAACTCTAAAAATTGTGAAACCAGTTTCTAAAATTTTTTAAAATCAAGATCTTGCTAATGGCACTGGTCTTGTTTATTTTGGAGCTTATTTATTATGAGTTTGGTATTTATTTGCTCTCTTTGCCGTTGTGTCTTTTTCCGGTACTTTCGTCCGATTAGGGTTCGAAGACGCCGGAGACCTCCACTTCGATCAAGCTCAAGATTTCCAGGACCCCTCTGCCTTTAGCCAAGGCGAGTCAATGCTTTGATCATTCTGAACCTACATTTTATGCAAACTATGTTTATTTAAAATAGCAAAGTTGCATGCTCTAATTTTGTAAACAATGTTATGTTAAATCTTAAGGTAGTTAAATACCCATTTGTTGATTAATTACTTATTAAGCCATCCTTTGATAATTGAATCCCGTATTCCTTGTCACCCTAGTAATTATATGGTAATACTAGTATAGGTTGTACTTAAGCGACATGCTAGTCTTGCTTAAGTACCGGGACAATAAATGTCCCGATCATCATCCTTTAAACATGAAAAATGGTTTTGGGCAGTCATTGGATGTAGATGACTGATGTGTTGCGTTAATTGGTTTTCCTTCCCAAAACCCTAAACAACTTGCTAGTACCACATCTGGACGGATGGAAAGAATGGTGGGTGCGGACGTAGCACGAGAATGGTGGGTATGCGGTATGAACCGTCCAGATGAATTAAGGACTTAATCTTGTCATGACCTCCTGTGTAAAACAAGTACAACCGCAAGTCTGCAAAGTGCAACTTGGCTTAGTAAAATTATTGAACCCTGAATGTCATCCCACAACTGGTGTTTAGAAGTGTGCAAGCGGCAGGACATATGCCAGCTTGAAAGGGACACCGGGGAGGGTGAAGTTGCCAGCTGTGCTAGTCGTTGTGGCCGGGGCCAGCTGCGCTAGTCGTTGTGGTATACATTCCGCACAACTTATGGAATTGGCCATAGGGGTGAGATGACTGAAGGGGCAAGGTAGTTTGAAACGTTACTGTGACGATCGCTCAACTACATGACTAAGGAATCATGTGGAGTAACGAGTATGATTATCTCTTGTGGGTACAGTGTACAACCTCTGCAGAGTCTAAACTGTTTAAACAGCCGCGCCTTCGGTCAAAGGCAGACATGGGAACTTAACCTGAGTTAGTTCTATTTCAAAAATCTTTGTGAGTGGAATGGAAATGTGTTGGGCTCATCTAGCCCTTGTTTTGGATTTTTCCTGGGTTTCCATACCCAGTGTTGATAATCGGTGGACGTAACCGTTATCAAAATTTAAGCATAAGGTGGAGGTAACCTTCGCTGTTATTTAATATTGCACTTAATCTCTTTAATAAAAATGCAATTTGTTTAAAATGCTAAGTCATCAGGATTTGTACTTATGATAATTGAAAATGTTGCTTTAGCAAATAAAAGAACTTGAGCCATCCTTGTTAAGCCTTGCATGTATACTATTGCATACTGTGTGTTGGCTCGCGAGCACGGTAGTTGTACTCACTCTCGCTCCTCCCCCAAACCCCCAGATGATATGGAGCAAGGAGACTACGCGTACTACGAGGAACCAGATGTCTGAAGACCCTGGAGTTCTTGAAGCGTAGCTTAAGTTCTTAGTTGTTCTAGTCTCGCCCCAGTCTAGCTGACTCCGCTGGTACCTAGGTGCGTCCTATATTATCTTAGTTTTCGGGTAATATCGGATGTACACAGGTTTCCCCAGTCACTTGCCTGTGGAGAGATGTGCTCTCACCCTTTTTGCTTCCGTTGTCGCTTCCGATACTTTTGTGATGTAATCATTTGGCCTATTCGGCCCTTATTGTAAAACTTGACCCGATGCGGTCTATGTAAACTCTGATGTGTTAAATTAATGAATAGTATGGTTTTACGCCATGTATGAAATGATTCAGTGATGTATCTGTGAGTGCTATCTACTGATCCAGGGAATAACACAGTTATTCGCAGAGGATTCGGGATTAGAAAATCCGGGTCCGACATCGGACGAGCAACTCATTCTGAACTTTTGCATCCATACTTAAGATGACAAAATATATCTCAATTTGAGATTGTATTCAGATAAACTAACACCCTGTTATACATATTTTACTCAAGTATTCATGGACCATATAGACCTTGTGAAAGGATATTGACGCTGTGTTCTAAGAAAGGTTACACCTGCTGATGTGTTGTCGGGTGTTCGAGCAAATAAAAGAAAAAAAGAAGCAGGCAGCTGGTGCTTGGGCTCGATTGATCTGTCCCAACTCCCAAGTAACAACTTCTCCGAACTTCTGATGCTTCAATAATTTATATGTAACGGAGATGCATACAGTTGCAGATTTTGAAGAACAAAACTAGTTAACACCGCAGTAATAACCTCCTCAACCTTGCCCCAAACGAATCAAATTAATAAAAGAAACAAAGGTTGATATCAGTCATTGACTCATGGTCTTGGCAATTCTTCAGTTTCCAACCGGATGCAGAAAAGAACAGTCTTTGATCTTGATGCTTGAAAGAAGCATCAATTGTACTCACCAAGATAATGGTCGACAACGCCGAGCCAGGGATAAGGGCATGCTTCCCATTGCCTCTTATGTATACTCACTCCTATCTCCTATTCTCGGTGGTGTACACCATGTCCGAAAGTCAGGTCTGCAAGCTCTTGGCATTAGCATTGTTATGCTACCTGTAAAACTATGCATATGAAAGCTGTGTGCTATTAGGTGCTACTTGGCGGTAGTAGTTCCTCTGCGCCAACTTTCATGTTGGTGCCGGATACAACCTTGGTAATTCTGGAGTCAAGAACAGCAACCTCAACTATAAACACGCCACACACAGGGCGATGGTCTGAAAATTTCGACTCCCCGCGTATGTAGGACACCTGCACTATGCCTTCGCCGTGCCAAAGGATCCGGTCGCACCTGCAAAGTTTTAGTTGATGAGCACTCAGCAGTGACCATGTGTCCCATTAAATTCAGAAAACCGATATCAAGTCACTGCACAATGTATCATGGGCTAGCTGAAATGTACTGAAAGCTGGAATGACTGAAGGTATGTTCCTGAGATGATCCTACCATGCTGGTGTTCTCCTCTTCTTCTTTGATGTCGCTCCCTCGCCAGCGTAATTGTCGGAGTTCCATGAGTACTTGTACGTTGGAGCAAAGAAGATCTTGCCCTCATTCCACCCTCTGAAAACTCCACTCTCTCTTTCAGTCTTAAGCTGTTCAGATCGCAATGCCAATGAACAGTTGTACAACTCAGACAGTGTATACAGAGTAACACTATCATGTAATGATGAATTGGGTTGGTTAATTACTTGATCCTTCTCGAAGAGAGCGTCCCAGTCGTTGGCCTCAACAAGCATCTTGGTCTCCGAGTAGCTCAGAGCAATCCGGTAATTCAGATCACCTAACCAGACCACACGGCTGAAATTCACACACCAATGCTTTGTTTTGTCAGTCTCACAATTCCGACAACCCAACGCACAGTGAGTGACTGACTCTGAGAGTACTACTTACTCGTGCTCAAGGATTCTTTCCGGAACCCTCCGGCCCGACCTCTTGCAGATCCGTCGGAACTGCGTGTTCTTGAGGATCTCGACGACGTCCGAGTTCCTCTTGAGCTCGTCGCCTTCCTTCTCCCCGGACGCCAAGTGGCTGCACACGAAGCAGAGGCTCGTCTGGTGCAGCGACATGCTCACCGATATGCACCCCTGCAAACCAAACTTCAGACGTGCATGTCATTTGTTTCAGACATTTCAGGCCAGTTGCACATTACCGACCTTGTTGCCGAGATAGCCCATGATGCCGCGGCCGACGCAGCAGAACCTGACATGGCCGACGTGCCGCACGAGCTCCCTCCTTGCCCACACCGTCACGAACAGCCCCACCATCTGCTTGCTCGCAACCAGGCAGTACCTCCCAAGGCTCACCGCTGCCGGATCCGCAACAACGTCAGACCCCGCAAAGCTGTTACTGCTAGCCGCCATGGACGCCTCGTCGACGACGACGTCCTCCTCCTCGTCCGACGTCGTCGTGTCGCTCTCGACGACGTGCTGGTTCTTGCTGCAGCTCATCATCAGGCACGAGGGCGCCCTGTACGGCCTCCTGGTCCTCTCCACCGGACAGGTGCACGACTTAAGCCGGCGCCCGCGGGTGATGGCGGCGCGTCGCACTTCTTTGTGGGAGGACTTGTTCTTGTGGAACAGAGACGGGTCGAAGGGGCTGGACGTCCCGACGGCCCAGTTTGGCGTGTGGAGAACGGAGACCGCGGAGGCGGAGGGCGCCGCGTCTGCGGATTGGCTGAATTGACAGCTCGCCGAAGCTTCAGAAATGACAGAAGCATCTGACGATGACGGCCGGTTCAGTGCCTGGTTGATGAGGGCGAGCCATCTTGCCGCCGGCTCGTTGTCCTCGATCACAAGCACGTTCCCGGCGTTGAGAGGGACTACTTCCTGGAATCTGCATTACAACAACAATGGCGGCAAAAGCCTTAGCTAGTTACTTCAACGTAATTGAGGTTATTGTACTTAGTACATGTGGTAATTGGTAAAGCTTAAAATTTCCGATGTTTACTTGTTACCATTAGTTAAGAGTGGTGTCTGATTTGCTCAACTAAAGTAGCCAACGGAGTAGACACGTAACAGTGTTAGTTGCAAGATAATTATCAGTAGAATAAGACCTTACATGCAACTGCAAGAACACCACAAGATAAAATATGACATTAATGTGCATAATGGGCAGCTCGAGGACAGGAAATGTGCTGAAATGTTTTGTGGTGCAGGGGATATGAAAACTACAATACAATGATGTGACCCGGAAGCGAAACGTGTAAGATGCTCTAGTCTATCTGACAAGAAATGAAACATTATACTGCAGGATTATGTTGTTTAAGGTTGTATATACCCTAACACATAAATGTCTGAGTAGTCATCAGAAGGCAGGAAGTCATTCAGATTCAACTCCATATTTGGTGTTTTCCCGGCTACGTTCCATGTTGCTGTAAATACCCTGTGAAAAAAAGATAGACAAATGAAAAGTTATATCTGAATCCGAGATACTCAAAACATGAGATTATTTGTGACATGGAATGTAGCAATTCCATAAAAATTATTTGGAACATTAGTGGCTTTACTGACAGCTATGCTTACCTGAAAGCCTCGGTATAGGTACTCGTGGCTGATGCAGGAGAACTGAAACCGCTGAATTTTAGACTTCTACTTTCTGCTTGGCACAAGTTTGAATCAGAAAAAGGGAGAGGGGGAGGGGGCGGTCATGCTTATTAACAGCTCTGAAGTCTAAAGAGGTTAGATACACGTAATTTGAAATTAATCAAGAAAATAAGACAGTAGTAGCCGAACAACATGGAATAGATAGGTACCGGAAAAACTTTTGAAGAAGGATGAGGACGATGCTGACGTGGAAGCCACTGGTGACTGCGTTGGACTCTCTTTGAAATCAACTGCAAAACACCAAAAAAGCTGTTTGAATTTGAATAAACTCAAATTCGGAAACTTTTGGCAATGTTAATCCAAAGATGAATAGTAACTATGAGTTATGACGATGCCCCAATACTAGTATGCATCATGTTATACTCTTATACCCTTCTCATGCGCAGTAACTCCCAAATCGGATTAGAGTTGTGGATACGATACAAGCGTGCACGATATCAAGAACAAAGTAAATGAATCCGGTAGAGAAAACCAAATAACAACGACGAAATAATCATGATGATAGAGAAAGATTTGACGAAGCCGACCACAAATTCCTTAAGCACAGTCTCAAAAGAGTACAAGGGAATCTAATAACAGCGACGAAATAATCATGATGATGGAGAAAGATTTGACAAAGCCGACCACAAATTTCTTAAGCACAGCCTCAAAATAGTACAAGGGATTATCGCTCTCTCACAACCCTCTCAAACCTTGTATCACCCTTAGATCCTTATCCTATACAAAAATATAGTACTAAAAAATAATTTAGCATCTAATCCTCTCGTACACCTCTTGTTTTGGATGAGTTAGTTTGTAGCTTGTGTTCTCTATGACCAGCCCTTATGGTTTTATATAGTGTCATCTAATTCTTCTCTAAAAGGAAGTAGAAATCATAATCCTATTATTAGAATGTGAATTCTTGTAGAATACAACCCTAAATCCTAATAGGTTAGGTTACGAGTCACTCATACTCAACACATGAAGCTTCAACTTTCAAAAGCACACATGGGAATGGATTCTTCTTATCATGAATTACAAAAGAGGTAAAGATGGTTGCTTTGCTGTTAAAAGGATGTTTCTGAACTCAAGAACCAACCAGTGGAGTTGATGGAGCACTCGATACTACGTCTTGACGAAGCGTTCCTATCCTTTGTACCAAAAACTTTTGGAAGAAGAAACTGCAAAAGGAGAGCAACTAAACTGACTAATAATCATCTGAAATTACGAAATTTGCCTGAAGAGAAGAGAAAAGGCGATGTTACCTTCTTCCTTCTGCTGGTTTTCTGGTCCATTTCTGCACTCAGCTTCTGCTTTGAGCATCAAATGAATAGCTTACACACAAAAACAATTAGTGAGCAATGAAGAGAGCTGCACTAGTGCCTGCGAAAGGGTTCTAAGAACAGGTGAGGTAGGTACAAGTTTGCATGTTTCACCAAACAGTGCAGAAGAGTCTTGTGATGAAAATAGTAAAGCAAAGGTAGGCATAGCGAAAGCAACACCAAGACTAGTTCTTTTGGAGACAAACAAATAGAAGAAACACAATTTGAAGTCATTAGGAGAAAGGGGAAAGGCTCCAACAGTCCATTTAGAAACATTACTTAAATATGAACAACCTAAATGGCAAAAAAAAAAAAAAAATCTCAGGTCACCGAACTAAATATTATCCCTTTATAATTGAGGAAATTTAAGAATTAAATGTCAGTAGATAGGAAAGAACTGGCAAGAAGTCATAATGATTAAACAAAAGAAAACTATTTCCATATAATACAGTATAGTTAATTTCTAAGCATTGTGTTGAGAAGCCTTGAAAGGAAATATTTTCACCAAGATTGTGGCACAGATCTGGGCAAGTACGTATGGCCCAACCTCTACGAAGGAACAATCTGGAGCGTTGACCTGAGTAATTTTAAAGCTGCCATCAGCAGCTCTAAATGGGGAGATACTACTGGTACTAATACCATGTCATGAGAGATTTAATTTTAGAAAACAAAATATTTAACACACCGAAGAAAATCGAACAAAACCGCCAGCAATTAAACCGCATCAAAACAATGGATAAGAAGAACAGAGGTGATTGAGTATGTTGTGACAAGAACAAGCATGACTATTCTAATTCCTTTCAAGACTGAAAAAGCATAAGCAAAGAAGGCCTTGTCTTAATTTTGCAATACCATGTATCCAAAATAGTAAAGAAAATATTATACTAGTTCGGAGTGGAGAGGTACCTCGGAAGAAGGAAACCAAAACAAACTAGCACTTTTCATGTGGAAAAAAAAGGGAGAAGCAGCGAGATCTTGTAAAATTGGGGGCATCTTTTCCTTTGGGAGGAGGCATGATGTAGAGAAAATGAGAGGATGCAGCAAAACCAATGACGCGCGCGTTACAAAAATGGAGTTTGACAAGCTGTCTGAAGCAATGAAGGGAAAGTTCCAAACTGAATAAACTAACCAAAACAGGCCAAAGCAGCTGTCATAAAACAGCATAGAGCTGCACCGAGAACTCTTTGGAGCTATCATCCAAATCCCAAATAAAGGGGTGGAGGCTCTAGGAGCTTTGGCCAAAAAAGGGGTGAAAAAGAGAGAGAGAGAGAGAGAGAAGTTTTTAATGATCACAAAGTGTATTGCCCCAAAGAATATCACAATCTATGGGCCAAGCAAAATCAACAGATGGTTCTTGCATTAACGCAAGGATTAAGCGCGGATGAATCGATGAAGCACCCAATCCATGGTGCTATAATGAAAAGCAAACATGCATGACAAATCATCAACAAGGAGCACCTTTATAGTATCGCCAAAGAAACAGGAAGCTTTCATCCATGGAAGCAGTCAAGCGCCATGAAACAGGCCAAATGGAGGAACTAGAAAGAAACATTTGTGTGTGTGTGTGTGTGTGTGTGTGGGTGGGGGGGAATACAGATGTGTTACTATTTAAATGTGATGGTGGTTTGGAAACCGCCGGCTCTGTGAGGCATCAGCGTCGTGGTTCGTGGTTGCCTTTGCCTGCCTGCCGGGGAGGTTGGGTTTGGGTTGACGGTGCTAGGGAAGGAGGATTAGAATGGAAGAGGAGTGGGCGACGACGTGGTGGGCGGTAGTTGGGCTTTGTCTGGTCAAACCCTTCCCTGGCCGCGCTCCCCCCTCTTTGTTCGCCTGCATGCTAGGCTGGTTCACTTCCATCCTTGGCTCCTGCGCTTCCCCCATGTTTGGGACTTTGGGAGTAACGTACAACTACTGGATTTTGTCTACGTTCACACCAACCTATCTGCTACCTCCGTTCTTTCTTACCTGTGGTTTCCAATACATGCTTTTGATCACTAGTATTTTTAGTCATATATTATAAAAAACATAATGATATGAAGGTATTTTATGACAAATTTAGTAACATCATTTTCATGTGATAAATCTAGATACTTTTACGCATATTAGCAGTCAAAGTTGTAAAAGATTGATCGCACGGATTCCAAAATGATATGTGAAACTGAACTAATGGAATGGACTATATAAATAAAAAACAAACGGTACGGTACGGTGAGATTCAAGGCACCATCTTCATTTAGAGGCCAAGAAAATCCCATAATAATCTAAATAAGGAAAAAAAATCCTAGAAATTCTATCATTAATTGATAGAAAAAAAAAGAATGATCTACACACCTTTTTTTGGAGGGGTCAGATTATAACGGTGCAGATTAATTGTAGATAAATATTAGAGTTGTATAACAAATACAATTGTATTTTCAATCATACACATTAGAGTTGTATACCAAAAAGGATTGTATCCTAATATCTAGCTGCACAACTTCGCAGGTAATCAGAGACAATTGTATTGTAATCTAGCAGTGCAATTGCGCGGATAATTCCACTAGTTTTATTTTATACTAATATTCTCGTCCATTTTTCTCCAATTTATTACGTAGCCACTTGGCTACTAACCCTATCCAATTTTGGGAGATATTGGTAAACGAGTCGGTGGCGTAGGAACTATACTGAAGTACGTCATGTTATAAAGAGCTTCCTTAGGAATTGTGCCAAAATGAACTTCATCGAATGCCAAATTGGAGGTCACCATGGTATCCGCCCCCATCGAAGTGACTAAAATGTATAAATTATAGTTCAATATTTGTGCTTTGCTACGGATTAAAAAAAATATCTCGTCAACTATCATCGTGCTTAGCCTACAATGCAAGTGATCCGCCGGCAATCCGTTCTTGGAAAGATCGATGTAATCTTTGAGCTTCTTGCGCACCAGCTTAGGCAGTTGGGGTGGGGGGGAGTGGAGAGGAGGTTATAGGTGGTCAACCGTATGCACGGGAGAAACCGAGAAAGAACGATATCCAATGGCTCACATCTCACGAAGAAATATTGATCTAACGACTCACATCGTATGAGGGAGAACGGACCGTCACCAATTCCTTCTTTTAAGTAGTAGAGATTTGGCCAAATCGAAGATCGAACACGAAAGCTACGAAGCGAGAAGCCACTGAAGCCCGGCCTACCAGGCCACATGTGGACTTGCGCCCAGGAGGAGCCCCAAAGCACCGTTTCGCCCCACTCTAATGCCCATGACCTGGCGTCGGCCAATGAACATTTTGAAAGTTCCAGAAAGGAGAGGTGATTTGAGTCTTGCACGGACGCGTAATTTTTTTAAAAAAAATTACTAAACTAAATAGTTGCCCTTAAAAATTACAAAAATAGATCAGTTCAACTGACGACAGGGACCCTGAACAGTGGGGAAGCTTCCTGTTGCCAGTTCAATTGGCGACATGATTTCTGCCACTATTTGAACTCATATAGAATCTAATAATTTTTTAATATAGAAAATGATATAAAAAAATTACTAACTTTTTGTGAAGCCTTCCGACCCAGTGTACTTACTTATGTATAGAAAATGATCTAAACAAATTACTAACTTTTTTGTGAAGCCTTTCGACACAGTGTACTTGCTTGTGTATAGAAAATAATCTAAACAAATTATTAACTTTTTTGTGAAGTCTTTCGACACAATGTACTTGCTTGTGTAATTTTTCTATAATTTTATCCGTTCTGAATTTGTCTCCAAAATTCACTTAAGTATATTGTTTCTAGGATTTTCTAAATATATAAAATGAGGTCACACAATTATGAATTTTTTAACGCTATTTACATAGTGTAATTGATTGTGTAATTATTCTAGAATTTTATATGCACTGAAATTGTCTCAAATATTATGAATTTATGTTTTCGAGATAATGTACTTTGTTATGTAAACTCTTAATTTTTGAGATATTTTTAGAAAAAAAAATAAAATTCTAAAAAAATTACACAATCAAGTACACTATGTAAAGAGCGTTCGAAAAATAGTTCATAATTTTTGGATCTAAAATTATATATTTAGAAATTGCTAAAAACAATATATTTAAATAAATTTTGAAGAAAAATTCAGAATGGATAAAATTATAAAAAAATTTACACAAGTAAGTACACTATATTAGAAGGCTCCATAAAAAAACTTTAGTAATTTTTGAAGCTCATTTACTACATTTAAAAATTCTTAAGTTCCTTTCGTCAGTTCAAATAGCGACATGGTTCCTGTCGTCAATTGAACAGGCGATAGTAACCTCTCCCACTGTTTAGGATCCTTATCGTCATTTCAAATGATGATATGGACATAGTTTTCTAATTATTTTAGGCTACTATCTAGTTTTGTATTTTTTTAAAAAAAATATTATTTTAAAAAAAATCCGAACGCGCACAAACCGTCTCTCTGTGCCGTATCGTCGTGGGACTCCCCCGCGTACGTCGACGACCCTCGGAACATCGATTCCACTGAGAAAAATAGGTTTTCAGGAGAAGGTCGAGCGGCCACCCGCGTACTCCCGAGGCGCTGCTAATTAAACTAAACATCCCCACCCCGTCGCCCAAAATGACTTATGGTGCCGCTCCCGGAACGACGGCCGCACATTACGCTACTTATATTTAGGATCAAACTTAGTAGGACTCGAGAGGGAAAAAAACAAAAAAAAAACAACGGTAATGCTTCGCGTACGCGTATTACGACGATCAGGTCGTTCTTCTTCGAGCCCGGCCGCCCCTCCTTCTCCACCCGCTCATCCTCCGAGCGCCCGCCCACCCCCACCGGCCCCGGCAGCCCCACCTCCCCCGCGGCCAGCCGCGCCGCCGCTGTGTCGTAGCACGTTTCACGGCGGTGCGTCGGAAAGGCTCTCAACGACAAATCATTTATAGAGGTTATAGCTTCGCTTCCCATTGGGCCATGTGTATATATATGTATACGTCAATTGCCTTGGGCAGGCCGCCGATTCATGGGAACGATTGCAAACAGAATACGATGCTTTTCAGGCCCATCCCATCATTTACTAGGCCTTGCGAGTCGATCGTACCCAATCCAATCTAACAGAGAAAGAGGAGTAGTTTCAGATCGACCAAACAAGCAAAACCCAAACCCAAAATCTGCCTGTGCTTCTGTCTCCAGTCCACACCGAATTCAGTCAGGGATTTGCAATTCCTCCCCTGGCTGCAGTATGATGATTAAAGCTAGGGACATTCAGTCTCAGTTATCACAAGGCTGGCTAGGGCCGGGATGATGCAATGAAGTCGGTCGATGGTGATCTGGAGGAATTAAGGTACAGAACTTGGACCTGTTGCTTGCTGAGTAGTAGGAATTTTTGGTCGTATTGGTAATTTTTCATCTCGTATTTACAATAATGACCATCTTCAATTTATTTTTATTTTTATTTTGCAAATATGGTGCCGTTGCCGCATTGTCACCATGCTGGAACGCTCCCCGCCCGTCACGGTGGCGGTGTATGAGCATTTATCCACCGTGCATGAACGCCTTCGGTGTATAGATGCTGTATCCACCGCCAAGTGTCCTGGATTAGGGTTTAGACCGAAATTAGGTTAGGGTTTCGGGGCTGTTTGTAGAAATTTTAAAATATAGCAAATGCGTTCTAAAAATTATGAAATTTTGTGTGAAACCACTCGACACAATGTACTTGTGACGAGGATTAAAATATCTATATATTACTTTAATACATAATTAAAATACCATATATCTTCATGATAGTAACCCCTAAGACTGCGACTCCCGTAGTTGTAAGAATCGTAATACCTAAGGCTAAAGACCTCTGTGATCGTAAGGATTCCATAGGTTACTTATAGGTACCCTGGTCAGACGAGATCCTATACCTAGCCCCGACCAAATAACTGCTCGTACAAGCAATGAATCGGCATCTGAATTTTGCTCCAAGCATACTCCTTACCGTGTGATGAATAGAGCACACGCTATATTGGCTCCATACCACGTGACACTTCGTAGTCCTAAGACACTCGCAACAAACTACCCTGCGGTTTAGTATCTCATAGACATCAACTGCCTAACGATTGATACTTCATCAACCGTTGCCTCGCTCTGACCAGTCGCGACACTTCCAATAGGCATCTTCTCTAGGAGTAACTGCCACCCCTTCAATGGTTATTTAAGGATGGAGAATTGAGGAACGAATGCATCAGACAGAAGCATAGCAATCAACGTTAGATTTATATTTCAAGTCTGATTCAGCAACATAGCAAGCATTACGCCCAGTGTAATTAGGATTAGTCCACTACCCTGTCAAGGGCACCCCCTGTAAAATAACCATTTTATAGCAATAAAGAGCAGTTCCATCATCTCCCAAGAACACTTTGCCATCTTTCTCTGTTTTTTTCATAAGATCGGCGACTCGATCGTCGACAGCTGACGCCAACCGTGAGGAAAAAGGCGTTGAGTTCTTGAAGTTTTACTTCACTCAAGCATTGGTCATCCACTTTTTTTTGCCTCATCATCGTTCATGCGAACATGGCAGGGACTTGGGATGACAAAAACCGGTTCGACTTGGCGGACTACTCCGACCTCGATATGAACGCATGCATCCGCGCCATGGAAGACAATGAGATGTCATCATCCTCCCCCTCCACCGGCTCTCCAGTCACAAAGATTGGTGAAATCGACCGGATGGATGAGGATACACCGCCGCCATCAATGGCGCTCTCCGAGAAACCACTTGTTCCGACTAGTTCGAAACGTCCGAACGCTTCTACAAGCCCGGTTGACCCGACCGGCAAAAACAACAATGGAAGCCCAGCGCTGCAATCAGGGAGTCCATGTACTCTCGATATTGTCATGGGCGACCAATATTCACCAACGACTCCTACGTATTTCGGGGACCAACCGACATCTGGTAAGGGTATTAATGAAGTTATCACCAATTGTAGACCAAGTGGGCATGGTGAAACTTAGCATACGATCGGTAATCCGCCGAATTAGGTTGAGTTCACCACAAAGCCCACCAGAATTAGGATTTTGGGACGTTACACCAAAAGACCAAAATCCCACTGAATTTAATAATAATAATAATAATAATAATAATAATAATAATAATAATAATAATAATAACAACATTTCTTTTATTCTTGAAATGAATCAAACATTACTTTTTATTCCAAAAAGAATTAAAATGATTTTTAATTCAAAAAATGAGTTTTTGGGCCAGGTCGAGCTGGGACCTGCCCGTTCAAGGCTCGGATTTTCAAGCCTGGCCCGACGTTTCAAAAGGTCTACTTGCGCTCAAAATCGATTTCTTGGTTTATTGTTGTGCAGGTGGCTTGGAGTCAGCTACAGTCAACAGCGATGATGATCGGGATTAGGCTAGGAGAGATGAGGTACAGAACGATCGAGGATATCGTGTGAAGTGGTTGAACTCAAGCATAGCACAAGATGGATAAGAACGATCGAATAATAAGTTCGGTGCAATGGGATGCATCAAGTGGCTTAGGGATCGGTGCAAGTGCCATGGTGGTTCAGTGGAAGCCAGGTGAGAGAGACTTACTGACATGAAGAGAGCCATTGATGAACCTACGAGCGGTGAAGCATGGGATTGCTTCACGTTGATCAGACTCGGTCTTTTGAGAAGGATCGAGAAGGGATATTTTGGTATCTTCACCAAAATATTGGGTTGGTGATCCCTTGGAGAAACTGCGGCGTGGGACAGTGCAAAGGTGATGCGGTTTATGTCAAGAGAAGACGAAGATTACGAAGAGACGTATTCAGGAGTCTCGATTCGTCATTCGCTTTGAGAAATATATGTGAGTGTATACTCGTTTGTTTGTGGGCTTAACAGGTGCTCGATAAGGTTTCCTCTTTAGACCTAGCCTCCACTATAAAAGGGAGGAGTGGAGGATTTGCACTTATCAACTCAAGCCTAGAAAACCCTAATTTGTGATTTAGAAAAGTGGAGAGATAGAGAAGGCTATAGTTTGAGAAAGATAGATTGATTGGATGCTCATGTGTTGAGCTTTTGTCCTCCATGGTGGAGTGACTGTAAACCTACAATCCCTTCGAATCAATCGAAGCAAGGTTGCCCCTAAGATGAGTTCTAAGTTGTTCTTGCTCTCTCTTTGATGCTTTTGGAATTTTTGTGTTCTAAGGGTCTTGGTTGAGTCTTTTGCTGTGATCTAGCTTGCTAGGACTTATAGGAATTTATCTAAGGTCGTCTTGACCATCATCCACCCATGAGTAAGCTCTTTGATCAAGTTTTGATTTTCTCATGTTTTTGTGCCCTCTTGATCTCATCCAAGAAATTCGTAGAACCATGGCTTCAATTGTCCTGGTCGTCAATTGGAATAGGTTCATGACTATCTTGGTGAGCTATGTTTGAAATCTGAGGGCATTTGAATCTCGGACGGTTCATATTAAAAAAACGTATGACTCTGTGATTTTACCATGACTTAAAATGACTAACTGTGTGATTTTACCATGACTTAAAGACCATTTCAAGTCACAGAGTAAGGTAAAATCGAGAGATACTTATCACATACGGTTTTTAATATAAACCGTATGTGATGAGATACTTGTCACAGACGGTTCATAATGTGATAAGTATCTCATCATAGATGATTCTTAGCGTATCCAGTAATAGAGGTAATCGCGTTGGTAAAACCGTCTGTGATTACCATTAGCACTGACGGATTTGAAAAACCGTCTATAATGAGGCGTCCAGTATTTTTTTTTTTTTTTTTTTGTAGTTGTGATGAATGCATGCTAGGCTGGCTGGTGAAGCATGCATGGATCACAAGTACAAATACTGTCCATCTACTAGCACATTATACAGTATACACTAGTACTGTGGTGCATGCATGCATCGATCGCCTTCTGGATCACGAAACCGTAGGACATGTACGCGCGATCACATGGATCCTTGGTTTAATTTATTTTTGCCTTTGTTTCATCCTGGTGATCATCGGGGCCATCACATCGGAGTTGTGCCCAAACACATTACCCAGCCAGTCCCATCACATGGGTCCTCACCTGCTGCGTACGTGCCTCTCACGAGCGGCCCATGTCGCGGTGGCAAGCATCAATTGCCGTGTCATCGTCCGAATTCTGCTTGGCAGGCAAGCCATGCGGCGGCTCCATGGCTGACGATGGAGGGCCCGAGGCGTGCAGCACCAACGCCACCACCGGCGCCGCGGAGGCGAAGACCGGCGAGAAGAAAGGAGACAGGAGAGAGAGAGAAGCAAGAACTGCATAAGAGCAGCAGCACAAGGCGCAAAGGCGGCAGCAAGAATAAGCAGGCAAGCCAAGCAAAGCAAGAACCGCCAGTCGCGGTCGCCCCCAGGGATTTTAATATCGGTTTAAAAGATTTGCCGGGGTGGCCGGTAAGACCGATATGGCCGATAAATTTTGGTGCCAATTTATGGTCCGGTAGAACCGGTTTTCGGCCGATATTGCAATCACTGGTCGTCGAAAGCGCTTAATGTCTTCGTTGGTAGGCCTTCTTAGATATTGTTCACTAAAATTCTCTCTCTGCACTTTTGGTCAACTAGCATACATGTTTTTTTGCTTTAACCAGCTTGCATTGAAGAGTGAAACAAATGGGGTAGTCTTGTTCCAGTGGCCCTTGCATTGGGCTGCTGACCTTCTTTGATTTGCAGGGCTGTTCTCGCTGTACTCTGCTGCTACTTGCTTCCAATAATAGTTTGCATTGCCATCGACGGAATCAATGGAGTTGTTGCATCCAAAAGGTGAACTTAGCCTCGACATTCAGGCAACGGTGCACACACCCTTAAATGAGTTACGTGACCCAAATGTGTATGAATTTTAGAAACCGTGACAAGTTCGCTGACCCACAATACAATTTACTCTTTCGATCGATATCTATATTACCCAGAGAGCAAATTTCAAGCAACTAGAGCCCCCAAGCCAGTGCTGGCTAGATGGGTCATGCCTGCTAGTCAGGTTCCAGGCACGGCACTGTAGGTCTGGTCCAGACACGATACGGCCCACATTATTCATAGGACGTGTCGACCCTGCACGAGAACTCGGGTTGTGCCTAGACCGCCACCTCGGCACGGTGGCCCGGCCCGGCACGGCACGAATAATGTCGGGCCATGCCAGGCACGGCATGATCCCAACAGGCACGGCACGGTCTGAGCGGCCTGGAGAGCCAATGCCAGCGGCGCCGCACCGACACGGAGGAAGAAGGCTGGGAGCAACGCGGGAGGGAGCATGGAGGTCTGGGAGGGGGAGGAGAGGAAGAACGGCCGACAGCGTGGGAGGAGGCTGGAGCGGAGAGAGAATAGAGAGGGTCGGGGAGGCGAGGAGGCGGCTTAGTGCCAGCGGTGCGGACGAGATGAGGAGGCGGCTCGACGCCGGCGGTGCGGATGAGGAGGCAAGGAGGCGGTGCGGACGAGGAGGCGGCTCGGTGCCAGTGGTGCGGCTGTGCAGACTTGACGAGGATCGAGGAGACAGCGCGGGGCTGCGGGCGGTGCAGCAAGGAGGTGGCTTGGCAGCGAGGAGGCGGTAGTGTCGTGCGTCGAGCGGCACTGCCGCGACACGTGCGGGGATGTGGCAGGGGGAGAAGAAGGGACGAGGCAGGTAGGCGGGGCAGGCCGGGTAGGGGCAGGGGCAGTCGGGCCATGTCGTGTTCGTAGGCATGGCACGTCCCGAAATAATTCAGCCGTTGGGGGGATTTTGACCATTTTTTTTACCGTTTTTATTGTTGGGGTCTTTAAAAATAGAAAAAAAAATCATTTTTTTCTATAAATAGCCACCATACCCCCCTCATTCAGCACATCTTCAGTCTCCATTCTCTCTTTGAAATTCTGTTGTGCAAATTCAAATTCGTGTTGAGCTAATTTGGTAAAATTCAAAAAAATTATGCCAATTTTTTTTTTTAAAAAAAATCAATTTTCAGCAGCAAGTCAGCAAAAGAGGTACAATACTATTTTTTCATACTTTTATTGTTAGTGTTTGTTATACTAAGATAAAAGTAGTAATAGTGTTAGTTTCAATTTTACAGTTTTCGTTATAGACAGTCCTTACGACAGCTTTTCTCTTGGTGATTGTGTCCATGGAGGCGGCTTCGGCTGCCTCAAGCCAAATGGAGGTTTCACCGGAAGTTCCGTCATCAGGCTCCGCGACAACATCACACTCCACGACAACCGGAGCAAAGAGGTTGAGACCGTCTACATCGGGAGTGTGGGATAATTTCGACAGGACAACCAAGCAAGAGGCAACGGAAAATGAGGTACCATATGCTATTTAAAAAATTTATTACAATAAATTGTCTGCAAAGTCTACAGGTGGAACAACCACTTGCAAAGATATGCTACAAGATATAAGGCGAAGTAAGGATTGGTGATGAGGTAGACGCAGCTGCAATACAACCCCGACGGTACGGTACATAGCTGGGACTACGATCCTTAGGTAGTCCGCTAATATCTCTGTCGTTTAATTGCTTCTGAGGATTTACTATTAGGCTTTGGCGGGTCTACTTCTTTTCAAAATTACATTTGGACTGCGCATAATCCTAGATTTCCTTCTGTTTCTAGACAGACAACAACTAGGGATCTAATAAAATACTACAATGAACGTCATAATAAAATAAAGAAATTATTTACTACGTGCACATTTTCAGTGGCCCTGGCCTCGAACATATGGAGTGGTCGGGTTATGGAGGATTACCTTAGTGTGGTTGCACATTATGTTAATGACGACTGAATAATGGAGAAAATGATTATATGTTTGAAATTATCCAACATAATTATCCAACATCTCCTATAATCGTGCATACAATTTTAAAAATTGCTACTCAATTTAAAATGTATGAAAATGATTTAGTTTTACGCGTTGTTATTGTTTCCATGAAATCTAAATACTTTAAATATTAGAGAGAAATCCCTTACCTATATGCATTTGCATTTTTCTTTTAAATCCTAGGGGTAAACTTGATGTATTTGGTAGTGTACTTGAACTTCTTAGTGATGCTATAGGGCTAGACTATATTGACTATTTTGTAGAAGTTCATTCTCGGTTATACGAGATTTACCAAACGTATGAAAATAAGTTCCAGGGAGTCCGCTCGCAACGACCTCCAGTAGTCCCCGCCTTAAGTAGCAAGACAAATATTGTAATACCCTGAATACCGATCAGAGAGAATGTTTTCGGGTGATGGAATTAATTGAAAACTCAAGGGTTTTTGGGGAAATTTTGGAACTTGGGCCTCTTGTAATACCCCAGAAATTAATCGGGTAATTAGGGAATCGGCCGGAAGAAGAAAAGGCAATGAAAGAAGTGGAAATTCTTGAAAAGAGAAGGAGTTTTCTGCATTTATTCGACAACCCACTAGTGGCCGGCCAAGGGGGGCTTCTCCACCTCTAAACCCTAGCCCCACTACTCCCTCTCCCTATTCCCCCTCAAGCCGCCACCCCTCCCTGCCCTTTGGCCGCCACCCCCTGCTCCCCTTGCACCTCCCCTGCGCCACCACCTCCCCAGCAGCAGCACCTCCCTCCCCGGCGAAGCTCCTTGCTGCGGTCCATTGGAGGGAAGGCGAGGAGACGACATTTGGAGGGCCGGCCAAGAGGAGTTAGCAGATCGGTTTTGTCCAGCGCGTTGCTCGTCAGATTTTGGTAATATTTGTATGTTTTCTGATGTGACCACCTCTTAGAAAGTTGTAGCTCCCGGTCTTAGCTTTCTTTGGGCACCGAGATCACTAGATTTGGACTTACGGTTTAGGCGTTATGGTAGTTTTACCACGACTATCCAGTAGATCTGACGAGAATTGGCAATTGTCTTGTTTGGCCATATTGAATTCTTTAGAGGCCGAATCAGAAAGGCCATCCAAAATGAATGTTGTAGAGGATTAAGTAAGCTTTCCAAGTTGATAAGGAACACGATTTTTAGAGTTGGCAATCAAAAGTTATGAACTTTTAACCGCGCGCTGTTCTGTCTGTCTGGGATCTGGGGACTGTCGGTTTGTTCCTCGGTTTTGATCTAGTTACAGTTAGATTCAGGACGGCCACCCAAAACGGTTTTTGTAGATAATTTCACCATGATTCCATATTGGTAAATATCACCTCCATTGTATCTGTAGAACGAAAGATATGATATTTTCTTTACTGCTGTGTTGAAGCCTGGACAGATGTATGTCGGGTAAATTCAACTGCTGTTTAGCCAATTGTATTGGCCGATTCAAGGAACCTCGCCAACTAGAGTTTCGTAGTTTTGTGCGTTAAGATTCTTTGAGCACTGGTTTCAAGTCATTCGGAGTTACAGATATTTAATTGTGATTTTTCTCGTATCGCTGCCAGTAGAGCGGTAATCTGGCTGTTTGGGTGAGATTGTCAAATTGAACCCATTGATTGTGTGGGACGGTTAGAGGGTATGGTAGGACACTTGTAGTATTGTCATATCTTGTAATTTTTATTTTGAATAAATGACTATGTAGGCGGTGAGGTGGTGAGTGGAGGCGCACGTTCGTTGCCTCCGATCACGCCACACAACATGAAGGCAAGTACCATGTCTTATCATAATGAATGGTGATGATTATGTGTGGATGAATTGTTAGACTTGCTATTCATGTTCGTATGCTATGTATATTTCTTCATTATGATGTGATAAGAGTTCATTGCATGAAGTTCATTCCGTTCATGCATTTGTTTCATGTTGTCCACGGAAGTGGAAATTTGTAAATCCCATCAATTCCAGTATGGACACGCAAAAGTCCCATCAATTCCAGTATGAGCATGTAAGACCCACCACTCCAATGTGGGCAACCTTGGACACCAGTATGAAACGTTCTTCATACGAATTTGGGTCCCTGACTTTGATAAGTACGGCTTAAGTGAATACCGACGGTCCATCACTCACTATACCGGTATAAGTTGTGAGCAGTCCATTCCTTCATTGTATTATTCCATTCCATTCATTCTCATTTATGTTCAGAGATGTTTTTCACAAGTGGATTGTGATTGCTTTGTTCGCTTAATGTTTCTGTTATTCGTTAAAGTACTTGCTGAGTCTTTGGCTCATCCTTGCTTTGTATATTTTATTTAGGTAAATGAGAAAGAAGACAAGACCTTTTGAGGGTAGTCCAAAGACGCAGACATCATATTTATCAAACCAGATTAACTATTGTTATCTTTCAGTCATGTCAACTATTTGATAAATTTGCAAATTGTAATAATCCAATTTTGGTAATGCCTACCGTACGTTTTATTATGAATGTTTTCCATTCCTCCCCATGAAACTGTTAATCGTTTATCGTCATTCCTTATGGAATATTGTTAATTGAGTCTGATTAACCTGGTATTGTTGTATACTCTTAGTGTTTATTAGATTTGCGTGACATCTTGGCTTCCGAATAGCCAGGGTGTTACAAATATATTGGGCAAGATCTTCGGTGCCTCTTCCTCTAAGTCCTGATATTCTTCTTCTACATCGCAGCCTGCTCAGCCAAGATCCATAAGGAGTGGGGAACTATTCATCTATCTGGACAGCGATACAGTGAATTTGAACTCAGAAAGCTTCGAAATTTTACAATGGTGGCAAGCATATAAGTTAACATATCCCGTGCTATCCATACTTACACGTGATATGTTAACTGTTTATGTCTCGACGGTTTTCTTCGAGTCTGCTTTCAATCTCTCTGGAAGAATATTGGAGGAGAGAAGACTAAATCTGACAAGTGAGATGGTGGATATACTCCCATTTGTGAAGGACTGGAAACAAGCTGATTCACGAATACAATACTCTGTTGAAAATCCAGAGTTGTCGGAGGTATTTGAAAATATATACTTAGACAATGACCCCGACACATAGAACAAGAATGCGTTATGTATGTAGAATTGTAGAGCTATAGAAGTACTCTTTTTTTCATGTGCTAAGCTTTTCTCAATTTGAATTTTTATTTGACGAAGGTTTTAACAAGGCAGTCAGTTGGATATTAATAAAACTCTTTATTACATTTTCAATATGATTGTCTTATATTTTTCAATTTTTATATCTACTTCTGAATTCTACATATATTTTTTATTTTATTTTTTTATTCTGACGGACCAAACGAGCTCGTACTGATCTGGCACGGCACGAAACTCTAGTGGGGCCATGCTAATAGCCGAACAGGAATAGACTGTGCTCGATCATGTCTGAACTGAGCCGGACCGGATCGCCCATTTGACCAGGTGCGACCCAAGCCCACTCTCAGCCCGAGCCAGAGCTAGCTTAGCTGATACGACATGTGAGTGATCACAAGGGATTGAAGTATATAGTAGTGTACGTAGTTGAGTGGTTCAGTTGCAACGTAGCACCGTATGACGCAGGCCACAGCTAAGCTGCTTGTTTGCTTCTCTTGCGATACGCGACATGCAATCATGCATATCATGTCCTCCTCCATGTACAGGTGGGGGTGGTGGTGGTCCATTCCACATCAGCTTGAGATGGCCCTCTACGATCCGCAACGCCTTCAAATAAATAAAAAGCACCTGTCCATCGACGACGGCCAACTCGGACCGTAAGTACGTACTCCCTCCCGGTCACAACCATACGTCGTTTTGGATTACCTGTAATGAATTTTTTTTAAACTTTAACTGTCAATACCTTTTTCAATATTTAAATTAAACACACAAAAATAACATGTACGGTTTTGTCTTAAAAAGAACTTTCATAGCAGTATAATTTCATCAGGTTTATAAATCAATTGCAACATAAATTAATGGTCACGGTTGCTTTTTGCGGACCGTGTCAATATAACAAAATGGCATTCTTTTACGACCGGAGGGAGTACAGTGTATAATGTAGAGAATACTCCCACGCTGACCTCCCGCGACGACCTGGTAATATTCTATATCTTAAAGCGGAAGAGATCGGCGGCCACGCAGGTCCTCCACGTCGGTGACTTTGCTAAAAGGCCCCACACTTTCCGAAATTGCATCGAGGTCCTCACATTAGTTTGTTTTGCAAAAAAAACCCCGGTGTTTCTGAAATCCCGTCGAGGTCCTGTGCGTCAGCTTTTTTTTTTGCGGAAAGCCCCAAGTTATTTTTGAATTCACATGCAGGTCCTCCACGTCGGGTTTTTTTTTTGCGAAAAGTCCCCTAGTGTTTCCGAAAACACTTTGATGTCCTCCACGTCATTTGTTTTTGTGGAAATCCCCATACTATTTTCAAAATTACATCGAAGTCCTACACGTCATTTTTTTTTTGCAAAAAGTCCCCTAGTGTTTCCGAAAACACTTTGATGTCCTCCACGTCATTTGTTTTTGCGAAAATCCCCATACTGTTTTCAAAATTACATCGGAGTCCTCCATGTCATTTTTTTTTGCGAAAAGCCTGTGTTTTCCTAAATATCTCGAGGTCCCGCTACGTTTTTGCAAAAAGCCCTCCAAATTTCCAAAATCATGCCGAGATCCCTCAAACCGCTCCACAAGCGCAGCGTAGCGTGCTTATCATCCTAGTTAAGCTAACCCATAAGGATTAAGAGTTGTACCAAGTCACAACTGTAGCCATAAAACCACACGCTTGCATGCGGTGTAGTGTTACATCTTGGATGATTTACCTTGTCGTTTACGGATTGTGTTTTTTACAAGGTTTACATTAATTACCTTGTCGTCTACATTAATACTCCAGTCTGCATACTGTACTTAATAATTTATTTTCTTTCCCTCGGAGGGAATATTTTATGTGTTTTTTTGCCTTTTTTAAAATTAAATTAGTTAAATTTCTCATGTTTGGATTTACACCGAGCAGCTCCGTGCGACCCCGACTATGGATTTGCGGCGCAGGCAATGCCTTTGATGGGGAATACGAGTGGCGGGTTAGATTTTTGGGTTTACTTGACTCGCGACGATATAGATTTCCGTAGACGAAATGTGTGGGAGGGTACGGGGAGGAGGTGTTCTGAAACCTATTATATTACTTAATTACAAGAGTATAAGATTAATTATGCTAAGCTTAAATACGATCTTTTAGGAAATGGAGTGCCCCGTATTAGAAACCGATCTCCACCGCCTGATCGAAAAGCAAATGTTTAGAGAAATTGCTATAGTGTTTTTGCTCTAGTAAGATATTCCGTTGCTTTCGCAGCTTTCGATTATGCAGACTTTTGATGGTAATATAGGGAATGTTGTTCAATCATATTTCATCTCATATGTTCTGAACGCAATAATATTATAACCGTTTGCACCTTGATTAATAAAAAAAGCAGCTAGCCAAACATCAAGTATCTAAAAGCGATTCAAACCAAACGAGGTTATCATAATCCACCACAACGTGAAAATGGTAGGCTAGGTTATCTGGGCTCTTCTAGCTAACCTAGTTTAGGCATGCTCTAAAAAATTAAGAAAACCAAACGTGAACGTTGTTGATTTAGGACATATAATTGTGTCAGGTCGACATAGGATTAAATGGGGGTACGTGTATGAAACTCCTTTTCGTCCCTTTAATACCTTGTTCCCCGGCAGTGGCCGGTCCTAATCATGACATCATATATCGATCGATGACAAACTTATGTAAACACAATTAAGCAGCGAGTTGCCAACAGAACCCAGAAAACAAACTTGATTGTGGCCGGTCAGCCATGTTTTATTTTTCGAAAGGCGCTACGCGTTCAGACGAAATTTCTCAAAAAATATATATAATAAATTGAATTGAATTGAATTTGCAGGGAATGCAGCCAAACAAGGAATTGGCATGGAATTCGCTCGGTCATTCTAATTTGCATCTTCATGACATGCGCCCGAAATTAAATATGGCTAGCGCCCCAGCGCTGCTTAATTAGTGCATTAATTAATTAATCCAAAGTGGTTGACACAAACAAGCATCTTTTGTGTACGTACGTGTAAAGATCAAGGAAGAGAGTCGTGCAGGAGGCACGTGGGATTATAAATAAGAAAAAAAGCGACTGTTGCCCATTAAACAGGGCAACGATCGAGCATTGTGACGTGGAACGGCCAACGCCCACGAGATGCAAGTACAATAGATGCACGTACTGCATGTATATATTCTTGTGTGGCACACTACCAGAACCGGCCGTGAGGATATATCATATAATTCCATCAGGGAAAAGTGTTTTTTTTGGTCGAATCGAAGTTAACCGATAGTATAATTTCTTTAAAAATAGTGAAATAGCCATAAAACCCTAAGTCTCCCTTCATTGTCCCCAAATCGACCCAATCCACCGCCCCGGCCGCCTCCACTTGCCATCCGTCGGTCGCCAACTCCTCACCACATCCCCTGCCTCCTCCCCACCTCATCTCCTCATCTGCCCCCACCGTCTCCCCTCCCCATTCACCGGCCGCCTCCTCTGCACCGCATCCCACGCTAGTCGCCACCTCCCCACCAAATCTGCTTGCAACCGCCTCTTCTCCCCATCCACCTGTCGCCCCGTCCCCTCCCCGTTTGCCATCGCCTCCTCCCCACCGCATCCCCCGCCTCCCCTTCCCATCCACCGGTCGCCTCCTCCCAACCTCATTTGCCACCGTCCACCTCCCACCAAATCGCCACCACACACATTGCTTTCTTCTCCCCATTCGCTTGCCCGCCTCCGTACCACATCCCATGACGGCCGCCACCTCCACACCAAATTTTCGCTCCACCACCTCCTCTCCCCATCCGCCCACCTATAAGGTCGAGGACGCCGACTAGAGGAGGTGAATAGTCTTTTCTAAAAAATCATAAGGCTAAAACCAATTTCTAATGAGGTAAGCCCAAACGAATTGGATGTTTTACTGTGGTGTTCAGAGACTTACTGGTCTCCCCTAATTTACATTGAGGTAAGCCCAAACGAATTGGATCGGCTCCACGAATTAAGCCAACATCTCCGAGGTAAGTATAAACGAATTGGACTAGCTCACAACTTGAACCAACACCTCGATCCACTTCGAGTTTCTCTTTTTTTCACTCCAGAGATGGCGAGTACCAAATCACTCACAACACGTCGGGCTTTCTCACAAGCTTCTTGAGAAGATCACTGGATCGAGACGCCTCCACACCATCTAGGTGTCGGTAAACACCAAGAGTAATAAGCCAAATCGCTTGCTTGACTCTCACCAAGTGCAACACATGCACAATTGGATGTTCAATCCAATTCTAGTTGCAACACATGCAACTAGAACATCTCCCTTTGCTCACAGGGTACAACACACCCACAATTGAGAGGAGAAGCCCATACTAGCTCAAGAAAGTGAAATAGGATGCTAAAAGTTATCTCTCAACCGACCATGGTGGGTATTTATAGCCTACACACAAAAAACTAGCTGTTGGAGGCTAAAAGGGTTGAAAACAGCCAAACCCGGTCTAACCGCCAACCAACGGTTAGTTAGACTGGGCTACAATGCAATGGCTATAAAGCTAGCCATTACAGATAATTTCTAGCCAGACCTCCCTCACAAGGTCCGGTTTGATCGGACCCCCGGCCGGACCGTACTTCCGAGAGGAAGAAAACTAAAAAATATGCCCTCTAAAAAAGGTTGACTAGCCTTATAAGGGCGGTCAGACCGGACTTTCGGTCAGTCCGGGCCTGAATTTCAGCACATGCGACACTCTAAAAAATGGTTATAACTTTTGACTCCGATGTCGGAATTGAGTGATCTTAGACTCTACGGAAAGCTTATTCAGAGGGCTACACAATCCACCTATTTGATGGATTTCAAACACATTTGATAAAATCAAGAAGCACAACTCCAAAGAGCCAACACATGGCCTAAGTCCAAGAAAAGAGCAACAAGCAATCTTAGACCATGTCAAGGAATGATGCATGAACTTCAATAATTTGCAAAACACATTTGTAAACTTTAGTATCATGCCACAAGGAGTAGGCGTGTGGACTTTAACCATTTGCAAATTATAGTCCCATACTATAAAAAATTAATAAATGAGCGTCAACTATTCGCAAAACACATTCGCAAATAATAGCATCATGCTTAGAAGAGCTAAAGCAAGCGGGATTGAGCTATCAACACATGATGAGACTCAAACTACTAGACAAGACCCCTCTTAATAGTACAGTATCCTATACTAACAATCAGGTCTTCCAACCAAACACCGAGGCCAGTAAAAGACAAGAAACACATCCTTAGTCTATGCTAGTCATATCATTGCATTGAGCATCCATCTTGGAGTGATCACTTGATGACGAATATCTCCACTCCAAGTCCGGATTTTTGACTTAATAATCATCAACATATGATGATTTTCTTTACTTCTAGTTCTTGACTTGAATATCATCAACACATGGTGATTTTCTTCACTTCGGGATCTTGTCTTGAATATCATCAACACATTGTGATTTTCTTTATTTCGGGATCTTGCATTGATGCTCATCAACACGTGATGATATCTTCCATCCCGAATCTTAACTCGATGGCAATCAACTCACGATGTCACCTTCAACTCACGATGTCACCTAAGGTCTTCATCATCATATGACTCAATCTGTTTCACCAACTTATAAAAAATATTAGTCTATATAACGATTTTCATTAATGATTAAAATACTTTATTAACTCATAATAACGAATCTATATTCTTCACCGCCGCCACTCCCCTCCCCGTCCGCTAGCCACCTCCTCTCCACCGCAACGGGCCTCCCACTGCTCCAGGATATCGTCAAAATGATCCTCGTTGCTATTCTCATGAGCGTCCCATGCGTCGGCGAATTGAGCAGTGCAGGTGCGGAGCTGAGCCTTGCTGGCACCGTCAGGGAGCACCTGTGAGCACTGCGGCCCCCCCATCTGAGGGATGCTGCAGTGATGTATATGGTTTTTTTGCTTGGGATCCTGAAGCCATGCGTATGTTCTGGATGTTTCTAGATATATTATTTATGCATGAATTGCTTGTTGTGCCTCTCTCTCGGTTTAAACAAGCTCTTAGTAACCAGTAACAGCTAATACAAGTTACTTTGCTAGTTTGTGTTGCCCTGGATTAGGAATGTATCTGTCAGAAATCCAAATTTGACTTCTACTTTTTCTTGTACTTGCTATGCATCTTAATTAATTTGTTTCTAAACCAAGCTATGCATCTGTTTTAGACTTCTACTATTAATAGGGAGTGTAGCTAAAGTGGATGCATTGCATTGGCACTAGCTAGGGTTGTTTAAAATGTATTTCTGGGTGTTATATCAGGAAGATGGATGTGTGGCTGTGCAAGAAAGAGTATGCTTTGGTGAATACGCATCAGGTTAGTTTTCATAATCTCATTGCTTAACGTTTATAATGCCTGATGAAGTACCACTTGTATTGATTGATTAGAGAATTTTGGAATCTTATCTGTGCCTTTTCCTTATGCTGCATGTATGTTCAACCTTAAGTAGTTTCAGGATAAAAGGTAAAATATTTCTGCACATTGAGCTAATGCTTTTGTTTTCACCTGTAGTTTTACAAAAGGTAAAATTTACATTACGAATTATGTAATTAATATAAACTATTATGTTATTTTAACTACGTTAGTTTAAACCAGTGATAATGCTTCATTGCCATGGTATTAGTGAATACATGTATATTTGTTCATCTCAAGAAAGTAAAATATAACAGGTTCATTAACGATAAGAGTACAAATATATATCATCAATGAAACGATCAGAGATTGTAAGTGTCTTACAATGTCGTCACGTCGCTGGCGCCAGGACGATCAAATGAGTGGCAGAGACTCTGCTAGTGCGTGACCTGCTCTGGGCGCTTCGGTGGAGGAAAGGTAAGTCTTGCACGCAATCATTGCACGTACCACTCCATGTACTCAGCGTACGTCCGAACGTCGTACAGACGCTGCTCACGCAAGACATCTAAGTGCGCCCTCTCCGTCAATACCGTAGTCCACTCGTATTGGACTGGTCGTCAGTCCTGAATATGTCCACCCTGTCTCGATTGCCTGTATTTCCAGAAGTATTAATGTTAGAAAAGAATACGTAAGAAGTATAAACATTACTTGGATGAAGTTTGACTCACAGGTGTACGGATCATGGCAGGTGCCTGCCGTCCGAGGGGGCACGACCTGGTGCACACCAGACTGTCGCATTACGAGTAGTGGCGCATAAGGGTCCACCATATATGCGAACACCAGGTGGCAGGTCATCCTCCACAATCCTACGTCCTGGTGCATTGCACGGACAGTCAATGCGGCGCTACCATATGCACAAACTCAGGATACAATGTAGTCCATATGATGTCGCTGTCGTGCAACAACTCAAACTCGTTGTCGAACAACGAGTAGCACCTCAACGGTCTATCCTTGGCCCAACGCAGACGACTAGCAGTCCACCGTAAGCCCATGGTGGGCCAGTCTATATGGTCGTGTAGAATGGCGTACAGGTGCACCGCTCTCTCGATGGATGGCCGCCCAATAGGGAAGTGCTCCCAACTCCACAAACCGTAGCAAAGACGTAGCAGATGGCGGCCGAGTACCACCGATCGCACCGCAAAGCGCCACACAACCCCAAGATGTGGCATATAGTACGGCTGATCCCCAACTATATTGAAGCATCAACCCAGCCTTCGCTTCAACCAAGAACTCAGCGACATGGATGAACTGAGGTAGCAAAAATCACCATGTGTAGTTGGAAACAGGACCCAACCAAAGAGCCGGAGAAGGTAAGCAACGAGGTGCGTCCTAATGACCTCATCAGGTGCACCGTGAGGGCAATGATTGAACTGTCTCAGCCAAGTCTGGGGGACACCACGTACACACTCCAAGAGGGGTTAGCCAAACCGCTGCTCTAGCCCGACCTTCCAGTCCGCACCCAGAGGACCCGGAACAAGTGGCTCACCCCAGATCGGCAGACCGGTCAAGAATGAGATGTCCTGCAGAGCGACCGTCATCTCACCCCACCAACAAGTGCGTCTCGAGCCTCTACCCGTCGACAAGTGCCGACAGCAAACTGGCGTCTAGGGTGAACCGACATCCGACGGATACCAGACTCGCAAGGGGCAACAAGCTTGTGTCCCGGAGGATTGGAACGTAGCGATCGTCCAGCTCCCAGTAATCCCTACCAGCCCGAAGCAACAGAGGCAAAGGGCCATCCGCGTCACTGGTGATCCACAACTTGCAACAGTGATCCTCATCGTACAAGTGTTCCAAAAGCGCCGGTAGAGACATGACTTGCAACACATGAAATAGACGAATTATTAGTGAGGAGATTGAAAATGATCATAAAATACTGCAAATTAAATATTACGACAAAACTAACATTCCACATTAATGTACACTAATTTAGTGGTACAAAATTAAGTACGGTTGTAATGGAGGGGGCCGTGCGTGCGGGAGGGAGAGGGCTAACTGATTACCATGAATGAACCTGTGCTACATACCGACAATTAAAAAACCATGTGTGTGTTGGTCCTTGTTCTTTCCGTTTGCTAAAATAAATTAATTGCATATGTGTGTATTCATTGCATGGTGCGTGAATACTTAAATACCTAGCAACTACTTGTTTGCATGGCCATGCATGCATGAATAACAAGCAACTTTATTTTTTATTTTTCTATTTGTTGTCCTTATGAACTTCAACTAATTGTTTAAAACTAATTAATTATGACTAACTATTTCATAACTAATTAACCTTGCCTCAATAATTATATATGTTAATCCATATTCTTTCCCTTTGCTAAAAAAATTATTTGCATATGTGTGTGTTCATTGTATGGTGTATGCATACTTCAATACCTAGCAACTACTTGCTTGCATGGCCAGCAGTGCATGCATCGCATGCCATTTTCTTAACTACAAATTACAGATTTAGAACTAATTATTACGTAGGGCTTTTATTTAAGTACATAAATTCCAAAATGACTAAAATAAGTACACCTATAAATGACAACTAACTAAGTACGAAAATAATACTACGAATAATTTACTAACAACGTAGTTAATTAACAATTTAGAGACAAGGAAAAATTACCTGCTAGTATGGCTGCAAATGATAGTGCTTAATAACGCTAAAATGTCCCCGAATATAAATTCGACAGAGACAACCGAGAGAGAGCGAGCGAGCGAGAGCGAGATGACGAAACTTAATTGCACTCGCTCGCTATTTATAGAGTCTGCGAGTCGAGAGCGCTCTCTCTCACATGCATTCACGCATGCACATGTAGGAGACAATGATTTGACGGGAGGCAGCGACTAGATGGAGATGACGGGATGACACAACAGCGTTTTTTGGTGGAAAAGGGGGTGAGGAGGGCTGGCAGGAGGGGGGCCTTGCGTACGGGAGGGGGAGGGGACGGTGCATGGCGGGGTTGCCGCACGGCGGCCGTGCAGCAACGAGTTACGTGGTCACCGGGGAGGGGCTGCTGCACGGTGACCCTGAGGCAACGTGCTATTTTTGCAAATAATTTTCGAGGACGACCATTCCTGTAAATACGATGCGAAAAGATGCCAGTACGGCAAAAAAATCCTAGTGACAAGCTACTATGGTAGAATATACAGGTTGTGTTTTGAAGCATTGCATACTGTGGGCACCATTGAGATAGTAACAAGCAAACCATGGCAAACTAATTGAGCCCCAGTATACATTTGACCACTCCCTAATCTTGTAAGTCTATAATTTTATTATTGATAAAATTTTCGGCTGGAACACATATTTTCCTAGCAGATGTGGAGTTCTGAAGCTCACTGGGAACAAATTCACAATTGATGTAGAGTTCTGAAGCTCAGTTCAGAAACAATTGTACATCTGCATCCTTTCAGTCATTATACTAGGTGATGTGTTCTAGAGCTTTTTGAAAAATGCCTGCACAAACAATTTTTGATAACTTGATATTTGTATGCAGGTTGTTTCTCTTTGGTTGTGTGTAGTTGCGTAGTTGTAAAAATTCTGATCCAGTACCCCTGTTAGTAAGTGTATAATGCTTGGCATCATTTTGTGAGTCTATATTGTCTTGTGGAATGCTTATTACGACAGGGAGTTGGTGGTATATCCACATCTAAATGGAATTAGTAATCGTGCCCTGAAATCAGTCCCTAGATGTATAGCTGAGGGTCACCACCTTGTCATAGAGCAAAATAGTTTATTTGTGCTAGTAATCCTTGTACTGATCTGTCAGTCTAGTGCAAGTGGGAGCTAAACTTTAGTATTGAGGCTACTCAGAATAGTCCCTAAATGTACTAACTGTCACTCTAGTTCAAGTGGTGCTATTTTGATCACTGTATACGGAAAACTTTACTTTTTTATACGTAGTACTTGGCTAGCTACTTGCTGCACTATGATTGAAGTTGTGTTGTAAAATCGAAATATACTTGTACCTTAGAATTATAATTAACTATGTAATTTTATTATAATTAACTATGTAATTTGAGTATTTGTGTAGCTGTATTATCCTCACTCATCTTTAAAAACTAATATGTTGGTAAATTGATATATCCCTTTATTTCTTTTAGAGGCCATGATTGCTCTTACTTCGTCTAAAGAGGCTTATCAAAATACCATGAGACTAAGCTTGCTATAGAAAATATATATCCAGTACGAGAGTTATGGTTTTAACGTTGGATGGACCTTTGTATGTTGTATGTTGTGCTGGACTTAGATGATGTGTCAATGAAACTGAATTAAGTTTTTATATATATGTGGATGAATCTTATGAAACAATGAGATTTTATTTTATTTTTATAATGTCCCTTTTTTCCTAACAGTGTAACCAATCCCGACAAAAAAAAACATTTTCCTGTTGGGAAACCATCGAGAGATAGGTCTAGCCCAAATCGGACGACATCGAATTTTCCTATAAGTAATCATCAGGGTTTTTCGTCAGTAAATCGTTTCATGTCGGATGATCGTCAGCCAAATTGAATTTCCGCGGCATTTTACTCCTGACACATATTGTCTGATGGTTACTCGTCACGAAAAAAAATTCCCAACTGTTTTACCCATTTTCACGACGGTTTTGGCGATTGGTCCGTTCTCTAGCAGTGGCACATACATATAGCGCTAGTAGTACTAAGTTGTAAGTGATATGTAATTAATGTGAGTAATAATATGGAGGCGTAGACTCTTGTGTATTTGAAATCTAGCTACAGGAGGTTCATGATCTCTATAGCTAAGCAAACTAATCAAAAGTGGGATCCTGATTTATTTTATTGTGGTCCATTAAAAAGGCAAGCATAGTAGGTAGCATTATATTTTGTTTCGTTGTTTTCCTATTTTAATAAGATCGAGATGTCGCTGGAGCATGGGCACATTGCTTATCTTGCCCGACGGGTCCTGCAAATAGTCTGGATGAGGTGGACCCAGCTGCATGCACAATACGACACCAAAACTTTCTTTTTTTTAAAAAAAAAACTACGTGATACTAATATTTAAGTGTCAAACTCCAAGTGTAGAGTACCTGAAGGCCTTTTGTGTATACCGTACCAGTCTCATGACCAGTGCCTAGTACACATATTCACATCCTTAGCATTCACATCTATACATTCACACATACAAAGTGAAGTAAAATGATGCTTAACTTAAGCGATAAAAGTTATTACAACACTAGCCAACCGGCCAAATATTAAAAAAAAATATCAATAGTGTAAAAGTAGCAGCGGAAGCAAAAGTGATAAAGGTAGATAAATTCTAGCGGCATGCCTATCCAGAACCCTTGGGCAACCGACAAGAAACAAAGCGTAGATAGATCTGTCACCGAACCCTTCGGTTCCAAATACGAAGAAAACGTCATCTGCGTAGGCTCTTCCTCATACTCTGAACAACAATGTAAGAAAGATTGAGTACAATGCGTATCCAACAAGACTTGTAGTGTATCGCAAAGTTTATATATACATGCAAGGCTATGAAAGGAATGAGACTCTAAGCTACAAGTTATTTTGCATTAAGCAGATTTATTTGCAATAACAATATATATTAATTTGCAACAGAGAGTTGAAAAGTAGTTAAATGGATACAAGACAGTAAGTAAGTAATTGAATGAATAAGTAACAACAACTCGCAACTCTCTTCGGCTACAAGCAACAAATTATATTCAGCCATAAACATGGCGGTTAACTCAATATAAACCACAGCATTTTCTATGTTTTTCCAATAAAATAGTTTTTTTGTGAAAATCAGGTATATACCCATTAAATCAATAATTTAAGCACGCTCATGACAGCGAGCATGGCTATTTAAATATATTTACACTGCGTAGAGGTGTACAACTTTACCCACAACACACGAATTCTCTAGTTTGTTTAGCATCCATCGATACCACCGCTCACTACCTTAGGTAAGCAGTCTAGACCACGTGTCGAAGCTTTTACATCATCTAGTCCTACCCTTGTACTAGCCTAGCGACCGGATACCCTCACTTCACCTAGGTTTACGCCCATGACTCAGTGAGGCATTCGCAGGTGTATTGGTAAGCTTTGTTCCTAACGTCTCGGTGAAGGGAGCCCCTTCGAACATGCATATACCTGTCATGTTCGCACTACTACGGCTTACCTATGTGCAAGGCTGGTTTTGAATGACTTAATTAGCTAAGGTCATCTCATACCGACACATTTGGTTGTACGCTTAAGTTTAGATTGGAGTTGTTGGCGTTCGGTGCTTAATTGACCCGGGTGAGAATCTCTCCAATTTACTTGTGAGACTCCTCTCTCACACTTCTCATAATATAATATAACTCGTCTGTTGAAACTAGGTTTTTTATTTTATTTTTATACAAAATAACAGAGGTACATCCCTCTGAATATTTTTCATAAATCTCCCAATTTCATGTTCATCACATTGTCCTTTAATAACTTTTTCAGGAAAACTACTGCTCTATTAAGTATTTGTGCGATACTAGTACTCAAAACTCCCAACTTGACATTATATATTGTCTAACCCATAACCTAATTGATGCAACAATAAGGTGATCAATATTTCAAGGAGATATATGCATTGAATAAGATTTACAACTAGCGACTTCCCAAACATAGCATTTTCATATCAAACATACACACACGCATAATAGATTTTGTAAAACAAAGTACAATAATTAAAATAGTGGGATCAATATATTCAAAGGAGATGCTTGCCTTACTCTTGTTGTTCTGATTGCGATAACGAAGGGTCGTTGAAATATTCGCTAGAGCAATCAATATTTATTCCAAAAAGAACTAGAAACAAATTAAATATGGCAAAATAATTCCAACAGTAATAAAATCCAAATATTTTTGTATATTCAGGTATAGCATGATTTTAGATGAATTTAGAAAAAGATTCATCTCATTCAGAATTTTTATGCAAAAGTTCTTAAGGTTTTAATTTGATTTGGTTTGAAAATCCAGAAAAAGAAAAGGGAGAGAGAATTCTCTCCCTGATAAGTGGAACCCGCTGCCTTTTCTTTTTATTTTTGATTTATTTTCTAACAAAAAATGCTCAATGAATGACAGGTGGGTCCAAGTGTTTTCTTATTTTATTAATTTGTCTAAAGGAAATTATTTACTGTTGAGTGGGACCCACTGTCAGTGACTCGGTCTAGGAAATATCGCAAGGATTAAAGTCTACACGCTCGGTCCACCAGTTCAGGGACCAGAGTCCACTGTGCACTTAGTGATTTTGGGCCTACGTGTCATTCACCCACAGAGAAGCCAATTTTTAATTATCGGCATTAACTGTTTACCGAGCCCGCATGTCAGTGAACTTAGCGTGATTTAAATCAATCCTAATTAAAGCGGCCGACGAGGTGGTCCATGACAGTCGGTGGTAATGCCAAAGATGGAACCCCCGGAGTTAGCTGGTCCCATGGGTGGCCATGGCATGGCCGGCGGTGGACCGGAGCGGCGGCGCGACGAGGTTTGGTGGTGGGGCACTACAGATGACAATGCCATTTTGCAAACCGAAGACACACAGGGCTAGCTAGCACGCGCACGACCAATAACCAAGCATGGGAAACTCACCGGGTCGAAGAGGGTGGACGGAGAAGGTCAGAGAAGGCTTGGCAGTGGCAGTGACCGGGCGAGGCACGACAGTGAGATGAGTAGTTTTGACCAAAGTTGGGGAAGAAGGGAGCTCCGGCGTGTTCCTACGAAGGAAAAGAAAAATTTGGTTGGGGAAATGTCTCTCGTGCCCTGGAACGTGACATGACGCATGTGGCAAAGAAGGAGCTTCACTGGTGTGGCCGGAACGATGAGGTAGGCACGACGGCCGAAATGGAGATTCTTGATGGAATTCGGCGAGGAAAAGGGTGGGGAAGGAGAGGAAATGGTGAGGAGGGGAATATCCAAAGAGGCTCTAGGTGGCTTTATATAGCCAGGGGCGGAGGGACCACAAGGGGGAGTCGTGGGCATTGGCAGGGACGCGCTTAGGTGTACGGGCTGGAATGGGCGCGTGACCGGGTAAGCATGGGCGTAGGCGATGCGGGCGAGGGCGAGGCAAAACTGTGGGCGCTGGTCAAAGCCGGGGGTAGAGCTAGTGGGTGGCGCGTTGGGCGAGCGTCCGCGTGGCCATGGCACTGGCGCTGTGCTGCGCCACGCGTGTGGAGGAAGGACCCTGTCGGTAGGGTCCACCCGTTAGCGGGAGGATGAAAGAAAATTGCTTTTCCAGATTTTCTAAAAAGGCTGAAATTTGATTTTTTGAGATTTTCTAAAAAGGCTTAGTTTTTAGGGATTTTTTTAGATATAGTAATATTGCTCCAAAAAATTATAAAAGTTTTGGGTGGCTTATGATACAGTGTAGATTATCGTGTAATGTTTCTAGGGTTTTGTTTATTATATATTTTATCTAAAAATCTTTTAAGTTTTTGTTTGTATACATTTGTATTATTTGACTTGAGGAAAGTTTCAAAACATGTGTGAGGATATTTTCCCCATTTATTAACATTACAACTATGCCAAGTTTGGGATTTTCAATAATCATCTTTCATTTCAAATTGTTCTTATTATCCATTGCTTTTGCATTTCCAAATTTGATGGTTAGGTTTTAAAACAAAACAAACCCTTGAATGAAAATCAAGAAAAATAAAATGACAAAGGAATGCATCAAAACTTTTAAAAGTTCACATTTTCACATATTTGAAACTATGCCCAAAATTTTGGGATGTTACATTAAGCGGGTCCGTTTACTAACAAGTGAGGATCGTTGCCAAAGGTGGAGCTGGGCCTCGGGCCTCTAGGGCAATGGCCCGAGGCCGAGGGTCAAAATGTCAGGTTAAAGTTTTTGAAAAAAATAGAAAAATCTGACTTTGAGCCAAAAATGGTTGGGTCGGCCCGAGGCCTGGTTTGGTGTCTGGAGAATTTTGGAAAATTTTCAGTAAAATCTCTGTATAGACACTGGTCTTTCGGGGGGATCATTCTCAGGAGAAATCAGAAATTGTGGAGAAGTAGAATTCCGTTAAAAGTGAAAATATTTCTCTGGCTTTCTTTTCAAGACAGAATATTACGACGGCAGCTCAGCTCAAAACCAAAAACTGGAAAGGGAGTAAAAAATGTTGTTTATGTGGGGTGAGAGAGGACACTGATTATATTTTTTTCAACTGTGTTCTAGCTAAGTTTGTGTAGGCTTGTGTCAAGGAATGCTTGATATGGGAGAAGATCTCGGCTTCTCTTGATGAGTTCCATCTATATTTGTTAGATACTGAGGGTGCTAACGATTACTACGTTTGCTTATCTAGTTTTCCAGTTGTGACGTGGACACTCTGGAAAATCAGAACCCGAATGGCAATTGAGAAGATCTTTCCAATAACATCCAACTAAAGATATATTCAAATCTATATCTTACTTGCAGAAGTGGCGGATTTTGATTAGGGAAGATGATCGGAGAAAACTGAACAAGGTGATCAATATGGTGGAAGATTGGATGGAAAGATTCTGCGCTTTACAAGCAGGCTGACTTTGCTTTAGGTCTAGCCGTGGAAGAAATTTTACTTTAACTTATGTATCTTTGTTTGGTTTTGTTAGATCTGTATCCTGCCTCCTGCAACTGTTTCGAACTGATAACCCCAGGCTATGTGGGTACGTCTTGTGTTTTGTAAAACTTGCTATTAGCTTTCTATAAAAGCTGGATTTTCCTTTTTCAAATATATATATACTCTTAATATGGCAATGTGCGAATAGAAAAGTTCGATAATTTTTTTCTTGAAACTTGGTTTTGCAAGATGTTCTGTAGAATTCATCACCAATATATTTTGTTTCCTACATGTATTGTGGAATGATATGCCTTGACAGATTAAGTTTTTTTTTTGAAGATTATGAATTGATGACAAATGAAGTTTGACTAGTCAAGAGTGACTTGCATGCTAGGGAACCTTTAAATTTCAGACAGTAGCCTATGGGGGCAGTACACCTCTAGCTAGTCCTTCCTTTAAGGTGTGGGCCGGGGTCAATTTCTATGATTCATGTGATGTTGTTGCCAGAAAGAGAAAGCATATAGATCGACCAGCTAGAAAGTGAAAATAAATCATCAGAAAGTGGCGTCAGAGGGGTAGACGCATAGTTTGGGTTACCGGCCGATTTTCGGCAATTCGAATTTACTTGCACTCCCATTCACCTGATCTCTCCTATATATGCACACACAAACTCGATCGGATCCTCACACGCTCCATGGGACAGCACTGCACTGCCAGAAGGTAGCTAGCAGGTACAAGAGAGTGGCAAGCAGCTAGCTAGCCAGAAAGAGATCGACCAAATCAATATATATATATATATATATATATATATATATATATATATAGAGAGAGAGAGAGAGAGACGACGACGACGACGACGACGACGAGTGAGAAGAGAGAGAGAGAGGAAGAAGCAGGTAGCTAGCGAAGTGATGGGGAGACCGCCGTGCTGCGACAAGGAAGGGATCAAGAAGGGGCCGTGGACGCCGGAGGAGGACACCATCTTGGTGTCCTACATCCAGGAGCACGGCCCGGGCAACTGGAGGTCGGTGCCCATCAACACCGGCCTCATGCGCTGCAGCAAGAGCTGCCGCCTGCGCTGGACCAACTACCTCCGGTCGGGGATCAAGCGCGGCAACTTCACGCCGCACGAGGACGGCATCATCATCCACCTCCAGTCCTTGCTAGGTAACAGGTTTGTTCTTCCTTTCCTTTCTAATCTCTATCTTCATGCATGCATGTGGATTGCTGAAATCAGTTCGACTTCGACGACCATGGCCGTGCCCGTGCATGGAGTGATGGAGATTAATCAGCAGTTTCCATCTCTTTCGGTGCATGTGAATGCGATTGCGTGCAGATGGGCGGCGATCGCGTCTTACCTCCCACAGAGGACGGACAACGACATCAAGAACTACTGGAACACCCACCTCAAGAAGAAGCTCAAGAAGCACCAAGCCATGGGCGCCATCTTCGCCTCCTCCTCCTCCTCTGCCGAATCTACCAACCCCACCACCGCCGGCCATGTCCTCGACCACCACCACATGATCACCACTTCCAGCTCCAAGGTCGACAGCTACGCCCGAGGATCAGCCTGCAGCAATAACCCAGAGGTAGCCCAGATCATCACCAGACGCCCGCCGTTCGCAGCGGGCTCCGTCGACGCCGACTGCTCCTCGTCGTCCTACGCCTCCAGCATGGACAACATATCCAAGCTGCTCAACGGCTTCATGAAGAGCTCCCCGCCGCAGAACGCCGGCGACGACGTCAAGCCAGGCATCATTGATGTCAACCCTCTGCTGTCCTTCGACCGCATGTCTGGCACCGGTGCCGAGCTGACCTTCACCGCCGTGCAGCAGCAGCAACAGCCGGTGTCGTTACTGGACCAGTGCTGTTACAGTGAGATCGAGACCAAGCAGAAGCAGCAGCAGCATCAGGTTCCACTGTCTTCGATCGAGAAGTGGCTGTTTGACGAGTCTGCAGAGCAGGTCGCCGAGCTGATGGTCCGCTCCGATGGCTGCTGCTCCGTTCCAATGCTCTTCTAGCTGAAAAATGAAGAATTAATGTCACAGTCCACATACACATCGATACATATATATTAGGTTAATTTTTGTTACTTTGGTATACTTCAAGCTAGGAGACAGCTATGCGTGCATACATATGAGACGCAATTATACTTGTCAAGCTCTCGTGTGATCAGCGCCACCATCAAGCTAGTTAATTAGAGAAACGTTACTGATAGTGCATTTGACACTGGCATCAAAGGTCAGAAGAATAAGAGGATAGCAACAGGGAATTAACAGGTGTGACGATATCATCTGTAAGCATGACGCATCCAAGGTTAGCTGTGCTCCAATTTTTTTTTTTTTTTTTAACTTCTGTTACATATGTTGAGGTGTTTTGGCTTAGCCTACCCGGTGTTGAATTGTACGGACTATAAATAATACATAATTCGAATTTTGTCTGAAATGGTGAAAGCTTCTGTTCTTGTCTGGATTGGAGTGGACTCTGCCATGACTTCCTGCTGTACTATCTCTTCTTATGTTCAGTGTGACTTATGAATGCTGGATCAGAGGAGAGTTGCACAAGTTCTAAAGATGGTATTAATCAAGCAAGTACCTTTCGAAGAAAGATCCGCATGTTTTCTCCAAAGATTGTGCAAAAGTTTACATCCATGGTGCCTAGCTAGTCATCGACATCACTGGAAAAGCATTGCCGTTTGTTACACATTGTTACAGCCCAATTCTGAACAAATTTTAAATTTGCATGAGATTCATGAATTTCAAAAACTTTTGTTGCATTTCAAGAATTTCCAAAAGCCATGCTTTGCAATTTAAAGAGTTCAAATAATTTCCTTGTCTCAAAATTTGGAATTGCAAAAATCTAAAAGTTTAATTGTGTGCAAAACCACCACAGCATTTGAATTCAAATTCAAATCAAATCCTGAAATTTCAAACTAAATGTTCAAACCCTTCTTTCCCCTCTCTCCCCCTCAGGCCACGTTCCCTCCGCGGGCTAGCCCCTTCCTTATTTCCCTCTTCCTATCTCCTTTCTTTCCCTGTGGCCTAGTCGAGCTACCAACCCAAAGTTTACACTACTGGTTGGAATTGTTTTTGAGGCGCGCCAGAACCCTTACACGCCGATATGTGAAATTTCGGCCAAATTTTGGTTGACATTTTCAAAAAAAAGTTCAAAAATTTCGAATTTTAAATTGTTTAAAAATCAAATTCGAATTTTTTCGAACAAATTTTACCAAAGCCGATTTTTCGCCGCCGGTTTGAATTTCTACGGCTGACGGTAACACCGGTTATCGATATGAATCGCGAAATTCGACCGTAAAGTTTTTCATCGCCCAACCGCAATCGCCTTTCCCTCTCTCCCCTTGCATCGCAGCCCAGCAAGAGCCAGTCTAGTGCCCTTCGCTCTCTCTCTCTCGCGTCGCGCCATCAAAAGTGGGCCCTGACCCCCACTTGTCAGGCCACACGAGAGAAGCAGTGTGCTTCTTCCTCGCGCCAGCTCGCCCTTTCTCGCCCGTTGCATCGTACGCACGCGCGTCGCGCAAGCCAGACACCGCGTTAGCTCCACCTCAAGCTTTGTAGCAGCGCCTCGAGCCTCTCCCCCTCTCTCGCAATGTCACGACCTCGTCCCATTCATGTGCCAGAGCCTCTACATGTCGTTCCGCTCAGGTGCCTACGCCATGACGCGCTCGCTGCGGCACCTCGTGTCATTACCCCAAGGGTAATCACACTTAGGCATACGGATTACTATTTATTTACCTAGAAGAATACTGCTCCAACGAATAGTAAGCCTTTACCAGCGGAACAATAAGATAAAAAATATTCTTTATTACAACAGTAGCCACACAAGGCTAAGGTTCTGAATACAATTATTTAACTACAAAAGGGGGAAATACATTCCCCATACTTGCCCGCTAGTCCCCCCCGGCAGTCTACTCGTCCCACGAGTTGAATAGGGCGTCCACCTCGCCCTGCTCCTCGTAACAAGCACCCTCTTCACCGGTGGCCTCCTCCGTACCTATGAATCCTTCATCCCACTCGGGATAACTCCCAGCCGGACTAGGATCTAAGAAAGAGGAGAGATAGCAAGAGTGAGTACTAGTGTACTCAGCAAGCATGTAATAACAAAATGCACCTGGTGACTACCTCTTGTCCTTATCATATTCCTACATCTTCTCTTTGTACCATCCAGGAAGGACAAATAGAAAGTATAAAACCTCCCGAGAGGCTCCAACACCTCACCGTACGCTTACTATCCTACCCATTGTGGAGTACATAAATGCGTAACAAGGTAACATTTCATGCCCATCGAAACGGGAAATGGGTTGGCACTTAAATACGGCCCCTTATCCGAGTAAGAGTTTTGTTTGTCCTTACATTATAGCCATATGTAAAAGGATCCCGCCTCTTGCCTCTCCTCTTCCTTGCCCAGGGTTCCTTTTACCAACCTTATTAACTCTCTTCCAATACACAGCTCTCCTCCAGTTGTACGGCTCTTACCTTCTTATCTTTCCCCCTTGCCTTCTTTAACCAATTTGATTTTGAGATATAGTTTTTGATGCAATACATATATGATACAGCAATATACGGTGTACATTTAACATAACTATATTTATGCTCAAAAGTAAGCTTGCCTTCATAGTTGTAATAAAAAGCGGCGTTAAGGTACTCAAGATCAATGAATCCTGCCTGTGTCGGATCGGTCTCTGCAATTATACGGTAGATGCACATAATATGCAGATAAATACTTAGTTGCTTTTGGTGCTAGTATAAGTATATGGGTCAGTTGGTTCTTGCAGTTTAGCGATTTTAGTTTAATAACATTTTGCAGATCCCCCATATGTTAGCACTCCCCAACTGCGATGGTTCTACTTCTGTCTCTCGGCTCGGGATTTAGGTTGTCGAAACTTGCTTTCTATCGCACAAAAATAAAATACTACTCGCACTCGCATGCAACTAAGCCTATCAAATTCTATTTCATACAAACATGCCTAATCAAATTTATTTGAGTGCTCACATTATCTAATTACCTAAATAGACTCGGGGTAGATTTTATTCGAGTATTGCTCACCTACGAGTACTGCTCATCTACGAGTACTGCTCACCTACGACTATTTGGTCGAAGGGTTTCGACTTGCTAGTTGAAGGTTTTGACTACACGACTCCTTCTCGTGCTTAGCTTCTTCTTCACTCCCTTCTTTTCCCCAATCTCTTTCCTTCCATTTCTTCTATTGTGGGTGCTTCGACCGGAGCTCCTCCCTCTGGCTCTCGGCTCGGCCCGGTCCTCCCGCATGGCTCGGCCGACCGTGGCTTGGTTCCTACAGTACCTTATTCCCCTTTTTCTTATTTCCTCTATTAACTTGGACCAAGATACAAGGAGGGCTTGGGCGATATGCAATGCAAAGCTTTTATTATTGTTTTATAAATTATTCTGGATTATAATAGACATGATCTCAATTTGTTGCACTAAATTCTGGCAGTTGCTTTGAGTTGACATTAATGTTTTAAATTTGCTTGAATGAAATTCATATTGCAATTCAAGGTGTATTTTAGTGTAAAACGTTCAGGTGCAATTTATGTTACTGAACTCTTGATGTAAAATTTATATGTGGAAATGTGTTGATGGTGTGTGTGATTTATATCTTATATATTCATTATGGCGATTAAAACTTGTTTTGATTATCTCGCATTTTAGTTACTATTAATTGCCAATTACAAATGCTTAATCTAGGTTTATGTGTTTCGGGTTCTCACAACCGCTCTCTGCACCGCATCCTATGATTACTCGCTTCACTGCGATATCTACGATCTGCATTGCATCGTGTCTGCACTGTTTCGTGTTCTTCATCAAGTATGACTGTAAGTTAGTCGCACGACCAATTTTTCTGCTATAATCGTATTGTTGAGTATGTTTAGAAGTGCAATGAGTTGCATGCTATTGTTATTGCTTTATGTATCTATAGTTATTTGTGATCTTTGACTTATACTAAAATATGGAATTAAAATGGTGTCCACTTATCCAACAATCCAGAAACTTTATTGTGGACATTTTTGTGATTCAGCAATAGCTGGTGCTTCTGATGCTATGACACTTGAGAGGTTTTCTAGTCAGAGCTTTCATAGATGGTAGACAACGGTCAAGTTTTGGCTCATATCTTTGGGGTTATGGTGGGTGAACCGATCACGGTATCCATTTACGATTGAATGCACCATGAAGTTTGACACATATAACAACACGCCCTTGGATGCATACTGACCATACTACCCGACCAGCTCTATGATGTGTACATGGACTTCAAGTCCACCACAGAGTTATGGGATGAACTCGAGCACAAATATGCCAAAGCTGGGGTTGGTTGTTGGCTCTATATATGCGAGCAATTCTTCGATTCTGACCACGAAGATGCTAAGTCGATACTTGCACAAGCTCATGAGCTACAATTATTGGTCGGAGAGATTGCACATCTGGGTTGTATTTTGCTTTCTAAGTTTGTGGTTGCGGGCATTGTTGCCAAACTTCCCGCATCATGGTGGGATTTCGCCACTGGCTTAAAGCACAAGAGGGAAGAGATATCTATTGAGGATCTCATTATTGCCCTTGATGTGGAAGAAAAGGCAAGAGCAAAAGATGCACCAAGCACTTCCAGTCAAAACAATCAAATTAATGCAAATGTCAAGGAGAATAGATGTGGCAAGAACAACAAAGGCTTTAAACTAAACAAGACAACCAGCTTCAAGAAGAAAACTGAGAAGAAGGATATGAGAAACATAATCTGCTTTGTGTGTGGGAAAAACGGTCATATAGCGAAAAGATCGCTTTTCGCAATAGCAAGGATGGTGTACAGCCAAAGAAAAAGGTTGTCAACACGATCATAGGCGAGACCTCAACTGGAGGGCATATCAATCCACTTATTGCTGGGTTGATACTGGAGCTAATGTTCACATATGTTCTGATATTTCCTTATTTTCTTCTTATCAGGCAGTGAGGGCTTCCTCCGTCCTAATGGGGAATGGGTCGCATGCTTCTATTCTTGGTGTTGGCATGGTGGATCTAAGGCTTACTTCAGGGAAGATTATCCACTTAAAGAACATGCAGCATGCGCCAACAATAAATAAGAACTTCGTTAGTGGTTCTCTCCTATGCAGGGATGGTTATAAGCTACTGTTTGAGTCAAATAAAATTGTAATATCTAAGTTTGATAACTTTGTTGGTAAAAGCTATGAGAGCGGAGGCTTGTACCACATAAGTACTCTAGAGTATTGTCACAGTCTGAATGTTGCAACTGGTTTGAATAAATGTGAGGCCAATATATGACATTCTCATTTTTGTCATATTGGTTTTAATAGTATTGCTCGAATATCCAGATTAGATTTAATTCAAAAATATGAAATTGTCAAATGATCAAAGTGTCAAACTTGTGTGCAAACAAAACAACCTCGAAAACCCTTTAAGGGGTTACAGGAGGAAAAGAACTTGGCACCTTTAGATCCAGTTCATTCTGACTTGTGTGAGATGAATGGATTGTTGACCAAAGGAGACAAAACATATTTTCTAACTTTTATTGATGATGTATCTCGATATTGTTATGTGTATCTATTGAAAACAAAAGATGGAGCTTTAAATTACTTTAAAATTTATAAGGTTGGGGTTGAGAAGCAACTATAAAAGAAAATTAAAAGACTAAGTTCTGATCGTGGAGGAGAGTATATCTCTCATGAATTCTCCCAATTCTGTTCTGAACATGAAATAATCCATGAAGTTACACCACCAGACTCTCACCCCAATCAAACGGGGTGGCTAAGAGGAAAGTCTGGATACTAACAGACTTGGTGAGTGTCATGTTGGAGAGTATCAGTATTAGTATGCCTAAGATGTGGTAGGGGAAGCTATATTAACAATAACTTTTGTTCTAAACAGAGTAATCAATAAAAGGTGTGAAATTACTCCATATGAGGGATGGAAGGGGAGAAAATCTAATGTTAACTTTCTGCGAACTTGAGCGCGTGTTTGGCAATAGTCAATATACCATTGCAAAAAAAAGAGAAAGCTTGGACCTAAAGCAGACGATTGTGTCTTACTAGGATATGCTCATAACAACACGGTCTATAGATTTTTAGTAGTAAAACAGAAACTCCTAAGGCTATTGTTATCACAATAATGAAGTCTAGAGATGCTTCATTTTTTAGAATATTTATCCTATGAGAACCGCAGACAGTACTTCTCGAACTAAGGATAATCAAACTATGAATAATATTAATTTTGAACCTACCACCATCTCTGAACCAATGAGTGATATACCACTAGTTTGTGATAATCCTAAGGAAGATAACAATTTAGTCGAAGAGGCTCCTCGTAGGAGCAGGCGATGAAGGGTTGAAAAAACCTTTGGCAAAGAATTTATTGTATATCTCATGAATGATGTGCCAAACACTCTTTCAAAGGCTTATGCATTACCTGATGTTGAGTATTGGAAAGAGACAGTCCAGAGGGAGATGGATTCCATCATGGCTAACGGACATGGGAGATCATCGATCGTCATATCGGCGCGAACTGTTTGATGCAAGTGGATCTTTAAAAAAAAATAAGGCCTGACGGTACTATTGATAAGTACAATGCAAGACCTATGGCCAAGGGTTATACCTAGAAAGAAGGTTAGGATTTTTTTTGATACTTACTCTCCTGTTGCCAGATTCGAGTGCTCATTGCATTAGCTTCTTCCCATAGTCTACACATTCATCAAATGGATGTAAAGATAGCTTTCCTTACTGGAGAGTTAGATGAAGAAATCTATATGGAGCAACCGGATGGTTTTGTGATTTCTGGACAGGAAAGTAAGGTATGCAAATTAATCAAATCCTTGTATAGTCTAAAGCAAACACCTAAACAATGACACGAGATATTTGATAAAACTTTAACTTTTGATGGTTTTGTTGTGAATGAGGCAGATAAGTGTGTGTAGTGGTTTTGTGTTTGTATGTCGATGACATACTTATATTTGGGACAAACACTACTGTTATTGACGAGGTCAAATCTTTCTTATCTAGATACTTTGATATGAAATACCTAGAAGAGGCAGATATTATTCTGAATATTAAATTGATCAAAAATGAGGATGGGATCACTTTGAACCAATCCCATTATGCTGAGAAAATCTTGAGCTGGTTCGGTTTTGAGAACTGCAAGATTTCTCCAACTCCTTTTGATGCTAGTGTTCAGCTTCGAAAGAACAAGGGATTAGGAAAATATCAATTGAGGTATTCACAAATTATTGGGTCCCTTATGTATCTATCTGGTGCCACAAGACCAGACATATCATTTGCTATGAGCAAATTAAGTCGGTTTACTTCTAACCCAAGAGATGATCACTAGGAGGCACTTGAGAGGGTGTTGTGCTACTTGAGAGGCACAACCTCGTATAGAATTCACTATACTGGGTATCCATCTGTATTAGAAGGATATATAGTGATTCAAATTGGATCTCGATGCGATGATATCAAAGCTACAAGTGGGTATGTGTTTACCTTTACAAGTGATGCAGTTTCATGGAGGTCGTGTAAACAAACCATATTGATGAGGTCAACTATGGAAGCAGAACTTGTAGCACTAGATACAGCTACTGTTAAGGATGAATATCTTAGAGAGCTTCTATTAGATTTACCACTGGTTGAGAAACTAATACTAGCAATGCTAACGTACTGTGATAATCAAACAGTGTTGAATAAGGTTACAAGTACTAAGGACAACATGAAGTCCTCCAGACATGTGAAGTGTAGACTTAAATCTGTCAGAAAACTGAGGAACTCCGGAGTGATTACTGTGAATTATATACGCACTGAGAAAAATCTAGCATACCCTTTCACAAACGAGCTAGCACGGAAGACGATTTCTGTTACGTCTGTAGACATGGGAATGAGGCCCATTGGAGTTACAACTCAACAGTAGCCCATACCTTTTTAATCAAAGATCCTGTGACTTAGGAAATGGGAAAAACAAGTTGATGTTTGAACAAGAGAGTACATTATAATAACATGCGTACCTGTATCCTAATAACAAAGTACTCTCAACTATATGGAATGATGGCTAAAAGTCTTAATGTATTCTAGTGTCCAATGAGGAAAAAAGGTATTAGCCTACAAGATACCTAAAACGAATACACCTACTTGAGCTTAACTGTGATGTTGCAGTTCACGAGAATAGAGCATTCTCTAGAAAGCTCATGAGCAGATAAGGGAGCATGACCAAATAATATTCCGTTTAGGCATGGTTCTTTGACAGCCTAGTATCAGTTCAGATTTCAAGTGAAATCTAATCACAAAAAACTGTGAATTCAAGGTATAGTTTATTCATCAGTTGTGAGAAGATGAATATTGTTATTCTAGGTGTTAGTTCAACCAGTACGGGACTTACACTGAAAGACTGGTATATCAACAACTCTTCAACACAATAATATTTATCATTCTTTTTTCTACTTGCCTTGGAATTGGTGTGGGATTGTTGGAATTGGGTCCATATGTATAAGGGCTCATTCATTCCTAAAATTCCAAAGCATACAAAGCCTTAGACCAGTGTGGTCGAAGGCATAGACCAGTGTGGTCGTAATAATATGGTCGAAGGCATAGACCAGTGTGGTCGTAATAATGTGGTCGAAGGCATGGACCAGTGTGGTCGAAGCCTTAGACCAGTGTTGTCGAAGACTTAGACTAGTGTGGTCAAAATAATATAATCGAAGCTATAGACCATTGTGGTCGAAAGCATAGACCAGTGTGGTCGAAAAATAGTAATCGGATCCTTAGACCAGTGTGGTCGTAATACACTGATCGAAGTTATAGACCAGTGTACAATCAGGTTCAATAAACACTACTTAATGACCATTAATTTTTTTTAAAATTAGCAATTACTAGTGGTTTAAGTATGTAGTTACTAGAGAGTAATTGTCTCGACCTTAAAATGATCTGGAGACGTCCAAACCAAAATATCAATTGATTCCAATTTTTCTATCTCTTTCTCTGATCAACTGTGCTTAGGTATTGAGTTATCGAACCAAGCCGTCCCTTTTCCTCGGTCTGCACCGAGAAGGAGGGTGAGCGCATATCTCCGAAACAAAGTTGCAGAGCTCTCCTGCACGGGGCGGTAATAAGGTTTTTGGGCAACGTATCTACGCGACCGCTCTCTGCACTGCATCATACGATTACTCGTTTCACTGCGATATTTACGATTTGCACTGCATCGAGTCTGCATTGCTTCGTGTTCTTCATCAAGCCTGACTGTAGGTTAGTCGTACTACCAGTTTTTCTGCTATAATCATATTATTGAGTATGTTTAGAAGTGTAATGAGTTGCCTGCTATTGATATTGTTTTATGTATCTCTAATTATTTATGATCATTGTCTCATACTAAAATCTAAAATTAAAATATTATCCACTTATCCAACATCACCTGACCCAGCTAGCTTGGTCCAGCTATATGTTTCAGATCAGGTCAGGCTGGACCCAGAATTATCCCGACCAGACAAGACTTTTCCTGGCCCAGTCACTCTATGAGAAGCACAATACATATCTTGGGAGGTCAACCATTGGCTGGACGTTAATCTTCTGTTTTACTAAGAAAAGAAACATCATGATCTGCCATGTCAATTTAGAACCCAAAAATATGGAACACCCTCTGGATGTAACTTAAGTTACTAAACTCCATGAACATATGTTGTATGAACGATAAAAGCCAAGTCATAATTACAGTATGTTCAAGTCATGTCCGTAAATGAAGTCATATGTTAATTGCATATCGTCAGAGTTCAGAACATGATAAGCATAGACTAGAAGTATACATCTCAATCTCGATGTAGCCATCACAGTACAGGAGGGGGCCCCAGGGCAGTACCATCTGTCGCACGTGTAATTTAAGCGTGCCAATGGAGTGTGCCAGGACAACCAACCAGCGGATAGCAATTAAGTAGGAAAGATCGATTTGTGTTACCTCCGTGGAGTACATAGACGAGCTCCATTTACCCTTCGTGGAAACCTCTTGAAGCCCGGCAAAGGTACCAGTGTCGTGTTGCCAAAAAGCTATTTGCATATCTATTTTGCAACAGCAGTAAAACCGATGTTAAGTTCTCAAAACGGAAGTTATCTGACTCCTAATTATTTTTTTTAAGCACTTGCTGATGGGCAGATCACTCTGACCAGTGACCACCCATCGACCAACACAACAGTTCTTTCTTTCTTTCATTCATTCATTCTAAACAATATTGAAGTCTTTGTGAAAAGCTATACCTTGAGTAGTTTGTCAACACCAACAGCAAAAGTCGTATTTATTTGTAGAGGATGACGAGTCCTTGCTTTGTTGCCTGCATTGGTTGCAATGTTATCGAGTCGCTCGATTAGTCGAGACTAATCGTCGCTTAGGCATATAGTCGGCAGCAGCGAGCGACTGGCCAGCTTCGACTCGACTAGTTTGCCAGACGAGCGACTAATCGAATTAGAAACGACTTTAACTAGAACCATGTTGGGTCGGGCCCAACATCAGAAATTAGCAAGCGGCAAGCCCAAACTGATCGAGGAGGCATTTGGTAGTACGGCTTAAGGGCAGAAGCAATCTTCACTTCGTATGCGTGGTAGAGACCAGAGCATTGGTGCGAGAAGGAAATCGGTAGCGCCAAAATCCTCCTCCCTCAACGCGCACGGTAGAGACCTGTCGACGATCAAATCGCCGATCTTATGAATATATAAATGAAAAGAGGAAAAATGTGCGTGACTCCTGGGAATGGATCTAACTTGCTCTTTATTGCTATGAACTAACAATTACAAACACTGGGAGTATCTAAAAACACAACACTTTGCTATATCTTGCTTGATGTCTTCTGCTTGTGCTGTCTATTCTGCACCCCGTCTCCTCTGTCTCTCCGGCCTTCCATGATCCTCCTTAAATAGTTGATGAAGCGGTGGCAGTTATCCCATGAAGAGACATCCGTTGGGGAGCGACGCGCCTGGTCGGGAAGAGACGACAGTTTGGCGGTTCCACTAACTGTAAAGGCGGTTGGTGAAAACGTTAACTGTTCTGCGGTTAATGATTTAGGAGATGTTAAATCATCAACCGTGATAGTGTTGTATTATGCGGAATATGAAACACGTGGTCCATTCATCACATAGTGAGTGGCGTGGTCGGAGACTCGACCCAGACGCCTGTTCATAGCTTTACGAGCACTTACCAGGTTGTGGACTAGGTTTGGAACTTTGTCCGACCAGGGTATTTATTATATAACTTCTGTAATACCTACGACCAGTTAGGTCGGTGGTCTTAGAAGTTACGACCACGAAGACATATGGTCTTTATCATATATTAAGATAATATATGAATATTTTAATCCTCAACAGCTAGCCCCCGAACTTTTAAATGAATATTGGTCGTGCGGACACGTTCTTCGATGCAATCATATCGAACAGACCTCTCATTAAATGCCGTGGGACTCGAGGCGGTCTGTATTCATTTTAAAGTTGAGAAACTGCTTTGGAAAAAGGAAAAAGCCTTTCTGTCCGCCAGGTGAAAAGGTATTTGCCCGTTGGACTTCTCGCAGAGTCGGTTACAGCGAAAATGCCTATAAAACGACCCCGGCTGAGTGCTTTAAACCTTTACGCCTCTATCTCCAAGAAAATCTTCCTTGAGTTCTTCACCCAAAAAAGGAAAGCATCATGTCGGACCTCATCGCAAACTGGTCGATCTCCGATCTGAGCGAGAGAAGATTGGAGAGTTTGGAGAGGGTTGGATTGCTACCCGACAGAAGTTTGATCTCTTGGAGATCGGCTTTTGGAGAGCACTGCCCAAGCGGCGAGGAGGGAGAAATCCCGGTGTTCCTCGCGTACGTTGAGTGCGGGCTCAAGCTTCCAGCACATCCTTTTCTTTCTCAAGTGCTGGAGTTTTATGAGGTTGAGTTGATCAACCTTGCTCCCAACGCCATTGCAAACCTAAGCATCTTCGTCTACCTCTGCGAAGCATACTTGGGATTCCACCGTCGATGGAACTCTTCAAGTACTACTATCGGATGGCGAACACGAAGAAAGCGACCAGGCACCACGGGAATGTACCCTAAGGCTTCATGACGGCAAGGTGGACGAGTACATTCGTATGTATTCAAGTCTTCTTGGTCGTCATGGAAGAAAAGTCGATTCTACATGAAGGTTACGCGAAGACGGCTGTAGACATACGGTAAGAAGGCGGTCGAGAACTCGCGTTGCGTTCCTCCTCAAAGAAGGAGGGGAAGTTGGGAGATGGGTTGAGGCTATCCATCTCTTGAGTGTCGAGGTTTAACCTCACGCACGCGTTGTAAGGACTTTTCTATTAGGAGGATTAGTCCTTTAAAGACCGTGGCACGTTCGATGCTCGGTTCATTGGTGGCGATGATGCTACCAATGATTCTGATCCAGGTAATTTTTCAGAAAATCTCGACCAGATTATTTTGCGAGTTGATTATTTTCGCAAAACTAAGATCTTTCATTTGTAATCGTAGTCTTGTCTTCTAAGGACGCCGAAAATGGATCAAAATGATGCGTGTTTGGCGAACTGATGACAAGGCTAGCTTTCCCTTAATCCTAGCACTTGCTGGTGCCGAGGAGAGGACTGAAAGACTTAGGGTAAGCGTATTAACTTATTTTCACCTTTCCAGTTATTTTCGATCAGTTTTAATCCTCTTTATGTGTAGTTGGTGGACTTAAGATCAACGAGGCTACGGAGACATGTTAGCCTATTGATTATCCGACCCGACCTTTGTGATCGCCGAGGCGGCCCCACGCCGAGGTAAGCAATCGAAAGAAATAACTTCGCAAGATGAAGTATATTCTTCACCGATTAACTTTGTTTGTTATCTACAGCGCAATCACCGAGTCTCGTCTAGTTGTCTATGAGACACCGTTGTTCTGAGACGATGAAACTACACTTTCCGATCCGAGTCGAGGCCTTGCTCTTGACGGATGGTCGAGAACATTGCTTCGATCTCTCGATCGGTGTGTAGAGAATACAATTGAATCTACCATTCGAATCGGTGGAACAATTGGAAAGAAGAGAAAAACAGGCGCAACGGATTTTAAACCAGCGCGCTATAAGATCAAGACTAAGAAAACAACCAGGTATGTATAATTTTTATATGAAAAACATACCTCGTATATTCCAAGTAGAATTGAACTTTCTGTTTCTCTCGTGCAGATCTGCTTTGAATCCTCAGTCGCTTAGACCGATCGCATTCAACAGTCGAGCGATCGGAGGTGGTCCTGGCCATTGTCTTCCTCAGGTAGGACATCTTGAGGATGACGTGGCCGGAGGAGCCCCCGAGCCAACTTCGGCTCTGGAAACTGAGCTAGATCCCGTAGTAGTCACTATGCTGGCAACGGAGGTAGAGACCACTGCTGATCTAACACAGATTCCAGTACCTGAAGGTCATCCCTCCAAAACTAACAAGTTTCCTTTCTCAACTCGATTTGCCGCGAGTAAGGAACTTGATGATTATTGGGGGAGAATATCGGATCGCCTGACGCAGGCGAAGCCCGATAAAATTTGTACCGATTACAATGATGTCGTAATTCGGGTAAGTGTCTTCAATCCTCTCCATAACCTTTCTCGAAGTTCACAAGAAGGTTTATGGAAGAAATGCTACTTATGCAGCATATGATCGAACATCATTGCTTGACATGGCGTTTCCTGAAGGAGCGCCTTTGTCGAGTGGAACCTCTTTGGTCTGGTCGGACGGTTTGGGCGTTATCTTTGGTCTGGAGTGCTTGACCTGCACAGATGATGAGTCAGAATTTCTGGTACCTAGACCTCCTCAGCGATTCCGACCAGTAGGTCATGAAGGAAGAAGGTTATTTCGAACAACGACCTCTTCCCTAGCCAAGGAGAGCACACGCTGGGCGGATGATCTCCGTCATCATCTGAACCATGCTAATGGTCAAAGACGTCATGATAACGTCTGCGACCGGATCAGGACGACGGAGCCTCGGCGTTCAAATAGAAGAAACCGATCTCCTACTGATCATAATCCGGCACCTTTTCCAAGAAGGCGCTATGAATCAGTTACAGGTTGTCGAGCCTTTTCTGCAGGGCTCCAAGCTGTACGTTGGCCTAATGGGTTCCGACCCGCCAACATGGATAAATTCGATGGATCTCAAAATCCATTAGAGTTTCTCCGGATATATACCACCGCCATCGAGTGCTGGTGGTGATCAAACGTGATGGCTAATTATTTGCCCACTGCTCGAAGGATCTGCGGTCTTGGTTGCTTAACCAACCTGGCTTGATCTATTTATACTTGGGAACAACTCTGCGATCTATTGATTGTGAATTTCCAGGGTACGTACGATCGCCCTAGAAAGGAGGATGATCTCCATCGAACTCGGCAAGAACCAAAGGAAACTCTCCGTCAGTACATCAAGAGGTTCACCGAGTTCAAATTCTATTCCGTAGATTGCGTAATCTTCTATGATTCGAGCATTCAAGGCGAGTTTAAGGAATCGGCGGTTTACGGAGGACATTGCTATGAATCCTCCACGAACAACCACAACTCTTTGACATGGTGATAAGTATCTGCCGCTAGTGAGGCGGTTGAATGGAATGAAGCCATTGATCGAAAAGATAAAATCCCTCAACTTGGCATTGAGAAGTCAGAAAAGAATCCCAAGAAGGTTTCAAGAAGAAGAAGCACCGCAAAATGGGCACCAAGGAAGTCCTAGCGGTTCGGATAAACCGCTCAAGGGTAAGAAGGAGTATACTGGCCGAGGCAAAGCCAAAGTTCCGACCGATAGCCATAATAAAGGTAAGAAGTGGTGTCCACTTCACCAAAAGACGGTATGGTGGCGACCTGTCGTGTTTGGCAAAAGAAGTCGGAGGATTTCAATGCGGTAAAGGCCCACTTCCCGCAATCCAGAGTTGGAAACAAGTTCTAAAAAGTACAAGGATGGCGATTAAGAGATGGAGTACCAGAGCCTCGGTAGCATGGTCAATATGATCTTTGGAGGTTCTTCTTCATCGACTCACGCCGTCATCCGAAAGCCATGGAGCGAGAGGTCAACCTATCGGAACCTTCGATCATCGCGAAACCATCAAGGTGGTCGGATCTGTGATCTCCTTCAAAAAGAAGATTGCCTCGTCTCATCAACTCGACCGTAGGTTCCTATTATCGTAGAGCCTACTATTAATAATTGCAAAGTCAATCGAGTTTTGATGAGCGGTGGTAGCTCTTTAAATATCTTATTTTCTGGAGCTTTAGAAGATATGCGAGTTCCTAGATCAAAGGTAAAACCGTGAAATACACCTTTCATGGCATAGTTCCTGGTTCTACCGCCAAACCGATAGGACAAGTATCCTTACTTGCCACGTCGGAAGCCACGATAACTTTCGAACGGAAAAGATTTCATTTGACGTGGTTGATTTCGAAACCGCATATAATGGAATTCTTGGTCGTCCGGCATTAGCAAAATTCTTGATAGCCACGCACTACGGGTATCAAAGTTTGGAAATGCCAGGACCAAAAGGTGTGATCATGGTTCGTGGAGATCGCAAAATGGCATACGCATCTGATCGAAGGTCTTTAGAACTGGTCGATGAGTTACCGACCAGAAATTCTGACTCATCATCTGTGCAGGTCAAGCACTCCAGACCCAAGATAACGCCCAAACCGTCCGACCAGACCAAAGAGGTTCCACTCGACAAAGGTGCTCCTTCAGGAAACGCCATGTCAAGCAATGCTGATGGATCCTCACCAAAGGTGCTGATCGGAGCAGGACTCAATCCTAAATAGGAAGAATCGCTCGTCTCATTCCTCCGAGCAAACAAGGATGTATTCGCATGGCAAGCGTCCGACATGCCCGGAGTCCCCAGGGAGGTGATCGAGCACAAACTAGCGCTCCAGCCTGACAAAAATCCGGTTAAGCAGAAGCTTAGATGTTTCGCACCCGACCGGAAGGACGCCATCCAGTCTGAGATTGACAAGCTCTTAAAGGCTGGATTCATTCGTGAAGTACATCACCCTCAATGGCTCGCTAATCCTGTAATGGTTATGAAGAGTAATGGAAAATGGAGGATGTGTATAGACTTCACAGATCTTAATAAAGCTTGTCCGAAGGATGATTTTCCCCTTCCTCGCATTGATCAACTTGTGGACTCTACCTCCGGGTGTGAGTTATTAAGTTTTTTAGATGCTTACTCAGGGTACCACCAAATTAGTATGAGTAAAGAAGATGAAGAGAAAACTTCCTTCATCACTCCATTTGGCACTTACTGTTATGTAAAAATACCCTTTGGTCTCAAAAACGCTGGTGCAACTTTTCAAAGATTAATACAGAAAACCTTCAGCCCACAAATAGGTCAAAATTTGGAAGCCTACGTTGATGACTTGGTAGTGAAAAGTGTCAACTCCGGCGACCATATGCTTGACCTTAAAGAGACTTTCAATAACTTGAAAAGACATAACCTCAAGTTGAATCCGGAGAAGTGTGTGTTGGGTTTCATTGAAAGCCGCTTCGGTTTCCTAGTTTCGGCTAGAGGTATCGAAGCAAACCCGGCGAAGATATCGGCCATCCATCAGATGCGCCCCCCGACCACGAAGAAGGAAGTCCAGAAGCTAACTGGTTGTATGGCAGCGCTAAGTCATTTCATAGCCAGGTTGGGGGAAAAAAGGACTACCTTTCTTCAAACTTCTTCGGAAACATGGAAGTTTCGAGTGGACGACAGAAGCGAATGATGCCTTTGAAAAGCTCAAAGAGTACCTTACGAGTGCCCTGTCTTAGTTTCTCCAAGACCGGGGAAACACTGTTGATTTACGTGGTCGCAACGCAGGTTATTTGCCCATTGGGAATGGAAGTAGAAAGAATACATGCATGTCCGAGCGATTGTATCCTCTACTGTAAAGAGTATGCGGACATGCATTATTGTCGATGCAGCAAAGCATCCCGATACAAGCGTCAAAATCTTGCTAAGGTGAAGCAAGGACCTCCTCGCTAAGATGTTGTGGTATCTCGCCAGTAATCCCACGTTTGAAGCGCTTTATTTGCGAACCCAAAGGAGGCAAGATTGCTGCGCTGGCACTCGAGGAGGCGTAAGAGAGATGGAAAGCTAAGACACCCTCACGATTACGCTAGTGGAGAAACTTGATCGGAGCTCAAGAGTTCGGTGCGCAGGCAAGGGAACATAAGGTTAGGGTTGAGTGCCGGATGGAATGAATCCTTTGGTAACATGAGCAATGACATAGCTTTGGCCCGTGAATCTATGTATGTACAACCTTCCTCCTTGGTGTGTGATGGGCGGAAATACATTTTGATGTCACTACTTATCCAAGGGCGAACCAACTGGGAATGATATTGATGTGTACCTAGCACCATTCATTGGAAGATCTTGTGACCTTTGTGGAGCGAAGGGAGTACAGGTATGGGATGCGTACAAGCAGAGAGAACTTCACTTTACAGCCATGTTGTTACTCGCACCATCAATGATTTTCACGCCTTGGTAACCTATCAAGCCAAAGACAAAAGGAGCCAAAGCACATTCTTGCTTTGCTTAGATGCTACTGAGAGTGTATGCTCGAACAACTCATAAAGCTGTATATGCATCACCGTAGGTTCCTTCCGAGGAGTCACCCATACCGCAAGATGAAGAAACAATTCGACGGAAATAAGAGAGGCGGTTCAACTTCAAGGGCTTTTAGTGGGAAAGAGGTCTATGATATGGTTAAGGATATCGATGTTGTGCTTGGGAAGGGGCGTAAATTAAGAACCCGTGAGAAGAACATCCGAAGAAGCGGTCAATTTTTGGGACTTGCCTTGTTGGGAGTACTTAGAAGTTAGCCTTTGTGATCGGCGTTATGCGCGTGAGAAGAATGTATGTGATAGCTTGATTGGTCTCTTCTTTGACATTAGTGGCAAAACAAAGGATGGTGTTAGCATGCGGCGTGACAGTGTCGATATGAACATAAGGACCGAAAGTTAGCACCAAAGAGACCGTCTGAGACTAACGTACCTTCCTCGAATTGCTGCACTCGTCCAAGGCCGAGAGAAATGAAGCGTGCTGAGCTTGCACGGTGTGAAAGTCCCGGCTGGTTAATCCGCTAACATTAAGAAACTTGTTTCTATGCAAGATTTGAAATTAATTGGTATGAAATCGCATGATTGTCGTAGTGCTTGATGACACAAATGCTTCTGTTGCAATTAGGAGTATCTTGCAGAACAAGGTCCGAGTGGCAATCTTGAGGGCATGTTATTTCTTCAACTCAATTGCTCGGAAGGTCATCGATCCCCAAGGACTAGATGCTCTGCCAGTAGGAGTAGTGGACGACTCGTGTCATCTTGAGATGTATTTCCCTCCGTCATTTTTCGATATCATGGTCCATCTCATTGTTCACCTTGTGAAAGAGATAAAGATATGCGGCCCTGTGTTTCTACGTCATATGTACCCGTTCGAGAGGTACATGGGAATTCTCAAGTCCTACGTACGGAATCGATCTCGGCCAGGAGGGCGACATCATCGAAGGTTATGCAACTAAGAGGTCATTGAGTTCTGTATGCGACTACATGGCTCCAGTGGATCCGACTGGTGTGCCTCTATCTGCGTCATGAGGGGAGACTGGATGGTATCGGGACCATCTGAAGGAAATCAATCACTCCCGATCTGGATACGTGCGCTCAAGCCCATTTCACGGTCTTGCAACACATGACCCAAGTGTCCCCGTGACATCGGCGAGCACAAAGACATGATACGCCAATGTGAATCGGCACTGGCCGGAGGTTTGGATCACGAGAAACACAACCGTCTTGGCTCAGCGAATGGTTAAAGGTGCGAATCACTCGGAGGTCATCAAGTGATGATCTGTGCTATGGTTGGCAAGAGGGACACATTTTACAATTGTCACATGGCAAGGATACGACATAAATGGGTACACATTTTATACTGCTGCTCGGATAGGAAGAGCATAAGGTTGAGACAGCGGTGCCGTGATAGATGCATTCAAGATCTGGAGTGGGTCGAGGAGCTCGTATTATGGGCAAATAGAGGAGATATGGGAGATCGACTATGTGCTTTTCAAGATCCCCTATTTCGGTGCCATTGGGTCCATCTCCCACGGTGAAGGTCGATGGCACGGCGTCACTACAGTGGACCTCGAGCGTGTCTGATACAGAGACGAACCATTACGATCTTGGCTAACCAAGTTGTTCAAGTCTTCTATGTAACCGAATCGGCAATAAGAAAGCGTCACGTAGTTCTTCATGGAAAAGGAGGATTGTCTGAGTTGAGAATGTAGTGGGCGAGGAAGAATACAATCAATTTGACGAGTTGCTACCTTCGGAGACAGCATCGTGCTCGAGGAAGAACCGGTGAGGAAGCTAGCTATATCGCGGCCGATCATCATGAAGGGCTATATTTTAATTAAGAATTTACTCCATTGTAATTAACTAATTTATTCCATTGTCATGTGTTAATGTGTTATGGACTTATGATCTTTAATATTGATGACAATGTGGATGTTCATTGTAATGTACGGATTATCAAATTAAATTGGTTTCACTTCATTTGGAGTTGATGTTCATTGTAATGCTCAAATTAACAAAATGAGTTTATGGAGCTTTGATTTCACAAAGTTAAATACAAAGTCAAATCATGAGGTCCGATTGTGATGGCATTTGCGGACTCCACAACGATTATGATGGCGCGGAGCAACTCTTTATCACTATATATCATCAATAATCGTATGATTAGAAGTATGGAACGATAAATAATCTTTGGCTATACCATGTTTGCATGTTCCATATATAAGAACGTAAATCTTTGGCTATACCATTCTCCGGAAATCTTTGGCTATACCTAAACCTAAACCTCGAAACCCTATCGGTTGCTCCTTTAAAGAACAACATCACGCATTTCGGTTCTCGAGATCCGTGCGTGATGTTGTTCTTAAAAGGAGCAACGACTAAGTTTCACTCCCGCACCCCTTAGGTCTCGCGATCTTTCGCGCTCGCCGTCACGCCGCCATTTCGACCTCGGCGGCGCCATCCCGCGACCTCTGTCAGCGCCTCCCCGACCTCGGCGCCGCCTCCCGACCTCGGCGCGCCGCCATCCCGACCTCTGCGCCGCCTCCCGACCTCTGCGCCCGCCTCCGAGCTCCTCCACGACCCGGCCCGGCGCCACCTCCTCCCACAGACCCTACGCCACCTCCTCCCCGAGCTCCTCCCAAGCACCACGAAGGTAAGCCGGCCGAGTTTCTCTTGTCATCTTTTCAGCTTATTTAGGCTTTAACTAAACCCTATTATCATAAGCGACAATGCTTTTGATTCTTATTGTCTCAAATCGGTTTGGGCAAAAATTCAATGTCTTGTCATTTGGTGAAATAGGCAGACAAAAGTTTTAACTGCTCTTTTTCTCGCTACTTGGATCTTTTAGTGTTAGCAAGGGTAGGTCTAGGTATTCTCTACTCCCGAGTTTAGCTTTAGCTCCATTGGAGAGTCGGTTGCTCTGTGTGAGTTCAAATCCACTGAAATCGCATTTAGTTTCTTGTTTGTTCTTACATTGGTCGACCGACAATAGGGCATCAGTTTTCCTCCCTTGATTCCATCAATTATTGAATAAAGGTTAAGTGAGATCTACAGTATTAGTTAACCATACTTTAAGTTCAAGCAAAGTAATTACTTTTGTATGCAAAGATTAGTAAACAATTCTTTTATAAATTTGTCCTAAACTTCGCTTCAAAATCAAACCTGCGATCTGCATTGAAGTCTCATTTTGATAATTAGTATTGACTAAAGATTAAGGAATTGTAAACCTGTAGTTTTATTTGTTATGCGCATTTTAGCTCTGCACATCATCTTGTTCCCAACATTGTAAAATCAAAGAAGTTTTCGCTTTGCAATCCACTTGCATTTCGCTTTGAGTTCAAAACTATAATTACGTGTGAACGAAATCATTAATAAGTGCTAGCTAATTTTGGTGAGGAATTAGACTTTAAATTATACTCTTTAAGCAGAATTTAATCCGAAATATCATTTTCTCATAACCCAACATAGCGACAAGCAGTTTACTGCAGAACTCCGCTTCTGCTTTTGGTTTTGCAAACCAAAAGCTGCAGATTCAGCCTCAAACAAAAATTTGATTTTAGTGTTAGCAAATGTTAAGTGATAAGTTAGACTTGTAGTTGTACTTATCTAGCTGTAGCTCCATCAAGTATACCATTTTGTGATAGTCTATTGGAGCATTAAATCTTTTATCTTTAATCATCTGCTTCAGTTTGAGGATGTAATCTCTAAGTCCATCAAACCGAATCTGTTCTTGAGTGTTATCTAATGATTAATGATGAGTTAAACTTTAACTACTACTCATCTAGCTATAACCTCATTAGAAATGTTCATTTATCATGGTTTAGTGAATCAACAAGCATTCATTCTCTAATCTGTCAGATTTGATTTTGGTTACAAATCGACATCGTAGCCATGTTTTAACCGAGGCGGTCAATGCTTGCTAGTGGTGGTAAGTGTTGAGATGAACTTTAATTATTACTCATTTAGCCATGAATTAATCAATGATATCATTTTGCTTAAAATCATGGCTCATTAATCAGTGTCTTTTACTCCTTTATTCCTTCTAGTAGGGAGTAAGGGATAAGTTAGGTCACTATCCCTAATGACTTAGTGAGACTTGAGTAATATAAATTTTTTGATCTGCGACAGTGATACTCACTTAGTCCATTCGGCTTGATTCAAAATCTGAAATTGAAATGCTTTACTAAACCATTAAATTCTCGTTATCATGTGGTAGCAGCTATTATATATAGGGTATTGTCCTTGAGTAAGGTATAATCGGATTTTCTCGATCGCATATTCTTGGATTTTCATCAAATTGAGTTGTTGTGTCATAGAGGCTGCGATCAATCGTTATTCATCTGTTTGAATTGTCATAGAGGCTGAGAATTTTAGTTTATAACTGTTGTATTTCATTTCATTCACTTTTCTGCATTTATTAAGAAAAATCTCTCTTGTAGTTGTCAGTTCTTGATCAACATTTTACTATGTTTTCTTAATAAACATCAGTACAATCTAGTTGGTAGCGTGGTTGTGTTTTCTTAATTAATTTTCGTGATTCAAACTTGAGGTATAGTGCCGAATGATGAAAACCTATGGAAGTAAGATGCGTGCCGATTTACTAGGTTGGCCTAGGTATCATGGGTATCCCGGTGCCGACTAATCTGGGTTAGCCTAGGTGACTTGAAAAACCAAGATGCCGGTTAACCTAGGTTGGTGTGGGTAGTCTCGATACTTAGGGTGCCGACTAATCTGGGTAAACCTGGGAACCGTGATGATTCTTATGGTACACTGACGGCAATTTATTTTATTTTACTCTGAGATGGCAAACGTTGATTATATTTGTTTATATTTTTTGTGCAATTTCCCATATATTATATACTATGTAATAATTGCGTACGTAACTTATATAGATAGCAAGTAGTTTAGATGGCGAGGCACTGTCTTCCCCGCCGCCATCGACGTCGCCAAATGTGTCTGGATCTCCGATCAAGGTGGTACGCAGGCGAGAAGGCAGAGGAATATCCAAATTGCCCTCGGGCCGCATGACGATCATGGAGGTCAGTGACGTCGGGATCCCGCTGAGTCCCAAGAAAGCACCGCGAGATTCGGACCGTCTCATGGGTACTTGTAAGGGAACGGGTCCCCATAACCACCCCAACTCGGAAGTGTCCGCGGATGTACAGAGAGACGGTTGTGGATCGAGCTTCGCCTCGCTCACTTTCCACAGGCGCATCAGACATCGCAGTGCGATGGCACGCGGCCGCCGCGATGTGCCACGCGTGGAGGACCTTCAAGAGCCCGCTTGTCACGCGAAGACGTGAACACCGGTCTGAGCGCCCTTCACGAAGTATCCTTTATTGTCGCGGGATACATGGGATGCCTTCGCGCGAGATGAAGACGACGGCGAATTTCAGGAGCAAAGTGCGGCGCCGCAGAGCTCTCGTGCCCAAAACACTCACCCCACAAACTCTGCCTTGCTGGTACGCGGGTAAAGCCACGAAGTGGGCGGGCGGAGGACGAGACCGCCGCCTGACCGCTTGCTGGGATCTCGGATGAGCGCGCTCGAGCCTGGTTAAGAGCGAGGGCATCAGCCACGTCTTCGGGCAGCATCTCTTTCGCAAACCCGAGGCGTGCAAGCGCGTGTCCCAACGCTAGTAAATATGTCGAACCACTTAGTTGTTAATAAGTCCATAACTTCATGGTGTCTTTAATAACATGATGTCCTCTTGCAGAAGCATTGACTTCCGCATCTTCCCAAGGTTCTCTCGAGTGGGCGGGAGAAGGATGTACTATCTACGTACAGGGAAACAAGGAGCACCTTGGTCGCACGCGAGGCGTTGGGGTTCACGTACCTTGGAGGATGGATTCCCACGACTCCGCCACATATAGGAGTAGGAAGAGATCCAAGGACCAGCACGACGCTCGGCTGGAACATGTCATTATTGAAAAATTTCAAGGACAAATAACAAGTTTACATAACCAAGTAAATGAACTCATGAGGGCGCAAGCCGCCCCTAATTTGGGAGCAAGTCCTCCTCAACATCGGAGTAGGCCGCATCCACACATAATTCGGACATGACGACGTGCAATTACCGATCGACGACATCGAGGTAATGTACATCTCGGAATGCTCCAAATATAGACATATAGGATGCCTTAGCTAATTGTGTACCGCTTTGTAGGAGCCGACGCTACAGCAAGCTCCAAGTGAGGATGGTTGGGTCGATTGCTATTGAAATGGCGGGTATGGTGTATCCATACCGTGAAGAAGCAAGGCGAAGACGGTGCCCGGTGGCGCAGGTTACGCTGTGGTGCGGTGGACATGGTACATGACAATTTCATGGCCATCCCGCCCGGAAATTCCCGAGCGAAGAAATCACAACACTAGGGGATGCCGTGCACACTTTTATCCAAAGGCCCAAGAAGGACATCGCCACTCGACCTCGCAGATGACGCTGATATCGCCACGACCGCTGCCTCTCCAATAGGACCCTCGATGAGTCCGCCCGTACCTTCGCTCGTAAGCGCCTCATCGGTTCCCGCGAGAAGACGCCGAAGGACAAGACAAGCGTGTCACCATATCGATCCACGAGTCATCTCCGAGAAGACGTCATCGCAGCGCCTCATTACGAACAAATCGATATCGAAGAAGATTCAAGCGCCGCCAAGCCCGGCAATACTCCTTTGGATATCCGTTGGTCTCGACAAAGAACTAACCGACTCGGGACTAGCTTGTCAATCTTTGCATGAGTGGTACATGCGCAAGACCCAAGAGGAGGGAGCCATCTGGAATCGGCGACGGATATCGGGAGCGAGCATTTTCATCACGAGGCGGCCGCTGGTCGTGGGCTTCGAGGACTTATTCGACCTATACAACATAAGCGCCTCGACGCCTCACTTCTACGATGTTGGACAATCGTAAGTGTGTACAATCAATTTCTACACTCACGTGATAGCGATAAATATCACAACTCATTCCTTACGCATGGATACATTATGAAATGTGCCCGCGAATCAACGAACCGGTGGGTTTCCTCGACCCGACGTGATCTCGTGAGCAAACAATAAACCAAGACGCATCCTACGTCGAGAATTACATAAAAATGGGATTGCTTGCTCGTAACGGCAAGGAGTACATAATGGTGCCGTATAACCGTAGTAAGTGCTTCACTACTTGCTACACAAAATTCGCTTGAACATATATAGGTTTATGACTATAGCGACATACATGAGTAGGTTCCATCGGATTCTTGTGATTATTGTGCCAAAGAGGAACATGGTATTGTACCTTGATTCTCTACTCAACAAAAACCATGACTTCACCCTTCTTAAAGGAATACTCGAAAATGCGATCATTTCCTCCGCACATAATTGTATTGTAGTCTTCCTTGATTTGAAATGGACGAGGATAACTTTTGGAATCATGTAGGCGTTCATCGGCTATGTTCTTTGAGGAGGTTTATACAAGAACAGCGCCACACTAACCCACAAGATGCGATTTCGATGCGCGATACAAGACAATAATAATATATCATACTCCGTAAATATTGCGTCTCGAGTTGATGTGTACCTATATATGTATATCCATTTTTGCAGTCTGCCGCCAAAGAAAAACAAGATCACCTATCGCATTCTACGTATGCCATCATATGCGGCTATTGATTAATTCCACGACACACGATCCCGGTGTAGGTCAATCTCGCTATAGTTATTTTCTAATTATAAATTTAAATATATATTCTTACTACTTTACTCTTGCTAGCGATGTGACTTAAACCTAGAGTTAAAAGCACTCCGGAAGAACGAGGTCACACATGTTCGAGGGTTGCTCTGCAGACTTCATCAAGTCGGAAATCGTTAACCCCGACGGAGAGTTTCACGTCATCGACTAGTTGTAATTGATTCAATATTGTAACTCACTTTGACTAGTTGTAATTCAATTTGTAACTCTAGCGACAATACTTCAAACATTCTTTTTAATTGATTTTGAGTTAAATGAACACTTTGAGTTGTCAACAATAACTGTGATGTAGCCGTGTTTCTACTTATTCGCTTGTAATTGATTTTGAGTTAAATGATCACTTTGAGTTGTCAACAATAATTTGTGATGTCATTGTTTACCTTGTTTGTTTCGAGAGGGCATGGCTAGCAATTCGAGACTAGTGAAAATACGACAAAAACTAGTTAGTGGAAGGACATATCACGACGGTTCTTGGTTTAAACCGTCTCGTGATATGCAAGCCTCACGCATGTTGTTCTTAGCTCAAACCGTCGTGATTATGTAGTATCACGCACGGTTTTTATTAAAGTCGTCTCGATTATGAAGTATCACTGCACGGTTTGGTAATAGAACCGCCTCTGCGATACTTCTGGATCACTGACGGTTTGGTAATAGAACCGCTCATGATACATAAAGATTCACTTGACGGTTTGGTAATAGAACCGCTCAGTGATATTTCAAGATCGCGCAGCGGTTCTATTAAAACCGTCGTGTTAAACTTATCACGAGACGGTTGAAAAACCGCCGTGATAACCGCTATTATCACAAACATAAAAAATTGACGGTTCAAAAATCATTCGTGATGACGGTTCGAACAAAATGCGTGATAAGGTTTTCTTAGTAGTGTAATCTTCATCTTAGAAACAATATTTCTGGATAGTCTGTACTTTGTAGAAAGCATTTAAATTGAGATATAACCTTCTAAGTTCTAACCATATTATGTTGATATTGGAAAAAGTCTCACAGGGGATATCTGATTATATTGTGAGTTTGTGACTCACATGTGGAAGTGTGGAATAACATGCTGCACTGCAAGAAAGAACATACAGGTAAATGACTAACTTTTCATTCATTGATGGTTTGATACAACATACAAGATTACATTTATTGATACAATGATATTGTTTGCAATTTTACATGTATAATTGTACAATACATACACAACATGTATTGATACTGATACTAGAAGAGGAGCCCTGTCAGGCATCATTGCATTCTAAATGCTTTGTTTGAAGAGGATGAGAACTAGCTCTTCATTCTTGATGCTTCAAGCACAAACAATAAAGTAACAAGCTCTTCAATCTTTAGTATTAGCAGTTGTAGTCTTGTACAGTGGTAAATCTTTCATGAAGGCATGTAGCATTAGCTGTAGACATGCAAGTATTCTTTCTTGAACCTGTCACTAGTCACCGACTACTCGGCCGACTAGACGATTAGTCGGCGAATCTCCTCCCTAGTGACTTAATAACATTGATTGGTTGTATGGGCGAATTCACACAATGTACTACATCGATCGTCAATTGACAGACATAAGTTGCCATCTTCTTTCTTTCAGCATAAAGGCGCAGACTGAAAGTTGAACCATGTTATCACCAGTTGGACCCTAATAATATCCTCGGGAGTAAGTATACAAGACATTTGAAAGTGATACATACAATAGTGTAAGGATAATGTCATCATCGAGTATGTAATTGCTCTTTAATAGACAGGTGATGTAAGAAGGGAAGATCTGAAGACACAAATAGTGTTATGTGTGAATATTTGAATTGAGAATGAATTGTGGCTAACTCAAGCAAACTTCCCAGTCCATTTTTGTAGAAATTGTATTTATCTGTAACATGGTTTGAAGGTTATGATGTGAATATACGTTAGACCTGATGAAAACATGACTGACCATTGAAACAGCACCAAGTAAAAAAGATTTCAAGTAGCTAATTCCTTGTCTTCATCTAACAAATACTTCGAATTTATGCTCTTTTATTTAGAGTGTCATATAAACACATCTCGCAGTTTTTTCACTGATTCTCACTGAATCTATCAAAAACATATATTTATTAGAGCTAGCAGTATCTATGTACAAAAACAGATCTACATGTATATCATGTTTCAGTGTTACAATACCATGGCAGGCTTGTTTTGTTCCTGAGAGAAGCAATGATACTTGGTTCACAAGACTCCAAATTCAACCAGTTCTTTTTTCGAGGACTCACAAAAGCCTTGTGCATCATTCTATTAAGTAGAAGCAAACACCAATACAAGAACGAACCTGAAACAAGACGAACGAAAACTAAGAACAGAACTGAAACAAGAGGAACGACGAGAAGAAACGAAAACTAAAACTACAAACAAAAAACCAAAGCAGAAGTAGGGCGGCCTGGCAATGGTAAAGGGACTACTCTCGGCTTGGTAGCGCCTCTAAAAATTGGGCTCCCGCCATGCGCCAGAGGGCGAATTCGTTGACGATGTGTTGCAACAAACTGAGAATAGTAGTCTGCTGCAGGGAGAATACTCAAGCATTTCGCTCCTTTCAAATCATCCAAGCTACCAAAATGATGCAAGAATCAAACAACTGCTTCAGTTTCCTTCTGAGTTGACCGTGCATGACTAACCAGTAATCTTGGACGTTAGCCTTGTTAGAATAGGAGTTCTTTTGTATTTCTTTATCTATATATGGTATGCTCATTTGTATATGGCACACCCTCTTGTACTCCCTATATATATATTGTCTATTGGGCCTCTTGAATATACACACAATATTCATAACATGATATTAGAGATATATCACTTGTAGGATCGGATACGGCAATCAGAGGGAGGGGGAATGATTGTAGTGCCTTCTTTTTGGATTATCAAAGAGGATCAGTGTTGGATTTAACCGACAACTGAATACATTGTACTCGTATGAGATGTCTCCTCGTTATCATAGTCGAAACGCACTAATCTGCTCTACCAATCGATGCTATTATCGACAATCGAATGAAACAAAGACAAAGACGAGATCGAAGAAGGTGAAGTCGACCTAGTCGAAGAAGTTTCGATCACACAATGCCCGTAAGCACAGCCGGCAAATAAGACAAATCTTTCTTGGAATAGATCCGCTCATTATTTCAATCATGTTGCGTGGCTACAAAGTGCCCTAACAAAGACCCTTCAAACCCTAGCACGAAAACACCAAAAGCTTTCACACACGTAGTGCTAAAAACGCTTGTCGAACTCTTAACCTCTTACGGCTTTTCTATATGCTATAGATCCGAAACCGTTTTCTTATCAACACGGACACGCAATCCTATCTCTTACGAAAAACAAGCGACACGAAATCCCTCAAAGCACGGGTTTTCAAAATCTCTAACCCTTTCGGCTATGAGCACCTTCCACACGTCCTCACGAGTCGAAGCCTTCGAGACGGCACCTCTGTAGCTTCTCCACGCATCATCCATTCACCTTTGATATTCATGTGCCCCAACGTGAGCTCGACCACCTCGTGACATCCACAACCACCGAACCTTGGATTTCCTCATCCTAGTTCGGTGCTCTCAAATCATCGACCATGACCGCCTCCACGCCCAACTTTGCACATGCAAAGATCAAAGAGCGCTTTTCTCGCACAAATTCTCCAACTTGACCAATATTAGTTCACACGCATATCACACTCCGCCTATCAATAAACACGAGCCAAATCAACCACAACCTTAATTTTTGTGCTTTCAGAAAACAACTCAAAACCACTCTGTAAAACCGGTCTTACCGTTGTGTACACGCCGGTCATACCGCCGTCCTACCAGACACGAGTACTTGAGGTACTCGAAGATTACAACAATTTAAGCACTCAAAGCCTACGACCACCGATCAGAGGCCTACGATCACTGATCGCAAAGCCTACGACTACCGAACACGAAATCTACAACTACATATCGCAAAGCCTACGACTACCGACCACGAAATCTATGGCTACAGATCGCAAAGCCTACGACTACCGACCATCGACCAGGCACTGTAGCTTAGAATATCGACCAGATACTGTAGCTTCTGACCATCGACCACGCACTGTAGCTTCGACCATCGACCAGTCACTATAGCTTCGACCATTCAACGATCCAACGTAGTTTCGACCATCGAGCGATCCTTTGTAGCCGACCATAGACTAGTCATTGTAGCTTCGACCATCGGCCATGCATTGTAGCTCCGAACTATGCTACTCCGACTGTCCTTCGTACTCGGTACACGCCTTAACTTACGACAGAGTATATTACTCGGTACTCGGCACTACAGTACTCAGAATTCTACCACTCGGTACTCGGAGCTACAGTACTCGGAGATACAGTACTCAGGAGATACAGTACTATGAACTCTATTACTCAGCACTCGAAGGTATAGTACTTGTAGTCCAGTCGAAAGGGATCATCGAGTAACACTGTTTGGACCACCCGATACAAGGCATGATCAGACCACCCAGACTGAAACTTCCAATAGCCGAAACTTTCACACACGCAAATATCAAAGAAACACAAAAGTCAATTATTCATCATCGCGAAAATTACGACCAGTCCATATGGTCTAACAATCTCCCTCTAGATGAATACATTGACAACACTTCAAAAACTTGTGTTGAATTTAGAAAGAAAGGAAATATTTGCAAAAAGAAAGTTTCAAAGCTACAAAGCAAGGAATTTTGACAAAACACAGCAGCAGTCGAACAATCACAACAACAGTCGAAAACCCCCCCTCACGTGCCATCCAACACCACATGTTAGACTTTGTTGTCTTGGTCACCGCGTCGTCCAGCGCCACCTACCAATGGCTTCCGTTCCATCAGCCGCCCAACGCCGCCGGTTCAGCCTTCTCTCAGACAGCCTATTTCTACACCTCCTGCAGAAGATGAGGCCGCCAAGAAGGAGGCAAAGGCCACTATTGTTCTTTGCGGATCTTTGCTTGGCGAGTTTTTTCAAGATGCTATAGATGCTTTTGAACACTGGTGTGTTGATGAGGCCCGTGTTCGAGCCATCCTGGTGGTCAGCGTCGACGACTCTATCCAACCAGACATTGTTGGTCTACGTGCCACTCGTCAAATCTGGGAGTACTTGCGCGAGCGATACCAGTAGAGCAGCGATACTCAGTTCTTTTCACTTCATCATGAGTTGGAGTTGTTTCACCAGGAGGACTCCTCCATCGACAACTTCTTTCGAGCCCTGGCCCGTCTCTGACGCCAGCTGGACGAGCTGGCTTCTCCGCTCTGCTAGGAGTGTCATAATGTGCAAAAGGCGGATCATGATTGCCTTCACCTTTATGACTTCGTGCGCCATCTTCGCCGGAGTTTGAGCCTATCGTGGCTCAATTGCTAATCCTCTCACCACGACCAATAGTCACCGAGGCTCTTTCGACGCCGTCTTTGAGGAGTTTCGCCGCAGGTTAGCGGCCACAGCTTTGTTCGGTATGCTAGCTACCCCTTCTTTGACTACACCGACAGTTCCTTTTTCGACTACAGTCCCTCCTCAGGTGTCTGTTTCTGCTTTTGTTTTTGCACCAACTAGGGTTTAGTGCAATTATTATAAGAACTTTGGGCATGACTACCAACTTTGTGCAGTGTGAACAAAGCAGAGCAAGACACGTGGAGGTGGACGATCCAAAGGGGGCATGGAGGCCCTAACTCCTCGACGGGGGGATAGACTAGCACATCAGGATCTTCTCAGTGAGGTGACTCCGTTCAGTAGTTCTACCATGCTCTACTTCAGCAGCTCTCTCACAACTCAGCAAGTTCTGTCAGTCTAGCTCAGACGTCTCCTCAGGTACTTCTTGGGTTCTAGATTCTGGTGCCTCTTTCCACATGACACCGGACTCCACATCTCTCACTTCAATAGAACCTCTTGTTTTTCCTATCTCTGTTCAGACAGCTGACGGTACTCCTCTGTCTGGCAGTAAGGGCACTGTTTTGTCCACTGACTTTTCTGTTCCAATTGTTTCCCATGTTCCTCAGCTTACCATGCAGCTTCTCTCGGTGGGTCAACTCACCGATCTTGGTCATAGGATTGGTTTTGACTCTCACACCTGTTTCATCCAGGATCGACAGACAGGGACGGTACTTAGGACTGACTGGCACCGTTGAGATCGTCAGGGTCTCTACATCCTTGATCGCCTCCACTTTCTGTCCACTTCAGTTGTTCCTGTCACCTCTACGCCTACTTCCACTGCCACGGCTGCCACCACATTAGGAGTTTTTGCGCAGTGGTATCATCGTTTAGGTCACTTGTGTGGTCCTGTCTTTCTTCATTAGTTCGTTAGAGTGTTCTTAGACGTGTTACTGTTGACACGGCCATATTTTGTCAGAATTGTAAGCTGGGCAAGCAGCTACAACTTCCTTATCATTCCATTGAGTTCTTGTCTTCTCATCCTTTTGACTTAGTTCATTCAGTTGTATGGGGACATGCGACTATTATATCTAAAAGCGGGCATAAATTTTTTGTGATCTTCATTGATGATTATTCATGTTTTACATGGATTTTTTCTATGTCTAATCGTGGCGAGTTTCTTGCGATCTATCGTAGCTTTGCAACGATGGTTCGTACTCAGTTTGATTCTTCCATCCATACTTTTCATCAGTAATTTACCGCGTGAAAACCGTTACGACACTTTTAGACAGTTTCTCTCTAAGCAGGGTACTCTTTATCAGTCTTCTTGTCCTGTTGCCCTTGCTCAGAATGGGGTTGCTGAGCGCAAACATCGTCATCTTATTGAGATTGCCCACGCTCTTCCCCTTGCCTCCCACGTTCCACAACAGTTCTGGGCTGAGGCTATTTCTATGGCTGCATATCCCATCAATATGCAACTTTTCACTGCTCTTAAGGGTGTTAGTCCTATAGAGCGTCTCTACTCTCGAGCCCCTCAGTATATTCACATTTGTGTTTTTTGTTGTGATTGTTTTGTTCTGATGCAGCCTCATGAGCGCACTAAACTACCAGCCTAGTCAGTTGAATGTGTGCTTCTTGGTTATAGTTTTGAGCATAAGGGTTATCGTTGCTATGATCCTTCTACTCGATGGACCAGGATTTCACGAGACGTTGTCTTTGACGAATCTCGATCTTTCTTCTATCGAGATTCGGCTCATTCTCCTGTTTCCACTGTTGAGTCAATTTCATGGTTGTCTCTTTCAGACTCTTCACTCATTTCTCCACTATCACAGCCTTCCCTGGTCCGTCTCTAGTGGTTCCTTCTATACCTCGGCTCGGTGCTACCTCTGCATCACCACTTGTTTTATTTTCACGGTATTCACTACTCCGACATCCTCGTCCTTCACCGTCTCCTCTTCTGGTACTTTGCTGACACCCACATTTGATCCTCCTGATAATGCTTCTCGTTACGTCCTTCGTGACCGGACATCCCTTCGACCTTCTAATCGTTTTGGATTTGCTCTGATAGCTCATGTTCTCATCATCGACCCTAGTTCTTATGTGCGATGACCGCACAACCAAGTAGGAGATGATCTAATGTTTCCAAAGCATGAAGGCGTAAGACGCGAACGTCTTGATTCTGCTGACCGTGGCGTTGTAGCCGATCTGCCACCCAACAGCGATGACATAGAGCAAGCCATATGAAAATTTTGCATTTCAAGGGAGCCCAAGCCTTCCAGAGAGCATCAGTGGCTACGAATTGCATGATCCAAAGAAGTAAGCCATGTCGCCAAGCGTGAAATGTAGAGTCTCAAGACTCCCAACGCTAGCATCATGGTTATTAAAGCGGTAAGACGAGGCGACCCACCCCGCTCATACCTTTTAAGCGCTAAGGCACGAGGCAACGCCTTACACGTCCTAAGGCGACAGTGCAGAGCGACCACAGAACATCCCAAAGAACAACGGCGGCTCTAATTCTCGACCATAGAAGATCACCGCGCCCACTGCTGCCTGGGCTGCCTTCACCCCACCTCCTCTTTTGCCCACGCCCGACCGAGCGCATGCGCACGCCATTGCCGCTTCGCATCGCTTTGGCTTTACCCACCTCCCTCCACGCCCCTTCTCCCGTGCCGCCTCCTCAGCCCTCCCTCAATGCCTGGTCGCACCGCCTCCTCCGGTCCTCCCTCAGCAGTAGCGTCACGCCGCCTCCCCTCCCCCTCTTTCTCTCCGGCTCTCCCTCTCCCTCCGCGCCCCTTCGCACGTGCCACCTCCTCCCTCAGCGCTCGGGAGGAGGCGCCGAGGAGTTGCGCACCGCCGACGGGGAGCCGGGAGGAGGTGGCAAGGCGAGGGCAACGCAAGGCGGGGCGATGCCTTACGACATCGGCAGCGCCTTACCGCCTAAGCGTCAAGCAACGCAAGCGGCGCTTAATAAGCATGGCCAGCATACGGTGTCATGTTGGTCGTCTACTGTGCGGATGTTCTGGACTATATCCCAAAGTTGTAGATAATCCATAAGGACCTGCGTATCTAGGCGACCTGTAATATCTATCACCCAAGTTCCATTGCACAATCCTTCCGCTACCGTTCTTCTCTTCTGAATTGCTAACGGAACTGAACTGAGCAAAGAAGGAGCCAAAGAGGGAATTAATGCTTCGACCGGCGATCCACCTATCCGTCCAGAACAAGGCTTCACCGAGATAAAACTTTGAAAAAGAGCATTTGCCGTTAGCACACTTTTGATCAAAACAAGGCAACCACCTTGCGACAACAATCGTACTTGCCAACTCAAAATCAATGTGAATAATCTTCTAGAAACATAAAGTACAACCGGGTATAATTCACTGTAAACTAAGCTCTTGCTCGACAAGTCCCATCCCTCACTAGAAAAATCAAGGAATTGGTGATAACCAGAGAGCTCCTTGAATTTTTTTACGACCGTACTAATAAACTACTAATGTTATAGGAATTACAACTTTTAAAATTAGAATCAACTATGTGTTTGTAGTTGAAATTACAGTAACATGCATAGTTAATGCTATGAGGTTTAGAATTGAAAATATCTCTGTCGGTATAATAATCACCCATTAATGTTATAGGTACTCAATGGTCCTCGTTCTGCCTCGATTGAAGGTAATCTACACGGAGGGAACATTGCACAGGCACATGACACTTAATGACTTAATTAGAGACTACTAAAAGGATACCTATCCAGGTAAAATTGTAACACGAGAAAATTACACTATAGTTCTCTGAACTTATAAGGTTATACCAGTTAGCTCTTTGAATTTGTATTTTACATTCTTAATCCCTTGAACTTGTAAGGTTGTATCACTTAGCAACCTAAACTTGTATTTTACTTTCTTACCCCTCTAACTTGTGAGATTTTTCCACTTAGCTCCACTGAACTAGAGTTGAGCGAAGTTAAATCGGATGCGATACCGACAACCGTCCCCTCAGGAGTCCGGTGGACTCGCCGCCGCCCGTTCGACCGTGTTCATCGTCCCCGTCAACACCGCCTTGACAAAACAGATCTTTCGGGTTGAGGCATGCCGTACTCGTGTCTGCAGAGCTCCCGCATCGTCGCAGCTGCGCCCTTCGCCCTTGCCTTCTCTGAGTCGGTCGTGAGAGAGAGTACATTCCCAATACCAGAACAGGGGCACAGTACTTCTCTCTCTCTCATGGTGATTCGCCAGCTCAGCCTTTTCTGTTAGCAAACGGCCAAATGGACTTTGTGCATAGTGAGTAGCTTCGCCGCCTGCTACTAGGAATGTACTTCTCTCTCTCTCTCTTGGTCGACTTGGAGGAGACAAGAGCGAGGGCGGCGACAAGCTGCGGCGATGGAACTCTAGCGAAGACGCGAGCGCAGTGCGTTCTTGTGCCCGCAGAATCCGCTTTTGTTAGTGTGGAGGTGACGGGATGATGAACACAAATGGAATAAAGCGGCGATGAGTCCACCGGACTCGGAGGAGACAAGCCGAGCCGGCGACATCGCATTCGACAAACTTCGCTCAACGCAAATTTTGCGAGGCGGAACTAAATGGCACAATCTAAATGGCACAATCTCGCAAGGTCGGTGAAAAAGAAAGTAAAATAGAAGTTCGTGAGAGCTAAGTGACACAACCTCGTAAGTTACAGCATCGGTGAAAGTGAAATCTGAAGTTCATGAGGCTAAATAGCGCGCACAATCTCGCAAGTTCGAGGAATCTACCAACCGGAGGACCCGCCTCGGTGTCTGACAATCACGGCCGTGCGATTTTCTCTTATAACAATAAAGGGTACTGATACAAATGTAAAGAGCTAGCGTGGGATATACATTACAAGAGAATGCCCTACGCTATTAGTTCAAAAGGTTGTCTCAACAAGGACACCATTGCACAGTGCTTTAACTTGCTCATATCTTAGTTCACATGAAAGTACTAGCGTACAACATAATCGTAACATAGTTAGTGTAGCTTAGCTCCCAACTACTAACCAAACTAGCACTCAAGGACCACCTCAGCCAGCCAGCAAGAGCACCAGAGCCACACTGTCTTCGGTCCTGAGTTAAATCTTAATAGTCCTGTTACTACCACATTAATGTTATGAGAACATTATAAATACCATTCTTTTCAATAAATTATGTCAAGCTCGGAAGAAATAGTTTTTACATCTAGGAAGAGCATAGTGAACACATATATTTTACCTTGCTAATAAAAATCGCAAAGGCTGCAAAATTACAGGCTGCAACGCTTATATCGGAAATTGTTTGGAGTTGCTGGATCTCATGTGTATCCGTACAAGTGATGGCAAAGTAAAAAAGAGAGATACACAAGTTGAAGATAGCTATAAATGGAAGCTGCAGCTGCTATGATAGGCATGTGAGTATCTTTACACTACTAACAAAAACTAATGAATGTGAAAAAACAACATTTGACGCACTTGCTTACTTAGGATTAGCATTTAGCACAGAAAGCCAGTGTAACCTAGAATTTGCAGCAAAGTTGGACCTTTCAATTAGCTAGTTCGCAGCACTGAAACTTCACTAACTCACATAACATGTCAAATACAGGATGCTTCTGTTTGAGAAATATCATTAGGTAACTGAGCAACGTATATTTATACAGCAAACATAAACAAAACAACATCAACCTCAAGATCTTATTTTATTTGTCACATCGTAGGCACATCTATATTTACTGGAGACAATTTTGTAACCAACTATTCAATGCAGATTTTCCCCACCAGCGTGCTATCAATAGGCTTGATATGGTGTTCAAGAGGCTATAAAACATGTCACATTGCCTGCTCTATTCCAGCGAATGTGTCAAGGTCCAATACCCCTATGCAATAGGCAAAGAACCAGGCCAAGATGTTGATTCATTTGTCACAATTAGGGTGCAAATTCAAACTAAGAAAGATAGCACTATCTGCCTGTTGGGAAAATCAATATGAATTCGTCGTTGCAGGTCCATCTGTTGATTGTATATTTTGAGAAAGGAAAATCTGGGATGTGTGTCTGTCAATTGGCAGTTCTGACAAACGCACTTGCTTTCCTCTGAAAACCATCAACTTGACATTGAGGTTAGTTTAAAATGATGGACTATGACTAGGAGGACAGATCGTAGGGATTGAACAAAGCCTAAGACCATTTTTTTAACTCACGGGGAGGGGGGGGGGGGTGCATCAATTGAAGCATCAGCGCAAAGAAAGATACCTGGGAAGTTACTAACTCAAAAGTCAAAACGATGCCCATTTTTCACAAATATGAGCAAATTTAGTGTTAAAAAGGTTCTAACTTATCACTTTAATTATTGATTGATTCGTTTATCAAGAAAGAGGGAATTGACTGTTGTTGAGTACTAGTCACTAGCCAAATTCCATTTAGACTTTTCATGTATTTGATTTTATGTAAAACGACCATTGCACTCTGAAATCCGAGTGGAAGTTGTTTTATGCTCAGCTTAGTTTCTCTTGAAGCATCAATTTATACTTTTCTCCGTGTAGAAAGCAGGTAAATGAGGAGGTACAATTTCCCTCCAAAAGAAAATAAGGAGGTTCAGTTGCAGTACAGACTACCAATTCATGACTATTTTCAGTAGCCTTACGTAACCCGTCAATCAGAATCTAAAGGGAAGCATCATACTAATTATTCCAGTTGTAACGAATTGGAATGGGTCCACCAGTTGATTGCAATTCCTACAGGAATAAGAGTATCAAACTGGACAATCAATTTGCGATTCGACCAAGTTAACCTAAAGAAGATGTAACATTCCCGTTTTCAAAACAGTGAATAGTATTTATCATTGGTTTTCGATTTCTTTGCGTATTTTCAAATTACCGTATTTTCACAAAAAAAAAACTTCCAACTCCCTTTAAGCCCGGGTTTGTGTTTCAAACACCCCGACCGAGTTCAAAATCCAAATTTTGGTTTCATTGTCGCTTCTCGAATTTTTGGCATTTCTTCAATTTTTCCCTTGGGCTGGCCCATCTCCCCCCTTCCTCCCGGCCCGGCCCGCCGCTCCTCTGGCCCACCGCTCCCGCTCTGGCTGCCACGCCCCCTTCCTCCTGGCCCAGCCCGCCCGCTCCTCCTGGCCCAGCTGCTCCCGCTCCTGGCTCGGCCGCTGCCCCCCCCCCTCTCATTCTCATCTCCCCTGGCTCGGCCCAGCGCGCTGCCCTTCTTTCCTTCTTTCTTCCTCTGCGCCGCCCCCACCTTCTCTCTCCCGTGAGCAGCGCCGACGCCAGCACTGGCCCCCACCAGCGTCCCCTCCCGCCTTCTCCGCTGACGGCCGCGACTTCAACGCCCCCTCCTCGCATTGTTCCATCATTCGCCCATCCCTTCGCCTCGCGCACCCATCTCATGTCGAGCCACGCGCGCGCATCACTGTCCCCCATCGCCATCACCGCATCAACAAGCCCCATAGTCGTCGTCGTGCTCACCCTGCCGGTCCTTTTCGCGCCAGCAGGCGCCCATGCAAAATCACCGCCTCGGGACCAAGCGTCGTCGAGCTCCCCTCCAACGGCTCCCTCCCTCCTTACTGCCTATAAAAGAGCCCCATTGCTCCCTTGTGCTCCCTCGTGCCCCCCTTGCTCTCTCCATTGCTCCCTTGTGCTCCCCCTCCCCACATTGCTCCCTCTCACTCTCTGTGCCATCAAAGAAGCCAAAGCTCCTAGCACGTATTACCCCTCCGGAACTACGGTCGAAACCACGCCATACTACGCTTAGTTCAGCAGCAGTACTACCGCCCTCTCACCCTCGGTACTACCGCACCCCCACTACCGCTCCCGTCTCCGGTACTACCACTGCATTCAGGACCGTAACCACATGCATTAGGGCCACGTGTCGGCTCCCGGATTTTCCTCTTTTTTGTTTTTATTTTCAATTAAGTATTCAATTGAAAAGCTTCAAAAATTCATATCTTTTTCATTATAACTCCAAAAATTATAAAACTTGTTTCAAAAAATTTCTAAATTCAAGATCTTCCTAATGGCACTGGTCTTATTCAATTTGGAGTTCATTTATTATGAGTTTGGTACTTATTTTCTCTCTCTTGTTACGCCTTTTCTAGTACTTTTGTCAGATTAGGGTTGAGAGGCGAGAGACCTCCCCTTCGACCAAGCTAAAGACTACTAAGACCCCACTGCCTTTAACCAAGGCGAGTCAATACTTTGATCATTTTGGGCCTTCATTTTATGTAAATTATGTTTATTTAAATATCAAAGTTGTATGCTTTAATTCTGTAATCAAATATATGTTAAAGGTTAAGGTAGTTAAACACTCATTTGATGATTAATTAAGTATTATCCATCCTTTGATAAATTGAATCCCACATTCTATGTCACCTTAGTAACTATGTGGTAAATACTCGCATAGGTTGTACTTAAGCGACATGCTAGACTTGTTTAAGTACCGGGACAATAAATGTCCCGATCATCATCTTTTAATCATGAAAGTGGTTTTGTGCAGTCATTGGATATAAATAACTAGCGTGTTGTGTTAATTGGTTTTCCTCCCAAAACCTAAACAACTTGCTAGCACCACATCGGACGGATGGAAAGAGTGGTGGGTGCGGATATAACTGCGAGAATGGGTGGAATGTGGTATGAACTGTCTAGATGGATTAAGAACTTAATCTTGTCATGACCTCCTATGTAAAACAAGTATAACCGCAAGTCTGCGAATTGCAAGTTGGCTTAGTAAAATTATTGAACCCTGAATATCATCTCACAACTGGTGTTTGAAAGTATGCAAGCGGCAGGATGTATGCTAGCTTGAAAGGGACACCAAGGAGGGTGAAGTTGCCACAGTTGCGCTAGTCGTTGTAACCGGGGCCACCTGCGCTAGTCGTTGTGGTGAACATCCCGCACAACTTAAGGAATTGGTCATAGGGGTGAGATAACGGAAGGGGCAAGGTAGTTTGAAACGTTACTGTGACGATCGCTCAACTACAGGACTAAGAAATCATGTGAGGTAACGAGTATGATTATCTCTTGTGGGTACAGTGTACAACCTCTACAGAGTCTAAACTGTTTAAACAGCCGCGCCTATGGTCATAGGCAGATGTGGGATCTTAACTTGAGTTAGTTCTATTTCAAAAACCTTTGTGGGTGAATTTTTCCTGAGCCATCGAGTTCAGTGGTGTGAAGGAGCGGAGGTAGCTCCAACAAAATGATGCATGTGTAGAGTTCCGATGGAGGGAACCTCTACTGTTATTTAAATATTGCACTTACTCTCTTTAATAAAATATAAATTGTTTAAAATGCTAAGTCATAGGAGTTTGTAACTATGATAATTGAAAATGTTGCTTTAGCAAACAAAAGAACCTGAGTCATCCTTGTTAAGTCTTGCATGTAAACTATTGTATATTGTGTGTTGGCTCGCGAGCACGCTTGTTGTGCCCACTCTCGCTCCCCCCCCGCCCCCAAACCCTCTAGATGATATGGATCAAGGAGACAACGCATACTACGAGAATCCCGAAGTCGATGGCTAGGGAAACCCTGAAGAGTAGTCTAGATTCTGTAGTCTAGGTCTCGCCCCAGTCTAGTGGACTCGTCGGTACTTACGTACAACCAATATTACCCAAATCCTTAGATAATATCAGTCGTACACAGGTCACCCCAGTCGCTTGCATGTGGAGAGATGAGCCCTATCCTCTCTTTTGCTTTCGATGTAGCTACGTGGTTTTATGTGATGTAATCGATTTGGCCTGCCCGGCCCTTTTGTAAAACTTGACCCGACGTGATCCATGTTACTCTGAAAGTTGTAATATATTGAATGTATTAATTCACGCCATGTATGAAATGATTCAGCATTTAGCCTGTGTTGAGGATTAAAATATTCATATATTATCCTAATATATGATAAAGACCATACGTCTTCGTGGTCGTAACTTCTAAGACCACCGACCTAACTGGTCGAAGGTATTACAGAAGTTATATAATAAATACTGCTGTGGACTAAGTCTCAAACCTAGTCCACGACCAGGTAAGTGCTCGTGAAGCTATGAACAGGCGTCTGGGTCGGGTCTCCGACCACGCCACTCACTATGTGATGAATGAATCACGTGTTTCATATTCCACGTAATTACAATACTATCACGGTTGATGAATTAACGTCTCCTAAATCATTAACCGCCAAACAGTTGACATTTTCACCAACCGCTTTACGCATTAGTGGAACCGCTAAACCGCCGTCTCTTCCCGACAGTGCGTCGCTCCCCAGCGGATGTCTCTTCATGGGATAACTGCCACCGCTTCATCAACTATTTAAGGAGGGTCATGGAAGGACGGAAGGAGACAAGTAACATCGAGAGAGACGAATACATCAAGCAAGACTTAGCAAAGTGTTGTGTTTTTAGATACTCTCTGTGTTTGTAATCGTGGGTTCATAGCAATAAAAGCAAGTCAGATCCACCCACAAGTCACGCACATTTTCCTCTTTTCATTTATATGTTCATAAGATCGGCGATTTGATCGTCGACAGCTGGCGCCGTCCGTGGGGAAGATAGTGCAAAACTTCAGAAGAAGGTTCTTTGTTCAACTCATCCGCTTTCTCCATTTTCGTAACTACAAGTATGGCAGGAACTTGGGATGAGGAAAACTGGTTCGACTTGGATGACTACTCCAACCTTGACATGGAAGCCTGCATCCAAGCCATGCAACATGGGGAATCTTCGTCCTCCTCCGATGGTTCGCACGTCGCTGACGACAGAGAACTTGAGCGGATGGATGAAGATACACCGTTGCGCCAAGCGCTTTCGAGGAACGGGTTGTTCCGATTAGTTCGACGTCGAATATTTTTTCAAGATCGGTTTCCCGGCCGTGAAAAGGTGACAATACCTCGGCCCACAACCCGAGGGTCAATATACCCTTGACACAATCATGGTGGCGGTATTCACCAACCTCTGGAAATTCGAGGACCAGCCGGTATCTGTAGCGGTGTCGATGAGACCCTCACGGTAATGGGCGAGTGAGGCGATAAGACTCGATGTCCGGCCGGCAATCCGCCGAATCGGTGAGCCCGCGAAGACCTCGGAGGTTCTCATCTCCGACCGGTCTCCGTCGTGGAAGTCTCTGGTAGAAGCAGAGAAGTTCTCCATTAGTCACGATGGAAGCTCCTCGGAAGATCGTTCTTTGGAAGCATGAGGTCAACACGATCGGAAATCTTGATCGTGATGCCACTCGCGATCCGCACACCGCCTCGCCACCACCGCTAATGGAGATGGCGCGGCAATCAAGCACCACCTACCGGAGGCAGCGGGCTAATGGGCGTCCATCGGCTAATCGCGTGGTGCGGCCCACCAAGGATGGCGGGCATGACGGGGTTAGGCCAAAGGTCGAGAGGAACTTGGGTCTCGAACACCAACATCTTCGATGAATCCTCACGAGACCTTGATATGATTCGAGAACTTGTGTCGTATCCAAAATATTCTTAATATCGACCTGTTTCGGGTGAAGCTCCGGCTTTACCCAATTGGTGGAGCGGTATCGGAAATTCTTCAACGAACCGTGCGGCGCGCGAGCGTCGCGAGGGCAAGGGATGTCGCAAAGTCTAACGGTGACTTCATCTCAACTCCTCCCTCGAGAGAGGCAGCATGGTCATCCACCGGTACCTAGACCTCCTCGGCGATTCCGACCGAGAGGTCATGAAGGAAGAAGGTTGTTTTGAACAACGGCCTCTTCCCTAGCCAAGGAGAGCACTGATTGGCCCGAGATGATCTCCGTCATCATCCGAACCATGCTAATGGTCAAAGCGTCATGATAACGTCCACGGCCGGATCGGGGACGGAGCCTCGGCGTTCAAATAGAAGAAACCAATCTCCTCATCGATCCTAATCGCACCTTTTCCAGAAGGCGCTATGAATCGATTCTGAGTTGTCGAGCCTTTTACTGCGGGCTCCAAGCATACGTTGGCCTAATGGGTTCCGACACGCCAACTTGGATAAATTCGATGGATCTCAAAATCCATTAGAGTTTCTCGGATATACACCACCGCCATCGAGCGGTGGTGGTGATCAAAACGTGATGGCTAATTATTTGCCCACTTGCTCGAAGGATCGCCGGTCTTGGTTGCTTAACCAACGGTCGGATCTATTTATACTTGGGAACAGCTCTGCGATCTGTTGATTGTAAATTTCCAGGGTACGTACGATCGCCCTGGAAAGGAGGATGATCTCCATCGAACTCGGCAAGAACCAAAGGAAACTCTCCGTCAGTACATCAAGAGGTTCAGTCAGGTTCGAAATTCTATTCCAGAAATTGCAGAATCTTCTGTGATTCAGGCATTCAAGGCAGGTTTAAGGAATCGGCGGTTTACGGAGGACATCGCTATGAATCCTCCACGAACAACCGCCAAACTCTTTGACATGGCTGATAAGTATGCGGCCGCTAGTGAGGCGGTTGAATGGAATGAAGCCATTGATCGAAAAGAGAAAATCCCTCAACCTGGCCTTGAGAAGTCATAAAAGAATCCCAAGAAGGTTTCCAAGAAGAAGAAGCACCGTAAAACGGGCACCAAAGAAGTCCTAGCGGTTCCAGATAAACCGTTCAAGGGTAAGAAGGACTATACCGGTCGGGGCAAAGCCAAAGTTCCGACCGATGGCCATAATAAAGGCAAGAAGTGGTGTCCACTTCACCAACAGGCAGGGCATGACTTGCGCACATGTCGTGTTTGGCAAAAGAAGCTGCAGGATTTCTATGCAGGTAAAGGCCCACTTCCCGCAATCCAGGAGTTGGGGGAAACAAGTTCCAAAAAGGACAAGGATGGCGACGAAGAGATGGAGTACCGGAGCCTCAACCGGACGGTCAATATGATCTTCGGAGGTTCTTCTTCATACGACTCACGCCGTCATCTGAAAGCCATGGAGCGAGAGGTCAACCTATCGGAACCTTCGATCATCACCAAACCATCAAGGTGGTCGGATCTGTGATCTCCTTGACAAAAAGAAGATTGCCTCGTCTCATCAACTCGACCGGGTAGGTTCCCTATTATCGTAGAACCTACTATTAATAATTGCAAAGTCAATCGAGTTTTGATAGACGGTGGTAGCTCTTTAAATATCTTATTTTCGGGAGCTTTAGAAGATATGCAGGTTCCCAGATCAAAAGTAAAACCGGTGAAATACGCCTTTCATGGCATAGTTCCTGGTTCTACTGCCAAACCGATAGGACAAGTATCCTTACCGGTTACGTTTGGAAGTCCTGATAACTTCCGAACGGAAAAGATTTCATTTGACGTGGTTGATTTCGAAACCGCATATAATGGAATTCTTGGTCGTCCGGCGTTAGCAAAATTCTTGATAGCCACGCACTACGGGTATCAAAGTTTGAAAATGCCAGGACCGAAAGGTGTGATCATGGTTCGTGGAGATCGCAAAATGGCATACGCATGTGATCGAAGGTCTTTAGAACTGGTCGATGAGCTACCGACCAGAAATTCTGACTCATCATCTGTGCAGGTCAAGCACTCCAGACCCAAGATAACGCCCAAACCATCCGACCAGACCAAAGAGGTTCTACTCGACAAAGGCGCTTCTTCAGGGAACGCCATGTCAAGCAATGATGGTGGATCCTCACCAAAGGTCTTGATCGGGCGAGACTCAATCCTAAATAGGAAGAGTCGCTCGTCTCCTTCCTTCGAGCAAACAAGGATGTATTCGCATGGCAACCATCTGACATGCCCGGAGTCCCCAGGGAGGTGATCGAGCATAGGCTAGCGCTCCAGCCTGACAAACATCCGGTCAAGCAGAAGCTCAGACGTTTCGCACCCGACCGGAAGGACGCCATCCAGTCTGAGATTGACAAGCTCTTAAAGGCTGGATTTATTCGTGAAGTACATCACCCTCAGTGGCTCGCTAATCCTGTAATGGTTAGGAAGAGTAATGGGAAATGGAGGATATGTATAGACTTCACAGATCTTAATAAAGCTTGTCCGAAGGACGATTTTCCCGTTCCTCGCATTGATCAACTTGTAGACTCTACCTCCGGGTGTGAGTTATTAAGTTTTTTAGATGCCTACTCAGGGTACCACCAGATTAGTATGAGTAAAGAAGATGAAGAGAAAATTACTTCCTTCATCACTCCATTTGGCACTTACTGTTATGTAAAGATGCGCTTTGGTCTCAAAAACGCTGGTGCAACTTTTCAAAGATTAATGCAGAAAACCTTCAGCCCACAAATAGGTCGAAATTTGGAAGCCTACGTTGATGACTTGGTAGTAAAAAGTGTCAACTCCGGCGATCATATGCTTGACCTTAAAGAGACTTTCAATAACTTGAGAAGACATAACCTCAAGTTGAATCCGGAGAAGTGTGTGTTCGGGGTTTCCGCTGGAAAGCTGCTCGGTTTCCTAGTTTCGGCTAGAGGTATCGAGGCAAACCCAGCAAAGATATCGGCCATCCATCAGATGCGCCCCCCGACCACGAAGAAGGAAGTCCAGAAGCTAACTGGTTGTATGGCAGCGCTAAGTCGTTTCATAGCCAGGTTAGGGGAAAAGGGACTACCTTTCTTTAAACTTCTTCGAAAACATGGAAGTTTCGAGTGGACGACAGAAGCGAACAATGCCTTTGAAAAACTCAAAGAGTACCTTACGAGTGCCCCGGTCCTAGTCTCTCCAAGACCAGGGGAAACACTGTTGATTTACGTGGCTGCAACGCCACAAGCTGTCAGCGGTGTACTGGTCGTAGACCGTGAAAACGTCCAACGACCAGTATATTACGTAAGCGAAGTCTTACATGGGCCAAAGGAAAAATATCCACAGGTACAAAAGTTGCTTTATAGTCTCCTTATGGCTTCAAGGAAACTAAGGCATTACTTTCAGGCCCACAAAGTGGTCGTACCTACTGGATATCCCTTAGGTCAAGTCCTTGGAAATAGGGAATCATCAGGACGAATAGCAAAATGGGCGGTGGAACTAGGGACGTTCGACCTCCATTTCATCTCACGAACAGCTATAAAGTCTCAGGCAATAGCAGAATTCATTGCCGAGTGGACAAACCCGGAATCTAAGCAGGGACCTGAGTACGAGCGCCACGACGAGTGGACAATGTACTTTGACGGTTCCTTAATGCTTAAGGATCGAAGTGGAGTCGTCTTGATATCCCCTACCGCGAACACATCAAGTATGCCGTCGATTTAACTTTCCGCTACAAACAATGTGGCGAGTACGAAGGTTTGTTTGGCGGGACTTGAGCACTCGTTAGCTCGGATTCGCAAATTGCTAGTGAAGGCGATTCTCAACTAGTAGCGAATCAAGTAGGGAAAGAGTACCAATGCTCGAGTACCAAGATTTCTTCCTATCTGGCGGAATACGGAAATTCAAAAGCACTTCTTCGGTTTCGGATCCAACATATTCCTAGAAAGGAGAACTTTCTAGCGGTCGATTAGCGCGGATGGCCTCTACTAGGTCAACCGTCCGCAGGGAGTTTTCTCGAGCAACTCGATTCACCCTCGGTGGTCGAGCATTCCGAGAACATCGATAGTTTACATCGAGTCAATCCTATTGACTCGATAACTTAGATGCTCCACGGATCGGTGACGATCAAGGTAGAGGCGGATGGCGTCGATCTACAATTATCTTGACATGACCTAATTCACGAAGATGATGCGAGGTCGATCGTATAGCACGAAGGCCAAATCATACACTCTAATCGAGCGTACCTTGTATAAGCGAGGATCTCATGGAGTGTTGATGAGATGCATATCTCAATCGGTGGCATTAAGTTGCTAACGAAATTCATGAAGGAGTTTGTGGAGCATATCATTCCTCTGAGAACCTTGGTCGGTAGATACTCTTGGCCAATCGCCCTTCATGATGCAAAAGAGCTCGTGACGAAGTGCGTGCAATGTCGATTTCATAGCCGACAAGTACATCAACGGCACAAGCTTTGCAAACAATCCTCTTTCTTGGCCTTTTGCAACCTTGGGATCGCACATTCGGGACCATTCCCAAGAGCACCGGGGCTTCAATTCTGATCGTCATGATTGACACGTTTACAAAATGGATCGAAGCCGAGCCGTTGTAAAAGTTACAAGCGAAGCGCTAAGAGGTTCATAACAAAAAATATGATTACACGATTTGGTGTACCCAGTCGTATCATCACTGATAACAGTACCCAGTTCTCAAGCAGTAATTTCCAAGAATTCTGCGAAGAACTAGGAATCAAAATCCATTTCACTTCGTGGCTCATCCACGAGCAATGGAAGCGATCGGCGTGCCAATGGTATCCTAATACGAGGATAAAACGCCGAGTATTCGACCGATTAATAAAGCGGTCGAGGGCTTGGGTTCAGAACTTCCTTCATTTTTATGGGTTTGTCCGGACCACGACCAGTCGTGCGACCGGTGAAACACCTTTCTTTTTGGTTTATGGGGCCGAAGCTATGCTTCCTCCAGAATTAAAAATTGGCTCTGCTCGCACTGATTGTTTTAACTTAAGCAATCAGGAAGAACATCGACTCGACGATATCAATTTCCTTGAAGAAAGACGGAACCAAGCCTTGATTCGTTCGGCAATCTACCAACAAGCCATGCGAAGGTACTACAATCGTAAGGTGCAACCTCGCAACCTATCTGTAGGTGATCTGGTTCTCAGAAAAATTCAGAGCCAAGCAGGGCGCAATAAGCTTTCCCCTAAATGGGAAGGTCCTTACACTGTGGTCGAAGTTACCCGACCAGGCTCAGTACGATTAGCCATGTCAGACGGCAGGGTTTTGTCAAATTCATGGAACATTGACCAATTGCGTAAGTTCTTTGTTTAATCTTTTCTTTATTTCTTTCATTTCATTTCGTTTCATTTCGTTTAAATTCTTTTAAACATGATAATTGAATTTGGAGTAGCGAGTGATGTTATTTATATGACGTTGCCTAATCTGGTCATTGCGATTCGTATGCTCGGATTATAAAGTGTATAGTTTATGTTTCAAAATTACATTTCTACTCTTGTTTGGCTCTTGGTGGGACACGGAAAACCTCCTAGTCGAAGTCTCTCCTTTTTCGCACGTGGTTCCGCCTTTGGAAGGAGCTTCCTAGCGACGGTCTTTTCCTACGATCCTCGCTGCCAGTCGAACTAAGAGCATGAGCACGTCTTGCAAAATATATTTTATACCTTTATTTCCTAGCTAGGTTTATTCCGACCAGTATTGAGCATCGCATAGAAGTAAAACCACTTGTCTGCTTTTAACATATGTTTTTCATGTTTTTTTCCTCTTATCAAGGAGAATTCTTTATTTTTCCGACCATATGTTGTCTTAGTAAAGTACTTCGATCATTAAAAATAGATTTACAACTAGCCGAAACCTACACGGTTTCGACCATAAAGGTTTCCTAGTATTACCACGATCAGTTTTTTACCGATCAGTACATGCTTACAAGTAATGGTTGACATTTGGATTTATATTCTTGGCCTCAGGTAGTACTATTATATAGTAAAGATCTTCTACTATATAACAGTCGGGGGCTAGGTAAGACATAAATTCACAAATCGACCGGATGAATAAAAGAATTTTTTCCATTTTTGATGAGAGAAAGGTAAGTCTTTACATTGTATGCATTATTTTTTCCTGCAGCTAAACTACTAGAGAATGCCTAAGCTAACTACTGCTAGATGGAGATCCGACTTCCATCTCTTCTGCAACCTTTTCGCCTAGAGGTTTCATCTCTGCGAGGATCTGATTTGCCTCTGCGGGTAAGCAGTTGAAATCCTCTTCGATGGCTTGAAGGTTAGTTGATGGGTCGGAAGCTTTCAGCTTTGCCAAAGCAAGACTGACTCCACAAGCAATAGACTCCTTAACGGAGTGGGCATAGTTCTCCCTAGTGGTCTTGAGCAAAACCTTGAGCTCTTCCAACAAAGAGCCAAGAAAGTTGACCTTCTCTATTGGGTCATTCAAGGAGGGCAAGCTTGATCCCGCGCCCATATCAAAGAGCATTTTGTTTAGCGAGGTGATTTTCTCGTCCAAGCTAAGCACGAGAGCCGCCCCCTTGTCTTGCTCAAATTCCAGAGCTTTCTTCACTCTGTCAATGCTTGTTTTGTTACGCATAGACAAAGCAAGTATTAAGTAAAAAGATTGGAAGATGTACTGAGTCATGGCTACGACCAGTTACCTTCCTCTCTCTTCCTGGAATCATCCAGAAGCTTTTTATTACTGGTCGTCAAGACTTCGATCGACCGGTTTTTAGCCTGAAGTTCTTCTTCAAGCTTTATTCTTCTGGCCTTTTCATTCAAAGCATCTTCTTTTATTTTCTCTAAATCTATCAAAAGAATCTCTGATAAGGGAGAATGAATAAAAGGAAAGTCTTAATAAGGAAAAAAGAAGAAGAACTCTTACTTTCTATCTCAGAGTGTTTTTCTTCTAACATCCTAACTCGCTCGGTTAGTCCTCCGACCGTAGCGAGGTTTTCGATCATATGCTCTGCATAAGTAGCATTTCTTCCATAAACCTTCTTGAGTAACTTTGAGAAAGGAAAATTATGGAGAAGATTGAAGACACTTACCCGAATTACGGCATCATTGTAATCGGTAAATATTTTATCGGGCTCCGCCTGTGTTAGGCGATCCGATATTCTCTCCCAGTAATTCTCAAGCTCCTTGCTCACGGTAAATCGAGGAAAGAAAGGGAACTTGTTATACTGGGAGGAGGTACCTTCAGGACTGTGGAAGTTCTCGCGAAGTTTCTACCTCTGGCGATGGTATATCTACCATCAAAAGATCTAGCTCAGTTCGGTGCGAAGTTGGCTCGGGGGCTTTCCCGACCATTTCCTCCTCTGGGTTATTTCCCTGAGGAAAGCCTTGGTCGGAACTACCCTCGACCACTTTGTCTGCTGGGTTCGACTGGTCGGAAGCAACCGGAACTCCAGCAGATCTGCACAAGAGAAACACAAAGTTCAATTCTACTTGGGATATACGAGGTATGTTTTTCGTATAAAATTGTACATACCTGGTGATTTTCTTAGTTTTGATCTTATAACGCTACCGGTTTAAAGTCCATTGCTTTGTTTTCTCTTTGTTCCCACCGCCCGAATGGTAGGTTCAATTACATTTTCCACATTTCCGATCGTAAGATCGGATGCGATGTCTTGACTATCCGGTCGAGAACACGGCCCCGACTCTGGATCGTAAGTGTGGTTTCATCGGTCTCGTGAATAGTCGTCTCATGGACAACTATACGAGACTCGATAATTGTCGCTGATTTAACAAACCAAGTTAATCGTGAAGAATATACTTCATCTTGCGAAGTTATTTCTTTGATTGCTTACCTCAGCGTGGCCATTGCCTTCGCGATCACAAGGTCGGTTGGATAATCAATAGGCTCACACGTCTCGTAGCCTCATTGATTTTAAGTCCGACCAACTACACATAAAGAGGATTAAAACTGATCGAAAATAACCGCAAAGGTGAAAAGAAGTTAATACACTTACCCTAAGTCTTTCGGTCCTCTCCTCGGCACTAACAAGTGCTAGGATTAAAGGAAAGTCGGCCTTGTCATCGAGTTCGCGTAACACGTATCATTTTGATCTGTTTACGGCGTCCTCGAAGACAAGACGCAAATGCAAACGAAAGGTCTTAGTTTTTAGCGAAAATAATCAACTCGCAAAATAAACTGGTCGGTATTTTCTAAAAAATTACGGATCGAGAATCCTCGTAGCGTCATCGCCACCAATAAACCGAGCATCGAGCGTGCCTCGGTCTTTAAAGGACTAATCCTCCTAATGGAAAAGTCCCACAACGCGCGGGAGGTTAAACCCCGACACTCAAGAGATGGATAGCCTCAACCCATCTCCCAACTTCCCCTCCTTCTTTGAGGAGGAACGCATGCGAGTTCTCGATCGCCTTCTTACGGTAATACAGCCGTCTTCTCGCAGAACCTTCATGTAGAACCAGCTTTTCTTCCATGACGACCAAGAAGACTTCGAGTACATACGAATATACTCGTCGACCTTGCCGTCATGAAGCCTTAGGTACATTCCCGAAGTCTTGTCGTTTTCTTCGTGTTCGCCATCCCAGTAGTAATACTTGAAGAGTTCCATCGTCGGTGGAATCCCCAAGTATGCTTCGCAGAGGTAGACGAAGATACTTTGGTTCGCAATGGCGTTGGGAGCGAGGTTGATCAATTCGACCTCGTAGAACTCCAGCACTTGAGAAAGAAAAGAATGTGCTGGAAGCTTGAGCCCGCACTCAGCGTGACGCGAGGAATACCGGATTTCTCCTCCTCGCCACTTGGGCAGTGCTCTCCAAAAGCCGATCTCCAAGGGATCAAACTCCTGTCGGGTAGCAACCCAACTCTCTCCAAACTCTCCAATCTTCTCTCGCTCAGATCGGAGATCGACCAGTTTGCGATGAGGTCCGACATAATGCTTTCCTTTTTTGGGTGAAGAACTCAAGGAAGATTTTCTTGGAGATAGAAGCGTAAAGGTTTAAAGCACTCAGCCGGGGTCGTTTCCTTTTTCCAAAGCAGTTTCTCAACTTTAAAATGAATACAGACCGCCTCGAGTCTCACGGCATTTAATGAGAGGTCTGTTCGATATGATTGCATCGAAGAACGTGTCCGCACAACCAACATTCATTTAAAGGTTCGGGGGCTAGCTGTTGAGGATTAAAATATTCATATATTATCCTAATATATGATAAAGACCATACGTCTTCGTGGTCGTAACTTCTAAGACCACCGACCTAACTGGTCGAAGGTATTACAGAAGTTATATAATAAATACCCTGGTCGGACTAAGTCTCAAACCTAGTCCACGACCAGGTAAGTGCTCGTGAAACTATGAACAGGCGTCTGGGTCGAGTCTCCGACCACGCCACTCACTATGTGATGAATGAATCACGTGTTTCATATTCCACGTAATTACAATACTATCACGGTTGATGAATTAACGTCTTCTAAATCATTAACCGCCAAACAGTTGACATTTTCACCAACCGCCTTTACAGTTAGTGGAACATGGCTGCCGTCTCTTCCCGACTCAAAGCGTCGCTCCCCAACGGATGTCTCTTCATGGGATAACTGCCACCGCTTCATCAACTATTTAAGGAGGGTCATGGAAGGACGGAAGGAGACAAGGGACAACGAGACAAGTAACATCGAGAGAGACGAAGACATCAAGCAAGACTTAGCAAAGTGTTGTGTTTTTAGATACTCTCTGTGTTTGTAATCGTGGGTTCATAGCAATAAAGAGCAAGTCAGATCCACTCCCTGAAGTCACGCACATTTTTCCTCTTTTCATTTATATGTTCATAAGATCGGCGATTTGATCGTCGACAGCTTGTGAGTGCTACCTACTGATCCAGGGAATAGCACAGTATTTTCACAGAGGATTAGGGATTTGAAAAATCTGGGTCCGATAGAAGAGCAGCATGTCAAAGAACACAAACAACCCAAGAGTCCTAGACAACATGTTACATGTGGATATACTAAATCTAAAGTGGTCTTTCTGGCCGATGCAAACTAAACAGAGACGGTACAAAGCTCTCCCTTAAGTTGTGGTCAGAAACTGTTCACCGTTTCAATCGATACTACCTGATAGCAACGACACACAAAACATACCCTTTTCAACTAGAAAATACTATGAAAACAGGAGAAAGAAAAGGTGCACAATACATGGTTTGATGTCATTGTCAAAACTTCAAATGTCCGTATGGCGCGCATGTGTATCAGTGTATGCATCAAAACTTGGTTGAACGGTTAGTCAACATCCGTCAACCTTTGTCAATACTCGATTGGCCATTCTAAGTAGACCTAAATACAGGAAAACTTGAGAAACACATGATTGTTGAAGATATGCTTCGTCATATACTCTAACTTGGTGCTGCCGATCAATAGAGACTCCTTCTAGGTTGGTTTCTGCATATTTGCCCAAGCCCTCCTCCAGTGCTGACTCAATAAGATAACTTGCAGGGGATTAGTGATAGTCTTATCGAAAATAGCATCATTCCGATATAACCAAATATACCAACATAAGGCACTAGCTCCCACAAGGAGTGGTGTTTTAAAATTATTTGGAATATCGGCTAACTAATTCCTAAACATGATGGCTATATTCACAGGAGGAGATAAATTAAACGCACATTGAACAGTCCACCATACAAGACGTGCAAAGGGACAGTCAATAAAAAGATGTTGAATTGCTTCCTCTGTAATACAGAAACAACACTTTTTGTTTCCCCTCTGATTTCTTTTGAGCAGATTATCTTTAGTTAATACGACCTCTCTTTTGAGATACCATAGGAATATTTTTACTTCTCATGGAATTTTAAGTAACAAAAAAAAGCCTAATGAGGGCTCGATAGTTTTCAATAAGTGACGCATATAAAGACTGTACCAAAAATAATCCATACTTATTCAAGTTTCATCTAAAAATATCTTTTTGAGTGCTTAATTGTAAATTGGCCATTCTCAAAACTAACACATTCCAAGCCTCTAATTTAGGTCCAATAATAGGCCTACGAAAAGAAATATTTAAAGGAGCCGGTCATAATATTTGCTATTTTATCATCATTTTTCCTCACCACATGATAAAGGATTGAATATTGTCTTTTTAGTGGAGAGTCTCCTAACCAAATATCTTCCCATAAACTAGTTTACATTCCATTTTTAACCTGGAATGAACCAAAGCGAGAAAAAAAGATCATTAACTTTCATTAGACCCTACCAAAAATGGAAAGTCACAGGCTTGTTAAACACCAACGAAATACTCTTCTCTCTCAAATATTTCCTTGTTAGCAAAGTTTGCCGTACCCCATTCTTCATTAAGCAACATAAAAAGGCCATTTCTCTAGTAAACTTTTGTTTTTTGTGCTTAAGTTCTGAATGCCTAGACCGCCCTGCCCTTTGGGTGTACATACTAAACTCCATTTAGCATGCTTATATTTCCTTTTATGACTATCATTTTGCCAGTAAAATCTAGATCTATAAAAATCTAGTCTTTTGATAACCTCTCTAGGAATCACAAAAAAAGACAATATAAACATAGACATGCTACTTAGCACTGAGTTAATAAGTATTAATCGTCCACCAATAGATATATTTTTTCCCTTCCAACTACTAAGTTTCTTTTCAACTCTATCTTCAACCACTTTCCGATCACTATTCTTTAATTTTCTATAGTGAATTGGAATACCTAGGTACCTAAAAGGGAAGACACCCACTTCACAATCAAATAATTGGGTATACTGTCGTTCGACTTCTTTGGCTTTGCCAAAACAAAAGATTTCGCACTTGTGGAAATTAATCTTTAAACCTGATAATTGTTCAACGACACACAGAAGAAGTTTGAGATTTTTTGCTTACTCTATGTCATTATTCAAGAAAAGGATAGCGTCATTATATATTGTAATATTGACAACACATCATCAATCAAATAAGGAACTACTCCCAATAGAAGACCTTCTTCTTTAGCTCTTGAAATAAAGATGGCTAGCATGTCCACAACAAAATTAAAAAGAATAGATGACATAGGGTCGCCTTGTCGAAGACCTTTCTAAGTTTGGAAAAAAGAACATAAATCATCATTAACGTTTATTCCAATACTCTCTTCCTTAACGAAACTTTCCACCCAGAAACACCACTTAGCTTAAAAGTCTTTCATCCTCAAAGTTTAGAGTAAAAACAACCATTTTACTTTGTCGTAAGCTTTTTCAAAATTGAGCTTGAGCACAATCCCATCCAACTTTTCTTTACGTAGCTCATGAACGGTTTCATGAAGGATAATAGTTCCATCAAGAATGAATCTCCCTTGCATAAAAGCTGTCTGGGATGGTCTAACAACCTTATACGCTACATTAGTAATTCTATTAGTGGCCACATTAGTAAACACTTTAAAACTAACATTTAGAAGACAAATAGGTCTATGCTGTTGTATTTGTTTAGCATTCGCTTTTTGGGGAAGCAGTGTAATAATCCCAAAATTCAAGCTAAAAAGATGCATAGAGCAACTATGAAAATCTTGAAACATGGCCATCATATCATTTTTAATAATTTCCCAAAACAGCTAATAAAACTCAGGTGGAAAGCCATCTGGCCCAGGTGCTTTGTTATGTTCCATTTGAAAAATTGCTTCTTTCACCTCCTCAGTGAATGACGTAGTAAGTTGTTTTCAGTATCCGAGATTTGAGGTATATCATTCCTAAAACCGTCAATCATGGATAAATGATTAATTTTGAATGGTCCAAAAAGACCTTTGTAATAGTTGGTGATATACTTTTTAACTGTACATCACCCTGAATTATCCCCTCTTCCTGTTCGAGCTGAAAAATTCTTTGTCTTCTATGCTTACCATTCGCAATCAAGTGATAGAAACATGTATTTCTGTCTCCTTCCAAAAGGAATTTCGCTTTGGACCTTTGGTACCACTTAACTTCTTCTTCTCTTAAAAGTTGTGCTAATATCTCATTAGTAAATCGTTTAAGATTAAGATCTTCATCAGACAAACTCAAAAGCTCAGCTTTTTTATCTAGCACATCAATTATCAAGTTGAGTGTTATATTTTCCTTTTTATAAGTCCCACTGCAATTTTTAGCCCAACTGCGAAGATATTGTCTAAGAGATCTAACTTTCCATTGCCAAATTTGCAAGGCAGTACAACTACTATTTTTCTTTTTCCACACATCATTCACCATCTCCCTAAACCCTTCCCTACACAACCAGCCTAATTCAAATGTAAATAAAGGCTGATTCCCTCTATGAGAGACCGCTCACGTATTCAAAAGCAACGGCGTGTGATCGGACAGAGACCGTTCAAGAGCATTGACTGTGACTAATGGAAATTTTTGCTCCCAGACTATACTCATTAAAACTTGATCTAGTTTTTCAAAGGTTGGGTTATTTAATGAATTGGCCCAAGTATACTGTCTACCAGATAACTCAATTTCTCGTAAATCCAAATTATTAATCACTACATTAAACAAAAAAGGCTATCTAGATTCAAAATTATAGTTTTTTTTCACCCGAATGCCTGATGATAGTAAAATGGCCTCCAACTAAAATAGGAAGTGATTCTTTCCTACAAACATGCACAAGTTCATTGAGGAACTTCTCCTTGAATTGAGTTTGAGTTGCACCATAAACAGCCACAAGAACCTATTGGAAATCATCTTCTCTATTTTTTAAGATGAAACTTTACATAGAACCCCAGGGTCCACCCCTAAAAGAATACCCCCCCCCCTGGTCATCCTTGTGGCGGAGAAAAATGCCACAAAAAGTCCCGTCCACCACAAAGATGATTAAGACTAGACACTGAAAAATCTTTTTTACCAGTTTCAAGAATAGCCACAAAGTCTAAATCTAGCTCCTTACAAGTCTTGATGTTTAGCCAAGTCTCCTGGACCTCTGCTATTCCAAAAGAGCCCTTTCATTTTAACTTTAATTTGTTAGACAACCTCTTTTTATTTGTTACTAATGTAAAATTATTGTCATCATCCTCGAAAGAATCACCATCTAAATCACTACATAAATGATTAAGGGATGAGATATCAATGCAATCCTTATCATCATCCTCCAATTCCTTAATGTCTACCATTCCTTTAATTTTTAGTCTTCCTAACTCATGGTTCTTAATACTTTTAACAGAACTAGCAATCTCTGCACTATTATCTTCTAAAGAAATTCCAAGCTGGCAACTTTTTCAATCATTTGATCATCACAAAAAAGACAAAATTAAAAATTTATTACTACTCTTACTTGGATTCAATTTGAGATTACGAATTTTCGCACGCCGCATGGCCTTCTGGACTGAATCCTCATCTCCTGACTGCTGCTTCTTAATTCGTTCACTTTGCTTACGCTCCACCAGATCATCCACAGAAACCATCACCGGCCGAAGAGCCCCAGCTGAGTTTGTATGTTGTATGGCCACCTTGCTGCCCATTACCACATCAACAAGCGAGATGAGGTAGCTGTGCAAGTTCCGACATCCTTTCCAAAATAAAACCAACCGGCGACCTCCGTCGCCTCCTCACCGTGCATCTTCATCGACCTCGTCCTATCCACCTGCGCCTCGCCGTCGACTCCGCGGCAGGGGGCGCGCAGCGTCGACACGCTAGCGGATCACCCAATTTACATCTAGAGAGAAGAGGAAACACTCCAACAGCAAGATCATACAAAGGCGGAACTCATCTGCTCAGAGAGCCAAACAACGTATTGCATACACTGTTATTTTCATCACAAAGCCATACAAAAGAGGAAGCAAGTTTTATCTAGTCAAACACTGTTCATCGTACGGTAATTTTTAGAACTCTGAATTCCGCCAATTCTGGCCGCTGGATCCGATGTAAAGATGCTCGTTCATTGGATAGGAGATGTTAAGTCCACTGAGATCTCGGTTTGGGAGGTCTGCTGATGGGGATAGCTCAGAGAGTGAAGAGGATGAAGCAACGGTTGTGTACTCAGATGTGCGAGCGGCAGGCTATTCAGAGGAGGAGGCTCGCCAGGCTGCCGGTCTGGTACAGGTAAGGGGTACTCATGTTTTTGTAGGTCATTGCTCAGGTGAAAGTGGCGAAGCATTCTTGCCATCGTCCGGTTTGTTGCTATCGCCGGTGACTGGTGGACAGAAGGTGTCATCGCCGGGGGGAGGAAAGAAGCAGCTGACAGGAGCACCTTGACAGGGCCCTCTGCCACCACCAAGATCATCACCAAGGTGATTCTTTATCGATGTTCGATGGCTTTAGCGAAGAATCGTTCAAAGATTTTTTTTCCCCTCCGATTTCCATGTAGGCGCTTTCCAAGCCGAAGATTAAGCGTTCAGTTCAGATTTTGAACTAGGTGGGGTCACATGATGAGCATTCCAAGCCGAAGATTCATCGTTCGGCTTAGATTTTGAATTGGGTGGGGTTGCCATCGCTTGGGTTTATTGCACTGTCCATATTGCCAATCAGGCTGGTAATTCCTCCGAACAAACGTGTGTGCGCCCATCTGTGGAAATGTGATCCTTCGGTTATTTTTCCAATCCTGTTCAACGCACGTACGCGGAAGCCCTTCTTCGGACATCTGATCCAATGGGTTGTGGGGAGGTGGAGCTTTCGGCAAACCCCTTGCCATCGGTAGGTATGATAGACAAGGTAATTTCGGGGGGCGGTAGGAGCATCTTTGGCCGAGAACAGTGGACCATGCTAGGGAAGTTATGCAGGTGCGGCACCTGTGTCATTACCCAAAGGGTAATCACACTTAGGTATACATATTACTATTCTTCTGTCCCATGGAACACCACTCCAACGAATAGTAATCCATTACCAGAGTCAACGCTACGAAACAATAAGATAGAAATTGTACATCTTTATTACAGCAGTAGCCACACAAGGCTATGGTTCTTATTGCGAGTAACAATTTACAAGTACAAAATGGGACCACGTCCCTCGCTTGCCTGTCTGATTCTCCTGGCAACCTACTCGTCCCGCGTGCCAAATAGGGCGTCCACCTCGCCCTGCTTCTCGTCGTAAGAGTCCTCGCCTCCTGCTGCCTCATTTGTACCTGCGTGCCCTTCGTCCCACTCGGGATGAATCCCTGCTGGACTAGGATCTAACAAAGGAGAATACTAACAAGGTTGAGTACAAACGTATTCATCAAGCATTAATAGCAAAAATGAACTGGATGACTCATCTCTATTCTTTCTTACAAGTTCTAGCTCATCTCTTTTCTGAACATAAAAACTCGATAAAACATCAGGTGGTAAATTTTAATACTGAAAAGACTACTTATAACTTGGAAAGAAGATAGACCTCCCAGTAGTCACCGTAGACTCCAATCCAGGAGACAGGCATGAATTCATGATTTTTATTTAGCACTACGTTGTGGAGAAGCAAACAAGACGTCAGGTCATCCGTCTTTGCAAGGTCCAATGGAGTAACCATTCAGAGCGAGAAGCTACTTGGGAACGTGAAGACCAGTTGAAGCTAGACTACCCTTATCTGTTTGTGGAGTAGCTCGAATCTCGGGGTCGAGATTCTTTTTAAGGTGAGTAGGTTTTGTAACATCCATTTTATGTAAATCAAGAACAATCGGTTTCAGTTTCAAAACTTCCCAAAAATCTAAATTTTTTCTATTTCAAAATTTGAAGCCGGGGCATGGAACCCTACCTGGACTTGGGGCCCCGCTCGGCCCGGTCTTCCTCCGGCCCGCGCCTCGATCGCCGCTCCCGCCTCGCTCGGTCGCCCTTGCGCGCCCATCCCTACGGCCACAGCTGCGCGGCCACGCATCCTCAGTCACCCCCCGCTTCTCGTCAAGCGCCTCCTCTCCCAGCGTCTCCGCACCTCTGACTCTTTGCCCGCTCGCCCATCCCAGTAGCTCTGTGTCCGGTCCCCCGAGGCCACCTCCTCGCTCTTCTCTCCCCTCCACTATTTAAGCCGCCCGCCCCTTCATCTCCTCCGCTCTGCCTCTTCATCTTCCCCCTCCGCAGTCGCCTCCTCCCGCACCCCCGGTCGCAGCCTCAACGTCGTCGCCTCCGTCTCCGCCTCCTGTTGCCGCCGCCTCGACTCCTTCCTCGCCTCCGGCCCGTTCCAGAGCCGCCGCTCCATTCCCCCTCTCTCCCCGCCGTGCCGCCACGCGCGCCACTCCCGCTTTTCCCCTCTCTCTCTTTCTTCCCGGCTCTCCCGTTTTCCCCGCCCCCGTCTCCTCGCCTTCTCCGTGACGGAGAAGACGAGGCGACGCGTTCAATCGAACGCGTCGCCCTGGCCTTGTTCCCGCGCGTCCATGTGTGGACTCGGTCCACGCACTGTTGCGTGCACCGGGGTCCACGTGGCGGCGCGGGGATTTTCCAAGATTTTTTTGATTTCCTGTTTAATTGAAAATCCTTTTTAAAGCTTCAAAAATCCATAACTTTTTCATTATAACTCTGAAAATTATGAAACTTGTGCCCAAAAATTTGTAATTTCAAAACCTTTATTTTGGTACTGGTTTGGTAAATGTTAGAGTTTATTTATTCTATGTTTTGGTATTTATTTGGTATGTTTGCTTGTTTCTTTATTTCCGGTGTGATCAACGAGTAGAGTTTGAAGAAGACGAAGGTTCCCTCGCCGACCCATCTCAAGACTTCCAAGACCCCCTAGCCTTTGACCCAGGCGAGTCAACACTTTGATCATGTTGAGCCTACATTTTGTGCAAATTATTTTCCTTTAAATAGCAAATTGCATGCTTTATTTTCCTTATGCAAATGTATGTTAAATGGTTCTAAGGTAGTTAAATGCCAACTTGATTACTAAATAATTATTGTACCTTGTCCTTGATAATTGGATTCCCTTATCCTTGTCACCATAGTATTTATATGGTAACATATTAGTTATAGTATGTACTCAAGTGTCATGCTAGTCTTGCTTGAGTACCGGGGATTTAATCGCCCAATCATCATCATTTAAACTTAAAGTTGGTTTTGGGCAGTCATTGTCGGTAAATGACTGAGTCGGTTGAGATAATTTGTTTTCTACTTCCCAAAATTCTAAAACTTGCTAATACCCCATCTGGGCGGATGGTATGTGGTTGGGTACTAATGTAGCCCAGGATATGTTGGTATATGTTTGGTATGTGGTATAAACAACCCAGATAACTTTAAGGATCTAATCCTGTGATGACCTCCTATCGCAATACAATACAACCACAAGTCTATAATGGTGTCGACCTGGCTAAATAATTTGTGTCCAACAGTACTAGTTACACCAGGTAGATGTCTCGCAACGCCATAGGCCTTCGAGCCTATGGGTTGGGGAGTTCTTGGCGCAAGGGGGGGTTTTGGGGCATGGTTGACGCGGGTGCGAGAGCGTAACCACTCTCAGACGAAACCTTAGCAGGTGTAACAAACACTAGGGGATGCATTGTAAAGACCTTGTGGTAATCTCCCTTGATTCACATGTCTAAGGAAACATGTGTAGATATCAAGATGATTATCTCTTGTGGGTAAAGTGTACAATCTCTGCAGAGAATAAAGCATTGAATAGTAGTGCCTACAGTCACAGGCGAGCATAGGAACTTGCAAGATATAGTTCTGTTTTAAAAAACTTTATGGGTGGAATAAAATTGTGCAGGGCTCGCCTAGCCCTTGTTTTGGATTTTCCTGGGTAGTCTTACCCATTGTTGTTAATAGGTGGGGGTAACCACCATCCAAAAATAAGCATGAGGTGGAGGTAGCCCCTGCTGTATTTACTATTGCACAACTATTCTCTTTTAAGAAATCATGTTTTAGTCAAAATGCTAGGTAATAGGATTTTCTATTATGAGTATTCACAAATGTTGCTTTGTGCAAATAAAATAACCCGAGTCACCCTTGATTAACCATGCATAGTAAATATTGCATCTGTTGTGTTGGCTCGCGAGCACGGTAGTTGTGCTCATCCTCGCTCTTTCCCCAAACCCCTAGATTCCGCTGATCAAGACGACTCGCATACTACGAGGATCAAGGAGTCGACGGTCCAAATCAAGGCGAGGAGTAGTGTAGGCCTTAGGCTTGGGCTCGCCACGCCTAGGCGGCTCAGAGGTGCCACGTCTGACTAATATTCACCAACTCTTTGGTTAATATCGGTTGTACGTAAGTCACCGCAGTCGCTTACTTGTGGGGAGTTGCACCCTGCCCTTTGCTTCCGCATTTGTCCTTTAAGCTGTGTAATGAACTTATTTGGCCTGATCGGCCCTCTTTTGTAAACTCGACCCGACGTGGTCTATTTAACTCTGTGGTTGTAATATTAAGTCTGGTTTGGTCTGCGATGTATGAAATGAATCAGCAATATGTACTGTGAGCGCTACCTACTGATCCAATGAGTAGTGCGGTGATTTCACAGAGGATTCTGGATTAGAAAAGCCAGGTCCGACAACATATATGGTACAGTAATATATGGTTTACATTTAATATAACTAGATTTATGTTCAAGAGAATAGCTTGCCTTCGTAGTCGTAGAAAGGATCGGCGTCGATGAAGTACTAATTAGCTACTCTGGCCTACGTGTGTTCGTCCTCTATAATTATGCGACAGCGCAAATAATAAATAAATACTTAGTTGCTTTTGGGTGATATTAATCATGCATAAGTTACGTACCAAAATAAAATACTACTCGCACTCTCTACCCATTTTTAAAATAGAAAAATTTTCTACAAAATTTTTTTCTATTTTCTTTTCCTACTCACTCTCTCCTTTACTCACTCGGTTCAACTCTTCCTAGCCACTTGTTTTGCTCAGCTGACACACACAAAGCCTCATCCCCTCATTCCCCTTTCCTCTCCTCCTCTCATGGCTCTCTCCCTCTACTGGAGCTCCCTGGTCCTATCCCTCATGGCGCCGGCCCCAGCTCTGCTCGGCTCGCCGCGCCTCCAGCCTCTCGACTCCCACGCTACTCCTCCCGACTTGCCACCGCCTCCTGTCGGCCATGCCTCCAGCAGCCGGTACTCGGCCCATGCGCCGGTCCTGGCTCGGCGCACCGTGCACCACCTCGGTTCCCCTTGGCCCGCCTCTCCTCCCTCTCTGCCATCGGTTCCACGCGCACCTCCACCAGCCCATGGCCGTTGACCTCGGCCCATGACCGCTGCCGCCGCTCCCTATCGGCCCGCACGCAGGTGGAATATAAACCTGTCAGAGCAACATCAGGCCAAAGCAGTTTGGAATATTGCACTCCTCAATTACTTCCAAGACTGTTGTGAATAAGGTAACCATGAACTTAAGTCACAAGTTCATAGATGTGCATTTGGCTTCCCAATAGGCAACAGCAAACCTAGACTACAATGCTTCAATTCATTAGCGTTTGACTTGACAGTCGGTTATCTAAAAAACAAAGTTCACAAACATGCAAGGACAACACAAAAGTGTCACGTTTTGCTTCCAGAAATGATGAGGCTCAGATTTAAACGGCGGGAATTATACAAGATGAGCTGCAATAGGAAGAACATAGCAAAGTAGCACCAGCAAACATTAAGAAAGTAGCAAACCGCGTACAATAAGAAATTTCAATTGCGACTTATGTTAGATCGAACAGCAATCCATCTTTGGTTAATCACAATTCACAAGTCTTGCTGAACTGTCAATCGTTTTCTCTTTACAAACAAATGTCAATCCTAGAATGCTATAGAATCTTCATACAAAAAACCGGTGGGTTATTTATCGAGTCATAACCAAACTATCTTGGTCCAGATTAAATTGAGCATCCATAAAGATGATACATATCTAACAAACACTTCATGTTAGTACGAACTACAAGAGGAAAGGACAGCCTTTTCGTTTTGATTATGATCAACACGAAATGGATCTATGCTGCATTTTTACCATCCTCATCATAGAACAACGAATTTGTGATAATCGAGTGAGGGTTCCTAATTTCCTGTACTAGAACATATGAAACCAGTCAAATCACTGTAAATGTCACATACACCCCCATATGGTCTGAATCACCCAAGTCTGATGCCTTGTAAAATATCCGAAGTCTATTGTTCTTTCAGACTAATCACAGTTCACAACATTTGCACCGAAATCATTCAACAAAATGACTGTATCCTTGTGGAACAACACAATAAATTACTTCTCTGCATCTTGTTCTCATTGTAACCACAATACGGGACACACAAGAACACTGGCCCAATGATCTAGAGTGGCTAAGCTAACTGAATTATATCGAGCAGTAGAAGATATGGAGTACCACTTTGTATGTGATCAATTATGCAAGTTCATCAAAGCATTACAACATAACAAAGGTCATGGACGACTACAAGACATAGTGTTGCCTTGTTGGTTTACAGTCATCTACCATGGACAAGAAAAAAAATCAAATGCTTCAACATATATTTTTAAAGTTGTATTAAGAACAGATCTGCGCATAAGATGGCTTGCACAAAGAACAACATGATCACATGCTAAAGAAAGGCATATTAGTTTACACACTTTAAGAAGTTAAAGTAACTTTAGTGCTACAGAAATAAATACAGCACTATTGTACAATAAAAAGACGCATATTTATGCAAGTACAAATACAAACATCCATTCTATAAGATAAAGAAAACCAGTAAGCAAATATACCTTGCCCCGCATACGTTGGAACCAGGTTTTCATCTGAAACTATTGATCTATCCTTGGCTAATGGAGCAGTTAAACAGTGGAACAATCTCTCCTTTATCACTAAAAACATGATCACTCAGCAACTCAAACGTTGCAAACCACAATGCTTGTCAGGCTGCTATCCCTAGTTTGTGAAAGATCAGGTGGACAACGAAGGAAAATACAACATGTCATGTACCACCAGGCTTCAACCTCCTTTCAGAGAGAGAACCAAGCCTCAAGTTCCCATCTTGGGAATGATAAGAGTCATTAGCATTAGACAAGCACATGCTATCACAGCTTCTCCGTTAACCGAATCATGAAAGAACTGACAGCAACGAAGTCGAGAACAATCCACGACGACTCAAACATGTCATGGAAATAGTCTGCACCGATCTCCTCTGCCGCTGACCTAAATGCGTTACCGAACGCATTCCCCTGAACAGCCCCAAGCCTTGGCTTCCCACATACCCCAACGACCAGCACCTTCTCAGGCTCCCTTGCTAAGCAAGCACAGATCAGCGGCTTCATCCTCGCACCACGCTCCTTCAGTGCATCCATCAGGAAGAAGCAGAACTTGGTAAGCGCCTGTGGGTGGCACAGCTTATCCGTGTCCACTGGGTCATCAAGCTTCACCCACCGGAACTTCTTCGCACTCCGTATGAACCCGGTCTTGGTAATCGCCGAGCTTCCTTGCCTCAATATCGCCCTCTGAATCTCAATTGCAGATTGCATCCCTCTCCGCAACTGATCAACATTGCTCAGCGACAATGAGGAGTATGCAACCCAGAACTGCTCAGCAGCACAAGACTCCTTTGAGTCCTTGGACTCGGCATTCAGTGATTCCAGCAAAGCTGTGGCGCCATACACAACATCTGCAGCAGAAACCTTGGACCTGTACCCATGCACCCTCAAGAAGCTCCGGTAGTAGAATTCGGTGAGCCCATACTCGGGCAAGAACCGATCAAACTCATCGCGCATCTTGCGCTTGACCTCCATGCTCATGTACTGGAACCTCTTCTGGCAGTCGGCGAGCGGGAACCCCATCCTCGCCAGAAGCAGCTTCAGCTTCTTCAGGCCGTTGTCGCTCCACGTCTTGAGCTTCGTCGCCACATAGGAGGAGCAGAGCATGGAGTCGAACAAGCTCCACTCCCGCAGCAGCATCAGCCTCGGCTCGTCCTCGTAAGCGATGCGGGATGTCTCTGGCGCCCGGATCTTGGTCCCGTCCTTGAGCGTTACCACCGACCCAATGCCGGACGGGTCGAGATTGCCGGATCCGTTGATGTGCTGCTCGAGCTCCATGACAGCGGCCTGGTAGCGCTCGTTGGTGATGCGCTCGTGGACGAACTGGTCGGTGAGGGAGACGCAGGAGAGCCAGAGCAGCTCGTTGGTGTTCTTGCGCATCGCGTGGGCGAGCTCGTACATGAGGCACCCAGAAGGCTTCCCGTGGAAGGTGCCGAGCCGGTAGTACTCCCTCCGCAGCTTCCCGAACAGCCTCACCGGGTCGCCGTCCGCCTCTGCATCATCGGAGAGCCGCCGCCTCTTCCTCCTCCCGCCCTCGCCGTCCGAGTCGGAGTCCGAGGCATCGGAGTCATCGTCCTCCTCGGATACGCGGAGGCTGTCGTCGGCGTCCCCCCCGGCGGTGAGGTCGGATGCGTCGGCGAGGGAGGAGACGTCGAAGTCGTAGGAGAGATCGGCGGTGTGCTCGTCGTCGGTGGTGAAGAGAACGACGGCACGGTCGTTGGCGCTGGCGAGGTTGTGGAGGTGGACGGGGCGGTGGGAGTCGACTACGAATGCGGTGGCGGCGGGGGGCAGTATGGCGCGGAGGTCGCGGTGGGCGCCCCAGTTGATGAGGAGGAGGCAGAGGGGCTGGGAGGCGGGGAAGGAGGCGAGGAGGGAGGCTGCGGCGGCGGCGGAGGCGACGGGGTAGATGGAGAAGCGGATGGAGTCGGCGGAGAGGACGTGGGTGAGGACCTTGAGCGCGCAGAGCGAGTCGGCGTCGGCGGCGGAGGGTAGGATCAGGAGCGGGGACGACGCGGTCGAGGCGGATGCTGCCGCGGCGGCGCGGAGGCGGGTGTAGAAGGAATCGGCGCGGAGCTCGCGCACCATTGGCGCGTCAAAATCGGAATCGAAGTTTGGATGGGGAATTGGGGTGGAGATCTGGGAGTGAGGGATGCTTTGCTTTGTCTTTGTGAGAGTGGCGAGGGCGGGAGGAAGAGGAATTCGGAATTTCGGTTTGGGAGGGAAGAGGACGGGACCCGCCAAAATTTTGGGATCCAATCCAAATCCAAATCCAAATCCAACTCACCGGATGGAGTATGTTTCGTCTGGGTGACACGTGGGCCCAACACTGGTGGGGTACGCTTGTCGGTAGGCGGTGGCCCGCTCGGCCCAATCCAAATGCCATCCCTACTTTATCCTCGTGTGTGCATCTCTTGGCGATGCCAAACGCTGGCTTGACAAGGACTTCAAGGCAAGCATGCGTCTGGCTGAAAAGGAACTGGCCACATTTCAGGACACGTCACCTTATCTTCAAGCATGGGCTTCTGGCTCATGACCACCCCGCCATCACCTCGTCCGATGCCATTCTGGATGTTGCAGTATGTACCAGGCTCCCCCCCCTTTGCCGCCTTGGGTCGTCTGCAAGCGGAGTTGCAACGGATGAATGACTGCTCAACGAACCGCTGGGTCCTACTAGGGGTGTGATTTGTGCTACATTTTGATCGCACATGTGCTCCAAATTAGGCTTATTACTCACCTTTTGCTCACCCTCCCCTCGATGTCTTCCTCCCGGCGCTCTCCAACCTTGCCCTCTCTGTTTGTACCATGGTACTTCTAGTCCCTAATCTAGTTCTTCTATGTGCTCCCACTGTCTATATGATCGCTAGATGTAACATATATCCATATTACTTCCTAGAATGTTTGTGGGCTTGGCAACTAGGATAAGTGTGTTGTTGTTCTCGAAACCCTAACTCTAGCCAAACATTCCATCTCTTGTATCCACAAAATGAAACTCAACACAATCCCCCCTCACAAACTCTCCTCCTTTCTCCCTCGTCACCTCACGGCCATGGAATTCATTGAATTGGATGGCGCGAGGGGAGGCTTCCTAACTACCTGGGATCCCAATCTACTCTCCAAAAATAAATACATTGCCTGCAAACACTCCTTGACCCTGAGCTTCATCTCCACCTCCTACGACTTCTCCTTCTCCATCACCAACATCTACGCCCCCTCCGATACTCTCCACAGACCAGAATTCCTTGACGAACTTCGCTCCCTTCCTACTCTCATTCAAGGCCCCCCTGGATGTTTCTCGGGGACTTCAACCTGACTCGCCACCTTGAAGACAAAAATAACTCAATCTTCAACTCCTCCTGCCGCCAATTTCATTGAAACCGTAAACGTCGTGTGCCTCTTTGAACTTCCCCTCCTTGATAGGCTCTACACTTGGTCTAACAAAATCGAGAGTCCAACTATCTCGCGCATCGACCGCGCCTTCTTCAACCAAGCATGGAATACTATTCTTCCCAACTCCAGCCTCTCCTCCCTCATCCGCAAAAGCAACATGTTCCGGTTTGAGAATGCATGGCTTCTTAATCCCTCTTTCCTTCCCTCGGTTCTTCATGCTTGGTCGATGCCACCAACTGGTGGATCCCCTGATCTCTGGTGCAAATGGTTGGAAGACCTGTTTCAGTCCTCCAAAAGAGCAATCCTTCTCAATGGAATCCCGAGGTGATGGATCGACTATAAACAAGGATTACGGCAAGGCGACCCCCTATCACCTTACCTCTTCATCCCGGTCGCCGACGTCCTCCAGTGACTGATCAAATGCCATGACGGAGTGAGACACCCCCCCTCAATGCATAACACACATGTACCACCCTCCAGTATGTCGATGATACCCTGATCATTGGCAAGGCAGCACAACCCAACATAACTGTTATGAAGAAACTCCTCGACATGTTCTCATCTGCCATTGGGTTGAACATCAACTACAACAAAACCACCATTCATGCTAATGAATGTGGCGCCATAATAGTCCACTGGATTGCGGGAGCTACAGGGTGCAATCTTGAAGGTTTCCCGCAAACCTACCTCGGACTACCTCTGTCCAACATCAAGCTAAACCTCACTACTTTTATGCCTCTCATTTCCAAGACCGATAGATACCGTGCCATCTGGCAAGCGACATTGCTCTCCCCTGGCGGGCGTCTCATTCTTCTCAACTCGGTGATTGATGGGCTCCCACCTACCTCATGGCTGCGCTGCTCCTATCCCAAGGTATTATCAAAGCTCTAGACAAGCGTCGTTGAGCCTTCCTCTGGACCCGGGAGGACAAATGCAGTGGTGCATGCTGCATCGTTGCATAGGACAAAGTATGCCGGGGCAAACAAGAAGGAGGCATCGACGTTAAAAACAGTGCCCTGTAGAATAAGTGCCTTCTCCTCAAGCTCCTCCATAAGCTCCACAGCCCCCTGTTGTAGGATCAAGGATAATCGACTAGAGGGGGTGAATAGGAGATTTCTAAAAAACTTATGCTCTTATTAACAAATTTAACAAGTATGGTCTAATTAAAGATTTCTATCACAAGACATAAGATAAAGTTCAAGTTATCACTAGAACACTCAAAGGATATGTCTATACTAAATACAATTATAGCTTAAACAATTCTACAAAAGATAGCTAAAAAGTGAATATAGAAATAGTAAAGACACGAGAAAACTGTAATGAAGACAATCGATGTTTTTCCCGTAGTATCGAAGACTTGCCGGTCTTCAATAGTCCACATTGAGGTAAGCCCAAACGAATTAGATCGGCTCCATCAATTGAGCCTAACGAAGCTCGATTCAACTAGAGTTGCTCTTCCTCCATTTCAGAGATGGTGAGCACCGAACCACTCACAATTGTTGTCGGGACTCTTCACACCCTTCTTGAAGAAATCACCGCACAAACTTCATCTAAGTCGTCTAGATACCGATAAGCACCAAGAGTAATAGATTACATGAGAGTACACCAAAAGCTCAAAGGTATTCAATGAGGTCAAGAGTCCTGAGCTTGGTACTAGTGAGGGGGTATTTATAGCCCCCAACCACAAATTCGACCATTATATGAAGATTCCTGAAAAATTCACCAGGTGCGGTACTACCGCACCTACCATTCAATAGTAACAAAGGGTGCATTAAATACTTCTTTCTGAACTAGCCGTTACACCGAGGTGCGGTATTACCGCACTCACAAGGTCTGGTACCACCGCACAACGGTAGTTCCACTCGGCTCAATCGATACTACCAATTTTCAAGGGAGAAAAACTTCCAAAAACATGCTCTCTGGAATATACAAAATGCTACCATTTTCACTAAACTTTTTCCAGAAGTGTTCTAAATGTAATGCATGACTCTTAGTTGATCAAGATGGCACAAAATAAATTCTCAATCTACTAGCTAGCCATGATCCCTCTTTATAGTATGACATCTAGCCTATAAATCCGGTCTTTCCACAAATCACCTAGACCGACAAAACTATAAAAGGGTCCTTAGGCTACACAATACCTTTGCCTTGAGCCATATCAATCCTTAATTATCTTTGCATTGCCATTTCCATGTTATCATTCAAACTTGAGACTAAACCTTTAAAACATCTTAGCATACACATTAGTCCCTAAGCACATTTGTTGTTATTAATTACTAAAATCATTTTAGGGGCCTAGATGCTTTCACCTGCAATCGGCCTGGGCGAGTTGGGTTTACGAGCAGTGCAATGATAGTGGACTGGATGCTCCAGTATAGTTAGGGGACCACTGGTCCGCTTGCAGCAGCTCGTGCCCGCCTACTCATCCGTGACGGTCGTAGTCGTTGGCAATGGCTCCACTCTTCCTTCTGGTCCAATGCGTGGCTACCATGTGGACCCTTGCGCCATTGCCTTCCTGCTCTTTTCTCACACTACGTGAGACTGTCGGATTCGGTCGAGCGCTATCAAGATCGGATTTCTGAATCCGAACCCTTTGTGTATTTCTGCACTAGTCCTTGATCAATAGCTAGTGCACACGGTGGATACATCGTTGATAACAAGTTCAAATCACTCCGAGATGACCCATCGAATCGGCCACCGGCATTCGACTGGAGAGCGCAGCCTAGTACTCTCGGATGTCCTTCGTCAAACTCGCATGCGTAGAAGTCGTAGTCGTCCTCAGCATCATTGAAGACTTTTGAGACTTGTTTTGAATGTAGCATATGAATACATAAAGTACTAAGGAGTCTTAGAAAAACAAGCATATGCATAGCTTTAACAATTGAGCTTATAGGGTTCTTTTGCACAAAAGCAATATTTTATATTTAAACATTTTTCATAAAACACATTTGACAAATGTAATTTCAATAATTAAATTAAATTGATTATCTAGTGAAGGTTCTAGCTACCAGTCACTAGTATTGAGGCTCTAACCACCAAGTTTTCATGAGTAGGGCTTTAGCTGCCCAACTGGCTCTAACTGCCAGAACAACAATCCAAGAGTTCCAACTACTCCTAGATTCCCAAAATAACTCTTTAAAAATAAAACTAAAATCTACCATGTGAAAACGCACCTTGCCCGCCCTTGACCATGGGAACAGCTATTCGAATAGTTTTACACACTGCAGAGGTTGTACAGTTTGACCCACACTAGATAATCGACTTATAATGTCAGCCATGACACGCTTCCTTGGGTGTACGATTAAGTGATTATCCCAAGGCTTTACAATACTTTATCCTTACATTAGCTCGTCCGATGAGCTTAACCCCAAGTCATGTACTTCATTTACCATCGACCGGAGCTCACCGTTGTGGAGGATAACCTGCCTGGATATGGACGTCAATTACCATCGCCCGACGCAAGACCCTATAGATATGGACGTTAATTACCATCGTCTGCACTACTCAGGTAACTCCTACCATCTATAGCATGCAGGCTAAAAGTATGGACTTAGTAAATTAATAAGTCAGGTCCTTCCCATTTAGGACATGTGATTGTACGGTATTGCTCGGTTTGAATAGACATAAGCGTAGGCCCTTAATCGACTAGGGCGAGACAGTTAAAACCCATGTCACTCGCCCTAGTCTAAACAATTTTCCACCATTTTATTTTATTTTTCAATTACTGTCATTACCTAATGTTATACATTTTTCAAACTATAGCATAAAGGATAATAATAATTTCCTAATGTGCATGGGCGCGGCATGGCGTAGTCGGGCGCGGCTCGGGTGTGAGTGGCTACGGGCGAGCGGCGCAGTGATGACACAGGCATGGCTCGGTGCAAGCACAGAGCAATGATAAGGAGAAAAGGAAGGAATAAGAAAGAAGGAAAAAGGAAAAGGGAAAGTAAACAAGAAATGGCCAGGTGGTTTTGCGAGAAAATTCAAATTACAATATTTGAATTTGGAATTTGGCGACGAGTTTTGAATTGAGACGATGGCATTTGGATTTGAATTTTGGATTTGGAATTTAAATTAATGCAAAAATTCCAAAAGAAGTCCAACACTTTGAATTAATTAATTTCAAATAAATTTTTTAAAAGGGCAAAATTTGGGATGTTACACACGCATCCTGGCGACAGGGATTAGGGCGGGACTGGTGTCGTGGCTGTCTGCTGTGGCGGTGTCCGAACTTACGATGCTCAAGGAAATGCTGCAATCGGTTGTGCTCTTTTCCACTGCCAACACATACTTTGTGCCTGACTCGCGAAGCTCCATCTCTGCATGGAGCAGGTCCACCCTATACCGATTACACAACACCAAGGGGCATAATTGCCCAAACTGGTGTTTCGTCTGGCATAGCGTTGCGCTGCATCACGTCAAATTATTCGTCTAGCTTCTTGTCAACGACATGTTGGAATTAATACGGGCTAGGCCCAATTTTTAATTCTAATTAATTTTTGGAAAATCTCAAAGGCCTATGTTCACGTGCTCAAACTGTTTAGCCCCACATGGAGAATTGAAGGGGAGTTACATCATTTTATAAGGTGGAATGTGGTAGCCCCCTTGTGAAATTGGAGAGAGCCAACACACGCGCGCGCTCGCTCGCTCGCCGAGCCGAGCCGTGCCGTGCCGTGCACGTGCGCGTGCACGCGTACACAGGCATGTCAGGTGCGGGCGTGTTTTTTTTATCTATTCGAAAATCAAAACACACCGACTCGAAGTAATAGCATTAACGAACGGCTGGTAGTAACGGTTCTGTTACTAGTGAGTAATGGCTTCTGTTAGCACTGATTGATGGCAAATCAATGGTGACCGTGAGTAATGGCTGCTGTTAGCACTGATTGATAGCAAATCAATGGCGACCGTTTCCTTTGCCTCTTTGTTTTTGCCTATTAAAAGAACAGTGAACTGTTTGTGAATGTCTGCTTCTCTAATTCACTCCACGAGAGACTAAGAAAGAATCCTCGAGTTTGTTGCTGCTGGATCTCTCGGCGAGGCGCGTGTACGGTCGAACCGGGAGAGCAGGCCTTCGGAACCCTCGTCCTTGAAGTCTTGCACGAGCAAGGACGAATAAGGTTTTTGGGAAGCGTTCGCGCGACTGCTCGCTGCTACTTCTTCTTTCGATTATCTGCTACGTCTATATCAACTGCACGACTACTACCACGATGTCCACTACGCCATGGTGAACGACGACCTCACCAACACTTCTGCTGCTGTTGTTCCGTCTACTAGTTCTTGGTATATCTTGAAGGGTAACGCGGCAAGGCTACGATAGCACAAACAAAATTTCACCGCGCTACCAAGGAACCACCACTGGTAATAGATCACGAGATTACCACTAGACACGCTGACTTGTAACGGAAGTAGAGTTGTTGTAGCGAGTTGATGCAGTCGTAGTCGTACTCACGACGTGTCTCCTCCTTCGAGTGGTCGTACTCGCCGCGCATCTGCTTCTCCGAGTGGTCGTACTCACCACGCGACTTCTCCTTCGACTCCAGTGATCGTGAAGGACCGAAATGGCAACAGAGGGGGGTGAATGGTGCCTAAAAATTAATAACTCCCCTTTACTGTATTTAAACAAGCCTACAAAGATCTCTGGAGATCTAAAGAAAATAAATGAAGCAAGATCAAAGAACAAAAACAAGCCTCGGCCGTTCTTACGAAATCGGAAGCTCCGCCGGTCAGTCGGAAGTTCAAAATCGGAAGTTCGAAATTCCGTCGCGGAAGTTCCGCTTATGTAGTTCCATTGTGTAAAATCGAAGCTCGATTATCCCGATCAAGAACGAGCGCTCGGGTTTTTGCCCAAAAATCCAAACTACTTTTGATTTGTTGTTCTTCTCTGGTCAAGTTTCACATGACATCATCCTAAACAACATCTTGACCGTATTGAGAAGAAGTTGCAAGCAAAGATTCAATAATCAAAGCAAAATCGGGTTTCTTGAAGAATACGAAAGAAAGACAAAACCCGCGAATAGAGAGATTCTTAGATTCTTAGCTCATGAAACTTTGAGGATATATTAGCAATATCAAAATGACTCTATCTCTCAAGTTTCATGCACTCTCATAAGATGAATCAAAAGATACACCGAAACCTAGATATTCAACGTATAAACAGTGAGAGGAAGAGTTGCAAAATCAAATAATCAAGACCTCAGATTTCATTGGATTGAAACAAGGATTACAGAGGTAAAGCAAAGAGGAATGATTACAATAGGTTTCAGTTCATACACTCCAACTCAAACACTCTCCATAAATCCAAACAACCTTTCCAAAGGCAAACCCTAATTTTATCTCAAGAGTTGCGACCCTATCTCCAGGATTCTCCCCTATTTATAGCCCTTGGCTAATGGGCCTACAACCCATTAAGCCCACTAGGCCCAAACAGAACCGCCTCCACTTGTGCCGCTTTGCGAAAACACCCTTTCGCCCCTTGCGCACCTTCTTGGAAGGTTCCGTCTTCCTTCTTGTGCACGACTCGCAACCGCTTCAAGATTCACGCCGTCTTCGACACATCCCGACCGTTCTGACCTCAACGCTTCCTGCGCCTAGTCCGGTCCACGTGTCTCGCCACGACTCCATCTCGATGCCCTGCAGTCATCACAAGCAAAAACACATCACATAGCATTGCTCACAATCATAGCAACAACATTTGTATAAGACTCAAACTCATAAAACCTCAATTACACAAAATATGCACGCACTGTTCATTTCTGTGTACAATCGGAAGTTCCGCCCTTAACAATCGGAAGTTCCGATTATCGGACGTTCCGCTTTCCCATAGCAGAAGTTCCGATTAGCGGACCGTTCGCACTCCCAGGTTGGAGGATCCGATTCACAACACACCTGTCAGTATTACCGGAAGTTCCGCGCTCCCAGGGGCGGAAGTTCCGCACTTCAACTCAACAGAACTCAAAACCCCAGATTAATCAGAAGTTCCGATCATCGGAACTTCCGCTCCTACAATGGTAGTTAGATCATCGGAACTTCCGCAGCTTACACGCCGGTAGTTCCGATTATCCTGATTCAACACAGAACCAGCACAAACATGGGGATTCAAATCCCAACCCATCCAACAAGATGTCAATTACTCATCACTCACAAGGGAGGACCTCTCACATAGTCTCTCAATCTCCCCCTTGATGAGTATATTGACAACCACCGAAAAAGCATAAGATGAGTTTGAGTTAAAAATCAAACATGGTCTAAAAAAGAAGTAATAAAGCTCAAGACCATGTTGACACAAGAGAAAGACTTGAGAAAGATGAAAGAGCAATTTTATTTATCGCAAAAACTCAAGGCTTTTCTCCAAACTTCTCCAAAAGACTTACTTTTTCTCCAAAACTTCTCCCCCTTTGGCAATAAAATCATCAACATGCATTTAAGAGGAGGAGATAAAGTTTTTCATTTTAAGCAAGTGGAGCCATGAAGATTATCCAAAATGACTATTAGAGAATTACACCAAGCCATATTTCAACAGAAAGCTATCAAGATCATGACAATTGATGTATAGAAAAGCTAAGCCAAAGAAGGCATAATCTGAGAATTTGACCAATTTCTTAGCATGCCAAGTGTATCAAGATTATAATCTAGCTAAGAGTTATCCAAGGAAGATGCAAGCCATGTCAAATAATCTAAGTTGAACCAAGAAGACTCATATTGAACAGTTTAAAAAGCTACCAGCCATAAGATTGACTCATTTGATCCAGTACTTGGTCTTTTTAATGATAAGCACTCTTAGCACATTTTGCTTTTCTGAAAGACATTTATGGCTTTATCTTGGTAAAGCAAGTCCTGGACTAGGAGCCATCCACAACTGCCTCCCAAGCTTCAACCATTTTTCAATTTTTGAACCATGTGCTAGATCTCAAGCCTTATGCGATCACTCCAAGCAACAGACTTAAGGAGGTGATCTTAGGTCATCCAAAACTCCCCCTGAGTTCATGCCTAGTGCAATGGCAAGCAGTCTCATGAGAAAGCATTGGTGAGATCAGTTTTTTCGCACAAAAGAGATCATTTTTTAAAAAAATTTTTGACCAAAGATTCAAAGATAAGTCTTGTTTCTTAAAGAAGTGACATAGCTTAATCTAAGGTTCAAAAGAGATTCAGGACTCAACTCAGCCTACTTGACATGGCGAGAATCATAAAAGGATAACTAACAACCAGACTAGTCTCAAGAGTTATCATGACAAGATTGTAATTCAAGTTGAGCAATTTTAGTCATTTCAACATGGTAAAGACTAGACTACACATAAAAAGTCATGATAAATTTAGCAATTAAGCACAGATCATGGCAAGATGTAAAGCAATGAAAACAGATCATAAGGAATAATAATCAGGGCTCCATGCAATTTTATTAAAATGTATACTGAAAAGCAAGAAAATCCAGATTCCCTTCAGAATGAGATGCACTTTTAATTCAGGTTGAGTTATGTCAATAAAGAAGATTCAAAATGAACTCCCCCTGAACCAAAGGAATAAAATCGAGAAACTGGCAAAAAGAAACAGAAAGGCAATCCTTAGAGCATAGATAAGATATAAAGGATACTAGCTCAGACTGATTCTCATCTTCCCCATATGACTCCAGGAATATCAACTATTCATCCAACAAACTAAGGAGCAAACACTATCCCTGTCTACCCAAGGGTGGCCCGACCCTTGCTAGAACCTGTAAGAAGTGAGTAAGCTCAACCTAGAAGAAGAGAAATAGCTAATAAGAAGCACCCCAGAAGCACAAGATGAGAATAAGCAGTCTAAACAGCTTGCAAGAGAACCACTCTAACCTATGCTGGAAGGACTACACCCAATGCACCCATATGCAATGCAAGCGTAGAAGTAAGAGCATAAAAAAATATATCTGATAGTAAAGCATAAGCTCCCTCTCAACAGTCCATACGGACAAACCACCCCAAGCTCTCCCATGAGTGAAAACCTAGAGCTATCCAAAGGCTTAGTGAAGATATCGATAGCTGGTGCTCACTCTCCACAAACTGGAGCACAATGTCACCCTTCTCTACATGGTCTCGAAGAAAATGATATCTGATATCAATGTGCTTGGTCCGAGAATGTTGCCTTTGGGTTCTTAGCAATACAAATTGCGAAGTGTTATCACAAAAGAGTGGAACACTTGTCAATACATAACCCAAAGTCTGCGCAGGTCGAGACCATCAAAGCACTTGGCTACGACAATCGGCTGCGACAACGTACTCGGCCTCTGCAGTGGATTGTGCAACACCGGACTGCTTCCTTGAAGACCAGGAGACAAGAGAAGTGCCAATGAATTGGCAAGTGCCAGAGGTGCTCTTCCTATCTATCCTACAGCCAGCAAAGTCTGCATTTGAAAAGGCTCTAAGAGATAGACAAGAGGAGGAAGAGTACCAGATACCATAGTCAATGGTAGCTCGAAGGTACGGAAAGATGCGCTTCACCGCTTGGCGGTGAGAGCGCGAGGAGAAGCTCAAACAGAGCACACGCACACACGAGAAATGTATGTCGGTCTCGAGGCATGAGGTACAAGAGAGAGCCAATCATGCTCCTAAACTCCTTTTGATCAACGAGTTCACCGTCTTCATGCAGGTCAAGAGATCTTTGTGGAAGACATTGGAGTTGAAACTGGCTTTCCATCGCTCATGTCGAAACGCTTCAGGAGGTCTCGAGTGTACTTGCCTTGGTGCAGAAAAGTACCCTCCCGAGTCTGTTTGATTTGGAAGCCAAGGAAGAAGCTCAACTCGCCCATCATGCTCATTTCAAACTCCGAGCTCATGACATCGGAAAACTGGGAAACAAGAGCATGCGAGGAGCCGCCAAAGATAATGTCATCCACATAGATCTGGACGAGTAGAAGATCAGTGCCAAGACGGTGAATGAACAAGGTCTTGTCAATTTTACCCATTTGAAAGTCATGACTCAACAGATAGGACTTAAGCCTTTCATACCAAGCTCTGGGAGCCTGTTTGAGTCCATACAAAGCTTTGGAAAGCCTGTAGACATGGTTAGGGTATTTGGGGTTCTCGAAACCTGGAGGCTGTCTAACATAGACTTCTTCCTCAATAAGGCCATTGAGGAAGGCACTCTTGACATCCATCTGGTAAAGCTTGAAACCCTTAGAAGGCTGCAAAGGCAAGCGAAATTCTAATGGCTTCAAGTCAGCTCACAGTGCAAATGTCTCCTCAAAATCGAGACCCTCAACACAGGAATAGCCACAGAGCTACCAGTCTAGCCTTGTTTGAATGACTAACCCATCTTCACTTTGCTTGTTCTTGAACACCCACTTAGTCCCAATGATATTGTGACCTTGCGGGGCTCGACAGCGACCGGACCTTGTTTCTTTCAAAGTTTTCCAATTCCTCGTGCATGGCGTTAGTCCATGACTCATCGAAAAGAGCATGATAAGCGTCTTTGGGCTCAAGCGAGGCAACAAAGGCGAGAATGGAGACAAAATAGAGACATGCAGGTTTTGAGCAGTGACTCGCTCAAAAGATCTCCAATGATCTGCTCTGAAGGATGGTCCTTTTGAATGTGTCTAGGAGGTCGAGGGTGAGAAGAAGAAGTGGCCTCTATTTCATGAGCAGATGAGATAGGAACAGAGCCACTCGCTCGGAAAGAGCGAAAGGTAAGGGCTGATCTCCTCGAGGTGCAGTGGAAGAAGGTACCTCAAGAGGAGGAGGAAGAACCTGGATCGGGTAGACAACCCTCATCTCCGTCTTCCTCATCGTCCACAAAGATGGACTCGGTGCTCTAGAGAACACGAGATATCGAGGCCTAGTCCCGGTGGCCTCATCGAAGGTCACCTCACAGGTTTCTACCATTTTGCTAGACTCGCAGTTCCAGACTCTATAGGCACGAGAAGAAGGCGAGTAACCCACAAAGATCCCATCATAAGATCGTGATTCAAACTTATCTAGGTTCCCAGACTTCAAAATAAAACACTTGCAACCAAACACACGAAAATGCGAGGCCATGGTTTTCGCCCATATCTCAACTCATAAGAAGTGCGATGCAAGAGTGCAGAAGAAAGACTCTGTTAGAAACATGACAAGAAGTAGCAATAGCCTCATTAAAACTTCCTAGGTGTAGAGTACTCATCAAGCATCGTCCCGCCATCTCGACCAAGGTGCGGTTCTTCCTCTCCACAACGCCATTACATTGAGGGACGTATGGAGACGAGGCGGTGCTCTACACTGTCTCACCACGAAACTCTCAAAGTAGGAGTTCTTGAACTCGGTGCCATTATCACTGCGAATTACGTAATGCACAGGGAGCTCAACAGAAAGCCTACTAAAAGACCTCGAAGCAGTGAAAGCGTCTCATCCTTGAGGCTAAGAAAAACACCCAAGAATACCTCGAGAAGTCATCGACCACTACAAGTCGTACCACTTCCCTCCTCTTGATGCACTCTAGCCGGTCCTCTGTGTCCATATGGGCGATTGACACGGTGCATCTGTCATAGTCATTTATGGCGGAGGATGTGAAGCGGCAACCATTTTGCCGTGTCTTGCAAGGAGCACAAACAAGATCATTGACCATTTTGAGTTTGGCAAACCACGAATGAGATCGTGGCGCTAACTCGGTCGGATGATCAAATCCTATATGACCAAGTCTCCTATGCCAGAAAGTCAAATCACGGGATTCAGAAGCTACTAAACACCTGAGAGGATCACGAGAAGACTCAGAAAAATCAGCACGAAAGATCCTCCCATATCGAGAAATCCATAAACCGGACTACAGAAGAATCAAGAATTTTGCAATTGTTTTTCTTAAAGCTCACCTCATAGCCAGTCATCGGTGGTGAGAGGCGAAAGTAGATTATACTGCAGCTTACTTACTTAGGCAACATCTTTCAAAATAAAGGAATTATTAATGCTCACGGTACCTTTAGCGATGACGCGCCCAAATGAAGCATCTCCAAAGGTGATCGTCTCATCACCTGGAGTGCGGGCTAGGGAAGAAAACCAACGAGACTCACCAGTCATATGACGTGAACACCCGGAGTCTACAATCCAAACCTTTCCTTCCTGCCGGTGAACTGAGTCAAGCAGTAAAGTCTCGATCTTGGGGTGAATCAACAACGATTTTGGCACCCAATACTGAGTAACACGTCGAACAGATGAAGTAGTCAAGCTAGACTGACCTCTATCTACTCTACGCTCTCTGTCACTCAACAAGCCAAAAGATCTCAGCCTGTTGCTGGATTCGACTGCTATGGGAGAGCGAGTCGAAGTGCGATGCTTCTGTTGATCTCGCCACGTAGCTATCTCGAAAGGAAAAATGAGATCTACCCTCGGGACGGCGGAGATTACGACCAAAGGGAGCATGAGGACAATCGAAAAAACTTCGGAAAAACCAAGTCCTCTATGCTGCCCAAAATCATCAGATGGAACAAACCTAGACCTCGTGTTGGTCTTAGGTGCACTCAAGATCTGGGGCTGACCCTGAATGTGCCTAAGAGACTCAACACGGTCTCTCTGTAGCGATCTTGGCGCCTATAGCAATGATCAATCAAATGTCCATCCTTACGACGAAGGTGCAATGATACTCGCCTTAGAAATTTGAAGCTGCAGTGCAATCACCTTCTTGTCGAGATCCTTTGAACAAAGCCGCCGATTTAAAATTGACTTTGTTAGACTTGGGCTTAGTCTTGAACACACCTGGTGCTATGGTTTTGAGCACGACAGGTGGATTCTTTCTCATGTCCTTGTGGACATCATATCCTAGACCCTGATTAAATTTGCAAATCTTGGATTGGTCTAGAATGAGATTGAGCTTCTTCTTGCCTCCTACAAATTTCTCAAGAGTGTTCATAAGATACTGACACTCCTGAAAAAGAGAGGTGCAAGAAGAGCAGGGGGAAGAAGGAACAGCAGAAGGTAAGGGAGCAGAAGAAGAACCAACAGCATAGGAAAGATTGGCTTGTGCACGCACAGCCGACTTTGGGGGGACAGTCCTACTGCTAGCAGATTGGTTCACGTTGCTAGGCGTCTCTACCATACCCTTAGACTTCTTCCCAGCACACACAATACAAGCAGAAGATTGTGTTTCTAGAAAGTCCTTAGTTAGCTTCACACATTTTTCATCCAAGGCAACCAAATCACATTTTAGTTTATTACATTGATTGCATGGTGAGCTAACAAGGTCCTTAGAAGCATACTGAGCCAGTTTGTTATTGTGATCAATCATTTCTTGGGCTGCTTGAATCTGATTCTAGTTATTGATTAACTTAGGGCAGTTTAAGCAAGAAACAATGGGCTCTAGTAAGCGCGACTTGGAATTGACAATTTTGTGATCTGCCCATTTTAGGTTCATCTTGAGATTATTACAATTTTCACAAGTCTCGGGCAGATCAAGCAACATGGTATACTGAGACCTCTAAGCGAGTTGTCCTTAACCTCACATGAGGTGCAAGCGATAACCTCAACGAGTAGTAGATGAAGGAGGTGCTACCCTACTCATCTCTAGTTCAAGAAGAAGGCTAATGTTCTCTACTTTAATCATGTCTAGTTCGGAGGACACACTATCATGCAAGGTCCTTAGTTTTTCATGTCATCAAGCAAAGCACGACAAGTGTCACAATCATCACGGGAGGGAGCGGATGTAAGTAAAGTAAGCTCCCGTGATAGTCTAGCTACTTCCTTCTTGTGAGGACCCCCGGGTTATCTCCCTAAGACCGAGACTAAGCATGGTCTTAAGGACATAACTCTAGGCCTCAAGTAAATGGATTCCAACTTAACTACATATAAGTGAGAGGTTCAGCAAAACTAGAGCCTCAACAATCATGCGTCTTTGCTCCACTGCGAGCACTACATGATTGTCGGTTCTCTAACGATCAAACACGACACTTAAAGAGTTAAATGGGAATCCACGAACAGCAGTACAAGATCATATTGGCTCCCAAGATCAGCGACCAATATGCTCATACTCTTCATACAACGTTGATCACATCCATACAACATTCATACATTAATTGTTCAAAAGGCGTGCGATATAGTTGTTAAAGTGCGCAACTATTACAACGACCTCTGGCCAAATTCAAATGAGATCATAAAGTAACAGCGGAAGCAATATAAATAAACCAAAAGTCCAGCATGGTATGCCCCATAACCCATCGGCAACCGGTGGGAGATAAATGATAGCACTACTCGTCGATTAATAAGCCTAAATCGGCAGCATCGACGAGCTCGATAAACTCAAATCGTCCTCACTGAAAAGAAAAACAAAAGGCCACCAACATCGGTGAGTACAAGTGCACTCGCAAGTCTTACACAAATAAAAAGTAGTATGCTAGAGGTTGTTCCAAAGGATGGCTCATATTGGCTTAGTTTTGCAAAGAGGCGCAACAATTAACAACCTACACATACTAGTTTCCAAGTGCCCATTTATAAATCAGATTTGAAGTAGAAGTAAAGCTCATGAATAAGTAATAACATGAATCATAAATGAATCATAAAAGTGTCAAAGTGGCGGTCCACTTTGATACAACAACAAATACACAATTTAACAAAGTGGTACATCCACTTTGCTACAACACAAGCATGAATATCCCATTCATGACAATCCCAAGTTTTTCCACAAAACAAATATGTCAAAGTCTAACAATAGTAACTCCCGAACTCAAGTGTTGTCCATAACCTAGGGCGAGGCTATTCGAATAGATTTATACCTGCGGGGTGTACTACTTTACCCTTTGACTTGATTAGCCCGTTAAGCCTCCGGATGCCTCGAAAATAGCATACTTCCTATGGTATGCATGGGTAAATCAAGATATGGTCATTTTTAGCAAGAAGATTTCATTATGCTAAGTCCCTCAACCTTGGGCTCTAGGCGACATAAGGCGTTACGGTCTATATGCCTATCGGCCGCAAGGAACATAGGGTTTAACGGCCCTATGGCCTCACAAAACCACCGTGGGGCTCAACACAATAAAACCCCCTTACTTAACCATCGGCTCCCAACCCGCATGTGATAGCACGAATGTACTTGAATCAGCAGCGTTACCAAAGTTCGGTCCTTGTTGGTCTAGACAAGACAATCCACATACCCAATCTAGTGCGAAGGCACCTTCACTAGCATCCACTTGTCCAGACCCAAATCTCATTTTAAATGACAAAATTTTAACTCTTGAAACGAATCGAAGATCTGAAATAAACCAAAAAGTTATAAAGTTTGTATGTCCCATGACTGTCGGGTTATTCATTGATCAAACTATCGTTCTAGACTTGCATGGCTAAGCAACACATACCACGTAAGTCACACAACTTATCCTAAGCATTTCAGTCTGGAATAATTTAAGGATAACCACAATGACAAGACAATAGGATGTATCTAACTATTCAACACAAAAATAGCGACATTAATAAAATAGCATGCAAGCAAATATCATTGCACTAACTTAACAAAAGCGGGATCAAATATGATGCAAAAGAAAGTTCAAATGATGCTTGCCTTGCTGGTATGCTAGCTGCTGTCCCTCAGTAGCGTATAAGTCAATATCGATGGCTTGGGATCTATTTAAGTATAATCTAGAATAAACAGAAAATACTCAAAAATTCAAAGTGCTCAAAAATGCATGATTTTTCTACAGTAGCTAAGTCATGATTTTAGATGAATTTAGGTGGAAGATTCACTTCAATTGGATTTAGCATGTGAAAGTTATAAGGGTTGAAGTTACATTTTGAGAAAAATCCATTTTAATTTGAATCATTCTTTGTTCATTGTATTTAAATATTTGAGCAAAATTTGTAGAGTAGTAGTGAGTATAATAATTACATGGATAAATTGGCAATATTATTACAAGTCGAGCAGTTGAGTTTGACTCATTTTGAGTTTTCAAAATTTAGTTATGAATTTATAAAGTTATTAACATTTTCTTTGTAAAAATAAAGATGACAAAAGCTCATTTTCCAATTTAATGTTCTCTGTTACAGAGACATACTTGAAATCAATTTTAATATTAAGTTCATCAAAATGAAAAATACGAAGTGGTTTCATCCATGTTGGAGTTAAAATGAATTTGTTATGCATTTTGGAAGTTAATCCTATTTTGGTTCATAAATAAACACATTCGATTTTCTTAATCGATTAATACTTTTCTTACGAAGCTCACCTAGCCACTTTCTCTTGACATGTGGGGCGTGCTGATGTCATTTCTTATTTACCCAGGGATTTAATTTCCGTGACAAGTGGGGCCGCGTATAGCGAGGCGGCTTACGGCACGGTGCATGGACCACGAGTCCATGACCGACTCACAACCACGATAAATGTGCGTTTAAGTGGCTAAACCCACTTGTCGGCCGCCGCTTATCTCCTCGGGTTTACATTCTTGGGGCGCATGTCATAGACTCATATACTCGCTTAAGACACCATTAATAACGGATAATTGCATATTAAGGCCTAATGGCGGAGCTACGATTGTCGGCGCGTCCGACAACGCGCGACGTGCGCTTGCGGCGGCTCGCCGGCGCTACAGCGCCCGCAGCGAGGCCGACCAAGCGGCTACAGTGCGCAATAACCTTGCGCAACTTTGGGTGGTGGTGGCGATGCACGAGATGGCCGTGCAGGTGGCTCGTCGGAGAAGGCGGCGGTGTACAACACGACAGCAGTGCATCGGCTAGTGAAGCTTCGGCCGGTTCAAATGCGGGTGCACGAGCATCTAGGGACTCTTGGGGAGCTACGAGAGTTGGAGAGAAGAGTGGATGGCCGGAGCTAGCTTGGCGACGGTGAGGTCCACTGGCGCGATGCAGTTCAGCGGGGAGGAGACACCACGAGCAACAAGGAGGATAATGAAGCTTGGGATGGCTCAAAGATCTCTAGGAGTGCTCGGTAGCAAAGAAATGACTAATGCCTTACGGATCAAGTGGGAGGCGAAAAGTTTGGATTTGGCGATTTGGTTCAACTCTCAATTACGGTCTCTGGCATGTATTGCAAAAATTAGTTGAGGAACTCATCCACGAGCTAAAAGACATGATATGGCCGCATAAAAGTTAGCAAGTAGCTCACGGAGGCAAAGATAGAACAGCGGTGTCCTCGGATGCAAGCTCAGGCGTGAGCAGGGCCGAGGAAGACAGTCGCGTTAAGGGCTACAAGCGAAACCAACACAGGGCTTAGTCAAAATGGAATCGACATCGTGCAAAGAACCGAGGGCTATGACCGGTTGAAGCTTCGGAGAGGAGAGCAGCGAGCTCCTCTTTCCTCGGACCGAGAGGAAAGATGGAGGAATTGAGAGTGGCGAGAGGTATTAAGGGCAGTGAGAGGTGGGAGCGAGTGCGGTACCACGAGAGGAGATCTTGTGAGGATAGGCCAGCGGACGCGGTGGAGGTCGAGGAGGAGCAGGCGTGGCGGCGCGTGGAGGAAAAGCTCTGCGAGCCTGCCGAGGAAGAAGGCGGTGCCGACCGGTGGGCCCGGCGGCGATGACTCATGGCGAGGAAAAGGAGGGACGGCGTGGCTTCCGTGAATCGTTCGATCGGGATCGAGCGGCCAGGGATATAACGTGGGTTTTGAGCGCCAAGGGGTAAGAAATGCGGACCGTTGATCTTTAGATCCTCGGCTGCATGTCTTGGTGCAATTAGTGGACTCGGTAAGTCGGCTCGCTGGTCGGACTCGGACCCAATGAATAGTATCCATTGGTTTGGGGTTTTAGGGTTTGGTGATAATTGATTTAATTCCTCTACTTTGGTGAGACCTTATAAATAGAAATAAATTCCCAAAAATTCTGAAATAATTCCCAGAGGTTCCTGGGATAGTCTAGTGTTCATAAAAATTATAATATCATACTGTTTATGATATACTTTGTGTTTTATAAATTCAAACTTAAGCTATGTTGTTTGGTTGTGCTTGAATTTTATCAGGGTTCAAACTCTTCCCAAAATTTGGGAAAAATTATATTAATTCATGATAAGTAATGTAGTATTTGAATAAATTAATTCCAGGGGAACTTCAATAGCATTTGTTTTGGTTTTTCATTTGTAGTTCCAATTATAGCATAAGTTTAATTCCTTTCACAGATTTTCCAAATGCAATATTTAATATAAATGCTGGAAATCATGATGCATGCTAATGAAATGCATAATAATCTTCTTTATTAATTTGGGGATGTGACACTTCTCCAACTCAGAACACTTAGCCCTAGACTTAGCATGAAATCTACCTAGCTTAAGAAAAGCATCATTAAGCTGGTCGTAAGTGGGACTAACCTCGTCGAGTCGGATCTGCTGACTCGGCATCGCTCGATTCGCCCGAGGGCCATGAAGCACATCTTGGAGAAGTTGCCGTCGTCCTTGGGATCATGATCGTCCTTCCCATCATCGTCACTCCACCCCTCCACCTCGCTAGTGTCCGGTTAAATCGAGGCGGTGAGGGCGCGATGGAGCAGACTTCTTTGCCTTCCCAAAGTTGCGGAACTTCTTCTTGTCTTGGTCAGTCTTTGAGGGCTTCGTGTTGCGGTTCTTGTCGATGTAGTCGTTCTTGCTCGGACCGCCATAGTCATCTTTGCCCTTCCCGACTTGGGACGGTTTGCTCGGATGTGGTTGGGGCCACCACACTCGAAACAAATCACAGGACCTCCTCTTTTCCATCCCTCCTCCTCTTCTAAGCATGGGAAAACTTAGAGCTAGGAGGGCTAGTTGTTCATCCTCAAGTGCTCTAGCGATCATCGGTTATGTCACGAGAGCGACTAGGAGAACCCGCGTCGACTCAAAAGAAGATCGGAGGTGGGATCGGTGACTAAAGCCATCGATTGTGACTTCGACCTTGAGAGACAATGTCAATCTCATGAGTCTTGAGGCGAGTAAAACGCATCAAGAGTCGAGGTCGAGAGGTCAGTGCTATCCTTGATGGTAGTCACTTTCATCTCCCAAACACGAAGATCGAGTCGAAAGCATCTGTCGGCGTTATCCGAAGTCGGGGTATGTAAGACCGACCGCTCGGAGGTTGCTCAAAATCTTATGAAATCGCGAAAAACACTCGTCAAGAGATTCACCGACAAGCATCTCAAATTCTTGTATTCACGCTTGAACTGGTCTTGTCGAGCCGTCTTAATCAGGTGGTGCCCTCATGGTATGCATCGAGGTCACCCGGATGTCGTAGCGAAGTCAAATGAGAAATGCGATCAAACTCACTTCTACTCAAACCACGAATGATGATGTTCCTAGCCTTAGCATTGGCCTCAACATCGGGCATGTTTCCCACATTGATGTTTTCATCGGCGAGGCGCAAATCTCACCTTCACCTTTCTCCGGATGGCATACCCACGAGCACGGATGTATGTTTCCATTCGGCTCTTCGGAAGGATAATCCGGGCCATCAAAGGCTGGAGGCTTGGTGGAATACTTGTCAGTTGCCATGGCTCAACCGGCCCTGTTAAGATCTATAAGGAAGAGCTAACAGCTCGATACCAATTGAAGGACCGAAATGGCAGCAGAGGGGGTGAATGGTGCCTAAAATTAATAACTCCCTTTCTTGTATTTAAACAAGCCTACAAAGATATCGGAGATCTAAAGAAAATAAATGAAGCAAGATCAAAGAACAAAAACAAGCCTCGGCCGTTCTTACGAAATCGGAAGCTCCGGCCGGTCAGTGCGGAAGTTAGAAAATCGGAAGTTCGAATTCCGTCGCGGAAGTTCCGCTTGCGTAGTTCCATTGTAAAATCGGAAGCTCAGATTATCCCGACCAAGAACGAGCGCTCGGGTTTTACCCAAAATCAAACTACTTTTGATTTGTTGTTCTTCTCGGTCAAGTTTCACGAGGACATCATCCTAAACAACATCTTGACCGTATTGAGAAGAAGTTGCAAGCAAAGATTCAATAATCAAAGCAAAATCGGGTTTCTTGAAGAATACGAAAGAAAGACCAAAACTTCATGAATAGAGATTCTTAGATTCTTAGCTCATGAAACTTTGAGGATATATTAGCAATATCAAAACGACTCTAGCTCTCAATTTTCATGCACTCTCATAAGATGAATCAAAAGATACACCGAAACCTAGATATTCAACGTATAAACAGTGAGAGGAAGATTTGCAAAATCAAATAATCAAGACCTCAGATTTCATTGGATTGAAACAAGGATTACAGAGGTAAAGCAAAGAGGAATGATTACAATAGGTTTCAGTTCATACACTCCAACTCAAACACTCTCCAAAAATCCAAACAACCTTTCCAAAGGCAAACCCTAATTTTATCTCAAGAGTTGCGACCCTATCTCCAGGGTTCTCCCCTATTTATAGCCCTTGGCTAATGGGCCTACAACCCATTAAGCCCACTAGGCCCAAACAGAACCGCCTCCACTTGTGCCGCTTTGCGAAAAGACCCTTTCGCCCCTTGCGCACCTTCTTGGAAGGTTCCGTCTTCCTTCTTGTGCACGACTCGCAACCGCTTCAAGATTCACGCCGTCTTCGACACATCCCGACCGTTCTGACCTCAACGCCTCCTGCGCCTAGTCCGATCCACGTGTCTCGCCATGACTCCATCTCGATGCCCTGCAGTCATCACAAGCAAAAACACATCACATAGCATTGCTCACAATCATAGCAATAACATTTGTATAAGACTCAAACTCATAAAACCTCAATTACACAAAATATGCACGCACTGTTCATTTCTGTGTACAATCGGAAGTTCCGCCCTTAACAATCGGAAGTTCCGATTATCGGACGTTCCGCTTTCCCATAGCGGAAGTTCCGATTAGCGGACCGTCCGCACTCCCAGGTTGGAGGATCCGATTCACAACACACTGTCGAGATTCAGGAAGTTCCGCGCTCCCAGGGGCGGAAGTTCCGCACTTCAACTCAACAGAACTCAAAACCCCAGATTAATCAGAAGTTCCGATCATCGGAACTTCCGCTCCTTACACAGCGGTAGTTCCGATCATCGGAACTTCCGCAGCTTACACGCCGGTAGTTCCGATTATCCTGATTCAACACAGAACCAGCACAAACATGGGGATTCAAATCCCAACCCATCCAACAAGATGTCAATAACTCATCACTCACAAGGGAGGACCTCTCACATGGTCTCTCAGATCGACACGAGTCGTGGATCGTCCTATTGCTGATGCTTCGCAACAACACCTCCGAGGTATCCACACGTACGGGGTAGTATCACCACGAGCTAGAGTGCTAGCACTGGCAGCGTGGTTGAGAAGGCGTGGCTATTAGAATTTTGAGAGTTCTTCCAAAGATCATCTTCTACCCTCACCCTATGCCACCACCCCTCTTTATATAGGCATCCATGATGGGTCTCAAACTTGAGGCCCATTAGGAATTCGTGGCCCATACGAATTTGGATCACCATCCAAAACAAATCATAGCCCTTTAAGTGTGTGACTCTACAGGTTCATGTGTAATATATTATGACTCGGAAACTCTTTTTCGACTACCAGTCGTTAGTGATACCTAGCAGCACATAACGATTCCCAAATACACATAGAATATATCGGACGAACCTAGATGTAATATGATCTATGACCAGGTCCTCATCACTTACGATTAGTTCGTATCTCTATACGACCATATCATATTTGGTCCCGACCAGTTCATAACTCCTTACGACTAGGTCCTTACCATTCTGTGATTGCGTTCGACCAGTCTACGACCAGCACGTATCTCCATACAACTAGTCTGTAACTGATCGAACTAAGCAACCTACTCATGCATTCTCCTTTTGCCTCACGATGTCTGGTTGAACTCCAGGTGAGATGAAGTGTCATCCTTGGACTGTTCAAAACTTTCTCGATCGAGTGTCGGATAACTTCATGTGGTCGACACTTCGACCACAAGTGGCATGGCTGTCGAGACCCAAATATGCAAATCTGGACCCTTTGTGTATTCTGCACTAGTCCAGGATCACGGTAGTGCACACGGTATCAACATTGATGAAATATCAACACCGTACAACGAAATATTAAATAAACGAGTAATTTGAATAAAAAATAATTGTTGAGACCTTAAGGTCGAGTTTTACAATTATTAAGCCGTGCAAGGCTGACCATAATGAAATAAACTACAGCGGAAACAAAGTAGCTCCAGTGGAGTCCCATCAATACACCACAGGCAAATGACTGGGATCAAGGCCCTAACGATCTACCTTCGTAGAATTCCTCTTCAAAAGCTGGTGACGACTCCTCCACTTCTGTTGATTTGTTTAGCAAGAGTGAGTACACACCGTACTCGCAAGTCATACCACATAATGCAATTATACGTGATGGCTTATTCCAAAGGAATAGCTTCTGTGGTTAATTTGCAGAAATGCAACAGTTGCAATTGAATACAGATAATAGATTGAAACTTAATTGAAAACAAATAAAGAATATTAATTTAACATTGGATTTCACAAAGAACACACAGTCTAATCAAGTTGTTCACACAGCTGCACAAGTTACCTCACACAGCTGACCATTCCCAAATATTTTATGAAAATCTACCCCTCGTGTGAAATTCCCGAGCATGTCCATAACCGAGAACGTGGCTATTCGAATAGATTGATTTAACACTCTGCAGAGGTTGTACACTTTACCCACACGATGAAATCAACCGGATCAGAGTTGATCACAACAAAACCTTTCAGAGACTTCATCTCAAGCAATGACACTCCCGATGTGCTTTCCTACCGGCCAACCGATACACACAACGTTTGGTTACGATACACATCGTTGGACAGGGATGCAGCGAACTGTCCCGCGATGTGACATATCACACCTCCAGCCCATCACACAGTTTAAATAAAACTTGAGTTGTCAATGTCAAGATTCCATAACTTACTAAGTTAGGCCCAGCCATACTAGGCATGTGGTCATACAGTAAGGCCCAGTTCAATGGCGCACAAAGTTAAGTCCTTAATTGACCAAGGCAAGACTTCCAGTTTTTCCCAAATCACAAAGTTTATAGCACACAACTCCATCAATCACACAGATCTACCACTTGCCTCAGTCTAAATCTTTTCCCACCCTGTTGATTAAGTGCAACACATGCCATCAACGAGTAATAGCACACAGCACACAGTTTTATCACACAGTTCCATATTCCATTAGTCAAATTCATAATTTCGACTCACATGAAATGATAACTCGTGGCATGGCTAAGCAGTCTACTCGTATCTAACCAACCCACGTTGGTGCTACGATAATACCAACTAATAATGAACCAACCTAGGGTGACAAAAGATCATGGCATACAATAGACGAGGTGGATATAACAAATTCGATTAATAACTATCCCAAAAGCATTTAAATAGATACTTAAATTAGAATGCAATACATTCAAACAAAGTATTTTGAAAACTGGGTGCAAGATGATCAAAGATATAACTTGCCTTGGAATAGGTCTAGGTACTGGTCTTGATTTTGAGGTGCTCATTCTTCTCCAAAATTTCCCGAAGTATCGACGTCTACTCGCAAACGATACAAAAGAAACAAAAACAAATAAATAATAGAGGCAAAACAAACTCCAAAAATAAAATAAAATTCACTATTAAATAAATCTTGATTTTATATAAATTTAGAAATTTGAATGGGCTCAATCGGAGGTCGGATGCAAAAGTTATGGGCTTTAGAAGATTGGAAAATAATTAAAACCCTAATTTGGATTTTAATTTGATTTCCCGAATTATTTTTATAAAGGAAAATCGGATTATTGCGCAATGCTTGCGTCAACCGAGAATTTCCCAAAAAAGAAATAGATTAAAAGAAATCTGACATGTGGGCCCCACATGTCAGTCTCTAGCTCACGGTGGACTGAGTGCACCGAGTCTCGGAGAGTTGACGCAGTGGACTGGGGCACGCACGCGTGTGCTGGCGCTGATTTGGTGCCACGCGGATGCCACACCAGCACCGAGGCTGATGCTGGCACTGAGCTGGACGACGACGGTGGCGGCGGCGCTCGGGACCCGATGGTCACCAGCGTTTGGTGGCGAATCACCTCGGCGAAGGGTACCAGATTGTTCCCGTGCTATTGCGCACTCAGGGGTGCCCTTACCGGTGGCTGGTAACGAAGGTGGCGACCGGCGGTGAGGAAGAAGCGGCGGTGGAGCTTCGGGTTTTGTCGGAAGTGTGCTCGGCGATGCTCCGGCAACGAGGAGGGGCGCACTATGTAACTGGGACTTTGCTGATCACGGTGGTGCAGTCGATGGGGCAACGGCGACCACAACGGCGGCACAATTCACCGGAAAAGAAGTTGACGAGAACCCTAAATCTTGGATTGCGGCGGCGCAAGAGCGATCGGGGAGGCGAGGGTGGCGGCTCTGGGTTGCGGAGGACTAGGCGATGCTAAGGGGGTATTTATAGGCGGGGGCGCGGAATTGAAACCCCAATTAGTCCGAAGCGTAGCGATTGATTTGATTTGAACAGAAATAGGTATGGGATAACTCGGGATTTGTTTTGGTAAATTCGGCGCGAAGAATCCGCAACGGATATGTGTTTATCGGACGAAGCTTGAAGCTTCGGCAATGGTGGGCGAAGGCGCAGGCGCGAGGAGGAAGAAAGGCGCGGAGACGACGACTCGGTGGCGGTCCCACTGGCGATGGCGGCGGCGAGGCGCGCGGCGAGCGAGATCGTGGCGAGCCACGGCGGCTATCCAATGGAGGAAGGCGGGGTTGAGCGCGGGCGTCCGATCAAAATGAGGGGCATGCGTCGCACATCCAACGGACGAGGGCGCGAGCGAGCGAGAGATGGGCTGGCCCACGGGAATAGTGTTGGGCTTCGGTCCAGCACTGTTTCGAGGGATTTAAGTAGATTTTTTTTTAATAAATCCAGAAAATGCAAATAGCAAATGACCTTGGAAAAATTCCAGAATATTCTAGAAAAATATATCCAAGCATAGAGAATCCAAATAAAATAAGTTTGGCCATTGTTGATGTTTGGATTAAGCACATTAAATTATTTTGTCATGAAAGTCCATATTAAGCTTTTAATATAAATTCATATAAAATGCAGATGATGCGATTTTCAACTAGCAAATAAGTAAAAGATTTTCAAAGGCTCAAAAGTTGGGATGTTACAATGGCCATGCACTTTCTTTATCCGGTCACCACGAGGGGCCCAGAGACATCTCTCCTGTTATGTAAGGAGGGGCAAATCCCATCTCGACCAGTCACATCGTTCCGCATATTTCATAGCATACCCGAAAGCTACCTTTATAACTACCCAGTTACGAGTAGCGTTCGGCAACCCCTAAGAGTGCTATTTACACATGTAGAGAACCATGCTGATCTCAGGACTAAGGATTATACATCATCATTACTTGAGACCAACTAATGACACAAAGATTCATAACAATCTCAATAGTGCCTCAATAATGGGTCTATCCAACCATATGTTCTCTAACATGAGCTCACATTATTGATTCAATATCCCTATATCCATGACTGGTGAAACAAGGTCATCAATCAATACATGTGCTAGTCGTAGAGTCACTGGTGTTCCGACGAGTGACCTCCGACCAGAGATATATTTAGAATGACATAATGTAAGTTAAAGAGTTCCACCAATAAGTCACATACTTATTGATCTATAACAAATGATTCATTCAAGGAACACGATAACATATTATCAAAATCATAAACATAATGAAATATCATCATCTCTATGATTGCCTCTAGGGTATATTTCCAACATATCTATCTCACACTTGTTGCTTGTTTAGCTTTATTATCTGTTGTCTTGAACACTGAGATAAGAATGCTAGTTTCTGTTCTTCTAGAAATTCGTATGACTATGGTGTTCATGATTACTTGCTTTATGAAAAAGTCTAGAGTATTGTCCATGATTCACCTACTATATTTCTGGATTAAAGTAATTCAAAAAATGCTCATATTTTCAACACGGCATGCTGCACACGAAAGCCAACCTACTTCTGAAAACTTTGGTGGACAATGCTACCTGTAAGGTTTGCAATAATGCCACCAAAGATGCCAACCGCCTCTTCTTCGACTGCTCCTTTGCTCACTCTTTCTGGCGTGCACTCAGCATCTCATTCAGCTCTGTTAGTGTCATGGCTCTGCCTGGCCAACAACGCCCCTCGTGTGTCCCAGAGACTAGCTACAACACCTTCCTACTGATCTGTATATGGCGTATGTGGAATCATCGACATGACATTGTATTTAGGGCATGTGATCCATCGCTACATCATGTCGGACCCGGATTTTCTAATTTCGAATCCTTTGTGAAAGCATTGTGCTATTCCATGGATTAGTAGATAGCACTCACAGATACATCACTGAATCATTTCATACATGGTGTAAAACTATATCATTCATTAATTTAACACATCAGAGTTTACATAGACCGCATCAGCTCAAATTTTACAATAAAGGCCGAACATACCAAATGATTACATCACAAAAGTAGCGGAAGCGACAACGGAAGCAAAAAGGGGTGAGGGCACATCTCTCCACAGGCAAGTATATTACAGAAAACTCAGATAATATAGGATGCACATAAGTACCAGCGGAGTCAACTAGACTGGGGCGAGACTTGAACAACTAAGGACTAAACTATGCTTCAAGAACTCCTGGGTCTTCAGACACCTGGTTCCTCGTAGTAGTCGTAATCTCTAATATTTCCTGCTTCTGAGGGTTTGGGGAAAGAGCGAGAATGAGCACAACCACCGTGCTCACGAGCCAATACACAGTATGCAATAGTATACATGCAAGGCTTAACAAGGATGGCTCAGGTTCTTTTATTTGCTAAAGCAATATTTTTAATTATCATAAATAAAAATCCCTATGACTTAGCATTTTAACCAAATTGTATTTTCATTACAGAGAGTAAGTGCAATATTAAATAAAAGCGGAGGTTACCTCCACCTCATGCTTAATTTTGAAAGCGGCTACATCCACCGATTATCAACACTGGGTAAGGCTACCAAAGAAAAATTCAAAACAAGGGCTAGATGAGACCATCACATTTTTATTCCACCCACAAAGCTTTTTGATATAGAACTAACTCAGGTTAAGTTCTCATGTCCGCCGTTGACCGTAGGCGCGGCTGTTTAAATAGTTTAGACTCTGCAGAGGTTGTACACTGTACCCACAAGAGATAATCATACTCGTTACCCCACATGATTCCTTAGTCATGTAGTTGAGCGATCGTCACAGTAACGTTTCAAATTACCTCGCTCCTTCCGTCATCTCACCCCTATGGGTTACCCCCATAAGTTGTGTGGGATGTTTACCACAACGACTAGCGTAGCTGGCCCCGGCCACAACGACTAGCGCAGCTGGCAACTTCACCCTCCCTTGGTGTCCCTCTCAAGCATACATACATCCTGCCGCTTGCACGCTTCCAAACACCAGCTGTGGGATGACTTTCAGGGTTCAATAAATTTTACTAAGCCAAGTTGCACTTTGCAGACTTGTGGTTGTACTTGTTTTACACAGGAGGTCATGACAATATTAGGTCCTTAATTCATCTAGACGGTTCATACCACATACCAACCATTCTCGTGCTACATCCGCACCAACCACTCTTTCCATCCACCCAGATGTGGCACTAGCAAGTTGTTTAGGGTTTTGAGGAGGAAAATCAATTAACACAACACGCCAGTCATTTACATCCAATGACAACCCAAAACCACTTTCATGATTAAAACATGATGATCAGGACATTTATTGTCCTGGTACTTAAGCAAAACTAGCATGTCGCTTAAGTACAACCTAGGCTAGTATTTACCACATAATTACTAGGATCACAAAGAATACTGGATTCAATTATCAAAGGATGGCTTAATAACTAATTAATCATCAAATGTGTATTTAACTACCTTAAGTTTTAACATACATTTTATTACAGAAGTAAAGCATGCAACTTTGATATTTTAAATAAACATAGTTTGCATAAAATGTAGGCTCAAAATGATCAAAGTATTGACTCACCTTGGTCAAAGGCAGCGGGGTCTTGGTATTCTTGAGCTTGATCGAAGTTGAGGTCTCCGGCGTCCACTACTACAGAAAACCTTATCACGGACGGTTCGGAACCGTCATCACGAGCAGTTTTGAACCGTCGAATTTTATGTCTGTGATAACGGCGGTTATCCTGACGGTTTTCAACCGTCGTGATAAGTTTAACACGAGCGGTTTTTAATAGAAATGCAGCGATCTTAAGTATCACGAGCGGTTCTCTTACCAAACCGTCGTGAATCTGAATATCACGAGCGGTTCTATTACCAAACCGTGCGTGATACTTCATAATCGAATCTGGCTTTAATAAAAAACCGTCTGTGATACTACATAATCACAGACGGTTTGAGCTAAGAACCGTCTGTGAGGCTTGCATATCACAGACGGTTCTTGGTTTAAACCGTCTGTGATATGTCCTTCCACTAACTAGTTTTTGTCATATTTTCAGCTAGCCTCACGAATTGCTAGCCATGCCCTCTGAAAACAAACAAGCAGAAACAGCGACATCACAGATTATTGTTGACAACTCAAAGTGATCATTTAACTCAAAATCAATTACAAACGAATAAGTAGAAACAGCTACATCACAGATTATTGTTGACAACTCAAAGTGTTCATTTAACTCAAAATCAATTAAAAAAGAATGTTTGAAGTATTGTCGCTAGAGTTACAAATTGAATTACAACTAGTCAAAGTGAGTTACAATATTGAATCAATTACAACTAGTCGACGACGTGAAACTCTCCGTCGGGGTTAACGATTTCCGACTTGATGAAGCTGCAGATGTTTATTAAGAAAACATAGTAAACATAGTAAACTAGTCGACAACCACGCTACCAACTAGACTGTACTGATGTTTATTAAGAAAACATAGTAAAATGTTGATCAAGAACTGACAACTACAAGAGAGATTTTTCTTAATAAATGCAGAAAAGTGAATGAAATGAAATACAACAGTTATAAACTAAAATTCTCAGCCTCTATGACAATAGTAAACCTCTTGTTCAGGCTCTGGTTGCTCAGTAACTGATTCAATCACTTCAGAAGAACCAGAATCTAAAACACAAAAATCCAATAAATAGCAAGAAAATACGGAAGAACAAACATAAAAAAAATGCATGATCAATGTCTTAATGCATACTTAACAACATGCTTAAGTTATACCTTACTCAAGCACAATACCCCATATATAATAGCTGCTACCACATGATAACAGAATTTAATGGTTTAGTAAAGCATTTCAATTTCAGATTTTGAAGCTGAGAATGGACTAAGTGAGTATCACTTTGAGATGAAAAAAATATATTACTCAAGTCTCACTAAGTCATTAGGGATAGTGACCTAACTTATCCCTTACTCCCAACTAGAAGGAATAAAGGAGTAAGACACAGATTAATGAGCCATGATTTTAAGCAAAATGATATCATTGATTAATTCATGGCTAAATGAGTAATAATTAAAGTTCATCTCAACACTTACCACCAGCTAGCAAGCATTGACCGATTCGGTTAAAACATGGCTCTGATGTCAGTTGTAACCAAAACCGAAATGTGGACAGATTAGAGAATGAATGCTTGTTGATTCACTAAACCATGATAAATGAACATTTCTAATGAGGTTATAGCTAGATGAGTAGTAGTTAAAGTTTAACTCATCATTAATCATTAGATAACACTCAAGAACGATTTGGTTTGGTGGACTTAGAGATTACATCCTGGCGAAGCAGGACAGATTAAAGATAAAAGATTTAATGCTCCAATAGACTATCACAAAATGGTATACTTGATGGAGCTACAGCTAGATAAGTACAACTACAAGTCTAACTTATCACTTAACATTTGTACACATCCCCAAATATACCACGCTACGCTGCACGAATAGTTACCCTTATGGACTTAGTACTAAAACGAACGTAACTTTTGACTCGAAAGTCCGATCACCACAAACCACCCCATTCTGGATTCTTCATAAAATTATCCACATTTTCTTAGATTACACAGTCTTCTAATTAAATCATCTAACCCTCCGTATTTAGCCCAGAAAACCGATCTGTCCGCTTCGGAACAGCAGTCTTACTAAATTCATAACTTTTGTTTTATCCAACCAAAATGCGTGTTCTCAGATTCTACAGAACCGTTGGACAATTATCTACAACTTTCATGTAGATCAAAAACTCTAATTAGGCTATTTACTATTTTTAATCTACAGTCTACCAAAACAGCGCCGAAAGACGACAACCGCAAAAACAGCGGTCTTCCGAAAATCATAACTCGAATTCTACTTGTCCGATTGACATGATAAAATATGCTAAAGAAAGCTATCGAAATTATCTACAATTAACTAGTAGATGAGATTTCCAAAACTCGCCATTAAGGTACCCGAATAAATCGTTCAACAGAACAGCAGGTTAAATAGATCTATTAATCGGCCTCTCTATTAGAAAATTATAAAACCTCACTAATTATTCTAGATTATAATCTCTAATTAATCTAGAAAAACAGAGAGAGTACAATGTGCAGCAGAGGAAAACAACAGATCCGCAATGGAAAATGCAAAAGAAGAAAGAAGACTCAGCCTTCGCGCGACTACGGAAATCTCAGCAGTAACGCGCAATGCAAATATGTAAATTGGTCAATAACGATCACGACTGGGGCGGCATAGCAGCTGCCGCCAGCAGAGGCAACCACTGGAGAGCCACGCAGAGGGCGGCACTCTCACAGAAGAGTCGCTTCTGCAGACAAAGAGAAATTTCTAAGCAAGAGGCTTAGCAGTTGCAATTGTTTAGGAAAAGAATCATAGCCAAGAAGAACAAGAGATCAACGCAAGACAAAGAAATAAGAAGACAAAGTGGAGGCACGCCGTGATGCGCCGAAAGAATAACGCCAAGAAAGGCAGAGCACAAAGAAATAGCCATAGCCTTTGAATCACAGAGCAAAAGATTTTTGGTCACGGCGGCTTGGAAAGAAAAAGAAAAAGCTAGGGTTTTCTAAAATTCCCACCGCTATTTATATAGCTCATAAAATTTCAAATTCTATTTTTATAATGCACTATTTTATTTAATTACGCACCGATCCTTAAGACGTGATTATTAATATTTATTTATTTTTCGATTATTACATTCTACCTCTTAACGGAATTGACCGAATTCTACTCTGCTCTACTCAAAGAAAAATCGCATACAATGAAATTAAATAACAAAATAACACGTGACCGACGTGAACAACTTCTCGTATAGCTCACGATGCGAGACTCCAACCCCAAGTCGCTTCTCTTCTCGACAAGCGCCCACAAAGACCTTGACGATACCAACGCCTTGTGCCTCAAAGACTCGTCCGACCTTCCGTAATGCGCTACGACGCGACTCAACCGTGAGGTCTTGTTCAAAAGTCGCTCAAATGAAATCTTATGCTCTGGTCTCTCAAAACTTTCAAAGATCGAGACGTGAAACACATTATGAACTCCACGCATAGACTCGTAGAAGATCCAAACGGTAGGCTAACTTCCCAATTCTTGCAATAATCGAAAGGTCCAACGTACTTCTGCTAAGCTTTCTTGGTACCGAATCGACAATGCCTTTAGTGGGAGACACTCTCAAGAGCACTCGTCACCCACCGCAAACTCCAAGTCACGCCTCCTCAAATCAAGATAACTTTTCTGTTTACTCGAGCCGCTAATGATTCTCGCCTCACCATGGCCACACGCCAACGGTCTCTCAATCCACCGACCCAAAATTGCCTTCTCCAATCGCATCCCAACAAAGCGGGATCTGCACTTCCGCCCATAGAGAACCTCAAATGGCGCGCTCTAATACTCGAGTGGTAACTATTATTATAAGCAAACTCGCAAGTGGCAATCGGTCCTCCCAACTATCCTTCCAAGATAGAACACAAGATCGCAACATGTCCTCCAAAGTCCAATAGTACGCCTGATCGCCTATCTGTCTGGGTGAAACAGACTAATGGAGCTGCGGTGCCCAATGCACTCCGCACTCTCCCGTAACTTGAGACAAACTCGGCGTCCTCGCTGAAATGATGGTCTTTGGCACACCATGCGCCTTACTATTTCACGCGACATAAATAGGAGCTAGATCACTCACGAATTTGTCGTGCGAATAGGAATGAAGCGCGCAGACTTGCCGAATCGATCCACCACTACCCAAATCGCATCCTTCCTCGCGGCTAACGAGGTAACGCAACCACAAAGTCCATAGAGATATCATCCCAAGGCCACTCGGGAACTCCAAAGGCCGCAACAACCTCACGCAGACGCTTGTGCTCACTTTCACTTGCCGACAAACACCACAAGAAGCCACATAATTAGCAATATCCACCTTCATTCTTTCCACCAAAAATTTCGCTTCAGATCTCGATACATCTTAGTCTCACCAGATGAACAAAGGTACGGAGTGCGATGTGCCTCCTCAAAATATCATCTTTGACCTCCGACTTTATGACGCAAAGACGCCCTTAAACCTCAAAGCACCAAAATCATCCATGCTAAAATCACCCTTTACCCTCATCGAGACGCTTCCTAACCTCCTCGTAATAGCCGGTCACTCAAAGCTTCCAGACACTGCCCGGAATAGCCGACTCAAGAATCAACCGTCTCAACATGTGTCGTGCCCGCATAACAATAAGATATTCTCATGCGATCAAAATCAGCAATGAGGCAATCTAGAGTAGCAGAGTCGCCTTACGACTAAGAGCATCTCGCAACAACATTGGCCTTGCCTCGATGATACCAATAGTAAGATCATAGTCCTTGATCAACTCCAACCACCTCCTTTGCCTCAAATTCAGATCCTTCGAGTGAAGATATATTTGAGACTCTTGTGATCTGTGCTAACACTAAAATCAAATTTTTGTTTGAAGCTGAAGCTGGGACCTCCTCCACTCTCGTGGAGTTGTGATCATTCATGATCACCGCTCATATGCAAAGATGCTTATGTATGCAAACATGCAAACTCCATCATAAACATCAAATCCAACTTTTCATCATGCTTGTCAACAACGATATAAACATACCAATTATTTGTTTGCAATTAAACAAAATAAAAGCACAACAATAATGGTAATAGCAGATAAAGAAAATGTTGATCGATCATTGATCACCGCCTACCATGCACTTGCCTTTACTAGTTGCGACGCACAATTTGACTAGCAGTGATGGCAACAAGTACGACGCCTCCTACATTAAATACACAAATTTCAATACAAGCTACAGCATCATAAGAACAACAATCAATCGACATCGCTCCTACACGCCCCAAATATACCACGCTACGCCGGCATCGAATAGTTACCTTCATGACTTAGTACTAAAACGAACGTAACTTTTGACTCGAAAGTCCGATCACCACAAACCACCCCATTCTGGATTCTTGTTTTGATTTGCAAAAACCAAAAGCAGAGCGAGTTCTAGCAGTAAGCTTCTTTGCTATGTTGGGTTATGAAAAATGATATTTGGATTAAGTTATAGTTAAAGGAGTATAATTTAAAGTCTAATTCCTCACCAAAATTAGCTAGCACTTATTATGATTTGGTTCACAAATTATAGTTTTGAGTAAAACCACGACTCTCAATGGAGCTAAAGCTAAACACAGGAGTAGAGAATACCTAGACCTACCCTTGCTAACACTAAAAGATCCAAGTAGCAGAAAAAGAACAGACTAAAACTTTTGTCGGTTCAGCTCACTGAAATGACAAGACATTGAATTTTTGCCCAAACCGATTTGGAGACAATAAGAATCAAAAGCATTCTTGCTTATGATAATAGGGTTTAGTTAAAGCCTAAATAAGTGAAAAGATGACAAGAGAAACTCGGGTCGGCTTACCTTCGTGGTGCTTGGGAGGAGCTCGGGGAGGAGGTGGCGCCGGGGTCGGGGGAGGAGGTGGCGCCGGGGCCGGGGTCGTGGAGGAGCTCGGAGAGGAGGCGCGCCGGAGTCGGGAGGCGGCGCCGAGGTCGGGGAGGCGGCGCCGAGGTCGGGGTGGCGGCGCCAGGGTCGAGGCGGTAGTGACGGCGAGCGCGAAAGATCGCGAGACCTAAGAAGCGCGGTGAGGTGAAACCCTATCGGTTGCTCCTTTAAAGAACAACATCACGACGGTTCTCGAGGGAACCGTGCGTGATCTATCCTGAGACGGTTCCTCGAGAACCGTGCGTGATGTTGTTCTTTAAAGGGAGCAACCGATAAATTCGAGTTTAGGGTTTAGGGTATAGCCAAAGATTTCTGGAGAATGGTATAGCCAAAGATTTCGTTCCCTATATATGGAACATGCAAACATGGTATAGCCAAAGATTATTTCTTGTTCCATACTTCTAATCATACGATTATTGATGATATATAGTGATAAAGAGTTGCTCAGTGCCATCATAACCGTTGTGGAGTCGGCAAATGCCATCACAATCGGACCTCATGATTTGACTTTGTATTTAACTTTGTGAAATCAAAGCTCCATAAACTCATTTTGTTGATTTGAGCATTACAATGAACATCAACTCCAAATGAAGTGAAACCAATTTAATTTGATACTCAAGTACATTACAATGAACATCCACATTGTCATCAATATTAAAGATCATAAGTCCATAACACATTAACACATGACAATGGAATAAATTAGTTAATTACAATGGAGTAAATTCTTAATTAAAATATAGCCCTTCATGATGATCGGCGCACATATAGCTAGCTTCCTCCTTTGGGTTCTTCCTCGAGCGATCTTAGTCTCAGAAAGGTGGCAACTCGTCAAATTGATTGTATTCTTACTCGTCCACTACATTCTCAACTCAGACAATCCTCCTTTTTCCATGAAGAACTACGTGGCGCTTCTTATTTCTTTGGGTCGGTTACATAGAAGACTTGAACAACTTGGTTGCTTGATCGAATGGTTCGTCTTTGTATCCGACACGTTCGAGGTCCACGGTAGTGACGCCGTGCTTGTCGACCTTCACTGTGGGAGATGGACCCATGGCACCGAAATAGGGGATCTTGAAAAGCACGTAGTCGATCTCCCATATCTCCTCTATTTGCCCATAATCGAGCTCCTCGACCCATCGATCTTGAATGCATCTATCACGGACACATTGCGTACGCCTTTGTGCTCTTCCTATCTGAGTGCCGTATAAAATGTGTACCCATTTATGTCGTATCCTTGCCATGTGACAATTGTAAAATGTGGCCCTCTTGCCAACCATAGCGTATCATCACTTGATGACCTCCGAGTGATTCGCACCTTTAACCATTCGTTGAGCCGCGGTTGTGCTCTCTCGTGATCCAAACCTCCGGCCGTGCGGATTACATTGGCGTACCATGTCTTTGTGCTCGTCGATGTATGGGGACACTTGGGTCATGTGTTGCAAGACCGTGAAATGGGCTTGAGCGTGCGTATCGGATCGGGAGTGATTGATTTCCTTCCGATGGTCCGATACCATCCGGTCTCCCCTCATGGCGAGATAGAGGCACACCAATCGGATCCACGAGCCATGTAGTCGACGCGAGAACTCAATGACCTCTTAGTTGCATAACCTTCGATGATCTTGCCCTCGGTCGAGATCGATTCCGTCGTAGGACTTGAAAATTCCATGTACCTCTCGAGCGGGTACATATGGCGTAGAAACACAGGGCGCATATCTTTATCTCTTTCACAAGGTGAACAATGAGATGGACCATGATATCGAAAAATGACGGAGGAAATACATCTCAAGATGACCAGTCGTCACTACCTTGGCTGCGAGCATCTAGTCCTTGGGGATCGATGACCTTACGAGCAATTGAGTTGAAGAAATAACACGACCTCAAGATTGCCACTCGGACCTTGTTCGGCAAGATACTCCTAATTACAGCAGAAGCATTTGTGTCATCGACACCACGACAATCATGCGACTTCATACCAATTAATTTCAAATCTTGCATAGAAACAAGTTTTTAATGTTAGCGGAGTAACGGACGGGACTTTCACCGTGCAAGCTACGCAGATTCATTTCTCGGCCTTGGGCCAGTGTAGCAAGTGGGGAAGATGCGTTAAGTCTGTATCGGTCTCTTTCGGTGCTAACTCGGTCCTTATGTTCATATCGACCAAGTCACGCCGTGCGTTAACACCATCCTTTGTTTTGCCACTAATGTTCGACAAGAGACCAATCAAGCTATCACATACATTCTTCTCTCGTGCATAACGTCGATGCGATGGCGAACTTCTAAGTACTCCCAATAAGGCAAGTCCCAAAAATTGACCGCTTCTTCGGATGTTCTTCTCACGGGTTCTTAATTTACGTCCCTTCCCAAGCACAACATCGATATCCTTAACCATATCATAGACCTCTTTCCCACTAAAAGCCCTTGAAGTGAACCGTCTTCCTTATTTCCGTCGAATTGTTTCTTCATCTTGCGGTATGGGTGACTCCTCGGAAGGAACCTACGGTGGCCTTATATACGATTTCTTGCGAGTTGTTGACCATACACTCTCAGTAGCATCTAAGCGGTCGCGGACAAGCTTTGGCTCCTTTTGTCTTTGGCTTGACAGGTTACCAAGGCGGGAAAATCATTGATGGTGCGAGAACAACATGGCGCGTAAAGTGAAGTTCTCTCGTTTATCGCATCCCATACCTATACCCCTTCGTTCCACGGTGTCACAAGATCTTCCAACAATGGTGCTAGGTACACATCAATATCATTCCCGGTTGCTTGGCCCTTGGATAAGTAGTGACATCAAAATGTACTTCCGCTTCATCTGAGCCAAGGAGGAAGGTTGTACATACATAGATTCACGGGCAGTGCTATGTCGGTGCTCATGTTACCGAAAGGATTCATTCCATCCGTACTCAACCCTAACCTTATGTTCCTCGGTTCCGCACCGAACTCTTGAAGCTCCGATCGAAGTTTCTCCACCAGGCGAGAATCGGCGGGTGTCTTAGCTTTCCATCTCTCTTCGCTCCTCACGAGTGCCAGCGCACAATCTTGCCTCCTTTGGGTTCGCAAATAAGCGCTTCAAGCGTGGGATTCTGAGCGGATACCACAACATTTTAGCGAGAGGTCCTTGCTTCACCTTAGCGATATTTTGGCGCTTGTATCGGGATGCTTTGCACACGGACAATAATGCATGTCTGCATACTCTTTACGGTAGAGGATACAATCGTTCGGACATGCATGTATTCTTTCTACTTCCATTCCCAATGGGCAAATAACATTCTTTGCTTGATAGGTGGTCTTTGGGCAACACGTTTCCCTCGGAAGGATGTCAGCTAGGAGACCTAACAGCGCCGTGAAACTCTTATCGGACCAACTATTGCTTGCCTTCAATTTCAGCGGTTCAAGCACGGTTGACAACCTTGTGTATTCGGCTTGTAGCCAGGAACAAAGGTCTCACGAGTCCTCCCTTAAGCCCTCGAATTTACAAAACTCTCTCTCACTTTGTAGTTCTCTTACGCATCGCGTAGCATCGATCCAGTTGTCATCGTGCCCCTATCCTCATCAAAAGCACAGTCCACATCCAAATCGTCGTTGACTTCCTCGGCGATGTCGTCATTATTAACCACGGTATAATCACTCTTCACCGTGGTGGTCCAACATGTATACCCTTTTTGAAACCCCTTGAATCAAGTGCGCCCGATCTGCGCGCGTTGTTAAACATCTTGATTACGCAATCAATGCAGACGATTACATAAAATTTATCCCTTCTTCAACATATCACCTTTCGGTGGCTCTTCTAAAAGCAACCACGCCATTAATGTAATCTTGACTCACACGGTTCACACCGTACATCGATTCGATCCATCTACACTACGCATGTAACAAATTAGTGTCAAATTGATTAGCGATTAATTTATAGCAAACATAAAGGGTTATAGATCGTTACCCTCGGAGCTCACGAAGAAAATATCTAATATCTCTCGATAATCCCTACCTCTCGACACGATATCTATCTCAATTGAACAATCATGCAACCCAAATATAGACATCATCTCATACAACACTTATTAACCTAAAATACGAGAAGTAAATGCAATATTGCTTGACCCAAACCCCGTCTTGTGAACCGGTGTGTAAATTTTATTTTTAAGCCAATTAATTATCCTAACTCAAATTTTAGTGATTATTAGACCTAATTCAGTTTTATTAAGTTACCACTCCTAAGTCAAATTTTAGTTCATTAGTTATAAGGAAACCATTATTCAAAACTAAGATTTGCGAGGCTTCTCAATATTAATTCACAGTTAGCATGTACACTATGTTTTCTCCTTTCTTTTAGTCAATGCATTAACACACAATACAATGCCAAGTCCACAAGCAGTTGGAGGAGCTCATACCAGTATTAGAGGAGGCCGCGAGGTTGGAGGAGCTAGGGCGGGAAGTGGCGCTGGAGCGGTACAATGCCAAGTCCTGGCGGTTGGAGGAGCTCATACCGGTATTAGAGGAGGAGCGCAGTTGGAGGAGCTAGAGGCGGGAAGTGGCGCTGGGCGGTGAACCACGATGGCGGTCTGGTGAGGATGTCTCGGCTCAATTTATATGAAGCCGAGAGAAATCACGAGGCGGTTCTATTTGAGCAAATGCGTGATAATAAATATCACGCAGCAGTTACGAAAATAGAACCGTGCGTGTAATATCGAATCTGGTTCTATTTCGAACCGTGCAGCGATATTTACTATCATGAGCGGTTACGAAATAGAACCGTCTGTGATAAACTCATTGCGCCAAAACAAAGCCCAGACAGACCCAACACAGACGGTTCCAAAGGAACCGTCTGTGATGGGCCGTCTGCTATAGCCTCTTTTGTAGTAGTGGTCTTCGAACCCTAATCGGACGAAAGTACCAGAAAAAGACACAACAGCAGAGAGAGCAAATAAATACAAAACTCAAGCAAATGAACTTCGAATTAAATAAGACTAGTGCCATTAGCAAGATCTTGATTTTACAAAAATTTAGAAACAAGTTTCATAATTTTTGGAGTTATAAAGAAAAAAATATGAAATTTTGAATCTTTTTAATGAAATTTTAATTGAAAACAAAAATCGAAAAAGCGGAAAAGCTCCGTCTTGACACGTGTGTACGCGCTTGGCCTTGATCCACAGTACTATAGCGTGGACCGAGTCCACAGCCTGCCGTCCACGAGCATTGCTGCGACCCACCGTCGGGTTTGTTGCGGGTGGGGCCCACCTGTTGGCCGGCGCGGCGCGAGGGCTAAAACGGCAACGCGCATGACGCGTCGCCTCATTTTCCTCCGCGCCGCTGCGGAGAAGAAAAAAGGGGTGAGGGAGAAGTGGAGGGAGAAGGGGAGCTCGGGCGGCGGCGGCGTGGCCGGAGGTGGGAGGAAAGAGGCGGCGAGGTGGGGACTGAGGTGGGCCGAGGCAACTCAGTGATGGCGAATCGGGCGGCGGCGGCGGAGGTGGAGGAGGAAGAGCGCGGTGGTAGGGAAGAAGAGGGTGCCTCTTGGCTCCGGGGCACCTCGAGTGGCGGCGTGGCGGCCGGCGGCGAAGGAGGAGGCGGTGGCGCGTGGCCAGCGCTCTGGCGGCGGTGCTTGGACTTACCAGAGAGGGGAAGCGGCGGGGAAGAAGCAGAGGGGCGTCGGCTACTTATAGCCGGGGAAGATGGGGTGGAGCCAGGGAGGTGGGCGTGGCAGGTGGGCTGATGATGGCGGCGCGAGCGCGAGGATTAGCGAGATGGGCGGTGGCATATGCGCGAGGCGGAAGAAGTCGGTCTTGCCGATGGGACCGGCGAGGAAAAGCGGCCTTGGTCGGGCGAAGGCTGCGGGGAAGGCGGCGAGGCGGCGGCGGCAGAGGAGGTGGGGGAACGGTGCTCAAACCGAGGTTAGGGTTTCCGAAATTTTGAAGATTTGTAAAACTTGATTTTGAAATTTGAAATCCAAATTTTGATTTGAGCTTTGAAAAATGAGGATGTTACACATCACCTCATCAAATCATGTATTGAAGATGTAACGCTATGGGCAGAGAAAATGCTATCTAGAGATCGGCATGTGATCTCCACCTGGAAATCCATCTTCTCCTCATCCGTTTATGTATCCCACTAAAAACGTCATAACAATCAATACAATTCAGGTGGGATCCTCTCCCCCGTTGACTCTTTCGAGAGAAGAAATAAAAGTTTTGAAGTTCCCAAATTATTGGGCATTACTAGCATAAAGAACTAGTAATATCCTCAATGTCATCGAAAGGCTAGGGTTGCATGCATGCATGTTTATATCTCAATCCTCCCCGACCTCCATTAGTATCAAGTCAATAACGCACAAAGGATATATATATATATAGGACGAGAACGTACATTGACTCAGTGCCTGTCCAAATCCAATCCAATTAAAAGCCACTGAAGTGGCATCTTAAACTTTTGCGATCATCCATGCACTCCGACCAGAGCCAGTTCGCCACACTAGCTAGCTAGCTAGCTACAAAGTACAAAGGTAAAATAAGAAGAAAATCGTTAAAGAGAGCCAACAAAGAGTTGCCCAATGCCTGAAGATAGCGTACGCATAAAAGCTACGAAAATGTGACATCCAACAACAATCCAAACATTTGCAAAAAGCTAGCAGCCACTCCAATCAAGCAGCAACTAATTGAGGCCCTACAGCATCCACACATGCAACTAGATCGATCGTGTGGTTGTCTGTGCATGAGCGAACGATCGATATATGTATATATATGTAGCTGAAAGCGAAAGGGGCACCGCACCAGGCACCAAACAGGTGCGGATCGACGAGATATACCTGGCATAAATTCAGAGTGTGATCCTGGAGAGCTACACAAATTAAGCATTAAAAAAAAGGAACTAGCTAGAATCACCATGAGCTAGCTAGTGGTGATTTTTAAGCTCACGCATTAGGAATGTAGTATAGGACTGCTACGTAGACCGTACGTGTTACTCGCGCCGTGCTACCACATTCACCTTCGCCGTCCCGCCTCCGCCACCGCGGTTGCTGCCTAGCTTGGTCGTCAGCCCTACTTTTGCCGGCGCCTCCCTAGAACAGCGGTGAACATGATGCCAGTATATATATTGACATCTGACAAGAACAGGTGCCTAGCTCCAGTACACTGAAAGCACACTTACACTGACTTGATGTGTCTTGATTTGATTTGGAGTGGCTAAATTGCTCCCTAGAATCCTCTCTGCGTGTTTGTGTTGATTCCATCCCACTCTTTCTTTTCTTGAAAGAAAACAATTTTACTCTTTACCCTCGACACATAATTTAATTACTCCCAGTTAGCATCGTTAAACCTTGAAGCCATAGCAAGAGCAACACCAAACAGCGACAGTGAACTAATTAAATGGCTAACAGCTGACCAGCGACAGGTCTATATAGCTCTCACACTTTTCAGGCATGAAGATCCAAATGATGTGCCCTCACTCAGGCTAGTGACAAGATGAAATATATAATAACCGCCGCACTCATGAGTGAGATAAAGCAAAGGTAGCTAGTGTAATTCCTTTCAGTAAAAGAAAAGGCATCAACTGAATCATGCTCCGGCCGGCAGTTTGCTTACTCTGAACACCCCCCACAAAAAAACAAAAACATAAAAACTGGTGCCAAATTGTCTTAGCCAGAAAAATTAAACTATAATTCAGAGAAAACTAGTTTCAATCAACAAGCAAAGCTATTTACAAAATGTAAAATATAAGATGTTCATCTCAACACACAAGTTACCGGCACATATATGATATATGTGCCCCCACAGATATATATGTTACATTACACAAGATTCACCAAATCCCAATACGAAAAAAAAGAAGAAAATATTAACTGATGGTCCATACACGATCGAATGCAACCCACTGAATCATTTCAATGTCCTTACCTTACCTGCTGATGCTGCTGATCTACTCACATGCATGCGCACAAGGCAATCTGCAGGCTTCATTCAGCGGTGATCACCGGAGGTGTCGGAGGAGCAGTCGCATTCGGCCTCGACCTCGCGCTTGTGGAAGCTGCGGTGGCAGCCGCAGGCGGCGCAGAGGAGGGAGGCGGAGGTGCCCTCCGCTCCCGACGCCATGAACTCCCGGCAGCCGTCGACGGCGTAGCCGCCGATGCTGGCGGCGTGGTTGCGCTGGCACTCCTTGTAGCGCACGATCTTGTTATCCTTCCTCCCGGGCCGCGCCGCCGCGCCGTTGGCGTACGCCTTGGACGCCGACCGATCTTGCTGAGGCCCCATGATTCTTGCCGTCGGCCGTCAATGTTAGGTGCAGAGAGAGAAAAAGGAAGTATTCAAAGGAAAAGAGTAGAGAATAGAGATGGAAGGAAGCACGCCTTGGATGCTGGTACTTATACGGGGAGGATCCACGAGATGGGTGGGCGCACCTCGTCATGGTTCAGAAAACCCACGGAAAGCAGCATTGTTTTTTTATAAATCAGGATCCTACCAACCGGTTGGTTTGACGCCGTCTTTCTTCCATGTAAATAGTAATACATACACTCTTGATTTTATTTCGTCTTTTAGGTATTGTTAATTTACAAGTAATTTTAATTTTCAAATAAATCATAGGCGGGTAATCAATCAATACTGCTTTCAAACATATCTTGGTATAACATTTTGTTATGTGGAATAGGAAGGTGTGTACTCTTATTTTATCTTGTTTGCCACCCTCGTTACGATACACGTAATTTATTTATTTATTTATTTAAAAAAATAACAATGCGTGCATGCCTAGTTTGCTTTGCTTTTTATGTATTGTTCGCTTACAAACAATTTACCTTTTTAAATATCATGAATTAGGAACCAACTCGGCATTGGTTTCATGAAACCATTTGTTTTTAGGTGCCATTTGTTAGAGCAATTGGTTATCTTGGTGTGGTCTTTCTGTTTTGTGTAATAGCTTTATCTTCTTTGTACAAGTCTCATTACTTACATGTAATTTGCTTTTTAAATAACAAATTGTATATATTGCATCATGAACCAACCCGGTGTTTGTGTCTACGAATCATGTGCACTCTTTGTTTGTACTGTGTTTCCTCCGTCTCTAAATATATGTTTTTTTTTTCGTTTTCACAATCTCTATTGCAGGACTTTCATCACAATTTTTATAGTAATATTATAGTAAAATAAGCAAAATTGTATATTATGACAAATGTCATGATGTTATTTTAATATGGTCAATCTACGTACTTCTGCAGGTACTTTCTACGTACTTCTGCAGATATAATAGTAAAATAAGAAACAGTTAGCAACTTGCACTGTTATATTTGTTCTTGTGTTTCTTTATTTTCTTAGAAATGATTTTGCTGAGCACGTTGGCGCGCACATTATGCATGAACTAGTTTGGTTGTTATTTCTGTTGGTAGTGCTAAAATATTTGCAATTGGAAAAGATATATCTTATCTTGTGCTGTTGCTACCAAAAGGCAACTGTAGTGGCAGTTTGGTGACTAATGTTATTATTGTTAAGGACCACCATGACCAACAAACTAGCATTTCAAGTAGGTCCATTAATGGACTAGATTAGATCTGAATTGACTTGACAAAACGTCTTAGGCGTCTTAGGTAGATTGAGACTCTTCTAATTGCTAACATTGTCACAGGTTTTCGTTTACCGACATTGACGTCTTGACAAAAAAAAAGTAAAAGGAAGGGAAAAGGCAAATCAACTTAGTCAAAATTCAGAGATTCAGTGACTGGTGTAGAAACATAGTGCAGCAGCAGGAATTTTAGGCATGAAAGGAAGTTTATTGGACCCACATAGGAGGTTGGAGTGAGAAGCGCTCCTCTTTGATTGACTCTTCAGCTTCTCTATTTGCTACTTGCTTGTGGCACCTTTCATCTATTCTTTAGAGAGATGTCTGACCTATTGAACTAGGGAAATACTTTGGGCCGAACGTCGGGCGACCCATCTACCCATTAAAAAGCATCGGACTACCCACCTCTAGCGAGACAAAACCTCGAACCTTCCCATCGCTCCCAACCAACCATCCACCTCCAATCAGTGAAGGCCAGTGAACTTTCCCATCGCTCCTTCCCGAGAGACTCCTTCCCATCGCTCCCAACCCCCCACCTTCGGTGAAGGCCAGTGAACCTTCCCATCGCTCCTTCGCGAGAGACTCCGCCTCCGCCACCTCCACCCGCCGAGGGGTCGTCCTCGTCCCCACCTGAGATTACGCCGCCCCAGCCGTTTACGGCGCCTCCTCCTCGACTCCTGCAGCTGCACTGCTCCTCTGATGGTTCGCCACCCACCGCCAATCCAAATGCAAGGCCGTCCCATTCCATCCCCTCTCCCCTCCATTTGATTTGTTGCTTTCTTTTGAACTTTATTTTGATATGTTGCGGCCCGTTGAAAAAATTATTGCGTCCCATTGAAAAGAATATTGCATATTATTCTTTGAAATGTTGCACCCCGTAGAAAAAAAACATTGCACCAGTAGAAAAAATATTGCGTAAGTAGAAAAAAATGTAGCATACTGTTCACGGTGATGTTGTAATATTTTTCAACGCATTTTTTCAGATGCTTTGTTTTGATTCTGGATGTTCACGGCGTCGTCGACCCCGCCCCCTCGTCCACCTTCGAACTCCGTCTCGGCCACCTGTAAGATCAAGAAGGCCGACTAAAGGGGGGTTGAATAGACGGTTTTAAAAACTTCTTTGGCTAAAATCAATTTATAATGCGGAAGCTAATAACAATTGGTTTTGCACAATAAAAACCTAAATCAACTAGGCTTCACTAAGTGCACCAACAATATGAATACAATAGAATGAGAGCAATCATACAAAGATATATAAACAACTAAAGCAAGTATTGTAAATTGTTCAAAGTAAAGCACACGAACAAACCAAGATGACACAACGATGTTTTACCGTGGTGTTCGAAGACTTGCCGTTCTCCCTAATCCATAAAATTCTTTTTCGGAAATTCTCGGTGGCGCAAGCATTGCGCAATAATCGATTTTCCTTTATAAAAATAATTCGGAAATTCCAATTTAGGGTTTTATTGATTTTCCAATCTTCAAAGCCCATATCTTTTGCATCACAATTGAGCCCATTCAAATTTGTAAATTCATATAAAATTCAGATCTATTTATTTATGAATTTTATTTAATTTTTGGAGTTTGTTTTGCCTCTGTTATTTATTTGTTTTGTTTCTTTTGTCAGTAGGCGTCGATACTTGGAATTTTGCGAAGAAGGAGCACCTCAAGACCAAGACCAATATCTAGATCTATTCAAGGCAAGTTATACCTTTGATCATTTTGAACCCGTTTTCAAAATACTTTGTTTCAATGTATTGCATTCTATTTCAAGTATTTATTTAAATGCTTTTGGGATAGATAATAATCCAAATTGTTATATGCCTTGTCTATTGTATGCCATGATCTTTTGTCACCTAGGTTGATTAATTATTAGTTGGTATTATCGTAGCACCAGCGTGGGTTGGTTAGATCGATTAGGCTTAGCCATGCCACAGTCATCATTTCATGTGAGAGTTGCAATTATAAACTTGACTAAGTGATTATGGAACTATGTGATGAATCATTACTCGTTGATGGCATGTGTTGCACTTAATCAACAGGTGGGAAAAGATTTAGGCGAGGCAAGTGGTGGATTACGTGTGAATGGTGGAGTGTGCTTATTAAACTTTGTGATTTGGGTAAAGCGCTTGCCTTAGTCAATTAAGGACTTAACTTTGGTTGAGCTGGGCCTTCTTGTGCGACCACATGCCTAGTATGGTGGGCGACTTAGTAAGTTATGGAGTACATTGACAACTCAGGTTGTATTTAAGCTATGTGAACACATCTTATTGCATCCTGTCCAATGGTGTGTGTCGTTCAAGGGTGTGTGTACAAATTGGGCGGCGATAAAGCACACCAGAGTGTCATTGTTTGAGATGAAGTCTCGAAAGGTTTTGTTGTGATCAACTCGATCAGGTTGGTTTCATCGTGTGGGTAAAGTGTACAACCTCTGCGAGTGTTTAAATCAATCTATTCGAATAGCGCGTCCTCGGTTATGGACATGCTCAGAATTTCACGAGGGTAGATTTTCATAAAACAAATGGGAAGGGTCACCGTGTGAGATAACTTGTTGGTGTGTGAATAACTTGATTAGGCTGTGTGTCCTTTGTGAAATCAATTGTTAACTTATTATTGTCTATTTGTTTTGAATTATGCTTTCAATCTATTATTTGTATTCAATTGCAAATGTTGCATTTACGCAAAATAACCACGAAGCCATTCCTTTGGAATAAGCCATCATGTATAAATGCATTACGTGGTATGACTTGCGATGCGGTGTGTACTCACTCTTGCTAAACAAATCAGCGAAGTGGAGGAGTAAATCACTTTGCTTTTGAAGAAGAGTTCTCTGAAGGTTGAGCGTTAGGGTCTTGATCGATCGGTTGCTGTGGTAAATTGATGGGAGCCACGGAGTTTATTTCGTTTCATTGCGAGTTTATTTCTTTATTATCGACCTTGCATGGCTTAATAAATGTAAAACTTCGACCGTAAGGTCCCAGCGATTATTTGTTATTTAAATATACTCGTTTATTCTTATATTCGTTGTATGGATGTGATATTTCATCAATGTTGACCTTTGTGTGCACTAAGCGTGATCTGGACTAGTCACGAGAATACACTGAGGAGGTCAGTTGCATATTTGGGTCCCGACAGAGGTGGTATCGAGCCATCTTGTTGAAGTCTTGACCCTAGTTAGATTGGCCGTTCTTAGTGAGTCCAAAACTATTTTCTAAAGCAAATATTAACTTGCAAGATTAATTGAACTCCTTAACTCATCTCATGTCTCTCTTGACTCAACTATTGCTGAAATTCTTTCTCTCCCATTGTTTTAAAGTTGTTTTCATATCCTTGTCCATCTTGTGGATGCCTCGTCTTGAGTTATGGAGGCGCAAGGGAGGACTTGTTAGAGCTTTGGAAGTTGCTACAAGTACTTGGAGGTTCGATCGTCCATTGTACCGTGGCGATGCTTGGATTGTGAGCGGTAGAGATCGTGGAGTGATCGCCATTTGACCATCGCCGCGAGCGAACACCAAGGCAAGCAAACCACTGAACATCTCACTCGAAGGAGTATTTGGATTGAAGCAATCCGAGTCTTCACGCCTTGCCATCTGAGGATCGCAACATCTACTCTCGAGCTTCGTGACCGCGAGTTTTCGTTATCATCCCGCACATCAGGCGTGGATCTTTGCTGCACGTTTTCCATCTACGGAAGGAGAAGACAACGCCACCGTCGTGCATCTCGCCCGATTCGCGCCCTTTCGGGAGGAATCGTTGGAGTTAGCGCTCTGAGTGGAGTGTACCTATGAGACTCTTGAGTGAAGAAAGGATCGCCATATTAGAAGAAACTCTTTATGGGCGACACGAAGAAGACATCAAGAGAAGACCGGCAAGTAATGTAAATTGTTCAAAGTAAAGCACACGAACAAACCAAGATGACACAACGATGTTTTACCGTGGTGTTCGAAGACTTGCCGTTCTCCCCTAATCCACGTTGAGGTAAGCCCAAACGAATTGGTCCGGCTCCACGAATTAAGGCAACACCTCCAAGGTAAGTCCAACCACTTGGACCGGTTCCAACACGAACCAACACCTCGATCCACTCGGGTTGCTCTTCTTCCACTCCAGAGATAGTGAGCACCAAACCACTCACAACCACGCCGGGCCTTCTCACAAGCTTCTTGAGAAGATCAACAGTCACGACGCCTCTACGCCGTCTAGGTGTCGGCAAACACCAAGAGTAATAAGTCTAAACTCTCACTTGAACTAATCAAGTATCTAAGCTCAAGTAGATACACAATCCACTACCTAAGGTAACATATGCACTTAAAGTTTGCTCTCCAAGCTCACTAAGTGCAACACATGCACATAAGAGATGAGGGACTTGCTCTTTGCTCAAGAGACTCAATAGAGGTGCCAAAGAACTCCCAAGATTGTTCCCCAACTGGCCAACGTGGGTATTTATAGCCCACACACAAAAACTAGCCGTTGGAAGAGAATCTACTAAAAAATCAGCACAAGCAGTACTACCACCGTTCACTGGCCGGTACTACCGCACCTAAACGACAAGCACAATAACGACTATATCAAACGAGAAACTAGCAGTTGAAAAGTGAATCTTGGTACTACTGACGTTGATCTTGCGATAGTTCTGCACTCTGGTCATTCCGATTCTGAAGGGCGGTACTACCGCTTCCACTTAGGTCCAACACATGACACCTACTGGAAAAAACATACCGCACCAACTTCTGAAAATACCGAGCTGCAGTAGTTCCGCTCCCAACACGCCGGTACTACCGCACTTCCAAGAGATTAAAGAAATGCGCAAGAAGTGTCTCTCTGAAAAAAAAAACATGTCGCAACAAATTCGGCAAAACTGGTATGCGGTAGTTCTGTTCTCATAACGCTCGGTACTACCGCACAGCTGTAGTTCTGCTTTCTTAACTTCGGAACGACCGATCTTCCTGAGAAAAACAGCAATGGCTTTCACAACAACTTCAATTGCAAAACACATTTGCCAATTGATGAGACATGCCAACAAGAATCGAATGCAAGATTCCTAACCAATTGCAAAATACATTTGCCAACTTTAGAATCATACCACAAGGAAAAAGATATATGGACTTAAATCATTTGCAAAACACATTTGCAAACTAAAGTCACCTACTACAGGAAACATGCATGAGCATCAACTATTTGCAAAACACATTCGCAAATAATAGCATCATGCCACAAGGCTAAGGTGCATAGACTTCAACCATTTGCAAAAACACATTTGCAAATCATAGTCTTATGCTATAAAAGAGTTAATGCATGGGCTTCAACTATTTACAAAACACATTCGCAAATAATAGCATCATGCCACAAGGCGAAGGTGCATGGACTTCAACCATTTGCAAAACATATGTGCAAATTATACACCCATGCTACAAGGATTAAATGTATGAGCCTCGGTTATTTGTAAAACACATTCGCAAATAATAGCATTATGCCACAGTAAGCTAGAGCAAGAGAGATTGAGCTATCAACACATGATGAGACTCAAGCTACTAAACAAGACCCCTCTTAATAGTACGGCAAACCTATACTAGCAATCCGGTCTTCCAAACCAACACCAAGACCGGTAAAAGACTAGGAACACATCCTTAGCCCTAGTTAGTCATACATTTGCCTTGCATCTTCTTGAAGCTTGATGACACACATCATCACTTCAAGTCCGGTCATTGACTTGCTAAATATCAACACATGATGATTTTCTTCACTTCGGGATCTCGTCTTGAATATCATCAACACATGATGACTTCTCCATCCCGAGTCTGGATATACATTGTGGATATCATGGGGATATGCTCGTGATCTCAGGATGATGTTACAATTGGCAATGGCTTTAAAGGTTTGTCGAATCATGTATTTTCAGCAAAAATCTAGTGCTATCAGGTTATAGGCGGTCTAACAAGCCACGCAATGATCGAGGCCGCCGATGGCCGGTCGACCGCCCACCTGATCGGACCGCCAATACAAAAGTTTGAGTTTAGAGCTGGGTCAAAAATAAAGGGTGTATGCAAGAGAGGGGATTCTCATACACTTGGTCTCATAATTTTTAGAGCTTTCAGTCAAAAGATCTATTTGTTTGAAATTTCCAGAGAGGTTTCGGATTTCAAATGCTGAAAATTGGCTAAGTCCCTCCTGGGCAGTCTGACCGGCCAGGGCGGCAGTCAGACCGGCCATTGAATGGCGGTCTGACTAGTTTCCACTTGATTCGTCGGCTTTCAAAGCGACGATACTTGTTTGTTGAGTCAAGTTCATGAGTTTCAGTGCATATGTGTTGCATGATGCATGTTTTGACTAACGTGTGTCAACTTACGAAGAACTTGTTCCGGAATCGATTTCTTGGTCTAGTGTTGTGCAGGTTGCTTGGAGATCAACGACGGTCAACGGCGAGGATGATTGGGACTAGACTTGAGAGCTGATGTTCAGAACGATCGAGGATGCCGGATGAAGTCAATGGATTCAAGTATGGCGCAAAATGGACAAGAATGACTGAACGGGAAGTTCGATGCGACGGGTTGCATCAAACGGCACGGGGTCAGTGCAAGTGCTATGGTGGCTTCGGTGGGAGCCGGATAGGAGAGACTTGCCGACATGATGAGAGCCGTTGATCAACCTACACGTGGCGAAGCATGGAACTGCTTCATGAAGATTGGACTTGGTCTTTAGAGAAGGATCGAGAAGGGGTATTTTGGTAATATCACTAAAATACCGCCTTATTTGCTTTTGGCTAAACCGCGGCGCAAGATGACGCAAGGAGAAGCGGTTTAGGACAACAGAAGATGAAGATGGCGCTTTAAAATGTGTGTGTGAGTTAAACTCGTTTGTGTGTGGACTTAACGGGTGCCCAATAGGAAACTCTTCTAGAAGGTTAGCATCCACTATAAATATAGGAGGGTGTTGTGCACCTACTCAATCCTTTTGCTTATTTTGAAACCCTAGTTTTTTTTATATTAGTGAGTGGAGAGGTTAGGATTCTTGATGAGGAGATTGATTGTGTGCACATGTATTGAGTTTTGTCTTCCATGTTGTAGTGGCTGTAAACCAGCAACAATCACAAATCAATCTATGCAAGTTTTCTTGAGATGAGCCTCTTTGCGTTCTTGCTTTCTATTTTCTGATTTTGGGGCCGTCTTTGATTCTCAAGTTTTCCTTCGGTTTCTACCCCTAATCTTGCTTGCTGTGACATGTGGGATATCATCTATGATCGCCTTGATCATCTCTAACCCACGAGTAAGGTTTTTGATCTAGTTTTCATTTTGACTCGGTTTTGAAACATTCTTCACTCAAACGGGAAAAGGTCGGAACTTTGCCAATGATCTTCATGATCTTTGATTGGAATAGGTTCCTAATATCCTAGAGAAAGTGTGTTCCAAGTTTCATCGAGTTTGGAGTTGTAGATCAAAAATTACATCTATTTGCAACTTTGTTTTTCGGACTGATTTCACAGTTCATCAGGCTGGAGGTCAGACCGCCCAAGGTGACCGGTCCGACCGCCATTAAGATAGAGGTCAGACCGCCCATTACTTGAAAATTGAGTTTTGGTTGATTTTGGTTATTTTGCTCCGGGGTTTAGATTGGATTCAATACAAGACTTCTGCTGTGCTTAGATATTGATCTTCATAGCTCTCATTGCTATCGGGGTGAAAATCGTGTTGAATTCGATCTTTATGAAGAAAAAAAGATCGTGCTCCTATTCACCCCCCTCTAGTCGCCGTTTCGGTCCAACATACATCAACACATGATGCATCCTTCATTAGACCTCCATCAACACATGATGGGACTTCTCTTGAGTTGATGATCCACTCATGATCACTTCTCTTCTTGAACATTGTCGACACACGATGATTCATATTTCTTCAAGCTCTTCATATGCATCAACACATGATGCATCTTTTACTTGAACCCTGACTTGATGATCAACTCATGATCACCCCAAGTCTTCATCACCCTGGAACATAATCTATTCATCCAACTCAGGGAAAATATTAGTTTCACAATATGATTATCATTAATTACCACACCATACCATTAACTCATAATGGTGGGACAAGATACTTCAATCTTTTCATATTTGGTAATTGATGATAATCACTTCAATGACAAATAAATTGAATGTAAATAAATGAATGTAACACAACATGAGTATATAAGAACTACACAAGTTCTATATACTCACAACATGAGTATACAAGAACTACATAAATTTTTTATACTCAAAACATGAGTATACAAGAACTATACATGTTTTATATACTCAAAATGATATGTTTTAGAGTAAAGATCCCAAATATATGTGGAAAACGGAAAATGGATCAATACTAATGAAACCACAAAATATAGAGTGAACTCTCCCTAAATGTGTGCATACACAAATGTGTAATAGGAACATATGCACATATTCAAGTTAAACTTATGGTTGAATTCAATCTATATTTTGGATCCGATGAATGCAACAATATATAAGAGTATAAAGTAAAATGCATACCTCGTTGAAGGATTTAGACCCGCCATTATGAGTTAATCGAGCGTTTTGGTGATTAATGACAAATCTATTTGTGAGACTAACATTTTTATTATAATATCTAGTGTGTAGTCTTATTTGGATATAAAGGTGAAATTCAACGAGGTATGCATTCGACTTATACTCTTATATATTGTTGCATTCCTCGGATCCAAAATATAGGTTGAACTCCACCATAAGTATAACTTGAATATGTGCATATGTTTCTATTTACACATTTGTGTATACACACATTTAGGAGGAGTTCACTCTATATTTTGTGGTTTCATTAGTATTGATCTATATTCCATTTTTCACATATATTTGGGATATTTACTTTGAAACATATCCTTTTGAGTATACAAAACTTGTGTAGTTCTTGTATACTCATGTTTTAAGTATACAAAACTTGTGTAGTTCTTGTATACTCATGTTCGGGTATATATAACTTGTGTAGTTCTTATATGCTCATGTTGTATTATATTAAATTATCTACATTCAATTTATGTGCAATTGAAGTGGTTATCATCAATTACCAAAGAGAAAAAGATTGAAGTATCTTGTCCCACCATTATGAGTTAATGGTATGGTGTGGTAATTAATGATAATCATATTGTGGAACTAACATTTTTCATGAGTTAGATGAATAGGTTATGTTCCAGGGTGATGAAGACTTTGGATGTCATCATGTGTTAATGACATTAAAGTCAAGAGCTTGGTGTAAAGGATGCATCATGTGTTGATGCATATGAAGAGCTTGAAGAAAAGGAAATCATTGTGTGTCAATGATGTTCAAGAAGAGGAGATGATCATGAGTTGATCATCATGTCAAGAGAAGACCCATCATGTGTTGATGGAGGTCAAGCAAAGAATGCATCATGAGTTGATGCTTGTCAAGTAAATAACCCGGACTCGAAGTAATGATGTGTGTTATCAAGCTTCAAGAAGATGTTCAAGGCAAAGGTATGACTAGCTTGGGCTAAGGATGTGTTCCTAGTCTTTTACCGGTCTTGGCGTTTGGTTGGAAGACCGGATTGCTAGTATAGGTTGCCGTACTACTAAGAGGGGTCTTAACTAGTAGCTTCAGTTAGTCATGTGTTGCTAGCTCATTGTGTTTGCTCTAGCTCATCTAGGCATGATGCTATTATTTGCGAATATGTTTTGCATATAGTCGAGGCTCATGCATAACCCTTGTAGCATGTGACTTTAGTTTACAAATGTGTTTTACAAATGGTGTAAGTCCATGTACCTTATTCCTTGTGGTGAGTATTCTAAAAGTTGGCAAATATATTTTGCAACTTGTTGAGAATATCACCTATATCCCTTGTTGGAATTGCACTCAAATGGGCAAATGTGTTTTGTCATTTGAGCGAAGTCAAAGTGCAAAGCTTCTGTGGTCTGGCGGTCAGACCGCCGGTGTGGACCGGTCCGACCGGTGCTAAATCGGTCGAACCGCCATGTGTTGGGCGGTCAGACCGGTGGTCTCTTGAGCCGACTCTCTATGCGGTAGTACTGCCGTTGATAAAAAGGTACTACCGGAGAGAGGAAGTACCGGAGTCCCTTGCGGTACAATTTTCCAGAGAAGCACCATTTTGAATACCGCTGATTTTCCTTGGGCGGTCTGACCGCCCACCCTTGGCTGTCTGACCGATATTGAGGCGGTCCGACCGGTCGGCAGTTGGCAGTCCGATCGGCAGAGAGTCCAACGGCTAGATTTATAGCCGTTGGCGCATGGGCGGTCAGACCGGCCATTAGTTGGTGGTCAGACCGGCCCCTCTCTGATTCGATGGAATCTTTCCTCCAACGGATAGTTTTTATGTGTGGGGTATAAATACCCACGTTGAGTGGTTGGAGGGAGTTGTTGTTGCCATTGCAAAGTGTTCTAGTGTTGTTAGACACTCTTTTGAGCTAAGAGCGAGCCTCTCATATCTTTTGTGCATGTGTTGCACTTAGTGAGCTTGGAGAGCAAACCATAAGTGCATGTGTTGCCTTAGGTAGTGGATTGTGTATCCACTTGAGCTTTGACACTTGATTAGTTCAAGTGAAAGTTGAGTCTTATTACTCTTGGTGTTTGCCGATACCTAGACGGCGTGGAGACGTCGTGACCGGTGATCTTCTCAAGAAGCTTGTGAGAAGGCCTGGCGTGGTTGTGAGTGGTTTGGTGTTCACCATCTCCGGAGTAGAGGAAGAGCAATCCGAGTAGAGCGAGGTGTTTGTTTGTATTGGAATCGGTCCAAGTGGTTGGACTTACCTCGGAGGTGTTGGCTTAATTTGTGGAGCCGGTTCAATTTGTTTGGGTTTACCTCAACGTGGATTAGGGGAGACCGGCAAGTCTCCGAACACCACAGTAAAATATAATTGTGTCATCTTGGTTTGTTCTTGTGCTTTACTTTGAGCAATTTATTTTACTTGCTTTAATTGCTTATATATCTTTGTATGATTGCTCTCATTGAATTGTATTCATATTGTTAGTGCACTTAGTGAAGCCTAGTTGATTTAGATTTTTATTGTGCAAAATTAATTGTTATTAGCTTCCGCATTATAAATTGATTTTAACCAAAGAAGTTTTTAAAATCGCCTATTACCCCCCTCTAGTCGGCCTCCTCGATCTTACACTCGTCGAATTTCACCTTTATATCCAAATGAGACTACACACTAAATATAACAATAGAAATGTTAGTCTCATAAATAGATTTATCATTAATCACCAAAATACTACATTAACTCATAATGGTGGGTCTAGATCCTTCACCACCCAGTGGCCCCGTCCTTCCACCTCGCGGCGTCGGTGACCATGGCCCCCTCGGCCATCCCCGAGCCTGAGCTCCACCTCGCGGCACCGACGAGCCCCTCAGGCGCCTTCCGTGCCCCTCGTAGCGCTGTTGTTGAGGGTGACGTCGGTGGTTTTTGCAGGTGTTGCATGTGCCCTAAAAAATATTGCATGTTGCAGTTATAGGATTTTTTTTATTGCAACATGTAATTTGAGATGTTGGGTACTGTATTTTTTTAGTATTGCAGTAACAAATGATTGAGAATAAGATTTTTATTGAATTTTTTTGAATGTCACAGGCTGAATTTTGTTTCATGTAGTCCTCGGAGCGTGTCGTTATTGTGGCAATATTTTTTCTACCTTTTTTGTTGCGTTTTTTATATTGAGATGTTGCAACCGAGATGTTACATGCAATAGTATACGACGCTAACGCTCGGGCCGTACGTCCGAGGGCTAGTCGCACCCAACTATTGCTCATGTGCTACAATTCATCGGGTCGCCAATGATCAATGATGTTATGATGTGTAGCTGTATGACATAGTATCTTATTTGAATGCAACTGTTAATGCAATTCATGGAGGTAAATACAGCACGGTGGCATGTGTCTGAATTTACCCCTACCGTATGTTTTCATTGAGTTCCAAAATCTATATACATATGACCTATTTGGCCACATTTTAGCACGATTCAATCATGCTCTGCCTGAATAACATACGAGTTAAAATATGCACTTGTTGGGAATTAGAGTACTAATCTTCTCAAGAGGTAAAGTGCAGGACTTAAGACCATATGCACTTGATAAGTTGAGGACTTATGTCAACCTGAGTAAAATGTCATATCTACTTACTTACAACCCAGCTTTGACTGTAGCAAAATGCTGTACTTGGTATCATCATTAATTAGAAAGGAGAAACATAATTATATACTTGTGTTAGTAGTACCCCAGAATCTGCACTCAGTCAGTCATCACCAAATCTTGGAAAAGTTAGCCAAGTGCATTTGATTAAATGGGTTTGCCAATTGGCAAGTACTAGTCTCGAGTAAATAGGGTCTCAATTTGTTTGACCATGTGAAGTTCCAGAGGAGGGTCCTACTAGCGGGTGGATAATGTGATATTGAGTTTTTTTAAATAATATTATAATGTGATATTGAATTTTTTAAAATAATATTATTTTAAAAAAATTATAAAAATAAACAGCTGGTCAAAAAAATTACAAAAATTGGTTCATGTCACCAGTTGAACTGCCAGTTCAACCGGTGACAGGTACCCTATCCCCTTTGTAGTCGGTCCAACTTCCTGTTGCCATTTCAACTGAGTGGTTGAAACCAAAGACCAGTGTGGTCGAAACTGAGTGGTCGAAACTCGAAACTCAGTGATCCAACTTCCTGTCGCTAGTTGAACTGAGTGGTCGAAACTAAAGACCAGTGTGGTCAAAACTCGAAATTGGCGACAGGAGCAACAGGGGGGACAGGGTACCGCGATAGGAATCCATTTTTGTAATTTTTCGAGTCCGCTATTTAGTTTTGTAATTTTTTTAAATAATATTATTTTAAAAACTCATGTGATATTAGGCTCCACCTATCAAATCTGTCGCCGGTTGAACCGGCGATAGGAATCCAATTTTGTAATTTTTTGAGTTCGCTATTTAGTTTTGTAATTTTTTTAAAAAATAATATTATTTTAAAAACTCATGTGATATTAGGCTCCACCTATCAAATCATACTCCCTTGTACTTTTTTACTTGACAGTATGGAATTCGTGCCGAGTTTGACCGCTAATATTTTTGAAACTATCTAAATTTGCTATATAAAAATATATACCATTAGATTTGTCGTTCAAAATATTTTCATAATATTAAAAATTGCACCATGGAGACCATGAAAAGTGATAAACAAGTAAAAAAGAATAGAGAGATATCATGAAACAAGACGGGGGCAAACTTAATTTAAGGTTCATCAACCCTGGCCATCTGCTTCTGCTGCCCTCTGGCCAGGCCAGTAGAATGTTTGTTTTCAAAGCCACTGGCCATTGCCATGAACACCCATCAAAGATCAGATGTACACTGTTTCAATTGCCAATTGCCATCACCGGAATAATTCAGCTTCTGAACATATTTTACCCCCACACCTTAGCAGCAAACAAGTTATGCACTCTTTTCAGAGAAAGATGTGAAAAGTCGAGGTCCCCTATCAGTGTAGTTTATGTTTCGTGTGGGGAATAGAACAGTGGATGCAAATTGGCTGGCATCCTTTCCGATGGATGTGAAGGGGTTGCGTGCAATTGAAGGCCTTTCGTTTCAGCCAGCTCGGCCTCCGCACCGCAAATTTGGTTGCGTCCATGAATGCTTGACAGACGACTGCACCTATGTGACAATTGGCTGCGCTGCTGCAATTACTCATGAGAAAAAAGAACAACTTTGCAACAGCATATTCAGAAATAGAGAGAGGTAGTATTATTTTGTGCAGAAGGCAAAATCATGAGAAAAAAGAACAACTTTGCAACAGCATATTCAGATATAGAGAGAGGTAGTATGATTTTGTGCAGAAGGCAAAATCATGAGAATTCAGAACCTTATACTAGTGCTGCTCATCTATTGGTTGGTTTACTCGAAGGAAGAGTTAAGAAGAATCTACAGCCGTCAAATCGATCCATATACGAGTGACCGACCGGAGAAGGTGGTAACAGTAGACAGGGCCACCGTGTCTGCCATTGTAAATGGATCATTTCTGGTTCGCGTCCAATCGGCCGTTGCTCGTTGCGACACACGAAAACAGACAGATTTTGGTTACTGATTAGGCAGCCCATTACAGTAGAATGACACGGGACGGAAGGAATCAACCAACTGAAGACGTTGTCCTTGGACAAAAGGCGTCGTTTATCCGCATCTCCTCTAGTGCCTACCGATAGCAATATACTAGCATATATTCCTGGTTTCACTAGTCAACTGTTGTTATCCCGATTTTGCTGATGAATCGTGCATGCGGACCGGTAGCAAATCCAAGTTTTTGGTGTTGATAAGAAAGCAGCATATGTCCAGGGAGATTAGGCAAATATGCATAGTAAGTTAGGATCACAAGCACACAACAAGTGCCAGTGCCGATTCTCAAAGATACATGAATGACTCGAGAGATTCAGTACAGCTGCAGAAAACAACGAGATGACAGGAGGAGGCCCGAATTGGTCGAAAGCCCACCAAACTAGAAAGGCAGACACTCAATCGACAAAGCCCGCTGGCGATAACCAACTAAGACGAGGATAGGCCTAATATTAGCTCAACCAAATCTTGACCTCGCTTGGTCTTCCAGTTATGGTAGCAGGAGCAGGACTGCTTGTTGCAGAAGAAGAAGCACGGCTTCTTGTACTGCGTCTGCGATCACCTCCGGCATCACGGATACATGAAATGTAACCCCCGCGAGCAAAAAAAAGAGGGTCTATGTCTTGATGCATATCTGTAGTTTGACAGGAAAAAAGGTCATTGGGTGTTCATGTGCTGGTGAACATATTCAGATCCTAGTAGCTATAGCTTCGTCTATGTAATCTGGCAGCAACAGTAAGGTCACATTGTAATTTTTATGTTGTTAACAAAACTCAAGGCTCAAACAAGACTAGTACTCCTGGTGAGGCTGTGATCAAGGTCGCAAAAATTACAACTTGCGCACCTAGTGCAGGCATCTCTGTGTTAGTGCGAGACATGCTACAGATTCAATAATATATTATCTTTACTACTTAAAAAAAACTCTATTGATAATGAGTGATGCGTTCTTCTTTCTTTGCCCTCCTCTAAAAACCCATCGCGTTGATAGATGGAACCAGTGTACGCCTGCCCTCTCTATCCCCCATGGCTCCACCTCTTCCCACCCCTTCCGCCGACTTCTGGACCCTCATTTCGCCCCCCGTCTTCTCCATCCTCTCTCCCATGTCGATTTCTCGCGTGACAGGCCCTCCCCGTCGTGATTCCTCCATCTGCTGCCCCGCCCCAACACCGCTCTCGTGTACGCCCTCTACTCTCAATATCATGTTTGTCATTGCCATCAAAGCATCGTAACGCAATGCTCGCCACCCTCACGTCGTTCCTCAATGCGCACCGTCGCGGTTGCTTCCCGTACTCCACAAGCGAGCTCGAGCTCCTCCCTCCTTATTGTCATAAAGTTGGCAGGCTCTTTGAAGCTCTAGGCTCACGGCCTCAGATCGGTTTGATGACTCATTGTTTCACCGCCCACCAGTAGCTCGACGAAATGCCTTGGTCATTATTTTCTTATATAATCGTTCTCATCTCTCCTCAACATATAATCCTACTCGCGCTCTCCTTTCTCACAATGGCAGAAAGCATGCGGCGGTTAGGTGGGAACGGCACGGCCGCACGACGTCGGCATCAGGCAGGCCGAGGGCGAAGGACATGCAGTGCAGGCGCGGCTGGCCGAACGCGAAGGCCACGCGCGACGCAAGCACAACAGGCCAAGGACCGACACAGCCGGTCGGGGAGGGGGCGTAGAGTAGGCGCAACTGGCAGACTTACGATGAAATACGGCTCCCCCTCTCCCTGTCTTTACCTCTCTGTGTGGGCATGTGTATATCTGTATTCAGTCGGGTTAGCTCTCAATAGGCTTATTGTGAAAATTTAGGAATTGCTAATTTCACTGGCTCATGCGATGATTGTGCATTTGCTTCCAATTTAGATTGAAACAATACAAAAGCTAGCATGATATTAATTCATTAAGTCATGAAGTTTGATCCCGGCAAGCCAACATTACTTAATACTAAAAGTGTTTGATGAAATATTTTATTAAGACAATGTGTGCGAGCAGTTCAAAGGATGCTTGCAGCAGCCTGGAGCTGCACAATAAATTAAAAGGCCTTGAACACAAGCTGGTGGAAGAAAACGATGTACATGGCTTAAATATCAGCGTTGGCCAGCAAGACCTTCAACAACTGAATTTGTTTAGTGATATAAAAATGAATGCTCTTCATGTCTGATTGCCACCACTAGTAAACATGATGATGCATTTGCTATATTTTCATAATTGTACCATATTTTTTTGATGGATCATACCTTTCAATTTGCATAACACCTTATGCAACCTTTTGCATACATGTTAATTGGTTAACTATGCCTTCCACAAGTTTGTATAACCTTTAAATATATGTTTTTTATCCGTAGCAACACACGGTCATTCAATTAGTATACATAAAAACACCTTACATGAGGGCCTCAGATTCCCCTGGCCGTTGCTCCCATTCACAGACCAAGAATCATAAGACAAATGTGTCACAATTATTACAGCCAACCTTGATATTTTGTTGATCTAATTTGATGTTTTGTGGAGTAGTTGTTAACATTACACATGCGTACCTTCTGGTTCTGGGCACCTTTCTCCTCCTCCTCAAGCCCATTATAAGCAATCTTCAGACCGGAACAACACAACAATAGAAAACAAACATTACATAGGTGCATTTTTTTCAATAAATGCAAGCCAATAAAATCACTAGATAGAATAAAATAAGAGAATCAAAAGATCACCTCACAAGAGACCAATGCTAGTAGGAAGAGGACGCGGAGCAGCAATGCCAACAGCTTGGCCATGGTAGCAACCGGAACAAATAACAATCATTGGTAAGGTAACTATCCTTTGTCGACAAGGAAGAAGAAGAGCTTAGCGTCGGTGTGTTCTATAGATGGAAAGGCCATAAACGATGGGACGGATAGGTCGGGGAGCACTCACACCATCAAACACGAACACAACGTATTTGGATCACATTGCAACACCAGGCACCTTTCTTCAGCTCCTCCTCAAGCCCATTGTAAGTAATATTCAGACATGAACAATGCAACAACAGAAAACAAATAGTACAAAGATGCATTTTTCCCTAATAAATGCAAGCCAAGAAAATCACTAGGCAGAAGAAGAGAAGAGAATCGAAAGATCACCTCACAAGAGACCAATGCTAATAGGAAGAGGATGCGGAGGAGCAATGCCAGCGGCTTGGCCATGTTAGCAACTGAAACAAACAACAACCGTTGGTGAGGTAAGTAACCTATGTGGACAAGGAAGAAGAGGAGCTCAGTGTTGGTGTGTTATATAGACAGGAACGCCATAAGCAATGAGACGGATAGGTCGGGGAGCACTCGCACCATCAGACATAGACACAACACACATATGGATCACATTGCAACATCGGACACCTTTCTTTAGCTCCTCCTAAAGCCCATTGTAATTAATCTTCAGACAGGAACAATGCAGCAATAAAAAACAAACATTACAAAGGTGTATTTTTTCTATTAAATGCAAGCCAAGAAATCACTAGACAGATGAAGAGAATAGAATATAAAGATCACCTCACATGAGACCAATGCTAGTAGGCAGAGGACATGGATGAGCAATGTTAGCGGCTTGGCAATGGTAGCAACTAGAACAAACAAGAACTGCTGGTGAGGTAAGTAACCTGTGTGGACAGGGAAGAATAGGTGCTCAATGTTGGTGTATTATATAGACAGGAAGGGCAAAAATGATGGTACGGATAGGTCATTGAGCACTCGCTCCATTAGGCACGGACACAACATGAATTCAGATCACATTATAACACCAAACACCTTTCTTCAACTCCTCCTCACACACATTGTAAGCAATATTAAGACAGGAACAATGTAACAACAGGAAATCATTAGATAGAAGAAGAGAAGGTAATCGAAAGATCACCTCACAAGAGACCAATGCTAGTAGGAAGAGAATGCGAAGGAGCTATGCAAGCGGCTTGGCCATGGTAGCAACCAAGACAAACAACAACCGTTAGTGAGGTACGTAACCTGTGTAGACAAGGAAGAAGAGGAGCTCAATGTTGGGGCGTTATATAGAAGGGAAGGCCAAAAACGATGGGACGACTAGGTAGGGGAGCACTCGCATCATCAGACATAGACACAACATGAATTTGGATCACATTGCAACATCGGACACCTTTCTTCAGCTCCTCCCCAAGCCCATTGTAAGCAATCTTTAGATAAGAACAATGCAACAATAGAAAACAAACATTACAGAGGTGTATTTTTTAGTATATGCAAAACAAGAAAATCACTAGACAGAAGAAGAGAAGAGAATCTAAAGATCATCTCACAAGAGACCAATGCTAGTAGAAAGAGGACGCAGAGGAGCAATGCCAGCGGCTTGGCCATGGTATCAACCAGAACAAACAACAACTGCTGGTGAGGTAAGTAACCTGTGTGGATAGGGAAGAATAGAAGCTCAATGTTGGTGTATTATATAGACAGGAATGACATAAATGATGGTATGGATAGGTCATTGAGCACTCACTCCATTAGGCACGGACACAACACAAATTCAGATCACATTACAACATCAGACACCTTTCTTCAACTCCTCCTCAAGCACATTGTAAACAATCTTCAGACAGGAACAATGTAACAACAAAAAAACAAATAATACATAGGTGCATTTTTTCCTAGTAAATGCAAGCCAAGAAAATCACTAGACAGAAAGACGAGAAAAGAATCAAAAGATCACCTCTCAAAAGACCAATGCTAGTAGGAAGAGGACGTGGAGGAGCAATGCTAGCAGCTTGGCCATGGTAGCAACCGGAACATACAACAATTGCTGGTGAGGTAAGTAACCTCTGTGGACAAGGAAGAAGAGGACCTTAGTGTTGGTACACTATATAGACGGGATTGCCATAAATGATGGGACATATAGGTTGGGGAGCACTCGCTCCATCAGAGGTGCTGCTAGGACCGTATTTCTTAATCCGAACTCTCTGTGTATTTCTGCATCAGTCTCATGATAAGTAGCTAGTGCACACAGTAGAGACATCATTGATAACACGTTCGAATAACGAAATAACATTAATAAATAACTGAGCACCAACCTTATGACCACTTATTACAAAAGAGGTCCAAAGACCTTAAGTCTTACAACAACAAAAATAACAAATGGTAAACTTTGAGTGGTGACCAATCAAATTGTCCATAGGCATTCGACTAGGGAGTGCGGCCTAGTACTCCAGATGTCCTTCATCAAAGTCACATGCGAAGTAGTTGTAGTCCTTCTCCGTGTCGTTGAAAGCTTCTGAGATTTAATTATGAGTGTAGCATGTGAGTACATAAAGTAATCCGCTAGTCTTGGGAAATATGCATATGCGTAGCTTTAACAGTTGGGCTTATAGGGTTCTTTTACACAAAGTAATATTTTAAGTTTAAACAGTTTTCATAAAGCACATTTGACAAACATGGTTTCAATAAGTAAATTAATTGATATCACCAGTGGAGATTCTAGCTACAAACCACTAGTGACAAGGCTCTAGCTGCCAAGGTTTTTAGAATAGGGCTCTAGTTGCCCAACTAGTTCTACCTGCCAGAAAACTACCTGAGAGTCACAACTGCTACAGGTTCCCAAAATTTATTCTTTTGAAATCAAAATCAAAATCTACCATGTAAAAATACACCTTGCCTGCCCTTGACAGTGGGCACGGCTATTCGAATAGTTTTTAATTCTCTGCAGAGGTTGTACAGCTTGACCCACACAAGATAATCAGCTTATACTGTCCGCTTACACACTTCTGAAGGTGTGCGACTAAGTGATTATCACAGAGCTTTTACAAAGCTCTGTTTTGATCCAGTTCTGCTCTCTAAGGTTTCGTCACGCCGGCCCTCTCTTGCGCTAAATCAACAATCCAAACAGAACTAAATCAAAACATTGCTCATTAATTAGCCAGTTCCTTCCCATTTAGGACATATGGTTGTACGATATTGCTCAATTTAGATAGTCACAAGCGTCAGTCCTTAATATGACTTGGGCGAAACTTTACACAATACAAGTTCTCGTGCTCTAGCTGCACCCTCCTAATCTTACCACCCGCCCAAGTCTAAACAGATTTCACCATTTTATTTTATTTTATTTTGAAAACCAACGACAATACCCATTGCCATACATTTCTCAAAATGATTTGTAAAAATGGTAATAATAATTCCCACCCATAGGATAAACATGACTGATAAAGCTTATCTAAGCAGTTCTACCGCATTTAAGTATTCCACAATGTTGTATTCAATATTGCGAAATTGCTAAGCTAGGGTTACAAAAGGTATAGGGTACAATTATCAAGGAAGACATTAACAATTTTAGGTTTAACTAACATCCTATTATTTAATCTCATCATTTTGAATGAAATAGCAATGCATAATAATTTAAAACTAAAAACAATATTTAAAAATCATAGATACAAAATGGTCAAAGGAGACCCACCTTCAACTTAGGTTGTTGTTGCCGCATCCAGTTGGTCTAAACTGGTGTCGACGACATCAAATTCTATATACGCGAAACGATACAAATAAATAATAGAAAGCAAATAAAATCTAAAAAATTATAAAACAAATACTGGAAGGTGGAGAATGAATTTAAATAAAGTTAGGAGAAAGAATCGATGGATTCGGAATTCGTACGAGGGAGAACGAATATCCAAAAGTTTGTTCTCACAATAAATGATGAAAATAGAAAAAAAAAACTAATGTTCTGGAATTCTACTGTTATGTTGTTTAACATAGAAGCAAATGAATGAAGTGAATGACTTAGGGCCACTTGCTGGTGATAACAGAGAAGAATTGAAAGGAAAATGGGAGGGGGTCAATGGCCAGATGGACCATCCTGTCATAGACTCAAAGAATATATTCACAGAGACTTGCACATAGGGAACGGGGCAGTTCTAGAACGCATTGGGCAAGGCGACAGTGCCAGCTAGGAAGACGGCGGTGCGGCTGGCGAACAACAAAAATAAAACCCCGATGATGAGGCGAAGGTGATGATGTAGACAGATTTTGGAGGAACTCAACGGAGAAGTGGGGAACTCGAAGAAACAGTTTTGGTATCGTGGCTCGACAAGGTCGGCGGTGACACGGTGATTTTCGGGCGATGGTGATGGAAGCTCGACATAGAACGTGTCGAGGCAAACCCGATGGTGCAGATGGCTCGGCCGGAGGTGGAACGTAGCAGAGAAGACCTTCGGCGGCCGGCGGGTTGACGTCGGCGTTTCGGGCAAATGGAGAGGAGATGGCGGGTGGGGTTTGAGGCGAAACGAAGAGGGTAACGCAGGGAACTCAATGCTCACCTTGGTGGTGGTGGGACATGCAAGGTTCGCTGGTGGCGAGGGTGGTGGCAACGGTGCGGTGCGGCTCGTGGCGGCGCGGCAGTTCCGACGGTGTTCCGGCGAAGAGGGTGAGAGCACGACGTAGAACCAAGGTAGTCAGAGTCGAGATCCTAAGTTGGATCGATTTGGCTCCAGTAGGATCGAATCATAGTATCGAATCGTAGAATCGGTGATTCTACGGAATTGTAAAAATACACATATTTAACATATATACTGTAAGTTTGTATGATTCTTATATGGTTTACCACTTACTTATAACCGAAAAAGGGACAAAATATTTTTTATCGCACAACAAAAAAGCATAATGGTACTGACATAATAGGTGATATAGTTCTGAACTACAGGAGAACATCCATTGACCATGACTAGTTTACTACTATTACATGGAAATGTTCACAACTTTTATAAATCAATATCTAATTGCAACACTTGCATGTTCCTTAAAAGCAGCTAGATATACTTTAGGAATAAAAATAGCTTATCATTATCAAGCTCAAGATTGTCATGTCATAATATAGATATTTGTACTAGCATTACCACACTGATATAATATTTTACACGCTCCCTGTTTATTTATAGTTTCATTATCAGAAATTAATATCAATAAATTTTGCTCTAAAACAAAATATCAACAAACTATAGCCTCTAAAAAATAAAAATAAAAATTACAATTTTTTTTTGTCCAAACGACTCTACCACAATTCTACTCTACGATTCTATGTGATTCTACTCTTTGGATCGCGACTCTACCACGATTTTACCTGATTATGATTTACAGTGCGATTTGGATCGACAGACTGTCATGGGTTCTTATAATCGTAAGACTCTAAGAGTTGGATCGCGATTCTAACTACCTTGAGTAGAACGTCGCGAGGCAAACTCGGTGATGTGGTCAATGGTGGCAGGGCTCCACTGTAAGTGGCGCAACTATCGTCGGAGAGAGCTTCGGCCGGCGAGACAAAAATGGTGATTGCGGTGAGGAGGAAGGGAGAGAGAATGGGAGACTTGGGGCGAATCGAAAAGGGGAGCGAGGGCACGCGGTGCTCTCTTTATATTGCGAAAGCGGTGCCCAAATCGACGGGAACGCTGCGGGAAAAATGGGATAGTTTCGGGTTGCAACGAACATTGGCGGGAAAACGTAAAATTGAAAGCAATTGATGAATGAAACGTACAATTGATGGCTAGGGATTATGGGTGATGAAGAGGGAGTTGTAACGCCTTAGATGGATTTGATTTTGAAGCTTCGTGCTTGAAAAAAAGGGAGAAGGAGGTGGAGCTCGGCCATGGATGCAGCTGGGAGCTTGGGTTGCGCGTACAGCTCTATAGTGGGCAGCAAGGAGAGGCAGGGGGGTGACGCGGTGAGGAGCGGCTGGAGGTGTCGAGGTCAAGGGAAGCACGACCATGGATGCACTCGGCTGGAAGAAAGAGTCAGAGAAGAAAGTCTATTGGAAGAAGAAGATGGAGGACAGAGAAAAAGAAATTTTGAACAAAATAAAAAAGAAAATTCCACAAAAATCCTTGCAACCTAAATAGATTTAATAAAATAATTTTGAATTTAATTGAAGTTTATTTTATTCATTTAAAATATTTTTCATTTTATGATATTCCAACTAAAGCTTTGAATTAATTCAGTAAAATACAAATGATTTATTTTATTTTTAAAGCTTCAAGAAGATGCTGAAAATAAAATAAAATAATTTTTATTTAATTGGAGTTTGATTTACTCACATTAATTTTTTTTATTTTAAAATTTAAAATTAACTTTTAACTATTTAGAAGAAAAAAAAATTGTGATTTTTATTTTAAAAAATATATATATAATCTTTTAAAATCGGGATGTTACACTGTAACAGTACTGTTCTACTGTACAAGACACAGGGTTGCAGAGCCACACCCGGACCACGATACGAGCTTAAAGGTGGTGGGTGCTTTTCTATTGGTTTGTTGGGCCCTAGGAGTAGGAGAATTGATGTTCCTCTTCTTTGGCCTGCCTCCGTTTTGACCTAGGGCCAACGAAAGGGAACAAGTTAAGAAAAGGAGTGGAAGCAGCCAACTTACACCACGTTGTGAATACTAGTAGAAGCTAAGCTCGGCGGGGAGCATTTGAACGGAGAAAAGCGAAGCAAACCAGAAGAAGGGCATGGCTTCTGGATGCCAAAACACACACACACACTTCTAGTGCCTGTTGGAGCGAGGTTGTTCACCTGTTGAGTTCCATCAGTTCACAGAGCTATTTCCAGAAATGGCGTACTGAGAACAAATCTACTTCCGCATGAACGCATTTCTTTGTCGCCCTTGGGTATAATGAGCGCAGGAGCAGGAGGAACCTCTGGATGCTCAAATGCCACGGCACAACTGCACGTCTATACTTGTGAAGAGACGTTTCCAATTTCACATTGAGCTTGCCTTGATAGCTCAATCCTTGCGAATTTAGAGATTAGAGAATACAACTCCTTGCTCTGTCTTACTAGCTAGCTATTTGATTAACTGGCGATGGGGGTAACGGGGAAGAAGAAAGACCTTTGATCAACCATGGCCTTCCTATCTGTCCCCGAAGTCGTCTTATGTACGTACATCCACTCATCTAGGCTACAGCTTTGCCTCACAGACCAATCAAAAGCCGAGGGGTGCGAACTGCGCGAAAACCCAACCTTTGCCTCTCGCCCTTCCCTTCCCAAATCCCAAATCCCAATCGCAGATCCGCCATGTCCCCCCCACCACCAATCCGGCCATGACTCGTGCTCCCCCATGGCGTCCCGGCTGCCGACTTCTCGGTGGTCCCTGTGAGCGCGAACTCCTCCACCAACGGCAAAGAGCTCTCCTTTCTTGACGAGAACGGAAGCCCCGACGACCCCAACTCCAGCTCGGCTGCTGGGAGATGCGACCCTCGCGGCGCCGCCAGCAGGGTCTTCATGTTCGACATGCCGCCCGAGTTCCACTTTGGGCTCCTCGGATGGGCGCCGCCGGCCGGCGTCTGGCCGGACGTTAGGAGTGGCGCCGCCCCGCGCTACCCCGGCAGGCTCAACCAGCAGCACAGCGTCGAATACTGGCTCACGCTGGACCTCCTGTCCTCGTCGTACGCGCCGTGCGGCGCCGCCGTCAGGGTCGCCGACTCCCGCGACGCGGACGTCGTCTTCGTGCCGTTCTTCGCGTCCCTCAGCTACAACCGCCACTCCAAGGCCGTGCCGCCGGAGAAGGTCAGCAGGGACAAGGCTCTGCAGGACAAGCTGGTCAGGTACCTGATGGCGCGGGAGGAGTGGAAAAGGTCTGGTGGCGCCGACCACGTGATCGTCGCGCACCACCCCAACAGCCTGCTCCATGCCAGGTCGGCGCTGTTCCCGGCGGTGTTCGTGCTATCGGACTTTGGGAGGTAACACCCCAGGGTGGCCAGCTTGGAGAAGGATGTCATTGCACCGTACCGGCACATGGCCAAGACGTTTGTAAATGACTCGGCCGGTTCGATGACCGGCCGACGTTGTTATACTTCCGGGGAGCCATTTACAGGAAGGAGGTAATAATTGTGCTTACTAATCTGGCTCTGCAAATCGCAAACTCATATTCTATGAGGCGCCAATCATAACATAGTAATGTAGTGCTTGATTTCTTGGGTTTCATGAGGTAATCATCTCCTGTTATGTGATGCCACAAGGTCTTAAACATTGTATTATTACAAATACTATATAGAGTGACAAAAACTTGTCTTTAGTGCCAAGGTAAATACTTTTAGCTAAAGTTGACAAAAAAAATACCTTTGAGAATTGGTGACTGGGGAGCTTTAGAGTGGGAGTCAATGTAATTGAGAATTTGGTAGTTCAGTATACGAGGTAGGATAGGTTAATAGGCGGTGTTTGTATGTAATTGCTTTGTACCATATCCGCTTACTAGAGGTGGTAGAGAAGTTGTTCTGTTCGTTCAAACTTCAGAACTCATGATCTATTTACGAGTCTGACCTTTGAATTGTTTTGACCACACAAGTTACTGCTACTACAAAGTTCCACAATTTATAATTGGGCCTGATGATAGTAATTACTGAAATGTGTTTTTTATGCGGTTATGCTTCAAATGTTGCTCCTGAATATATGGTGATTATATATTGGTGCTATCTAGCCACTTCTATCTACCATCAAAGTGGCTAGACTTATTCATATGATGCCCTTTATTTATTAATCTACAGCCATCACCCTAGTTGAACACCTCTGGATTAAGTGCATGTAATCAGAAAATCTCCAGTGGAGTTGAGTTAATACAAGAAGTGGCTTTGTCGATCTTCCCATCTTTGTTAAAAAAAGCTTCTGAATTGCTGAATTATCTGAGTATGGTCAAAATATTAATGTCCAAAGTCCAAGATCAGAAACTTACAGATGTTTCCGATGCCATCAAAAGAAAAAGATATATTAGACAGTTCAGTCAACAAATTTTTTGTCAACTATCAAGGGAAATAAACAGATTTAGTCTGTGCAAAAACTTCATGCACATGATTTGATTGCTTTCAGAAGATGTAAATCATTGTACAAAAGCTAATGCAGATACATGGAGAAATGTCAGGTTACTAGTTTTAACTGTATATTCTGTTTGTTTGTGACAATTGGTGGTTCACAAGCTAATATATCGCATCATCCTTTTTCAGGGAGGGAACATTAGGCAGGAGCTATATTATATGCTCAAAAAGGAAAAGGATGTTTACTTCTCCTTTGGTAGCGTCCAGGACCATGGGGTCAGCAAAGCCAGCCAGGGAATGCACTCATCAAAGTTTTGCCTAAACATTGCTGGGGACACCCCTTCTTCCAATCGTCTGTTTGACGCCATAGTAAGCCACTGTGTCCCTGTTATCATCAGTGATGACATTGAGCTACCCTACGAGGATGTATTGGATTATTCCAAGTTCTCCATCTTCGTTCGTTCATCTGATGCCGTCAAAGAGGGTTACTTGTTGAGACTGATTAGAGGTGTAAGCAAGCATCAATGGACAAGGATGTGGAAGAGGCTCAAAGTGGTGGATAAACATTTTGTTTATCAGTACCCTTCTCAGAAGGATGATGCAGTCCAGATGATCTGGCAAGCATTGGCTAGAAAGGTGCCGACAATCTGGCTGAAGGCACATAGGTCTAGAAGATTTTCAAGATCTGATGGAGGAAGAAAATAAACAGGAAGGTGGTGTATGTATCTTGTTCCTAGGCTAATCTAACAGCATTTCACTGACAAATCAGTTGCATGTCATATGTGGGCTCATGAACGAAATCAGACATATATTGGAATAAAGGAACAGTATAATCCAAGAAGATCCAGGTTGACTGTTGGTATTCCATAGAAAAAAGACTGATATATTAGGATTTGTTGGTCCAGTTGAAGTGTATATTGGCAAGGTAAAGGTTTATTGTTTTTGTAACATTTTTAAAGTAAAATATAAAAGAGGGAAGCAAAGTTATGTTGTTTCTGAACATAATGTGATCAAACAGCATGAGTCCTGGTCATATAGTAGGTTTAAGCTGTGGTATGTATTCAGTCATGTTTTCCTTTTTGGCGTTGGTGCATGCTCGAGCTATCATTTCAGTCTGTATTGTTCATTTCATCTCTGAGAAGGAAGAAATCCCGGGATCCAAAAGGTACCTGGTGTGATTAGCGGTTTGGCAGCTATCTATTCTACCTAACAATGTGCCTCTGTTCAGTACCAATGCCCAACTATGGTTTGATCCAATCATCCAATTAAGCATTTATGGAATTTGATCCAAAAGCAGCTGTATTCGGGAATGCAAAGGTTGAGTATTTACAATATATGAATATGGGACTAACATATTTGTTGAGTATTTATAAGGTTTAGTCTCAGTGATGAATACAACAATCTAGGTATGCATGCTAAAGGTCAACATGAAAATCAATATGGTTCAAAGACAAGCTACAAGTAGTCTAGGATCCTTTTTGTTTGTATCGGTCTAAGAAGAAAAGGATGGAATACCAGATTTTAGGTTAAATGTCGTACTATTAAGAGGAATCGTGACTAGTAGCTTAATAGCATGTTTTTATGCAATCTAGATCAATCTAGGATCATGCATGCATTAAAGTTTGTTTTGAGAGTCAACTGTGTTTTTCTCAGAATAATCGGTAGTACCAATGTTTTGTTGGCGGTACTACCGCACCGCGGTATGATCGAGATAGTGGTGCGGTACTACCGCAACCTGGTCGTATCTAAAACTTGTTGGCGGTACATTTTTCTATAGAACAACACCTTTTATCTCGATTACTCACCTGGTGAACGGTAGTTCCGGAGTTTTCTTGGCGGAACTACAGCATCACAGTATGACCGCATCTTGAGCGGAACTACCGTAGCCTCGGATATTCCAAAATATAGATAGTAGTACGTTTTTTCCAGAAAGGATTCTTTTGGACCGCAAAGTGAAGTGGTAGCACTGCCCCTGTGCTTCGGTATGACCAATAAGCGGAACTACTACTTGATCAGCGGCGGTAGTACCGCGTTGAATTTCCAACGGCTCTTTCAGAAGCAATTAATGCGTCTGCGCTAGCTGTTACTGTGTATTTTTTAGAGGTGCGGTAGTACCGGCCATATAACAGCGGTATTACCGATTGTGCTGAAAAATTCTGTGATTTGCCTCTAATGGTCGTATTTGTTTGTGGGGGGGGGGGGTATAAATATCCCTCCACCAACTCAATGACAAAAGTAAGAGACTTCATTTAATATCTTTGAGCCAATAGCATTCTCTTTACACCTCATACACACTTATTGCATTCATTGTGAGGTGGTCGAGCAAAACTCAAGTGCATTCATTTTAGATTGATCCTTAGCACTTGATTGTTATAAAGCGAAGATTGCGATTCATTACTCTTGGTGTTTGTCGACACCTAGACGGTTTGGCGGGAGTTTGCGCAGTGATTTTTTCAAGAAGATTGTGAAGAGGCCTGGTGCTAAAATTGTGATTGGTTCGATGTTCGCCATATTTTCGGAGCGGAGGAAGAACAACCACTAGTGAAATCGAAGGAAGACTTAATTTGTGGAGCCGACTTGATTAGTTCACGCTTCCTCAACGTGGACTAGTGAAGAACGACAAGTCTTTGATACCACGGGAAAAACTTCTTTGTCTTCATTGTGGTTAATTCTTGTCTTTACTATTTCACACTTACATTTCTAGCAGTTCTAGTGTGCTTGTTTGCTTAGCTAGGAGTGTATCTAGTTTTGACATTAGCTCTTATTTGTCTCTAGTAGCATAATAGTTCTAACATCTTTATTGTGCTAGGAAGCTTTGTTATGACTATCTTGCTTAAAGTTTAAAATTGTCAATTAGTTTTAAAAACCTCCTATTCACCCCCTCTAGTCGGTTATCTCTGATTCTACACTAGCTGAGAGAGTAAAAGTAGCTATGTGCTCCCAGCGTTTGCATTCACAACTGTTTGTACTTGTTCCCTCTTCGACCACCACCTTAAAATCGTGCTGCGACCATGTGAACGTCGTAGACTGTTTCCCGTGAGACACAAAGAACGTGCTATCTCGGGTTTTGTCCGCCGTTATACGGAAAACTGTACTGGAGAAGTAGGTCTTTGTCCACCGTTATACGGAAAACTGTACTAGAGAAGTAGATCTTCTTGTACTCTTTGAACACCACATGTGTGTACACCCTGACGGGAATAGAGTGGCTCTTATCGACTGGCTCTAATAGCATGCAAGAGGGTATATGTCATGAAGTCCCTCTTTTGTTCTTGCATCTGTGTTATTTGGTCGTCGTGTACATACCATTGATATGTGAAGTCACCTCACCGCACTTGGGTTTCTCGAGGCCCAATTTTTGAGGCCCAGTAAAGGCCCAATTGTTCTGCTTCGGCCCATACAACCCGTCTCATGGACCTTTCGAACCGCGAATGCTACGCAAAAACCCTAACGCCTCCTCGCTATAAAAGCGCCCTCTCCTTTTCATCCCCTCCTTTCGCCTTCACCTCTCCCCCCGGACCAAGCCGCCAAAAACCCTAGCAGCCGCCGCGCTACCCGCGACCATGGCTGCTGTGCTCACCCGCCCGCCGCCCGGCACGGTCCAGTGCTTCGGCCGCAAGAAGACGGCGGTGGCCGTCGCCTACTGCAAGCCTGGGCGCGGGCTGATCAAGGTGAACGGCGCCCCCATCGAGCTGATCCGCCCGGAGATGCTCCGCCTCAAGGCCTTCGAGCCCATCATGCTCGCCGGCCGCTCCCGCTTCAAGGACATCGACATGCGCATCCGCGTCCGCGGCGGCGGGAAGACGTCCCAGATCTACGCCATCCGCCAGGCCATCTCCAAGGCGCTCGTGGCCTACTACCAGAAGTTCGTCGACGAGGCCGCCAAGAAGGAGGTCAAGGACATCTTCGCCCGCTACGACCGCACCCTCCTCGTTGCCGACCCCAGGCGCTGCGAGCCCAAGAAGTTCGGTGGTCGCGGCGCCCGCGCGAGGTTCCAGAAGTCCTACCGTTGAGCGCCTGGCGGATCGTCGTGGGTGTGGCGGCGGTGTTCTGTGCTTCGTCCTATCAATGGAGCTGCTCGTCTGGTTCTATATCTAGCTGCTGCTTTACTTCCAAGTTTAGTCTTTTTAAGCTTAGTTCCGAACCTTTTTGACATTGTGATATGAATGTGATGGAGATGTTTTAAGACTATTGGCAAGTCTCTCGAATATGGTTTTGCCTGTTACCTATGTCAAGGAGTTATGATATGATTGCCTTATTTATGATATGTTAATAGTTTCATTCTTAGTGTTGTTGATCTGTCTGTTCTCAACAGGTTAGGTTAGCTTGAGGATTTCAATGTTGCAAATAGTTATCATTTTGACCAGCTAGGTAATGCACATTTTGCTGTCTTTCTGCTGATCGTTAGTTAGATCGTTATCGTTTATATGACTGATGTGTGTTGGTATCTAGTGCTTACGTGTATTTGTATATTGGGGTGTTGATTATTTGGGGTAGGTTTCAGGTTACAGTGCTGCAAATGATGCTCCTTATCATCAACTGGGAATTGGTAAATACATGGGCAATTGATCTTTACAATCCTATTGACATAAATTATGTGCATTTTTTGGGTTCAAGGCAGTGTATGAAATTGATATAATGGGGCAAATTGCTGTGCTGTATACTTGTCTCGTTTAATTGTAATTTCAAATGCGTGTCCGTGAAATTGATATTTAGAGCCTGTTTGGATAAGGAGTATGTATAAAGCCCAGTTTCTATTATTTGTAATTTTTAATCCCAGTTTCTATTGTTTGTAATTTTCAATCAGGTGATAGGGCGCCAATCCAGTGATAGGATTTTCTGTGCTATTTTTTTATTATATATGGTCTATGATTAGAACTTGCACCATCGCAGATACTACATGCGTGTAATTTGCGGGCTTATTTGTGTTTAGGTATGCCATTGAAGGCCGCCGTAATTTGCACGCTTATATATGACACAATTTTTCTAGTGTGGTTGCTTGGATTTTTTTTTTACCTTTGCTTGATCATTGATGAAATTGTGACAGGTGTTCAACATTGTAGCAATTGTCCAGATGTTGTACTATGGTTCTCTTCGTCATTTGTCATCTGTTCATTGGTTTATCTGTGCTTGTGGTGCCTCCATTTTCTCTAATGCTCCTTCAAGGATCCTGGTAGCCAAATAACTGACTGACAATAAAATTCATTCCTGCTGCTTCTGCGATCTGACTTCTGACATCTTGTGATATTTTCACCTGGGGACACGGAGTATTTTTGTCTAATGCTCCTGTTTATCCATTCCAGTGTCAAAAAAGAAACCCTTGATATTGATCTTGGGTATGACCCCTTTGGTGTTTTCTGATTCAATTTTTTAGAGCGCATGGGCATCCATTGTGTTGGGAATGGCATCCTCTCAACGGCAGAGGAGCATTGGCGATGTCCTTCTATACTCTTTTCCTTTGGATGGAAAATGGACAGCCCAGACCGTATGCTACACTACGTAACTACATGACTGTTGGAGAGTTCGTGTTAGATCTAAATAACGAATTATATTTGAGTTGAATTCTACATTGAGATTATAAATAAAAGGTGGATACACGTAATATTTTTGAAATCAACATGGTATTAGAATCCTTGGTCCATCCACCACCAAACCTCGACCCTAGCCCTCACGTGCCTCAGCTATCGCCACCGTCGTTTCCCCTTTATCGGACGAATTCGAACAACCGCCGCTCGGGTTGTGCCGCAGGTGCACCTTGTGAGCGTGGGCCGTCGTAGCTGCGCAGTTGCACGGGCTGTCGCCGCTGCTCGATCGCGTGGGTTGTCGTTGCTTGGGGCGCGTCGCACGAGTTCGGGTAGGTAGGGAGGAGGTTGGAGCACGGGACGCGAAGCTGCCGTTGCTGCTGCCATCGCATTGGATTGGTGAAATGAAGAAAGGGAGTAGAGGAAGTCGAGAGTGCTGGTGGAACGAAGAAAGAACTAAAGCAACAAGAGGAGAGAGAGGGGGTGTCGATTGAGAGAAGAAAAGCACATAGAAAGGAAAAAATGGAGTTCTGTGTTGAATTTGTTTTGTTTTTATGTCGCGTCTCTACATGATTAGGGTAATTGTGAAGGTAGTCATCCAGGTTCGACAGAACATGGATGCGTGAAGAATTACCCTGATCGTGGGAGATACACGCAACATATTTTGGTGGTAATTAACATTACTCTGGTTGTCTGAGAAGATGACCCTTGAGAAAATTGAGGCTGCGAGGAAGGAGGAGGAAGAAGCCGCAATGAGGGCGGTAGAAGAGAAAAAGAACATGGATGCGTGAAGAATTACCCTGGTCGTGGGAGATACACGCAACATATTTTGGTGGTAATTAACATTACTCTGGTTGTCTGAGAAGATGACCCTTGAGGAAATTGAGGCTGCGAGGAAGGAGGAGGAAGAAGTCGCAATGAGGGCGGTAGAAGAGAAAAAGAAGGCAGTTGTCGAGATTACTTCCCCGCTAGTAACTCAAGTGATATGAGAAGTATGTTACAGGACCTCTTTGTGATGGGTATGATAGGTCCGAGGGTTGGTGCAGGGTCATCTGATTTAAAGCTGGAGCTGATGTCGAATGATGTAAAGTTAGAAGGAAGTAAGAATTACCTGAGTTGGTCTAGAAGGGCTCAGCTAATTCTGGGAACGAAGGGGGTGGAGCACTACCCGGGGGAGACTTGTGTTGAGCCTGCAGATAAAATGAGTATGTATTGGAGGATGTGGAATACCACTAACTATGTGGTGGTAGCTTGATTGCTAACTTCGATGTCTCCATCCATCGCTCGGATGGTGGAGATGATTGCACCGACGATGTGGAAGACGCTAAGCAACATGTACTCTAGGGTAGAAAATGTGATGATGATGGTGGAGGTCCAGGGTAAGGTGGAGGCCTTGAAACAGGAGGATGATACCGTCCAGGAGTATGCTAGTGAACTGCAGCAACTGTGGGTAAATTTAGATCACTATGATCCACTGTGATGAGTCACGGCGGCCCGATCTTCCGATAGGTTCGATTTGGTTCGTCGTGAGGACGTTGACGCTTTGAGGCTTCCACCAATGGATCGTCACCTCGCACTCGCTACACCCGCGACGCTTTGTCGTTATCGACCACGCTTGCGCGATCGACCTTACCACGAAGGTTATGGTTCCCGCAAGCAATCGAAGCAACTCACAAGAACAAGGTAGATGCAATCAATTGTATTGCGGATATGGATGAAGTTTACAAGTGGGGTTCCTCAAACCGATAATCGTGCGAACCGCAATTGGCGTAATAATCTAAGAAAACCCGCCTAAACTATGGCGCCATCAGTATATATATAGGGGCGTGAGGAGGTCTACCTAGGGTTGTGCGGCCGTGGGATGAGGCGACACAACCCGGACTCGACCTCGCCACGCTTACAAAGTCTTATTAGTTTCCAAAACGGTGACGCAGCACCTTGCGTCGCGTATTTCTGGTCAAAGATCTAGTCGTAGGTCTGGTCCTAGGATGGTCTTAAGGAGTCCATGCTATCCAACGAGTACTATGCTCGCCTCTCTGGTCGTAGATTGCTCCCAACGAGTCATCTGGTCGTAGGCCTTCTTGAAGTGGTCGAGGCCTGCGAATCGGTCGTGGACCTTCTTGAACTGGTCGTAGGCCTTCTTGAAGTGGTCGAGACCTTCTTGAACTGGTCGTAGGCCTTCTTGAAGTGGTCGTAGACCTTCTTGAACTGGTCGTAGGCCTAGATTCCTGAGTATAAGTAAATAATCTCTATTAGGCAGCATCATAGAGTTCTCAAATAATACACTCAGCCCTAGAAACGATTTTACCTGATAGATTAAGTCACGTGCTCTAGCTCTTGTCATAGGACCTTGTAGTTCAACACCCAAATCTGGAGGGTCTTGTGTAGTACGTGTATCCGAAGGAGGGATGTCCTCATCATACTCCCCCTCTTGAATTGGAGTCGTCCTCGACTCAAGCTCATCTTCTTCTCCCATGTATGGTTTCAAATCAAATGTTAAATGTGGGCTAACCCCAAAATCTGCAGTAATTCTAACTGATATGCATTATCATTTATCTTCTTAATTATCTTAAACGGTCCTGCAGCTCTAGGCATCAACTTTGATTTTCTTAATTCCGGAAATCTATCCTTTCTCAAATGAACCCAAACTAAATCACCTGGTTCAATTTTGACAACTTTCCTACCTTTATTTCAAAGAACCCTATACTTTTCACCATCGCTCTATATTCTCTTTAGTGGTCTCATGCAACTTGAGAATAAATGCAGCACGCTTCTTAGCATCTAGATTTATTTTTTCAGAGGTTGGTAAAGGTAGTAAATCAATAGGAGCACGGGGGTTAAAACCATACACTACCTGAAACGGACTTACCTTGGTGGTGGAGTGTACTGACCTATTATAAGCAAACTCAATATGCGGTAAACACTCTTCCCACATCTTCAAGTTCTTCTTTAAAACAGCCCGCAACATGGTGGATAACGTGCGTTGACAACCTCCGCTTGTCCATCGGTTTGGGGATGACACGTGGTAGAAAAAAAGAACTTTGTCCCCAATTTATTCCAAAGCGATCTCCAAAAGTGGCTCAAAAACTTCGCATCGCGATCCGAGACAATAGTATTGGGCACTCCATGTAAGCGAATGATTTCCCTGAAAAACAAATCAGCTATGTTTGTAGCATCATCGCTCTTGTGACAAGATATAAAATGTGCCATTTTAGAAAATCGATCCACTACTACAAATATACTATCTCTCCCCCTCTTTGTCCTAGGCAATCCTAAAACAAAATCCATAGAAATATCCTCCCAAGGGGCGCTAGGAATAGGAAGAGGCATATAAAGTTCATGTGGAAGGAGACGGGACTTAGCTTTGTTGCATGTAGTGCGGCGAGCTACGTGGCGCCGACATCACGCCTCATCTTTGGCCAAAAGAAGTGGGTGGCCAAGACATCTTCTGCCTTTTTGCTCCAAAATGCGCCATCAATCCTCCTCCATGTGCCTCCCAGAATAACAAAAGACTAACAGAGCTAATGGAACGCATAGCTTGTTAGCACGATAGACCAAACCATCATTCATCACATAGTTATTCCATGTCTTCCTTCTTTACAATGTTCCAAAGACTTCCTTAAAGTCCAAATCGGTGACATATAAACTCTTAATGGCCTCCAAACCAAAAATCTTATGGTCAAGTTGAGATAACATGGTATAACGCCTAGAGAGCGCATCAAGAATCACATTATCCTTACCTTTCTTATGCTTTATAACATATGGGAATGACTCAATAAATTCTACCCAGTTGGCATGTCGTTTATTCAGTTTAGCTTGACTTCTAATATGTTTTAGCGATTCATGATCCGAATGTATGACAAATTCTTTGGGCCATAGATAATGCTGCCAAGTTTGAAGCACTCGAACTAAAGCATACAATTCCTTATCATAGGTGGAATAATTCAAACTAGGCCCATTTAGTTTTTCATTTGAAATATGCAACCGGTTTACCTTCTTGAATCAATACACCACCTATCCCAATCCCACCGCATCACATTCAATTTCAAAAGTCTTACCAAAATCGTGGAGCCGGAGTAGGGGTGCTTGGGTGAGCTTCTCTTTTAACAAGTTGAATGCCTTTTCTTGTGCAGGTCCCCATTGGAAAGGCACTCCTTTCTTTGTCAATTCATTCAATGGTGCGGCAATGGTGCTGAAATCACGCACAAAGCGCCGATAGAATCCAGCAAGGCCATGGAAACTCCGCACTTGTGACACAGTAGTAGGCGTCGGCCAGCTTTGGATGGCTACAATCTTTGTCTCATCCACCTCAATGCCCTGTGGTGTCACAACATAACCAAGAAATGCAACTCGATCGGTGCAAAAGGTGCACTTCTCAAGGTTACCAAACAAACGTGCGTCTCTCAAAGCATTAAAAACAGCACGTATATGATTTAAGTGTTGCTCATGTGACTTGCTATAAATCAAAATATCATCAAAGTAAACCACCACAAATTTTCCAATGAAAGGACGTAAAACCTCGTTCATCAAACGCATAAAAGTACTAGGTGCATTAGTTAAACCGAAAGGCATCACTAACCACTCATATAATCCGAACTTAGTTTTAAAAGCGCTTTCCATTCATCTCCTAATTTCATTCTAACTGTGGTAACCACTCCGCAAGTCAATCTTTGTGAAAATAATAGATCCACTCAATTCATCTAGCATGTCGTCTAGCCTTGGGATAGGATGACGATACCTTATAGTAATGTTATTAATGGCTCTGCAATCAACACACATACGCCAACTACCGCCTTTCTTAGGAACCAAAAGAACTCGAACAAAGACAAGGACTAAGGCTTTCTCTTACGCACCCACGGTCCAAAAGATCTTGGACTTGTCGTTGAATTTCTTAGTCTCCTCTCGATTGGTCCTATATGCAAGACGGCTTTGGCAAAGTCGCCCCGGGATCAAATCAATTTGATGCTCAATTCCTCGAATAGGTGGTAATCCAGGGGTACCTCACCGAATACATCCACATACTCCGCAAAAGGTTAGCAACAAATAGAGGCAAAGAGCTAGCTATATCCTCAAGCGAGTATAAGGCATTTTTGCATATCAAAGCATAGCATGGCACTCATTATCACAAATTTCAGCAAGTTCGATTTAGTGGCAATCATAACACATCCCTCAATTTAATCCCCTCGGCTTAGGACTAGACGCCACTTTCTCCCTTTTAGGTGGAAAACACGCTTTGCTACTTGCCGATTTTCGAATCATGCTTATCGGTGTTTCTTTCATTTTTAGCGCTTCTTCTTCATCTTTCAAAATCTCAGCTGGTGTCAAAGGCAATAACTTAATCTTCTTACCCTTATGTGAAAATGAATAGGTATTAGCTCTACCATGGTGTAAAACATCATTGTCATATATCCAAGGCCTACCGAGCAATAAAGAGCATGCTTGCATCGGTACTATATCAAAGTCGAACTATCTTTGTAATTACCAAATTGAAAATTGCACATTCACAACTTTGTTTACCTTTAACTTACCACATGAATTGAACCATTGGATGTAGTAGGGACGTGGGTGTGGTTGTGTGGTCAAGCCAAGCTTCTCGACCATCTCGGAGCTTGCAAGGTTGTTGCAGCTCCCTCCATCAATGATGACTCTGCAGGCTCTGTCTTTCACAAGAAATCTGGTTTGAAACAAGTTATGCCGTTGATTTTGCTCCGCCTTCCACTTGTGCGCCAAAGACTCGCTATGCAACAAGGCTCATATGATACTCGGTGTCAACAAAGCAGCCTACTTGCTCCTCTACACCATCAAGATCATTGTCCGCCTCGCCTCCTCCTTTGCAATGTTAGCCGCAAGTACATATTCATCCTCAATATCACTAGTACTTACATATCCACCGTCTGTAGTGGCAAGGTATGCTCACGACTTGGGCGATCCTTCATGACGTGTCCCATTCCCTTGCAACGGTGGCAAATAATCCCGATGGTACGACCAAAGGAAGCAACCGACGAAGAACTCTTGGTGGTACCGCACACTAGTAACTTTACTTACCTCGGTGCATTTGATGTGGTCGGAGGTGTCACGAACGCCCCCTACTCGTGGTGGGGCAGCAGACCGTGTAGCCGAAGGTGGGGTGTTTTGAATTGCCCCAAGACTTTGGTCGTGGTGTAGACATGCTCCCAAAGTTGTTCCTTGGCCTCTGTTGTCGCCCCTGCAATTCCTTTTACGCCAAACATGCAAGTTGGAACAATCTAGGACGCTATCGTATTCTTTGTAATCCACTATGTCCTCAATTTCACGCCTTAATCCTCCATAAAACGTGCTATTGCGGCTTCCTCATCCTCAATAATATCACAACGTAACATGCTAATTTGTAGCTCCGATAATACTCTTCTACGGATCTATTACCTTGGTTTAAGCGCCGCAATTTATTACGCAAATCACGCTTAAAAGAAGGTGGGACAAATCTATTACGCATAGCAACCTTTAAACCTTCCCACGTAGTAGGCGCTAATCCTTCGGTGCATACCCTATTCCACCAAATGATGGCAAAGTTTTTAAATTCACTTGTGGCTTGCCTAACTCTATGTACTTCTGAACTAAGTGAGCATTCAATTTCGTTTCTCCGTCATCTCCCAATCTAGATATATTTCAAAGATCATAAGCACCCAAAAAGATGGTATAGAGAACTTAACTTTAGCATATGGATCATCATTAACACGCATTATGTTGTTGAACATTGTTACCTCTCATACCTTGACGGTTGAAGTTCACCGATTTCGTTGTCGTGCATCAAAGGCGTCGTGGTCGTGAACCTCATTATCATTATCAAACTCATGGTCATGAGCTACACCATGAGGTTCCACACGACCAACGTTTGGTGGTCGGTTCACCATTCTTTCGAGGCGTGTAGTGAGCGCCGCAATACTATCGTTGATTGAGCGTTGTAATGTGATCGTGATAGCTTGAAGCTTCCTGTCGATGTCCTCATTAATGGTAGTGCGTTGTTCATCCATTAGCGCCATGAGCTCTTCCTCAAAACACAATCTTATGATCCAATCCTTCACCGACATGGTTAGTAGGAGATAAAAGACAACAAAAGGTATTATCCCTATCACTATTAGGTGGTCGGAGGGTGGAATCACACACTCTCAAGCGTCTTACCAAGCTCTTATGAGTTTCTTACCAAATTGCAGCAGGTGGTCTGATCGGAGAAGGTGGGATGTACGACCACGGCGGAGGCGAATGCGAGGATCCAATCTGAGGGCCGAAAGTGTGTGGAGCTCGGATAGGCAATGTTTAGTAGCAAGGAATAGCAATAATGAAATCAGATTAGCAAAGCTGAATAAAAGTCCACAAGACTCGCCACAGCTTGTCGGCCCAAACGCGTTCCTAGAACTAGCTCAAGCAAACGGAAGGATAGGGTAGATACAAACACAATTGGATCCAAAATCACAAAGTAACTTTTTTTTTGCACTCTTTGCTTTCTTTCTTTTTTTTGTTTTGCACTCTTTGCTTTCTTCTTCTTTTTTTTTTTTTAGACGGCAAAAACCCAACCTAGGGTTTCCTTTTTTTTTTTTTTTTTGCGAATGTGACCTTGACTCAAAACTCTTCAAAACCCTTTTATGGGTCTATGGATATATATGGGTCACAAACTTTTTCCTGAGAGCAGGGTAAAAGGTAATTAAAAGATACTCTCTCTCTCTCTCTCTCTCTCTCTCTGAACCTTGGCTATGAGAAAAAATCCGACCAGTCGATTGTTTTCGACCAGGTGGTGGGGTGTCCGAGAGCAACAAGATAATAAATAGGGTTGTTTGGACACGAGTGGTCGGTCGAATCCGACCAGCGCTTCGCTTCAGACCAGTGGAGAAGCCAATCGAGTAGGTGGTCGTATGGGGTGGTGTCTCGGTGATCGAAACAAAGAAAGTCTCGACGCTAGAAACTAGATTACTGACGACTAGACCAAAGAACAAAGACACCGACGATGGACTCAATTCAACAACGCTAAACCGAAACACAATTGCGAAGGCACAAAGTGGTTTGGACAATGGAATAATTACGATCTAAAACTTTTGTAGGGCAATTTTCGGACTCTAGGTGATGGAACAAAACTCACAAAAAGGGATAAACGAAATTACCTAACGGCAACCTTAGCTCGATACCACTTGATGAGTCACGGCGCCCGATCTTCCGATAGGTTCGATTTGGTTCGTCGTGAGGACGTTGACGCTTTGAGGCTTCCGACCAATGTATCGTCACCTCGCAATTCGCTACACCAAGACGCTGTCGTTATCGACCACGCTTGCACGCGATCGACCTTACCACGAAGGTTATGGTTCCCGCAAGCAATCAAGCAACTCACAAGAACAAGGTAGATGCAATCAATTGTATTGCGGATATGGATGAAGTTTACAAGTGGGGTTCTCAAACCGATAATCGCAAACCGCAATTGGCGTAATAATCTAAGAAAACCCGCCTAAACTATGGCGCCATCAGATATATATAGGGGACGTGAGGAGGTCTACCTAGGGTTGTGCGGCCGTGGATGAGGCGCACACAACCCGACTCCGACCTCGCCACGCTTACAAAGTCTTATTAGTTTCCAAACGGTGACGCAAAGACCTTGCGTCGCGTATTTCCGTCAAAGATCTAGTCGTAGGTCCGGTCCTAGGATGGTCTTAAGGAGTCCATGCTATCCAACGAGTACTATGCTCGCCTCTGCAGTCGAGATTGCTCCCAACGAGTCATCCGGTCGTAGGCCTTCTTGAAGTGGTCGAGGCCTCGCGAATCGGGTCGTGGACCTTCTTGAACTGGTCGTAGGCCTTCTTGAAGTGGTCGTAGACCTTCTTGAACTGGTCGTAGGCCTAGATTCCTGAGTATAAGTAAATAATCTCTATTAGGCAGCATCATAGAGTTCTCAAATAATACACTCAGCCCTAGAAACGATTTTACCTGATAGATTAAGTCACGTGCTCTAGCTCTTGTCATAGGACCTTGTAGTTCAACACCCAAATCTGGAGGGTCTTGTGTAGTACGTGTATCTGAAGGAGGGATGTCCTCATCACACTGCAGTTAAATGTGCTGGTGATATTGAGGCTAACAGGGTGTGGCTGCAACGCAGACGGGTTATACACTTTCTAAAGGAACTAAACCCAAAGTTTGAGAGTAGAAAAGCTATCATGTTTCACTTGGCAAACTTGCCTACTATGGGGGAGGCTATTTCGGCTATAGTGTAGGAGGAGATTCGACTTCGAGTAATGGGGGACATCAACACAATCAGATCGGTATACCAAATGATAGGTAGTGCGACAACTGAGGGATGAGATAACATCTGAGCCATGCTTGTCCTTCTCCACAGTATGGAGGTCGTGGAGGCCAAGGTGGAGATCGTGGTGGTCGTGGATGTGGAGGTCGAGGAAGGAGCCGAGTTGGCCCTAGGGCTAATGTGGTCCTAACAGAGGAGATCACGTCTGTTACTCTGACAGACGCAAGTTATGCAGTGGGAGAAGTGGTAGCAGGGAAAGACATTGGAGACTTATCTTGATTCCACCTCCTTTGGTAACTTTGAAAACTACGCCCACATGGGCAAAGGTAGTCAGGCATATGAACTTGCATCTATATATAAGTACTATCATATTGATTGGATCATAGATTCAAGGGTATTCAAGCATGTCATGGTTTCAATTAGTACTTTCGCATCTTACACTCCTCGTACTCATTCTGAAACTGTCCAAACAACTGATGGAACCTCCCAGCTTATTTAGGGTGTAGGATCGGTTGAGTGCACACCATCCATTGCTTTATCCTCCGTTTTGCATGTTCCCTTCTTTCTAGTCAACCTTCTTTCAGTCAGTTCTATCATTAAACTAAGTATGTTAATAAGGAGTTTGTAGTGTATCTCTCGGAAGAGGGGATACTGCATCAAACTACTTGTTTAGGAACCCCATCTCATAATGGAGTGGCAGAAAGGAAGAATCGACATTTGTTGGAGGTACCACGTTCACTCATGTTTCAGATGAATGTGCAAATGGGTTGTAGAGCGAGGCAGTAATGACAACAGTGTCTCTCATCAATCGCATGCCGTCTCGAATATTTGGGATGAGGTCTCCAGCTGAACTTCTTTTGGGTCACGGGAGTTCAAGGTGTCTCCCAAGGGTTTTGGCTGTATGTGTTTTGTACAAGATCACCGACCAGCGGTTGGCAAACAGGATCCACAAGCATTGAAATGTATCTTTGTAAGCTATTCATCAAGTCAAAAGTGCTATAGATGCTTGAACCCAGTTGAATGAAAGTTGTTCGTGTGTATGGATGTGACATCCTGATAGTTTGAGCTTTACTACACGAGTGGAGATACTCTTGATCAGTTTTTGGAGTTATCTCCTATCACTGAGAATCACAGTCGAGAGGGGGAGAACAAGGAGAGTCAACAAGAAGAAGTCATTGTGGGGACAATTTCGTGCCCAAATCTAACGGAATATGCAAGAAATATGATAGTCCCAAAAGAATTGAAGGTTTATCAACGAAGACGCTTTGGGAAACAGTGGGAGAAGTCGAGAGATAAGCAGTCAATACCTGAGTTATCAACGGTGGAGCTTTCTGAACAGCCGGCGTTACCACGGCCAGAACAACCTTCTGAACAGCCAGGCTTGCCAGTTGATCTAGTCCCAAATCCCTCCTTGGGTCTCTCTTTATCAAGTTCCTTGCCTCCCCTTCGGGCGAGTGGTAATGTTCATTCTAATAACTCCCATCTAGAGTTACCACTTGCACAAGGTAGGGAAACTAGAGTTAATGCAGGAAAGCCTCCAGTCCGGTATAGCTTTGGGTATGACATTGCAAATTTCATCTCATATTCTCATATTTCACCTGCATACAAAGCATTCATTGCATCTCTTCAGACAATGCATGTTCCATAGGATTGGCGAGCTGCTAAGCAGGATCCTAAGTGGAAGGATGCTATGAATGAGGAACTTAGTGCACTTCAAAGAACAAGACATGGGATCTTGTTCCACTTCCAGCAGGAAAAAGGGCAGTAGGATGCATATGTGTGTTTACAATTAAGCAAACTCCTAAAGGCAAGATAGAGAGATACAAGGCATGACTGAATGCCAAAGGTTATAGTCAAACATATGAGATGGACTATGATAAGGCCTTTGCACCAGTGGCGAAGATGAGTACAGTAAGAACGTTGATCTCCTGTGCAACTAACGTCGGATGGCCCCTACATCAGTTGGATGTAAAGAATGTTTTTCGACATAGTGATTTACAAGAGAAGGTATACATGGAGATTCCTCTAGGCTTTGAGAACAGACAGACTGAGAGGAAATTGTGTAAACTCAAGAAGTCTTTATACGGTCTACATGGAGATTCCTCTAGGCTTTGAGAACAGACAGACTGAGAGGAAATTGTGTAAACTCAAGAAGTCTTTATACGGTCTGAAGCAGTCTACAATGGCGTGGTTTAATAGATTCAGGCGTGCAGTCTATAGTATGGGCTATTCTCAGTGCAATGGAGATCATAATGTGTTTTATAGGCATAGAGAATAACATATCACCAACGAGTTCGAGTCGAGCCCCCTCCTATGCTCGCTGAATGCCCTCCAGAAGGGCCCCCGATGAGGGTGCCGCCACCCTTTTGCTGGAGTCGGGACGCCTGCAAGTGTGTCAAATCAGCCGATAAGTGGATCATTGGGCAGCATTATTGGTGTTGCCTGAACTTTTGTACGGACTGCCCCAACCGCAGGTTTGACACATCGAGCCACATGCAGCTGATAATGAAATCGCATTTCAGTGCACACCACTATTTTGTTTACCGTAACCACGTCTCTCTTCCCACTATAGTCTCTGTCGTGCCTATGCGACTTCAACTAGTGGATCGATAAGAAGATCCACCTGTATGTCATTTGGATACTGCTGACACATAAGAGCTGGGCTAGGGAGGACTGCGAGGGCCGTGAAAGACGCCTCAAAGAGTTGTAGACTGAGATGGAGGAGAAGAAGAGGCGGGAGAGGCTGCACGAGGAGCAGGAGCGCGAGCATGCCAGATAACACAAGGCCGAGAGGGCACAGAAGAGGGCCATCGCGGCGAAAGCTAAGGCACAAGGCGATGAGTACAACGCCGAGCTGGGCCGCAAGGGCAAATGGCCACGTTCCACGCAATAGTTCGACCATCTTCGTCCATATATCCCATGTATTTCTAATTCCCTAAATGCATGCGTGTACTGTCCTTAGCTCGTTATGATCCGGAATCAAAGTTCATGGTCGAGCACTTGAAGCGTTCATATCGGATCACACAATGTAAGCATATGAGGCTTAACCATAATTGCTGAATAAAAGTCTTGGAACCAGAAAGTTTAGACTTGATGGATCATTATGAATATAATGAAGTGGTGAAAGCTATGGTTCAAAGGCCCCGTAGAGACTGTTATTCTCCTATTATGAATGATATAATGTTCTGTTGCATAATAATTCTAGCAAAATAGCATGAACGAATAAATAAAATATGCAGTCAATGGGTTCTGAAAATCCTTGTTGAGGTCCTCGAATGACTCAAAATTCCTAGTAAGAAAGGAATCAAAACCACAATATATATATATATAACTCGTACCCAATAGTCTTTTACATGTAGTAAGAGTATCTTCCAGAAGAGAGAACATCTCTCTGAAGGAAAATTATCTCACTAGTCGATCTCTTAATCACACCAATGATCATATGATCGCTAGAAGTGAGCAAAGACCCATCAAGACCCGAAAGAATGTAATGAGGAACCTAAAGGCCAGAAGTGCGTCACACAAGCTTTTATAAAGTGCATCTTCCATCAGAAGTTAGTTGAATGGTGGTTTCCTCTAGTACTATGAAGGTACGACATACATTGGTGATATTGATAATTAATCCCTTATAGTTCTGCAGAATTTGTAACTTTACCCACCCAGAGATAGTTACAAAATATTAAAACCCTGAATGGTTTTGATAAATCATATCCGGAAGGCATACGACTTTGCAACTAGTATTACATCATATCCTCTGCAATGATAATCTACTTGTGTTGCATAATCGAATAGTGGTATTTGATAAGTTAAGCATGTTACTCCCGAATAGTGCTTATCCTAAAATCTCCGGATGAGTAATAGGATATTTGTATGTAAGATTCTGCATTGTAGTAATCCAGTTGATTTAATCACAGTATCATTGCCTATGTTCATTTTCGAAAAAAAATGTATGAAAGGTATTGGACCGACAAGACTTCAGCGGAAGTTATCTTCAGGGGGCATATGCTAAACACTGATCATCATACTTAAGATTTTGTAAATCTTAGTCAAGCCAAGAAGGTGTCGATACGATAATTACTGTTTAAATTCACCTTGAATGTTTTACCACTTAATAGTTTAGATCCAGTTGGTCGACAATGTAAAGATTATGAAAATCATGTATAGATCTTGATGGTCGTTACTAAATCCTGAAGATATGTTGACTATCTGTCGAATCTCTATAGCTCTATAGTGGAAATCTCATAATAGATTTATATTACTTTATGTTGGTGCAGCAATCTATCGACAGTCATATAAGTTGACTTTGGTAGATACTTTTACCAACCACTCAAAGATTATAGCACTATATAAAGCCTCACTTGAATGTGTTTGGCTCAGATGTATGATTAACCACATCCAAGAATAGTGTGGTATTAATACCGTCAATACCCTCTCAATTATTTATGAAGATAATAATACTTGCGTTACACAAATGCAAAAGGGTTATCCCTAAATCATAACCCTTATCGAATCATGAGGATTTATCCAAAATCTTTAAGATTTGATTCCGAAGATTAAATGTTGTACTATTTTCCTTGATGAGTTTTTCTGAAATTTTCTAACATGAAGGTATTTTAGTGAGGCAACAAGTGTGATGCAACTTACGAATGTAATGTACTATTTTTTCCATTCCCCCCCCCTCAAATGGGTTTTTGAAATGAGTTTTTGACGAGGTATTTGCATATCGTTGTCTATTGCCCAAGGGGAGTGTTACGAAACCTAGTTATGAGCAAAACAACCAAACCGTCTCTGGAGTGTTTTCACCCCTATGGGCTATATACATGAAGACCCCATGTACAACAGACCTACAGATGAATAAAGATATTGGATCTCCTCTATACATCGTGTGTTTTCGGCCCAATGCAAAAATGTGAGCCAATTCAGGGCTGCCTGTAAGTTTACACCACTATGGCCAGGAAATTTACACCAACAACACTACCGAGATAACATGGACAAGGAGAAATAATGCAAGCACATCTGCGATCTTTTGAAGGACTGAAAGGCTCTCCAGCAACCGACGCTCTCCACAGGGCGTTTAGTCAGTAGCCTTACACTCACCATCCACCTCCAGAGCTCATCGATTTAAGGAGGCTGCCTCGCAGTACTCCCAACGATTTTGGGTCGAGCCGCCGCCCCCTCCTATGCCCGCTGAATGCCCTCCAGAAGGGCCCCTGATGAGGGTACCGCCACCCCTTTGTTGGTGTCGGGACGCCTGCAAGTGTGTCAAATTAGCCGACAAATGGATCATTGGGCAGCATTATTGGTGTTGCCTGAACTTTTGTGCGGACTACCCCGACCGCAGGTTTGACATGTCGAGCCACAGGCAGCTAGTAATGAAATCACATTTCTGTGCACACCACTATTTTGTTTACCGTTACACCGTAACCACGTCTCTCTTCCCACCATAGTCTCCGTCCCGCCTATGCGACTTCAGCTAGTGGATCGACGACAAGATCCACCTGTATGTCATGTGGATACTGCTGACACAGAAGAGTTGGGCTAGGGAGGACTGCGAGGGCCGTGAAAGGCGCCTCAAAGAGTTGTAGGCTGAGATGGAGGAGAAGAAGAGGCGGGAGAGGCTGCACGAGGAGCAGGAGCGCGAGCATGCCAGGTGACACGAGGCTGAGAGGGCGTAGAAGAGGGCCATCGCGGCGAAACCTAAGGTGCAAAGCGAGGAGTACAACGCCGAGCTGGGCCGCAAGGGCAAATGGCCACATTCCACGCAGTAGTTCGACCCTCTTCGTCCATATATCCCATGTATTTCTAATTCCCTAAAGGCATGCGTGTACTGTCCTTAGCTCGTTATGAGAACAAGGATCCGGAACCAAAGTTCATGGTCGAGCACTTGAAGCGTTCATATTGGGTCACACAATGTAAGCATATGAGGCTTAACCATAATTGTTGAATAAAAGTCTTGGAACCAGGTAGTTCAGACTTGATGGGTCATTATAAATATAATGAAGTGGTGAAAACTATGGTTCAAAGGCCCCTGTAGAGACTGTTACTCTCCTATTATGAATGATATAATGTTCTGTTGCATAATAATTCTGGCAAAATAGCATGAACGAATAAATAAAATATGCAGTCAATGGGTTCTGAAAATCCTTGTTGAGATCCTCGAATGACTCAAAATTCCTAGTAAGAAAGGAATCAAAACAACAACAATATATATATATATATATATATATATATATATATATATAACTCGTACCCAATAGTCTTTTACATGTAGTAAGAGTATCTTCCAAAAGAGAGAACATCTCTCTGAAGGAAAATTATCTCACTAGTCGATCTCTTAATCACACCAATGATCATATGATCGCTAGAAGTGAGCAAGGACCCATCAAGACCCGAAAGAACGTAATGAGGAACCTAAAGGCAGAAGTGTGTCACACAAGCTTTTATAAAGTGCATCTTCCATCAGAAGTTAGTGGAATGGTGGTTTCCTCTAGTACCATGAAGGTACGACATACATTGGTGATATTGACAATTAATCCCTTAAACGCTAAAACTAAGACTGGTTATATTTTATTCTAGAGTGGTACAACTATACCTTATAGTTATGCAGAAATTGTAACTTTACCCACCCAGAGATAGTTACAAAATATTAAGACCCTGAATGGCTTTGATAAATCATATCCGGAAGGCATACGACTTTGCAACTAGTATTACACCATATCCTCTGCAAGGATAATCTACTTGTGTTGCATAATCGAATAGTGGTATTTGATAAGTTAAGCATGTTACTCCCGAATAGTGCTTATCCTAAAATCTCCGGATGAGTAATAGGATATTTGTATGTAAGATTCTGCATTGTGGTAATTCAATTGATTTGATCACAGTATCATTGCCTATGTACATTTTTGAAAAATGTATGAAAGGTATTGGAGCAACAAGACTTCAGCGGAAATTATCTTCAGGAGGCATATGCTAAACACTGATCATCATACTTGAGATTTTGTAAATTTTAGTCAAGCCGATAAGGTGTCGATACGATAATTACTGTTTAAATCCACCTTGAAGGTTTTACCACTTAATAGTTTAGATCCAGTTGGTCGACAATGTAAAAATCATGAAAATCATGTATAGATCTTGATGGTCATTACTAAATCCTGAAGATATGTTGACTATCTGTCGAATCTCTATAGTGAAAAATCCCAGAATGGATTTATATTACTTGTGCTGGTGTAGCAATCTATCGGCAGACATATAAGTTGACTTTGGTAGATACTTTTACCAACCACTCAAAGATTATAGCACTATATGAAGCCTCACTTGAATGTGTTTGGCTCAGATGTATGATTAACGACATCCAGGAATATTATGGTATTAATACCGTCAGTACCCCCTTAATTATTTATGAAGATAATACTGCTTGTGTTACACAAATGCAAAAAGGTTATCCCTAAATCATGACCCTTATCGAATCATGAGGATTTATCCAAAATCTTTAAGATTAGATCTCGAAGATTAAACGTTATACTATTTTCCTTGGTGAGTTTTTTTTGAAATTTTCTCACATGAAGGTATTTTAGTGAGGCAACAAGTGTAATGCAACTTACGAATGTAATGTACTCTTTTTTTTCATTCTTTTTTTTCCTCCTAAATGGGTTTTTGAAATGAGTTTTTGATGAGGTATTTGCATATCGTTGTCTATTGACTAAGGCGGGGTGTTACGAAACCTAGTTATGGGCAAAACGACTAAACCGTCTTTGGAGTGTTTTCACCCCTATGGGTTATATACATGAAAACCCTATGTACAACAGACATACAGATGAATAAAGATATTGGGTCTCCTCTGTACATCGTGTGGTTTTCGGCCCAATGCAAAAATGTGAGCCAATTCAGGGCTGCCTGTAAGCCAAGAAGATTAATTGTGTGCCTTTGGGCTTTTCGGCCCATATAAACTCAGGCCTAGAGTACCTTCCGAAATTAAGCACCATTCTAGTTAGTGAATCTGTTAAGGCAAGCATTTTAAGGGTGCCAGTAAACCTGAGGAGGCAGGAGTCCATCATGATCAATCCAAGCTGATTCAGGATCAGATTACGTACGAGAGTTTAGGTTACCCTAAGCACCAATTATTAATGGCTAGTGGCTCATTCGAGAAAAGGAATCAAGCATGCAACGATGATCTCGTGGATAAGCTTTTAACCTGTTGACGTAGGTGCAAATACGAAGATCCTAGTAAGCCCCACACATTTTCAATTAGCTTTTGGCAAGCATGCGTAGAGAGAGAATCTGTGATAATGTTTAGGGCATCATGACTTTGGCAACACCTGATTTGAAGTCATCTAATCTCTTCAGTCATCACCACCTTTTAGACACTAGCTATCCTATCCGGCGCTTAAACTAGTGCAGAAGCACCAATTATAACCAGTCTCTGTGACTTGATGCTTCAGCTAGTTAATTTCTTGGCGAATGCTTCAAACCATGGTAGATAGAGGTAGAGACCAGATCGAAAAGGTTAGCTGCATTATCTTCTTGTCATGGTTTGAAAGGGCTAGCTAGCTAGAAGCATAAAGAAATTCGCTTGTCGCCAATGAGGAAACTTTCTTAACCAAATGGGCAGAATCAACAGATAAGGACCTATCTAATTGGAAATGTCATATGTGCATCATCATCATCACGAACCTTGCATGTACAATAAAATATAGTACTGTCAATGGTTTCGGCCGGTGATGACGTTTAGCCATTGTATTGGGCCACCTACGCATGGATACATGTAGCTGGACATGGATGCTTCCATGTTGAATTATGGACAGATCGACCATTAGTTTCTCATTTACGTCTGGCTTAATTTCGGAACCATGAGATCAGGAATTAATCTCCTCACAAAATCAAACCAGCTTGTCCAGGAGTATGTATGTCTTTGAACCTCGGTTTCCAGTCAGAAATGGTACAGGCTGCAGCAGGTCCAGCATCCCTCGTTTGGCTCTGATCCATCTCGACTCGGTCTAAACTGACGGAATCATGAGCGGGTAGCAGCTAGGTATATTCCACCTTCCAGTTTAGCGGATAAGGATTCAAATTGCACGTGCTCGCTGGATATGTAGTACAGTACAGTACAGTACCAATTATTAATCAAACATAGCACCAGGAGTCCAGAACAACTTTCCAAGGTCCAACTAAGAATGCGCAGCAGCATCATATACCAATCCAATCCATCCATGCATACTGTGTTGGCATTACAAAACATTCTTCTCTAGCTTCTCAGATCACAGTACCAACCGAATTAAGGAACGTGCGTGATGGTCATGCATCACATCTTGAATTGATTTGATCTGCGCAATACCCATAGTTTACATCCCTCTACATGAAAATTAAAGCGACAAACTCAATAATCCCACAGGAAGGAAGAATCCTGAATTTTTCCGTGCATCGGTCACAGCAAGAATCCTGTCTATCTGTCATACTCAATACATATCTTCTACAGGAGGTTCAAATGGAATAATCAGTAAAACCCCTCAGCCTTGCTTGTCGCATTGCAGATTCAGGCTTTGAGCTGTAGTAATTCACATCTCGAACGGTGCAGACTCCAGTAGTGGCTTACTACTGCATCTGCAGGTGGTTGTTCAGTAGCAGCTGCTGGCTCAGGATTGGATGGCTCAGCAGGCTGCTGTACTGAAAGCTACTCTGGTCTGCAGGCTGCTGGTTGCAGTAGCTGCTGCTTGTGCTGCCAAAACTGCTGATCCTTAAATCACTTGGCAGCAGCGGTCTTTTCCAGAAATTGCTGCCATCTTCTAAGGATCTGGCAGCACTGTCCGTCACCACTCGCTTCCTTTTCAGACCATTATAATCGGCACTATAATTGTCTGAAGATGCGTCTACTTGTGTAGGCATACTAGTGTGGCCGTTCACGTTGTTGCTAATATAGTTTAGCGTTTGGCATGGAGGTGTTGCGTAGATTAGGGGGCTCGGCAACGGCTCTGGGGCATCCGATGAGCCGTCGAGGAGCAGCTGCGAGAGCGTGGAGTAGTCGATGGTGCTGAGGAGATCGGTGAGGGAGCATGACTTGGTGATGTCCACACTCATGGGACGGAGCTGATCGTCACCAGCAGCAGGAGCTTCTTCAGACCTCGGTGAGGTTTCGTTGATGTTGAGCGAATTTTCCTCCACGGTTGAGCCCTCCCCCTGCTCTTGGGCATCAACGGGGAGCTGCTGGAAATTGTTGCTCTTCTGGTAGATTCTACACAGCACCCAGTCGTCCAACTGAATGAGATTCAGTACAGAAAAGAATTAGCAACGCCCACTCAAATAAAACTATATATCTCCAATTAGTCAAATTAATCCTACATATTTGACTTGTGCGTGTGAATGATGTGCAAGTACTTTATGGTACAAGAGCCAAGTTAACAAAAAGAAAAGCAAAATGCTCACCCTCATGGAGGATCCTCTACGCTGTTTGCTCTTGCCAGTCGTCGTAAGGCGGTACTCGTGCATGATCCAATCTGTTTTGACGCCCTTCGGAGGCTTGCCCCTGTAGAACACGAGGGCCTTCTTGACCCCGATGTTCTCGCTCGTCGGAGTAGATACGATGGCCTTGTCGGTGCCGGTGGCTTTCCAGTAGCCTGATCCGGCGGCCCGGTTGGGACGGGCGCCGTTTGGGTACTTGCGCTCTCTCGGACTGAAGAAGTACCACTCCTTCTCTCCGAACAGGGCCTTGGCTGCAAGATTATGTATAATAAAGTTTAATCAGCACAAGCACACCCATCACTATTTACATACACGTTCGCTTGCTGAAAACATTCGAGCCAAGTTGAAGAGAAGCGTGAAGATCGCATGCAGTTAGGTTAGTTAATTACCGGGAAGATCCCATGGGTTGCACTTGTAGATATTGACCTCGGCAACGATGGGCACGGGGCATGCCATGGCGGCAGCCTGGTTCGTGAGGTAGTGAACGATCAGCTCCTCATCTGTTGGGTAAAACCGAAAGCCAGCTGGAAGGGCAGGCATACTAGTGGTCGTCGGCATACTAGTGGTGATGGTCACTCACACTGAGCAGACGAAACGGAGGAGGAGGAGGAGGAGGTGTGTGGTTTTGATCTGCAGTTTGAAATTTTTGAGACTGAGGCTCTGGGCCTCTGATTTATAGATGCCGTGCCCTTGTCTTGTACCTAAGTGAAGCTGGGTGCTGGATTAGTATGACTTTCGAGGGCACAACAGACAATTACTACTAATTAGCACATGTCATCAGGGAGGGGATGTAATGCAATGGGATTAATTCCTTACATGACTAGGAGCAAAATTTAATTAACAATATTTGCCCATTTACTTACAGCCTACTTGCCGAATACCGAGTTGTCGGTCAGCGGTGATCGATCTCAGCACGGCTAGCCCGAGCTGCCCTCTTTAGGTCTTATTATAAAACAATAGGTGCAGGTTAAATTCCACTCGGAAGCTACAGGGATTATGGAGAAACCGCGGGCATGGGACGTACGGCATGAGGTTTTAAAAGAAAACCAATCGCTAAGCAAATGACTAATCTGCCCTTGGGCTTGGTCATCGGCGTGGCTCCACGTAAGGTAGCCCGTGTGCGAGGGGGGACGAACGTGCACGACGAAAGCAAAGGAATTGGTTTGATAAGATGATGACGGCATCCACGGCGCCACGTGTCGACTCATCGTCAGCGCCGATGATTTGCGATGGTTTGGCAGCCTTGTCGTGAGCTACCTCCTGCAAGCTTCTGACTGCTCCTTGGTTTTTTCCTCCAGCTCATTCATGGCTGCATTTCGCCATGGCCCACCTCGTGGAATTCATTATTCGTGTGCTGGCTTCGTCCACCCTCCTTGCTCTACACAGTTTCTCCCAACTCTTTTGCCCGTCGGTAGAGTACAACGTTACCGGTTTGCATTTACAGGTTAATCTTTCTAGACGAAGTGAAGTGAGGATAAAAGGCTCAAATGAGATGTTGGTAGGCATACATGCATGCGAGTTCAGTGCCATTTGTACAGCAAATTCTTTTGTTTGTCGATCGACATCCTTCTGTTCTTATCTTCTTTTTTTGTTCTATATTCTATGTTTGTGTTATTATATCATGCTCAAAGGATTGCAGATAGTGGGGTGCGGTGAGACCAAAATGTGGTATTTACAAAATTTAGTCACTGGCAGTGTATTAAGGACTGTTTATATTTTTCTTAATTCTCCCTGTTTTTCCGTTAAATGAGTGAGCAAAATAATATCGAGTGAGTATTGCAAAACCAATATAATTTAAGATGGTGTAAATGACACCCAAAAAAAATAAAATTGTGGTGCCAACTGTGGTGTTTTTCAAGCTGTTTTGATGACAAGCAAATGTTCTGTGTTTTTTTCATCTTATTTCCTTTTCGCATTCTTCCATTCTTTTCTTCTTCTTTTTTTTCCCCCTTTTGCGAGGAGTTGCTTTTGCAATTCGAAGAGCATATAACATCTCTCGATCATTTCAGGGAGAAAAAGGCAGCACCTAAGCTTGAGATAAGAAAGAAACGGGGAGTTCTTTTGGAGAAAGGAAAGGACGGGAATTTTGAACTGTGCGATCTGTGCGTGTCATCCTCGTCATCGTACATCTACAAATGCACGTAAGCATCAACGTGTCGCTGGCCTAAGCTAGAGCTAGCTAGCCGCCTTACCTAGTGATGCCTCTGTATCTGCTCATATCTCTTGGACAAACCGAGAAAGTAGCTCGCAGCTTTTTGGAAATAAAAAATTGTAAAAAATAATACTACTTCATTTTGTTAAAATAATAAAAATAAATACTTATTTTTTTAAAAAATAAATACATAAATAATGCTTTATCGTTAATTCATTTGACGACAGATCTCCAACGCCAATTCATATGCCTCCAAATAATAGGGAGTTTCTGTCGTCAAATGAATTCGGTGATAGGTATTATTTATGTTTTTTTTGGATGAGTATTTATTTTTATCTTTTTTTATTAAAAAAAATGATGTATTATTAAAGAAGAAGAAAAAATCGTAACTTTTGCAAGTAGCACTGAAATTCCAACGACCTCATGAGTATTTAATATGTGCGCGTGCTACCACGTACGATACAAGAGCTTGCTTAAATGTTGTAATTTCCTCGAGAATATATTGAGTTTTTTCCGATACGGCCGATTTTCACGCCAGATAGCGATTTAACCACCGCGTAGACGATTAGCAAAAGTGGCGGCGGCGCGAGGCGAAGGCGGCATACACATGGCGCGACTCGCCATGGGCGCATAAGTCGGCGCTACGGCCGTATGCACACCGGCGCCAAGCGCCAGCGCCAAGCCGCCCACGCCTTCAGCACATGCTATTGCGCTGGTGGGCATGCAACATATTAGCAAAGGCCACAGCAACATGCATGATACGTGTCGGTACTATACTTGCTTCCTATCGTCTTGCGCTGCTGGTGGCGTGGCGGCGGCCGCGCTGCGCCATGGCGCTCGTGTCGCCAGGCGCATGCGCGAGCGACGCCCACTACGTCGGCCGCCACTTTTGCTAATACGTGCGTGCGGTGGTTAAAACTGCTAATACGGTGTGAAAATCGGTCGTACGGCAAAAAAATTCGAATATATTGCTAGCTCGGTACGTAGAGCTTAATCTGCAAGCCATGCTACATGCATATATACAGGTATACTATTATATGAGTATACAGGCGGCTAATAATAAGAAAAAAAAACGGTGGTAAATTTTTGAAGATGCGTTTAGACGGACGAACGAAACTGAACTGAACTGAACTGAACGGGATGGTCGGTGCGTGGTTGCTGGCGACGCTCATATCAACTCGACTAGTCTACACGTGTTGTGCTAGCTAAACTAAGCTAAGCTTAGCCAAGTGATGACTGGCGAGTGGTGAGGCCTGAGCTTTCCAACGAAAAGAAAAGTGGCCCCAGCGTGCGTGCGTGCGTGGACAACCTAGTTTCGTTTCTTCTTTCTCATGCGAGCGATGACATCTATCCTGATCCGGTGTAACGTAATACGAGTTGGATGAACGGTGTTCGGGAGTGGTACTATAGTAAATACTATATAAATAATTAAATATTTATTGTTATAGTAATAAATACTATAGTAATTGAATTAGATATTTGTTTGTTTTTTTTTCGATCGGACGGCGAACCATGCATCGAAGCGAGCTGGCACGGTGCATACCACTTGCATCTTCCTTGTTTGGTTGCGTGGTCAGATGATCGAGGACTCAATTATCCATGTCCATGCATACACAGACCGATTGGTATGGTATGATGATGGTAACCTTTTTCAACGACCGAGACAGAGATGATAAGATAATTCGTCCATCCGCTCAATCCATCTGCATAGAGTAAAGGACACGTCATCGATGCAAATGCATGAGAATATCCATAGCGCTATCCTCTAGCTGCTCGCTTTTTTTTTTTTTTTTTTTTGGTCAGTGAACATATATCCGTTGGACCGTGTTAGCCAGGGGCGGAGAGGGGGTGGCCTCCTATGTACATTTGTTTTTCCATTCAACATATTTTAATTTACACATGGGATTTATATTGTCACTAATGATTTGGATTACGAGTTTAGTTGCCACCCTTTTTTAACTCCTATGTAACACATACATTTATATTTGTGGATATCATAGGGATATACTTATGATCTTATAATAATAATACAATTGGCAATAATGATGAGGGTTTGTCGAAACAATTATTTTTGGCAAATTTCAGATGTTATCAGAATTTAGGCGGTCAGATCGGCCAGGGAGGCGGTCAGACCGGTCATGGGGGGGGCCAAAGGGCCAGCGATCAGACCGCCTTGGGCGGTGATCTGACCGTCCATGAGGGGCGATGATGAGGATTGCCCTACCTCAATGACATACATACCTACACGTCGAGATTACAAAACACTATCACAAGGTTTAAGCTAAACTTAATGTTCATAATTATATTTTGCTACAGCTTTGCCTGTGTGAGTCTAGGTATTATGGGTGTCCTAAAAATAGTGCGGGTCAGTGGGAAGAGAAGGAGATCGGCCTAAAGAGAAGAGAAGGGGTTGGCCGAAAGGGGAAGGAGGCGTGTATGGAGGGATTACATGTGGCCATGTGATGAGGACATCCTTATTACTACTACATCTTCCATCTCTCCAAGTGTGCATAAGGACAATGTTGACAATGTTCATGATGTGTCTAAAGGTCCAATGACTAGGGCAAGAGCCAAACTTCTAAACCAGCAGGTGCTTTTGTTTCTTGACGAGTTTCCTTATGCTTTGGATGAGAATTGGATACTACCTTATGCCAATACTTTGTGCATTCTCAGATCTAACAAGTGTGAAGATTTTGAAATCGAGAGGGAGGCTAGGGCCGAAGCAATGAATAAGCACAAAGAAGATGGCAGCCACACTTACTACCAAGGTCGTGGGAAAGAAAGAAAAAAGATGCACATGCGGCCCTCATGGGGAGAAGGTCCATGCGGCCAAGCACTAAGGACAAAAGGCCAAGCAGCAAAGGAGAGTAAGGCCTATGTGGTGGAAGAGTAAAAGGAGAGAAGTCCAAGAATCCAAAGCCCAAGTTTTGGATAAGATTTCCAATCCCAATTCGGACCTCCCACAAGTCCAATGAATTCAGACTCAAAATCAGGTCAGAACTCAATTCGGACTCGGTTCGGGACAGCCCGTAGGGTCCGTAATAAAAATGCCATAACTTCCACAAACGCAGTCCGATTCGGGTGCTCTTGTGCTTGTTGGAAAGCTTATTCCAAAGCCCACGCAATGGATACAATAACAGCCTCGGGAACCACGTGCTCGCACCACAATACCCGGAACAAAGTGATGGTTGTAAAATCATGGATGGTTGTGAAATCATGGTTTCCTTTTTGTTTTTGTTTGAGTCTAATACAATGTAGGAATGAGTTGTCATCGGTTTGGGGACCTTGCGGACAACCCTAGAGGTCATATATACTCATGTATTCATGTCTTTTTTAGTAGACCACGTTTTATCTAAAGATATTGAGTTTGATTTTCAACACTTGTTCTTCTCCTATGGTTTGCTATTATTCTTCTCCTAGGAATATTTAGATGTGGAGTTCTCAAGTCCTTCCAAGAGACAAACCCTAATTTCTGATTTGGGGATTTTGGAGTAGTTGAGGCTAGGGTTTGTGAGAGATTGATTGATTGTGTACTCAAGTGTTGAGCTTTTGTCCTCCTTGATGGAGTGGTTGTAAACAAATATTTATCTCAAATTAATCCAAGCAAGATTGCTTAAAGATGAGTCTCTTCTTGATCTTGCTCTCGCTCTCTCTTTAGTGACTTTTGGATTGCTTGTTATTCTTTGGTTTTTCTTTAGTTTCGTGTTGTGATCTTTCTTACTGTGACATGTGGGAATGTGCCTAGAATCTTTTTTATCATCTTTTACTCACGAGGAAGTTTTAGGATTAAAGTTTGATTTTCCTAGGTTCTTGTGCCCTCCTTACCTCATCTAAGAAATTCTTAGAATTTTAGCCTCGATCTTCGAATCATCAATTGGAATAGGTTCCTGACCTTCTTGTTGAGCTATGGTTGAAATTTAAGTGGATTTGGATCACCAGATCAAAAGTTGAGTCATTTTATGATTTTGATTTTCTGTTAATTTTACTGTTCATCGTGCTAAAGGTCAAACTAGTCCCTATGAGAGGTATGTCCGGTTGGCCATCGGTCAAACCGCCCATCCTGAGAGATATGACTACCAAACTCATCTTGGTTTGAGTTTTCCATGATATTGGTTGTTGTGCTTCGGGGTTTCGATTGGATTCAATACAAGACTTCCGTTGTACTTGTACTTTGATCTTCATAGCTTTTATAGCTATTGGAATAAGAATTGAGTTAAATCTGATCATTGTAAAAAAGAGGTAGTGCCCGTATTCACCCCTTAGTAATCGTTTCGGTCCAACATGCACCCATCTATTTTTATAGTGGAGGCTAGATCTAGAGAGAAAACCTTAGCAGGCATTCGTTAAGCCAATATACAAATGGGTCCACACTCATGCACGCTTCTCAAAGCGGAGGACGAATCGGGTCTCCCAAATCCATCTCTTCGTGAACTCTGTCCCCTCTTGACCTAAACCGCCTCTCCTTTGAGTCATCCTACGCCGCGGTTTCTTCAAGGTCACCAACCCGGTATTTTGGCGAAGATACCAAGATACCACTTCTCGATCCTACTCCTAAGGCCGAGACCAATCAATGTCAAGCAATATCATGGTTTGCCGCATGTAGGTTCATCACCGATCTTCCCGTTCGGCCGTTTTTGTCCATCTTCCACCATGCCACCTGCACAACAACAGACCAAGAAATAGATTATGGGCACAAGTTATTCGCTATTTGACCTACGTTAGTGAAAATATACATCATGCAACACCTATGAGCTGACACACATGAATTTGGCCAAAACCACAAAATTCACCGCATGAAACCTCTTTGGCGAGTCATACCATCGCCCCTTGACCGGTATGACTGCCAGCAAACGGTCGATCAGACCACTTGGGAATTTTTTTTCGAATTCTAGAACCACACCTTCTTGGAAAATTTCAAACCCTATCTAGTTTTTCCTTGAAACTCCATTTTCCATGTACCTGGTGCAAACACATAACCTCACAAGTGATTTTTACAAATTCCAAAGTTCACGCGGGTGCTAGACTCGGCTTGGCTTGACTGACATGGCGAACATGTGGCGCCGAGGTGGCGCAACATGGTAGCCACGTGCCACAGTGGTGGCGGCGCTTGGCAACCGAGGGTCATTTTCATAGCTTTCTCTTGCTTATGGACTAAATTTAGTCTTTTTGCAAAACCAAACAAGTATTTTCAAAACAACCTCCAATTTGTATTTTTTGGTAGATTACCAATGTGTTCATCAAGAGGGAGATTGTGGAGACCATGTGGGTATGATCCTAATCTTAGTTATGAACAATTAACATCAGTGTCGAGGTGTTTGGGGGAGAAATCATCAGTCTAGCAAAGTTGTCTGCCTAACTGTCAAGTGGTGGTTGTCTGACCGGCCCTACAGGTGATCCGACCGAGGTCAAGGCGCTTGACCGCCAAGGGTGGCGATCGATCGTGATGTAAGGTTTTTATCGATTGGACACCAAACAATTGTGTGGGAGTGCTTAGGGTGAGTTTGCATCATGTGCCATTGAAAATGGAGACATGACGCGAAACTAAATAGAGTTTTGCTGAAAAGTCTAGAGAATGTGTTTTTCTAAAACTGGAAAGCAGTCTAACCGACCACTAGTTGGTGGTTAGACCAGTGGGCGGTTTGATCGGTCCCCTGTTACTGGGGCTAGCGGTCAGACTGGCTAAGGGCCGGCGGTTCGACTGGCCAGGGCAAGTTCATGCACAGTGAGTTGATGAATATGTGTATTTGGCCACCAAAGTCATGTGTTCATTGCTTATGTGTTGCATACTGCATATTTTGGCTAATATGGGTCAAGTTGTAAAGAATTTATGCTCGAAATTGATTTCTTGGTCTATGGGACGCTTGGAGTCAACTACAATCCACGACGATGATGATTGAGACTAGACTAGGAGAGCTAAGATCCAGAACGATCAAGCATACTGAGTGAAGTGGTTGGACTCAAGCAAGACGCAAGATGGACAAGAACAACTGAACGGGAAGTTCGGTACGGGTTGCATCAAGTAGCTTAGCACCGGTGCAAGTGCCAAGGTGGTCCGGTGGGAGCCAAATGAGAGAAACTTGCCGGTATGAGAAAAGACATTGATGAACCTACGCGTGACGAAGCATGTGATTGTTTCACGATGATTGAACTCGGTCAAGGAGAAGGATCGAGAAGGAGTGTTTTGGTATCTTTGCCAAAATATTGGGTTGGTTACCTTGGAGAAAACTCGGCACAAGATGGTACAAAGGAGAAATTGTTTATGTCAAGAGAAGAAGAAGATCAAGAAGAGATAGATTCGGAAGACCCGTATCGTCATCCGCTTTGAGTAGTTCCTCATAATTATTAAAGAAAAATAAAATAAAAACCTGAGGTGAAAAATAGTGAGATACTAGTCGGCCTCTCTAGCTAGTCGCTGTTTAGGATCCAGAAGAAGCGCAAATACGAACGATGCGAGTGCTCCGCTCTGCATATAAGCAGTAGTACTCAAACTTGAGAAACACCAACGCCATAAGCTTACCTGGTTTCTCATCAGAGACATTATTACCAGTTACTAGATAGGATGGGAGGGCAATCCACAGAGCGACGCAGATAGCGCGCGACCATTGTTACGTTAACTGACACAGGTGCATCCTACTGGAAGCCTAGCTAACTCATGCATCTTGATGTTGGAGCCGCTTTTTGGGGGACACGGCCTCAATGGCGGTACCCAGAGGCCACGCCGCCTCAATGTAGTACTCTCCATACTTCACCCTGGTCACCAGTGTGATCTCCTCGGTTGGCTCCAGACCTGCATGCAGTGAGCAAACCATATTCAGCTAAAATTAATTGATCACACCGTACACTAGCAATCTGTAACCGTGGAGCAAGAGCAACCTCCTGGTCCTGGATGGATGCGAACAAGGCAACATACGTTCTACTCACCGAATCCATCCACGAGCAATGTGTACTGGTAGACGAGGTCCATGCATATGTACGGCACGTCCAGGACGTTGGGATACGCGGATTTGGCTTCAGTGGCGCCCAACGAACAGACCTCGCCTGCGGCAGCTTTGAACGCTGCAGGGGTGGACTTCGCACTGGGCGCCTCACTGTCGATGAAGCCCAACTGCGAGACAATTAAGCGTACGCAGTAGATTAATTCGTGCGGTTAGTGGGTGGGATTGAACTGGTAATTTGTATTTGCGAGTTTGGCTCGAACAGTCAGCACATCGATCGCTGTTGTTACCTGAGCAGCCTTGTCGTAGAAGAAGGATGCGACGTAGAGGTTGGCCTGGCCAGCTCCGCCGCCGCCGTTCCACACGCCGTTGAAGGTGCAGTTCCTTGTCTCACATGGTGCGTCCAGTTTTAGTGCCTTGATTATCTCTTCCCTGCACTTGTCGTATATCGCTCCTTCTGGTGAGGCAGCTGCATCATATTCCTCCCCATTGTAGGTGTACTTACCTTCATGCATGGAACGAGAAAAATCTCGTCATTTCCTAGTTATTAAGTGAAGTGCATCCTACATCCTGCTGTGTCAATGTGTATATTTGTACCTAAAAGGGACGAAGAAGAAGAAGAAGAAGAAAAAAAAGACATGTTTGTTTGTTACTACATAGTGCATACCACTGAACCCGCTCAGGATGCAGTAGCTAAATGGTCCATTCTTTGCCTTCAAGATCTCTGCGCGAGCAGCTAAAGCCCCATAGTACAGGTAACTGCAAAGACAACCACAGCCAATCATTTTCGATAACCGGAAAAAAGAACACGTACACTTAATTCATGTTTTGATGGAGCAATTTTTCAACAAACTTCACAGAATTATCAGGGTTCAATCTACGTTTGCACTACCTCAAACTGTTAAGCATTTCAAACTTTGTCCGTACTACAAGTACTTTTGCTCAAAGTAAAACTATAATACAAGTGTCACAACCTGTGGACATAAAGGTTATAGTCTCTTCCCTTGAGGTACTCTTTTGTAATGTAAGGATCTTTCCCATCAGGCACTGCTGGAGCATTTGCAGCAGCATTTGCGGAGACTGCATACGCCATCTGCACTGATCCACCCCCCATATCAATCACACCTACCGTCTTTGAGTAATCCCCTCCCAACTTACCCAACAGATAATTCAGAGCAACCTGCAACACATGCCAGCATGTGCATCAAATTTTGCAAATGGAAGTACACGACATGCTACTATATATAGCGAGGTTAGGGACGCAGTGCATATTGGTCTCTGAATGAAACTGAGTTTCATTCATATATACCCAAAGGTAAGAGCCTTCTTGAGATCCCTCAAGAACAGTGATCCATTTTGGGTTGTATTGAAACTTGCTCTTGCTATGGACAAGATCCCGAACCTGTATCAATAATTATATATTACATGTATGGCATGATTGTGTTGGTAGAGGAGTAGATGATCAGATTAAAGTACCGCTTCAAGTATCTGCTCTGCCTTCTCGTCTCCAATAAGTCTTAGTCCAGCAGTCGCCTGCGATTTTGATAAAAGAGTGGTAGAATGAGCTTGATCTTCAGTGTTATTCGTACTTAGCTAGAGATGGCTATGAAAATTTGTGCAATTATGTTCATTCGAAATGTATTAGGGATTTTCTTTGACGTGATGAACCTTCCTAGCAGATCAAATCAATTACCCCAAGTTTAAGAGGAGTTGTTTTCTGAAGCCGGCGAGGGACGACATCCTGAGCCTTCTCAAGTAGGGGAGCTATGGAGTTTGCAGCCTCCTGAGGGCGACCGGCATATGAGCTCAGCCCGGGCTTCACCTGCACCAACAAATTACATGCATATGTGTAAAAGAATCCGCTAATTACATGTAGTAGCACTAGAAAATTATCTGCAAAACAATGTAGAGAATTGGATCAAACACGCCGTGGAGTTGAATCTGTATCTGCATTAGTTATTTGTTTTCTGCACTGCATGTGTTGTCAGAATGCATGTGTACCCTGTCTAAAAAAAGAAGATGAATGTGTAACAGTGTACTGCTTTCTGTACGTAGTACAATGGCACATGCATAGGCCTGCTGTTAGCCTTCACAAACTGAGGGCCTCAAGTAAGGCCCACCACTAATGACTTATGCTTTCCTCTCACGAAAAAGAAAGGCTAATGACTGATGGTTAAAAAGGCTAATGACTGATGGTTAAACATAGACGACGAAGGTTCTTATTCTTCTTAGTGGAACGACGTCCAATCCTTGTGTGCCTTCTCGAAAAAAGAAAAGCTAAACGGCTATTTATTTGACTTGTTTTGTTTTTTCATGCGAGGAAGCGCTGAGCAGATGCGAATGTGTTGATGATTGATCAATGGATACGTACGTACCTTTGCGAAGAACTCGATGTCGTCGCCAATCTGGACGAGGTCCAGCTGCTTGTCGAACCTGAAGACGTGCACCCGGCTGCCCGTGCTCCCGGCGTCGAAGATGACGGCGTACCTCCCCGCTGCTGTATTCTCGGCGGCCGGCTCGTCGACGGTGGCAGCACCCTTCCGGCCAAGGACGGCGCTGGCAAAGGCAGTGCTGCTGGGGTAAGTCGACGAGGCGATGAGGAGGAGAAGCACGGCAGCAACGCCGGCGAGGTGAGCCATCTCTAGCTAGTTGCCGGCACTGAGTAGTTGGTGCTGCGTTGCCTCTTGTTTCTGAGTGGTGTCTGAACCCTGGACTGAAGGAATGATTGGGTGTACGCTGTATATTACCTAGTTTGGAATGGGCTTCGGCTTTCCGCGGCTTTTCACTATCTTTTTTTCAACTTTACCCCTCAACTTTATGGATTATTACCCGTCGAATGCTAATGCATAAAAGCCCCCCTCCCCTTGCCTGTCCGCTCGGCTCCCTCCTCCCCTGCTTGCCCGCCGCCTCCTCCCCCGCCAGCCTCCTCCTCCTTCCCCGACGCCTTTCTCCCCAGTGCTCTCCTCCCCCGCTCCCTCCTCCCACGTCGTCGTGACGCCGCTTAAACCTCCCTCCTCGCTCGCACGGCCCAGATCCAGATCTGGATCTAGATCTTGCCCGCCACCGCTCTCCTCCTCCTACCCCGGCGCAGCCTCCTCCCCCAGCGCCCTCCTTTCCCGGCGGCGGCGGCAACCACCACTGCTGACTCTTTTTTCTTTGTTTTTTTTTCTTTTTCTATTGTAAATTAAATACTTATGCAATTATTATTTTGTAATTATTATTTTTTAATAATTGTCAATTGTAATAATTGTTTACTGTAATTATTATTTATTGTAATTGTTTATGTAATAATTCTATATTATAATAATTATCGTTGATTGTGTTAATTGTTGATAATCGTGGTAGTTGTCGTTAACTGTGGTAGTTGTATAGGTTAATTGTGGTTTATAACGCTGATTGTGCTAAATAGTGGTATATTGCGATAGCCGTCGTCAAATGCGACCAATTGTGGCAATCATCGTTAATTATCGGTAAACATCGTCAACTGCAGTAGTCATCGTTAATTATCGTTAAATAATCATCAATTGTTGTTAGTTCTCGTTAAGTGGTATATCAAACAAAACGTTACTGTCCTCAGGGGTATTTCAGATATTTCTCATCTCGAAAGCTGCAGTGGTACACCTAAAAGCCAAACAACCAAACACTATACCAGAAAAGCCTAGTCATTCAGGCTGCAGCTAGAAAGCCCTGCAGTGCAGCCGAAAACCGCTTTTCATAAAACCCAAGCGGAAACAAACAACGCTGCTAGCAGCTACGGCTTTAGTTGGCAAGGCCGGGTGAGTTAGTTCATTTTCATCTTAATCAGTACCTCAAGTAAGTATATATCCTCAACACTTGTCATAGTAAAACTTTTTCTCAAGAGCTGTTGTGCAACACAACAAATACTAATCTCTCAAGAGCTATACAGATGATGTGGTAGTATAATATATATATATAAGAGTTGGTGGTTGTGGTTGTTTGGAGATGGAGATGGAGGCCGTAGCGATCCGAATCACGAACACATGTGAATGGGATTAGGTGAATTGGGATTATTCAGTTCGGTCTCCTCGTGTAGCGCGTAGATGGTAGTTTTTCTCTTCTTGCTGGCTGCGTCGTGAGGCGTATGATGAGGTCGGGGATTAGAGCTGCATTTGCAGAGTAAGTGGTGGCATCAATCATGAAAGCACCAAGGGGATGGTGGAGTGGCAATTAAGCTAGGAGCAAATTTGGCTAATCCATGGTACATCATATATAGGATTCCGATCCTATGCATTGAAAGAGTCCATGCAGAGAATCTACATTGTTATAGCATTAAGATCAATCCCCACAATCCGATCAAAAATCAAAGGATGGGATTTAATTGATACAGTGTTTTGCTCTATAGTACTTTTCCCGCTGTTGCTACAACCTTTTACTGCAGTATTGCGGTAGAGCACTGTTCACTCTCTCATCACAAAATACTATTCACATAGTGGAGCTCTCGAAGATCAGAGAGATTCCTTGTGCTACAACCTTTTCTGCATATATGATATATATAGAGATTCGGTCCTCATATATATATATATATATATATATATATATATATATATATATATATATATATATATATTTGTGTGTGTGTGCGCGCACACACACTTCAATGCACCCCAATGGGATCCTCCAGCCTCGCCGCCACGCTTCGAGCAGCCGTCGCAATGCTCCGACAGGATGCAGAGTGGGACTGGTTTGTCACGCTCAACGCCATCGACTACCCCTTGTCACTCACCTAGGACCAGGGGCAGATCCACATGGGGCTTCGGGTGCACACGACATCAAGTCCAATGTTGTTTTACCTTATCAAAATCCATAGTTGTATACCCTCAATTTAAGCAAAGTGACTTAAAATATATGTAATGATATGAACGATGACTCTTATCAATTTTGTTCTGGATCCGCCACTTCGTACAATTTTCAGAAGAGCATGTGCTAGTCCTAGCATTAGTTACACTGTTAAATACCGAAGGATTGCCTTGATATGTCTGGTACAGATGTATATACAAGAGAAGTGAGTTTCTGGCAAGCCTTGGTTGAATTTAGAATTCAGATGTAAGTAGGCTGACTGATTCCCTAGCTTGCTGATAGAGATGCGTGCAGAAGCTCAAGTTTTGCTGGCAAAATCGAGTTGTTATTTTCAGCTTGGTCAGAAGTAGTGGACAGGACAGGACAGGCGGAAAGACTCGAACATAAGACGAACTAGTTAGTAGTGGTTGCTGAAGAGAGATGTGGGAGACGAGGAGTGAAAGAAACTCGGAAAGGACGACGCGGTGGAATGGAATGGAATGGATCTCTAGAAAAACAGCATCGGTACGGTGCATGTGAAGCAGCGAAGGTGACGAGGAGGCATGGGTTGGATTTATCCTCACACCATGGCAGACGAGGAAAGATGACAGTAAATTGAATGGAATTAATCGACGGTAACTAGTATCATGGTAGTGATAAAAAGTAGGAGAAACTGGTGAAGCATGCCTGGATCAGGATGGGCGGGTGACAAGGGATGGATGGACGGACGGTGGGGTCTCCGGTGGTGGCAAGGGATGGACGACGGCGGCGGCACCGTCTGCAGGCTGCGGCCCACGAGCTAGCTGTTCCTGTCGGGGCTGTTCCTGTTCTTCCTGGGATCTTTGGCTCGTGAGCTTTTCCTGTTGCCGACCCACCCTTTTGTACAGGGACCCCTTTTTCTCTCCAAAAAGCCACATAAATTCCTAACTTACTGAGTTAAACGTAATACTACAACTTATAAATCAGTAAGCATTGTATTGTATGACAGGAGCTTTGCTCAGCTAGCAACACTCATTCCTTAACTGCTGATTAGGCCATGTTTGATTCCCTTGCTAGCTCAAGGTGGGCAAAGTATCAAAACAAGTGTTTATTATTACTTTGGGGAAAATCAATCTATGCCACTTTTTTTTTTTTTGGCAATTTTGGGATTTACTATTTCTTTTTGACTAATTGTTCCATACCACTGGAATCACATATTTTGCCATTCTGACAAGGTCAAAGGGCATTGACCAAGGAAAAAGGACTGTGTTGTCCTTCTACACTAGCATAGTTTCCATCGAATGTCAAGAAGCATTTATACAAACACCTTGAGGTCACCGATCACTCAAGCACTTAACCATGCTCTCAATGTGGAGGGTGGATTCTGGCCATCCTACTGCCTCGAGAGGCTTGGCGCACACAGGCACAGCCTTGGCCTCGGGAGAGCTCCACGCTCGCAAGATTGGCTCGCACTGTGATGCCATAGACGAGCTCGTGCCGCGCTGTCGTGCCGCCGTCTTTGCCATGGAAGACGAGCTTGCCCATCGCTCAGCACCGTCCCACCACAGTCCAGCTCGGGTAGCGCCACCTCCACCTCAGGAGAGCTCACTCCACTCATCCTCCTCCATGGCGAGATGTCGCCACCCTCTCTAATGGGATCACACACGGTTCGTGGTTAGAACAGTCTGTGATTTTAGATTTACCATAACTTGAATTTTTACTATAGTTTACAATTTTCTTTACTCTTCGAATTTATCATGGCTTGAATTTTTACCATGGTTTAGGATTTTAAATTCCAAACCATGGTAAAACTCTAAAAACACAGACGGTTTTATAAATAAAAACGTCTGTGATGAGACGCTTATCACAGACGGTTCGTGATACGAATCGTCTGTGATACTTTTGTTTTGTTGGGCGGGAAAACGAAAATTTGCACTTAATGGTAAATCAGAAAAATCTCTATATTAACCATCTCCAGTCCTTCATCTCCTCCTTCTCCGTCTCGCCTGACGTTGCGCTCGGCCTCCCAGGCTCGTGTCATTACCCCTAGGGTAATCACACTTAGGCATACCGATTCCTTATTCGCCGCGCCTCCTCCACCTCGCCGCCTCATCGACGCCGCCTCCCATGACCTCGTCACCCCACCTCCCACGACCTCATTCTCTCTACTCCCCTTTTGCTTTGTGATGTGGATTACTACTCTTCTTTAGAACTGCGCAGCAGATAGTCGCTATCAAATAGAATATCGAACCATCTGTGATAGCATTTTCACAGAGCGGTTCAAAAACCGTCTGTGATGACCTCGTGTCATCACGCATACAAAAATTCGACGGTTCAAAAACGTCAATGCGTGATGACTCGTGTCATCACAGACACAAAAAATTCGACGGTAGCCACATAAGACTAGGGTTCTTAATAAAGCTATTACACGTTGATACAAAGGGAGCTTCTCGCTCTCGAGTGAGCTCGGCTCGGAGAATTCTTCACCGCCTCCTACTCGTGTCCCACGAGTCAAAGATGGCTTCCATCGCGTCTCCTTCATTGTGATGAACTTGGGACACGCGTCTCGGCTTCGCGAGCTTGCACGCACCTCATCTACCATGGCGAGATCCTTTGCCCCGCCGTCGGATAGCTTTGCTTTGCGGATCGTGAGACGGAGAGAGAATTTTGGGATGGGTCATTCGGAATTTTGAGAAAATGCTAGCTAATAATGCAAAAATTCAAAGAAGTTTGTTATTTTAGTGGCATAGAACCAATTAGGCAAAAGACCGCAAAACAACCGGTGGCGTGATCGAATGTTTCCTCCTAGTTTAAGGAGGTAATTTGGAGTAGTTTCAATTCCCAATAACCTAACATAGCATGACATTAAAAGAAGGGAAAAAAGTATATACCATCAAATTTTTCATTCTAATATTGCAATCTCCCTTACATACAACTAGAACTAGTCCAATGTCCGTGCTCTTTATCACAAATTCTAAAATCATCTCATTCGAAAATAAACATTGAAACATTAAGTGGCAATTTTAGTTGTAGGGGTGAAGAAGATACTACTAGTCACTCTCACATCTCATGAAGAAAAATAGATCCTCACATCGCATGAGGGTTCCGCCACCAATTCTCCTTTTAATCCAAGAGACTCATGAATTCATGATTTGTATAGCATCAAGTCGTTTAAGTGAATGCTTATACCACTTTACCCATAACTATTCTCGAGCTCTTCGTGAACTGGGTCCATCGCATTTCCTTTGATGCGACTTCGAGTTCAGAATACAGATCGTTTTCCGTTACGTGATTAAGTCTCCACCCATTGTTTTCCGTCGGTGTCCTGAGCGCACCCAGTCCTCCACCGAGTTCCAACAATGTTGGTTGGGGCGGCTATCCTCCGAGCCCAACACTCCACCTTGGACCGGCTATCCTCCGTGTCCAACATTCCGCTAGGAGAACGTAATTACGTAAACAGTAGCATTTTCGCACTAAACGGGAAATGGTTGGCATCAATTTACTGACATCCGACCGAGTAAGAGTTTTGTTAGTCCTTATATTATAGCTGTAGGTAAAGGGTCCCATCTCTTATCATCATCATCATCATCATCATCATCATCATCATCATCTCTTTTCTCAACCAAGGCCCCCTTTACCCACATAGTAATTCTCATCTCATTCTCATTCTCATCTTTCTTATCTTTCTCATCATCTCAATCCAATTTGTTTTTGAGAAATAGTTTTGATGCAGTACATATATGATAGAGCAATATACGGTTTACATTTAAATTAGCTATATTGATGTTCAAGAGGATCGCTTGCCTTTAGAGTTTTTGGAAAGGTCGACGATGACGAATCTCTTATCAGTTCCTCCTGTCGGCACTGGTTTGTCTTCTGTAGCAAAGCGGTAGCATGAATAATATATAAATAAATACTTAGTTGAGTTTGAGTGATAATAGACGTATAAAATGCTAAGACAACTCCTATGTTAGCCAATATTTTAATTTAACAAAACTGTTTGGAACCAAATCCGGTTAGCACTCTCCTGCTAAAAATTGTTCTAGGGTTAAACTCAATCTATTGCCAACACTGCCGATCTCGCGTTTTAGACTCAAAAACCAAACAATTGATTCTAACCCTAATCTCTAATCACCTATTTACTTAATCCCTCTAATCACTTAACTGCTAACCCTAATTCCTCATTAACCGATTAACTAACCGGCGAATCTACTCAACTAATTCTAATAAAACCAACTAAACCCCTAATCTAATCACCTTCCTTAATCTAACCTACCCGGCTAATCACTTCTAATCCTAAACTAACCTCTTCCTTAATCACCCCTTCCTAACTAATCTAACCTAATCCACTACTAATCTAACCCTAACCCCTCCCTCTCTCACTCTCTCTCTCTCACTCCCTTACCCTCTCGGCGCCGACGCTCTCACTTCCCCTCTCTGCCGATTCCTTTCCACCGCCGCCTCCTCGCTCTCCCTCTCTCACTCTCGCTTTCCTCACACGACTCTCCTCCCTCTCTCTCGCCTTCCCTGCTCCTCTCTCCCGGATCCTCCGCGCCATCGCCTCCGTCGCTACAGCCTCGGCTCGGCCTCCTCCTTCAGGCGGGCGCGGCCGAGGCTAGCGCCGCCATACCTCCGCCTCACCGGTCGCCTCCCGCTATGGCCCCTACACGCGCCTCCTCCTCCTCGACCCCGCGGCTTCCGGCCACCACCACTGGTCGCCGGCCCGGCTCGCTCGCCTCCCTACCGCCATGGCTCCTGTGTAAGGCCGCCCGACCTCTGGAAACCCTAGGTAATCCACTCCTCCTAACCCTATTGCTCGTGATGGAAATGATTGCAATCCACGTTGATGCTATTGGGGTCGGTGATTTGAATGGATGATGATCCAAACAAATGGATTTGAGCTAGGGTTTACCTTGTGATGGATCACGAGCTGGGGAGAAGGGTGGCGGCCACGGCTTTGTCTTTGGTGCTCCCCTTCTCGGCTTTGGGTTCTGGTTGCCGTGTCTTTGGGCTGGGCCGGTCGGGCCGCCTTGGGGCTCCTCCTCGCCTGGCTGCTGGGCCGCCTGCTGGACCTTCTTCGCCTCGCCTCTGGCTGTGTGGGATGAAATGCTTGGTTTGTGCTTGTGGTTGTGTTGTTTGGCTTTGCTTTGGCTTTGCTTTGTGGATCCGGGAAGTGGTTTCGTGGAGGGGAATGGATTGTTGTGTTATCTTGGCTTGGGGGATGAATGGACCGGCTGGTCATGGTGAGAGGAATGCATTTGTCTTTGGAGGGATGCATTCTTCTTGCTTCTAGAATGGGAATGCATTTGTTGTTGTTTGGTTGTTGGTGCTTCGGGAATGCATTTGTTGGGGAGGTGTATTGTCATCTGGTCAGATTTGTCTTGGGCCGGCTATCTTGGGGAGATGAATGCGTGGGTCGGCCGGTTCCGTGGTCATTGGGGATGTATTAGTCTGGAAGGTGAAAATGTATTTGCTGGGGGAAGTGCATTTGCTGTGGAATGCATTTACTTGTCATCTTCTTTGTTTTGTTAGCTAAGATGCACTGGATCGGCTGGGTCGTTTTGTAGGAGACGCATTGTCGCCCTTCTTTGCCGCTTTGTGGGGTTTGGGCTCGGCCAGGAGCCGCGACTTCGTCTTCTTGCCTCGTGCTTGATATTTTGAGGGCTGCTGGCTTGCTCTATGAGAGAGGCTTGGGAAATGGTTGCTGCACCCGGTGAAGCTTGGCTGAGGGTGTGGTTACCGGGGGTATGCGCTGAGGGTTTTGCCTTTGTGGCTTCGGCAAATGCAAATAGTGGGTGTTTGGGTTTTGATAATGCCGAATGATGAGACCCACAGAAGTGACAGATGTCGAAGGATCTTGGGTGGTCTGGATATCTCGGCGATCAAGGGGCCGACTAACTCCGGTTGGTCTGGGAATCTTGATTGCCAAGGGACCGACTACTCAGGGTACTCCGGATACTCTACTGCACTTCGGGAAATCTGACGGCCACTTTCTACGCTTTAACTTCTACGGCTCACAAGAATACTTTCAATTACGATTACTAACTAATTGCTGGTTTTCTTGCGAGCGAGGAAAATGGATCACGAGGTGGCTCTACGGGCAAGCTCTCAAAGACAAGGCGACGAGAAAGAATGCTACCACAGAGGACAAGAAGAGAAGAACTAGGGTTTTAGTTATTTATTGCCAAAGACATTGTAAATGCTTGTAAAACAACTGTTGTAAAATCTTTTTGATGCAATGAAATGGAAATTTTTATGTTAACCAATATGCAAATGGTGCGGGTCGTCACATTTGCCATCTCCATCTCCTCCTTTGTCATCTCTCCTCTGCCATCTCCGTCTCGCCCTGACATTGCGCTCCGGCCTCCCCCGAGCTCGTCGCCCGTAGCCTCCTCCACCTCGCCCCAGCCGACCTCGTCTCCCCCGGTCTCCTCTACTTCGTCGCCCCGTCCTCCCCTGAGTTCGTCGCCCGCGGCCTCCTCCACCTCGCCCCGGCCTCATCGTCGCCGCCCTCCCATGACCTCGTCACCCCAGCCTCCCACGACCTCATTCTCTCTACTCCCCCCATTTTGCTTTGTGATGTGGATTACTACTCTTCTTTAGAACCGTCTGTGATAGTCGCTATCACAGACGGTTCGTGAATAGAACCGTCTGTGATAGCCTTTTTCACAGACGATTCAAAAACCGTCTGTGATGACCTCGTGTCATCACAGACACAAAAATTCAGACGGTTCAAAAACCGTCTGTGATGAGTTTTGTGTAGTAGTGACAGTCACACACCGCATCGCACCTCCGTCTTCTCTGTTGAGGACAAGCCCAGGCAACGCCGGACAGTCTCTACCGCGAGTGAGCTCGAGCAACGTTTGCTTCCACCTCAGGAGAATTCATTCACTCCGTGAGTTCTCCACAGCCAGGTCGTGTCTCAGTCGCCTCCGCCTCCAACAAACTGACTCACTCACATCGCGTCTCCTTCATTGTGATGAACTTGGGACACGTCGTCTCGGCTAAGCGAGCTTGGCACGCACCTCATCTACCATGGCGAGATCAGGCCACGCCATCGCGAGCGAGATTATGTGTTGCTGCTTTGCGGATCGTGAGACGGAGAGAGAGAATTTTGGGATGGGTCATTCTGGAATTTTGAGAAAATGCTAGCTAGTAATGGAAAAATTCAAAGAAGTTTGTTATTTTGGTGGCATAGAACCAATTAGGCAAAAGACGCTGAAAAACAACCGGTGGAGTAGACTAAATGTTTCCTCCTAGTTTAAGGAGGTAATTTGGAGTAGTTTCGAATTTCCCAATAACCTAACATAGCATGACATTAAAAGAAGGGGAAAAATTATATACCACTGTAAATTTTTCAATCTCTAATCTGTTATTGCAATCTCCCTTACATACAACTAGAACTAATCCAATGTCCGTGCTTTGCTACGAATTAAAAAAATTTATATCTCATCAATCGTCATCGTGCTCAGCCTACAATGCAAGTAATCCGCCAGCAACCCGTTCTTGGAAAGATCGATGTAATTTTTGGGCTTCTTGCGCACCAGCTTGGACAGTTGGGGTGTAGGGGAGTGAAGAAGAGGTTATAGGTGGCCAACCATACGCACGAGAGGAACCGAGAAAGAACGAAATCCAACGGCTCACATCTCACCAAGAAAGATAGATCTAACGGCTCACATCGTATGAGGGAGAACGGACCACCACCAATTCTTCCTTTTAAGTAGTAGAGAAATCGAAATCATACACTTTTATACTATTATTGACCACCAAGTTGTTTAAGTGAATGTGCAAATAATATTTTGCCCTTGCCATCTTATTACTCTTACTCTCACTCCCTCTTCTCACTCTCCCTCAGCCCCCTGCTGCTTTGAGCGGGCTACCAGGTCGATCCTCGCTGCCCTCCCACCCGACACCCATCGCGCACACCACCACCACCACCACCTCCTCCTTCTTGTCGTTGGTGACGTCCTCCACAACGACCTCCTCCACCTACCCCGCCCAACACCATCCTGCCCTTGGCCTTCCCGTCTCCATCCGTGCACTCTCGTCCTGTCTACGCGCACAACGAAACCAAGATATACAAAGTGTAACACACAGGACGTCGTCCATCGAACTACCACAGCTCATGTTCTTTATTATATTTTTCGACTCCGCGAAGATGTACATCAAAGTTTTCAGCAACCTCGGTGTTGTGTCTGGACTACAAATGGCAGCCTCCGATGCGCTGCGCTCGTTCCAACTGAAGTGACATACAAAATAGGTTCAGTAACGAAGAGTATAAATATCATCAATGAAATGGTCGGAGGTTGTGAGTGTCTCACGGTGTCGTCACACCGCGAAGCGTTGTATCGATCGTATGAGTGGTCGAGGCTCTCCTGGTGCATCACATGCTTTGGAAGCTCTGGCGGAGTACGGGTGAGTCTAGTGTGCGACCGTGGTATGTACCACTGCATGTACTCATGGTATGTCCATACGTCGTACGATCACGCCTCTATAAAGACCTTGACGTGTGCCATCTCCATCCAGGCCGTAATCCACTTGTGCTGGAATGCTCGCCAGTTCCCAGCATGTTGGCCCGCCCTCGATTGCTGACATTCTGAAATGATTGATATTAGAATAGAGGATATAGGTATGAAGTGTAAACATTACTTGGACGGGAATTGGACTCACAAGTGGACAACTCACTGCAGCATCCTGCCGTTGGGAGGGGTCACAACCTGGTACAAATCAAACTACCGATTATGCGCTACAATGCTTAAGGCTATGCCACATGTGTAAACACCAGGTGGCATGTCGTCGCCCAAAGTTCGACATCCTGCGTGCATTGAAGGACAGCCCGTGTGGCGCTACCGAGGCCACAAAGTCTGGGGTCCATAGAGCCCAGATGATATCGGTGTCATGCAACGACTCGCACTCATTGTGCAACAACGAGTAGCACCTCGCCGGTCTGTTCTTCGCCCAGGGTAGGACAGCGGTAGTCCACCAAAAGCCTATGGTGGGCCCGCCTATTGAGTCATGCAATGCGGGGTACAGTTGGATTGCTCTGTGGAAGGACGGACGCCCAACAAGTAAGTGTTTCCAACTCCACAGCTGTAGGAGCACGTAGCAACAGGCAAGGATGGGTTTGACACCGATGTCGCACCTCGAAGCATCACACAACTCCCTGTATGTGGCTTAGAGGACGACTGATCCCCAGATGTTCTGGGGCATCGCCTGTCAGCCAAAGACTCGGCGATGCGAACGAAGTAAGGGTACACCCAATCACCCTATGACGTGGGAAACATAACCGAACCAAAAAGATATAAAAGGTAAGCGACGAGGTGCGTCCGAACAACGTCGTCGGGTGCATCATCTGGGCGCTGGCTGAAAAGCCTCAGCCAAGTCCGAGGGACACCATGGGCACTATCCCACACATGTATGTCGAACTTGTTCCCCAGCCTGGCCTTCCAGTCTGCCATCGGACGGCCTGGAACAAGTGGCTCACCCCGGATCAGGAGACCGGTCAAGAATGAGATGTCCTACAGGGTGACTATCATCTCACCCCACCGAAAGTGGAATGTGTGCGTCTCGGGCCTCCACCGGTCGACAAGTGCTGACAGCAGGCTACCGTCCAGGCTGAACTGGCGTCCGACGAAGACCAGCCTCACCAAGGGCAAAGCCCGTGTCCCAGAGGATGGGGACATAGCGAGCGTCCAGCTCCCAGCATTCCCTCCTGGCCCTAAGCACCAGGGGTGGAGGGTCATCTGCGTCTCCGTCGATCCACAACTTGCACCGATGACTCTCATCGTAGAAGTGTTCCAGAAGCTTTGGTAGAGGTATAGCTTGCAAGACATGAAATAGACAAACTATTAGTAAAAAAAATAAATTATTAGGGCTAACTAAGACCACTAAGATAACTAAAGTTAATCTCTTGCATGCATGGACAACAAAGATAAAATGAGAATTTGCCCCTAGATGCATCTGTATCTAAATACTATTCAACGAAGTCATTGCTGTGTACAACAGTTCACTCTAAGGAAACATCCTAATCCAAACTATTTAGTGAAAAGTGCCAACACCAATCACCTTCTAGTGCCTCCATTTTTCTTGACAAAAACTCATTGTTCTAGGTTTTATGGTATTTGTAATCAGACAAACGGGGGCAGTTCTCACAATCACATGGAATCTCATATCCCAACCCACAACCTAGATGCATTGTGGTAAATCAATGCTTCAAGTCTAAGCTCCGCAATTGAGGTTAATTTTATGTCAAAGTCAAAACATATTGCTTCATAATTAAAGTCAATTCTATGTCAAAGTCAAAACTTAATTATTCAGAAGGTTGCTTCAAGTTTGTCATTTCATGCAGAAACAAGAACAACACTACTTGTATTAATTTGTACTAGTGCAAGCAGTTAATAGATTTGGCACATCTTGTTGTTCTCTATTCTTCAGTTCTTTAATGCTAATTTATTAATGCTAAAAATTACAACTAAAGTATTAACGACTAATTAATATATGCTAATTTATTAATACTTAATTCCGACTAAACTATTTCGGACTAATGAATTGAGTAAAACAATGAACTAACGACTAATTAATTAATTGGTAACTAATTAACTACATCTAAAAATTGCAACTAATAAATTAAGTAAGATTAATTTCGCTACGAATAATTTACTAACCATAAAATTAAGAAAATAATAATAATGTACGAGGAGAGACATACATGTTGAAATGACTGCTAATAACGGTGGCAAGTAATAATGTAGCGAGAGCAGCAAGGCAACAAAGTGAAATCATATCTCTTGCGTGCATGCACATGCATATGGATAAAGACACGATGGATACGATAGATTAGGGGGGTGAGAGGACGGATTAGAGGATCGAGGAACGGTAGCGGCGCATCCGGCTGGTCACGGGCCAAACGCGGCTAAATTTGAGCGCAAATTAATTTCTTGGCTAATTAATTTCTTGGCTGAGCGACTCTGTGGGACATCCGACCGGACAAGACGACACGTCAGATAGACACCGGGTCCGATAAGTGATCATGCAGATGAGGTGATAGGTAGGTGATAATTATACTATTCGGTCGCGAGGGGCGCTACTTCGGCGGGGGGAAAACGCAACGGTGGAGGGAGTCGGCCGGCCCAGTTTCCGGCCAGTACGCTCCCCCCACCTCCTCAAGGTTCGCCCTCCACTAGTGCTCTGTCTGTTCCACGCTTAACCTGCACACTCTCCAAGAAAACCGCCTCCTTTTCTTTTCTGCTTAGCTTAATGCCGAAGTAGTAATTACCAAGCAGCACCGGCGGCGGCGGCGGCAGCAACCGAGGTCGTAGGAGGAAGTACGTAGGTATCATCGGCGGAATGAAGGGCCATCACTACCACCATTCTTCGTCCTTGGTGGCCAAGCGCCGCTGCACTGGCCTGGCCGCCGCGGTGCCGTTGCTAGTGCTCTGCTCCTTCCTCCTGCCCCTCGCCTTCCTCCTCGGCATCCACCGCCCCGGTACGGTACCTCACTACCCCCAAGGTAACTTGGTAGCCCCTCTCGCCTCGGATCTGTGCTTATTCCGTTCTTGCTTTCCGCTTCTGCCTGCAGGGTACGGATCGGAGGAGCGCGCCGCTGTCGTCATCAGCACCGTGAGATTTTTCACACCAACTTTATTATTTAACTGGCCTTCTCTTCTGATGCTGCTTTTTTAGAGTTTTAACTTCTGATTTCTGCATTCTGTTTAGGATATAGGTTTTGGGGCGCATATGCATCTGGATGGGAGGATGAAGCACAAGCTGCTCAAGGTTGCTATTCTTTGTTTTCGTATTTAGTAGTAAATAATTGCAATTTTCCATGCATTGAGCTCAGCATTATGGGGTAAATTTGTGTACATGCTCAATTTTGAGGTGATCTTTCCGGGTGGTTTCGGAAAGGAAAAAAAAACTCTCCTTTACATTTTTAGGGCGTTCATGCACACCGCGTGTGCGTGCTTTCGTGGATGTATGCTTGCTGATGCTTTGCTGCCTACTCGCTTTTCTGCTTCCATTTTGATATTGGCATCCCAAAAATGTTCTTTGGTGATGTCACTGATAAGTGGACTCCAACTGCTCTCTTGTACATGGCAGAATTCCATCGTTTGCCTAGAAACAGGTCATGTTTCCTTCCTCTTTTGTTGTTTGGCCTTGTCTATATTGTGTAATCACCCTTACATCAATACGTAGCTAAATTAAAGAGTGAATTATGACAAAGGCCTTATGGAACCTCGTGATTGACAGTTTTGTGCTAAATATATTATGTCAAAAGTGATGTCAAATATATTATTAAATTTGTGCGTGCTATACTTGTTCTAAAACTTTGCTTGAATGTGCACACTGATGCACAATTATTCCTTACATAACTCACCTGTGCCAATGTGATATTTGTTGGCTTGGTTACAAGTTACAACAATCATTAAGAGCCTGCTGCACTAACATGTCAAATGTTTTCTTTGACTATTTGACTAATCTACTGTTTCTTGCGTAAGCAGGATGCTTCCAAAAAGATAACTTCTGGATCTAGCAGGATTTCAGGTGAGAAATCTAGTATATCAAAGTCCAAGAATCTTGCCGTCAAATCAAAAGCAAAGATCAAGAGTGCTTTCTCCTTAGTTGAGCTAAAAAATGACACCTTCAGAAATAACGGTAAGCAATTCAGTGTCAGATTTTGCATGATGTTTCTGCTACTTAGGAAAGTAGGAACTGCCAAGACACTACCTGTATCCATCTTACTGTATGCAGTGGTGTTTCAGGGCCTCATTCACAGAGAACATATCATTTAAAGGACCTATCCCGGAGATCAATGGTATGAGACGGTTTCTTTGTTTGCTTACTTTGTTGAGGATTTTAGGTAGCCTGCGTTTCAGTTTTGAACAATAGTGGAATAGCTTCCTGAGCATACCACACAAAACGTGAGCTCAATTAGTCCTAAGATGTTTGTATAGCTATTGCTATGATGCCTTAACCAATGGGGTTTCACAGTCAACAGGATTTTCATGAAGATAAATGGTGAATGTAAAATCTAAGTGTGGGAACTTTGTTGACTTTCAGTGCGGCATCAGTAATAATCTCTTATGTGTTTGTGTGGGTTAAATTTGCAGTAATTTTATACTATATAGTTAACTTATCCTTTGGCCATATTTTGCACCTTAAAAATTGCTTGTTAGATGTTTTACTATTTTGAGTGCTTTCAACCTGGTGAATATATTGCATTTGACATAATTTGCAGTGCAATGTAGAACCGTTTTTCCTCTGAAATTTAGTGGATGATGTTCCCTTTTTTCACCTTTACTAAGTTTATGCCATGATGAAAAGAATTACTGAAGAACTTCATATTTACTCAATAGATCCTGTATGTTAGGTCCTAGGTTTGGTGCATCTGTTTTTAGATATTTTCGCAAATGTAGCTGTGCATTAAGGGAATAATGCCAGACCACAAAGGGGTTTCTGAAGTTATAGAAGCATGTTTTAGAGATATGAATTTTAAGAGGATAGTGGCACAATAACTTTTTAGGTGTTGGTGTAGGACGCATGTCCTTCACTCCTTTGATCATCTGTGCTTAAAAAAGGCCAAGCATTTTGTAATGGTGGGTCCTTCATAACTGTTTTGCTTTTCTACCATAAGATACTAAATTTGTTTTGTGACAGGATACGACTATTGATGGGAAAGATAACCAAGGTCAAGAACTAGCACCTGAGGAGAATGCCAAATCCTGTGAACTTGAATACGGAAGCTACTGCCTCTGGTCTGTTGAGCATAAGGAAGTGATGAAAGATGCTATTGTGAAGAGGCTTAAAGATCAACTTTTTATGGCAAGAGCTCATTATCCTAGTGTTGCAAAACTGAAGAACCAGGAATTATTTACACGTGAGCTGAAGCAAAACATCCAAGAACATGAACGCATGCTCAGTGACACCGTTGTAGATGCTGATCTTCCACCATTGTGATTCTCATCTTATTGTTAATTTTTTTATGTGCTTTCTGGTTTTTCATTTTTTTTTTATAAAGTTCACATTTCATTAATGATTAATATAAGCATTAGCAATGTCAAGACCAGAGATAAAAAAAACCGGTCTGGGAACGGAAAAACCGGCCGGTTTTCCCATTTTAGCAAATTCATATTCTACTTTTCGAATTTCGGTTGGTTTTTAAGCAAATTCAAACGAATTTCATCCGAATTTTTTCCGGTAAATCCGGTTACCGTTTCCGGCCAGTGACCGGGAAACTGGCAGGTTCCGGGTTTTTAACTGACTCAGGACTGCTTTCCTTTTGGTAAAATGATGTATTAAATATTTGCTGACCCTATTTAAATTAGATTTAGTACTAGTCGTACCAGTACTCATAGAAATAAGACTTAGTAATTGTACTTAATGCACCACCCCTGGTTTTTTTTCCGATACCTTCATCTCGACACGCAAATATTGCGATTTGTTCCCAATTTTATGACTATATGTATTTATATCACATACTATAGAATAGATACGAGAGATAGTTTTGTCATGTCTTTGTTTCTTGTGCTAATTCAAAATTTCCTTGTTTCAAGCAAAGTATATAACATACAAAATCATGGTGCATATGACTTACTTTTATAAAATATTGTATTGCAATTCCTTTTTCTGAAGGCAATGGCTGCTTACTCTTTTCAGTTTTGCTAAGAAGCTAGAGAAAATGGAGCACACAATTGAAAGAGCCAAGTCTTGTGAAGTAGGTTGCTCAAATGTTGAACGGAAACTTAGGCAGCTACTTGATCTAACTGAAGATCAAGGTTATTTTCATACAAGGCAGAGTGCATTTCTGTATCATCTCGGGGTCCAGACTATGCCGAAAACTCATCATTGCCTGAGCTTGAGATTGACAGTAGAATATTTCAAATCCACATCTATTAGCATGGATCAGTTAAATAAGCAGAAACTTGAGAGCCCTACCTTCCATCACTACGTAATATTTTCCAGGAATGTACTTGCAGCTTCAACTACAATTAATTCAACAGTTATGAACTCCAAGGTATATTGTTCTTTCCAAATAATTGAAGACCTTATGACTTATGATTCATCTCAGTCGTAACTTATGTCCTACGACACATTTCAGGATTCTGGTAGCATTGTTTTCCATTTGTTCACTGATGCCCAGAATTTTTATGCGATGAAGCATTGGTTTGACAGAAATTCATATTTGGAGGCTACTGTTCATGTAACTAACATTGAGCGTCACCCGAAGCTCTCTAAGGATGTTGATTCTCCTGAGATGCAAGAGTTATGGCCTGCTGAGGAATTCCGTGTCACGTTTCGTGATCATTCTCAACCTTTTCAGTGGCAGATGAAAACTGAGTACATATCTGTTTTTGGACAATCACAATTCCTCCTGCCTGACCTTCTTCCTAGCTTGAATAGAGTGGTTGTTCTGGATGATGATTTGATTGTCCAGAAAGACTTGTCATCTCTGTGGAACCTCAATCTGAGAGGTAAAGTGATTGGTGCTATTCAGTTCTGTGGAGTTAGATTAGGTCAGTTGACAGCTTATATAGAGGAACATAATTTCAACACCAATTCATGTGTGTGGTTGTCTGGTCTGAATGTCATTGAATTGGAAAAATGGAGGGACCTCCGCATTACCAGTTTGTATGATGAATTGCTTCCAAAGGTCAGTAGCACTCACCATTCCTCCTATAGTCCTATCCAAACGAATTCGTATTCAATTATCAATTGTTGACATAGGAAATATCTGTAGTTTCCTCTAGTAGCCCTAGTCCTGTCCTTTTCGCATAATTTCCATACGATAATTGTGCCTGAAAAACAGTTGTGTCCTGATGCATTGCCTTTGCCTTCGTAGTTGCAAAAGGACAGTCTGGCATCACGGCGACTCAAAGCACTCCCTACAAGTTTACTTGTCTTTCAAGATCTGATATATCCTTTGAAAGATTCATGGGTTCAATCAGGTCTTGGACATGATTATGGAATTAAACGTACTGATATAGAAAAGGCTGCTACTCTGCATTACAATGGTGTCATGAAACCTTGGCTTGATTTGGGGATACATGATTATAAGAGCTACTGGAGGAAGTATATGACCAACGGGGAGAGATTCATGACAGAATGCAATATACATTAATAGCAGTGACATGAGATTCACCAAACACATTAGTGGGAATTTGGAGCAACAAACCTCATGAACTTGCTTGAACAAAGGGATTATGACGAGGAGAAATTGGTTGCAGTATTTATGATTAATCAAGTATACCTCTGGGGTGGCACCGTGTCAATTCTAAAACGGCAAAAAGCTAAAATGCTTCCTGCCAAAATTTACCAATTTTACAGCTAGGAAGTCAGCAGGACATCAGCACGAAACGTTCGAAGCATATTGCAGATTTACTGAGATATATCTTGATTCATCACCTGTTTGTTATACAGTCAGATGAGTCTTTTCATTTGCGGCTTGGAATTGCAAAAGTGCAGTTCCTCGTTGATCTTTTTTTAGTATAAATTCTTTCATGCTATTCGCTTGCTCGTTGTATAAGAGCTACACCGAGGGACTTCAGTGTTGACTGCAGCAACGGTGTGTACAGAACAAATGGATGTTTGTTTACGCTATCGCGTCCACATGATGTTTTAAGATGAGATCTTTATGTTGTGCAAACTCCAATTTGTTTCTGTAAAAGGAACTGAAAACCCCAGATGGTTGTATTACCTCAGAAGGGTTGTATTTTTGTAGTTGAAATCACAGCTGGTACATCATCAATTTGAAGTAGATAAGAAAACATACGGCTAAACAAGCTTCAACGTCCAAACATGGCAAAACATAACGGTAAAATGACAGTGGCATAAGCACAACGTCCGCACGCTCATACACATTTATCTTCAGTAAGGCTCTAAGCTTAATCTGTTAGGTGATTGCTGATTTCTGTAAAAGATCACTTCGGTAGCTGTTAACATAACTTTTTTTGTAAAAGGAAGGTAATGGGTAGCTATTAGCCTGTTCTACATAGCTAGAGAGGACACTGTCAGCATCAAGTAACAACTGAGAAATTTTCAGTTCTGGTGTTCTAAGTCATGAAGCTTGGGACCATGAGAATGATGACCTTCCAGAGGACACTTACAATGTTTGTGCAACTCCAGGTACCTCTCCATATTAAAACTGTGCTTGGCGAAAAGCTTTCTCCTTCTTGACAAAAACAGCCTCTCCATGAAGTCTTGATATGTCGGATCCCTTGAGGTAATGAGGAAATAGGCATAGCCGACAAGCAGGCCAGATGTGGTCGTGAAGAAGGCGATCGGCTCCATCACATCCCATGAGAACTCCCAGAATGTCAGACGGAAGAAGAGACCAACTTGGCACATGAAGAACCCTAAGCCAGACCACAGGATTCGCCTGACTTGCTTGTGTGCCAGCTTGTCCATCTCTTCCTTCTTTCCCTGGAGTTGCCTAAACTCTTCTTTTCTCGGGTCATTCTCTGGTGCAAGTGCAAGCGACACAGCCCTTCTAACCAGGTCCACAACCTAAAAACGGTCAATAACCCATCAATATATCAGCTAAAAAGTTTACAGCATGACTGCCTTTTTGTGCATCTCTTGCGTAACTTACGAAAAATCTTCAACTCTTACCAAATCAATCAGACAATTGTGCATAATTGTTCCCCATTAAAACAAGTTACAAAATTGTCACTTCCCCACAAATGCAAGCGACAGAAAAAATGTCTTACTGATGATGCAATCCTCTGCAACTCAAAAAATAAAGTAAGAGAGTATCATGCTAAAGTGGAAGCTTAGATGTTTTAAGTGGCGTGGACGTCACCTTGGAAAACAAGATTCAACTTTGCATGCTAAGAGCATTCTACGGTCCTTGTTCTGACCAGGGTAGGTGAAGAACATAGTGTTGGAGATTGGAAAGGGAAACCCTCTTATTTCTACCGCATAATGTGAATCTTCTCATCTTGGTTCTGTTAATTACAATAAATTCCATCATCATATCGATTACATGTTACTTTAGCTGACTAATGTTAGTATGTTAACTCTCAATTACACCCGATGTTTCCACTGTTCACCGTTCATTCGTTTATGTTTATTTCATACAGAAGCGCTGCAACGTGGATATCCTAACTCATCACAATTGAACACAGTTACCCCATTTGGACCAGAAAAGATATACACCTACACTGCTACGATTCTAACAGGGAATCCATCACCCCCAATTAATACATTTCCAGCTTGTAATATAGTCGTATGCTGCCAAAGAAATAAACTAAACGGAATAAAACTGCATCTCAATTTATTACCAAATTTGATCAGCTTTTAGCTGAAACTATTCAACTTATGAATTCCTCTCGTAATTAAAAATGGTATAACATTCATTTCACAAACATGACTAATCAGTAGGATGACTAATTCTTTTCAAATAAATAGCCGAGTGCTGCCCATAAGTTGCAATGGTTTCAAATAAGCATAAAATAAGTTATTAACTTAGAAACCCAGTATCCATAAGATAATTTTCCTACAAATAAAAGTTTCATACGTAATTTGCAACTAATCAATAAACCACGTATAATTTTATCCCAAGCTACGAACACAAATAATTTAATTATCCACAAATCATCCTTCAAAGTAATTTATGCATGCATATCCATATAAGATTCTACTAACTGAAAAGGTGGAGAGCAGAGGTGCTAGGTGGCAGACTCAAACACCACCACCGAGTCCTATTGTAATAGTATAGAAAAAAATGCAATATAGGTATCTCTAAACGATCTCAAGACAATTCTACCAGTAGACATTTCATAAATAAATCTATGCACATGCAAGAACTCGCTTTGGGCAAAAGGACACATTCGAATAGGAATCTAAATCATCGTGATTCGTGAAAGCGGCGCGTTTATCGACTACAGTGAGGTGCAAATTGAGACAAATCTAACAATGTAAAAAAAAAGAATGGCCTATTTCAGAAAGTCACCTTCTCGGGGTGGAGGTAAGCCTTGTCCCGGAAGAGCAGCACGACGCCGGCGTCGTCCATCGCCCGCGCGAGCTCCTCCGCCTCGCCGTGCGTGCGCGCGGCGCCGGTCTCGACGCAGGCGTCGAGGAGCTCCCCGTAGCCGACCACCTCGTTGCGCCCGTCCTGCAGCCGTCGCTTGAGTGCCTCGACCCCCACAAGCCGCACCAGGCGCCGCGCCTCCGCCGCCGTGACCTCCACCTCCGCCTCGGCAGGCCGGGCCGGCGGCGGGGAGAAGAGGCGGAGGTGGCGGAGTGTGCACTTCGCGGTGGCGGCTGCCGGAGAGGGAGACCGCGAGCGGAGGAGGAGGCGGGAGACGGCAGCGCGCCACAGCATGGTGGTGGTTCGAGGCCGGCGTGAGGAGGAGAGGAGAGGCGCTTACTACTTGTTATGGGCCGGAAGTGGACCTTTTCTTCTTTTCAGGCATTTCTTGTGTTTTGAGTTTTGACCTTTTCTTCTTTTCACCACACCTACTGCTGTGGTGTGGTGACTTTGCATCAAGGAAAAGAATCGAATAAAAGAAGAAAAAATTAATTTGGTATGTGCTACCACTTTAATTGTAAAAATAGCTAATTTAACATCAAAATTGTAAAATTGACCCTCTACTGAGCGCGAAAGAACCGGAGGTCAGGCCAACTTCCATGCACTGGGAGCGGAACAAGGTTGCGCAAGACGGAACATCGTTCGCGCCAGGCGTGGAAGGTTGCGGGCCCGACAATGTTCCGCGCCGCACCCGTGGTTCCTGCGTTGCTTACCGCCGTTCCGCCACCTCCTAGCGCGGGAAGTGTCACGCATCGGCCTCTATTTCTTCCGCGTTCGGTAGGGAGTTAGTTTTACAATTTTGATGTTAAAAGAGCTATTTTTGTAATTAAGATGACCGCACGTAGCCAAATTAAAAAAAACAAATAAAGTATTTGGAGGTTCCTGACCCAAAATTTTGCTGTCAGCTAGCACCAAGGTAAGTAACTGTATGTCATGTGTAACTGTTAGGGACAGGAACATAATTCGTCGCAAAAAAAAACTTTATAATCAGAATGTAAAACAAATGGAAGCTTCATAGTTCTTCTACTTTTAGACTAAGACAGCACAACTTACACGTGTTTATCCTTTCCCGACGGATTTTGGATGTTTTAGACTAAGACAGCACAACTTACACGTGTTTATCCTTTCACGACGGATTTTGGAGGTGTCCTTCTCCGTGACGGTCATCTCCAATTTATTACCTTTCCTTTTCCTATATATATGGATCAATGGATATGATGATACATTTCTATCAGTTGTGACATAACATTTCCAATTCTCTCGATGGTTTTTTTTTTTGTGAAACTTGCCTCTCGATCAGTTTCACACAAGATAATCTTAGCATGAAGCAAGTGTTTTTTTTTCATTCTTAAAAGGCCGGAATGTGTTAGCTGTTTGTGCAGAGCTTGAAGTTGCAGGTGTGGCTGCCTGGGCCATCATTCCTGCCGAAAAGACATGAATGGCACAGTGGGCCTAGACCAAATGGCATCCCATCCAACTCAACCAGCTTGGTGAGTGTTTCCATGGCATTGCAATCTACGGGTGTGATGTAGACTCCAGAATTAATGTAAAAAAGACTCTAAAATATGGATCAATACGATGATTGAGGATCGCCATCCGTCCAAACAAGGAAGGAGATTGATGGTGGTGGCGAGGTGGCGTGCTCTGGGCGATGGTGATAGGAACGAAGATGCGTTTCAGCAGCTCTGGTGCACGGCAAGGTTGAAGAAGGTGGGCATTAGAGAGAGGAGGTCGAGCCGAACCGAGAGACAAAGGCTTCGAGGTCAAAGCTCACTGGAAAGGTGGAATGACACGGCGACGACACGAGTGTGCTTCGACTAGCCCTGCGGACGGCGATGGCGTTATGACCTTCCTGTGTGGAAACAAGCACGGTGGAGGCGGGCATGAGGAACAGAGGTCAAGGTGGTTCCAGAAGATGAAGACAGAGACTCACCCCAATGACCAGAATCGATGGTCGGAGTTGGAGAAGATGACTTGCATGACTAACTTCCTCTCTACCTGAGGCAGAGAAGGGGGGGACGTTCGTGAAAAAACAGAGGAGAAGATGACGGTTCACGTGTCGCGCTGTTAAGATTGCGAACGGAAGAAGAAGAACAGTACCGGTTGACTTGTGGGGTCAGGTCCGCACGACAGTGCGCGTGAGAGAAAGCTAGGGCACTGGGTTTGCTACTGCTGGGTTGTGGCTGCATGTGGGCTCGGTCTGCTCGCGGGACACGAGCGAAGGGGATAAGGAAGCAGCGACATGATGGGTTGGCTGGGCTGAGCCACAGGGAGAGGGGTCAGCTGGGCTGGCGGAGGGAATCAGCCCACGAGGGGGGGGGTGGAATGAAAGGATTTGGAAATTTTATGTGAAATTGAATTCAAATGTTGAGGTGGTTTTGCACATAATTAGACTTTTAGATTTGTGCGAATCCAAATTGGATACAAGAAAATTGTTTTAACATTTTAAATTGCAAGGCAAGGCTTTTGGAAATTCTTGAAATGCAACTTTTTTTTGAAATTCATGCAAATTTTAAATTGGGCCAAAATTGGTTGTTACAACCCCTCATAACGAATTTTTAAAAATTACAAAACTACGTAGTCGCCCAAAATAATTACAGAACTAGGTCTCTGTCACCATTTGAAATGGTGGTAGGCTCCTGTCGCCATCTCATTTGGCGACAGGAACCCGGTCACCAAAGGAACAGTGCTGGAGGTTCCTGTCAACAGTTTAATTGGCGATAGGACCTTGTCGTCAGTTGAAATGACGACATGCACCTGTCGCCAATTGAGGGCTCTGTATTTTTTATTGTAGTAGAATTTTAAATTTTTGTAAGGTTATTTTCAAAATATGATAATACGTTGTTGTAGTGTCCACTAAATTGGAATGCAAAATCAAAGAAGACAATGTAATGAGCAAAAATAAATGGGTTTAGGGTTGGCATACGCGATGTTGTCCCGATATTTGTGGAAACGAGATGTAATTTGTTGCATCAGATATGTGGACCACTGTTTTTAGTGCCCAATTCCGTAATACGTATTTTGGGTCTTTATTTTATGTTGTTCCTTGCCTTTGTACAGCAAGAATTCAATACCATAAGAGAGCGAGAATTACAGTTGCGAATTGAAATAGACTTCATAATAAAGTTGTGAATTACGCGCATAGTTTGGTTACGTGCATAGGGAACGACCACATACACTATGTAACAAACCAAAATACATCTACGACACATATGCGTCTTTTTGGAATGGAAATAAAGTCGACTGGAACAAAGATCATTAGTTTCGGCAGCCCATCGCTCTCTTCCCCTTGTCTCCTTTCTACCCGCGACGGCAGCGGCCAGTATCGAAGTCATCCATGTACTGCGAGACGGGTGGGACGGTTGAATGATTTTAGGATAATACAACGTCGGACCAAATCAATAATTATGATGCAAACTGAACATAACTTACCTCTTGCATCCGGAGTGCGCCAAGTGACGGGGAGCGGTAGTACGGCCCATAGTCTGACCTGCAGGCGCCTTCCCCTTGTCCCCTTGCTGCCCGTGACGGCGACGGCCAATCTCGAAGTCATCTATATCCTACGAGATGGGCTGGACGGTTCAATGATGTTAGAATAACACAATGTTAGACTAAATTAATAATTGTAATGCATACTGAACATAACTTGCCTCTTGGATCTGGAGAGCGCCTAGGCAACGGGGAGTGATAATACGCCCCACAGTCTCACTTGCAGAAGCTTCCACCTGTCCACCGCCCACTTGTCCTTGTGCAAATGTAAACAAAAAATAATGACCACAAAATTTTATTTCGTCTCTCCGTAACCTATGTAGCAACTCCGGATTTGTTTTTACAGCTTAAAATGTGTTATGCTATTTTCCTAGTTTAAAATTAATTTTCGGTATTAACAATATAATTACCCTGCACAAATGGGAAGCTAAATAAAGCTAGGATTATTTTGATTACGCTCTACCTACCCTACTTAGCTACTCTACAATTTTTACAAATTTATAATAGGCGTCTATCTATTTCTGCAAATTTATCCTAAATCTTTCGAGAGCAGGAAAAGTCATAATATATGCACAGTGAACTAGACTATACACAACTCAAATGATGTTCTACATAATTGGACTAAAAGTATCTAATCTATTGTGTTCTATGTCGCTATTTTTGTTTGCTAACCAACAGAGTTTTGACATAATGTAAGAAGTTTCAAAAACTTGTACCTATAGATGGTCGATCGGATCTGATGCTCTCTCTCTCTCTCTCTCTCTCTCTCTCGTTCGCTACAAATTGCCAGCACTTCGCTACCTTTCTTCTCTCCCTCCCCTCTATCTTTTGTTTTTTTTTTGGAATTAAAATGACATTTGGGCTGATTTTTTGGGGTTTATATAGAAGTGTTCATGTCGTTATTTGAACTGACGACAGGAGTCTGTCGATATTTCAAATGGCGACAGAGATATAGTTCTTGTTGTTTGGGACAACTTTCTAGTCTTGTATTTTTTTTAAACAAAATAGTGTTATTAAAAAAAATCCTTAAACGCTGCAGATTACATAATTTCCTGCCGTGTAAGGCGCATCAACTGCCCATTTACTGTACATAAGAGTAGTGATTTCCTCTGATCCTCTTTCCCCGTTGCTACAACCAGGCACAACACAACACAGAGAGAGCCCCCTCCTTTCCATGCTTCCATTCCCCATTTCCCCGTTAATTCAACACGATACGAAGAGCCAATTTGATTTGTTCTCCATGACACGATGGAAGAATTCTCAGGACCATTGCATGTACTGCCTTGTATGGCCCACTCAATCACCACTCAATAGTGTATAGCTTGATTGATCTAGCATACAGTACAATGGATTTTTTTTTACATTGCATGTACTGCCTTGTATGGCCCACTCAATCACCATTCAATAGTCTATAGCTTGATTGATCTAGCATACAGTACAATAGATTTTTTTTACATTGCATGTACTGCGTTGTATGGCCCACTCAATCACAATTCAATAGTCTATAGCTTGATAGATCTAGCATACAGTACAATGGATTTTTTTTAAAAAAAAATTACAAAAATAAATAACCAGCCCAAAAAAATTACAAAAATGGGTTTCCTGTCGCCCCTTTTGCCTCCCTGTCGCCGGTCCAACTCCCTGTCACCAGTTCAACTGGCGATAGGGACTCTCCCTATAAAAACTCCATAAAACACTAAAATTCGGCACATGACTCATTTTTATTATGAAAAAAGAGAAGGAGTAGATGGGAGAAGAGAAGCTAGCGAAGTGTTACCCGTCCGGTTGCCCACCTGTGCGGTAATTTTTTGAACCGAATGGATTATATAGTTTTGGATGTACGGTTATGTAGTGCAGTATGTTGTGCATAATTCTTTTCGGTGGGTAGTCTTGTTTTAGATATATGGTTAATCGTGAAAATGTTCTTCATAGTGCAGTGCGTCAATTATGTCGGACGTCACCAATTTCAAAATTTACTACGGTTCAAGACTATTATGGAGGGTCCCGAGGGGATTGATCTGCGTTATTTCCAATCGGCGACCGTGCCCCTGCCAAGAGGAGAGAAACGTACATGGGGTGTTGTGATGCGGTGGTTGTTTCACACATTCCAAGTTGATCGTGATGTGTATGATCTGAGATTGAGTAGCCTTGCTCCCTGAGCAACACAGCCCACATATTGGGAGTTAGTGCAGCTGAAGGAAACAAAATCATGGTAGTCATATGTACGCGTGGCGAGGGAGGGAGGGTGGGATTCCTCCTTCTGACCCAAGCATATGCCAAGCCCACTCCTTGATCCGCGGCTGAACAAGAAGGAGGTGGTGATGCTAAAGAAGAAGTCGGCAACTCCAGCCACAATGCGGCGCACACAGTGCCCGAAGCCTCGCGCTCCCTGCGGCTGCACGCTTCGAGATGAGCTTTCGTCTCCCGATGGATACACTCATTTTGCTCATCGTTGTGGCGCTCCTCCTCCTGGATCTCGCAGACCCTTTTGAAATCCCACTCCTTATAGTCCATACACCACTGGTCGCGTGGGTGGATCTCTTGGTCGATCCACTTGCGGTAGCCATATAGCGTATTTGGGGACTACGGGTAGACAGGAGATATTGTTAGCACGTACTTTGAAAGAGAAATGTTAGGGGAATATACTGTAACTGGTCCTTACCGGCTGTCGATAGCTGCTCGTGTCCCAACGACGGTCGGGATAGTTAGAGGAGTAGTTCGCGCAACCCCAGTAACGCATGCCCAGGCTGAGCCGCTGCTTGGACTTGAGGAACTTGCATGTGTCTCTGCACCAACAAAGAGGCGGCTGTTGGAAATATGCCCTAGAGGCAATCATAGAGATGATGATATTTCGTTGTATCCATGATTTAATAAATGTTCCTTGAATATTGCATTTGTGTTGATTAACAAGTATGTGACTTGTTTGTGAAACTCTTTACTTGTATGGTTATTCTAAAGTTGTCCCTAGTCGGAGTTCATGTGAGGACATATGTGAATAGTGGATTAGCACATGTATCGGTTGATGACTATGTTTCACAGGTCATAGACATGGAGATGTCAAACCAATAATGTGGACACATGTTTAGAACATGGGTTTGGACCGACCCAACATGAGACATAACAATTATACTTATGGTTCTCTCTACACAATGTATACGCCTTGTCCTTAGACCTAAGATTGTCGCATGTACTTGAGATGTGAATCGACCTACTTAGGGGCTATCAAACGCTACTCAAAATGAATGGGGTAGTTATAAAGGTAGTTTTCGGGTTTGTCATGAGGCATGTTTGCGAGGCATGGTCACTCAAGATGGGATTTGCCCTCTCTACCGAGAGAGATATCTCTGGCCCTCGAGTGATCGGATCGTAAATGCATAGCCATGCTACTTAAGGTTAAGAGTTAACCTAGTAAGGGATTAGGATCACAAGATCGAGAAAGAGTGGTCGACTTGGAGCTCGATAGAATATCGTGAGGCAAAGGGATTGGCATGTACGAACGTTGTGTTGGTTCGTCCGATATGATCTTTGTGTGCGTTTAGGAGTTGGGACGTCTTGCTAGAGGCCGCTACCAACTATTGATCAAGTATGTATACTCGTGTCATGTCTAAACATACGTGAACCTATAGGGTCACACACTTAAGGGTGAAGCTTAATTGGATTAGATCCGAATTAGATGAGCATTGAGTCCTAATGGGCCTCTATTAGTAGAAGCCCATTGTAGGGCGATGTATAAAAGGAGGGCAAGGCGCGCTGGGATGAAGGGAAGTTTTTCGTGACATCCTCAAACCACGCCGCCACCTCTCCACACCCTAGTCGCTCGCGCGATCTAGCGATCGGCGTCGTCGCTTCCTCCGTGCGTGTGGATACCTTTGGGCGCTGTGTCAGAAGCGTTTGGACGAACCGCAAGAGCGGTATGCGTGGGACGCCGCGACGAGGCGAGGAAGTAGTACGATTACTCTGCCGAGCGTCTTGCATCGACTTAGTCGACTACTCGCCATGACGTCTTTGCATCGGTTTCGCACTCGCGCGTCAAGTGGTAAGACCGTGATCTATAACTGCAGTGATCTTGGTTTACGGGTAGAATTTTTATTAATTTGCGCTAGTGTAGCCTACCCATAGCATAACAGTGGCGTCTCTGGCTCGGGCGGGTTTTGCAGCGAAGGCTCGGTTGGAATACTCTAGACGGGGTTGCTTCTAGGGGGCGGCGTCATTGCGTGGAGGTGTCCACCTGCCTCGTGCCCTTTGTTCATCAAGGGCCACAGCACGCCTCGTGAGTTCGCTGATCTCTTCCTGTTGCTTCTCCATCTTAATGAGATTGTGTTAAAGTGTTGATGTAAGAGAACCCGTGTGGAATGGGTAGTACTTATAGGCCGAGGCGACCCTGCGTATGCAGCTAAATTGTAATTCGGTTGACGAAAATTCGCGTCCGCGAGGCAACGGCCCCGAGGAGGAATCGTGTGGCAGCGCTGCATCACGTCTCTGCGCAAAGCTGATTCGTTGGTCATGTCGCTACGCAAAACTGACTTTTTGGGCCACATCATTGTGCAAAGTCCAGCTGTGGATGTCCAATCTGGAAGATCTCGAAGGACCACAGCTGCAGAAGTAGTGGCATCCAAAGAGGATGGAGCTGTCCTGGGCCCAGCGGCATGTGTCGCACAGTGCGCGATATGTCACGCACAGCACGGGCGGACCCCATGCGTAGTGTTAGATCTCCTCCACCGGCTAGTCTGCGAGTTCACATGTGTACCGGATGTAGTGCTTGTCGACACTATCACCGTGGGACCCTAGAAACATGACTCACCCGAACAGCCACAGTAAGTAGGCCTCGAAGTGCCTCATCACCGCCTCATCTGGTGCGTCCTCCACCATACGCTCTGGCTGCAAGAAGATATATACATGTTAGCAAGGTTCACAAATAAATTGATGCGAGAGGACAACAGTTAAGAAGACTTACGTAGAACTGACAGATTCACCTCAGCGTCGGCCCATGCAGGCTGCTGAACTCGTGGTAATCGCTGCCCAGCGGTAGCACATCCTGGAACCTCGCTAGGAACTCCGTGCGCCACGTGGGTGAGATCTCATACGCCGTCATGGGGAAGCCTGTGCAGGGCAAGCAAGTCAGGAAGCTCGCGTCCTGCAGCGTTGGCGCTATCTCCCGCACGGAAGGTGAAACGTGTGCGTCTTTGACCTTCACTGGTCAACCAACGCCGTCGGTAGGACCAATAGTATGGAAAACGCTGGATGTACGACCAGGATTGCGGTCCTAGTCGTCCTCCCACATCGCCTCCACCATTTGTGCTAGCGGAAAGAGGCTAACCGCCCTCAACCTGCGTTGGGTCAAGTTACAAACGAATGTTAGTCCACACGTAGTAGTCAGACTACAAATGAGTACACGAAGATCGCAATGGTACGTACCTCGGCACCCAGCTTGGATGTGACCTCCATGCCCTGATGGCGTGTGCGCAGCCGCAACGCACCAAGCTTAATCATCGCCTCGCCCTGCTTGGGGAGGATGGTACTGAGACGGCTATGGTGATGTAGGTCATGCAACTCGTATGGCCACTCGGCAGCATGGCCTGGGTCTGCCATACCTGAAAATTCAGTACATACATTGTAAAGACTACAAAGTATGTAATAAGGTAATAGGAAGCGGCATTAGCAAAATAATTACCAACCACAAATAGAAACCAAATTTATACGATAAGTCATAAAGCTGGGATTACGCTCTACCGATCATACGGAGCTAAATAAAGCTGAGATTATTTTGATTAGGCTCTACCTACCCTAATTAGCTGCTCCGGATTTTCTTTACAATTTTAAAATATGTTATGCTATTTTTCTGGTTATAAATTAATTCTCAGCATTAGCAATATAATTATCGCGCACAAATGGGGAGCTAAATAAAGCCGTGATTATTTCGATTAGGCTCTACCTACCCTAATTAGTTGCTCCAGATTTTCCTTTCAATTTTAAAACATGTTATGCTATTTTCCCAGTTAAAAATTAATTTCTGGTATTAACAATATCATTACCATGCTCAAATGGGGAGCTAAATAAAGCTGGTATTATTTAGATTACGCTCTAACTACCTCATACACAACTCATATGATGTACTACATAATTAGACTACATTTATCTAATATACTAAATTCTATGTCACTATATTTGTTTGCTAACCGACAATGTTTTGATATAATGTACAAAGTTTCAAAAAATATACCCGCAAGATGGCCGATCGGATCTCATGCGCCGTCTATCTCTCCTCCGCGATGAACTGGCAGAGTTTCGCTACCTTTCTTCTCTCCCTCTCCTACTCTATTTCTGTATTTTCCTGGATTTAAAATGAGTTTTGGGGTGAATTTTTAGGGTTTTTATAGCTGGATTGTTGTCGCTAATACAACTGGCGATAGGAACATTAATCAACTTCCTGTTGCCATTTCAACTAGCGATAGGAAGTTAGACCAGCGACAGGGGGGACAGTGTACCTGAGCCTATCGCCAGTTCAACCGGCGACAAGAACCAATTTTTGTAATTTTTGGGTGATTATTTATTTTTGTACTTTTATTTTAAAATAATATGATTTTTAAAAATTCCAGTACAATGTTCAGGCAATTCTGAATATCAGAACCACTAGTTATCTGCTCAATAGTCATTGTAATCTCTTCAGGTAAACAGTAACACTAGTTATGATCCTCCTGTCAAAGGGTTCCTTCCCTCCATAGCTCGATTTTTTAGTTTGGCCCTGTAATATCATCTTAATTTGCAAAAATAGCTCTATTGGCATCAAAATTGCAAAACTAGTCCCCTGCCGAGCGCGGAAGTACCGAAGCCCGATGTGTGGCACTTCCCGCGCTCGGGGACCTGAAACAGATCAGCAGATCTGCAGCCGAAGCGCCTGAAGGACGCGGGCCTAGGTGCCTTCCGCGCCACCGGAGAGCGAAAGGAGCCAGCAGCTTTCCGCCCGACCGGTGCGTGGCAGGGAGTATGCGTCTGCGAGAGCCATGGAAGAGAGAAAGCGATGTACATTCTCTGTTGCTTTTTGATTCACGTTCTTGTTGCTTTTTGATTCACGATAGTGAAGCTGTCCTTCCCGCGCTCTGGTACTACTGCGGAAGGCAGTTGGCAAAGCTGCCGCGCTCCGGTGGTGCGAAACAGGGTTGGACCCGCGACATTCCGCACCGTGCCTCTGGTTCCCGCGACCACCTATCTTCCACGCCTAGCATCGCTATCCCACACCCCTGAGCGCGAGAAGTGCCACGAGTCGGGGTTTGGTACTTTCGCGCTCTGCAGAGGCAGTCTTACAATTTTGACACGAAAGAAACTATTTTTACAATAAAAATAGCAACACGATGCCACATTAGGGGGTAAATATCCTATAGCTCGAAGCAACGTGGAGCAGAGCAAACAACCATCTCATCACATCAAACCAAACAGACTCGTTGCCTTAGCCATCCACACCCGACTATCATCATCATTCCCAAAACCCTTGTACCCTTTCTCCAAACCCAAGGAGGAGTAGGCAAGAGCAACAATGGCTAAAGCGATCAGTGCCTTTCCAACCTGACCTCGTGCCAGTACTACTCCCCACAAGAGACAACAGGGTACGGCTTCTGTTACGAGAAAAGGACTACTCATTAGAGTAATCTTGGGCCCTTGGGGACAAATAAAAAATAAATGATAGGGAGAGGAGTGAGAGAGAGAGAGAGAGAGTAGAAAAGATTTGTAGTAAGGAGTGGAGGAGAGAAGAGACCCATCACCCATCATGGCAGACAGGCAGAGGCAGATGGCAACAAGTTCATAGATAGCTAGCCCAGTTCTCTCTCGACTCTGCCCCCCCTCAACCTCTCTCATCCACTCCATAAAGAGTAAGAGGCAGTTTATCAGAGGATAATGCTGCACATCACAAGAGGTGGGTCAAGCCTTCAAGTTGAGGCGATGTTTTGCTAGAAGAAGATTTTGCAGATAACCCACTTTGGAAATGTGACAAGGAAGCAAGCCAGTTAGTACTACTAACAATGAGGTGGCAATAATTGGAAATGCACCAGACGTGTGGTAAAGAACTGATGCTCATTGCCAAGTAAACAAAATATATTGCCAATAGTATTTGGTAGATGGTATGATTCTTCTCTATTTCTGAACAACACAATGGGCAAGTTTAATCTGTTAAAGATATGCAATACAAAAAATAATAGTATTACAGAGAGGGCTTTGACAATGAAGAGCAGAAATTATGGCTTTTGAGAAAGACAATATTCTGAAACTACATGCTTGAGGAATTATGATCCCTTGTCCTGTGTCAGGTGGTGAATAAATACTAGTAAACCTCCAAGCTGCTTCTTTTCTTCTTGCTCTTTTCTTCTAAATGACAGTGAAATATGAAAAAAAAAAATATGGCAATGCTGGTGCTCAAACAACAAAATTAGGCGGCGTTTGCATAAATCGGCAAACCATAAGCATCAAAGGGTAAACAAGCCAACGTTGGTGTTCAAATAATAAAGGTTCCGTCTGGAACGGGCGAATTTTTTAATTCCTATCAGAATCGAGCTGTTGCTGCGAAATTATTGCGTTATAAACGGGCCCTTAACATCCGATAATTCATTATCAAGAGAAACAAAGACCAAATTGTTGGAACCGACAACCGCCTTTGCGAGAGAATAATCACAGCAAGCACATATAAGGGATATGAGAATTGATTTACGAGGTTCGGCAAAACCTACTTCCCTAGGAGCTAAATCGCGATGGCACCATCCATACGAGTAGTTTCTTTCTTTTATTCTAATTAGGGTTAAAGAGATCGTATCTCGATTACATGTTCGGCTCGCCCCCGCACCCCGTAGCTCATAATATTTTATAACCCCACGCAACTGCGTCTTCCCATGTAGGACTCTATCCGGAAAGCGTATGTTACGCTCCTCTTTTCAAACATAGTATCTTCCTTTCACCTTGTTATATAGAGTTATACACAACAACTAAATAAAAAAAGATTCAGAGTATTATAACAGGAAGATCTAAGACAGTGATGTCCAAGTAAGCAATGCCCAACAAACCAGTTTGGACTGAGGTTAGCCAAGAACCACAAAAGAATTAGCAAAACTAATGGAGTGGGATTGCTTGATGGGGATGGTGAACTAACTAAATACCCAAATTCTCACTCACGGAATGTGACTTACCGGGAAAAGAAACGTGGTTCCAGGCTGATCATGCAGTCCTATTGGACAATGTGCCCAGAAAGCAAGAGTTAACAAGCCAATGGACCTCAGAGAGTGAAAAGTGAAAACGATGGTAAAGTAAACCATGTACATCCATCCAAAAGAGACAAGAATGGGTGAGCTCCAATAAAGATAACCATGACTAATGCAAGAACGTAAGAACAATAACACTAAGATATGAATGAGTGATGGAATAGGCAAAGTGATGTCAAACAAACAAGAAGGTAAGAATCGGCAAGAATTATCGAACATGAACTGGACCAGTGGTACTGATGTCAAACAAATAAGCATGACTTTAGGATGCCACTGCACTGATCCAACCACTTACTTGAGCTACATAAATCCTAGGTTATCCATCATACTAGTTGATGGTTCACATGTAACTTCTCATAGCTAAGCTGAGCACGAATGCACCAACAAGGCACCAAATATTTGACCATGTGGGTAGTGATCAGGTATGAGGGAGGACTCTTATCAGGAGACTAGCATCCGTGAAATTAATAAGGATCAAGGAACAGTTGAGAATGAACTGAACAGAAGAAGCTACCATGGCATTTAAGCTAAAACATCAGTTAACTATCACTGTGGAGAGAAGTAGCAATTAGTGATCAAAATGTTTCCCTTTTCTTCTTATCTCAGAATTGACCAAATCGAGCAGCTAAAGAGGCAAAAGAGCCAGGCAATGACATCTAAGTAAGATCTAGTAATACTTTAGCCCTAAAAATTCGCTCTCAATTTCAACGGCCTGAAGTCTGAATCGGGCGCCAAGCAGATGCAGTGAGCAGGCACAGGTCCTTCCATCCGAGCTTCAGAGCACCATTCTCCTCGACGAGCGTGTACCCGTCGGAGGGGAACATGCCCAGCAGCAGGGCGGCCTGGGCGGCGGCGCTGCCCGCGAGCGACGCCGCGCGGAACCCCGACTGCGCGAGCTTCTCGCGCCAGCTCCCGAACTTGACGTCCCCCGTGCGCGCCGGCCCGCCGACGGCCAGCACGTTGCGGATCTCCCGCGAGAGCAGCTGCTGCTCCACGACATGCCGCTCCGGGCTGTCCTCGCTGTAGCTCGCATCCAGCGAGTCGAACAGCGCCGAGTAGTAGTGGATGGCCTCCACGAAACGCGCCAGGAAGGAGCCTGAGTGGCTCAGGTCCTGCTCCACCATTGTTACCACCTTCGGCGCCAACCTAATCCAGTGGTCCACAGGCTCAAGATCAGTACAGCAATTTATGGTGATTCTATTCCACTAGGACAGACTCTTGAACCAGCAACATCTAGCATTATAATGATGCTACATCAAGGTAAAGGACATCGTCTTTAATCGATTTCTTGGTTCCCCACGCAAGTACGGTGGGACAGAGGTAGCAGTCTCCACTATAGAAAGCCAACATCTCAGATGAGCTTTTTAACTTAGCTTTGCGATCCACTCCGTAAGAACTAAGAACTGATTAGTAGTACACTACGAGATGACAGGAATTTCATATTAATAATCAGCATTTGTGGCACTTGGAACAAGAAAGTTTGAAGACTTTTAGCATGAAAAGTTGGTCATGATGATAAGAACTTTTAGCTCTCTCTTAGTGATCCACAAACCAAATGGAAGCGAAATCTTTTCGACTTCTCGGATCACCCAAGACCATGGACGAGCTTACTACCGCAAAAGCAATAGAAAGTTGCAACCTTTTAAGCCTAAAAAGTTGGGTCATAATTTTTTTACTACTACTCCTTAAACCAATGGAGTACCTGTACTAGTACTACCATTGATGCGTTCATGTGTGGGTGAAGAAGTGAAGGCCGAAAAGTAGGCATGATGGCAAGATTTGACAATGGAAGCAGCATTGCATTGGTACCTCTGGATGAGCCACAGGGTGTTGTAGTCTGAGCCTGTGACATCGTAGAGCGAGTGGTGCAGCCAGTGGACGGCGACGGCCTCGCGCCGCGTGACGCCCAGCTTCTCCGGGTCAAGATTCCCGGCCTTGTCCGCCACCGGGCAGAACTCGAACGGCAGCCCCAGCGTGTCCGCGAAGTCTGACAGCCGCTTCCCCGTCGCCTCCAGCGCCTCCATGGACGCGCCCAGCCCCGTCAGCCTCACCCTCGGCGGCCCGCCGGGGCGCGACGCCAGGATGTGGAACAGCCCCGGCCACTGGAGCCCCTGCATGACGTCGAGGTCGATGATGTGCACGCGCTCCTCCCGCTCGAACGCTTCTTGGATGGCCTGGTTCGCCGTGAAGTGGGAGAACTTGACGAACGGGCTGATGCCGTTGAACACCTGGAACGCCGCGGCCACGCGGCCGTGGAGGCGCGCGGCGGCGGGGGACGCGTGCGGCAGCGGCGCGTACAGCCCCAGGCACGAGCTGACGAGGCGCGCGGACATGGCCTCCGCGAAGTATGCGGCGACGCGCTGCGTGGAGGTGCCGAACGGCGTGGCGAGCTCGGCGATCTCCAGCAGCGCGCGGTGCGCCTCGTCGAGGTTGTCCGCGTTCACCGACTCCGCGCACTGCAGCAGCAGCGTCAGCAGGTGCAACCCCTCCTCGTCACGCTGCTTCCGTCGATGCTCCTCTTTCCGCTCCTTCGCGGCCGCAGCAGCCGCCGCGGCCGCTGCAGCTGCGGCGGCGGCAGTTTCCTCCGCGGAAGGGGCCTTCGGTGACTGCGGTGGGTTGGGCTCCTCGCGCCGCCGCTTGTCGGGGACTGGGGGAGGGGGAGGGAGCACCGCGACCGGTGGGGCGGCGGCCGTGGTGTCGGGGAGGAGAGCAGGCGGATGGGAAGGAGGCGGCGGGGCGGGGTCGGAGGTGAGGAGGGAGCGGAGGCGGAGCTCGAGGAGGGAGGCGAGGCCGGGGTTGCAGGGGTGGATGATCTCGCGGACGTTGTGGATGAGCTGCGTGATGGAGACCGCGGCGCCGCTGCTCCCGATGATGTCCCGGATGATGCCGTCCACCCAGGCCGTGGCGGACGCCGCCCCATCGGGCGCCTGCGCCGGCGCGGCGACGTCCATCTCCGCCTGCTGGAACGCCGGGAGCTGGGTGGGCAGCGCGGGCAGCTGCGCGCTCGCAGAAGACGGCGGCGCGCCCGCCGCCGCCGCGGTGACGTCAGAGAGGTCGCCCGTGACATGACGGCGCGGCGGCGGCGGCGGGTCCATGTCGGGCGCGGGGCGCTTGCGGACCATGGCGACTTCTTGATGGTCTAGGTGCTGGAGGTAGAGGAGGAGGTCGGAGGGGGAGGAGGGGAGGGGAGGCAATAAGGAGTGGGAAGATGAGATGGTGGTGGCATAAGAAGAATAAGAGTGAGAAGCGGGGGCGGCGGAGGAGGCCGAGGGGAAGAGGAGGAGGGAGGAGGAGCCCATCTAGAAACGCCAAGGGGAAGCCGCCGCGCGCATGGCGAGGCAAGGAGCGCGGGAGAGGTTGGGAATAGGGGCGAGTGGTACTGCAACTTTGATGAGTTTTTGGCGCCGCGCTGCCTGAGGAGAGGTGCGAGGTGAGGTGAGAGTTGAGAGTGGGAGTAGGAGTAGGAGAGGCTCAGGCGATGCTCGGCACGGGGTAATAAAGAGGAAGACGCCGACGGGAGAGCAACAAGAGCGTAAGCACAAGGGGTTAGGAAGGGCGGTGGGTTTCAATTTATGTCTCTTTTTCTCTCTCTAGTCTCCTCCTCCTCCTCCTCCTCCTCCTCCTCTATCTTCTTCTTCTTCGTCTTTTCACTTTCCTCATTACGATGATGTATGTAATTGTACTCTTCTTAGTAATGTTCACCTTGACCCTGTAACAATGATACTGTCTCGAGAACATTTGTAGCGACTTGTCCCTGACAGTGAGTGCATCGGAATGTCATCCGAAAAAAAAATATGTCCCTGACAGTGATCAGAATCGCTATGTTGATTTGCTACAGCGTCTTATCGATGGCCGAGACCCAGACAGAATGGTACTGTGCCACGCAATGCATGGTACAGATGCCACAGTCTTACGACACATGTCCAAAAACGAGTGTGATTAGTGTTTGGGGACAAGGCAAGAACTGTCTTGTCCCCGGGACCAGATTGCAGCACAGGGGAGAGATGAAATGTGCGATCTAAATGCCATGTCTCTCAACTAAATTCGCATCGATTCAAAATGTAGTGCTAGTTCGAAGGAGTTGTGCAGATGCTTAAGAGGAAAACACAACTAACTCTGTATTGTTTGTGGTTTAACGAAATCAAATGTACTTATTTTAGGAGGGATTATCGCTTCATGCACCCACCCACCCCAAAAGAAGAAGAAGATATTACTTCTAGCTCGTTAATGGAGCAGTTAGTTTTGATGACTCTAGCATCTTATGCCAAGCAATTGACTTCTGCCGATTCTCGAGTGATGTCTATACGTATTACTACAAAAATACTAATACTAGACATTTTATTACCAGATAATTTTCCAAAACCGTCAGTGTTAATGGTAATCACAAACGATTTTACCAGCGCGGCCATCTCTATTACTGGATATGCTAAGAACCGTCTGTGATAAAGTACTTATCATAGACGGATCGTATTAAGAACCGTTTGTGAAACATCACAAACGGTTCAAGAGAATTAGCCATTTCAAGTCATGGTAAAATCAGATAGTCATTTCAAGTCATTGTAAAATCAGATAGTCGTTTCAAGTCATGGTAAAATCAGATAGTCATTTTAAGTCATGGTAGAATCACAGAGTCACAGACGGTTTTAATATGAACTGTCTGTGATATTACCCCATCACAAACGGTTTTTGTTTGAAATTGTTTGTGATTCGCGAAAATTTTGAACTCTTGGCGGGAGGCAAAATATTTTAGCGTTATCCTTATATATTATACACACCCCCGTCTTGTCTTCCATCAGTCTCTTTCTCTCCCATCCCCACACCAACAACGCGACGAGGAGGAGGAGGGACGCGCAGAGCTCGATGTCTACTGCAGGAGGCCAACGCACGCGTCTGCAGTCTGCTATTTCACGGCGCCTCCGGTGAGCGGGGCGCTGCGGCTCGATCAATACCGCCAGATCTGGCCCCCCATCATGACCTTAGGTGAGCACGAAGTTTTGCCCTTAAATCCCCATCCAGATTTCTTTTTGTGGATATCATGGGGATATGCTCATGATCTTAGGATGATGATTCAATTGGCAATAGCGTTGATGGTTTGTCAAATCACGCGTTTTCAAAAAAGTTCTTATGCTGTCAAGTCTCTGGCGGTCGACCGCCAAGACCAAGGCGGATCCGACCGGTCGTTTTGGGTGAGAGGTGAGCGGTTCGACCGGCCGTGGCGGGATCGTCGGACCGCCAAAAAGGTTGGATGAGTTTGGAGCTAGGCCAAAAATAGAGTATGTAGGCAAGATAGAGGATTCTCCTACACTTGGTCTCATAATTTGTGGAGCTTCCAGTCAAAAGATCTATTCATTTGAAATTTCCAGAGAGCTCTCGGATTTCTAGGGTGAAAATTTGGCTAAGTCCCAGGCTGGGCGGTCCGACCGGCCAGGTGGCGGTCTGACCGGCCAGAGGGAGGTCAGACCGGTTCATGGGTGGCGGTCTGACCGATTTTCACTTATTCGTCGGTCACCTTGGCGGCGTTGTGTGTTGGTTAAGTCAAGTTCATGAGGTTCAATGTATTTATGTTGCATAATGCATGTTTTGACTAACGTGGGTTAAATTGCGAAGAACTTATTCCCGGAATCGATTTCTTGTCTATTGTTGTGCAGGACGCTTGGTTGTCAACGACGAGGATGATCGAGACTAAGCTTGGAGAGCTGAGGTTCAGAGCGATCGAGGATGCCGAGTGAAGTCATCGGACTCAAGTATGGCGCAGAATGGACAAGGATGACCGAACGGGCAGTTCGGTGCGACGGGTTCGATCAAGCGGCGCAGGGGTCGGTGCAAGTGTCATGGAGGTTTCGGTGGGAGCCGGACGGGAGAGACTTGCCGACATGTTGAGAGCCGTTGATCAACCTACACGTGGCGAAGCAGGCGTTTGCTTCACCAAGATTGGATTCCGTCTGCGGAGAAGGATCGAGAAGGGGTATTTTGGTCATTTCACCAAATACCGCCTTGGTAACCTTTTGGCTAAACCGCAGCGCAAGACGACGCAATGAAAAGCGATTTAGATCAAGAAGTGATGAAGATGACGCTTTAAAATACGTGCATGAGTGGGCTTAACTGGTGCCCAATGGGTAATGTTTTCTAGAAGCCAGGCCTCCCTATAAATAGGAGAGGGTGCTGTCCAACAACCCTTGAGCCTTACATGCAAAACCCTAGTTTGTGTTATTAGGACTAGGAGAGGAAAGGAGGGTCTTAGGGTTCTAGAGATGAAGTGAGTTGTGCTCTTTGTTTGAGTTTTGTCCTCTTGGATGGAGTGGCTATAATCATCTCTCAATCATGAATCAATCCAAGCAAGTTTCTCAAAAATGAGTTTTGTTCATGTTGCTTCTTCCTTGATCCACTCCTTTTCTGTTGGTTTCTAATATGGATCTTGCTTGCTGTGAAATACATCTAGGATCATCTTGATCATCTATAACCCATGAGCAACCTTTGCATCGTGTTTTTGTTTTGATTCGGTTTTGAACCAACCTTCACTCAAAAAGGAAAAGATCAAAACTTTGGCGAAGATCTTCACGATCTTTGATTGGAATAGGTTCCTGACAACCTAGAGAAGGTGTGTTCTAAGTTTCATCAAGTTTGGAGTTGTGGATTAAAAGTTGGACCTATTTGTGATTTTATTTTTCGGTCTGTTTTTACTGTTCATGGTGCTGGAGGTCGGACAGCCCCCTGCGAGAGGTCAGACCGCCCATGCTAAGCGGTCAAACCGCCCTTGTTGAAGAGGTCAGACCGCCCAACTCTTCGGGTATTGAGTTTTAATAATTTTTGTTGTTTTACTTCGGGATTTAGATTGGATTCAACATAAGTCTTCTGCTATGCTTGAACTTGGATCTTCATAGCTCTCATAGTTATTGGAGTGAAAAACGGGTTGAACCCGATCAAGGAAAAAAGTGATCGTGCTCCTATTCACCCCCATCTAGGCGCCATTTCGATCCTACACTTTTTCACTATAATTTCATCCCCTCCATCCCGTCAAATTTTGTTCTCAGTGTTGACCCCCATTTATGGTCGACAAGGGAGACTCATTCGGTTCGAGATGGATACTCTACTCGACCTCATCCTCGTTAGAGAGTGAGCCATTGATTGATTGAGAGAGAGTGTGTGTATGTGTGTGTTTTAATTACCTTTCTGTAAACTAGCGAAAGACTATATGGAAACTATTGTCCAGCAATTGATTGGTTTGGCTCAAAATTTGATTTATTTTTATAATAAAAACTATCACGGACGGTTATTGTTCAGAACTGTCTATGATAGCTTTTTTCACAGATGGTTAAAAAACCGTCTGTGATGACCTTATGTCATTACTGACCTATAAACTCATACGGTTCAGAAAACCGTCTGTGATGATGTTATTGAACCGTTTGTGAAGAATTTTTTATTTGGTAGCGACATGTCATGATAAAAAAGGAAAAATAGCACAAAAAAATTATTACATAACATACGTGCAACTTTAATTACACTTTTTGTATCAAAGGTAGAATTATCAAGTGTTGGTCTTTTTTCTCTACTATTTTACGATCGAGTATGTGAAGTGTTTCGAATTCAACCTAGACTTAGAGTTTGAGGGGACAGAACGAGGAGGCATTCATTATTTACCCACTTATTAGATCCGTATTTAGAATCTACCCTCATTCCCGACGTAATACATTTTTTACCCCCCACTTACTGTATTCCTTCATTAAATATGTGGATTTCATGGGGATATGCTCCAGATCTTAGGATGATGTGACAATTGGCAATGACGTTTACGGTTTGTCGTTTCACGCGTTTTCGACAAAGTGTCAGGCTTACTAGACAGGGGCGGTCCGACCGGTCCTTACACGGCGGTCCGACCGGTCCCAAATCGGTCGGACCGCCATGTGGCTGATCGGACCGGCAATGACCTAGAAGTTCTCGAATGGGTTTGGGCCAAAATAGGTGTTGTAGGCAAGTGAGGGATCCCAATGCACTTGGTCTCATAATTTTGGAGTCTCCAAGAAGAAGTTCTATTGGTTTAAAGTTTCGAAGGTTTGAATTTGGGAGTTTGAATTTGGCTAAGTCCTAAGGCGGTCCGACCACCACGTGGAGCGGTTCGACCGCCAAGAAGGTCCGACCGGCTCACCCGGGCGGTCGAGACCGTTTCTACTTGAACGTCGGCCAACTTCGTGGCGATGTTGATTTGTTAGGTCAAAGTCATTGGTTTCATGGCATATGATTTGCATGATGCATGTTTTGACTAACATGGGTCAAGTTGTGAAGAACTTGTTCCCGAATTCGTGTTTGCTTGTCTGTGGTTGTGCAGGTTGCTTGGTGGTCAACGACGGTCAACGGCGAGGAGGATCGGGACTAGACTTGGAGAGTTGAGGTCCAGAACAATCTACGATGCCGGGTGAGGTCAACGACTCAAGCGTGACGCAAGATGGACAAGGGTGACCTATTGGCAAATCCATGGTGCATGGTGAAGCGGTTTAGGTCAAAAGGTTAAAGACGGCGCTTTGCGAAGCGTGCGTGTGTGACCCGTTTGTTAGTGGGCCTTAACGGGAGCCCAAGAGAGTCAAACCCTAAGAGTTTTAGGCCTCCACTATAAATAGGAGGAGATGGTGGTTGCACCTCTCGCTCTCGCCTTTTATGTTTCAAAACCCTAATTGTCTTTAGGGAGTTGAGGTGGAGGCAAGGGCTCTTGATGGTTTGTGGTGAATTTCGTGATCTTTGATTGTCCATCGATCCATGATGGTGTGGATGTAATCCAAAGAACAATCACGAAATCAATCTATGCAAGGTTTGCTTGAGATAAGTCTCTTTTCGTTCTTGCTTTCAATTTCGTGTTTTTAGGGCTTTCTTTGATCCGCGAGTTTGTGATTGATTCTTTCACGTGAATTAGCTTGCTGTGATATGTGTGAATCTATCTAGCATCATCTTGATCATCAATCCTCACGAACAAGCTTTAGGATCAAGTTTTCGTTCTTGCGGTTTTAGATCTTACATTAATCAATTGGCAATTGCTCAAGATCGCTCCAAGAATTATCATAATATTCGATTGGAATAGGTCCTCAATAGCATATAGAAGGTGTGTGCAAAGTTTCATAAAGATTAGAGTTGAGAATCAAAGTTTCACCTAATTGCAACTTCATCGGCCGATTTTATTTATTGCGGATCGGTTCGAGTCGGCGGCCGACCGCCCGTCATCACCGGTCCGACCGATTTTGAGCGGTCCGACCGCCAAAGATAACGCCGGTCGATCGCCCGCAATCGGTTCGACCGATTGGGTCCAGCTGATCGACCGCCCGTCTTGTGAGTCTTTGCAATCTTAGTTGATTTTTGTAGCATTGCTTAGGGGTTTAATTGGATTCAATACTAGTCTTCCGCTGTACTGGTATATTGATCTTCATAGCTTTCTAATAGCTACTGGAGTGAAATTGTATTGAGTTCATAATTTGTGAAAAGTGAGCGTGCTCTATTCACCCCCTCTAGTCGTCTTTACGGTCCAACAAGTGGTATCGAGCCCGTTAGTTCAATCTTGATCTTAACCGTCACCGAACTTTGGCGATGGATAAGTTTTCTACTAAACCGCATATCTTCGATGGGCACGACTATGCCTATTGGAAGAATCGTATGCGCGTCTTTCTTGAGAGCGAGGACAAGCTATTTGGGATGTTGTTAGAGCCCACCGGTTATTCCCGAAATTGCTACACATACGTAATTCTTTTGGCTAACAACAATAAGGCTAAGAATCTTTTATATGGTGCACTTGGTAGACAAGAATATGATAGAATTTGCAACCTTTCAACTGCGCATGAAATTTGGAACACTCTCGAAACATATCATGAGGGTTCGTCCCAAATCAAAAAGTGCGCCAAACAGTTTACAAGCGTGAATACAATAAATTCGAGATGCGTCTGAGAGAGCATCGATGACATTTTCATCGCTTTAATAAAGTAATTAATCAAATGAAAGTTGTTGATATTGAATATTCTCAATCAAAATGTCACCCATCTCTTGGTGCAATCAACACCAAGGAGTGGGAGATGAAAGCTCTGCTATAGAGGAAAATGTTGATCTTTCAAGTCTTACTTTAGAATTGCTTTATAGTAAACTCAAGACTCATGAAATTAAAAGAGTTGATCATCCCAAGAAAGATAATTTAGCTTTGGTAGCAGATCCTCTCAAAAAGGCTTTTGATGACTCTTTTGAATCTTCTTCTGGATTTTCATTTGCTTGTTTATCTGCTATTCATGAAGAGGAGCTTGAAAGTATTCCTGAAAAAGAGTTAGCTCTTCTAGCTAAAAAATTCACACGGGCCTACAATAATGTGAGAAACAAAAAGAGAGGTGGTCCGGTGACATGCTATGCATTCAGAAATTACCAAGTTACAAACTGCTCATAATATTTCTGTACAACAACTTGAGAATGCTAGATCTGAACTAAATGAAATTAAAAGTGCTCCTTGTGAAAAATATTTAGAATCTAGTAAATTGATTGCTTTTGATGTGTTTGATTCTAGCCCTTGCACTTCATGTTTAGAAAAGGAACGTGAAATCAAAGATATCTTAGAAGCTGCTAGAGTCAAATATGCTAAGCTTAAGGACAATATTGAAAATACTACTTGTGCTTCTTGTTCCGCTCTTAAGCTTGAAATTGCTTCGTATAAGGAGAAATCTATGAATAAAACTTGTGATGCTTGTGTTAACTTGAGAAAAGAAAATGCTTACCTTCATGATACATTAGAGAAATTTTCTAAAGGTAAGAAACAATTAAACATGATTCTTGACAAGTCTAAAACTCCTTATAAGAAGCAAGGTTTAGGATTCAATTCTTTTCAAGACAATTCAAACCCAAAAGTCATTCAAGTCTTGGAAAAAGGTTTAATTGAATTCAAAACCCAACCTGCAAAAATATCTTTTAAATCTGCAGGTTTTGCTCAACCTTGTATTAATTCAAATGGTGCTTCTTCTAGTGGTACCAAATACCATTGCACTTATTGCAAGAAAGGTGGGCATTTGATTGAATTCATTGGCGTAGGTTGAAAAATGATAGGAAAAATTTTGATAAAATTTCATTCATGCAACCTAGAGCTTCTGTGAGACATGGTAACACTGAAAAGAATAAACCTAGAGTTTCTAGATATCCTAATTCTAATGTTTATCGATCAAGGTCCGACCACGTGGTCACCGGCTCGACTTTTGGTCGCTTGGCCCGATGCCAAAGACAACGCCGGTCGACCGCCCATGGACGCTTTAAGTCTCATGTTAATTTAAACATTGCTCATAACCGAATGTTAGATGAAATCAAGGATAGTACTTCGGTTTGTATACTCCTTGCAGAGCGTGTGTCTCAAAGATCGGATTCCTAAATCTTGTTTATCTAACCCCAGTATTGAGACACATCGTTCTTTTGTTCCTTGATTTTCAGGACTACCGTGGAAAGGGGAAGAACACATGGTTCGTCGACTCCGGATGTTCACGCCACATGACCGGAAACTCAAAATGGTTCACCTCTTTCACGCGGCAACAGTGATGACTTCATCACCTTTGGAGATGATACACAAGGGCGAATTGAAGGAACAGGATCAATTAGGGTGAACAATAAATTCATTCTAAAGGATGTCGCTCTTGAGGACAAGCTTAGGTATAATCTCCTTTCGCTTCTCGACTTCTTGATGATGGGTATGAGACTGCTTTTAAGAAAAATGCTTGTCGTGTGCTTGATTCTCTTGGTGAGCTTGTGTTTGGAATCTCTAGAGTTGGTAGAATTTTTGGGCCGATTTTTCGAATCTCTTCTTGGATCTCTTAAATGTTTGCTTACATCTTCTTCTCGATTTACGGCTTTGGCATCGACGTTTGGGGCACATTGGTTTTGATCATCGACACGAGTTAGCAACCTTGATCTCATGAGAGGTTTACCCAAACTCAAAGTGTCAAGGATGTCAGATAGCGCTCTGTAGGCATGGCAAACAAGTTGCCGCCACACCCTTCTGTGACTATGGTTATGACCGACGGACCGTGACAAGTTGCTTCATATGGATACCGTTGGTCCCGCTAGAGTCCGGTCGATCGGTGGAAAATGGTATATTCTTGTCATAGTCGATGATCTTTCTAGATATACTTGGGTGTTCTTTCTTACTTCAAAAGATGAAGCTTTTGGTTATTTTCATGACCTTGTTCTTCGCTTGACTTGAGCTTCTGGTGCTTTGAGAGCGATTCGCAGTGATAATGGCACGGAGTTCAAAAATGCTTCTTTTGCTTCTTTTTGTCTTGGCGTGGTATTGAGCATCGCTTCTCCTCTCCACGTCCTCAACAAAATGGCGTGGTGGAAAGGAAGAATAGGACCTTAGTCGAAATGGCTAGGACGATGCTAGATGAGTATAGCACACCGAGGAGATTTTGGGCGAAGCTATTGCTATCGCTTGCCATATTGCCAATCGTGTCTTTTGAGACCTTCTTTAGGCAAGACTCCTTATGAGCTTCGCTTTTGGTAGAAAACCCTCTGCTTTCGCATTTTCGAGTTTTGGATCAAAATGTTTTATTCTTAAGACAGCAACGAGATAAATTTGAATCAAGAACTTTTGATGGGTTATTTCGGTTATCCCGCTCATTCGAGGGGTTTTCGGTTTTAATATCGAGACTAACATTATTCAGAGACTTGTAATGTCACTTTTGATGAGACTAGCCTCGAGCTAGATCTATTGCTCTGAGATGATTTACAGTGACAGAGAGTATTTTTGTGGAGGAAGATGAGGACGGCTAATATCATTCCTTCATCTGCAAGCTCTCAAGCGCCCATACCGATACAAGAACACGCTACGCCTACTTCACCTTCGCTGAGGCTCTGCAGATCTTCATCATCGCAGATCATGAGGTCGAAGAAACGGTATCTCACCCGAGCGCCCACTTCGCATTCGAAACAAAGATCCTCCTAATGTATAATAGGTAATCTACATGAGTGAGTCACTCGCTCCAGGTATAATGATCCAAATCTCTACTCTCATTCGGCCTTTGTTGCTTCTTTTGAACCCCGCGATATATCACATGTTTTATCTGATTCTAGCTGGGTAATTGCCATGCATGAGGAGTTAGAAAATTTTGAAAGAAACAAAGTTTGGAACCTAGTAGAACCCCCTAGTGGTCATAATGTTATAGGAACCCGTTGGGTGTTTAAGAATAAACAAGGTGAGGATGGTTCTGTGGTTAGAAATAAAGCCAGATTGGTAACTCAGGGTTTCAGCCAAGTTGAGGGGTTAGATTTTGATGAGACATTTGCTCCTGTTGCTAGACTAGAAGCCATTCGTATTCTGCTTGTATTTGCTGCATCAAAAGGTTTTAAATTATATCAGATGGACGTTAAAAGTGCCTTTTTAAATGGTTTCATAGATGAGGAAGTGTATGTTAAGCAACCCCCTAGTTTTGAGGATCCTAAATATCCAAATCGTGTTTTCAAGCTATCTAAAGCATTGTATGGTCTTAAACAAGCCCCTAGAGCCTGGTATGATAGACTTAAGACCTTCTTGCTTAAAAATAATTTTGAGATGGGTAAAGTGGATAAAACTCTATTTATTCTTAGGCGTGGAAATGACTTCTTGCTTGCTCAAATTTACGTGGATGATATTATTTTGGTGGTTCCTCTAATGCTCTTGTTTCGACTTTTCCGACACTATGTCCGTGGAATTTGAGATGAGTATGATGGGAGAGCTTAATTACTTTTGGGACTTCAAATCAAGCAATGCATGGAAGGAACTTTCATCCATCGACGAAGTACACTAAAGATCTACTCAAACGCTTCAACATGGGTGACTGCAAGCCAATTTCCACTCCCATGGCAACTTCGATCGCTTTGGATCCAGATGAGGAAGGAGAAGTCGTGGATCAACGCGAGTACCGCAAACATGATCGGCTCCTTCATGATTTGACCTCGAGACCGACATTCACTTCACGGTATGCCTTTGTGCAAGATTTCAGCGTCTCCGAGAACTTCCCATCGCCAAGCCGTTAAGCGCATATTCGTGTATTTACACTCTACTCTCTTATATGGCATTTGGTATTCCCGCTCTTGACTTTGTCCATTAGAGGTTTTTCTCGATTCGATTTTGCGGTCAGTCGGTTAGATAGGAAGAGTACCTCGTGCACTGTCACTTCCTAGGCACTTCTCTTGTATCTTGGTCTTCTAGGAAGCGGTCTTACATTGCACAATCCATTCTTTGAAGCGGAGTATGTAGTCACGCTAGTTGTCAGAGCTGATTTTGTGGATGACGCCCACTTTGAAAGATTATGGGTTAAACTTTGCTAGTATTCCTCTTTTCGTGATAACACTTCGCTATTAATATTGCTAAAACCCAAGGCAACATTCTAGGACTAAGCACATAGACATTCGATTTCACTTCCTTAAAGATCATGTTGAAAAAGGTGATATTGTGATGCACTTCAGAGAGTCCAAGCTCAATTGGCGATATTCTTACCAAGCCTTTAGATCAAACCGATTTTCCTCCTTAAGAAGCGAGTTAGGGATAATTTATCCTTATGGGTTGGTTTGAGGGGAGTTTGATCTTTTCTTATCTTTCCTTGTTCTTTTGATCTTTTATTGTTCTTTTCCGAACTTAGTGATCTTTTGAACTTTTTAGGTTTTAGGCTTTTAATTGCATCTTATTGTGTCATATTGCATTCATATGAAAAATACAACAAGTGGTTACAACAAGTGGTATGAAAAATCCAAAAAGATGCATTGTAATATAAGATTTTCTGCTTATTTTTAAATTGATGAAGCTTTGCCTATTACCCTTTGGAGCTGTTGTATTTCAATTCTTGCTCAATATCATGTCTAGTTCTTTGACTTGCTAGAATTATCATGCTTTTACATGTGTAGCTAAGTCTTTGCTATATGAGCTAGAATCTTTTAAACAACTCAAACTAAGAAATTGCAATTTGTGGATGTTTTAGCGAGTTGCGCAATTAGTGCTCCTCTTGTGACATTGGCCCTGTCAGAATTGCTTTGTTTGCTCTTTGATCTAAAATTGACCATTACTTGAGCTTTTGTGTTCTTGAGATTCTAAAACTGCTCATGTGAAAAATGAAAATCAAGATTGTCTTATGCTTAAATTGTGCCAAACTATTCTTACGAGACTGCTTGTCAAATGACATGAACTTGGAGATAGTTTGATGAACCAGATGATCTCATGGGGACTGCTTGTCTGAAATGACATGAACCTCAAGATTTGTCGCCTTGTAGAAGCTTAGAAAGAGTTTGTGGATGGCTCCTAGTCCGGGATCTTCTTTACTAAGATATACCTTTAATCAACTTTTGGTCGAAGCTTAGGATGAGTTTGTGGATGGCTCCTAGTCCAGGATCTTGTCACTAAGTTAGATCATTAGTCAACTTCAATATTCAATGAAAAAAAAAATGTTGACAAATGGGCGTTTACAAAATATTGAGCAAAATGATTCAATACGGGACTTGTTTAACTCTTAATGTGGTCTTTGTTAGATTTTTGATCTCACTTTGACATTTTGACATGGCCAATTTCACTTTAGGATCCCTGTTGATGAACTTGTTTGAATTTGAAGCGTTGCTTAAATTGATCAAATCTCTTGCTTTACTTTTGAGCCTTTGTGCTTAGCTTTGATATATATGTCTTACCATGATCTTGCTAAGTACTGTCGGCTTGATATCTTTGTTTGTGCAATATTAGAGATACTAGCTTGTTCTTTTGGGTAATCTCCAAAGCTTCTTGTAATCAAAAATTGAAAATACAAAAATTGAAGCCACCCATTGCACTTCATGCATATTCCTCTTTATGCTTCTCTTGTTTCTGCTTCTTCCTTTATTTTCTATTTGTTATCTCTGGATGAGAGGAAGGCGTGATTCCTTGATGAATCCATTGTCAAAGGGGGAGAAGATGTGTTAAATGAGAAGAGAAGATGTGTTAATGAGAATATATTTCTTTGTTGGGGGAGAAGTTTGTACAAAGGGAGAAACTGAAATTTGAAAATTGAGGATCATAGTGAGGGGGAGTTCTTGAGTTGCATTCTTATTGTCTTATTGTATATTATGAACTTGAATTGCATTCTTTTATCCACACAATGATCATAGGTCAATTGAACAATTGTTCTTTCATATGGACCTTATGTGAGAATTTTGACCATTTTCTGGAAATCAAAGTTTTTATGCTTTCTTTTGCCTTGTCTCACATGCCTATACTATTACGATGCCACTTGGTCATGTTCATTGCTTTTTCTTGCTTATGGACCAAGTTGTGCCTTTGTGCGAAAACCGCGAGTAAACTCGTTTTCAAACCTCTTACTTACATTTTACGGATAATTGCCAATGTGTTCATCAAGGGGAGATTGTGGATTTCATGGGGATATGCTCCGATCTTAGGATGATGTGACAATTGGCAATGGCGTTTACGGTTTGTCGTTTCACGCGCTTTCGACAAAGTGTTAGGCTTACTAGATAGGCGGTCCGACCGGTCCTTACACTGCGGTCCGACCGGTCCCAAATCGGTCGAGCGAACCGCCATGTGGGGCGGTCGGACCGGCAATGACCTAAAGTTCTCGAATGGGTGGGCCAAAATAGGTGTTGTAGGCAAGTGAGGGATCCCAATGCACTTGATCTCATAATTTTGGAGTCTCCAAGAAGAAGTTCTATTGGTTTAAAGTTTCGAAGGTTTGAATTTGGGAGTTTGAATTTCGGCTAAGTCCCAAGGCGGTCCGACCGCTCACGAGGTGGAGCGGTCCGACCGCCAAGGCGGTCCGACCGGCTCACCCGAGCGGTCGACCGGTTTTACTTGAACGTCGGCCAACTTCGTGGCGATGTTGATTTGTTAGGTCAAAGTCATTGGTTTCATGGCATATGATTTGCATGATGCATGTTTTGACTAACATGGATCAAGTTATGAAGAACTTGTTCCCGAATTCGTGTTTGCTTGTCTGTGGTTGTGCAGGTTGCTTGGTGGTCAACGACGGTCAACGGCGAGGAGGATCGGGACTAGACTTGGAGAGTTGAGGTCCAGAACAATCTACGATGCCGGGTGAGGTCAACGACTCAAGCGTGACGCAAGATGGACAAGGGTGACCTATTGGCAAATCCATGGTGCATGGTGAAGCGGTTTAGGTCAAAAGGTTAAAGACGGCGCTTTGCGAAGCGTGCGTGTGTGACCCGTTTGTTAGTGGGCCTTAACGGGAGCCCAAGAGAGTCAAACCCTAAGAGTTTTAGGCCTCCACTATAAATAGGAGGAGATGGTGGCTGCACCTCTCGCTCTCGCCTTTTTATGTTTCAAAACCCTAATTGTCTTTAGGGGAGTTGAGGTGGAGGCAAGGGCTCTTGATGGTTTGTGGTGAATTTCGTGATCTTTGATTGTCCACTGATCCATGATGGTGTGGATGTAATCCAAAGAACAATCACGAAATCAATCTATGCAAGGTTTGCTTGAGATAAGTCTCTTTTCGTTCTTGCTTTCAATTTCGTGTTTTTAGGGCTTTCTTTGATCCGCGAGTTTGTGATTGATTCTTTCACGTGAATTAGCTTGCTGTGATATGTGTGAATCTATCTAGCATCATCTTGATCATCAATCACTCACGAACAAGCTTTAGGATCAAGTTTTCGTTCTTGCCCGCTTAGACCTTCGTTAATCAATTGGCAATTGCTCAAGATCGCTCCAAGAATTATCATAATATTCGATTGGAATAGGTCCTCAATAGCATATAGAAGGTGTGTGCAAAGTTTCATAAAGATTAGAGTTGAGAATCAAAAGTTTCACCTAATTGCAACTTCGCCATCGGGCCGATTTTATTGTTGCGGATCGGTTACGAGTCGGCGGTCGACCGCCCGTCATCACCGGTCGACCGATTTTGGAGCGGTCCGACCGCCAAGATAACGCCGGTCGACCGACCGCCCGACAATCGGTCCGACCGATTGGGTCCAGCCGATCGACCGCCGTCTTGTGAGTCTTTGCAATCTTAGTTGATTTTTGTAGCATTGCTTAGGGGTTTAATTGGATTCAATACTAGTCTTCCGCTGTACTGATATATTGATCTTCATAGCTTTCTAATAGCTACTGGAGTGAAATTGTATTGAGTTCATAATTTGTGAAAAAGTGAGCGTGCTCCTATTCACCCCCTCTAGTCGCCTTTACGGTCCAACAAAATACCCTCTTCGTAATTTTTTAATCATTTTTTTTACCGTTTCTTCCGTTATAAGCCATGCGAAAAGGCTTTTGTGCCCCCTCCGTTCCTAACGCACGTTATGCCCATGTCTCCTCTGATATGTCAGTTCACCCCGACTCCTCCCCTGCCCCCTATCCTCCTCCCACCCTCCCCCACCGCCGCCTCCAACTCCTCCACCCTCCTCGCCAACGACGATGTCGTCATGGTCGCCGTGCTCGACCCCGACCACGCCAATAACCACCACCATCACCGATGTCGCCACCGAGGGCGGTGCTGTTTCCAACCCAGATGACGACTGCATCGACGAGATCGATGTGCTCGATGAGGACTCCTCCGCCGCCGCTGCGGCCAACGACATCTCCACTTCCGCGACCGCCGCGCCCCTCATCTAGGACCACGGCCCAGGCGTCGCCCGCTTGCCCTTCCGCCTCCTCGCCGCTAGCGACCCCTTGCCTGGAGGGTTATCCCACCTCGACTCCCCGTATCGGATCGCCGCCGCCGCCTTCGGATCCGACATCAAGCCGATGGATCTGGACATGCGGGTGGAGATCTCGTCCATCAGCAGGGCGGGGTTGAGGACGCGAAGGGAGGCCGACCTATCCACGTTGGCATCCACCACGTGCCCTGTGGCCGCCCGCGTCGTAGTTTTTCGTGAGCCGTCCCCGGCGCTGTCGGACGCGTCGTTGACAGCAACCGCGTGGGCGGAGCTGCAACTCCCCCGCAACTGGCCCGCGAGCGTCGTCGCTCATCCAGCGGTGGCGCGAGATCGAGGCATGGGGCCAGCCATGCCTCGCCCTTGCGTCGACCCTACATCCAACTCCGACGGCTTCGCCGCGCGGCCTCGTGGGTTGCATCGTCAAGAAACTCAGCGAGGTGTCGTCGCTTCCCAAGGATGACCTGGACGCGGCCAAGATGGAGCTCGTGCACTCGCGCCTGGTGCTAGTGCACACCGGAATGTGGAGGCGAAAGGGAAGGGCTGGGGCAAAATTGTATTTTTCGCACTGTCAAAACGGGAAATGACCGGATATTAATAAAATAATGTGAAAAGGGTATTTAACGAAGGAACACAATAGGCGAGGGGTCAAAAATGTATTACGTCGATCTAATGGGAGGGTAGATAATGAATTCCTCGGGAGAATCGATCCAATGATGCCAGAAAATGAGTGCGTGTTGCATTTTTACCACATCGATAATACTATCAATTGTCAGCAGCACATAACGTTATTAGTAAAGCGATTTATGACGTGGTAATTGCATTTGATTGGCATCATCTAGCTAGGTAGCTACTTGATCAGCTGATTGGATCTGCTGACCAGCACGATTTGCAGCAACTTTTCTCATGGCCATCCCGGAAGGAATCCCGCTATATAGACAGCACGCAGAGCCGCCTCGAAACGTTCTTGTCTACCGAGTCTTTTAGCAAAGTCTTGTGTTGTTGTTCGTCCACGCATTCATTGCATCTCCTTGCTCCTTTTCTTCTCTTGTGCCCTCGGACCAAGCATGAACCAATGGATCCAGTTCATCCTACTTGAGGTCGTGAGCTAACGAGGTCCCGTGCAACGGGATTACATTAGACATTGATAGTCTCTGCTACGTAGCATTTAAATTGATGTGAATGCAATAGAATAAAAGAGAATTGTGTTGTCTATAATTCTATAGTCGACTGTATCACTAAAATAAAAAAAGAAAATATCTTAACTCTAACGTTAAAAAATTGTATCATTTATAAAAATAAATGAAAAAAGAATCCATTATATGAACTGTGATCCCCATCTCCATCTGCACTTGTGTCCGCCTTTGCTTGGCACCATTTCACTGTCAGCTTAGCGGAGCGCCCTGCCCAAGGAACGCACACGGCTCGATCGGTGGTCAGACATGGGAATACGGGCGTGCCGTTGCAACCAGCGAGTTCCTGGCATCCTTTTTCAGGTTCCTCTAAGCTACTCGTATTTCCTTTCTTCGTCTTTTTTTTGCCTATCACAAAATGCGTATACTTGATTTCTACGGAAATATGTTCCCTTGTGCCAATAGAATATGTATCGGTTTTGCTAAACTACTGTTTTCTTTCATCGAAATAGTTAAATTTTCATCCGTCTGATATGATTTGAGATTTGCACTTCTTCTCATCTAATGAATTGGGTCCGAATTTATTATAATTTTTTTTCCTTCGGAGCATAATGAGCTCACTACATTGCCGTATTTTGTTTGTATAGATTTTTTTATCTTTGTTTTTGCTCAATCTCTCAAAGTATATATTAAATTTCGAATCATGTTATAGAAATATGAGTTATTAAGATTTTCGAGAATAATTACATTGATCGAGAACAAAAAATACATAAATAATTATTATAATTTATGTATAATGAAGTTATAAATGAACTAAAATTTGACAGTTTTGGGCTAAGAAAATAGCCGAATCTTGTATAGGCAGACCCAAATATATATATCGTACAACAAATACTCCATGGTTCTTTCTGTTGTACTTTGGAGGGCTACTTAGTAATTTCTCAATTAAAGAAAAGAAGAAATAGAAAAGAAAAGGGATTGTGGGCCCAACAAAGCTTCCGTGTTCGTGTTTCGGGGCTATGGTTGGCGGCAGCGTGTGCGAAGCGGGTGGCTCAGGTGCGTTGCTCATCGGCTGTTGGGGCAGCTCGGCCTCCTCTCCTCCTCCTCTTCTTAAGGCGCTTTGGTTCTTCTTCTTTCTACACCCAGAATCACAGTGAGATTCCCCCTTTTGTTCTTCCTCTCTTTCGATTTGATTTCGGTTTTGGGTGGTGGGAGCTGCTGCGTCACCGTGGTTGGTCAAGTCGCCGACGGCAGTGAGATCCAGCTCCTCCTCCTGCGCACTCCCCGTCGGGAATGCCTCACAAGAACCAACCGAATTTGCACCTGCCGAATGCAACCAAGGAGCAAAAAAACCACTGATCTGAAACCTTCTCTCCCAAATCAATCCTCGATCACCGGATCCAAGCCTCAATGGTGCAACACCCCAATTCCTCACCACGACCTCAACTTTGCAATTTGGTGTGTCCTGGATTGCGAATTGGCATTGTATCTTCGATAACCTCGTCCGTTCAAACGCGGCACAACAGAGTGATTGGTTTTCTAATTCAGTGCCTTTGGCGTGCCTTGCCCGGTTTACTACTAGGTAGCTTTCAATGTCATCCACATCGTGAGTATCGTTGATTTCCATTTTGCACATTACTTTTCCAAAGTGTGTTGTGCTAGTTGATTCTATAATTATGACTAGTACTGTGAGACTTGGTTTAGTACTGTTGCGGGCTCCAATTAATGCTCAATGAGGATAATTATCTTATGCTGAAAATGGAATGATTGCTAGATCAAACTTGAGCTAATTTTTTGCTTATTGTTGTCGTTTCATCTTTAGCAATTCAGTTCAATCTCTTTCAATAGTCCAGCTGCTATGTGCCTACTGAATGTGATTATTTTGTGCGTTGTGATACCTCTGTTTCTCTGTTAGCCGAAAAACAGTCAAGGTTGTGATCTTATTTTTTTCTTTGAGGATATTATGTTCTTCTGTTAGTCGAAAAACTTAAAAATATTGTTGATGTGATCTCATTTTTGCACAGTTACATAATTGATCCTTTGTTGGTCGAAAGTATAAATTGTTGTCTATTACTTATGAGATAATTATTAACATATTAGTAAAGTATTCTTTTGAGCTCAAAGTTTGATTAATAGTTGTTATACCTAATTTGTGAATAGTATAGACATTAGTGGCGAGGAGGCCAAGATCTTATTTTCTGCAGCCCGATATCTGAGAGCAATAAACAATCAAATTAAATATGAGCATTATGTTGATTTCTTTTGTTGCAAAGTTCCATCTTTTGAGCATTTTATCATGTTTAAATGACATGAAGATAATACATGCTTTTTATGTTATTTTTTGTCATTTAAATGTTGCTAGAAAATATGCTTTAATTGTAGTAATTGTTGCTACAATTATTTATAAATATTTGCTAAAACCGCTAATTTTACAACACTAACATGACCATCAGGTTCGTGGTATCTAAGGGTGTGTTTGGTTGCCTGTATGTCCCCAGCCTAGCCCGTATGTGCCATCCTAGCTGAATCTAATCGGGTGAGTGGATGCATGATGAATTATTTGGTTGTCTGTTTTTGTTGGATCGGGCTGTGTTGAGATGTTGTTTGGTTGCATGTATCTGGCATGGGAGAAGGTGAATAGACTCACGAACGCTGGCCAGCCTACATGCGCTCAGCCTGGCTGAGGAGGGAAGTTTGAATTAAGCATTTCCCTCGGGCCTGGCCCGACAGGGAATCTTGTATCCACTCAGCAGGCTCACTCACCCAACCAGGCAACCAAACACCCAAAAACTTGCATCTACTCATACGAGTCAACCCTATGCAAGCAACCAAACACACCCTAACTTTCTTGTTTAATTGGCGCATCCGCTTTTATCCAATAGCTTGAGACGCTCTGGGTTCTGTGTGGAACACCTGGATTTTACGATATCGATACTAATCATAAAAAAGTCCTTCCGAAAAACTCTATAATAAGATCTTGTTTAGAATGTGGAAACCATTGATAATATCCACTCTCGTAGATGTGGAGTTTCGTGCAAAATTCGAACTAGAAACCTGAGCTCCGAACAACCCCCTAAGGGCCTCTTTAATTAGTGTATTGAATCAACGTCGATCCAATACTATGCCACATAAGCATGATCAACAACAGATGTATTTTGCTCCCATATAGTGAACCTTTCTCCGCGGGACCCACATAAGAAATAATAATAAAAACTAGACATCTCCTCCACAACCGCTCTCTCTTCCTCTCCCTCTCTTCTTTCTTCTCTCGATGCTCTCGATGCGGAGACCTCCCTCGAGCAGTGGCAATGATTCTGACGTGGAGGCCCTACCGCGGGAGGCGGTGGCAGCGAGTGGCAACGGTGAGCGGGCGGATCTAGAGGGTGGCGGCAGCGACGGCGAGCGAGCAGATATGGAGGGCGCGACTGTGGGAGGATACGGCGAACAAGCGGCGTCGAGTGGCTATGGTGAGCGGGCGATGCCGAGTAGCGAAGACGACGGCGAGGGGCGGTAGATCTGAGAACGACGAGCGGCCATGGCGACGGCGACAATGACAGCAAGGGGAGAACAACGACAGCGGTGAGATGCAACGATGAGGGGAGAAGGACAAGCGATGGCCACGGCGGCAATCTATGAAATTGATTCAATATCATCTTTCTTTTTCTTTCTTTGAAACATGTTAAAACAACTCCCAAACAGGGATAACTAGCACATGCAAATCTTTTAGTTTTTTTATATATAAAATAAACGGGGAAAAGCTTTTAGCATGGAGTCGCGCGCTTGTTGCAGCGCGGGACAAGACATTAATCCACTTGAAACTGAACTAGCTTATTAGCCTGGTATAGTGGTACGGGAATCATGAGGACTCGAATATATATATGCTTACGCTTATAATTTGTTGCGCGGGCAACCTCACGATCCAACAAGGTCCCTAACATAAACATTGAGTGTGTTGGACCGTGCACGCATTGCTCAACCATTTCGTGCATGACCTATCTATCTTTTTAGAGAGAGAGAGAGAGAGAGAGAGAGATAACCTATCTCTCTCTCTCTCACAGCTCCAGTCGTTCAGCCTATGTATTTAACATGATGTTGAAAGAAAAAAAGTGATGTCCGTAAATATCGATAGCACTAGTACTAACATAAACACCAGCTAAATTTTGGAGGGTAGTCTTCTCCTTGTGAGTTTTGACTGTCGGAGTGCAGTGCAGTGCGGTGTTGCAGCTTGTTGATCATGCCGTAGCCATGGCTAGCAGTACCACTCACTCTGTGAGTAGTACTGCTTTGTGGATTGGACCCCGGCTTTCTACTGCGTGCGTGCTGTCTCGGCCCTCCTCCTCCTCCAATCTCCATGGATCTCTGGGTGTGGCTGGCCTCGTTTCTTTCTCCGGGTGGATCGAGACGGGAAAGCGTCTCGCCTTTTCTTGCGGCCTTTTGGTCGCTTGCTCTTGTTCTCATTGCACGCACGCTCGTCTCGGCTCCGCTCCGGCCTTGGAGTTCAGGCTACTCGCTTGGGGTTGCCGCTCATTTTCGTCTCCATTCGCATCCATCCTAGCAATGCTAGCTATCCCCGCAAGCTAAGCTCTCGGTGATCGATGGAGGGAATTGGGCACTTGGAGTTCCTGGCACTTCAATCTCAGGTTTACCTTGGTCAGCATGCATCCTCTCCTCAACTGTCGTTTCATTCCCACGGGCATCCTACTCTCGTTCGTTGTCCTTACTCGACGACATGCATGGTAAAATATTCCCAGTCCTCGATGATGTTTTATTTGTCTCTGAGTTGCTGCTGCTTCCCACTGAGCCCTGGCGCCAGTACACACTAGGCAGCCTAGCTAGCTGCATTTTCCCTGCATTTCTGTGAGCCTGCGAGCATCGAGGGCCGAGAGCCTGAGACAAGCTGCAGCTACCTGACCCATCAATTGAGCTAGCTAGCCAGCAGGGGCACGGCTCAATTTGCGCGTCAGATGAACAATAGTGGCCCATCAGAATTCAGATTAGCTAGCTCGTGCAACCTCCCCTGATCCATGGCATGGACATTACTTTACTCCTACCTACGTAGAATCAAGGAAGTACTGCCTCACATAGATCACATAGAGCAATTATGCGAGGGCTGCTTAGTTGGGAAGCAGCACAGAAAGTCTTTTCCACAAAACTCTATGTACAGATCAGAAATTCCTCTTGAGCTTGTTCACGGAGACTTGTGTGGGCCAATCACACCATCCACACCAGCAGAAAACATTTACTTTTTACTGGTGATTGATGATTGTACTTGGTACATGTGCATGCTACTTCTGAAAACAAAAGATCAAGCTTTGAGTGCATTCAAGAATACCAAAGTTAAAGCAGAAGTAGAAGCAGGTTGTCGGGTCAAAGCTTTTCGGTCTGATCGAGGGGGAGAATTTACTTCAAAAGACTTTGAAGAATACTGTGATGATCAGGGTTTGAGAAGATTCCTTACAACACCGTATTCACTACAGCAGAATGGAGTGGTAGAGAGGCGAAATCAAAGAGTTGTCTCAATGGCTAGAAGCTTACTCAAAAGCATGAATGTTCTAGGGACATTCTGGGGAGAAGTAGTCACGACGACAGTGTATTTGTTGAATTGGTCGCCCTCAAAAAGTCTAGCTGGCAGAACTCCCTATGGAGCATGGTATAAGAAGAAACCGAGTGTTCAACACCTGTCTACTTTCGGTTGTCTTTCTCATGTTAGATTGGTGCATCCACACCTAAAGAAGCTAGATAATCGAAGCACACTGATCGTTCTAATTGGCTATGAACCAGGATCAAAGGCTTACCGGTGCTATGACCCTAAATCAAAGAGACTACATGTCAGCAGAGATATATATACTCTTTGAAGAAGAAAAGCAGTGGAATTGGGATGAGGAACCAGTACAAAAAGATGCATTGGTAAATAATGGAAACACATTTACTATTTATCTTGAGACTGAAATAGTTGAAGTGTTGGATAGTGGAGCAGTAGAAACATCAGAAACCAGTCCCGAGCCTCTGAGTCCACAAACTGATAGAACCAGAACACCTCAGTCGCAAAGTATTTTCAGCACCTGGTGTCTCACCGACAGCGGCACAGGACAATGTTTCCTCGTCACAAGGACCGTTGCGGTTAAGAGACTTGAAAGACATATATGAATCTTCTGATCCAGTGGAGTTGCAATACTAAGGGCTTTGCTTACTAGCTTTGGAAGAACCCACTAGCTACAAAGGAGCAGCAAAAGAGAGATGCTGGAGACATGCAATGGAGGAGGAGATGAAATCTATCTATGACAATCAAACCTGGGAAGTTGTGGATCTGGCAGCTGATCGAAAAGCCATTGGATTGAAATGGGTATACAAAATCAAGAAAGATAGTAAATAGAACAACGTTGACAAACATAAGACTCGATTAGCGGCAAAGGGGTACGCACAACGTCAAGTAAATGATTTTGAAGAAGTTTTTGCGTTCGTGACCAGGCTAGAGGGCATAAGAGTGTTCAGTGCTATGGCTGCATACAGTGTTTGGCAGGTCCATCGTATGGATGTACTGCAGTTCGTTGCAGATCCAAAGCTCCTCCATGCGAAAACAAAGCTAGCGATGGAGTACTACTGATAAGCGGGCTACCTTTATTTTTTTCCTCTCCCCTACACTCTTGTACTCTGGGGTCATCCTCTTGACTGCAGTGCAGACTGCTGAATGCTGATGACTGTCGAACCAGCTAAACACTAGTATTAAACTCTAACAGCCTGCAATCTGCAAAACCTGAAAACATTTCACCAAACGCAGGTAATGCACGTTACTAGTATGCTTCAGGCTTTAATATCCACAGTAGCACTGCAGTAAGCTTGTGTCCAAACCCCCCTCCAAAATTACTTTTACCTAGCAGCAGCAACTTTAATTGCTCCCACTGGTAATTAATATTCCTTACAGATCGGAACCTGATCAATCTATCAATCAGATGGATTACGGCATATCCTAAGATTAAAAAGGCTAAAAGCATGTACAATAGTACAGACAACTGCTGTCTATAGCAATTTTTCATACCACCTATAGACAACACTATAAACAGTTCGTACAATGGATGAAACAGTAGTATTTAATGCTATGAACTAGCTGTTACTCATAAAGTTACGGTACTACTGCCAACTAGAAATCGGTATTACCGCAGCATGGTAGTACTCGCTCGGCTAGAACGGAGCTACCGTTTTTCAGAGCTCAAGATTTTCTCAAAAAACACCTTCTTTGGAACTAAATGTATTGGCATGAAAATATCGGTAGTACCGCTCAAGAATTTGCGGTCATACCGATTCATAAGGGATATCAAAACTCTCAAAAACACATTCTCTATAATTTCCATACCGCCATATAAATATCGGTACTATCGATCCGCGATAGTACCGCAATTGATGTGCGGTCTTTCCGATTTTTAGAGAGGATCAAAACATTCGAAAAATATACTATTTGAAAAATACGTACCGCTATATAAATTTCGGTATTACCGACCTGCCGAGGTACTATCTATCACCAGCGGTCATACCGATTTTCAAAATAGTTTTTCAGATTGCTTCGGAATCCTGGTGAGAAAACTGAGCTCACCCACCGTCGATTGCTTTGGAATCCAACGCCAAGACGATGTCAGAACCCTACGCCAGGAATGTGAAAAAAAAAATCAGATAAATTATTTCCAAATTTATGGACCAACCCATTACTGTTCGAACCACGGCAATGTGGCTCTTCTCAAACATTCCACCCCTGCCATCCGACCGACCATCAGGGGGAACGAGACACGTGTCCCGACCTGCCCTTGTCGAGGTCGATGGAGCGGTGTCTCGAGCAACCACCGAGCGGCGCGTCGTGTCGTCGGTCATCTTCCATGGGCGAAGCTTCTTCTTGAGACTTGGTTCTTGTCCATGGGCCTTTCGCCTTATTGTTTCTTCTCGCTATTGCCGCGTTTTCCAAATCAAGGTCCTTTCTTGACTTGAAACTGTTGATGGCCGGAAAGAAACATTGTTTAACTGGCTAGGTCAAATACTATAATGGCATCATCATCATCATCATCATAATCGACGAGTTTGGGATAGACGGTAGCCTTTTTGGTGAGCGTTTGACTGCAGTTGAGCTGCAAAGCTAGCTAAGGATCCAATGGGAATTAATGCGTGTCACGAGAACTGGGAATCTGTGTTGCTAGCCTACAAATCTTCCTGAGTTGTGCTACATTTATTCATATTCTAATCATATTAGGATTATGATTTCGCTTGAAAGGACTAGCGTGAATTATATAAAATCAGGAGTCGTGGCGGTAGAAAACCCAACTCAAGAAAAGAGGAATTCATGTTTAGTAGAGGAGCATGAGAGGATTATATGCTAAATTATTTTTTAGCATTAAATTTTTGTATATGATAAGGATCCGAGGGTCCTAAGAGGTTCGAGAAGGTTGTTAGAAGTTGTGCCTACGGAATTTGTAGCCGGTTTTACCAAAATTTCTCTCTCGTCGTGGTTATTTCTTGCTGTTATTTTGGTCCTCTCTACGAGATTCATCTATTTTCTTTTCTTGAGACCATGCCCACTTGTGCTGCATTTCACAACTCTGATCCGATCCGAGGGCTGCTGCGCATAAAGAGTTGTATCGGAGTATAATATGTGCCATACAAATGCGGACATATAGGGCATCTTTGGAACGCGAGAATAAGAAAAATGCAGGATTGGAATGTCATGACTTATGTAATCCTACGAGAAACAAAACCACATGAATTGTTCAAAAGAGGTGGTTGGAAGCTTAATAGGGAAAATGTAGGAATTTTGAGATTATATGTTACTTGATTAGAGAGATAATGGGGGAGAGAAAGAGAGAGTGCATCGGACTGCCGAAAGGAAAAATAGCATGATGTTTGTGCTTACGTTCATTTTCCTGTGAAATTGGGGTTATAGGAATGCATTCCATAAGAATTTGACAACTGTATTCCTGTATTCTAGATAACCCTTATAGGAAAAAAAATCCTAAGGATTAGAATCCTCCGGAATTCCTAATATGAAATTCCTTGACCCATACAATTCAGGAGTAGCTAGCACACTCCTATGTTTTGTCAGACAGAAATTTGTAATACTAGGATGCATGAATTCGTGCGTGCATGGCTTCATTTGGCTGAATATATATAGACAGAGCTGTGCTAAGTGTTGGATATAATCCCGATTTTGACTCAAGCTTCCGAAGCCGTGTCCGAGTAGGAATAATGTTTGGAATAGAAACCGTATTAGAGAAAGAGTCCGGATAGCAATCTGTAATAAAGCCTTTATAAGGGGCAGTGTGCCTCAGTTTTTTAAAGTATCCAAGCATAAGCAAAAGCAATAAAGATTAGTCTTCCGCAGCAAGCGTGAAGTCTTTTCTACAAAGCTGTTTTTTTCCCTTCTTTGCTTTGGATCGGCTAACATCTGGTATCAGAGCCAATGTCGATTGTTCCTCAGAGCGAGGCGGCGCGGGAGAGCGGCGGTGGGCCGTTCCATTATCCGCAGCTGACGGCGACAAACTACATGTGCTGGGTGATTCGGGTGCAAGCGATGATGGAGGATCAAGGCGTCTGGGAAGCAATCGAGCCGGCGGTCGGGGCGGCCGTCGACGCGAAAAAGGACAGGAAGGCGAGGTCGCATCTTTTTCAAGCGCCCCGAGGACCTCCCGATGAGTAGCAAGGAAGAAAACGGCGAAGGAGGTTTGGGACTGTCTCAAGACAAGGTTCATTGGCGCGGATCGCGTCAAGAATGCGCGGTTGCAGACGTTGAAGAATGACTTCGACATCATGCGCATGAAGGAGGGAGAAACCCTGGACCAGTACGCCGGAAGACTCAATGGCATGTCCGTCAGGTACGCCAACCTAGGGGCGACGCTCGACGATGCCGCATTGGTGAAGAAGCTATTCGACACCGTCGGGATCGATTCGAGTGTGATCGCGGGATCGGCGCTTCTGATTTCGACAAAATGCCATTCGAGGAAGCTGTGGGACGACTGAAGACTTATGAAGAGCGTACGCGGCCGCGGACATCTGGCGGAAACAGCGGCGGCGATGGCCAACTCCTGCTCACTCAGGCCGAGTGGCAGGCGCGACAGAAGAAAGATGGCGGCGACTCCTCATCGAACAACAAGGGTAAATCCTATGCTCCTGCAGGTAGCAGCAACCACGGTCGGAGTGGACGTGGTCGCGGCAGATGGCGCGGCAAGGGCGGTCACGGCGGGGGGCCGAGCAAAGACAGCGCGAGTGGTTCCAGCGGCGGTGGCCGTGACAAGAGCCACATCCGCTGTTTTAACTGTGACAAGATGGGCCACTATGCATCTAAATGCAGGGCCCCGAAGGAGGAGGAGGCACACCTCACGTGCGCAGACGACACTGAGCCGGCCCTGATGCTCGCGGTGTTGGAGGAGATGGTGTCGAAACAGCAGGAGCGGCAGGATGCCGTCCTACTGAGCGAGGAGAAGACGAGGCCGGAAGAGAAGGTCGCTCCTGTCATGTCCGTACTGACAACGGGCGAGCAACCACATGACCGGCGACAGGGCGAAGTTCCGCGAGCTGGACGAGAATGTCACCGGCAAGGTCAAATTCGGTGATGGCTCGACGGTGCAAATCATGGGCAAGGGATCAATCCTGTTCAGCTGCAGGAACGGAGACCAGTGGCTGCTCCAAGAGGTATATTACATCCCGAGGCTCCGAAGCAACATCGTGAGCCTCGGACAACTAACCGAGACCGGTCACAAAGTGATCATGGACGAGGACACCCTGCAGGTGCTCGACAAAAGTCATGCGAGGCTGCTCATGAAGGTGAGGCGCACTGCAAATCGTCTTTACCAAATCGAGTTGCATCTAGCGGAGGCGGTATGCCTCCTGGCGAACCTTGAAGATCCGGCGTGGCTATGGCATGCCAGGGCTTGCCATGTCAACTTCCACGCTATGAAGCTCCTCGTTGACAAGGGGATGGCGGTGGGTGTGCCGCCGATCACGCACCCGAACCAGCTGTGTCAAGGGTGTTTGGTGGCGAAGCAAGCGAGGCAGTCATTCCCAGCAGCGGCAAATTACAGGGCGGAGAAGCCGCTTGAGCTGTTACATGCTGACCTCTGTGGTCCGATCACACCTTCGACCCTCGCCGGTAACAGCTACTTCATGTTAATCGTTGATGATTACTCTAGGTGGATGTGGTTGTACGTGATCAAGACGAAGGACCAAGCTTGCTCTGTGTTCCGAAGATTCAAATTACAGGTCGAGAACACGAGCGAGCAACGCATCAAGACGTTGAGGACTGATCGCGGTGGGGAGTTTCTCTCCGCTGAGTTCAACCGGCTCTGCGAGAAGGCCGGGATCGAGCGACACCTCACCGCGCCATACACGCCACAACAAAACGGCGTGGTGGAGCGGAGGAACAGGACCGTGATGGCGATGGCGAGGTCCCTTCTCAAGAGTATGAACGTGCCCGGAAGGTTTTGGGGGGAGGCGGTGCGACACGCGGTGTACCTGCTAAACCGCTTACCAACGAAGGCACTGGGCGAGCTGACCGGGAAGGAGAACAGTGCGGTGAAGCTGTTTGTTGATAATAAGTCCGCAATCGCATTAATGAAGAATCCCGTATTCCATGGACGCAGCAAGCATATCGACATGAGGTTCCATTTTATACGTGAATGCATCGAGGGAGGATGATCGTTGTGGAGTTCATTCGCACGGATGAGCAACGAGCTGATATGCTGACGAAGACGTTGCCGACGACGAAGCTGGCAACAATGCGGCACCTGCTAGGTGTTCGTGATCTTGGGCCACATCAGGATTAAGGGGGAGTATGTTGGATATAATCCCGATTTTGACTCAAGCTTTCGAAGCCGTGTCCGAGTAGGAATAATGTTTGGAATAGAAACCGTATTAGAGAAAGAGTCCGGATAGCAATCTGTAATAAAGCCTTTATAAGGGGCAGTGTGCCTCAGTTTTTTAAAGTATCCAAGCATAAGCAAAAGCAATAAAGATTAGTCTTCCGCAGCAAGCGTGAAGTCTTTTCTACAAAGCTGTTTTTTTCCCTTCTTTGCTTTGGATCGGCTAACACTAAGTACTAAGTAACAGCAGTAAGATTTTTTTGGGGGAAGAATTAAACGTGGCTGACAATGCAAGCAGAGAGGGACGATGGGGTCGACTGCAAGGGGGAGAAGATAGGCGAATGGGATCCAACAATATGCATGTATGATCAGAGTGGCGCAGCAAGCAAAAGGCCAAGCCATACGAAACAAACGGCTCCCTCGTCGATCACGAGTATCCATTGACAGCGATGTAATGTAGCCAGATTCCAATCGAGAATTCTTATCTGAATGCTGCTACACTAGTCTAAGTTCATACAAGTTTTTTTTTTGGCTTGTTTGATACTGTTTTACGATGAAATAGCAAATCTAATTCTTGTTAGCACTGAACACGAAGAACACTCAACGCGAGAGCACTCGACACACGCACACGTTCATGTTTGGAAAACTCCGATCAGCAATCGGAAGACAGGAGAGGGGACACGAGGATTTTTGGTGCCACACAACAGCTGCTGCAGCTTTTAGATCAGGTTGTATTTCAATTGCTGAAGGAAATGTCACAAACAGAAAGGGATGATTTACATTATGCTGCACTATGGAAAGAACACGTGCGGCGCTAAGGAAAGAAACGATTACAAACAGCCGGCAGCATCTCCTGTCATCGCGCCATTGGAAGGAAAAATATAGAAAGAAAAATATATAATCAACCAATCAATCCCTAATGAAATCAACTCACGTGAATGAAGGGCATCCACGTGAGTATATGCACAGCACACGCGGCTTGGCCAAGATACACGCATGATTAGTTCAACAAATTACCACTAATCTTGTGTCTCCTTTTTGACTTGTATCAAACCAATTTTGGCTTGCAACTCCTGGAACTTGACGCGCCCCAGTGGCTTTGTAAGAACGTCGGCGAGTTGATCATCTGTGTTGATGTACTCGACCTCGATCTTCCCTTCTTCAACACATTCACGAATAAAATGATAACGGTATCAATATGCTTACTTCGATCGTGGAAGACAGGGTTCTTGCAAAGTGTGACGCCCCGTGTCATTACCCCTAGGGTAATCACACTTAGGCATACGGATTACTATTCGTCTGCCCGGTAGAACACCGCTCCAACGAATAGCAAGCCATTTTATCGAGGTTGCGCAGTTAGAACAATAAAATAGAAACTGTACATCTTTATTACAGTAGTAGCCACATAAGACTAGGGTTCTTACTAAAGCTATTACACAGATACAAAAGGGAGATTCTCCGCCTCGAGTGCTGCTCTGAACTACCGCCTCCTACTCGTCCCACGAGTCAAAGATGGCTTCCATCTCGCTCAGTCCTCGCTACGGGCGCCTTCTCCTCCCAGTCAGTATTGGTACTGCAAGTCCTTCGTCCCACTCGGGATAGCTCCCGGCTGGACTAGGATCTAACAAAGGAGAATACTAACAAGGTTGAGTACAAAAAGTACTCAAAGAAGCATTAATAGCAAAAGGTGCACTGCATGACTGATCTCTGGTCTTTATCACAAATTCTAAAATCATCTCATTCTGAAAATAAATCATAAAAACATTAGATTGCAATTTTAATTCTGAAAATACTACTAGTCACTCGGAAAGAAGAAAGACCCCCAGTGGTTCCCGTAGACTCCAATCCAAGAGACTGGCATGAATTCATGATTTGTATAGCACTGCGCAGGCTTGTACCACTTTACCCATAACTATTCTGAGCTCTATGTGAACTGGGTCCATCGCATTTCCTTTGATGCGACTTCGAGTTCAGAATACAGACGTTTTCCAGGTTACGTGATTAAGTCTCCACCCATTGTTTTCCGTCGGTGTCCTGAGCGCACCCAGTCCTCCACCGAGTTCCAACAATGTTGGTTGGGGCGGCTATCCTCCGAGCCCAACACTCCACCTTGGACCGGCTATCCTCCGTGTCCAACATTCCCGTTGTGGAGAACGTAATTACGTAAACAGGTAGCATTTTCTGCCCGTCGAAACGGAGAAATGGTTGGCACTGATTTTACGGCATCTGACCGAGTAAGAGTTTTGTTAGTCCTTATATTATAGCTGTAGGTAAAGGGTCCCACATCTTACCATCATCATCATCATCATCATCATCTCTTTTCTCAACCAAGGCCCCCTTTACCCACATAGTAATTCTCATCTCATTCTCATTCTCATCTTTCTTATCTTTCTCATCATCTCAATCCAAATTGTTTTTGAGAAATAATTTTGATGCAGTACATATACGATAGAGCAATATACGGTTTACATTTAACATAACTATATTTATGTTCAAAGGATCGCTTGCCTTTAGAGTTTTTGGAAAGGTCGACGATGACGAATCTTTTATCAGCTTCTCCTGTCGGCTGGAGCTTGTTCTCTGAAGCAGAGCGGTAATACAAATAATGTATAAATAAATACTTAGTTGAGTTTGAGTGATAATAAACACATAAAATGCTAAGACAACTCCTAGGTTAGCCAAATTTTAATTTAACAAGACATTTTGGAACTAGACCCGGTTAGCACTTTCCTGCTAAAATCGTTCTACGACTAACTCGCCTAACCGCCGCGACGGCCTAGCTCACACCCTATACTCAACAAACACTACCACTACGCTAAACTGGTTCCTATACTCAAAAATCAAACAACTGGCTTCTAATCCGAATTTCTAGTCAACCGACTAACTACTACACTACTAAACCCTTAATCACTGCAAAACCAACTAAACATCTCTCTAATCCTAACCCTACCCCTTTCCTTAATCTACCAAATCACCTAACTAATTATCAAAACCCTAACCCCAATTTCTACCAAATTACCAAATTACCCCCCCCTTTTTTTCTAATCCCCTACCCCGGCCGGCTCTCATCTCCCTCACCCCCTGTCTCTTTCTCTCCCTCTCTCTCTTCTAACCCTCGGCGCCGCCTCCTATCCACCGCCGCCTCCTCGCTCTCCCTCTCTCACCTCTCGCGCCTCTCTCTCACAGCCGACGCTTCTCCCCCACTCTCTCTCGCGCCTCTCCGCTCTACGCCGTCTCTCCCCTCTCTCGCCTCGGGAACCTCCGCCGCCATCGCCTCCCGCCGCTACCGCCTCCGGTCCCTCGAGCGCAGCTCCCTCGATTACGGCCTGGCTTCCTCCTTCGCGCGGCGCGGCCGAAGGCCAAGCGCCGCCTCGGCGCTGCTCCACTCCCTCGGCTGGCTTGGTGCTTGGCGCCGCCGCCGATTCGCCCTACTCCTGTGCTGCGGCTGGGCCGGCTTGGCTCGGTCTCCCGGCCGCCATGGCTCCCAGGTAAGGTCCGGCCCGGTCTCGGTCTACTGGAAACCCTAGGTAATACTCCTGCCCTAACCCTACTCTACTCCTACCCTACTGCTCTGAGATGGAGAGGATTGAAATCTATATTGCTGCTATTTGGAACCTAGTGATGTGAATGGATGATGATCGAAGCAGAATGATTTGCGCTAGGGTTTACCTTGTGATGGATCACAGTTGGGGAGAAGGGTGGCGTGGCCGGCTTTGTCTTTGGTGCTCTCCTTCTCGCTCTGGGCTCTGTTCTTTGTCTTGGGTCAATGGGCTTGGTGGTTCCTCTGTTCCCGTTCGCTTCTTTGCTGGGGTTCCTCTCTGCCGTCGCTGCCATCGCTTTTAATTTGGGAAGATGCAGAGCTGAACCTCCTTCGGTTCTTTGCCTCTACTGGCTGTGAAATGGAATGGATTGGATGATTTGGCTTTGGCTTGGCTTGTGGTTGTGTTGCTGGCTTGGTGATGCTTTGCTTGCTTGGTGTATCTGGGAAGGAGAATGGCTCCAGGGAAGGAAAGTAGATGGTCTTGGCTTCTTTGGTGGCCGCTATCTTCTTGGGGGAATGCATTGCTGTTGGCTTCTGGAAGGGGGTGCATTTGTTGTTGCTGGCTGGCTATACTGGGGGAGATGCATTTGTGCTGGTGCTAGCTGGGGATTGCATCTGCTGGGGGAGATGCATTTGGTTTCCCTTATCTCCTGGCTGTGCCATGTCTTTTACCCTGCTCCTATTCATTTCTACTCTTACCATGGTCTTATCCTTGCATCTGTGAACTGATGAGCTTAAATGGGGGAGGTGCATCTCGGCTGGGGGATGCATCTGACTGGGGGATGCATCCAGCTGTTGCTGGCTATTGGTGCTTTACTGGCTGGGAAAAGGAGGTGTATTTGTTGCGGCTGGATGCTGCTGTTTTGCTGGCTGTGCTTGAATGTTGGGCTGCAGCCGTGGCTGTTTTGGTAGGGGAGATGTATTGCTGCTGCCCTTGCTGTTTCGCTGGGGTTTGGGCTCGGCAGGGTGAGCTGCACTTTAGTGCATGCTGGCCTCCTGTGCTTGATACTTTTGATGGTTGGCTTGCATGGGCTCGGCTAAAGGGGGACGGATTGGCAATGCTGTGAATGGAAAGGTGCTACACTCGGTGATGCCTTGGCTGAGGGTGTGGTTACCGGGGGTATGAAATGAGGGTTTGCCTTTGTGGTTTCGGCAAATGCAATTAGTGGGTGCTTGGGTTTTCATAGTGCCGGATGATGAGACCCACAGAAGTGACAGATGTCGAAGGATCTTGGGTGGTCTGGATATCTTGGCGATCAAGGGGCCGACTGACTCCGGTTGGTCTGGGGATCTTGATTGCTAAGGGACCGACTACTCAGGGTACTCCGGATACTTTACTGCACTTCGGGAAATCTGACGACCACTTTCTATGCTCTAACCTTTATATACTACTGCTCACTGGAATATTCTTGACTATGATTACTAATCGATTGCTGCTTTTCTTGCGAGCGAGGAAAAATGGATCACGAGGTGGCTCTACGGGCAGGCGCTCAAAGAACCAGGCGACGAAGAGACGGCTACTACTGATTTAAGAAGACGGAAAGAGCTAGGGTTTTAGTTATTTATTGTCAAAAACACTGTAAATGCTTGTAAAACAAATGTTGTAAAGTCTTTTTGATGCAATGAAATGAAAATGTTTTATGTTAACAATTATGTAAATGGTGCGGGTCGTCACACAAAGTGAGATCGTCGACCTGTTATCCACCTTGAGACTTAGACGACTGGGCTCCTTGTTCATCAGGTCGCTAAGCAAGCGTCCAAGCCATATACCTTGACACGCCGCGATGGTGGCTGCGATGTACTCGGCCTCACACGAGGATAAGGCCACCACCTTTTGTTTCTGCGACAGTCAACTGACTGGGATTCGGCCAAGATAGAACAGCACCCCCGTAGTGCTTTTGCGATCATCCACATCTCCCACCATGTCGGAGTCGCTGTACCCCGTCAACTGCAGCTCCCCGCTGCTTCTTGCATAGAAGAAACCGTAGTTGAGCGTCCCAGCAATGTACCAAATGTGCTTCACTGCTCCGAGATGTTCGGTGGTAGGTGCCTCCATGAAGCTGCTGATGTAACCCACATCATAGGAGATATCCGGCCTTGTGTGAGCCAAGTACCGAAGACTCCACACGATGCTTCGATAGTGGGTGACGTCTACAGGAGAATCACTGCTGGTCTTGCATAGCCTGAGACGTGCCTCCATTGGCACCTTGCAAGGATTGCAACCCACCATGCCACTCTTTTCCAGGATCCTAAGCACGTAGGAAGCCTGGTTCAACGTGATGTTGCCGTTGTCCTGGTGCACCTCGATTCCGAGGTAGTAGTTGAGCAATCCCAAATCACTCATCTTGAATACTTTCATCATCTCCTCCTTGAACTTGGCGATCTCTGGCGGATGTGAATCGGTGATGATGAGATCATCCACGTATACACCCATGAGCAGATGCGATGGGCCGACTCCTCATGTGTACACAGCGTGCTCAGACGGGCTCCGCTCGCACCCGAGGGACTGTAAGATGCTGTCGAGTTTGGCGTTCCACGCCCTTGGTGCCTGACAAAAATCGTAGAGGGCTTTCGGAGTTTGAGCACCTTGTACTTATTGTCGTCGTCGACGAAGCCCGACGGCTGTGCAACGTACACCTCCTCCTCGAGCTCGCCGTTGAGGAACACCAATTTGACGTCCATGTGGTGCACCTGCCAGCCCTTTTGTGCGACAAGTGCAACTAGTAGGCGCACGGACTCCACCCAGGCGACATGCGCGAAAACTTCCTTGAAGTCGACACCTTGTCACTGCACATACCCTTTGGCGACGAGGCGTGCCTTGTGCTTCACCACGGCTCGCTGTAAGTCCTTCTTGACCTTTTACACCCATTTGAGGCCGGTGGGACGAGGGCCAGCAGGTAGGTCACATAGCTTCCACGTGCCTTTCTCTTGAATGGACCTTATCTCCTCCAACATGGATTGGCGCTAGCACTTGTGCTGCTTAGCTTCAGCAAAAGTTCATGGGCTCCTCTTTGGCCAGAAGACACAGCTCGTAGTCCTCGACTACGACCTCATCGGTGGTGTCGTAGAGGTCCGCTATGGTGCGGTACTAGCGCAACGCTTCATCAGATGGCTGTGACACGCCAGTGGGAGGTGAGGCCAGCGTCGGCGACCCTGGGATAAGCACGTGACCTGGTGTAGTTGGCGTTCCAGCCGCGCCGGGCGAGGCTGGCATCGGCTACCTTGGGATGGGTACACGACTCGGTGTAGCCAGCGTTCCTGCCGCGTCACCCCTATGCTCCGGTGTATCAGCTTGTCTGTCACCTGTCATGTCACGGGAAGAAAAATGTGTTCCACAGAGAAAAATTCACCATGAGCGGTCAATGGATCGTCGGCTCCAGGTGTGTCGTAATCCCACTTTGCGTCTTGGTCTAACACGACATGGCGCGACACATGAATGTGATTGCCCACGGGATCATAGACATGGTATGCCTTGGACCCCGGTTGGTAGCCGAAGAAGACCATGGGTACGCTTCTATCATCGAGTTTCTTCAGGTTTGGCTTCACCACCTTCACATGCGCCACACACACAAACGTGCATAAATAATGCATGTTCGGACTCCGCCCGTACCACACCTCGTAGGGCGTCTTGCCGTGCACACTGCCATCGTAACAGCCTCGCCCCAAAGCCTCCCTAGCTCGCCTTTCTCCTTCAACAGATGCGCGCCATGCTAATTACCGTCTGGTTCTGGCGCTCTACGACACCGTTCTGTTGCGGTGAGTACGATGTTGTGAGCTACCGCTTGACGTTGAGGGTCGCATAGTACTCACAGAATTCCGTGGACGTGAATTCACCGCTATGATCTGTGCGCAGCGCCCACAGCTTTCGTGTGGCCTCAAGTTCATCATGGGCTTGGAAGCGCTTGATGGCTGCCGATGCCTCGTCTTTCGACGTCAGGAGCATCGGCCATATGTATCGGCTAAAATAATCCACTAAGAGCAGAAAGTACCACTTTCCTCCTGGTGTCGCTGGCGTAATGGGTCCGCATAAATCACCGTGCACCAACTCGAGCTGATCCACTATTAAACAACATGTTCATTACCACTTAATTACTTACAACTAACTAATTCATATAAAAATTGGACTTCGTGACGACGTGAAAATGAATTATCCAAACGTAACATGAAATTCCTGCGCCATATTATACATTGATATCTCCAATGGAGTTGCAATGCGTTTTTTTTCCATACATTCCAAGTCACATGAATTCATAAAACCCTAATTTCCAAAACCTAACATCTAAATTTTTGCGACCTAAATGCTTTTTTAAAGATAATTCCAGAACACATATAAATTTGTCGAAACATTACTCAATCAAGTCCACTGCATGAAGAGCCTTCAAAACAAAATTCATAATTTTTGGAGCTTATTTTCTATATTTACAAATTTGTACAAAACAGTACACTTATATGAAATTGCGAGAAAAATTCAGAACGAATAAAATTATAAAAAATTTATATGAGCAATTACACTGTGCCGGGAGGCTCCACATAAAAAAATTATAATTTTTTTGAACTCATTTGTAATATTCTAAAATTTCCACAAACAACGTTTAAATCGTACCAAAACTCTAATTCGCTGAAACCCTAATTTCGTCCAGAGGAGAGAGGGAAGCCGACCCACCGAACGGTGGCCGTGCGGTAAGAGGCGATGTGGCGGTCAAGGAGGGCTTGTCGCCCAATGCACGATGGCCGTGCGGCAGGAGGCAACGTGGCGGTTATCGTTTATGCAAAAAAAAAACAAAAACAAAAAAGACCACTCTTATAAATACGAGATAGAAATGAGCCGGTACAACAAAAAAATTCCGTGTGCAGGTAGAACGCTAAGGTAGAATGGGCAGCTAGATGCACACACATGCATGTATCATGCATGACATGCCAGGCTACATGCGTGGGCCACCTACCACTCGCTCCGGACGGCGTGGCAAAGGCGAGTACAGGTTACTTGTCTTTCACCGGTTCACGTGACCTGGCAGTACAGGGGGTGGGTGGTCCGTCCGCCCCCGCGGTCGGTCCCGGGCCAGAAATTATATCCATCGATCGTGCGTACGTGGTTTCTTTTCTACATGCCTCTAGAGTCTAGACACAAGGAAGCCCTCCACAGCAGGCAGGAGATCGTCTCCGGTTCTCATGGCAGCAAATGGCATGCATCCTTACCATGACTTGATTCTGGAGTACTTCTTGCTACTCCTTTGTTCACAGGTATACCTTGTTTTAGAAAGTGGGTAATTGAACTTTCTTAACTTTTGTCATATATATATATATATATATATATATATATATATATATATACCTTTTCATTCATACTTACGGGAGTAGTTACTCCCTATTTCGTATCTCACAACGTAGAGAGTATCTTACGCAACCGAGAGTGTGTATGTGTAGTATACGAATAATATATAAGACTATCTAAGTGGTATTTACACCTTTTCAGGGGTGGTATGCACAATTTTTTTAGATATACTCCTTTTTAGTGCGAATACGAAGGTATTTACAAAATATGCTAAAAACTATGGACTCTATTACAAATTTTTCGTGTGGTTCGTATTGGAGTATCTTATAATTAGTATATGAGTATACCCAAAGTGATAAATGAGTATCTTATATATAATATCTGTATTAGTCATGTGGAAATTGTATTATTAGATTAGTCATTAAAACTATTTTCATAATATAATAATTTTATATTATTTTATGAACATGTTCATAAAAAAGTCAAAGTTGTATATTGGAGACCGTATCGATATCCAAAACATCATATATTTTTGAACAGAGGGAGTACTAATTAATTCTGCACAATGCATGGCAACAAGATGTTTAGTCACACCTTCTAACACAGAATGTAGAAAGTGGCTACATAACACACTAATTTTGTGCTTTCCTGGAATACACTGTAAAATCGTGGCTCTTTGCTATAGGATACCACACCGTTATGATATTGTTTATGGAATTTCTAGGATTATAATATCATTACAACTCATTTTCTTCCCAATTGTTGTCTCTCAGCCAGAAATGATGTTATAATGGGTGCCGTGTCTTACAACAAACGACCACGATTTATGGTGTTCTCCGAAAAAGCCACAATTTTACGGTATCCTATAACAACCGTCGCATAATTACAGTGTTTTGTAGCCAATTTTATCCTTCTATATAGGCCCAAATAAGCTGGGGTGCTTGTTATTTAATTTTCCTGCACGCAGGTTTATGACAAAGCTTTTTCAGATCTGTTCACGCAAAAAAAGTAGTGATCCCCGCAGAAATGCTCATCACTATTAACCTCGTGCATGCGAAACATGCAGTGCATAAGGACAAAGAATATCCTTATAGATTTGTTCTTGCTAAGCATGCACCGGTTTGGTTTTTCTGTGGGGCAATAGTTGGGAGGCAACTTGGCTGGCTAGCTAGCTCGAGGACAATGGCTATGGCCTATGGGCGTGTTTGCTTTGCTTTGCTTCCTGGGGCCAACTTGCCTGGTCAGGATGCAGCCGGGAGCTCACCTACTACGTGCTGTTTGGTTGCCTTCATGTGCATCGCTGTCAGGCTAGGCGAGTTCTTAGGCCCAGGCGTTAAAAACGGACCAGACAGCTTCATCAACCGTTCGTATCTTCGATCCATCGTTCTATTTTTCATTCACTAATATCAGGCATATGGTTCCAACTAAACAACTCATCTTTATGTTTAACTTCTCAGGCAAAAATCATCTACTTTTCAAACTAACTACCTCCAGGCATGAAATCCAACGCACCAACCAAACAAGCCCCAGTGGCCTTGTACTCTGGAGTCCCGCCCGAAATGGCAGAGGCAACCGATCGATCGATCGAGTTCAAGGACCAATGGCTAATTGCCTGCCTGCCAGATATATATGCATGCATGAGCTGATCATGAGCATGACACTGGCAAACCCTCCCCATAGCAATCGATCTCAAGTTCTCAATCATCTCTCCGTATCGATGCAAGCACGCATATAATAACGAAATCACACTCGAACTCAGCAATGTGCCCGGCCGCGTGCAAGCATGCATATAATTAAGCTGAAGGGGCCTGCACTCTGCAGTGTATATCAAGACGGGCACAAGGTGACATAAAATGTCCATCTGGATACACACCCCGGGCTCGGACAGAATGCCGATTATTTCGGCCAGACAAGCAGTAAAAGTTGAAGCTTGGGAGTTGGGACGACTATACAACCAATCAGTCAGGACTACTACTCTAGCTAGTTTGGTGGCATCTCATGCGTGTCCCGTGATCGATCGGCTCGTTAATTAATTTCTCCATGCGTGTGCATGTTCAGGCGCTAATTACTAACTTGGAGCAGGCAGTCTGGGCAGCATAAGTATGTACTTCCGGCGACGAACAGTTCTATATATGAAGACACATCTGACGACGATGCTTTCTTGTTATCGACTAGCTAGTGCCGACATACTGTTTCAGATCAGCATGCAGTGACGACGATGCAAGCTTTCTGGTGGGCAGTGCCATTAAAATCAAACCTCCCTTACAACTTACACTAGAAGCTTAATTAGCTTGCCCTGTGTATTTGCCGGGAGATGATTGCCAGCATCATGACCATATCATTGCAACCCTTGATCCAGCGCCTCGATCTTAGTAGGGTTCTTGATTAAATATTACTGCAAATGCACGCGTGACTTGTCGAGCATGACCACATGCGTGCATGGACAGTACCTGAGCAAGAGGCAGCTAGTTGCTGTTGCTTCCCCTTTGTCTGTTGCTTCCCACACCACCTTGATATGATCTCTCTTCCGCACCCTTCTACTTGTATACTTCCTTCGCCATGAATATCTTGCACTCATCTCTGTATATACCTGCCCCCATGTGACACTGCGTGCAGCGTGTCTCCATGTATATATATATGTGCATGGCGTGTCCGTCTCTTCTTGTTTAGATCTAGTATATATCGCACATTAATATTAATGATCACTTAGATCATACAATCTTAGATCGATGTGTCTTTGGGGCTAGCCTTTTTTTTATATCCAACAGCTCGCTAGCTAGGTAGGTTTTGGATTGCCTTTGATTTCGCCCACTCTTTAAATTTCTATTTATGTTCCTTTTATATCGTCCTTGAAATATAGTCAGTTGTAGCATTTCTTCCATTTGATATGGTTAAAGTGTGCAAATTGATAACCTGTCCACAGTAGCATAATTAAAATGCACGGTCGTCATATATTCCTAAAATCCAACCGATTGATATATTTTGGTATAATTATTAGATGCTATGCATGCATGAAGGAAATGAGAACGCGTGCATATATGCGAATGACCATGATCGATCAGTGTACTAGGTTCGTTGCAGTGGCGGATTCAGAACGAAAGTGGTCGAAGTCCCAGAGACAAAATGAGTTACGTTCAGCTGCGCTGTGGCTTGGTGTGTCCCCTCGTGTTGAGTTAGGAGTTAATAAATAATCTTGTCCCAGAGAAAAGGTGGGCTACGTTCAAGCATGCATATATGGTTATATTCAAAGATAAATAATTTTTAAACTGTGCATCTTGATGCGCGTTAATAAGACCTGGATCAGATGTCATTTGAGACCATTGCTACTACTGCCTTTCTGGAGCCATGTCATCGATGGATCCATCCATCCCCTCATATTCACATCCAATCACAAATTATAAGGTGACCGCCACATCGCATGTAGCTAGCTAGTACTAGTACTCCTACTAGGAGTGAAGTACAAGCTAATAATTGAGGTTGGTTTCATTTAGCCGATTGACAAAAAAAAAACACAAGACACAAACCGTTTCCCCTTAAGATGTCATGTATATATCTCAGATGTGAAATCCTAGGCATGCGGCAATGCATGCATGTACGTATACTTCCAAGCAGAATTTACATTTTGACAGTAGGAAGCTAACAAGTCGCAAGCAGCTAACAGCATGTACTAGCTTGTGTGCTCTGTACGTTTTTGGTCGTCAGAATTGAACGTACGTAACGTACCTGCACGCAAACAAGTTACACTAGCTTCGAGACAGGTATATATATATATATACTGCAACTCTGCGAAAGCGAGTTAAAGCCACATATCTCCATTGGCGATGTGTGTGTGTATATATATATATCCAGACAAATTAACCATGCATATCCATCGATTTGCCCCCCGGTTGTGTACACTGCAGCTGCAGATCTAGCTATAGCCCATGCATAGAGAGAGAGAGAGGTAGCTGGAAAGAGGCAGAGCTGAGCTGAGCTGATCTATCAGTGTATATTCAGGCCAAGGTATCCAAGGCCACAGCTTAGCTAGCATTGGGACACAGGAGTACTAGCTCAACCAGCAACATGACTGTATATGCATCGATCATAGCTTCCTCTTATTATTGCACTGCCTCTTTGGGGTGATTTTCTTGGTCTTGATAGCGTTGTTCGTGTTGGTACTGGAACGACATCCCATAGGCCCAGTCCAGCCCAGAATTGACAAGTCCAGCCCGCATGACAAAGAAAAGTAGGCCCAGCTCAAAGCATGAACCGATCCATCTTTTCTTTCTTTTCCATTAATGTGCCGGGCCTTGTTTTTGATCCGAAAGCACCGTGAAACAGTCGGAGCGGAGATCAAACCAGTCAAGTTCACCGGTTATATATATATCATTATTTATCATTATTTTTTTAATAAAAAATAAAGATACTCTATTAAATACTACAATCAATTTGTATTTTTAAATTATCAATCTTCATAACAAGAGATTTATCATTAGAATTAAGCTTGCAGAGCTATAGAAACAACAAAGTTGTACTATAATTGTGTGTCAGAGTATTTATTTAGAGCAATATGGTGGAAACTACAGTCCAATTCTCAATGAAACAACTAGCATACAAACAGTAGGACACTCATATTCACATCTTTTCAATCTTACCCTTGAATTTACAATAGGAAAATAATAAGAACGAGGATATTTATATCCTAAACAAAAACCGTCTGGTTCAGTGAGACCATGTGGAGGTCACCCCATGGTGTGTGGTAAGTATTTCACTTTGTTGTGCAAGAATTGTCGAAGTTTGAGTTTGGTTTTGGGAGTTGCATTTTTGGGAGTTGTATTTTTGGAAAATGGACACCAAACACTTGCAACAGCTTGTTTAGGGATATGTTTGCACTAGGTTTCACGATAGATTAAGCATTGAGCTAAAACTACATAGAGTTTTACTGAAATTCCAGAGAGGGTGTTTCCTGGTGAAGTGAAGTGGTCAGATCGGCCATACCATGGCGGCCAGACTGCTGGCGGTCTTACCGGCCTCGCCTAGCGGTATGATCGGTGGCACGGTTAGACCAGCCAATGGTTGGTGGTCTGACTGGCGGTGGCCTGACGGGCATGGTGGTTGCGGTCAGACTGACTGTGGTTTTTTCAGGGCACAGTGAGCTATGGTTTTGAGCTGAAATTTCAGACTTGGTTGAGGGCTATGGTAATGTCACATATGGATTGCATTATGCATATTGGGACTAATGTGGGTCGAGTTGTGAAGAATTTATGCCCGAAAATGGTTGTTTGGTCTGTTGTTGTGCTAGTGGCTTGAATTCAACTATGGTCAACAATAAAGAGGACTGGGACTTGGTTAGGAGAATCAAGGTCCAGAAACATCATGGATGCCGGGTGAGATGGTTGGACACAAGCAAGGTGCAAGATGGGCAAGAACTATGGAAGGCAAAGTTCGAGCAAAGACCTTCGAGATAAAGAGGTACACTTGGTGCATTTATGAGCCATGTGATGGCTATGTGGCTTGGTGATGCTTCGGGCGAAGCTATGTGGGTATGTGTCCTTGAATCATCAATTGTGTCAATTAATGATTTTATGTGTCATGCGATGCTACGTGACGGTTTGCTTGTTGGTGTTGGTTATAGGACTCCAAAGCTATGTCATGGTGAGGCGGACGGGACTAGGACTAAGCTAGGAGAGCTTAGGTCCAGAGCGGTCAGGGGATTGAGACTAATCTAGGGGAGCTGATATCCAGAACGATCAAGGTGTAACTAGAAGATGACCAAGGCTTGTAAAGTGGTGGACATGACGGGCAACGACAGGATGGACCAATACTAAGCTCGGGGAGGAGCCGAGGTCCAGAACGGTTAGGGAAGCTGGGTGCGGTCATGGTGGGTGGTAAGTTATGTGGTGCACCAAGTGACTTGGGCCTGTTTGTGAGTGAGGACGGTTCGGTGGGATTCAGACGCATGAGAGACTTGGTGGAAAATCATTGGGGCCACATGGATGATGGTGAAGCATGGGCGATGCTTCGATGTGAATAGGAAAGGTCAGTAGAGAGGTATTTTGGTAAATTTCCTAATACCAGAAAGGTGGTGTGTGAAACCACGGCAATGCCCTAAGTGGATTAGATCAAGGATACTCCATGAAGGGACATGCATGATGGATTTGAGCTAATGGAGCTAAAGATGAAGGCCTCATCTTGAAATGCGTGTGTGAGTGTGTCGAGTTGAAAAACCAGTTATGTTGTTGGGTTTTAGGTTTTCCCAATGGCTTAGTGGATAGTATACATTAAGTGGTTGATTTTTGGTGTTTCATGTGAGCCTCCACTATATAAGGAGTTAGGGTTTGAGAGAAAAATGAAGGGCTTGAGAAAAAATATCTTGAGAGAGATAAGAGCACTTGTGTGCGCTGCCCTAGTGGCTTTGTCCTCCCAAGGGAGTAGTTGTACACATTCATATCCAAGTTGAAATCAAATCTAAATTCATCCAAGTCTTCCTCTCATATACTAAAATGTTGATTTCTTGATTTGGTTTGGTTTTTGGCTTTTCCTTCTTTCCTCTCGACCTTGCTTGATGCCAAGGATATGTCAGTGATGTAGATATATCTTGGAGACTAGATCACATCCATCTAGGCACTTGTTCTTTGCAAGTTCTTGAGTTTGCCCAGTTTTGGTGGAAGAAATGGTGATTTTGAGGGTTTTACTCTTGAGGACTTTTGGCTTGATTCTTGTTGTGGTTAAGGATGCTAGGATGTATGAGAAATCATCCTTAGCCATCTTGGCTTGTTCCTCCCACGTGCTTCTCTCAATCATCATTTTTTGTATTTAGCCCGGTTTTGGTGCTACTTGCCTTCGGATCAAAAAATATAAAGGATTTGGAAATATTTGCTTCAATTTCTTTGTGTATTAGGTTCACAATATATTAAGCAAGGTGTATGCAAAGTTTCAATTAATTTGGAGTTGTGGATTGAAAGTTACATCGATTATTGGATTTAAAATCATGCTGATTTTCAGCTCTGCCTCGGGAGAAGTCTAACCGCCAACTAAGGCCCTGTTTGGTATAGCTCCAGATTCTCATTTTCTAGATTCTCTGATAATCCACTTCTCTGATAATCTGGAGCTGTCTGTTGAAACCGTTTGGCTGGTAGGTTGGCTCTAAAAACCATATGAGGGGGGATTAGAGGCAAATAGACCATGTCACCCCTGGGTGTAATACTTCAATTGTATTTGTGTAACTCAATGGTATTTGCGGGTAAAAGCCTTCAACTTCAAAGGGTATTTTCGTTTTGAATGTTGGATTCTCACGAGAATCTGCTGGGAGGTTGCTTCTCGTTGCTAGTTCATTTTCGAGACAGCTCCTCATGAGAAGCAGAATCTAGTGGTTTTGAGTATCAGGGTGTTTGGTACGGCTCCACGAGAATCGATTGAGAAGCTGGGAGTGGAAGTTATACCAAACAGGGCCTAAGTAGAGGTCAGGCTGCCCCTGACCGGTCAGACCGCCAATTAGTTGGAAGTCGGACCGCTTGGGTATGTGAAGGCTTATTTTGCTCATTTTTTTAGTCTATGTTCTTCATAGGTCTACATAACTATTGGAGTGAAAGAACTGTGAACTTATTAAGGAAAAAATTAACAAGAGGCCGTTGTTTGTGTGACGTCTATTCAACCCCTTTCTATTTGCCTCCTCGGTCCTACACGCATTTACTTTTTGCGGATGATTGTATTGTTTTCACTAGTGCATCATCATGGGATGAGAGCGTCTACTTGATATCCTTGATTGTAATCATCATGGTTTAGTATCTACATCATAACCAATTTACCAAAAAGTAGTGAATTATATTTGTTTGGGAATTGGGGCACAAAAATCATTGTGTCATAAGAATGTGTTGGATCGAAACGGCGACTAGAGGGGGGTGAATAGGAGCACGATCTCTTTTTCACCAAGATTGAATTCAACACGATTTTACTCCAATAGTTATGAGAGCTATGAAGATCAATGTACAAACATAGCGGAAGACTTGTATTGAATCTAATCAAAACCCCAAAGCAAAATAATCAAAAACTATGAAAACTCAATCCACAATAAGTTGGGCGGTCTGACCTCTGATATGGGTGGTCTGACCTCCAGCACGATGAACAGTAAAATCAGTCCAAAAATGAAAACACAAATAGGTCTAACTTTTGATCCACAACTCCAAACTTCACGAAACTTGGAACACACCTTCTCTAGAATGTCAGGAACCTATTCCAATCAAAGATCATGAAGATCTTTATCAAAGTTCTGACCTTTTTCCGTTTGAGTGAAGGTTGGTCCAAAACCGAGTCAAAACCGAAATATGATCCAAAAGTTTGCTCGTGGGTTAAAGATGATCAAGATAATCCTAGATGTATTACCATATGTCACAGCAGGTAAGATCCAGACCAGAAACTAAAGGAAAACCGAAGGATCAAAGAAAGCTCAAAAATCACAAAATAGAGAGCAAGAACAAGAAGAAGTTCATCTCGAGGAATCTTGCTTGGATTGATTTGAGATAGATGTTAGTTTACAGCCACTCCATCATGGAGGACGAATACTCAATACTTGAGCACACAATCAATCCAATCTCTAAAAACCTAACCTCTCCACTATTCTCCATAAATACCAAAACTAGGGTTTCAACAAAAACACAAGAGGTAAGAGGTACACAACCAGCACCCTCCCCTATTTATAGTGGAGGCTAGTTTCTAGAAGGTATTCCCTAATGGGCACCCGTTAAGCCCACACACAAATGGGTTTAACTCACGCACGCATTTCAAAGTATCGTCTTCATCTTCTCTTGACCTAAGCCACTTCTCTTTACGCCGTCTTGCGCTGTTTAGCCAAAATTAATCAAGGCGGTATCTTGGTGAAGTTACCAAAATACCCCTTCTGCAAAGACAAAGTCCAATCTTCATGAAGCAATCCCATACTTCGCCACGTGTAGGTTGATCAACGGCTCTCTTCATGTCGACAAGTCACTCCCATCCGGCTCCCACCGAAACCACCATGGCACTTACACCGACCCCTGCCCGCTTGATGCAACCCGTCACACCAAACTTCCTGTTCGGTCATCCTTATTCGTTTTGTGCTATGCTTGAGTCCATTGACTTCACCCGACATCCTTGATCATTCTGAACCTCAGCTCTCCAAGCCTAGTCTCGATCATTCTCGTCGTTGACTTCCAAGCGTCCTGCACAAGAATAGACAAAGAAATCGATTCCGCGAATAAGTTCTTCGCAACTTGACCCACGTTAGTCAAAACATGCATCATGCAACACATATGCACTAAAAACCATGAACTTGCCCTAACAAACAAAAATCGCCACTAAGATGGTCGACGAATAAGTGAAAACAGGTCAACCGCCACTTAAGGGCTGGTTTGACCGCCCTCTGCCGGTCTTACTGCCCCCTGGCCGGTCAGACCGCCCAGCAAGGTACTTAGCCAAATTTCCACCCTGAAAATCCCGAGACCTCTCTGGAAATTTCAAACGAATAGATCTTTTGACTCGAAGCTGCAAAAATTATGAGACAAAGTGTAGGAGAATACCCTCTCTTGCCTACATCCTCTATTTTTGGCCCAGCTCCAAAATCAATATTTCATAATGGCCGGTCAGATCGCTCGAGGTGGCCGGTTTGACCGCCGCCTGGCCGGTTGGACCGCCGCTAACCGGTCGGACCGCCAGCCTCTTGACCCCAAGACCTGGCCAGTCTGACCGCCAAAGGTGGCGGGCCCGACCGCTTCTTGGCCGTCACCGCTTCTTCTTCTTGGTCGACCGCCAAGAACTCGACAACACAAGAACTTTGACGAAAAATTATGATTCGACAAACCTTCAATGTCATTGCTAATTGTAACATTATCCTAAGATCATGAGCATATTCCCATGATATCCACGGAATGGGAAACTTATACGAAGGCAAAGGAAAGAGAAACTTCAAATTAGGTTTATGTATTGTTTTATTCATTCCTAGCTGCACCTCAGTTTAAGTGATAGTAATCTATTATGTCTTCACTTTGCTATTGTTTCATATAATGTTACGGGGACAGCATTTCTCACAACAAATGTTGTATAATGTTGAAGATGGTTTTTAATTTATCTGAAAAATGTCAAGAGCCTCTAATACTAGCAAGACAATTAGAAAATTTTGAGTTGCTGGAGTTATGAATTCAGTTGACGATGTCAATTTGACTATCTTATATTTATAATTCACAATGGTTTATTTTAAATACTATTTGTATGTGTAGACTCTAGAAATGCTGGAGAAGAAAGTGTGTTTTCTATAGAAGAAATCTTATGCAGAAGTGCAAAAGACTAAGGATTATACAAAAGCAAAGAACAAGAATGGTAAGTAAGTGTTTCTTTGAAGAAACCTTATTAGATTGTCTATAAACTTCTGTTACAATCTTACGAGAATATTGTTATGCATATATGTTAATGTTGTTGAATTTGATTTGTTTGGTTATTCGTTAACACTTTAAAGAGCTTTGCAACGGAAGGCTTGCAAAGAACAATATCTATGCCCTCATTTTTGTTTTGGTCAAAAACCGACCTTCGTTGTCAGATTTTTTTAAATATTAATTAACCTTTTTTTTATTATTAACATCTCGCCAACTTTATTTCTAATTATGACCCTTTTAGCCACACCACCACTTGTGGTGTGGCAAAACAACATTATCACGTCAGCATCATGACTAAATTATGTCACTCCACCACCAGTAGCGTGACAGTGTTGTTTCATCACGCCATCACCGGTGGCGTGACAAGAAGTGCTATTTAACTAGACTGACCTTATGACGTGGCAGTGTTGTGTTGCCATGCCACAAGTGGTGGTGTGGCCAAAAGTGTTATATTTGAAAATAAAGTTGACGAGGGGTTAATAATAAAAATAATTTAAAAATAGGTTAATTAATAAAAAAGTTATCATGGTCATGTCTTGCACAGAATCCATCAACCAATGTGTAAGACAAAGAAGGAAACACTATAAGTTATTGAGCTTTCATGTCTAGACACCATTCCCTAATGTTTCTTAAGATTGTGTTGCTTTTGTAACTTACATGACAATAGCTTCTTGTTTGTTGCAGCTGCAGTTCAGTGTTAAATAAAAAGAAGTTGTACGAAACACAAATAGAGCAACTAGCAAATTTTCAGTTGCGAGTTCATGATCAGGTGATGAAAAATATAGACGCATCTTCAGTCTTGAATCTTGATCACACATTTATGAAATTCTAAAAGGTGCGATAAATCGATAGGAAATTATAAAAGAGCAGTTAGCAACTACTGACACTGTTGATGCTTTGCATTCCGGATCATCTGCTATCAAAGCTATTCAACAGTCACTGTAAGATTCCATTTCCCCTCTTCTTTCCAATGCAATGGCACATGAAGCTGTATATTTCAATGTGCCAAAGGACTCCATTAGTCCATCCTACCATTTCTATTGTAAATTGGAAATTTATCCCCAGTTTATAATTTTTGTCCAAGCTAGATCAGGTTTGTTTATTGTTTCCCTTTTTGTTCTAGAGTTTGTGCACCTTCTGAGCTTAACTAGATATCATGTATTGAAGGCTTTCATTTAGACTATATAGTTACAATATATGTAGTGTGTACTCAGCAGCAATGTCCATTCAATACATACATGAATGGACTATGTGGCTTAATGTAGGCATGCAACCCATCATCTGGAACTAAAATGCTAATATTGTGTCCTTGAATGAACTGACCACGGTAATTCTTCTGCAGGAGTATCGATGACATTGAAAATGGGAATGAACAAACAGAAAATATGAGATAGATATAGGAAGCACTGGCAACACCAGTCGGTGCTTCTGCTGATTTTGACGAGGTATTGGTTATCTTCCCTTTGCACCAGTTAACAAATGTGCAAACTCATACAATCCAAACTCGAAACAAATTATTGAAGTCAGTGTCATGTCACAAAGACAATAATAAGACAGTTCACTACTCCAGCGCTCTCAATAGTGAAAATTGCATAAGGAATAAGTGTAGTGCTTTTGTCGTAGCTTCAAAGATGTAAATGCGTATGAAGTGAAATGAGTGCTGGGAGTTTCTTCTATACAATTACAGACACTGTCAATTTTCAAGATGCGTAACACATTTTTATTTTTTTGAAACAGCATGAGCTAGAAGCAGAGCTAGAAGATCTTGAGGAGGAAGATCTCAACCAGGAGTTGCCTGAACCACCGACGCAGATATCCATGGAACCATCAGCATCTGCTGCAACATCTTCTCAACCAGCCGGTGATTTGGCCGAGCTGACCAAACTTCAGGCAGAGATGGCACTTTAGGTCTAAACTGTAGTTTTGATATAATGCTGACATTGCAGCCTCTGCATTTCATTGACTTCTTCCTGGTGTGTACATGCATAACATGTTGTAAATGTTATGAATATTGTATGTATATATTCAGAGGCACAATGAACAATATATATAGTGTGTATAAGAGATATATACTATATACAGATAAGGCAATACAAAAGACAGATAAGCAAATACAAAAGAGTTCCTATTCTAACACCCTCCTCAAATGCAAGACATATGCAAAAACATTGTATTTGAAAAGGGTTGACAATACAATATAAAAATCCAAAGTATGAATCTTGATAATGTTGTCGTAGCATGCATCTCTTGGAAAATATATCGAGTATCAAAAGATCTCCTCCCATCAGGGGTCGTGTGTTAACCCATAACGCACAAGGTGCAGGGGCTGAGAAAGTAGAGGCAGGTGGAAGCAAAGTCGACCGCGGTAACACGACAAAGAAGATGATGAAATTGAAAACAAATAGAGAAAGTTGTCAAATCAAGCCGAAGAAGAATAGATAGAAGCATGGCGTAGATCGAAGCCAAAGATGGTGGCAGCACAGTGCACAAGAAGCGCAACGGAGGCACAGTGCGAAACAAGCACGACGACCGTAGAAACCCCGGCGGCTAAGAGAGAAGCGGCGGTATCATAACGTCTTCTACTATCTAGAGCGACTCGGAGAGAAGAGCGGCGACGACCATGCAAAAGGGAATTCATATGTTTCTATGACTGACAATAAATTTGTGAACTCGCAAGGTTTAGACAAACTCAAAGATAGAGTGGTATGGACTTGATGAACGCAACAGAAAAAAGAAAAAACTCAAAGGAGCAGCAAAAACCAGCAACACCAGTTTTTTTTCATCTCCACCGACGCACCCCCTCTCTTTTCTCAATCTCCATCTACCAAAATCTCTCGCACTCAAAGCCCCCAATTCCCCTCTCCCCTCTCCCCTCTATCTCTCCCTCCCGCACGCGAGCGCGGGAAGCGGAGCTCAGGTGCACGCCTGGGCGGGGCTTGGGTGGCGAGAGCAGAGGAGCTTAGGGCCACGCGGATCTGAGTCGAACTGGCAATGGGGCGCGTGTTGAGGGAGATCGTGGCACGGGGCTAGCGTCAAGGCGGTGAAGAAGACTGGGGTACCACTCGATGTCGAGCACAACGACGAGGCCGCAGGAGATGGTGGCGGGGGCATCAGGCGTGCACAGAGTAGAGGAAGCCTCAGGGCGGCCCAGGACGGTGCTCGACGGCGGATCCAGGGCACAACGGCATGGGATCGGCGTCAAAGCGGTGAAGAAAACAGAGGAAGGAAGGGTCCGTGATGATGACCAGGCGCTCGGCGCAGTCGCAGAAGATGGCCCACGTGTCGGTGCGCACCCCGGCGATGTAGTGGAATGGGAGGACGCCCCTGCGCGATGGCTTCGACGTCGGAGACGCGGAGCCCCGCGAAGGCGATGAAGACGAGCAACCTAATGGCGGCGGCCTCGAGACGCCGGCGAGAGCACCGCAGAACAGGCGACGAGCGGGGGCGCGCGCGAGCGTACGAATCGCTGGCCTTGAGCGCGACGATGTGGCCGAGGCGCTTGGTGATCTCCTTCTGCTGGAGCGTCTTCTAGGAGGCGGCGACGGATGTAGATTTGGATGATGCTGCTGTTGCTCTATGAGAAAAGACTACAACTAATGTTGCCACCCTCGGGAGCGGAGAGATTGCTCCTCCCGGGGGCAACGGGCAGCGGAAGCAGTTGGAAGGTAGGTTAGAGGCTAGGGTTTTAACATTTGCTCTGATATCATGTTATGAATATTGTATGTATGTATTCAGAGGCTCAATGAACAATATATATATAGTGTGTACAAGGAATATATGCTATGTACAGATAAGATAATACAAAAAGCAGATAAAGAAATATAAAAAATTTCCTATTCTAACACCTATTTTAACAGTAAATATTTATGGTTGTTGTCGAAGACTCCTTCCTTCTAGTTCTTGCATGTTGTTAGCCTCTCTGCACTGTGTTTTGATATTATAGCCTGGCATACTAATGACTACAGCCTACCTGTGTATGGAGTATGCTTGTTCCTACCGAGCAAGAAGAGCTCCTACTCCATAAATGAGTGAAAAAGAAACTGAGTCAACGCTATAAATGGCAACTCCAGTTGAATTGGAGTTGTTGTGACTGTCAGAAGCTGACCCCTCTTTCAAATTCGATGGTGTTTTGACTATTGGCTATAATATTTTACAATCCAAAAAAGGAGCGAGGATTGCACTAGAAAATGAGATATTTCCAGTTTCATACGCGATTGGAAACACGAACCTAGCCTGCAGCCTTCAAAGAGAAAGAAGAAGATAGTCGTCGTTCCACGATCTCCAAAAATTCTTTAAACACAAACAAATGCATGCAAAAGGTCAAATCGTGATGGGCCATAGGGTCACACCTGATTGACACGCCAATATCATTTTCAAACTCGTGAAATTGTCGTAGTATTACTAAGCAAATTACTCTTAAATTATTTTTTCCCCAACTACATAAGTTACATCCGTAGATCCGAATCTCTCAGGAAGCGACACTTGTTTAATCAACTAAACCACAACATATAACGATGCAACTGTCGTTACACGCTGCTAACAGTATTTGTTTTAGTCGCTACACGTAGAGCCATGCCATGCCATGCCATGTCGAGCTCAAGCCAAAAGGAAATATCAATATATAGTTTTGTCTTCCTTAGCTCTTAAGCTACAGGAGCAGAGGTGTTCTCTTCTCCCGGGACTCCGGGAGCATGACAACTACCTAAGATATCTCCAGTGTGTTGTTTTCATCGGTTCAAAGGAGGAGAGAAAATAGATTGAATCAGAATTGATTCCAACAAAAAAAATTTCTCAAAATCGAACTCTATATAAGAGTCAATTCAAAACATTAAACAACTCATATAAGTCCATTTACGAGAGAGATTGGTCGGGAGTGGATTTTTGTGGTTTTTAATGTAACATGAGTCCCAATTATTAGTAGGAATTGAATCAATACATTGGAGAAAACCAAAATTAATTTTTAAATACTTATATACCATCCTTTTAAATCGACGTCAATTCAATACACTGAAAATGTTCGAAAACGACGCCAAACATGCCGGTTTGGTTGGCACGTCAGCGATTCCCTGACCGGCTAAAATAGCACACAAGTTCCGCTACGCCCACACGGCAAAGGTACCCCGGAGAGGCATCCCTCTTTCCTGGGAGTAGGAGGCCGCAGACAGACGGGACCCCCTCCTCTCCCTCGCCACCACCACCGCTCCCTCCCCTCCTCTCCCTCCTCCCTCTTCTCTCCTCCCATGGCGATAGCCCCTCGAGCCGCAAACGCCAATCCCTAACCCTAGATCCCACCCCACTCGCGCGCGCACACAAGCACAACAACCGCACTCTCCCCGTGTTCCTCTTTCTCACACCCCTCTATCTCTATGGAGCCGGGGAGCAGCGGCTGCAGCGCCAAGCTGGTGTCGGCGTGCGTCATCGGCGGCATCGTTCTGGGAGCGTCCGTGGTAGCGCTCCACCTCAGCGGCCCCGTGGCCATTCCCAGCCTGCCGCCTTTCGATGGGCTCCGGCGGCGGTTCCGCCGCCGCCGCCGCCCCGTGCGCGTGTACATGGACGGCTGCTTCGACATGATGCACTACGGCCACTGCAACGCTCTGCGCCAGGCGCGAGCCCTAGGGGACGAGCTCATCGTCGGCGTTATCAGTGACGAGGAGATCACGGCCAACAAGGGCCCGCCGGTCACGCCGCTCCACGAGAGGTCATTCATTTTCCAACCCATTCACCCTCGCTTTACCACTTTTTCATCTCTCGTATGTGATATGCTACTAGTTCCGTACATAATTCTACCGCGTGCTTGCGTGATGTATAAGAATAATCCTTTACTGCTCCAACATTTTGTTCCAGTGGAAATAGAATCAACGTTTTTTAACCTGAGGTAGATGCTTGTTGTGGGTTTCGCTTTAGACAATAGAAATTGCCAGGGGACAGTTGTGGTAGTTGCCCATTGCAAGGACGCAGGACCAACTTTTGGTGTCATTGTGTCACTTAATGTGTTAGTTGAGGTGCTGCTGCATAGAGCAGTTGCATTAAAGTTTTCAATTTTTTTTTTGTTTCAATTTAAGCTTTGAGATTATTTTTCTTCTTCTCATAACAGTGGGTTGGATAAACTGTTTTTGTGTTTTCGGACTTGCATGGATCTAAATCAGAGCATTTGCCTAGAAGGTTAACACTGTCTAGTTCCGTGATTAGTAACCACGGAAAACGTAGCTGGGAGTTATGGTTACTTGAACTAATATTGGTGTGGTTGTATGGTATGAATTATTTGAATTGTCCAATTAGTATTCCATTTGGAATTAAATGGGTTTTTGGTCATTAGATACTAGATAGCCTGGTAGGATCTGGGCTGGGATAATGGCATGAAGTGCCAAATAGTTCTGGAAAGGTTCACCCATGCTGGAGGCGCTAACCACTAAGTGATTGGACGGCTTGTTCTTGCAAATCCGAAGAAGTTATCATGGGCAAGCCACATGCAAGGAAACTTGCACGTGTGGTTGTGGCCCTTGTTAAGTAAGTCGATTACTGTGTTTTACATTTTTTGCTTATACAAAAAGGATGAATCTTAAGTGACCAGTTGTATACTTGTATTTCCTCTTCTTCTTTTTTGTGGTTGTGTTATCAACCTTACATGTGACTGCAGGCCTTATGGGATTTTAGACATTTCTTTGGTGTTGTGCTTTTGGTTCTTTGGATGCAGTAGGACGTCTCTCCCTAAATTTCTATTATGTTTAGAATAAATTTGTTATTTATTATGTTTCCTTTTCTGGGTAATACAGGATGATAATGGTCCACGCTGTGAAATGGGTGGACGATATCATTCCAGATGCACCATATGCCATAACTGAAGATTTCATGAACAAGCTATTCAATGAGTATAATATAGATTACATTATCCATGGTGATGATCCTTGTCTGCTCCCAGATGGTACTGATGCATATGCCCTTGCCAAAAAGGCTGGCCGATATAAGCAGATTAAAAGAACCGAGGGAGTGTCAACAACAGACATTGTTGGTACTGATTCTGCCTTAGTTTTACCTTTTCTGTTTTAAATGTTAAAGTTTGATCTGCCATAATGAAATTGAAGTCTGAAATTTCTACGGCAAGGGAATATCTGGGCTCTTGTTCTGAGTTGCAAGTTATCTTCGATGGCCAAATCTCATAGTGATCTCCAATATTGCAATTGATTCTAGGTTAACTAGAGATGTATCTGTCGACAAGCCTACTGTTAACTAAATTTTCTTACTGATTTCTCCTGATGTGCCACTTTAAGAAAATATTTGACACTAGTGGCCTATTAACAGATGATCAAGGGATAAGCTGTCCTCAAGAGTCATCTGTTTTTCTTGTTCCCACCATCACGTGCACCATAAATTTGCTGTTATATTCATTTATGGGCCAGGATGGTATGGACTATGGAGCATAATTTATGTTGACTATATGGGAACCAATGAATTTGTCATTTCTAGTAAACAAACTTCTTATGGCGATGAAAAGATTTTACTCTCATCTTGAGCTCATCCTTCTTCATGGCAGGAAGAATGCTTCTTTGTGTTAGAGAGAGATCAGCTTCTGATTGTCACAACCACTCTTCACTACAAAGGCAGTTCAGTCATGGGCATGGTCAGAAAATTGATGATAGTGGATCTGGAAGTGGAACTAGAATATCTCATTTTCTTCCTACATCTCGGCGAATAGTTCAGTTCTCAAATAGCAGGGTATAACTTTTACAGTTCTCATGCATCGATATGTCATTTACTTCCGGGTAATGAACATTCCATGAGGCTGTGCACCATGGTTTATCACCTAGTCTTGATATTAGAAAGTAAAATTAGTTCTAGGTGGCTACACTTATGTTAATTTCTATGAAAAAGGCAGTTCCTTTGTGGTGAGAGTGACACTATCTACCTTGAATTCCTCTTATAACTCAAACTGTACTGGCTTTACCCAGACAGAGGTTCGTTTGTGAACTCCAGATAAAAACTTCCACTAAAAAATGTTTATTTTTTCTTGAAATATCATATTTTAATGTTGATGTACTTACTAGGCATGAAAATGAGATTGAATTGACAATATAAACAAGTAGAGGGAGGGAGGGATCTACTGTTTAGTTGTGTTCCATCAACTAGTCAACTGCCATTTGATTGCCGGTTGAGTGCGCTTCCGACAAATGGATTATTTCAAGACTTAGGCGAGTTTAGAGGTGACAGTAACAAACAATAAAAAGTTCATATATCTTTGAATTATCAGAAAAAACCATATGCTTGTAAGATCAACTATTCATTTCGTAATCATACAATTTAATTGAATATAGTTTCATTTCTTGAAAACTGGTGATAATTGATGTTATTCTACTAAATAAAACTATTGTTACTTCTTTCTCAACTTAAAATTGGAATATGACCTCATTTTTTTTTTCTGTTGACTGTAAGCTTTCCCAATGCAGGGCCCAGGACCAGATTCTCGTATAGTTTACATAGATGGTGCATTTGATCTGTTCCATGCTGGACATGTTGAGGTAAATGCCAACCACTCACCTACAAAATAAAAGCGGAGAAAAACCACGGCATTTTTCTCAGCATGCAGACACACTTGCATATCCATTTGTTGGCAGACAAACTGAACTTAACTCTCCAAAACATAGTAATTCAGACTTTCTGTGTATATTTATAGTTTCTTCTACATAGATACTGCGACTTGCTCGAGGGCTTGGAGATTTCTTGCTTGTGGGTATTCACACAGATCAGACCATAAGGTAATATGATGGTTGCATCTTCTTTTCCTCTTTTAATCATATGTCAAAGCATAACGTCTCTACTCAATTCCTTTAACATAACATTCAGTCTATATGTTGCTGTTCGTGTTAATTATATTTGCCAGTTCAACTCGAGGACCACATCGCCCAATAATGAATCTCCACGAGCGAAGTTTGAGTGTTTTGGCGTGCCGTTACGTTGATGAAGTGATCATTGGTGCTCCATGGGACGTTTCAAAAGACATGGTGAGTTGTCTATTCTACTATCAACCATGACATTATATAATTGTAGTATAAAAAGCTTGATGCAACCGTTAGTAGTAATCCTTGAACGTGGCAATCGAAGACTATACAAGCATCGTATAGATCTTGAACATGACATTTATGCTATGGTACTAAAAGCTTAATGTCACATGTAGTATTAGTTTTAGATACTAATATGGGCTGAACTGTGCTATCCAAGGATTGAAAAACCGGAACCGGTTGAAATCACAGTAGATTTACTTTATGTGATAGCAATCAGTTTACCGAAATCCGGAATAAAAACCGAACGATTTAAAAAACTGATATTTGAATTGCCGATTTTGAAAACCGGTTACCGGAAAAACCGGTAAAAAAAAACAGAAAAACCAGCCGGAATTTTGAATTGACGAATTTTGAATTAGAAAGTGTTTAATGAAGTGCATATTTAGCTCATACAATACGTAATCTATCATATTTAGCTCATACAATACATAATCTAGCATATTTAGCTCATATGAAGTGCAAACCGGCAAAAAATAATAATTCAAGCATATTTAGCTCATACAATACGTAATGTAGCACAAAATACGCCTAAACCAACCTAGGAAGTGATGAAAGAAGTTAAAAATTCAAATTTGAAATTGAAATTTTCCTACGATTCTTTATTACTTTGGTCGAGACCGGAAATCCGATTCTTGGCGGGTTTTTCCCTAGGTGCTATCCATGGATCTACGCAGATGGGCTAAGTGTTATGTCGTAGCAACAGGACTAGACAGTAAAGAAAAGGGGACCTCGGTCACCACGAGGGGGACCAAGGGATCCTCGAGGGAAGGAACCGGTGCCAAGAGAAGTTTGTGTGTATTAATTGCTTTGAAAAAAAGTCTTCCTTGATTACATGGGAGAGGCGGCTATTTATAGTCTTCCGACCAGGGTACATGAGATTACAGATCTACCCCCTAAAATGACCCTATGCCTATAGGGGGCCGTAGGGGGTTTTCCTTCCCCTACGTGTAGCCTTCGGTCTATGGTGGACCCTCCTTATCCTGATCAATCCGGTCGGTGCACGCGGTGCACTGGTATCCCCCTCCCTTTGCACCGTGCGGGGTGCTCCCGGGCCGAGGGGCCTCGGACACCCTTCGGTGTCCCCGAGGTGGCCTCGGTAGGGTCCCGGGGTCCTCCCCGCTCTTGGGTGTGTCGTTCGGCTGTCTCCCCGCACTCTCCGGCTCCTCCGAAGGTACACGCGGTACCCTTCGGGGGAAGGGTTGCGAAATATGCCTTCTGCCTGTGGCCCTCGGGGGTCTCCCGGTGGCCTTCGCGCACCCTTCGGGGCCCTCCCGAAGGTGTACTTGGTACCCTCGGGGGGCCTACGACATGTTACTTTCATAGCACAGTTAAATTCACTAAAAGTTAGGTCTTGGCTTTGTTCCAGCTTTTAGTTTGGATGTAAGCTAGGTTTGAGCTTAGCTTAGCTAAACTAGGCCAAGTTAGATATATGTCTAGAGTTGAGATTTCAACCAGATTAAAAATAGGTGTAACTTGTAAGCCCATTAGCACTCCTAGGTCCACTCTGTGCATTTAACTGGATCCACTTGCTATTTACATTGGACAGAACGGCATAGACCTAGCTTTGATGGAAGTTGGAATTGAGTTCTTACAAGTCGCATAATCATAAAAGGACCAGAGCCTGTACTCATAGCCTGACAAAAGTCAAAACTTCAAAAATGACAAAAGTCAGAAAACAACAAAATAACATCCACATGAAACAACACTATCTCTGCAGAGTACAGAACTGATTATAGGCAAGTATGAGAATTAGTTCATTACAAAAGAAACAACAAAAGGAAATTGACAGAGAAGCCTTCCGTAACCGCAAGCGTTTCCAGTATCCTCTTCCTCATCTTTTCAACTGGGTCAATTTGATCTTCATTGACCAATGCTGAGCTAGTACCTTGCTTGTTGCATTGTCCATGCTAAGCTGCAAAACCAACCAAACACCATTAGTCCCTAGGTTTCTGCAAAGCTGTTGACTTTGGAATCCTATCCCAACCAAAGGCATTCCTCATAGTACAGTGGTACACTGAGAAAATTCGGGCATTGTGCTCAGTACATGATGTGATCAGTGTCCTCAGTTTGTCCACACTGGTTGCATTGAATCTCCAAGTAGAAGGCATCTAACCTTTACATAATATTGAAGGTAAAATGATCAAGGGATCAATCCCTCTTTCCTCACAAACAAGATCTATGTGACTTCACCTGTATAATGTACCGTCTTACCTTATGTACTGATATCCAAGATAATTTTAAACCACCAGCTGCAATTGTGGTAATGACTATCAGGTTATGTTTGTGTGGTGTGTGTCAGTTCTCTAACTTCCTTTTTCTGTGCAGATTACCACATTTAATATTTCATTAGTCGTTCATGGAACGATTGCTGAGAACATGGACTTTATGAAGGTAATTAAGTTGTACTTTTCTTGGAATATACAAGTGTTGAACATTGGTCATTAATCATTGTCACTTGTGCACTTATCAGGATGATTCAAATCCATATGCTGTTCCAATGGCTATGAGTATTTACCGTCGACTGGAGAGCCCTTTGGACATCACTACTAGTACTATTATAAGGAGGATAGTTGTTAACCATGAAGCCTACCAGGTATAACTACTATGACGTTGGATCAGATTGCTGGTTGGAGTTTTGTCCTCTGTATGCTGTATGCTGTATGCAACCTGTAGTACAGTACATATTCTCAGTTACATAAATATTATTTGCGTTTTGTCCTCTTCATATCAATGATGTGCATACAGGAGTTATTATATACTGATGTTATGATAATGCATTAGTGGTCGAGTAAAGCCTCTTGCATATGCACATTAAATATTTGCTTGTCTCCCTGGAACCAATAATTCCTGCTATAACTATGCTCAGCAACATGTTCATTGCTGCGGGGGTTGATGTGGTTTTCATTTATTCTGGTCCATTGATCTGGTGCGGTTTTATTAATTTTTGTTCTGTGTTATCGCTTTGTGCAGAAGCGGAATGAGAAGAAGGAAGCTAGTGAGAAGAAGTACTACGAGAGTAAAAACTTCGTCAATGGAGAGTAACTTATGAACAGATCTTGCATGAAGACTGTTGCCCATATTTTTCAGGATCCTACCATTCTGTTTCAAATGCAACAGTTAGGTGATCCAAAATTTTACTGCTTCATTGCTATCATTCTCATGTTGCTGATATAGCTTAGGAAGCTTCGGATGCAACCCTGCTGAGTGACAGGCATTGGTACTGAATTAGGCTATGTTAGAGCATGGTGGCATTTCCTCCATCCACTTTCAGTGTCCCTACCCTATTCTCCCCTGTAAATGGACCTTCATGGTTTCGTTACCGACTGAGTTGTTTTGAGATCTGTAGGTTTTTTCAGAATTGTGGTACAGTACGAATGTTTGGTTGATTAACTATTTGTTGCTGATGTTTTATTTCTGCCTTTCGGAGCTCCCATCCGCACTGTATATGTGGGCGTCTTATGTGGGTCCTTTTCTCATATTTTTGCTGGAGTTCTGTTCTGATCTTAAGCCGAACATGGACTAACTGATATGGTGTGGGTCGGTGATGGCAACTTGGTCCGATCGTACACCTGAATGGATGGTTTCAACGTGGGTTGGTGACACGTTGGGATCTGATGGTATGATATGGATCTGTGAATCACTTATGAATCTCGACAAAAGGGTTACCAACACCGGACTCTGCTGGTTCAGTCCGGTACGCGTTTGTCGCCATTAAAAGGGATGTGCTACCTGTGATCTCCAAATAATAGCAGATTGAGTAGCTGGGGCCATAGTTCAAAAAACCGGCCGGTAACCGCCGGTTACCGGTTTATCGGTCCCGAGCGGGATCGGAAAAACCGGCCGAAATTTTTTTTTGGCTCCTTTTGATTCTGCTGCTTTCTCCCATGTGGGCAGCAGCCTCATCCCTTTTTGCTCACTTATTGCTAGTAATTGACCCCACCCACTACCATTTGTTTATTTGCTCACTTATTGCCTCCCTCTCGGCCTCTTCCCTCCCTCTCATTCTCCATTTCCAGTAGCTTCTCTTCCTCTCATTCTCCATTAGCTCAAGCAAGCACCAAGGCAGCACATCACAAGCAAGCACAAGGGCAAGCACAAGGAAGTAGGAGCAGCAGCACAAGCACAAGCAAAGCAGTCCAAAGTTTTTCTACTTGTCGAGTTTTTGAGTTCATTGTTTGTAGGGAGTAAGGACTAAGTAGAGATTGTAGTGTAGAAAACCATCCTGAATGCATTTGTGGAGGGTTGCACATTTGGATTACTAGTGGTTAGCATTTGTGGAGGGTTGCACATTTGGATCACTAGTGGTCATGTGAAAGGCTATAGCATGTTGTGTGTATGAGTGTATGCAAGACCACATAATGCTATCCTTGCATGCTGTGTGAAATTGTGAATCAATGTGTAAGTCCATGCATGTTGTGTATCGGTGTATGCAAGACTACGAGAATGCTATCCATTCACAAAACAACATATATGCCTTGATAGAACTCGCATAGCATATATCCATATACTAAGATGAAATCACTTGTCAATATGATCCATGACTAACAAATTTCATCACGTGCGGATTATTGTAGGTGATGACTTCTAAATTCATCAATGTTTGGGACCATGGAGAGAGACTAGGAGGTCTTTGGTTGGAAGTGCGAGATATTGCAATCTAACAAAATCAAAGTGAGGTGTCACCCGCCTAAAACAACATCTTCTTTGGGAGACACGGGATGTTGTTGCTTGCCATGGGGTTCGTGCTAAGTCAGAAGGCTCATCTTGGCAATTCTTGAAGAAGCGAAGGCAAGAAAGAAATCTCTTCAAGATGAGCATTGCGAATGGAGGAAGCCGCAAGAGAGCACAGAGCTCGTGGTCCATCATATGAAGATGCATTTGATGATAACGAGGAAATGCAAATGGAATGGGCTCGTCGAGTCGATAGAGTTACATCGGATGCAACAAAGAGCTAGAGCCGAGGTGCGACGTTTGAACATGGTGGTGGTAGTGGAAGTGGTGCGGAAGTGGGAGTGGAAAGGGAAGTGGAAGTGGCGGAGGTAGTGGTACAGAAGCAATGCTTTTTCAAGGATGTTTGGCGAGTCACACCATGAGAGTTGATCCCGATATTTTGCGCAATCGGGCACCGTCCAACCCGCATTGATACAACACTTGCGGAGAAGCAAAGTCAAAACTTGGGAAAATTTGGTCAAAGTGGTTCCATAGTAATGACATTCTTGGAGTTAAGGCCGAGTGTCCTTATTTTCGTGCGCCATCAAAGAGACACAAGAACTTGGCCAAGGGGTTCCGTCACCAAGAGGGCATGAAATCGATGGGACATATCTTGATGCCAACGAACAAGAGGTCAAGGAGTACGTATCACAGTTCAAAGAAGACTGGGATTTATATGGGGTCTCTATTATGTGTGATTCTTGGACTGGGCCTACACAAATGAGTATCATTAACTTTATGTTGTACTGCAATGGAAGAATGTTTTTCCATAAGTCAGTGAATGCAACTGGTGACATACAAAATGCTGACTTTTTGTATCGTGAGATTCGTAGAGTTGTGGAAGAAGTTGGAGTTAAACATGTCATGCAGTTGTGATGACAATGGTGCGAACTATAAGAAAGCATGCCAACTGGTAATTGAAGAGTACCCAACTTTAGTCTGGCAGCCATGTGCAGCGCACACCGTCAACCTCATGTTGAAGGATATTGGTCAGTTCGAGGAGGTTGATGCAGTTGTCAAGGCGGCTAAGAGGATTTATCGGTTCCTATACAACCACAGTCGCCTCCATAATGACATGCGCCAACAAATTGGAGGGGAGATAGTTCGTCCAAACGCCACAAGGTTTGGAACCACATTCATTTTCTTGAAAAGTTTTAGGGATAAAAAGCAAAGTTCACGAAGTGGATGGTGTCGATGTATGGAGCTCCAACCATTTGAGCACGGCCAGGAAGGATAATATATGTATTCTGCTTCACAAGTAGACAATGGTGGTCCAAGATGGATTGGGTCATAAAATTGGTAGAACCAATTTACTGACTACTCGAGATATGTCGACCAACGAAACTCGCAGCGATGGCGGGAATGGTTGAAAAGACGCACGAACTCAATTTGAACTTCAAGGCGTCTTGAAGAAGATGATGCCACTTATTGTCGTGTCATAAAGATTGTTAATAGGAGAATTGCAATGATGAAGGACCGCACGTACATAGTTCGAGCAAGTTCATAGTTTCCTAAATCCAAATAAATATCACATATTTGTTGTATTTTTTCTAACTCTCTAAGTGTGTTTGTTTGCACAAAGATCTTTGAACCCGAGACCCACTTCTATAATGTGGGAAGAATCCACCCTCGTCGCTTCCCGACAATGGCGATTCAAAGACTAGCCGATACACCCGAGGACGCAGATCACGAGGCTCTAGGCGAGCTAGAACAATACCGTGTCGACGAGGTTTATTTGCTTCCAATGAGGCTCACATGAGTGCTAATCATCATTCTGCAGGTAGGTTGTTATGAACATACATATACATGGAAAATGACCCATCACTATTAGTTTAACACAAATTTTATGTTACTTGTAGCTACATGGTGGATGACGTTTGGGCGCAGACACAGACATTAACAAAATATGCCTTGCGGATTGTCTCGCAATGTGTTTCGTCCGGTGGATGTGAGCGAAATTGGAGCACATTTGCATTGGTACATACACAATTGAGGAACCGTCTTGGATACAAGAAACTACATAAACTCGTGTATGTCCACTACAATCTGAGGCTCCGCTTGCAAGAGCATGAGACTAGAAATGAAGATAGGGATGTAGATCCTTTGGCGATCTAATCAATACCACTCATCTGACGAGAGAACCCAATCCACGAGTGGCTTGATAGCTCCATGATACAATCAGAGCCCCTACTAGACGAGGAAGGTGAGCCACCCATGCCATCTACAGTTGTAGTTGATGCTATCCCCCGAAAGGAATTGAATAAAGCACTAGATGATGAACCATTGAAGCAGTGGGCAAAGAAAAATATTGGCAAGAGTCATCTTGGGAAAAGGAAATATTGTAGCCAACCAAGCAAAAATTGGTGAAGACTTTGCCTCACTTACACAAACAGGAAACAAGTGCCCGACGGGAAGAAGAAAAGGCCATTGAGGAGGATATTGTGGCAGCGGCGAAGAAGCAGAAAGTCCGCCATCGATGAAGTCCATACCAAGAGTCCGTGATAGTAGCTCTCCGTCGTCCGATGATGGTGCTGATGGTGGGACTGCTCATGATGCAGGGCAAGACCAACCATTGGAATTCACATGCGAGCAAAACTTCACGCATGCTACTCAGGATGAAGACCACGGTTGTCATGCTTCAAAACAATATCATAAGACCTACACGAGGGTAAGGGTCGCCAAAAGATCAATCTCACCACATGACTCTTCTTCCTATGAATCGCATGCTAGCTCAAGATCCACTCGGACTTATGGACGTCGAGATGTCAATCTATTGCCTTCGGAGATGATTCTCATTTGTCTGACGTCTCTTCTTATCCTAGTTTCCATTACGACCTTGTGTCCTTCAATACCAATGCGAAACGCGTTTACGATGGGTCGAACCCACATATTACCAACAACTTTACAATCATTGGTTACAATATGCACACGAAACACACACTTGGGATCAATACAAGGCTCACCTAGCACAATTTGAAGGACTTATACTCTATGATAACAACGACTACATTGCACAACCTTCGCTTTCGACAATGTATTGGTATGAATTACTTTTTATTATTGTTTTTGTATGCTAGTCAAGCTATCGTTCATTATCATTAGCTTATGTTTTTATTGTGTTACATGCTTTAGAATACTTGGACGAGAGGATCTCTCGGAGAGTGAAGCAACCAAGGATGACTTTTTATGTACATCTTGAAACATTTTCCCATTAATATTTGCATTATTCTAAATTTAAATTTCACAATTACCATTTTCCCCAAATTTCGGTTTTTCCCTGTTCGATGGGAATCTGCACGTCCTAACGATAAAATTTGGAGTTCAAAATTCAAAATTTGAATTCACCGATTTTTTTGAAATTTCCGTGTGAACCGATGTCGGCTATTCTATCACTTCCAGTAGGATTTCATCCGTGTGAGATTTCAATCCTGGTCACGCCTGCTTGCTCTCTTGTAAGCAGCTTGCACTGTCTCTGGCCATTGATTTGCTTCCCAACTTTGGCTTGGCTTTGATTTGGATTGTGACACCTGTTCCTAGTTTATCATTTTTGGGTGTTCATCTTACATGACAAGGGACCTGCAGGAGTGCAGCTCCGGGTGGGAAAAAAAACTCATTGGTAGCCTCTTTGATTCGGTTCAAAATTACTCTAATTATACTTATTAATTAGTTAGATATTGAAATGAGTTAATTTTTAATAAAATTAAATTTCGGTCTAGCTCGGTTTTAAAAATACTTCTTAACTATAAATAAAATAATTAAATCAAACTATGTTAAGGGGAAGAAAAAAAAGCTCGTTTTGACAAGAAATTAACTCGATATCCACTCTATGCGCAGCTATGGTAAAATAGTGGTGGTTACTTACGAACACCCGTGAGTTGATGGACTCGAGTGTTTGTTCTGTTTGGGAAATCGTTTCACTTCTTTCTGGGAGGAGAGGAGATATGAACGCGCGAGTTGAGCGCGCTCTAGAGTGTAGATTGATCTCCAATGTTCAGGTCTTATCACCTTTCATGGTTAAGGGCACCTACATTCTAACCGTGCCTCGGTGCTTCGAAGCAGAGAACATATTAATATATTTGCCTCACAACTACCCTTGCCCTTTTGATACCTAAAAATGCATCCTGGATTGGAATTTGGAAAAGGGCCACACACAAGCTGCTTCTGATCTAAACAATGGAGTGGGAGTAGAAACTAGAACTCTTTTTATTGTTTAATCCATTTTTAAAAATTATTTTGAAGACAATATCTTCCTAACTTTATTTTCAATTTTAACTCCTTTGATCACACCACAACGTTTTGAAGACAATATCTTTCTAACTTTATTTTCAATTTTAACTCCTTTGATCACACCACAACGTGTGGTGTGACAAAAACACGTTGTCACACTACAGATCTCGGCGTGGCAAACGAGTGTTGTCACACCACTCTTCTTGGTGTGACAGGACTTAGCCAAAAAACAGACGCGTCCAAAGAGATCGGTGACGTGACATCACAGTTTGGTCACGCTGCGAACGGTGACATGACATCACAGTTTTGTCACACCGCGATTGGTAACATGACAACACAGTTTGGTCAAGCCACAGATCATGGCGTAACTAAAGATGTCAGAATTGAAAATAAAGTTAGGAAGATGCTATCTTTAAAATGAGTGTCATTTTCATGATGGATGGGATGGTGTCCGACAAGGTGTGTGAGGGGACAAGTGTTGAATAATCCTATGCACTGTAATGCTTCTGGTATTGATTTCTTGTAATGTTTCTTTGTTTAAGTTTCCTTGTTTGCATGGCTGAATAGCAGTTGACATTGACACATTATGACGCCAGTTATGGCTGAGTAACAGCCATGCTCATTGTCCAGTTACTCTTTTAATCATGAGAATAAAGTGATGAAGAAAATGGGAAAAGCTGTGAGAATTGTGCAGCACAAAAACTGTTTTCTGTGTTCATTTGCTTCTTTGGTTTCTAGGCGTTTTCATGAGCATAGTAGCTGGCGCGGCTGACAATTGGTATTAGAGCCGTGTAGCTTTGATTCTTGGCGATGGCGCGCGACGGTTCACACTCTCTTACCAGGTCTCCTCCCTCAGCTGGGGTGCAAGGCGACAGCAACACTTCTCGCGCGATCAATCTCAGTGGCAATGGCGGTCACGAGATTGGATCCGGCAGCAACGGCGGCCAAGAGCTCGTAGTGCAGGGGGTGGTAAAGGAGACGGGGGGATCAGTGGTCTACCCCACATTGACGCGGACGAACTACACCAATTGGACCCTCGTGATGAGGGTGAACCTACAGGCACAAGACCTGTGGGAGGCGATCGAACCTGGCAACACTGATTACCGCGACAACAGACTCACGTTGTTTGCCATCCTCCGCACGGTGTCGCTGTACATGTTGTCCATGCTGACGGTGAAGGACACAACCAAGCAGGCGTGGGACGCCGTAAAGACGATGTGGATGGGCGTCTAACGCGTCCGCGAGGTGAATGTACAGAAGCTTCGTAAGGAGTTCGAGGATATCAAATTCAAGGGTGGTGACTCGGTGGACAACTTCTCCATGAGGATCACGGGATTCGTCGACAATCTCCAGATCCTAAGCGACACGTTGGAGGATGAAAAGGCAGCCAAGAAATTCATTTGTGTTGTGCCACCCAGGTATACACAGGTGGCAATCTCAATCGAGGCACTACTTGACTTGAGCACGTTGTCAATCGAAGAGCTCATCAGCCAGCTTTGATCAGTGGAGCAGCGCTACGCGTGTAACGACTCGAGCAACTCCAATGGATGTCTGCTCCTCACTGAAAAGGAGTAGCCCGCACGCGCCAAAAAGAGGGAGCAAGGCTTTGGCTCCTCCGGTGGTGACAAGGGAAGCAACAGCAGTGGTGACAGCCGTTATCGTGGCAAGCAGTGTGGGCACGACAAAGGCGGGCACAACGTCAAGGACAATGGCTCGTCCAGTGCGCGCTATCACATGTCATAGGTTCAGTGCTACAACTGCGATAAGTACGGGCATTACTCCAGGGACTGTCGCAAGCCTAAGCGCACCAAGTAAGTTAACCTGATGCAGGTTGACGACGACGAGCATGCGCTTCTCATGACGCAGGTGTGCGCTCTCACCAATGCTTTAGTGGGCGTAGGCACCGACGTGGTGCTCAACAAGGTGCACGCGCAGGTGCATCTAGGGCACGAGGAGGATGTTCATGACAACTCTTGGTACCTGGACACCGATACCAGTAATCACATGTCTAGGTGCCAGGCAAGCTTCGCAGAGATGGATGAGGGTGTCACCGGCTCCATCAAGTTCGGCGATGGCTCGGTGGTGGATATACATGGGTGTGGCACCGTCCTGTTCACCTACCGGAACGGGGAGCACCGTGCGCTAACAGGGGTGTACTACATCCCACGACTACACAACAACATAGTGAGCCTCGGGCAGCTCGATGAGAACGGCTACCAGACGCTCATCCAGGATGGAGTGCACACGATTCACGACCGGCAGCGTCGCATACTTGCTCGGGTGAACCGCACTCACAACCGGCTCTATGTCCTCACTATCAGCATTGCATAGCCAGTCTGCCTGTCCTCACGTTGCGACGATGACGATTGGCGATGGCATGCCAGGTACAAGCACCTGAACTTCCAAGCACTACGGAAGCTTCCACAACGGGATACCGCAGATCGGTCATATCGACCAGATTTGCGATGGATGCCTAGTCGGCAAGCAGCGACGCACCCCGTCCCCGGAGCAGGCGAAGTACCGTGCAGAGCACATCCTCGACCTGGTGCATGATGTGTTGGGATACAGGTAGGCTACGCTAGCTAACAATTAAAAAATTCTACCACGTAAACTAGGATGCCATGCAAGCAAGAGATCATAGATCATTACCACCATATGTGCAATGCAGCGGAAGGAGAGTTGGACCAGCTTGGTCCAACGAAGAGCGCGTTGATGTAGTGGTCGTAGTCGATCGTTTGACGTAGTCGGTCGTCCTCGTAGTCGATCATCCAGCATAGTCGTCGCCGACCGTCTCCTCCAGCAATCGATCGCTTTCCTTGCAATGTCGCCGATCGTCCTCGAGCGCAATAGCAACCGCAGTAGCACCTCTACGGTATCCACACGTCCAGGGCATGAACACCGTACACCGGTGTGCTAGCACCAAGTCGCACGGGAAGGCTCTTCAAGAAGATGGTGGCTAGGGTTTGGAGCAACTCACGTCAACTCTTGTCTATCTCCTCTGTTATGTATCTCACTCCCCTTTAGCCTTCAGCATCTGCTTATATAGTGTCCGTAACGGATCCTATCTGAACACGTTTGATGAATCGTATCCGTACTAGTTTATCCCAACCTGTCAAGTGTGTGACTCGTAGGTTCATGTGTAGTTCGGTTGTGACTCAAAAACTCCTTTCCGATCACAAGTCGTCGGCGGCACCTAGCAGGACATAACGATTCCCGAATACACACGAATTATATTGGACGAACTTTAATATAATATGATATACGACTAGGTCATATTTGGTCTCGACCAGTTCGTAACTCCTTACGACCAAGTTTTGACCAGTCTTACGACCAGCTCATATTTGGTCTCGACCAGTTTGTTACTCCTTACGACCAGGTTTTGATCACCTATGGATCATGTTCAACCAGCCTACGACCAGCTCGTATCTCCATACGACAAGTCTGTATCTGATCGAACTGAATGACCAGCTCGTGTATTCTCCCTTTGCCTCGTGATATCTGGTTGAACTCTAATTGAGATATTATGTAATCCATGTAATGTTCAATACTTTCTCAATCGAGTGTCAGATAATTTCATGTGGTCGAACTCTTCGACCACCAGTAGCATGGTCATGCACTTTCTTTATCCGACCATATCGAGGGGCCCAGAGGCATCTCTCCTGTTATGTTAGGAGTGACAAATCCCATATCGGACCAATCACATTCCTCCGTATGTTTCATAGCATACTCGAAAGCTACCTTTATGACTACCCAGTTACGGAGTAGCTTTTGACAACCACAAAGTATACTCTTACACACGTAGAAAACCATGCTGATCTCAGGTCTAAGGATTAAACATCATAATTGCTTGAGACCAATTAATGGCACATGAAATCATAATAATCTCGGCAATGTCTCAAGGTGGGTCAATCCAACACCATGTTTTGTAACATGTGTTGACATTATTGATTTGATATCCCTATATCCATGACTGGTGAAACATGGTCATCAATCAATACATGTGCTGGTCGATAGGATCACTGGTGTTCTAACCAGTGACATCCGACCAGGGATACATTTAGAACGACATCATATAAGTTAAAAGAGCTTCATCAACAAGTCACATACTTGTTAATCTTTATAACAGATGATTCATTCATGGAACAGAATAACACTTATTCAATAACTCATAAACATAGACGTGATACAATCATCTCTATGATTGCCTCTAGGGCATATCACCAACAGTCTCCCACTTGCACTAGAGTCAATCATATAGGTATCATATACCCATTGCTCTTGTCTGCACCTCATGCTTAGATTGTGGGAGAGGCTTTGTCAACGGATCAGAAAAAATCAAAGCCGTGTGCACTTTGCATTATGATCTTCGACTAGGTCCTTATCACTAACGACCAGCTCGTATATCTATACGACTAGTTCAGATTTGGTCTCAACTAGTTCATAACCCCTTACGACCAGATTTTGACCACTTAGTGATCTTGTTTGACCAGCCTACGACCAGCTCGTATCTCCATACGACTAGTCCGTATCTAATCGAACTGTAAGACATGCTCATGTATTCTTACAAAACACCAACCCTGATTGCGATCTGAAATAATCCTTGTTGGTTTGGAAGTTAGCATCAGTGTATCCATTTACGACCAGCTTTTCCTCACCACCATACACAAGGAATGCATTCTTAGTTTCTTAAGTACTTAAGAATATTCTTGACTGCTATCCAGTGACCTTCACCTGGATCCGGCTGATATCTGCTTGTAACACTTGGAGCATACAACACATCCGGTCATGTACATAGCATGGCATACATGATAGATCCAATAGCCAAAGCATATGGAATTCTAGTCATTTTGTCTCGCTCATCAGTGGTCGTAGGACACTGACTCTTGCTAAGATTAATGCCATACGCCATGGGCACCAGTCTACGACTAGCTCGTATCTCTATACGACTAGTGCGCACTCGGTCGTATCGCCATACAAGCCATGGGCACCAGTCTGGATCTGGTCGTATCACTATACGATTAGTCTGGATCTGGTCGTATCACCATACGACTATATACATATCTTGTCTTAATCCAATTAGCAAGATCTATCTCTATAGATCGTTATACCAAGAATATATGCTGCATCTTCTAAATCTTTCATTGAGAAACTATTTCTTAACGAAGTTTTAACAGATTCAAGCATTGGAATATCATTTTCGACCAGTAGTATGTCATCCACATACAAGATCAGAAACACAAGCTTGCTCCCACTAACCTTCTTGTAAACACAATGTTCTTCTTCGTTCTTGATGAAGCAAACCCTTTGACCACTTCATCAAAACGAATGTTCTAATTCTGAGATGTTTGCTTCAATCCATAAATGGTTTTCTTAAGATTGCATACCACTCTAGCTTCCTTTGGATCGATAAAACCCTCAGGTTGTGTCATGTACACATCCTTACTTAGTTCTCCATTTAGAAAAGCTGTTTTGACATCCATTTGTCATATCTCATAATCGAAATATACAACAATAGACGGATTGACTTAAGCACCGCGATAGGTGAGAAGGTTTCATCATAATCAACACCTTGAATTTGTTTAAAACCGTTCGCAACCAGTCGTGCCTTATGAATATAAATATTTCCACCCATATCTATCTTTTCCCTTAAAAATCCACTTGCACTCTATGGTCGTGATACCATCAGGTGCATCAACCAAGTTCCAAACTTGATTATCATACATGCATTTTATCTCGGATCTCATGGCTTCAAGCTATAACTCAGAGTCTGGGCTCATCACCGCTTCCGTATAAGCCTTAGGCTCATCATTATCCAATAATAAAACGTCATGCTTATACCTTATAGGCAATTGATGTGGCTTTTTTTAATCTACGTGGGGCTGATGCCTCATCTACAGGTTCAACAACATCTTGTTCGTCCTGTAGAGGTTCAGTAGGACTTGAAATATTTTCAGATGGTTCCCAAATTTCTTCGAGTTGCACCTTGCTCCCACTGACTCCTTTGGAAAGAAACTCTTTCTCCAAGAAGACACCATTACGGGCAACAAACACTTTGTTATCAACCCGATTATAAAAATAATATCCTTTAGTTTCCTTATGATACCCCACAAAGAAGCACTTATCGGACTTGGGTGTGAGTTTAGCATACGCCAAACGTTTGACATTAACTTCACAACCCTATACCCTGAGAAAAGACAATCCATGACTCTTTCTGGTCCATATCTCATATGGTGTCTTCTCTACACTTTTGATGAAACCCTAATTAAAGTGAAAGCAGTTGTTTCTAGAGCGTATCCCCAGAATTACAATGGAAGATCATATTGGCTCATCATTGACCGAACCATGTCCAACAATGTTTGGTTCCATCGTTTAGACACCCTATTCCATTGAGGCGTCCTTGGCGGAGTAAGTTGTGGAATAATTCCATATTTCTTTAGATGATCACCAAACTCATGGCTCAAATATTTTCCTCCACGATCAGATCACAGACATTTGATTGTCTTGCCAAGTTGATTATGGACTTCTTACTGAAATTCTTTGAACTTTTCAAAGTTGGTGGTCTTATTCGACCAGTCTACGACCAGCTCGTATCTCCATACGACTAGTGTGGACCTGGTCGTATCATACCACCAGTAAAAGTTATGAAGTTCTGAAAATCACCTCTGGTCGGAGTGCTCATTGGTCCGCATACATCCGTATGTACTACGACCAGTAAGCCACTCGCCCTCTCACATCTGGTTGTGAAGGGCGCCTTTGTCATCTTGCCAAGTAAACAAGATTCACATGTTTCAAATGATTCAAAATCAAGTAAGTTTAGAAGACCATCTTTATGGAGCTTCATCATGTGCTTCTCATTTTATGACCTACACAACAATGCCAAATAAAAGTGAGATTCAATTCATTTAGTCGATGTCTCTTAGAATTTATGTTATAGATGGCTCATCCTCAAGATTCAAAATATACAATCCATTCACTAATGGAGCATGGCCATAAAGCATATCTTCAAAATAAATTGAACAAGAATTATTCTTTATTCTGAACTCATAACCTTCTGCTCCTAAACAGGAAGCAGGAATAATGTTTTTGCTTAATGCTGGAATATAATAACAATTATTTAGTTCCATAACTAATCCTAAGAGTAGAGTTAATGGCAAAGTATTAATAGCTAATGCAACAACTATTTCTCCATTGCCCACACGAAGATCAAAATCTCCTCTTGCCAAGCTTCTACTCCTTATCAGTCCCTGCATCGAATTGCATATATGAGCAACTAATATGGTATCAAATACCCAAGGACTAGCCAGACAAGAGACAAGATTAATTTCTATAACATTTATACCTGAACTGGAAGTCTTACTTCCCTTGTTTTTTTTCATCTCTGCTAAGTACTTATTGCAGTTTCTCTTCCAATGCCCAGTCTCATGACAATGGTAACATTCTGATTCAGGCTTAAGACCCAGCTTGAGCTTTTTAAGCTTAGCCTTATACTCTCAATCTCATCTTGAGTCTTTCCTTTGCCCTTTCCCTTTTCTGACTTACCCTTCTTCTTGAAGTTAGTAGTCTTTTGAACCATCATCACATGATTGGAACTTTTCTTGATGCTTTTCTCAGCACCCTTAAACATACCATGCAACGCAGTCATTGACTTCTCCATGCCATTCATATGAAAACTCAATATGACAGGCTCAAAGCTTGTAGGGAGCTATTGGAGAATCACATTAGTAGTCAATTTTTGGCTAAGGGGGAAAACCAAGCTTTTCTAAGCTCTCAATGTAACCAATCAGTTTGATCACATAAGGACTGACCGAGTTACCTTTTGACAGTCTATAAGAAAACAATATCTTAGAGGTGTTAAATCTCTCTACCCTTGCTTGATTCTGAAACCTACCCTTTATACCTACAATCATATTGTAAGCGTCTGTGGTCCCATATTGTTTCTGAAGCTCAGAGTTCATGGTCACAAGCATTAGACAATGCACATCGACTGCGTCATTACAATGCTTCTCGTAAGCATTTTTATCCGCACGTGGAGCATCGACACTCGGTTCCTTGGGATAGGGACCCTCTAGAATATATTCCTTCTTTTCTTGTTTGAGAAAATTTCTTAAATTAAGAAACCAGACAATAAAGTTGGTTTCATTCAGCTTTTCTTTCTTAAGAACAGATCGCAAATTAAAGGTAGGTGCAGAAGAAGTAGTAGGTGCCATGATCTACAACAGAAATATAAACAAAGTTTCAACACTATATTTATGTAACATCTTCTATTAGACACTCATATTGGTGGTCGTGTTCGACCATTCTACAACCAGTTCGTATCTCCATACGACTAGTATGGATCTAGTCGTATCATCATACGACTAGTCTGGACTCAATCGTATCACTATACGACTAGTCTGGACTAGACTGGATCTGGTTGTATCACTATACGACTAGTATGTATTTGGTCGTATCACTATACGACCAGTTCATACCTGGTTGAACTTAATCATCAACAGTCAAGAAAAGATACTCCCACTATATGTTCTAAGCCATGTTTTCCTCAAACATCATATAGTGAGTTTAAGATCCAACAATCATTAAGTCCTACCGAGTTTTGGCATCACTGCTAGAAACCTAGAGATTTTAGGTAGGCAACCTCTTACCAATCATATCACATATGAGTCTTATCTGTTGGGCGGCGTCTTTATGCCCTGACAACCAACGGTACTATGCCCCAAGGCCCAAAACCCTTTTGATAGCCTTGTCAAGTTAAACCAATACTATGTATGTGGGTGTTCCACACCCACCCGTCTTATTAAGATAGTAAATGACACTCTACTTTGGTAGACCTATGAATTAACTATTAAAATCGTGACGGGCGTAGCAATTGGAAAGACATCAAATTAACTTAATTTTTCTTGAGGGATACTATTCAACCATGTTAAAACAACTAATGAAAAACATGATCAAATAGCATGACAGGAATGAACATTCACAGATAATCAAATTAAACTTTGAAATAGTATGGCCCTTATCATGACGATCTCCATCACCATGCTTCATGTCCTTCGACCATCATGCTTGAAGTCTCCGACCACATTCATCTACTAAGCAATTACTCCTAAAAGCTAGTAATGAAATACAGACGAGAATACCAAGCATCACATGTCGGTACGCAGACCGTTATACAATAAAATTAGCTCAATGGCTATCTCACAGCATGACACGCGGGCCATGAGAAATCCATACGTGTATCACATACACAATGGGCCATACTATTCATATCAATCCCTGCAAAAATGAGTTATGCATATAATCCAATTCTATCGGGTGACATGAACACATATTACCATATAATGTGGCTACGACCACGGTGGTCCCGCTAGCTGGTTAGCCAGCGAGATTTGAAGGGGTAGCGCCCCTCGCTAGTCGAGGGCAGCGCTCTCGGAAACCTTTTCCGGGATATGAATCTTAGTCACGTAATCAAGCCTTGAAAATCATCGGATTAATCATATTAACTCTATTCCGAACCAATCTGATCACTGCCTTGATATGACCACGCACTGCGGCATACTTCGATGGCGGAATTCTGACCGGTAGGAGTATCATGCAAGGTAGTCAAAAACAATCCGAGTAAACATTTGGTCCTTTTAGCTCATACCTCCTCGTAAACCCATCTACTATCGTCGAACACTGATCGATCTCATCGATCAATGTCTAGACCGTTCTATCCACATGAACTGATCTAGGTTACCAGACCTGATCAGTAATAGATCCAATCTACTACTGCTACATATCTAGTACATGCGACCGATCTAGATCAAAAACTATGCAGGATAGCTCTGATACCACTATTGGGATACAGGTAGGCTACGCTAGCTGATAATTCAAAAATTCTACCACGTAAACCAGGATGTCATGCAAGCAAGAGATCACATATCGTTACCACCAGACGCGCAATGCAGCGGAATAAGAATTGGAGCAGTCTGGTCCAACGAAGAGCACATCAATGTAGTGGTCATAGTCGATCATCCGACGTAGTTGATCATTAAACATAGTCGATCGTCCTCGTTGTCGATCCTCCAGCGTAGTTGACGCCGATCATCTCCTCCAGTGTAGTTGACGCCGATCATCTCCTCCAGCAACCGATCGCTTTCCTTGCAATATCGCGGATTGTCCTCTAGCGCAATAGCAACCATAGTAGCGCCTCCACGGTATCCCCACGTCCAGGGTAGGAACACCGTACGTCGGTATGCTAGCACCAAGTCGTACTAGAAGGCTTTTCAAGAAGATGGCGGCTAGGGTTTGGAGCAATTCATGTCAACTCTTGTCGTGTATCTCCTCTGTTACGTATCTCACTCCCCCTTTAGCCTCCAGCATCTCCTTATATAGTGCCAGTGATGGATCCTATCCGAACACGTTTGACGAATCGTATCCGTACTGGTTTATTCTAACCCGTTAAGTGTGTGACCTTGTAGGTTCATGTGTAGTTCGGCTGTGACTCAGAAACTCCTTTCTGATCATGAGTCGTCAGCGGCACCTAGCAGGACATAACGGTTCCCGAATACACACGAATTATATCAGATGAATCTTAATGCAATATGATATACGACCAGGTCCTATTTGGTCTCGACCAGTTCGTAACTCCTTACGACCAAGTTTCGACTAGTCTTACGGCCAGCTCATATTTGGTATTGACCAGTTTGTAACTCCTTATGACCAGGTTTTGACCACTTACTGATCATGTTCGACCAGCCTACGACTAGCTCGTATCTCCATACGACAAGTCTGTATCTTTTTGAACTGAACGACTAGCTTGTGTATTCTCCCTTTACCTCACGATATCTGGCTGAACTCCAGTTGAGATATTATGTCATCCATGAAATGTTCAATACTTTCTTGATTGAGTGTCAAATAACTTCATGTGGTCGAGCTCTTCAACCACTAGTGGCATGATCATGCACTTTCTTTATCCAACCACATCGAGGGGCCCAGAGACATCTCTCCTGTTATGTTAGGAGGGGCAAATCCCATATCCGTCCAATCACATTCCTCTGCATGTTTCATAGCGTACTCGAAAGCTACCTTTATGACTACCTAGTTACAAAGTAGCTTTTGGCAACCTCAAAGTATACTCTTACACATGTAGAAAACCATGTTGATCTCAGGTCTAAGAACTATACATCATCATTACTTGAGACCAATTGATGACACTTGAAATCATAACAATCTCAGTAGTGTCTCAAGGTGGGTCAATCCAATACCATATTTTCTAACATGTGTTCACATTATTGATTCGATATCTATATATCCATGACTGGTGAAACATGTTCATCAATCAATACATGTGCCGGTCGATATCCGACCAGAGATACATTTAGAATGACATCATATAAATTAAAAGAGCTTCACCAACAAGTCACATACGGTTAATATTTATAACAGATGATTCATTCAAGGAACAGAATAACACTTATTCAATAACTCATGAACATAGACGTGATACGATGATCTCTATGATTGCCTCTAGGGCATATCACCAGCACGACAATCTCTGCGGCCCCATCCCGCCGGCCACACCAGGCAGGCCGCCATATTTTTTGCTCCTCGTCGACGACCTCAGCCGCTACATGTGGCTAGTCTTGCTCACGACAAAGGTTGAGGCATTGGCGGTGATTAAGCACTTCCAGACCAGCGTTGAGATGGAAGCCGGGCGCAAGCTACTCACCCTCCGCACTTACTGCGGTGGCAAGTTTACGTCGGTTGGGTTCAGTGATTACTGTGCTGATCGCGGCGTCCAGTGGCACCTCATGGCGCCATACTCCCCGCAGCAGAACGACGTGGTCGAGTGCCAGAACCAGATGGTAGTAGCCAGCATGATGAAGGCCAAGAGCATGTCGGGGATGTTTTGGGGTGAGGCGGTGATGACGGTCGTGTTCATCTTGAACCGAGCTCTGACCCGCAGCGTCGATGACATGATGTCGTACGAGGCGTGGCATGGCGCACAGCCTCCGGTGCATTTTCTCCGCACTTTCGGCTGTGTCGTGTATGTCAAAGTGGTGAAGCCGCACCGAAAGAAACTCGATGATAGGAGCACGATGATATTGTTCATCGGCGACGAGCCCGACGCCAAGGCATATCACGTCTACAACCCTGTCGGCAAGGGCGTGCATGTGACGCGCGATGTCATTTTCGACGGGGCGATACAGTGGGACTGGGGCGCGCAGGGAAATGCAGCAATGTCCATCTCCGGTGATATGTTTACTGTCAATTATACTGTATATCCTGTAGCAGGTGCTATGCGTGGCAACCCTACGTCGCACGGGAGTGATGAGCTGCCGACACCAGTAGCACCGAGTTACATGCCCAACCCGGGGCTGTTGACGCCAGCATCCAGAGTAGCAATGAGCATATCTATGACCGTGGCACAAGGTGGGATGGAATTCGTTTCACCGTCCACTAACGCCTCGGCCATGCTCGACGCTGACGATGATGGGTTGCATCGCTTCCGGACCATGGCCAATGTGTATAACACGACCACTACTCAGGAGCTCAATATGGACGAGCTGCATCTCATGGTCACCGAGGAGTCGGACATGTTTGCTGAGGCGGTGCAGCACCAGTGCTGGCGCAAGACGATGCTCAAAGAGATGCGTTCCATCGAGGAGAACAACACATGGGACCTCGTTGACCTCCCGGCGAGCCACCGTCCCATCGGCTTGAAGTGGGTCTTCAAGGTGAAGAATAACTTCCACTGCGCTGTTATCAAGCACAAGGTCCTCCTCGTGGTAAAGGTCTATGTGCAACGCCAGGGTGTTGACTACGAGGGGGTGTTCGCACCGATGGCCCGTCTCAAGTTTGTGTGTGTCTGCTGATCACGCTTGCCACGCACGAGGTATGACCAGTGCACCACATGGATGTCAAATCGAAATTCCTCAATGGCGAGCTCGACGAGGAGGTCTACATCGCTCAACCTCCCAGCTTTGAGGTCGAGGGACATGACCTGAAGGTGTTGAGGATCCATAAGGCCCTCTATGGCTTGAAGCAGGCGCCGAGAGCGTGGAACACCAAGCTTGACAGCTGTTTGCTGTCACTCGAGTTCCAGCAGAGTGTGTCGAAACATGCGGTGTACATGCGCGATAGCGGTGCATCGCAGCTACTGGTGGGCGTCTACGTCGACAACCTCATTATCATGGGCACCGACACACAAGAGATTGCTAAATTCAAAAGGGGGATGAAGAGCTCATTCAAAATGAGTGATCTCGGCCTGCTCAGTTTCTACCTCAGCATCGAAGTGCACCAGTTTGATGGCTGGATCACATTGAACCAATCTGCATACGTGCTCAAAATCCTTGAAAAGAACGGTATAACAGATTGCAATCCCTGTTACGTTCCCATGGAGACAAGGCTCAAGCTGAGCATGGCAAGCTCAGCGCCTCAGCCCCTCTCACAGACGCCATGGTCTACCAGAGCATCGTCGAGAGTTTGCGGTACCTAGTGCACACAAGACCCGACATCGCGTACTCGGTGGGCTACGTGAGCCACTTCATGGAAGCGGTAAGCCGCCAACCACTAGCACTTGGCGGTAGTCAAGCATATACTCCGGTACATTGCTGGTACACAGAGCTATGGCTGCGGTTACACAAAGAAGTTGGACGACCGCAAGAGCACGATGTGCGTCTTCTTCTTCCTTGACCTTAGCTCCATCAGCCGGCAATCTCAGAAGCAGAAGGTTGTGATACTATCCTCTTGCGAGGCTGAGTACATCGTGGCGACGACAGCTGCATGCCAAGTTATCTGGCTCGCTCGTTTACTCGCTGATTTGAAGAATGAAGAGGCAGGCAGTGTCATACTCAAAGTCGACAACAAGTTGGCGATGTCCCTCAGCAAAAAATCAGGTGTTTCACGGTCGAAGCAAGTACATAGACACCCGATTTCATTTTATTCGGAGCACGTTGAAGACTGCAAAGTTGAGGTAGAGTACATCAAGACCGAAGAGCAGCTATCTGACATTCTGACAAAGACGCTGGGCCACGTCAAGTTACAGTAGCTGCGCACAAGGATCGACATCGTCGAGATAAAAAAGCGCATCAAGGATTAGAGAGTGTTTGTTGAATAATCACGTGCGCTGTAACGTATCAGGTATTGATTTCTTGTAACATTTCTTTGTTTCGGTTTCTTTGTTTGCATGGCTGGATAGCATTGACGCATTATGACGCCAGTTATGGCTGAGTAACAGCCTTGTTGTTTAGTGGTTAGTTATGGTTGAGTAACAGTTCGTGCTCATTACTCATGAGAATAAAGTGACAAAGAAAATGGGGAAAGCTGTGAGAATTGTGCAGCAAAAAAACTGTGTTATGTGTTCATTTGCTACTTTGGTGTCTAGGTATTTTCTCGTCCATAGTATCCGGCGTGGCTGGCAACAAGCTGAATATCCAGCTGCTGCACATTCCAACGACCACCTCTGACGCTTCTCTCACTTATCCATGTCGTCAGCTAGCTCCTGTTTCATTTCATGGGGCCTGAAAATGGATTTCAAGCCTGCAGATACGGAGCTGCCTGTTGATCATTGTGTTGTACAGGTTAGGCTAGGGGGCCTTTACTAACTTCACCATCACCACTCTGCATTGCTGCGTTAGATCGATCAATTCGCGCGCCAAATTTCATGTCATGATGGCTACGTCCTACCTGTGAGCTTCTTCTTCCCTACTTCTTCTTCTTTTTGGTTAGCTTTGATATTTCAAGCTTGGTATATACTGGGAGTTCCAGCCTTCAGGAATAAGAACATAAGCTGGAATAAGCATGTTGAATACAGAAGTGTCATTCATATATTTTTTTTTTGAGAAGACATCTAGAATCTATCCGGGTCATTTATATATGTTACTGTTTTCCATTTAGAAAAGTTGTCAGGATCGAGAAAAATGTTTCTTTGCATGTGCCTGCTTATATATATGTAGAAGTGAACTGAACAAAAACAAGAAAATGAGCAGGTCAGCTTTTGCTCGTCTTATAGCTGAGCATGCAGTTCGCCTGAAAACTTGCTAATCAATCTAAAAGCCTCCGCTGAAGAGAGCTTTTGGCGTGGATCCGGCTAGTTAATTATGATATCACCAGCTAGCCCACTGATTAACAAATCCCAAGAACTCTTAAAACCTGTAACCATGTGCACGCACGCACTTGAATTGCAGGCGTACGTAATTGATTCCTTAATCGCCTAGCTAACAGCTTCTTGTAATCTCGCTCCAGTCCAAGCGATTCGTTCCCAGGGCATGCATCCATCTAGGGATCGATGATTTATCTACTATAATCGCTACAAGCTGTACGATCAACACGAGGAAAATTATCATCAGTTCGATCATTAGAACTACTTACAGCGCATCTTAAGATATAGAGATCACAATAAGCACGATTCATCCCCATGGGATAATCAAACGACTCTAAACTTGATGGATCTGGATCCTCTGCATTACTGTAAGGTCTACTATATAAATAGTTTTTTTTTGTGAGAGTATAGATAGGGCTATGCATGATACCGTAGCAAAAATATTATAGTAAATAATCTCGGTCTTTAATTTTTGATCTAATGGTGGGTATCACTTCTAATGCTCAAGCATTGTAGATCCCGACTCCTTCGATGTACAGATCCCAATCTTGTGAGGTGCTTATATAGAAGTGTTATAAATTCTGAAGTATTATCAGCCATGAGTCCATTGCTAGCAGACCCAAATCAGGCTGCACCTAAACGAGTGACATCTATATAGAAACTATTCCATGCATGTTCTACCAAAAATGTCAAACACTCGTTAATTACTAATTACTTTAAAACATTTAAAAGCTGGATTTCATTTTCGCGGCGTGTGCACTGAATGGAGTGCTGCAGCAGCTTTGTGGATGTGGTAGTGGCGGTAGCTTTTGCTAATTCCAAGGTAGAAGATGTTCGTCCGCTGTTGTTTTGCCTTTTCCATCGGCACCCACATGCAGCTCTGCTTGCTGGAGCTGCATGTTGTTTCCGACATGGCCTCTCTCTCTCCTCTCGTCTTTCATGGCCCAAAAGAAGAAGAAGATCGGACACAGACTTGCCACTTGGCATGACTCCGTGCTGCTGCTGCTGCTAGGACTCGGCAGGCAGCTGCACCCGTGTGGTGTGTGCACATGCATGGATGGGCAGATGCCCAATGCCCACCATCTGATTCTTATCGCTCTCTGTCTGTGGTCCTTCTGCTTCTACAAGCTAGGAGGAAGCACTTCTTGTATTTTTTATATATATTTCGTGGCAACTTGATTTTTTTTTTGTTAACACTAGTAAGTATTGAGTTGTATGTACCAATCTTTTCACCTAAAAAACTTAAGTTAGTGAGAAAAGACAGATAATTTATATTCATTTTAGATAGTGTGATTTTGTTCAAATTACAAATAAGAACTAGAGATAAGAACAAGGGTAATGCTCATCAGCAGATATCTGACGTTTCCTGTCGGACGGTGCATCCACCGCTCTATACGATCCAACGACGAGTGCTACTCTAGCTCCCATTTTTCTTGTGTTGGCCCACATGCCCGGATGTGAAATATCCACACTAGGAGGAGATCACCACGACAGCAACCTCACTTTTCTTCATGCCCCCAACATCTCCAAGCTATCTTTTTTTTTAACATCTCACTCTCCCTTGTCTCTTGTCTCTTTGGACGAGGAGAAGACGGTGTGGCAGCGCACCGGGACGACGAACAGAGGATCCATGGATGTGGACATTGAGTAGAGAAGCGGGGGCTGAGGCCGATGATTGGAGGGCCAGAGGCACCGTGGCGATCTGGGTTGGCGACGAGGCATCGGGCTCGCCTCGCGTAGATATGGGCTTGCTGGTGATGAGACACATGACCACCCTCTCCTTCAATGGTGAGCTCTGATACTTGTTGTCGTCTGCACGCTCCTTACCACATGTGCTTTTTGTTTCCGACTTTTTGCTCGACTTGTTGCATACGTGTGCTCGACTTGTTGCAGGAAGTGTTTTTGTTTGTTGCAAAGATCGATGTTGCTGTGCTCGACTTGTTGCAGGAAGTGTTTTTGTTTGTTGCAAAGATCGATGTTGCAAGTATTTGCTCGATTTGTTGCATGCATTTGTTCGAATTGTTACAGGAAGTGTTCTATGCGTTGCAATGTTGTTGTAGCATTTGCTCGATTTGTTGCAGACATTTGTTCGAATTGTTGCAGGAAGTACTCTTGTTTGTTGCAATGTTGTTATACAATTATTTACTATGATGTGATTGTTACAACCGAAGAGGGGTTTCGTGCCCGGAGATTGGAATTTGTTTCCATCTTTTGAGTTTGAGCTTGATTTTGTCGCAGTTCAGTTCCGAATTGTCACAACAGAGCGTATGATGAAAATTTCCTATCGTACGTCCGGGAGCTACTAGCCTCCTAATAACAACTCTGGCTCAAGTGTAAACAATCGCTGGACATTATTAGATAGAAATAGAGCATGGAAGGCTCGACTCCTCTCTTATGGATTGGGGTACTCCAATTTTGTCAAACCCGGGAGTGAAGGATCCCATTCTCTATGTATTCCACACTAGTCCCATGATCAGTGACTAGTGTACACAATCAAACAAAAGGTGATAGCATAACCATAATATGTGATTCATTCATAATACTTAAGTTCATTACAAAAGGACATGATAAAAAAAGTAAGATACAACAGAAGTCATGTGTCGGGTAATTTCCTTCATGAGGCATCAACTGGCGAGATGTATAAGCCACAACTTGACATTCCTGAATCAACAAACATCCCAAACCCTAACGAGAGGCGTAACAGAAAACCTCAGAGCCTTTATGGATGTCAGGCAAAATCAACACAGGTGTAGAGACTGGTCTTTTCTTCAATTCTTGAAAACTTTGCTCACAAGCATCTGTCCATTCAAACTTCTTCTCTTTCTTCAAAAGCTGAGTCATAGGTCTAGCGGTTTTGGAGAAACCTTCGGTAATAACTAGCTAGATCAAGGAAACTCCGCACTTCAGTGACGGACTTGGGTTGCTTTCAATTCATCATGGCTTTAACCTTGGCTGGATCTACTCAACTCCTCTTGTTAACACGATATGTCCGAGAAAAACTACTTGGCTTAGCCAAAATTCACTCTTGCTGAATTTGGCATGGAGTTGTTGTTCCGTGAGTTTTTCCGAACTTCCTTGAGATGCTTTTCATGCTTTTCTTCATCCTTTGAGTAGATGAGAATGTCGTCGATGAATACAACCACAAACTTATCCAAGAATTCTATGAATACTTTATTAATCATATTCATGAAGTGCACCGGTGCATTAGTCAGTCCAATTGACATTACTGTGAACTCGTACAAGCCTTATCTTGTGGTGAAAGTAGTCTTCGGTATGTCTTCTGGTCTGATCTTCAGCTGATGATAGCCATATCTTAAATCAATCTTGGAGAAAACACTTGCTCCTTTCAACTGATAAAAAATATCATCGATCCTGGGTAAAGAATACTTGTTCTTGATTGTGACCTCATTGAGTGATCTGTAATCCACATACATCCTCATACTGTTGTCCTTTTTTGACAAACAGTACTGGTGCTCCCAATGTGATGAACTTGGCTCAATATAACCCTTGCATTGCAATTCTTCAATTTGTTTATTCAATTCTCCTAACTCATTTGCGGGCATTCTGTAGAGTCTCTTCGAAATTAGTGCTATCCCTGAAACTAGGTCAAGTAGGATGGGTAATTCTCCAGGAAATACATCCAGGTATTCTTGCACCGCTGGTATTTCTTCTAACTTCACTTCCTTCAAACTTGTTAGGATAGCACTTTCTTTAACACAGGTCTTGGATTTGAATTCTACTTTTATTCTTTATTCATTTGTGAGGGTGATAGACTTATTGGCACAGTCTATCTGACCTTGATTATTGGCTAGCCAATCCATTCTGAGAATCACATCCAATCCTTGGGAGTGCACGACTATTAAGTCTGCCAAGAAGGATACTCCTGATATTTCTAATGTAAGGTTTGGACATAGGGAACTAGCCCTCATTTCAGAGCCCAAAGAATGGATTATCATAGGGTTAACTAAGTGAGAGATAGATAACCTATATTTTTCCATAAACTTATTTGAAACAAAAGAATGTGAAGCTCCTAAATCAAATAAAACCGATGTTGGTACTGAATTGACAAGGAACATACCAAGGACCACATCCGGTGAAGTATGAGCTTCTTCAACTGTAACGTGATTCACACGTCCCTTCACCAACTAGTTCTTAACTCATAGGTGTTGTTAGCAGTTGGAACTCCTGACTTGGGTGCAGCTGGAAGATGCTTCTTAGGATACTTATTGGCAAAGTGTCCCTTCTCCCAGTAGTGATAGCAAGTAACATCTGACACATCCTACTGAAACTAGCCTCCCGAAGAAGAGTTGTGAAATCCAGAGTTGTTGGGGCGCTAAGCGGACACAGGTGCTCTGGATGAGGAAGATTGGAATCTCCCACGCTGAGGTGGCTGAGGTTGAGTAGTGCGGGCTTGGGAAAACCCCCATAGTTGAACTTCTGGTTTGCCATCCTTCTCTTGCGGTTCTCTATCTCTAGGTTCTTACCCTCCTGGTCGATAGCCTTGTTCACCAACTGCTAGAAGTCGGTGTAGTATTAGTAATCAAGCGGACTGAGAGATCGTCATCGAGTCCCTCCAAGAAATGTTCTTGCTTGGCCTCATCAGTGGCAACATTTTCAGGTGCATAGCGAGCAATCTGGTTAAACTTACCCAAGTATTCATTGACTAAGTGGTTGCCTTGACGCAAGGTACAAAACTCTTTCTTCTTCAGGGTCAGCATGCTTGATGGAATGTGTGCATGGCGGAAGGCCCGCATGAACTCGTTCCAAGTGATAGTGTGAGCATCACCATGAGACTGAGTGAAATTATCCCGCCATTCTGATGCTGGTCCATTCAACTGGTGAGAGCCAAATAGAACCCTCTCGCGATCAGTGCATTGGTGTGGATATCATGGGAATATGCTCCAGATCTTATGATGATGTGACAATTGGCAATGGTGTTTACGGTTTGTCGTTTCACGAGTTTTCGACAAAGCTACAGGCATTCTGGACAGGGGCGGTACGACCGATCCTAGCACGGCGGTCCGACCGGTCCCAAATCGGTCGGACCGGCCATGTGGGGCGGTCGGACCATTGTGTTCTAAAAGTGGTCAAAGCAGTGGGCCAAAAATAGGTGTTGTAGGCAAGTGAGGGATCCCAATGCACTTGGTCTCATAATTTTGGAGTCTCGAAGAAAGTTCTATTCGTTTTTAATTTCCAGAAGGTTTCGCAATTTCAGGGCATAAATTTCGGCTAAGTCCCTAGGGGCGGTCCGACCGGCTCACAGGGAGCGGTCCGACCGGCCAAGGGGAGGTCCGACCGGCTCACATGGAGCGGTCAGACCGGTATTGACTTGAACGTCGGCCAACTTCGTGGCGATGTTGTTTCGTTAGGTCAAAGTCATTGATATCGTGGCATATGGTTTGCATGATGCATGTTTTGACTAACATGGGTCAAGTTGTGAAGAACTTGTTCCTGAATTCGTGTTTGCTTGTCTGTGGTTGTGCAGGTCCAGAACGATCGACGATGCCAGGTGAGGTCAACGACTCAAGCGTGACACAAGATGGACAAGGGTGACCTATTGGCAAATCCATGACGCATGGTGAAGCGGTTTAGGTCAAAAGTTAAAGACGGCGCTTTGCGAAGCGTGCGTGTGTGACCCGTTTTGTTAGTGGGCCTTAACGGGAGCCCAATTAAGTTAAACCCTAGAGAGTTTTAGGCCTCCACTATAAATAGGAGGAGGTGGTGGCTGCACCCCTTTCTCTCGCTGTTTTTCACCTCTTTTGTTGTTTACAAACCCTAATTGGCTTAGGGGGAGTTGAGGTGGAGGCTAGGGCTTTTCATGGTTTGAGTAGAATTTCGTGATCTTGGATTGACCACTGATCCATGATGGTGTGGGTGTAATTCAGCAACGATCACGTTCTTAATCTATGCAAGGTTTGCTTGAGATAAGTCTCTTTTCGTTCTTGCTTTCAAATTCGTGATTTTAGGGCTCTCTTTGATCCGCGAGTTTGTGATTGATTCTTTCACGTGAATTAGCTTGCTGTGATATGTATGAATCTATCTAGCATCATCTTGATTATCAATCTCTCACGAACAAGCATTAGGATCAAGTTTTCGTTCTTGCCCGGTTTTAGACCTTCTGTTAATCAATTGGCAATTGCTCAGGATCAATCCAAGAATTATCATAATATTCGATTGGAATAGGTCCTCAATAGCATAGAGAAGATGTGTGCAAAGTTTCATAAAGTTTGGAGTTGAGAATCAAAAGTTTGACCTAATTGCAACTTCGTCATCGGGCTGATTTTACTGTTGCAGATCGGTTCTGGAGTCGGCCGGTCAGACCGCCCGTCATCACCGGTCAGACCGATTTTGGAGCGGTCCGACCGCCAGTACAACAGCGGTCAGACCGCCCGGAGATCGGTCCAACCGGTTGGGTCCAGAGGTCAGACCGCCCTTGTTTTGAGATTTTGCAATCTTAGTTGATTTTGTTATTTTGCTTAGGGGATTTAATTGGATTCAATACTAGTCTTCATTTGTCTTGGTATATTGATCTTCATAGCTTCCTAATAGCTATTGGAGTGAAATTGTGTTGAATTCATTATTTGGGAAAAAGTGGCGTGCTCTATTCACCCCCTCTAGTCGCCTTTTCGGTCCAACAAGTGGTATCGAGCGGTTAGTTCACTCTTGATCTTAACCGGTCCTTTGAACTTTAGGCGATGGATAAGTTTTCTACTAAACCGCATATCTTGATGGGCACGACTATGCCTATTGGAAGAATCGTATGCGAGTCTTTCTTGAGAGCGAGGACAAGCTATTTGGGATGTTGTTAGAGCCCATTGGTTATTCTGAAATTACAACACACCTTGGCGATTCTTGTAGCAAACAACAACAAAGCTAAAAATCTTTTATATGGTGCGCTTGGTAGACAAGAATATGATCGCGTTTGCAATCTTACCATTTCGCATGAAATTTGGAACACTCTCGAAACATATCATGAGGTTCGTCCCAAATCAAAAAGGTCGCCAGACGGTTTACAAGCGTGAATACAATAAATTCGAGATGCGTCTGGAGAGAGCATCGATGACATTTTCATCTCTTTAATAAAGTAATTAATCAAATGAAAGTCGTTGATATTGAATATTCTCAATCTGAAAATGCCACCCATCTCTTGGTGCAATCAACACCAAGGAGTGGGAGATGAAGGCTACTGCTATAGAGGAAAATGTTGATCTTTCAAGTCTTACTTTAGAATTGCTTTATAGTAAACTCAAGACTCATGAAATTAAAAGAGTTGATCATCCTAAGAAAGACAACATGGCATTGATAGCTGATCCTCTCAAAAGGTCTTGATGGTACTCTTGAATCTTTTACGATTTTCATTTACTTGCTTATCTGCGATTTACGAGGAGGAGCTTGAAAGTATTCTGAGACGAGTTAGCTCTTCTAGCTAAAAAATTCACACGGGCCTACAATAATGTGAGAAACAAAAGAGAGGTGGTCGGTGACATGCTATGAATGTGGTGAGCTCAATCATATCAGACAAATTGCCCCAAGCTGAAAGGTAAGAGCAATCATAAGGAAGGAAAGCCAACTTGGAAGAAGCCCCCTTTCAACAAATCAAGGTATGAGGCTAATAAACTTGTGAAGGCCGCTCACCGGGTCCTTGCCGCTTTTGAGGAACAATCCTTGAGCGATGTGGATTAGGGAGTGAGGAGGACAAGGAGGAGGAGATCCTCAAGGCAAAAAGAAAGGGAAGGCCAAGGACTTCACCGGCATGTGCTTCATGGTGACAATCGATGACATTGATGATAATGAGGTATCTTTTTCTTATGATGAGCTTTCTGCTAAATATGATTCTATAGTTGAGCAATTGCTTAGTCAAGATGAAGCGCTAGAATTTGTCATGATAAAAAATAAAAAATTAGAGTCAAAGATTAACAAACTGAAAGTAGAGCTTAAAAATGCTAAGACTCTTGAACCTGATGAATGTTTATCTTGTCATGCTATGCATTCAGAAATTACCAAGTTACAATCTACTCATAATATTTCTGTACAACAACTTGGGAATGCTAGATCTGAACTAAATGAAATTAAAAGTGCTCCTTGTGAAAAATGTTTAGAATCTAGTAAATTAATTGCTTTTGATGTATTTGATTCTAGCCCTTGCACTTCATGTTTAGAAAAGAGCGTGAAATCAAAGATATCTTAGAAGTCGCTAGAGTCAAATATGCTAAGCTTAAGGACAATATTGAAAATACTACTTGTGCTTCTTGTTCCGCTCTTAAGCTTGAAATTGCTTTATATAAGGAGAAATCTATGGATAAAACTTGTGATGGTTGTGTTAACTTGAGAAAAGAAAATGCTTACCTTCATGATACATTAGAGAAATTTTCTAAAAGTAAGAAACAATTAAACATGATTCTTGACAAGTCTAAAACTCCCTATAAGAAGCAAGGTTTATGATTCAATTCTTTTCAAGACAATTCAAACCCAAAAGTCATTCAAGTCTTGGAAAAAGGTTTAATTGAATTCAAAACCCAACCTGCAAAAACACCTTTTAAATCTGCAGGTTTTGCTCAACCTTGTATTAATTCAAATGGTGCTTCTTCTAGTGGTACCAAGTACCATTGCACTTATTGCAAGAAAGGTGGGCATTTGATTGAATTCTGTTGGCGTAGGTTGAAAAATGATAGGAAAAATCTTGATAGAATTTCATTCAAGCAACCTAGAGCTTTTATGAGACATGGTAACACTGAAAGGAATAAACCTGGATTAGGATTTTTCTCACATGCTAATCATTATGTTTCTACATATCCTAATTCTCATGTTCTTGATTTGCGGTCGACCATTGGTAGTCACCGGTCGACCGATTTGGTCGCCGGATCGACCGCCCGACTGCAACCGGTCGGACCGCCCTGATGATTTAATTCCCATGTTAATTTAAACATTGCTCATAATAGAATTCTAGATAAAATCAAGGATAGTACTTCTGGTTTGTATACTCCTTTCAGACGTGTGTCTCGATCTTTGGATTCCTAAATCTTGTTTATCTAACTTGATGTTGAGACACATCGTTCTTCTATTCCTTGATTTTCAGGATTACTGCGGAAAGGGGAAGAACACGTGGTTCGTTGACTCCGGGTGTTCACGCCACATGACCGGAAACTCAAGATGGTTCACCTCTTTCACGCGAACAACAGTGAGACTTCATCACCTTTGGAGATGATACACAAGGCGAATTGAAGGAACATGATCAATTAGGGTGAACAACAAATTCATCCTAAAGGATGTCGCTCTTGTGGACAAGCTTAGGTATAATCTCCTTTCTGTATCTCAGCTTCTTGATGATGGCTATGAGACTGTTTTTAAGAAAAATGCTTGTCGTGTGCTTGATTCTCTTGGTGAGCTTGTGTTTGGAATATCTAGAGTTGGTAGAATTTTTGGGTGATTTTTGAATCTCTTCTTTGGATCTCTTAAATGTTTGCTTACATCTTCTTGATTTGGATTTGGCATCGACGTTTGGGGCACATTGGTTTTGATCATCGACGCGAGTTAGCAACCTTGATCTCATGAGAGGTTTGCCCAAACTCAAAGTCACAAAGATCTTTGTATGTACAGTAGGCATGGCAAACAAGTTGCCGCCTCACATCATTCTCGTGACTATGGTTATGGTGACGGACCGAGACGGTTGCTTCATATGGATCTTGTTGGTCTGCTAGAGTCCGTTCAGTCGGTGGAAAATGGTATATTCTTGTCATAGTCGATGATCTTTCAAGATATTCTTGGGTGTTCTTTCTTGCTTCAAAAGATGAAGCTTTTGGTTACTTTCATGACCTTGTTCTTCGTTTGGCTTCGAACTTCACGGTGCCACGAGAGCGATCCGCGATGACAATGGCACGGAGTTCAAAAATGCTTCTTTGCTTCTTTTTGTCTTGCGCGGTATTGAGCATCGATTCTCCTCTCCACACGTCCCTCAACAAAATGGCGTGGTGGAAAGGAAGAATATGACCTTGGTCGAAATGGCTAGGACGATGCTAGATGAGTATAGCACACCAAGGAGATTTTGGGCCGAAGCTATTGCTACAGCTTGCCATATTGCAAATCGTGTCTTTTTGAGACCATCTTTAGGCAAGACTCCTTATGAGCTTCGTTTTGGTAGAAAACCCTCTGTTTCGCATTTTTGAGTCTTTGGATCAAAATGTTTTATTCTTAAGACAGACAACTTAGATAAATTTGAATCAAGAACTTTTGATGGGATATTTCTGGGTTATCCTGCTCATTCGATGGGTTTTTGGGTTTTTAATACTGAGACTAACCTTATTCAGGAGACTTGTAATATCACTTTTGATGAGACTAGCACTGGAGCTAGATCAATTGCTACAGATGATTCACAGGTGACAGAGAGCATCTTTGTGGAGGAAGATGAGGACGAGGCTAATATCATTCCCTCATCTGCTGCTGCTGAGGCGCCCATATTGATACAAGAACACCTTTCGTCTACTTCACCTTGATTGAGGCTCTGTTTGCATCATCATCATCGCATGATACTGCGGAGGTCGAAGAAACGATATCTCACCCGGGCGCTCCACTTCGCATTCAGAAACAGCATCCTCCGGATCAGATAATAGGTAATCTACATGAGCGAGTCACTCGCTCCAGGTATAATGATCCAAATCTCTACTCTCATTCGGCTTTTGTTGCCTCTTTCGAACCCCGCGATATATCACATGCTTTATCTGATTCTAGCTGGGTAAATGCCATGCATGAGGAGTTAGAGAATTTTGAAAGAAACAAAGTTTGGAACCTAGTAGAACCTCCTAGTGGTCATAATGTTATAGGAACCCGTTGGGTGTTCAAGAATAAACAAGGTGAGGATGGTTCTGTGGTTAGAAACAAGGCCAGATTGGTAGCTCAGGGTTTCAGCCAAGTTGAGGGTTTAGATTTTGATGAGACATTTGCTCCTGTTGCTAGACTAGAAGCCATTCGCATTTTGCTCGCATTTGCTGCATCAAAAGGTTTTAAATTATATCAAATGGATGTTAAAAGTGCGTTTTTAAATGGTTTCATATAGGAGGAAGTGTATGTTAAGCAACCCCTGGTTTTGAGGATCCCAAGTATCCAAATCGTATTTTCAAGCTATCTAAAGCATTGTATGGTCTTAAACAAGCCCCTAGAGCCTGGTATGATAGACTTAAGACCTTCTTGCTTAAAAATAATTTTGAGATGGGTAAAGTGGATAAAACTCTATTCATTCTTAGGCGTGACAATGACTTCCTGCTTGCTCAAATTTATGTGGATGATATTATTTTTGGTGGTTCCTCTAATGTTCTTGTTTCCAGCTTTTCTGAAACTATGTCTAGGGAATTTGAGATGAGTATGATGGGAGAGCTTAATTACTTTTTGGGACTTCAAATCAAGCAATGCAAGGAAGGAACTTTCATCCATCGGACAAAGTACACTAAAGATCTACTCAAACGCTTCAACATGGGTGATTGCAAGCCAATTTCCACTCCCATGACAACCATTGTTTTGGATCCGGATGAGGAAGGAGAAGTCGTGGATCAACGCGAGTCTGCGTAGCATGATCGGCTCTCTTCTGTTTGTGGCCTCAAGACCGGACATTCACTTCACGGTATGTCTTTGTGCGAGATTTGAGCGTCTCGAGAACTTCCCATCGCCAAGCCGTTAAGCGCATATTCGGTATTTACACTCTACCCTCTTATATGGCATTTGGTATTCTGCTCTTGACTTTGTCCATTAGGGGTTTTGATTCGATTTTGCGGTGTCGGTTAGATAGGAAGAGTACCTCGAGCACTGTCACTTCTAGGCACTTCTCTTGTATCTTGGTCTTCTAGGAAGCGGTCTTACATTGCACAATCCACTTCTTTGAAGCGAGTATGTAGGCTCTTTGCTAGTTCTTTGTGCTGATTTTGTGGATGACGTCCACTCGAAAGATTATGGGTTAAACTTTGCTAGTGTTCCTCTTTTACGTGATAACACTACGCTATTAATATTGCTAAAAACCCGATTGCAACATTCTAGGACTAAGCACATAGACATTCGCTTTCACTTCCTTAAAGATCATGTCGAAAAAGGGGATATTGTGATGCACTTCAGTGAGTCCAAGCTCAATTGGCAGATATTCTCACCAAGCCTTTAGATCAAACCAGGTTTTCCACCTTGAGAAGCGAGTTAGGGGTAATTTATCCCTATGGGTTGGTTTGAGGGGGAGTTTGATCTTTTCTGATCTTTCCTTGTTCTTTTGATCTTTTATTGCTCTTTTTCTGAACTTAGTGATCTTTTTGAACTTTTTAGGTTTTTAGGCTTTTTATTGCATCTCATTGTATCATATTGCATTCATATGAAAAATATAACAAGTGGTATGAAAAATCCAAAAAGATACATTATAATATAAGATTTTCTGCTTATCTTTTAAAAATTGATGAAGCTTTGCCTATTACCCTTTGGAGTTTTTGTATTTCAATTTTTGCTCAATGTCATGTCTAGTTCTTTGACTTGCTAGAATTATCATGATTTTACATGTGTAGCTAAGTCTTGCTATATGAGCTAGAACCTTAAAACAACTCGAACTAAGAAATTGCAATTTGTGGATGTTTTAGCGAGTTGCGCAATTAGTGCTCCTCTTGTGACATTGGCCCTGTCAGAATTGCTTTGTTAGCTCTTTGATCTAAAATTGACCATTACTTGAGCTTGTGTGTTCTTGAGATTCTAAAACTGCTCATGTGAAAAATGAAAATCAAGATTGTCTTTTGCTTAAATTGTGTCAAACTATTCTTACGAGACTGCTTATCAAATGACATGAACTTGGAGATAGTTTGATGAACCAGACGATCTCATGGGGACTGCTTGTCAGAAATGACATGAACCTCAAGATTTGTCGCCCTAGGTAGAAGCTTAGAAAGAGTTTGTGGATGGCTCCTAGTCCAGGATCTTCTTTACTAAGATATACCTTTAATCAACTTCTCAGTGAAGCTTAGGATGAGTTTGTGGATGGCTCTAGTCCGGGATCTTGTCACTAAGTTAGATCATAAGTCAACTTCAATATTCAATGCATATGAGAAAAATGTTGACAAATGGGCTTTTACAAAATATTGAGCAAAATGATTTAATACAGGACCTGATTGACTCTTAATGTGGTCTTTGTTAGATTTTTTATCTTACTTTGACATTTTGACATGGCCAATTTCACTTTAGGATCCCTGTTGATGAACTTCTTTGAATTTGAGCGTTGCTTAAATCGATCAAATCTCTTGCTTTACTTTTGAGCCTTTGTGCTTAGCTTTGATATATATGTCTTACCATGATCTTGCTAGCGCTGTCAGGCTTGATATGCTGTTTGTGCAATTTTAGAGATACTAGCTCTTTTGGGTAATCTCCAAAGCTTCTTGTAATAAAAAATTGAAAAATACAAAAATGAAGCCACTCCATTGCACTTCATGCATACTCCTGTTTATGCTTCTTGTGTTTTTGCTTCTTTCTTTATTCTATATTTGTTATCTCTGGATGAGAGGAAGGCGTGATTCCTTGATGAATCCATTGTCAAAGGGGGAGAAGTTGTGTTAATGAGAAGATATTTCATTGTTGGGGGAGAAGTTTATACAAAAGGGGAGAAAGTTGGAGATATATATATATCATTGTTTTACAAAGGGGGAGAAACTGAAGATTTGAAAGTTTTTGAAAATTGAGGATCATAGTGATGGGGAGTTCTTGAGTTGCATTCTTATTGTCTTATTGTATATTCTGAACTTGAATTGCATTCTTTTATCCTCACAATGATCATAGGTCAATTGAACAATTGTTCTTTCATATGGACCTCATGTGAGAATTTTGACCCTTTTCTGGAAATTAAAGTTTTTATGCTTTCTTTTGCCTTGTCTCACATGCCTATACTATTCTGATGCCAGCTTGATCATTTACATTGCTTTCTCTTGCTTATGGACCAAGTTGTGCCTTTGTGCAAAACTATGAGTAAACTTCGTCTTCAAACCTCTTACTTACATTTTACGGATAATTGCCAATGTGTTCATCAAGGGGAGATTGTGGATATCATGGGAATATGCTCCGGATCTTAGGATGATGTGACAATTGGCGGTGGTGTTTACGGTTTGTCGTTTCACGAGTTTTCGACAAAGCTACGAGCATTACGACGGGGCGGTCCGACCGGTCCTAGCATCGGCTGATCCGACCGGTCCCAAATCGGTCGGACCGGCCATGTGGCGATCGGACCGGTGTGACCTAAAGTGGTCAAAACAGTGGGCCAAAAATAGGTGTTGTAGGCAAGTGAGGATCCCAATGCACTTGGTCTCATAATTTTGGAGTCTCGAAGAAGAAGTTCTATTCGTTTTAATTTTCGAAGGTTTGAATTTGGGGCATAAATTTCGCTAAGTCCCTAGGGCGATCCGACCGCTCACGAGGAGCGGTCCGACCGCCAAGGGAGGTCCGACCGCTCACATGGAGCGGTCGGACCGTATTGACTTGAACGTCGGCTAACTTCGTGGCGATGTTGTTTCGTTAGGTCAAAGTCATTGATATCGTGGCATATGGTTTGCATGATGCATGTTTTGACTAACATGGGTCAAGTTGTGAAGAACTTGTTCCCGAATTCGTGTTTGCTTGTCTGTGGTTGTGCAGGTTGCTTGGTGGTCAACGACGGTCAACGGCGAGGAGAATCGGGACTAGACTTAGAGAGTTGAGGTCCAGAACGATCGACGATGCCGGGTGAGGTCAACGACTCAAGCGTGACACAAGATGGACAATGGTAACCTATTGGCAAATCCGTGACGCATGGTGAAGCGGTTTAGGTCAAAAGTTAAAGACGGCGCTTTGCGAAGCGTGCGTGTGTGACCCGTTTTGTTAGTGGGCCTTAACGGGAGCCCAATTAAGTTAAACCCTAGAGAGTTTTAGGCCTCCACTATAAATAGGAGGTGGTGGTGGCTGCACCCCTTTCTCTCGCTGTTTTTCACCTCTTTTGTTGCTTACAAACCCTAATTGGCTTAGGGGGAGTTGAGGTGGAGGCTAGGGCTTTTCATGGTTTGAGGAGAATTTCGTGATCTTGGATTGACCACTGATCCATGATGGTGTGGGTGTAATTCAGCAACGATCACGTTCTTAATCTATGCAAGGTTTGCTTAAGATAAGTCTCTTTTCGTTCTTGCTTTCAAATTCGTGATTTTAGGGCTCTCTTTGATCCGCGAGTTTGTGATTGATTCTTTCACGTGAATTAGCTTGCTGTGATATGTGTGAATCTATCTAGCATCATCTTGATCATCAATCTCTCACGAACAAGCATTAGGATCAAGTTTTCGTTCTTGCCCGGTTTTAGACATTCTGTTAATCAATTGGCAATTGCTCAGGATCAATCCAAGAATTATCATAATATTCGATTGGAATAGGTCCTCAATAGCATAGAGAAGGTGTGTGCAAAGTTTCATAAAGTTTGGAGTTGAGAATCAAAAGTTTGACCTAATTGCAACTTCGTCATCGGGCTGATTTTACTGTTGCATATCGGTTCTGGAGTCGGCCGGTCAGACCGCCCGTCATCACCGGTCGATCCGATTTTAGAGCGATCCGACCGCCAAGATAACAATGATCGATCGCTTGGAGATCGGTCCAACCGGTTGGGTCCAGAGGTCAGACCGCCCTTGTTTTGAGATTTTGCAATCTTAGTTGATTTTGTTATTTTGCTTTGGGGATTTAATTGGATTCAATACTAGTCTTCTGCTGTACTGGTATATTGATCTTCATAGCTTCCTAATAGCTATTGGAGTGAAATTGTGTTGAATTCATTATTTGGGAAAAAGTGAGCGTGCTCCTATTCACCCCCCTCTAGTCGCCTTTTCGGTCCAACAATTGGCTAATATCTAGCTTATTGTCGATTGCCCTAAGTCAATCATCAGCATCCATTGGCTCTGTGCTGCTGGAAAAAGTTGGAGGACGCATCCTCATGAACTCAAATATGTTAGCCCTTGAATAAGGTGAACCGTGAGCTTGAGGTCAAGTTGCTGCTACTGCTTGCTGATTCTGATTAAGTGACTGGGCCAGTAGATCAATCAGATGGGACTGGTTGGCCATCATTTGTCGCCAATCGGGTCCTTCAGCTGGAGGGGGTGGTGGCAAAGGAATCGGGTTGATAATCCATACTTTCGCTGCCTTGTCCACTGGAACTACCATTGCCGGTTACTCCAGAGGGTTAGGGAAAGGTGACAAAGGATAGGAAAGAGGAAAAAGAAGAACTAAGGGGGTAGAGCAAAATAACACCAAAACGAAACAACCAACTCAAAAACTTTCCCAAATAATTTTAATAGCTTCATACAACGTTCTACTCGATCGAGACTCTCAATCTGGTGAAATGCACAAAATGAGCCATGGCAACTTAGACTATATGGTTTGGCTGACATCACAATCTTCGGTTCATGATCTTCGATAATTCTTGTATGACGATGCTCTCTTGGAAGCTTCATATCTTATGGTCTTGAACATAATGATTAGAATCGCGTTGACTATCTATAGAAATTTATAGGGGTAAGAGGATCCATTCAAAATTATAAATATTGAAGTAAGAACAAGGTCAGAAAGAATTACCATGAAGAAGTTAAGGATAGATAGATGACCAAGATGAGGAGAGAACAAATTGTTTTTCCTATTATATAAAAAGAAGATTTGAAGTTTTTCAACTATCGACCATTCTAACTAGGTCACGGCTTACAGTCGATATGGCTCTGATACCACTTCTTGTCGAAATCGGGAGCGAAGGATCTGGATTCTCTGTGTATTCCACACTAGTCCCATGATCAGTAGATAGTGTACACAGTCAAATGAAAGGTGATAGCATAACCATAATATGTGATTCATTCATAATACTTAAGCTCATTGCCAAAGGACATAATACAGAAAGCAAGATACAACGAAAGCAAAAGTAATAAGGTAGACCACACGATTCGCCACACACACAATCATTTAGGGGCGTAGCGTAGTCGTCCAAGTTCTTGTTCTCGTCGTAATACTTTTCTCCTGATCAACAATTTATTTAGCAAGGTGAGTACAAACAAATGTACTCCGCAAGTTACACCTAATAACAGATATAGTGCATGCAGGATAATGACAAAGGAAGAGTTATATGGCTATTTTGCACAAAGCTATATTTCCCAGTTGAAATACATTTACTAAGTCCTAATACATTTTTATCTTGTACTAAAAGTCAAATTTTTATTTTGATTCAACAATTCTCAAGTGTAGGATAAACCTCCATACACAAATGGTGAAGGATTACCCCCTTATACCAGGCTTTCTGTCTACATTTTCCTATTGGATAAACTATCCAAAAATATTTGCCAAATTCAATTTAAAAATAAAACCACAGTCTAACTTTGAGTGGCTTTACTCAGCATGTCCATGACCGTGGACACATCTATTCGAATAGTATTTAACACTCTGCAGAGGGTGTATAGCTTTACCCACAAGGGATAGTTTGCTTAATATGTCGGTCAAGATAAGCTTCCGAAGGCGTTCGACTAAGAAAATATCACAAGGCCTTTATAATGCACTATTCCAACGTAGTTATGTCTGCTAAGGTTTTGCTTCCTTTGGACTCATCGTCGGAAGCCCCCTCTTGCGCCATGTGGGAATAATAAGTCACTTAGACACCCACACAACTAGATGGCACAACCCTGGTGAAATATTACAAATTATTTAACCTAGTCTCGCCCACACAGGACATGTGGTAGTACGACGAAGCTTTACAAGATGCGGCTCGAAGACCAGTCTTTAACTGACTTGAGCCACTTTCCATAAAATCCATGGGCTCGATCATAGAAATGAATCAATCCCATGCATCAACTTGCACCATCCAAACATCCATTTTGCCCAAGTCCAAACCATTTTTATTTATTTTCCAAGTTATATCATTTGCTAAAATTTCTATGGTAAACACAATACTATAATCTCATTTTAAATCATGACTGAATAATTTGGCTAAATTTCCCAAATCAAGATTTTTGGTCTAAGTTTTGACTAAGTATAATTTTCCAACATGTTCTAGTCATACTAGTGTACCAACCAGATTTTCCACTGATGTGACAAGGGAATGACAACTTCAAATTCAATATTGGTTGTACAACGGTAAAAGAATTAACTAGTAATTTAAAACAGGAATTTAAATTACTGGAATATAAATTAGCATGCAATAATAGTTTAAAATATAATTTAAATAATTTTAAATACTGGACTCAAATATTATCAAAGGATGTAACTTGCCTTGCTCATCTGCTTGAGGATCTAACTCTTCAAAAAGATCAGTTTCTGCGGAGTCGTCGAAATCTACACGTGAAAATGAAGCAAATATTCAAATAAAATACAAATGAACTTCAAATTAAATAATTTTAGTATATATAGGTAGATCTTGATTTTAGATAAATTTATAAATTTGAATCGACGAAATCGGTGTTCGTATGAAGGAGAACGAACGTCCAGAAGCGTGAAAACACTTGAAATGATAGAAATTGGGAATTTTAGATTTTGTGGAATTAATTTTCTGAAGGAAAATCAATTTATGGAGTCATGCTGACATCAGCATAGGAATCTTTAAGGAAAAGAAGAAATTCCACGTAAGTGGTGACTGTGCTAACACACGGCTGCCACATAAAGCATAGGCGATGAGGTGGCAGTGAGTTGACGCATACGTGGTGGTGCCACACCAGCACGGCGGTGCGCACAGGGACCAAGGATTCGACAAGTCGACGGCGAGGTGGAGGGCGGCGAGGCGCGGGCTAGGAAGAGGAGAGTGAGGGGAATACATGGCTCCCAGTGATGGTGGCTAGTCGGCCAAGAATCGCTAGCGGGGAGGCAATGAGCGGCGACGAAGCGGCGGCGAAGGCTCTCTGGCGAATCTTCGGCGGAGATCGAGGGAGCACCGTGTGGAACACGGTGAGGCGAAGATATGGGTGCGGATGGCATCGCTGGAGAAACTTCGACGACAGCGCAATCGTTGGAGGAATGAGGCTCAGCCGTAGGGCTTCAATGGCGAAGCGCGGCGAGGATAGAGGGAGATGGAAGGGGAGAGTGAGGGGATGTGAAGAGGAGGAAGAGGCGCTCATGGTGACGCGGTTAGGGCGGCGAGATACCGACCGGAGGTGGAGATTGGGTGGAGGGCGGCGCGGCCGGCACCAGAGAAGAAAGCAAAAAAAGGAGGTCGCGCTCGGCACCGGGCGGAGAAAAAGGAGAAGGAAGGAGGAGGGGAGAGGAAGGAGGAGAAGGAGTTAATCGCGGCTTTATAGAGGAAGGAGAAGGTGGCCAAGCACAGGCGTTGAGTGGCGCTGGCGGAGGTGGCGTGGGGTGAGGAGGTGGGCCCGGGCGAGGGCGGAGGCGGCGTGGGTGCACGTGGCGACGCAGAGGGAGATGAGGTGGCTGCGCAGGCTTCGTGGCGTGCGGTCACAGCGGCAGCGAGGTGCAGCGTGGCGCTCGCTCGGGGAAGAAGGTGAGTAGGAGAGAGGAGCGGCTGGCAAGCAGGCCCCGCCTGGCAATGAGATGGAGAGAGGAGAGGGTGAGGACCGGTTAGGCCGGGTGGATGAGCCGCAGAAGGAAAAGGAGAAAGGCCGAAGAAAAGGGTTTCGATCCAATTCCAATTTTCATATTTTAGGAGTTTTAGTAGTTTTATAAATAGAATTAATTCATTTAGGTTTTAGAAAATAGCAAAAAAGTCCAGAAAATCTAGAAAAATTCACAGAAATTCCTTGAGACATTTTGGACTTAAGTAAAATATTTTCAACTTAATATTGGTAATTAATTTTGCAAATAAATTATTTTGGCCTTGAAATAAATAGGGAAAACCCTTTTAAAAATCCATAAAATTCAGAAAACTCAAGAAAAATAATTAAATTTTATCTTTAAACCAGAAATAAAAATTTGAGATGTTACAAAAATTTTCTTTGCCCTCTCATGTTTCTTCAGCGTCTAAATTGAAAGAAATCTACTAAAGCACTTAAGATGTCATTTTGAGCATAGCATCTTTTGTATTTCTGTTGGAGACAAGAAATTAAGTGTTTGTACCATGGATTCACATCATGGTTCATGGCCCAACAGCTTTGTGTCACGGAAAGGGGAGACGTGGAAAAGAACCAACCTCCGTAGTAATGAAGCCGATTTTTTTCTGTACCAAAAGAAAAAGAAATGAAAAAGATTGTGATGTCGATGACAACGAAGCTCTGGTGTTCGTCCCTGCAAAGCTTACATTTGAAGAAATGTGGAAGAAGAGACAATGCAACTAAAATTCTAGAAGAGATCCAATAGAACAGTTGTTTTGTATCAGAAGCAAAACACCTGCTTTATTTGATTTCCTGCTAATCCATATGCATTGCCAGTTCACTTGTGAAAGAAATCCTCCCAGCAAGAGGAATCTTTTGGGAGGTGGTGGATCCCGGCCTCTGCTCAGTGGCTCCTACTTTGCAGTACATGGTGTACTGAATTTCCAAACAAATCCAGTAGGTCTACTGTAACAGGCCCTGTTTCTACAAATTATGCAGCCGTTGTGAACAGGCATGGACCATGCCTATTTTCTTGAATTTTAGACGCCGAAAAGAATACAGAAAGTGAGTTCTTTCATACGAAACTCCTCCGTTCCCAATGGTGTGTGAAAGTAAAATTTACCGTTGTTAACACCAAGTAAGATCATCCTTCCTCCTTTAATTTGCTCCTAGCAATACGGTCAATCAATAACCAAAGAAAGAGACAGGGGTCCTGTGATGCCAAGTGTTGTGTTGTACGAGGAAACATATTGATTTTCCTAAGAAGAAATCAGCAAGTTTAACGACACTACAACTCGGTTGTATTGTATCAACTCAGAATTTCGTATTCTCATGAATGTAATTCCACACAGAAAAAAACAGAGAGTCAATTTTCTTTTTGTACCACGTAAACCGTTCACTCTAAAAGGCTTGTGGCACGTGCTGGTTTTTTTTTTCTTCCTTCCTTTTCTTTGCCACAGGGTCCGATTAGGATCTGTGAAGAGTATTTACCGCTGCGAAATATAGAAAATATTTTGATATCGGTATTTGATTAGTAGATATCGCTTTAAAATCCTCAGCATTCTAAGTAAAAGAAAGAAAAGAAAAATTGATCCCTTCGCTTCCCTCCGGCTTTGCCTGCTCGCCTAGTTGTAGGGCCTGTTTGGTATGGCTCCAACTGCCAGCTTCTTAGTTGGAGTAGGTGGAGCCATGCCAAACGGTCCAGCTTCAACAAAAAATTGAATTTGGAGTTTGAGAATCTGGAGGCGGTGTAGTGTATTTTTCAGAGCTGAGAAGGTCGCTCCGCATGGAAGCGATCGTCCTGGTTCTAAAATACCCTAAAATTAAGATAAAATTACCCACCAAATCGCCATCCAATAAAACCCCTCGCCCATCCAATAAAACAAGGGTAGTATAGTCTTTTAACAAAGATCTTTCTCATTCACGGAGTGGAGTTAACTTTCTAACCAAACACCTCCGTAGACTACTCCAACTTCTCATAGGAGTGGATCCAAGAGTGAAGCTGGAGTTGGAGCTGTAAAAAATTGAAGCAGAGCCGTACCAAACAGAGCCGTAGTTGCATTCCTTCACTTGTTCGGTTCCACTTCCACTTCCACTTCCACGCACGCACACCCAACACAAGGCACACGCATCCCACTCCCTGCTCAGCTTCGTCTCGAGGAGGCCGCATCCGCATGGCATGAAGCCAGGTATCACCCGCCCCCGCCCCCGCCAAGAATGAGAGGCTGTATAACCTCTCGTACCACCAACCACACCACCAGGAGCAGGAGGACGAGGAGGAGATGGGCAACTGCGGGACGCGGGAGGAGAATGCCGTCGTCGCTGCGCACGCGCAAGGTATTCTTCCTTTCTTACCTTATTAGTTGGCCTATTGCTTGGGGATTTTTGGGCGATGTTTGTTTCGGGTTGGTGGTTGCTGGGATCTCGGGCTGGGTGCTTCGAATTGCATCAAAATTTGATCTTGGCGGGTGTTACCCGGTTCCTGGGATCTCCCGGTTGGTGGGCTCGGTGCGGAACTGCCAAGAATGCAATCTTCCCTTCTATGGTGATGGCCTCTGGTTTATTGGGATCTTCGGATTGGTGGTTTTGGTTGCAAATTTAGATTTTGATTTTAGTCTGTTCCAAATCGGCATTGTGGAAAGCGGGTTTATATTATATTAAAATCTGATACCAACTTTTGTGGTTTACAATCTGCATTTGCTCAAATTTCATCCTTTTTGGTCGAAGCCTTCATCTCCTCAACTCTTATTTTGATTTTTCCTTGTTATATCTATAGGCTGTTGATCTGTGATTCCTTCTTTCTAAAATCTGTGATTTCTTCTCTGCTGTTTTTTTCTGGCCAAGTTGCCGTTCTCCTATGCTTCCTTATCTTCTTGGTTTTTGTATAAAAAATTATGCCTTAATGTGTCCTTTGCGGAGATTTACAGGCTCTTTCTCCAATGGGGGCCGCAATTTCTGTGCTCTCCTCACTGTTGACTTTCAGTTTTTCAGGAAAAAATATCATGATCTTGCAAGTTGAATAAACATAATCTCTTTTGGTTGCCAGTTGCATTATTTAAACAATTCGGAGCTTCTTTTTAATTGCATGCAACTGTGCAGTAGATCTGGTCTCATTGTCCTGTTCACCCCTTAGTGTAATCAATATGCGCATGTATATACTTTTTTTCGTTTCACGCACAGAAATTTAGTTGAAGCTATTGTTTTAGGAAATAGATCATTTAATAGATGTTAGCAATTGCCAACTCTTTCATTTCTACTTGTTCTCGTGTTACTTTTACTATTTACAGCGTTCCTAAACATGGAAAATAGATACTTCAGCTGGAGAAAAACTGTCTTGATAAAACAATGCTGATAATCCAATCTCTTGGTAATTTGCCAACTAAATACCATTAAACTTATCTCTATATACATGGCATGTGAATCCAAGAACATTACAGTTTTCCTTAAATTCTGCGGCTTATACTGGCTATACAAAACTGAGCATGAAAATTTTCTCTAATGGCTAGGCTAGCGTGGGGACTACGAGCTCTTTTATGCATTTACCTTTTTAATGTGAAAATTTCTTGTAACCTTTATTGTGTTGATACATAACTGGCAATAACCTGAACTTTTTCTTTCTTCTTGTTGAAATGCCATGTTCTCAGTTCAGCAGCTCCACTTGTTACAACATCCTGCCAAGAATGCTCTTGCAGATAAGAAGCACAACTGCACCTCATCAGATATAAGTGATCCTTCAACACCTAGGAAAATTGAAGATGCCAAGAACATTTCCATATACAACAATGTGATTTCCTTCACATTGTTTGAGCTTGAAACAATCACAAAGAGCTTCCGTGCTGATTATGTTCTTGGTGAAGGAGGCTTTGGGACTGTTTACAAGGGTTACATAGATGAAAATGTCAGGGTTGGTCTGAAATCACTGCCTGTTGCGGTCAAGGTGCTCAACAAAGATGGACATCAAGGACACAGAGAATGGCTTGTGAGTCACAAAGTTGTTCAGTATTTTTCATGCTCAGTAGTTATTGTTACCAACTTACCCTATTATGTACATGGACATGTGGAAAATTAATAATTAATACAAGAACTTTAATATATCTTAGTTACGCATGTTATCGTGTGAGATCTGCAGATGCTATGTATGTATGGAACGTGCATATCCATGCACATGTAGTCATGCTCATGTTGGTAATAAGTGTTAGACAGCCTTATATGGCTTGCGTGTGTGTGGGTCCTGCGCCAGGCATTCTCCGCCGGCCGGCCCGGTGTTGATTTGGTTAGAGAGATTTGAGGAGATCTGTTTTGGTGTTGTTCCTATAAACCACAGATCTCCTCACTCCTATATATATGTACCTAGGTCTTCCAAATCAATCTATCAATCACATTCCACGCAATCTCATCTGCTTTCATGGTATCACGAGTCTAGGTTATCACCTGATTCCTCTTCCGCATCTAGCGCGCGCTTTCCCAGTGACTCTTTGCTCCTCTAGCGCGCCCCCCCGATCTTCTTTGCTCCATGGCTACACCTCCAGCACTCCTCTCATTGGCGCGCCGTCCCTCCGTCTGCGCGATGCGATCTTTGCTGCTGCTGCCCTCAGCCTTGAGGATGCCCGCCGCCAAAGAGGCCGGCCGAGCGCGCAACCCGCAACGCCGCTCGTCCGTGTGCGGGGCCGAGCGCGAGGCCACCTCGCCAACAGAGCGCGATCCATGTGTGACGCAAGCGCCGGCTTGCGCTGCGCCGCTGCCTTGCTTTCGGCCTTGGCCGCCGAGCCTGTCGGGATGACGACGCCACCGGCGACAGCGTCCTGCGCCGGTTCTCCGCGGCACCCTCTCCTCGAGGCCCTTCTTCACCACGAGGCTGCTGCGCTTCTCAATCTGCGCTGGCCGTGGCCGTGCAAAACATCCGCGCCTCGTGCCCTTGTCCTCGACATCAACTCCGCCTCCTTCCAGCGCGGCGGCGTGAGTCCTTCCTCCTCACCGTCGGCAAGTTTTCCTTGCGGCGACGTCCTCTCCGACGACGCCGCACCGCTCTCCAGTTAGGCGCGCATGGGCTGCGTCGTGACGGACGTGGCTCCTTGGCACCATCTCCGACGACCTTGCCGATGCCATTTCCGGCGCGGTGCCACCGCCGCACCACTGGCTCGCCATCGAGTCCCAATTTCTTGGAAATCGGCGAGCGCGTGCACTTTTTGCCGACCGGGAGTTCGGCTCCTTCTCCCAAGGCAACCTCGCGTCTCCGAGCTGCGCCGCGCTTCTAAGCGCATGGCGGAGGACCTCCGCGACCTCGGCGAGCCATCTCCGACCGCACGCTCGTCCTCAACATCATCCGCGGCCTAAGCGGCGCTTCACGCCTCGGCCTTCACCTCCGTGCGACAACCCCTTCCCACCTTTCTCCAGTGCGGACGACCTCCATCTCGAGGAGTGACCATGGCGAAGACGGCCCCGCCGTGGCTCTCGCCGCCGCCACGAACCACGGCGGCACCGCGCCTCTCTTGTCGGCCGCCCTGCCGCACCGCTTCCCGAAGACCAAAGACGGCGCCGCTAGCTAACGGAGGCCGGCGCCAAGCGCGGCAAGCGTGGGGGCAAGCGCGGTGGCGGCGGCGGTTTCCAACCCGGCGGCGGCCTCAACTCCAGGGGCGCTAGCGCGACCTCCCCTGCTGCACCGCGCCCTGGCACTCCGTGGCCGACCTTCTACAACCCCTGGTCCGGGTCCATCCAGATGTGGCCTGGACCGAGGGCTCCGCCGGCACATGGACAGCCACCGCATGCTCTGCTAGCCGGACCTCAAGGGCAGTGGGCCGGCCAGTGGGGTGTTCCTCCCCCCAGTGGTTGGGATCAGCAGACCCTCGCCGCCAACTTTCAGACGATGTCACTCCCAGCATGCGCAATGCGAGCGAGTGGTATTTTGATTCCGGCGCCACACATCATATGACGGCCGACGCCGGTACACTTACTCCCACTCGTTCACATTCCTTTCCACCTCACATTATTGTCGGCAATGGGCAACTTCTGCCTGTTACCACCACTGGTGTCGCTCGTTTACCTCATAACCTTCACCTTCATAATGTTCTCGTTTCCCTAACCTTATTAAGAATCTCATTTCCGTTCGTCAGTTCACTTCCGACAATAACTGCTCTGTGGAATTTGACCCTTTTGGCTGTTCTGTGAAGGCTCTTCCCTCTCGGAGAGAGATCGCCAGGTGTGACAGCTCCGGTCCCCTCTACCCATTGCAGCTTGCGGCATCCACCTTTCATGCCGCCACCTCCTCCTCGCTTTGGCATCAGCGTCTCGGACATCCTGGTCATGAAGTTTTGTCTAAGCTAGCACAAAGTTTTGGTCTCCCTTGCAATAAACGTGCTAGTGACTCTCTTTGTCATGCGTGTCAACTTGGTCGTCATACACGTCTTCCTTTTCATGCGTCGTCATCTCGTGCCATTCATAATTTTCAATTAATCCATTGTGATCTTTGGACTTCACCTATTCCCAGTGTCTCTGGTCATAAGTATTATTTGGTTATTCTTGATGACTGCTCGCATTACCTTTGGACTTTTCCGCTACGTCTCAAGTCTGACACTTTCTCCATTCTTTCTAATTTTTTCGCCTATGTTCGCACCCAGTTCGGTGTCACCATAAAGGGGGTTCAATGCGACAACGGCCGGGAATTTGATAATTCCAGCGCCCGCATGTTCTTTCTCTCCCATGGCGTACACTTACGTATGTCATGCCCCTACACATCACCTCAGAACGGTAAAGCTGAACGCATTATTCGCACCACAAACAATGTCGTTCGCTCCCTCCTGTTCCAGGCAAGCATTCCTCCCACCTTCTGGGCTGCGGCTCTTAGCACTGCCACCTATCTTCTGAATATTCTTCCCACCAAAACGCTAAATTTTCTCGCCTCATCTCTCCTTTTTGGGACACGACCATCGTATGAACATCTCGCGTTTTTGGTTGTAAGTGCTATCCCAACCTTTACGCCACCGTGATCATAAGCTTGCTCCTCGCTTTCATACGTGTGTCTTTCTAGGCTACTCTCTCCACCACAAGGGCTATCTCTGCCTTGATCGTCACACAAACCGTATAATCATCTCCCGCCACGTGGTCTTTGAAGAGTCCTCCTTTCCCTTTTCCGCGGATCCTTCACCTCCCACTCGAGCGGCCTTTGATTTTCTGGAGGATTTTACTAATTCTGTGCCGGCTCCTTTTGCACCGACACCTTGTTTGTTACCCGCGGGATCGCTCGATCCACACTGACCTCGTCGTAACGATAGCGCGCCGCCGCCGACCACGTCGCGGCACTGGCGTCGGATTCCCCCCTGGCGTCCTGCCGGCGAGTTGCGACCATCACGGCTCCCTGATCCGCGCCCACGCTCGGTCGGTGGACTACCTCTGGCCTCTGATGGACCCCGCTCCCGTCGGTCTCGGCGGTGGTAGAGCTCGTCCACGCCACGGTCGCCGCCAATGCTCACGCGATCTGCCGTCCGGTGGCAACCCCGCCTCCGGCTACGATCGCTGCGACCCTCGGCGCTTCACCGTGCCAGATATCGCCCGGCGCCCTCACATGGCAGAGTCGAGCGCCCCCCCTCGGGCGTGTGCCCATTTCCCGTGACCAATCGGCGCCATGGTCACTCGAGGAAGCAAGGTTTTCGTCGGCCAAGCTCTTGCGACCACGCGTTGTCTCGGTTCCCGGGACTTACCGTCTGCTCTCGGCGATCCACATTGGCGGTTGCTATGGGCCGAACATTCCGCTCTGTTTGTCCAACCACACATGGGATCTTCTTCCTCGGCCACCTCGGTCCAATGTGGTCACCGCAAATGGGTGTTCAAACACAAATTCCGGTGATGGGTCTTTTGAGCGCTACAAAGGCGTTGGGTTCTTAGAGGATTCACCCAGCGTCCGGTGTAGATTTTCTGAAACATTTAGTCCGGTCGTCAAGCCTGCTACTGTCCGGACTTGTTCTCTCTTTGGCTCTTTCACGGTGCTGGCCCATTCATCAACTCGATGTCGACAACGCTTTTCTGCATGGTACCTTGTCCGAAATTGTCTACTGTGCTCAGCCCTCTGGTTTTGAAGATGCTGCTCATCCTGATTATGTGTGCCGCCTTAATCGCTCTCTTTATGGACTGAAGCGGCACCTCGCGCTTACTGTGAGTTTGCTTCCCATCTTCTGCGGCTTGGTTTTGTTGAGGCCGTCGAGACCGTCTTTGTTCGTCTATCACCGTGGAGCTGTGACACGTTTACCTCCTGCTATATGTTGACGACATTATATTGACAGCATCTTCCACTGCCTTACTTCGGCGTACCATTGGCACTCTTCAGCACGAGTTCCCCATGAAGGATCTCGGCGTCCTTCATAATTTTCTGGGTATGCACGTTCAGCATAGGCCCTCGGGTCTTTTTCTCTCCCAGCGACAATACATGACTGAGATCCTTGAGCGTGCTGGCATGGCTGACTGCAAACCATGTTCAACGCCTGTTGATGTCAATCCAAAGCTCTCTGCAGATGGCGACCACGCGGTGATCCCACGATTTCGCGATCTTGCGGTGCTCTTGATATCGGCGTTCACGGGCGGACATCTCATATGCAGTTCAGCAAGTCTGTCTACACATGCATGATCCCCGGGAACCACATCTTGCTGCCCTTAAGCGCATCCTGCGCTACGTGCGGGGCACTCTGCACATGGGTTTGGTATTACGCTCCTGTCCTCAGTCAGATTTGGTGGTCTACTCTGATGCTGATTGGGCCGGTTGCCCTGATACGCGCAAGTCAACCTCTGGCTATGCAGTCTTTCTTGGTGACAATCTGGTCTCCTGGTCGTCCAAGCGTCAGAATACCGTCTCTCGCTCCAGTGCCGAGGCTGAATACCGAGCTGTTGCCAACGCCGTCGCCGAAGCCACCTGGTTACGCCAACTACTGTCTGAGTTGCATGTTCCTTTGCGCAAGACAACGTTGGTGTATTGTGACAACATCAGTACAGTCTACATGTCTTCAAACCCCGTTCAGCACCAACGCACCAAGCACGTAGAGATCGATCTACACTTCGTTCGGGAGCGTGTTGCACTCGGTGATGTCCGCGTTCTTCATGTCCCTACGACATCCCAGTTCGCCGACATTTTCACCAAGGGACTGCCGTCGTCAGTCTTCACGGAGTTCCGATCCAGTCTAAACGTTCGTTCAACCGACGATTCGACTGCGGGGGCGTGTTAGACAACCTTATATGGCTTGCGTGTGTGTGGGTCCTGCGCCAGGCATTCTCCGCCGGCCGGCCCGGTGTTGATTTGGTTAGAGAGATTTGAGGAGATCTGTTTTGGTGTTGTTCCTATAAACCACAGATCTCCTCACTCCTATATATATGTACCTAGGTCTTCCAAATCAATCTATCAATCACATTCCACGCAATCTCATCTGCTTTCAATAAGCATCCTCGCAAAAAAACAGGCAATTGAGGACTCCATGCAAAAAATTTGTTACAATCTTGCAAAATTTGCTTGCGAATAGTTCTCGATAAGCTACAATATGTAGTAGAAACGCTTAATTGGGTATGCATTACGAAGAAAGAATGCGGAAAGTTGATAAGCTGATAAAGGTTATTCGTATTGATTGCATGTGACTGGCATATGTTTGCCCCTTGAGTCATGCTGTTAGTTACTAATAGCATACTTTCGTCATCGCGCTCAAATGTAAAAACATAATAGTATACTTAAGTGTGCTCAGAACAAGCAACATCACCAACCAAAGAGAGTGAAATTCGTATGTAATTGTAAACAACTGCTAAGACAATGCTATTAAATTATCTTATATAAACTGGTTCCGGAGTTTTGTGCATATTATTACCTTGTTAAATCGTTACTTCTTTGATGTTTTGCTTTTGGTAAAGAGTTCTCAATATGTTTACTCATCTTTTGTTTCTTGGTCAGACCGAGGTTAATTTCCTGGGGCAGCTAAGGCATCCAAATCTAGTAAAGTTGATTGGATATTGCTGTGAAGATGACCACAGGCTGCTTGTCTACGAGTTCATGTTTCGAGGAAGTCTAGAAAACCACTTATTTCGAAGTAATACTTCTACTGCTCTTCGCCGTTTGCATGATATCATTTCTGATAGTTTCTGTGGCACCATATTCTTACACATCCCCCCCTTTCCTCTAATGCCATTGACATTGATAAGAATCCCTAAAGTTGCTCATAGTGTTGAAATAGAATTACGTTGTTTTCTATTAAGTATTGTCACTGTGATATATATTGGGAAACAGTTACTAGTAGAATCAGTTCTGGCAGGATTTCATTTCAACTTCAAATTTGAGGGCTTGGAAATATTATGTCACAGATTATCCAGTAAACAAGTGATTTCCACATGTAACTGGCTAGCTGCTGGTCTGCACTTCTGCAGTAGAATTTGGTCTGTTTGATTTCATTGTGCTATTGTTGGAAATTTTATTTATGAGTTGGAAAGTTACCTTTTAATTATCCAAACTATTTCTAACTTGCCCATAGCTCAGCAGCCTGAATGATTATTCACTTGGTAAACCGCCTAGTTTGCTTGGTTATGGGTGGTAACCAGCTGGTTACCATCAATTTTGTGATTCCCAATTCGTCCTTTTATGGCTTCTTTTTATTTTTCAAGAGACAAATCCAAATCGTGTAAACATTGGTCGATAGGAGATATCTAACATAATTTTATTTTGCCCCCCAGTCCCACACAATACCCACACCTTGCTGTGAATTTCTTCTGCATGTTATCATGGAAGTATTTTAGTTGTGCTCCTCCAATTCTATATATTTATTATTTAATCTGTTATTTAATAATATTTTATTTATAACCCATGCTACAATTTATTTCCAAATCTGACACTTTTGGCAATGCCGACTGTGAAGGCGTGGCAAAAAATGCTGCCAGGCGTATAATTTTGGCATGGCAGGTGGTGTCACATAGGACGTTCCGGCTAACTTCGAGAGAGTGGTGCCACGTTGGACAGGCTGCCACACCAGAAATGCTGGCGTGGCAGACTAGTTGTGCTACGCCAAACTTTATGGTGCTACAGTACTGATCGCATCAAGTAGCCACTAACATTGTTTGTTCATTGTGTGATCACGGATTAGAGTAAAGCCTCTTTGCAAATCACGTCGAGGGCAGAGTAAAGTCACTTTGCAAGCCACCGTTTACCCTCCTGACCCTGAGCAAATCCGTAGTAAGCCACGTCTAGGGTGAATACCAAGTGTTTTCCCTCCCTATTGACCATGGCGCGTTGCTCTTGCTTATCCTGTAAGTTCATGGCACGTGTATGAAGCTCATTGCTCACGGCTCTATTGACTAGCTGTTCACATGATTTTGGCTGTTGTTGTCTTGCTTCCACGCATTTGATCTGCCGTGGACTCGCATGCTACGTGGCACACCCAGTTGGCATGGCAGTAACCATTCGCCACACTCATAAAAGCGGTGTGACCAGAAGGGTTAGATTTGAAAACAAGTTGGAGCAGAGGTTGTTAATACAATATTATTTGAAAAAATTAAATAATAAAAATGTTCAATCCTAGGCTATTCTTATTAGCTGCTACAGTCTTGATGCTTTATGGCAAATGTGCAACTTTCCCACTAAAAAATTAGAACTGAATGCTTGCCAATTGCGAAATGTGTGATAATAGTGTCGAAACTACGTGTCTATATTGATTGGCTAAGGCATATGTGGTCTATTAATATACTATATTTTGTTCTTTATACGTTGAAGTAAACTTGTATTTCAGAGGAAAGAAGTTTTGCTGACCCCATTGTTTTCCCCCCTCAGAGACAGCTACTCCATTACCCTGGGCTACTAGGATGTCTATTGCGCTGGGAGCTGCCAAAGGGCTGGCTTGCCTCCATAATGCTGAAAGGCCTGTTATCTACAGAGATTTCAAGACCTCAAATATTCTGCTGGACTCTGTTGAGTGTTCATTACTTGCCCATGCCTTTCTTTTTTTCTTTTCAGTTCCATGCGTAACCATTGGGTATACATATACGTTTGACATAATGGCATTTATCTTTTATTTACATTACCTCAGGATTATACTGCTAAACTGTCCGACTTTGGCCTGGCAAAAGCTGGCCCAGAAGGTGATGAGACCCATGTATCAACACGGGTGATGGGAACATATGGTTATGCTGCCCCTGAATATGTGATGACTGGTACTATCCTCATTTTGTAAATTAGTTTTGGTAACTAATTTTCTTAGACTATCAGTAAGCTGTTTGGACATGAGCTTCTTGATGTCATAATTTCCAGTCATAAAAGATACCGCATCACACGTATATGTCATTTGCTGCTTGTGACCAAACAATATGCAATATTTGTTTGTCTGTGCTAATTCTTCTCATGTATATACCTAAATGAGCAGGTCACTTGACTTCTAGAAGTGATGTCTACAGCTTTGGTGTTGTCCTTCTTGAGCTCTTGACAGGGCGCAAGTCCATCGACAAATCACGGCCCAGCAGGGAGCACATCTTGGTTGACTGGGCCCTCCCCAAGCTGAATGAAAAGAGGAGGCTTCTCCAAATCATCGATCCGAAACTGGAGGGACAGTATTCTGTTAGAGCTGCTCACAAAGCCTGCAGCCTTGCATACTACTGCTTGAGCCAAAACCCCAAGGCAAGGCCTCTTATGAGCGACGTTGTTGAGACCCTTGAGCCATTGCAGGGCAGTGGTGGAAGTGATGGAGCTGTTCGATCTGTCCTTGTCAATGGCCTTCCTGACTATAGAGTTCACCGCAGGCTAACGGGGAACAGTGTCCACTGTAGGGCCATTCCAAACCCCAAATGCTCCCCTGCTGTCCCGGCATGCAGGGTGAGATGAGAGCGTGCTGTTTCAGTTACTGCTGGAATAGGTTCTGTTGTACATTCAAGTCTAAACCGTGGATGGTGTGTGTGTGCGCGCTCGCACCTGCGCTGTGTGTGGCTTCGTTTTGCTTTCTCCCCAGTTTTTTTTTTATGTGTAAAAAAATTTGATCCGCATGCTGCTGCTTGTAAGGCCCTCTAATTTTCACAGTGGTCTTATGTATCCTTGACTGAGTGAGCCCTGCCAAAACCGGCGGGGTTTAACCCTAGAAATGAAAGGCTGAACTAAGAGTGGTTGGATGCTTGGTATGCTATGGCTATGGGCTATGGAAGTGTTGTCACATGCTGGAGTTTCTTGTCTGATATGCTGCTACAGGGAAGAAGGATCTTGACAGTTCTTGTGGTTTCATACCTAAGTTATTATGGCGCATGACTTCTGAATTGTATTATCTGTTAAGCACTACTTGCTGGTGTTACACTGCTGTTGTTGTGTGCTTGGTTTCCTGCCATAGTGATCGTCTGGATTGCTGTCAAGCATAATATGTCTGCTCATAGCTATTGTATTATTAGTGTCACTGCTTATTACTGCCTTGCTGGATACTATGTTGTGTTACTGTTTCTTTTTTCTTTTGTTTTGTAAACTTGTTTCTCCTCTTCAAGGTTGTGCCAGTTTGCACTCCCGGGGTTGTGTTTTCATGCGTCGACAATTCTGTTTTAAGATATGGTAATCACTCGTTGTCAATGTCCCAAATGACCAGAGGGAGAGTAATTATTAGTGATTTGATTTCAGCATATAATTAAAAGGGTGCAATTTATCTACACCTAATTAACCATGTATCCATGTATGCATGCGGTTCCTTGCAAATTCACACAAGTTAGATCTCCATACACACACCCACCCTCGAGGCTCCCTGTGACGCCCCGTGTGATTACCCCAGGGGTAATCACACTTCGGCACACGGATTACTATTCGTCTGCTCGGTAGAACACCGCTCCGACGAATAGTAAGCTATTATCAGAGTACGCAGTAGAACAACAAGATGGAAACTGTTCTTTATTACAACAGTTAACCACACAAAGCTACGGTTTTATATTACACATAATTATTACAAATACCAAAATAAGACCAAGTCCTCCTCTTGCCTGCCACGCCTAAGGTGTCCCCTAGTCGACCCAGCGTCAAATAAGGCGTCGCCTCATACTGCTCCTCATTGCCGGGTCCAAGTCTCCTGCGGTCTCATCTGCTTTGCACCTCCCTCGTCCCACTCGGGATAAATCCCAGTAGGACTAGGATCTACAAAGGAGAATACTAGCAAGGTTGAGTCTGAGTACTCGAGAAGCATTAGTAGCAAAAGATGCATCTCATGTCAATATCTCGATGGTTATCACAAATTCTATCTCATCTCATTCGAAATAAATCATTAAAATAATGGTGGCAAATTTTATCTTGAAAAATGCTCTTGGTCACTCGAAAAGAAGAAAGACCCTGGTGGTTCCGTAGACTCCAATCCAGAGACGGCATGAATTCATGATTTGTATAGCATCAGCAGCTTGTACCACTTTACCCACACTATTCGAACCCTAAGATGAACCAGTCCATCGCATTTCCTTTGATCGCGACTTGAGTTGAATCTGAGCGTTTTCGAGTTACGTGATTAATTTTTCCACCCATTACGTTCTCGGTCTTGCGAACGAATCTTCACACCGAGTTACGTAATGTTAGTTGGGCCGGACGCACCTTCACCCAACACCCCCTTAGCGCATATAGCGCCGGCCCCCAATCTGGGGTTTCTCAAACACACTCACACATATAACATACCCATGTGGAAAGCATAATCACGTAACAAGGTAACATTTTACGCGTAAAGCGGAAAATGGTTGTAGCGATTCTGACATCGGACCGAGTAAGAGTTTTGTTGGTCCTTATATTATACCCATATGTAAAGGGGTCCCACCTCTTACCACATCATCATTATCATCTTTTCTCTCATTTTCTTCCCCTGCCCTGGGCCCCCTTTACCAGCCATATCATAATATTATCACATTTTCCTTTCATCTTTCTCATCTCTTTCATAATCATCTCAATCATTTGATTTGGATTTTTGGAAACCATTTTGGATGCAATCGTATGATCTGACAATATCTGATTTACATTTAAAATAGCTATATTGATGTTCAAGAGGATCGCTTGCCTTCGTAGTAATAGTAGGGGTCGGTGTTGATGAGTCCTGGATCAGCTACGCCTGTCGGCTGGAGCTCGTCCTCTGAAGCAATGCGGCAATACAAATAAAATATAGAGAAATACGTAGTGATTTTTGGTGATATTCGGATAATAAGCGCTAATCGACTTCTCTTTGGTTAGCCAATTTTAATTTACAAATATTTTTCCCAAAGCAGGCTCGGTTAGCGCTTCCACTAAAATCCTATTTTTATCGCCTCCTAACCTAATCTATTCCAAACCCTAATTAACCTACAAAAAACCTAATTAACCTAACTAATTACCAAACCCTAATTACCTAACTAATCATCAAAACCCTAACCCTAATTTCTAAATTACCTAACTACCCCTCCCTTTATTTCCCCAACTCTCCCAACCTACGAAACCCTTCCCATTCACTCTCGTAGCTCCCTCCCGTCTCTTCTTCTCCCTCACGCCCATCTCTTCTTCTCCTCTCTCCTCGCGGCTTCACCCGGCCGCTTCTTGTTCTTGCGCTCCCACGCCTCCTCCTCTGACCCGAGACGCCGCCTTGGCTCCCCTCGCCGCCTGTCGCCTCCTCTCCACCCGCTATCTTGCCTCTCTTGCCGCCGCCACTCGCCATTGGGCTCCTCCTCGGCTCCTGGCCGGCTCCATTGTTCTCCTTCCTCGACGCCCTGCGCCTCGGTGCCGCCTCCTCTTCCTTCTCCTCCAGTCGCCCGGCCCCAGATCTCTCTCTCCCTCTCGGTTCTCTACGCCTCCTTCTTCCCCGGCGGCCGTGGGCCAGCGCCGCCATGCGCTCGCCCGGTCGCCTCGGCTCTCTCTCCTCCCGGCTAGCTCCTCCGGCCATGTTGCCGCCCCAAGCGCCACCGCTCAGTTCTCCTCCCCTCGGCTCCCTCCGGCTCGGCTCCTAGCGCCACCTTCTTCTTCACTGGCGCGCCGAAGGCAGCCTTGCTACTCGGCTCGATTTCCCCTCTACTCGCTCGGATCGGGTGTGCTCGGCCGGTGCTTGGCCTCCCGCTCTCGGTCCTCTCCCCGGTGCCCTAAGCCCACTCCGGCTCGGCACCTCTTTGGATTGGTTCACCCGTTCTAGTTTGAATTCGATTATGTTGATTTTTAGCAGATCTAGTTGAATCCATTACTAATGCTAGGCGATGATTCGCATGTATGATCATGGTGATGGATTTGGGGTGAGGAAGCTCTCGGGGATGAATGGCTCGTCCGCCTTAGCGAAAATGGAGGGTGGCGGCCGGTTGCTCTTGAAGTAAGCCCTCATCGATCTCCTCTCTACTCCACCTAGTGCTCGTGATGAAAACCGATAGATGATGATGAACCGATCCGTGGTATGTGGAAATGATGTGCCTTGGGGTTACCTCTTGATGAATCTGGTTGAGAGCGGAGGGTGGCGGTCTGGTCTTGGTGGTGCTCCCCTCTTCTTCTCTGGCTCCCCGATTCCATGGATGTGGTTCTTGGCCCAGTGGTTCTCCCTCCGGTGCCAACTTTGACACCCTTGGCCTTGTGGTCTTGTCATCTTGCCCTCCTCCTTGGTGGATGGATGGGGGATTTGGAGGCTGTGAGTTTACTTGAGCTTTTGCTCCTGCCTTGCTCTTGGCAGTGGGGTGCAGCCTTGTGTTCTGGCTTTGTGTGGGGGGATGCATCTCGGCTGGGAGGTCTTGGCCTTGTGTTTTGGCTTTGCATTGCTTTGGTTTGAGGGCTTATCTCGAGCTGGGTTTGTCTTGGCTCTGGGGTGGCTTGTCTTTGGTCTGCGAAGGGGTGCACTTCACCGGGGAGTGAACTGGCCGCCGCCTTGCTCGGGTGGTTAATGACCACTATGCCCTTGTGCTCATCTGAATGGCTTCGCAAGATATTTTTGGGCTGAGGACAAGTGGGTCAATTGACGGGCAAATCACTATGTGAGGGATTTTCTGCAGTCGAGGCAATCTGATATTCGTAGGTGTTGGATTCGAAAATGCCGAATGATGAAACCTACGAATCTGACTGGCCGATTACTTGGGTTGGTCTAGGTATCGCGGGTATCCAGTGCTTGACTAGTGCAGGTTAGCCTAGGTGACTTGAGAACCAAGATGCTTGGCTAACCTAGGTTGGTTTAGGTAGTCTCGATACTCAAGGTGCCAACTAACCTAGGTTGATCTGGGAACGCGATGATTCCTACGGTACTCGACGGCAAACTACTTTATTCTAACTTTATTCTATAGTTTTGAGCGCTAATAGTCTTATGGTTGATTGGCGGACAATGGAGCTGGGAATGGTGTTTCGGATTGGGTCGAGGAAGACGGTTTGACTGGACGGCGATGGACGAACCATGCTTCAAGGAAGACTTCAGCGATATGCAATGCAATACAAGATTTTAATTTAATCTTTTTGTAATATATTCAAAGTTGTAAAACATGATCTGTTCTGATGTAATAAATTCTTGTATTACTTAATTCAGAAAATTTTTATTTACTGCTAACCAGCTATTAATGTTAATTAGATTAGTCTGATTTTCCGGGTTCTCACACTCCCACACAAGTTAGATCTCCATAGTATGGTATAGCATTTACATACTATACATAAGCAATATAGTGTACTACAAGATATTTAGGAGATCAAAGTAGGCATGTCAATCTAACTGTAACACAAATGCAGAAGCATGGCATAAGATCTATGTAGCAACTGAATAGATCTGACAAAAGCAGAGCTTGTGCGTTGATAGAGTTGCCTTTGGTACTACATTTGCTGATTATACATACATGCGTACATGATCTGATTTATGTTCAGCCCATTCCGCGTCTGGGCACATCTCCATACGCATTTGGTTACATATTATGCCAACTTGTTAGTCAGTTGTTTCTTTGCCTCCCTACTGTGTTCCTTGTACCTTCTTCCTGTCTAGGTCTTTCGTACGCATAGAATATTTTGAAGTTGCAAGTGCAAAAACATCTTACCAAGCTGTTGACTGGCCTCTCATGGCCAGATTTACTTAGATACACAAAGATAGACGAGATCACACCTATGCCAGAACAGAAACTTTCCCGCTATATACGTGTGCACTAGCTTTACTAACTATCCTCAGGACACACATTGGACCCAAAAAAAAAAACTTCTGCTTTCTTCATGCTTTATCATTTATCACGCCCGCTCTTCACCTCTGCCATTGGCTTGCAGGCCAGCTATCTCTTCAAGTAAGTTCAATTTGCAAATGGTACACCAATATTCCCATTCCTAAGGTAACAGCGCTACAGAATTTCTGTAATCCCAGATTTACTAACTATTTTCTTCAAAATACCTTTGTCCCTGCACTTAGTATTTACTTTTACGCTTCAGCTTTGACCATCACATGGTTTGGTCAGCGTACAGAATAATCTAGACCTCTAGCAACGACAGTGGTCCACCTATCTACAATAAACGCGCTATCATCAACAATATATTCTTCAGTACGTTGATTTACTAGCTCGGGTCCGGGTTTCGGGGCAACGACTTCTCTCCTGTGAGTTGCTCAGAGCTCCACCCCGTCGCGGTCGGGAACGTCGGGGAGCTGCTACCGCCGAGACTAAGTCGCTCGGGCAACAGAGCCGTCGGATCCGCCACCGTCGCCACTCGGGCCGCCGTTGCCGCCACTAGGGCTGCCACCGCCGAATCAGCCACTATCGCCACTCGGGCCGCCGCCGCCGCGGGGGAACCCTAGTTCCCCGCGTGTATTGTTTTGGCCGAGCGAATCAGGCTTCGAACCTTTCTTTTAAGCGAGTCGGCCCGATAAGAAGAGAGGAAAAAAATTGCACGTCGTTCTAACCACCGCGCCGTCCAGCACTGCCTACCAATGGACACTGTTTTTGTTCATCGATGTCCGATGATCTTTGATGGTCTCAATTATCGGGACTGGTTTCAGCACATTCGTCTCTACATGCGTGGTCAGCGTCTTTAGGAGTTTCTTACTGGTGAGTTGCCTTGCTCGCCTCGCCCTACTCCACCTGCTGAGTCTGTGCTCCCGATGACTACTTCCGAAGACGCTCGTAAGGAGGCATCTGATGCTTTTGAGGATGCTATGAAAACTTTTCAGACTCAGTATCCTGCCCACAAGACATTGATTGATGAGGATACCCATGCCTCTGCTATTTTGGTTGCTAGCATGGAGGTGCAATTCACTGGGGATGTGGTTGGTTTGGCTTCAGCACAGTTGATGTGGACACATCTGCACAGTCTGGTGATTCCTTGTATCTTTTTGTTGTGCGTCAAAAACAGTTGTTGCAGCAGGGAGATACCACTGTGGACGAGTTCAGGTCAACCGTGTTCTTAGCACGGTTGATAACAACTCGAAGTGTGGTTTAGCGATTGCTTGGTGTTCTGATCGTGATCGGTTAGAAGACTGCATCGTCAAAATCGTACCTCCACAAATCAACATATCATCCTATTAAAAATCGGGACACCCTTTATCTCATAAGAAAATGCCAAGATCGATTGGGCAGTTTCTAGTTTGTGGTTGCAATTAACTCGGTCAGGGTTGGCACTTGCATGATTTTGTTTGTTCGCTTTCTGAGAAAGGAGAACGTGTTAGCACTACACTACTATTTGATTAGTCAATTTGATCAGCGGCCGGTGTTGGACAACTTCAGCTTTGCCTTGTAAGCATTGAAATAATTGGTTCCATAACATCAAAAGGTACATGTTAGAAAAATACCATTAAAAGATTTTCATTCAGTTTTTTACCATAGAAAGTTTGCTCCTTTCGGTTTTTTACCATTCCGTCAATTCTTGAGTTAGTAGCGCAGGTGAAATAACGAAAATGCCACACCAGAATAGACGGAATGGTACAAAACCAAACGGGCAAACTTTCGGTGGTAAAAAACTGAACATAAATTTTTTGATAGTATTTTTTTAAAACGTGTACCTTTTGATGCTATGGAACCAACTTTCTCTATAGCTTTTGTCCAAACTAAGGCACGCATATGCATTAGTGGAAGTGGAAAACTTTCACTTGTACTGTATCTGTATGATGTATAATATGAGATGTTTATAAACGAGTGCTTAAAGAAATAGAATATAGCTACATTATCAAGCAGCTATGTAAAAGTCATTTCCTCTAACGTAAGTATCTCTTTTGTAGGTGCTTAGATGATTGTATTATCTACTAATTATATATAGTTATATACATAAGTACCTCTTAAGCACCGATGCCTAATCAAGCATCGTTGCTACAAAATAAACATCATATCTGCCCTATGTAGAAAGAAAAATCAGTTTTTCTTTACTAAACATCTCTCTAAACACCTACGTTGTATTTGCACATGCTCTTAGTGTCCATGATTCTGATTGTCTACTTGCCTGCAGTACAGGGCAAACAAGCCTGCTTGTGTTTCCTTGCAAACGGACAAGCGAGACTGACTGCACTAGCTGTCCCAATGTCAAACCCGATCCCGGGCATCATATGTAAATCTTAAATTTGAGGCAAGCTTTGTTGAGCGAAAGCGAAGAAATTTCAGTCGCTGGACGCTTGTTAGTTTGCTCTTGAGATAAGAGCAGCAGGGAAAAAAACCATTATTTAATGCGTAGTAGTAGTGCGTTAATTAATTGTCCATCCTAAAGTAGCGCAACTGATGCATAATGCATGTATTTTCTTTAAAAAATAATAATAATAAATAGTTGATTTTTTATTATATAAAAATAGATCACTGTCGCCATATGGAATGACGAAATAATAGCTCGGAGATGTTCCTATTGACAATTGAACTGATGATAAAATAATTTCGTCAGTTCAATTGGCGATAGTAATACTGTCACCAATTGGAATGGCATTACGTCAACTGGATGCCCCACCTCGTCTTCTCGACGAACTGGTCCATGGTCTCTTTAATCTCATGCGTCGTCATGCGAAAGCGCTCCCCGAGCGTCATACGACGCACGGAGATCGTCAACTCGTGCATCTTCCAATGTAGATCGATTTATACACATAATTAATAAGTTAGAAACTGAAAACTTGTGAAGCAAATAAGATGTATGGACCATTCAATACATACCATGCGATGGAATGCAGAGTTCGGTTGGGTAGGGTACGTGTCGGACGTCGCGGCCTCATATCGTGGTGGGTCGTCCACGACTCTAACGCCGCGAACCCTTGTCCGACTGGAGTACCACTCGATGTACTCCTCGTACATCTCGAGGTCGTAGGGAGCATCCTCCTAGACGACGTCCTTTAAGACACGGAGCCAAACATGAACCCATGGGAACATAATGTATGCCCCGAAGTCCTAGCAGGTACTCCCTTCCTAGTTGACATGTGGAAGGCAAAGCGATTGTTTTGTAGCTACGTAAGGCAAATGGTACGACAGAAATAAAACGTGAACATATGCATGGAAGTTCGGCGGCACCCGTTGCCACTAGAGGACTACGACCTCCTATCGTAGACCGAATTGGCACATCACCCGATGCACATGGTACCCCTCCACGAAGATATCATGCACCAAGGTCCTCCGCGTGTACTAGTATGCGTGGTCTCTCGTGCATAGGCTCGACAGGCCTCGGGGTGCATGCGCATACACCCTGTTGGAGTGTACGATGTCTAGATAACGCGGGCATTCGTCAACTGATCGAACATCGTAACGTAGTCCGGGTAGGATGCGTGCATAGTGACCAGAGTGAAGGTGACCTATGAAATAGAACAACAAAAACATAGCACAAGAAATTGAATTACATTACGAAAAGTAATAAATGTTCAAAAAACTTACCTGTCGGCGACACCATACCGTACCCATGGTCGGCTGATCCACGTCGTCGTCGGCGGCGTATATGGTGACAGTGTAGGCTCCCAGGACCAGTTGTGGTCATCCGATCTGGAAACGCTCGAAGGCGCACAGCTGAAGAAGCAGTGGGCATTCGGAGAGGATAGAGCTGCCCAAACATGGTGGGATGCATCGCATAGGGCTCCGTACGTCGCGCACAATAGCATCGGGCCCCAAGCGTAGGGCTGGATCTCCTCCACCCCCAATCCGCCAGCTCGCGTGCGTAACGGATCATGTGCTTATCGACGCTATTGCCGTGAGACCCTAGGAACATCACCCACCGAAACAACCACAGAAAGTAGGCATCAAAGTGCCTCATCACCGTGTTCTTAGGTGCGTCCTCTGCCATACGTTTCGGCTGCAGGAAGACAGATACACATCACTAAGTTGTACAAAGCAATTGAAGCAGGAGTACAAGAGTTACAAAAACTTACGTAGAACAGGCAGATCCACTTCAGTGATGGCCCGTAGGTGCTACTGAACTCCATGTAGTCGGTGTTGGGAGGCAGCACCCCCTGGAACCTCGCGAGGAATTGCATGCGCCACATGACCGGAACGTCGTGCGCCGCCAGGGGGAAGCCCTCACAGGGCAACCCGGTTAGGAATGTCACGTTCTGAAGCGTCAGCAGCATCTCCCCGCACGAGAGGTGGAACATGTGTGTATCCGGCCTCCACCGGTCAACCAGTGCCGTCAGGAGGCACCGAGCATACGAAAAGTGCATTGACGTATGACCACCACCCACGCGGTCCTGGTTGTCCTCCCACGTCGACTCCACCATCCTCGCTAGTGGAAGGAGGTCTGTCGCTCTCAACCTGCATCGAAAGGATTAAAAACAAACGTGAGTCCACCCAAAGTAGTCAGACTTCAATTGAGTACACGAAGATCACTACACGTACCTCGGAATCCAACATAGGTCCACCATCCACGCCCTCATGGGTGTGCGCAGCCGCAACACACCAAACTCAATCGCCGCCTCGCCCTCCTGGGGGAGGATGGTACTAAGGCGGCTACAGTGATGCACGTCAATGGCCGGGTCAAGCAACTTGTACGACCACTCCGCAACGTCTCCTGGGTCCGTCATACCTAAAAATTCAATGCATACATTGTAAATAAAAGTAATAAGAGGTCATCACGAGGCGGTTTTGAACCGAAATGCGTGAAAAAAGCTATCCTGAGGCGGTTCTATTCACGAACCGTCTGTGATAGTCTATTTTCATAGACGGTTCATACATGAACCGTCTATGAAAATAGACTATCACAGACGGTTCGTGAATAGAACCGTCTGTGATAGTCTATTTTCACAGACGGTTCTGAACAAAAACCGTCTGTGATAGCTTTTTCTATTGCAAAAACAAAAACAAAAACGGGTTTTCACTTTGTTTGGAGCCTCTCGAGCCTCGCGAATGAATTTGATATAGATTTTTGGATTGAATTTTTTGTTAGCTTTCCCACAATAGCCACAGCATCACAAGGCCGGGGCGAGGTGGAGGAGGCCGAGGGTGACGAGCTCAGGGGAGGACGGGGCGACGAAGTAGAGGAGGCCGGGGGCGACGAGTTCGTGGGAGGCCGACGACGACGAGGTCGTGGGAGGCCGGCGACGACGAGGCTTGGGCGAGGTGGAGGAGGCCGCGGGCGACGAGCTCAGGGGAGGACGGAGCGCAATGTCAGGGCGAGGTGGAGGAGGCCACGGGCGACGAGCTCGGGGGAGGACGGAGCACAAGGTCAGGGCGAGAGGAGAAATGGCAGGGGAGGAGATGGAGATGGCCGCAGAGGAGAAATGGCAGAGGAGGAGATGGAGATGGCAAAGGAGGAGATGGAGGACTCTGTTAATATAAAGAGATTTTCGGCAGTCCGTCCATTAAGTGCAAATTTTCGTTTTCCCGCCCAACAAAATAAAAGTATCACAGACGGTTTTATACAAAAACCATCTGTGATGAGATATCACAGACGGTTCGTATCATGATCCGTCTGTGATAAGCGTCTCATCACAGGCGGTTCGTATCATGATCCGTCTGTGATAAGCATCTCATCACAGACGGTTTTTGTATAAAACTGTCTGTGATTTTAGATTTTACGTCTGTGATTTTAGATTGTACCATGCTGTACAATTTTTCTTACTCTTCGAATTTACCATGGCTTAGGAAATTTTCAAGCCATGATAAAAATTCGAGTTATGGTAAATCTAAAATTACAGACGGTTCTAACCACGAACCGCTCAGGATATCTACATATCACAGACGGTTAGAGAACCGTCTGTGATATGTAGATATCACAGACGGTTCGTCTTGGAACCGTCTGATAAAAACACTTGTACCACCTATATGTATACCTATGCGCACACTACTACAAAACAGGCTATAGAAGACGCCTTATCATAAGATGTCTTCTATAGCCTGTTTTGTAGTAGTGTGCGCATATGTATACATATAGATGGTACAAGTGTGGTGCGTATACATATAGTATTTACGCTGCATGAGTCGACTGTCGTATGTTAGTACAGAATGTCCACAGCATATATCCTTGAATAATTTTATCCGAATCAAATTAGCTTTGCTGGTATGTGCCGGAGCTCCCTGACGAGTATTTGTTCTCCACCATCTTCAGTCAAATAAGAATCATTTGCAATATTCTAGCCAACCAGCTACACATTACACAAGAACTGGATCGATTGAGAACAACTAATACTGCAAGTGTGTAGGTATATTCTCCTAGCTCACGCGCGCAGCAGGTGATATGGATAGGCGAATCCAGATGACATTGAAACAACTATTTCACACTAGTACCTCAATTAACTTGTAAATCCTATGCAATTGCAAACATTTATCTCTTAGAGCGTAAGGAGATACCTTTGATTCATAAGTGTACTGTGGCATGGCAAAGGTAAATGCATAATAGGATAAGAGAGCATGGTGGCATGGTCCAATGTACATAATAGGATCGACTCACTTAATTACCATAGTATATAGTTCATAAAATCATGTAGAATAAACAGTAAGAAAAAATAGAACGATCTCACATAGCTTGTTAGTATATAGGTCGACAATAATGTTGATCTAGCTAGCAGCCTAGCAAGACACTTATATGACAGATTGCTTTGTATATTCAACTATTTTAACTACTGGATAAGCCAAGACATACTCCTATATCCATATCAGAAAAAGTAGTAGAATTGAAATGACTGCACCAATCATGGAACTAAACGAAGGACCTTTTTTCTCTATCTGAAATGCATGCCCATGTCTTCAGTTTTTTTTTAGGGCGCCCATGTCTTCAGTTGGCGGTTGATCGTCTAAGATGACACCGTTGCGTGTGACGAGAGAGTAAAAATAGCATCACGAGCGAATTTTTTTTTAAAAAAAGAAGCATCAGTTAGACGCTTAAATGACATTGCAGAGGGCCTATGACCTGGTGCATATCACTGCCGTTTCCACTTTGGTCAGGTCTCCCAGCGATCTTCCTCTACACCTCGTCGCGGCGAGGGAACCAAAACGGAGGAGAAGAGGAGATGCTGAAGGTTTCACCCCAGCGCCACCGTGCATGAACCGGCCAGCACCGCAGCGTGCGCTCAGCCCTCGTCGTCGGCCCTGGAAGTGGAATCCACGGTGCTGACGGTGTGGCGCAAGTCGCTGCTCTTCAACTGCGACGGCTTCACCGTCTTCGACGCCAAGGGCAACCTCGCATTCCGCGTCGACTGCTACGGCTCCGGCAGGCGCGCCGAGGTCGTCCTCATGGACGTCGCCGGAAAGCCGCTACTCACCATACGCCGCAAGGTCAGATTCATTTAATTTCCTAGTTGTTCCATCTCCTCGCTAAAAAACATTAATTAATCCTTGTTGATCATCAAAAGAGGGTCCTTTTCTCTAAATCATACGCTTGCTTGCAGAAGCTGAGCCTGGCGGAGCATTGGGTGATCTACGACGGCGACGGAGCCGCCAAGCCGCTCCTCTCCGTCCGCCGTCACCTCAGCCTCCGCGGCTCCAAGGCGCTCGCGCACGTCACGCCCCTCTCCTCCATGGCCATGCCCGAGGCCTACGTGGTGGAGGGGTCGTACGGCCGGAGGAGCTGCGCGGGGACGCGGTGGCGGAGGTGCGGCGGAAGGAGTCGGTCGGCGACGACGTGTTCCGGCTTGTGGCGGAACCCCGCCTGGGCGCTCCGCTGGCCATGGGCCTCGTCATCGCCCTCGACGAGATGTTCGGCGCCTCGGCGCGGTCGTTGCTGCCGAGGAGCTGGTCGGCGTAGTAACTAACCGGTGAAGCCTCCAGCATACTCCGCACATGCATCTAGATTCTAGAGGGCCCCCGTGTATAGTCAGCTCGCTACACAAGTTTGTACATGAATGGAATCTCTCTTAGCGATACTTAAATGGTGCTCTCTGTTACCTTCTGTTTTTGTTGCTGTTACTGATTGCTTGAGCGTTCTTGTTGTTCTCCATGTGTTACTTGTGCTGACCGGATGGGTGCCTAGCTTTCGGAACTAGTATTTTCATGCACTTTTTCAGCGTTTGACTTGACGGTAAGTTCATGCAGTGCTCCGTTGACATGGTGATAGCTAGGTACTGCTCCATTGTTCTAGCTAGAATTCTTCACCTGAATCCATTGTTCCATATGCCAACCCGAAAAAGTCTACGAGAATTTCATCCAGTGATCGATGCTGCGGTTCGAGCTGTGCAAGGGATTAGCATCGAGCAGAACAGAGGCAGGGAACAATGGATAGTTGGATATATACTAACAAGCTGCTGCAGGGGACTCTTCCCTGTCTGTGATGTATCATACAGGCAGCCACACATTCCTGCTAGCCAGATCTTGTCGACGAAAGAGGCTAGAATCACCTATTCCGGTGCATGGAAAGGAAATTTGAGGCAGATACATGGTACAGAGAAGATGGCTGCCTGAATTTCTATGCTCATCGGGAGTGTCATTTTCAGGCCTGCATTCGCCACAGTTCATGTGACATTTGGTGAACTTTTGCACTTTCTCAGCCGAAATTGGCGAACTTTTTCAAGAATATCTTGGCACTTTTGTGGGCCGAGTCGTCCTCACGAGTCACAAGCGTGATTAGAACGCATGCACAAGGATCGAAGCAGCCATACAAACACATGCCCGTCCTCCGTCAACTTGATTTGAGTTGCTGCATGTATGTCGCAAAACAACTACTCCTCGTGTCTACAGAGTTTTTGCCCGTATTAAGACTGTTTTAAAATGAATTAGCAAAAATAACAGTAGTAGCTCTGCATTTGCAAAAACGGTGCCCTGGCTGCAGGGTCATCGTGCGGACGACGGATGTGCTGACACGTACCCAATCCCGTAGGACCGCCGTGCGAACCGCACGGCCACCGTGCGGCGTCGCCCACGCGGCAGCACCTTCGCCCCTCCCGCACGGCCAATGTGCAGCAGCCTCCATGCCCGCACGGCAACCGTGCGGTGACCAGCCCAGTCTCCCTCTGAACCGCTTCGGTTTTTACTAGAAATGAAAAAACTAGGAAAAAACCGAGACATGTGTCGTTCAGACAAACCTCCTAGGCCGGCCCTCCCTCCATTTGTCAATAGCACCGCCGTGGCTACTTTGCATCGAAAAAATTGTCGCCTCATCCCGTCACCACCATCTAATCTCTGCCTCCCTTGTCTATTGGATGTCTCCTACATGTGCATGCATTCATACATGCAAGGGCTTTCTCTCTCGGTTCACAGGTGTTATAAATAGCGAGCGAGAGGGATTAAGTTTCGCCGTCTCACTCGCTCGCTCTCTCTCGGTTCTCTCTGTCATTAAGCACTTATATAAGTCATTAAGCACTGTCATTTGCAGCCACATTAGCAGGTAATTATGCCCTTGTCATTAAATTCTTTATTAACTGCGTTATTAGTAGTATTATTTTTGTACGTAGTTAGTTGTCATTTTCTAAACATACTTAAATAAGTTGTTTTAGAATTATCGTACTTAAATTAATGTTACGTAATTAATTAGTTAGTTGTCATTTTCTAGACACACTTAAATAAGTTGTTTTAGAATTATCGTACTTAAATTAATGTTACGTAATTAATTAGTTCTGAACACGTAATTTGTAATTTACAAAATGTCATGCGATGCATGCACTGCTGGCCATGCAAACAAGTAGTTGCCAGTTTTTCATGTATGCATGCACCATGCAATTAACACACGTATAAAATTAATATTTATTAGCAAAGGGAAAGAACAGGGATTAAGTATTCATAATGATTGCAAATAGAAAAATAATAACATGGATTAATGTATTCATATATGCAGGCGACGTTAATTAGTTACGAAATAATTAGTTGTAATTAATTATTTTAAACAATTAGTTGCATTTTATAATGACTGTAAATAGAAAAATAAGAAAAAAAAAGTTTTGGTTCAGTGAAGATGTTACATATATTCATTTAATATATCATCCATTGTATATGTATAACCATGTAGGATTTATGGAATAATATATGCATACTTTTTAATTGTCAGTATATAACACATGTTCAGTAATTAGTTAGCTTTAATTAATTTTATCATGTTTAAATAGCTTTATTTAATTTTATACTACTAAATTAGTGTACATTAATTTGTGGGGGCACCAGGTGGGGGGACTGTGCTCACCCGCTAGGTCATCACGACCTAGCGAGTCCGGTCGGCGTCATAGCGCTTCCCGTCGGTCATCCACGGGCCAGATCGGCGGGGAGGTAAGTTATTTACAACTCTATATTATATTTTTTTGGTTATGCCTTATGTTCCGCTAATATCATGTCGTTCTCCTGCTGCAGGTCCGTCGGGATGCATCACTTGTGCCATCCGCGTTGGGTACACAGACTAGCGCGCCCCCTCGGTCATCTGCACTGCACATCCAGGAGATACGAGATTCTCAGTTTACGTTCAAAGTGTTTATTTTTACTAACATCATTTCGTCTTACAGCCTTCGGTTGATCGTGGGGTGATGGTCAGTTCACGTCCACCGATGATGACGATACAGGCCTCCCAGCTCCTACCATGGAGCAGTACAGGGCGCTAGAGTTTGGACAATGGCAGCCACGGTTTGGAGCGTACGCAGGGCAGAGCTCCTCCGGGTTGGCTGGCCCACCATAGTCCAAGGCCGGAGCTCTTTCGCATGACCGGAGTTGCATACATCGTACCTTGGGGGCGGACAATTCGGGAGTGGATTTACACCGTCCGTCATTCAAGAATTTATTATAGGTGGCCCCCAGCTCGCCATGTCTCAACATAGGGACATCGATGCTTACCAGACTCACCTGAGTCAGCTTACTGGTTTACCTCCGCCCACTCAACATACTCAAGGCACTCCTACCCCCTCCAATTCGACACACGCTCTCCGGACTGGCTGACGTATCCCACGGGGCATGCTCGACACAAAACATGGCCGTGCACACACCGGCAGGCGCAGGCAGTAGAGAGCAGTGGCTCAGACGAGTGAGCCATATTTGTATCTCGTGTTATGCTATTCTGTTTTGGTATATTTGTATTCATACTTTGTTTTGCTATAATTGTATGCAATATTTTGTATGTCATGTGTCTACTGTTGCGCCATATTGTATATCGATATTTCCAATGAAGTTGCAATGTAGCTTTTTTCCATACACAAAATTGACGATATTTCAGAATGGTTACAAGTATTACATTTGTGTTCGAATTCATTGGAAATTTATATGATTCCCAAACCCTAATTCTCTTAGATATGACTAAGCCTATTCTGTTATAAGTACTTTGTGTAGGAATTCATGAAGCCCAAATTTTTGAAATGCAAAATCCAAATTTTCGAGACCCAAATCCTTCATTTTTGAAAAAAAAATCAGAACACGTATAAAATTGTATAAAACAATGCACAATCAAGTTCGATGTGTAAGGAGACTTCAAAACAAAATTCATAATTTTTGGAGCTCATTTTCTATATTTAAAAATTCCTATGAACAATATAATTAAATGAATTTGCGAGAAAAATTCTAAGCTAAAAAAGTTCTAGAAAAATTACAAAAGAAAGTGTGCTATATTTCAGAATTCCACAAATATTTTATAATTTTTTGAGCTCATGTGTTATATTTCAAAATCCATATGGACAATAGTGTCCAAGAGGACAGAGAAAAGGTAGCCGTCGGCTGAATAGGGGAACACTACACGGTGGTTGTGCGGTCGTGGAGACGCCGCATGGTGGCCCTGTAGGATTGGGTACATGTTGGCACGTCCGTTGTCCGCATAGTGGGCGTGCGGCCCAGGGTGCCAGTTTTGCAAATACGCGGCTAAGTCTGCCATTTTTGCAAATACATGTCAGAAACAGTGCTAATACGACCAAAAAGTCGTGTCTACATGCATCTATAATCATCAAGTATAAACATCAACGGTTACGTGCCCAGAAATAAGAAATAAATTTTAGGTTGGGCGGAATAACCACAATGTTTCCGCTTGCACTAGTATTTGCACCCGCGCGATACAATTCTAAAATAGCAATTCAAATCTAGCAAATCAAACATTCAGCCAATCACAAATCTCAATCCATTCTATTTTCAACTAATTTCCTCAAGCATCAGTGGCCGTGCACTGCTTCAGTCCTGCCTTCCACCCTAGCTGGCAGCCACTATGGCTTGCTCAATGCCTGGATTGGACTGCTCGAACTTCCGTCCTCTAGAGTGCATGGGGAGCTCTAACCATGTGACTAGTGGATACTAGGCTAGGCCATACTTAGCTCCCTAGGACACTGCTCACCTTGGCTGTCCTTCCACTCATCGACACCAAGTAGAGTGAAACAACCAAAAATTTCTGAAAAATTAGAAGTTTTTGAGTTTTTTTTTGCTTGAATTTGAGTTTTCTTCCCAATTCAGAAAGTTTCCATTCCTTTCCACTTTCCCTATGCCGCTTCCTGTCTTTCTCAGCCAAAGGCGTCCTTCTCCCAAGCACTTTCTCATTGTCTTCTTCCTCCTTGCAACGCACCACCTTGAGTCGCCTTCGTCTTCATTCCCGTCAGCACCATCCTCACACCGCGCCGGCATCACGCCTTCGTCGCGCTACCTCACCACCCGCCTTCACCACGCCATTAATGGCCCGTGCCAGCACCGCTTGCCTCGAGCCTTCGTCGCGCCAGCTCCCGCGCCACCCACTCGACGCGCCGCATGCACCACGTTCGGCTTCGCCACCGCACGCCCTCGTGCTAGTGAGACGTTACCTACCCCGCAACACCACCCTGCCACCAACTCCCCCTTCCCATGTCTCCGCCATGCGCCAAGTATGCCTAAGCAGCGCATTGGCGCCACCATCTAGACAAGTTATAAAAGCCACTCAGTCCCGAGCTATAAGCATCGCCAGCACCGACTCAACCTTACCCTCACCACCACTCTTCCCTAACACCCCTTTCTTCCCGAGTGAGCCCGAAGAGCAATTCACCATCCCTTTTCGCCTTTCCCCTCCCAACCCTGCCACCACCATCTCCTCACCACCCTGAAGCTTTCCCCTAACCCCTCCACCCCTATCCTCGCTGCCACATCGCCGGCACCACCCTCCACCGCCGCGTCGCCCATGACCCACGTGGCCAGGCCGTCTTGGTGCACCCAAACCCCGCCGCCACCTTCCCCGACATCCCCTTTGCCCGACGATGCTCAAGCACCGACAAATTTGGCTGGAGCATGGCAAGACCGCTGTCGCCGCCCTCCCCTGCATCGGCCTTGCGCCACCACCACTGTCACCCCACCTCCGAGCCACCCCAGCTCATGCAAAGCCCAAAAATGGGTTGCGCGAGTTGAGGAGGTGCTCACTGCGCCACTCCCCGCCGCAAAGTCAGCAAGGTTCACAAATGAATTGATGCGAGAGGACAATAGTTACGAAGACTTACGTAGAACTGGTAGATCCACCTCAGCGTCGGCCCGTGCCGGCTACTGAACTCGTGGTAATCGCTGCCCGACAGTAGTACATCCTGGAATCTCGCCAGGAACTCTGTGCGCCACGTGGACGAGATCTCATACGCTACCATGTGGAAGCCTATGCAGGGCAACATAGTCAGGAAGCTCACATCCTGCAGCGTCGACACCATCTCCCCACACGGAAGGTGAAACATGTGTGTCTTCGGCCTCCACTGGTCGACCAACGCCGTCAGTAGGGTCCGGTCGTATAGAAAACATTGGATGTACGACCAAGACCACGGTCATGGTTGTCCTCCCACGCCGCCTCCACCATCCGTGCCAGCAGAAGGAGGCCTGCCGCCCTCAACCTGCGTCGGGTCAGGTTCCAAACGAACGTTAGTCCACACGTAGTAGTCAGGCCACAAATGAGTACACGAAGATCGCAATGGCACGTACCTCGGCACCCAGCTTGGGTGCAACCTCCATGCCATGATGGGTGTGCGCAGCCGCAACGCGCTAAGCTCAATCGGCGCCTCGCCCTCTTGGGGAGGATGATACTGAGGCGGCTACGATGATGTAGGTCAATCATGAGGTCAAGCAACTCGTACAGCCGCTCGGCAGCGTGGTCTGGGTCCATCATACCTGAAAATTTAGTGCATACATCGTAAAGACTACGAAATATATAATAAGGTAATAGGAAGCGACATTAGCAAAATAATTACCAACCACAAATAGAAACTAAATTTACGCGACAAGTCATAAAGCTACGACTACACTCTACTTACCCTACAGAGCTAAATAAAGCTGAGATTATTTCGAACCTACCCTAATTAGCCTCTACCTACCCTAATTAGCTACTCTGGATTTTCTTTATAATTTTAAAACGTGTCATGTTATTTTCCTGGTTATAAATCAATTTTCGACATTAACAATATAATTACCGCGCACAAATAAGGAGCTAAATAAAGCTGCAATTATTTTGATTAGGCTCTACCTACCCTAATTAGCTGCCACATATTTTTTCTTTTAATTTTAAAATATGTCATGCTATTTTCCAAGTTAAAAAATAATTTACGGTATTAACAATATAATTACCACGCACAAATAGAGAGCTAAATAGAACTGGTATTATTTAGATTACGCTCTACCTACCTTGTACACAGCTCAAATGATGTACTACATAATTGGACTACATTTATCTAATCTACTAAATTATATATCATTATTTTTGTTTGTTAACCGACAATGTTTTGACATAATGTACAAAGTTTCCAAAAAATGTTCTTACATGATGGCTAATCGGATCCGATGCTCTGTCTATCTCTCCTCTGCGACGAACTGACAGAGTTTCGCTACCTTTCTTGTCTCTCTCTCCTCCTCTCTTTCTGTTATTTTCTGGAATTAAAATGAGATTTGGAGTGAATTTTTATAGCTGGATTGTTGTAACAGGATACCTGTCGCCAGTAAAACCGGCTACAGGAGCCAATTTTTGTTATTTTTTGGATCAATTATTTATTTTTGTAATTATTTTTAAAATAATATTATTTTAAATAAATTATCAGACTGTACGCGGGTATTCAGTGGCAGCAGCCAGCTGCTACGTAAATATCGGTTGACGACAAGGGAAAAAAAGAGGAAAGGAAAAGTGTTGCAGGCTTGCAACCCGTTAGGCGTCGTGATCTGTGATTTAGAAGAAATATGTGCGAAGTAGAGGCCCATCTGTACTGTATACGCATCCTCACTGACTGCTCGGGCCCCAAATGTCATACGACTCCGCGTCTGTCCACTAAGCAAACAGCACTGGCTACGGGCCCCACCTATGAGTATCCCACCTGTCTGTCACATGGTTAACCCACCCATCCTACGGCGGAGGCGGGCCGTTTGAAATTTGAAACCACCCTCCTCTCTCTCTCTCTCTTCCTCACTCGCTGCGCATGCGCTCCAACGTCACTCTCTCGGTCTCTCCTCTCCGACTCCTCGTATTACTCTCTCAGCAAATTTCCTATTTTTCCCCTCTCGATCGCCTCACTCCCCCGGCAGCCATGGCCACCGTCACGCCGGGCGTGCTGCTCAAGCTGCTCCAGGCGATGCACACCGACGAACGCGTTGCCGGCGAGCACCGCTCCCCGGCCCTCCAGGTCACCGCCGTCGTCCCCGCCCTCACCGCCTCCACCTCCGACTCCCTCTGGCCCTCCAACGGCTTCCTCCTCCAGCTCTCCGACGGCCTCCACTCCACCTACGTCCAGCTCTCCCCCACCGACGCGGACGCCCTCCTCTCCGAGCGCCCCCACCTCGTCGGACACCTCGTCCACCTCGACCGCCTCCGCTTCGCTCGCCCGGTCCCCCGCGCGGTCGGCCTCCGCCCCGTCCCGTCCTCCCGCTCCGTCTCCTTCGTCGGCAACCCCGAGCCCCTCGTCGCCCGCCCCGCCGCTTGCTCCCGCGGCTACGTCATCCAGCCGGCCTCCCCGTCCGACGCCGCGCCGCCGCTCGTGCCATCCAGTTCCAGCAATGTGCCACCGTCCGATACAACAGGTGACGTCAAAAGGACGGTTCTTGCTCCCAAGAACGTCTCCGAGGCCGCGGCGCCGCCGGGCGGTTCGGCCGTCAAGCGGCGGTTCTCGTCTCCGGCGCCATCCAAGCAGCGAGATCCGTTGCCTTCGGTGAAGGGCGGGTCACGGGCGTCGTCGCCCTCGGTCAAGGGCGCGTCCCGAGCGTCCTCACCTGCGGTCAGGGGTGCGTCAAGGTCGTCGTCGCCGGCGCCGTCCAAGTGTGTGGTGCCGAGCCTTGCTGCGGCTAAAGATGAGAACCGCAGGGTGGCGAGGGAGCCGGCGATTGTCGTTCCATCAAGGTACCGGCAGCCGTCACCCGCAGGAGGGAGGAGGGGAGCGGCGTCTCCCAAAGTCGGTGGGAGGCGGGCATCCCTATCGCCTAGTTCGCGGCGGTTGTCGGGAGAAGGGAGCACCAAGAAGAAGGTCGGGGTGTTGGTGGCTGGTATCTCGAAGATCACAGACTTGGCGAACGGCTCGGCCATGAAGCCGGGGAGGAAGAGCTGGGACGATTCGTCAATTGCCCTTGCGGTGGCGGCAGCAGGCTCGGTGATGAAATCCAGGGGCAAGGTGGGCAAGGATACCATTCCGAGGACTCAGGTCAGGGATCATGGTACATCGTGTTACAATTGGAATCTTAAAATTGGGCTTGCTTGGTTGGCATATACATGTACATGTTGGTGCAATGCATTTTATCGGTGCATATCACTAGAGTAGTGGCAAAAAAAAACTCAATGGAATTGCTATATAACTTCCGACAATTTTTTGAAGCTAAAACTGTCACTTTGTTCGTTAGATGTGCTATAAAATTCATATATTGATGTGCTGCTGTAAGAAAAAAAATTCATAATGTTCGAATTTTCATTCGTCTGATATGTTTTAAGATTTGCATTTTTTTCCCATTTGATTAATTGGGTTCGAATTTATTATGATTTTGTCTTCGGAATATAACGGATTCATTACATTGCCGTATTTTGTTAGTATATAATTTTATTTTATTTTGTTTTTATTTTTGCTCAACTTCTCGAAGTACATATGAAGAATATAACGTGTTCACTAAATTGTCGTATTTTATTATTATATAATTTTATTTTATTTATCTTTGTTTTTGCTTAACCCCCTAAAATTCATGTGAGATTTTGAATCATGTGATGGAAATACGAGTCATTAAAACTTCCAAGAATAATTACATCGGCTCATAAAAACTTCCAAGAATAATTACAGCGGCTAAGAACCAAAATTACATAAATAATTTACTGTAATTTATGTATAATGTAGTTGTAAATGAATTTCGGAATATGACAGTTTTTTACAGAGAAAATAGTCGAATTCTGTGTAGACATACCCAAAATTCAATTGCATGAGTTTAGTTAACAGCATGTTAAATTGAAATTGGCTTTTGAACACCTATGTGCACGTAAGAAATATGGTTATGCAAATAAAAAAAAATCTTGGAAGGCTAATTGACTAATAATGGTGGATTGCTGGTCATTTTGTCAGTTATGATTGTTTTCATTTTAGATACAGTAAATGGATCTAACAATCGGGCAAGGCTATTTCATGTGTGTGCAGTTTGTGGTGAAAGTACACATTTAACGGTGCTTGTGAGTTGCGATTAATGTACATGATATAAATGAAATAAAAAAAACAAATATGCAGTGCTGTCTCGCCATATTATTGTAGAGTTCTTACAATGCCTGACGTGTATATTGGATACAAATAGAACTGAGTACTAGTCATTTGTTGTTCTCTGTACTACTTATTTATTCTGTATTTGCTCAGGGTAGCATGTCTATATGTCCTGTATGTTTAAGCACCAACGGCAATTTGTTTATCGGAAAGTCGTGTACCTGTGCAATGAAAATTTACCTTCATCTGTATCTTCAGGAAGCAATGTCACGGCAAATGAGTGATGCTACAACCGAACTGTGCAGTAATGATGATTCGTCTGTTGATGTAGAGTCTACTGAAGCAAAGACGAAAACTGTGGCTCCAAAAATTATACTTCATGATCCCAAATGGACCGATGGCAGCGTTCCATTGGATGCAGTTTCTGATAAACTTTCAAAGATTGGGAAGGTAGCATTCAATTCCTCTTGCTAACAGTGCCAATTCTTTGATTCTTTACTGAATTCCATCTAACATCATCTTTTACTGAATTTACAGGAAGCTATTGAACGGAGAGATGCAGCAGCAACTGCTGCAGCTGATGCTTTACAAGAGGCATTGGTCACTGAATCAGTTATAAGGAACCTAAGGTAATTGAGAGCCATCCTTTTTCATCTGAAACCAAAATCTCTGTATGTCATTCAGTTGAATGTGACGATTGTAACATTGTGCTTATTGCTGTCTACAGCAAGTTTTCTGAACTCTGTTCTTCGTCGAAGGCTTGCAATCCACTCCCAACAGTGGACGTTTTCCTTGCTGTCTATGAAGATACTCTCAAGTGGAAGAAAATTGCTGAGTCTATAACCACCAATGGAGCTGATGAAGCTACATTCTGGGAGAAATCAACTACTCATTGGGTTGAAGCAGCATTAGCAACTGATCTGGAGGTCCTCAAACTAATCAACAGCACTGAATCCATCTCTCAGAAGAAGAGCACTGATAAGCCCAAGGCTCCTTCAGTGGAACCACCAAGAACAAGCTTGTCCAAGAGGCAATCACATGGAGCTTGTGCAAAAGTCCAGTCCAAGGTCTCACCAAGCCCTGCAGCGAGCTGCGCATGGAGTAAAACTCAGGGCATGAACGAAACAGTTGAGCTTGCTAGGACCTTGTGGCGTGAGATGCATATGTGGTTCTTGAAGTTCGTGGATGAGGCAATGGATGTGGGCTTCCACCTGTTTGAAGATCAGGATGTTGCAGGTAGGGGAAAGCAGGGCAGTCACATGACGATGGTTCTGTCACAGTTCAAGAAGATCAGCGACTGGTTGGATGGGGTTGGGAAGATTGCAGAAGAGGAGACAACCAAGGAGAAGATTGAGCTGTTAAAGCGCAAGATTTACGGGTTCGTCATCAGCCACATGGGGTCTGCGTTTGAGGCCTCAGTCTCGGTTTCATCAAGGAGTTGAGGGGTGCTTCAAGCTCAGAAGTTTATTTGCTGATCTTGTCATTTTTTGGATGAAATTAAGGCCGCATCTATGATGAATTGAAGTGGGTTACGCTTGTAGCTATCAGTGGTGTATTTTTTTAATTGCCCCTTATGTATTGCTATGTGAATAAGTTAATTTATTTGTGATCTTCAAATGCCTTGTGTGTGTTTGTCGGTTATGAAGTGAATCGGGTCCTGAATACTGCATGGTTAAGTGTACATTGTAGTATGACTGAGTAGTGACCATTGGAAGATTACATTCTTATGTCCTTGCAAATCATGTGGTACGTGTCATGTACTAGTTATGTTCACCAGGGTCGTGCTGTTGCTTAGAAAGGGATTGTTCGGAACAGGTGTGGTTTTTCTGAAAAATGATTTCTGATTGTGCTGCAGGACTGAATAGGTTTGGCATCTGGCTATCTAACTTTTAAGTAGACTGACCGTGACTTCTGAGATGAAGAATATCTGAAATACCCTTAAGACAGGTAATAGCTTGTTTGATGTCATTTAACGTCAATTAACGCAATTAACAACCACTAATGATAATTAACGCCATTGACTACAATTACCGTAATTGAAAGTCAATAACGATGTCAATAACAATGACTACCACAATTAACACAATTAACTACAATTACCACAATTAACTACAACTACCACAATTAACGTAATTGATCGCATTTGACGATAATTAGCGCAATATACCGCAGTTAACGCAATAAACCGCAATTAACAACAATGTGATGCATAGAAATATATGTCACACTGATAGTAGATATCAACCGTTCAGTCAAGTTATCCAAAACCGCATTAACATTCATTCATTCATTCAAGCAAAGATCCATCAATATGCTTGTACTTTGAAACTAACAAGTCCTAGCTCTAAAGATCATAGTTCCACGAGCTCTACCATCTACGAAGTACAATCTTAATTCCCTCATGAAACATCTATATGCCTAGCTAATTCTGAGATCGCATTACATGATGCTAATCACAAAATTAACTCCCTTCCCAGCAATCATCCCTCGACTCCATGTGCGCAAGAAACACCTACAAGTTCAGATATACATATAAGAAAATGCACAAGAAATATGACTCTTGGTAGCTGAATTGTAAATAAAATTACTGGGCTATCTTCAGAATCGATTCTATGATTATTTTATTCAAAAGTCCAAACTTTCTATCTTTAGAATCGATTCTATGGATGTTTGATGTTTGTACAGTGATATTTAAGCATTCTTGTGTATAGGCTAAAGAGTGATCAAGTAATTGCATACAAAACTGCTGTTTTCTTTACTTGCCCGAGACAACTAGTAGGCTAAGCGAAGCAATTGTCGTAAATTGTAAAGTTCTTCCCGGACTAGAGTCAGAGCGACAGGCGTTCCAACAAACACAAAGGTAAGCATTTGTAACTGCACCTTGTAAATCGATAGGGTAGTGTCGACCACCACCGGATCAAAGTTCGCTGCCGAGGTCGTTTCCTGCAAGGCAAACAAGAAAAAGATGGAATGTTGCAGAAAAAGATTGAATGTTGCAGAAAAAGAGCTAACTTTGTTGCCATTTGAAGTAGATCCATCAGGAGATTCAGCTGAAGGTCCTGTCAAGGAACTGTTTTTCTTCAACATGGCAGCAGAGTACCCAGCAGCCCAGACCTGAGTTTAGCATATATATGAGAAACTCCAGGGTATATAAGTTTGTTTGCATGGAAAACGAAGCACAAACCATTCTAGGTACAGTAATAGGTTAGGATACTGGAATGTCCCAGATAAAAATTCCCCACAAGCTAAAATGGAAGGAGGGCATTGCAGCATTTGCCGACAAGTTAAAGGCCTATATCTAGTGTAAGCGATTCAGTGACCACAACACGGTTGAACAAAACCTGATCACTATAAGGAAACATAAACCATGAACACAGGAACAATGTGAAGGTCACCAAGATAGAGGTGACTCAGCACACAACACCAAGATCATGCTGTTCTCCGTTCTCTGCTCTGTATATCCAACCTACTCGTCCACAGATCCACCAATGGCATATATGATGTGTTCTTCAACAAATTACCCAAAGTGGAAACACATACCATGGAGAAGCAATTAAGAGCTTCTCCAAAGCATGCTAGCACAACCATTTAGTTTCCCCAACTAGCGACGGATCCAGTAGCGCACGGGCACCACGAACCGCACCGAGCCGACCCCGCGCTCGCGGTAGAGGTCGGCGTACCTCCGCAGGTGCGTGGGCGCGTGGCGGAGAGGAGGCGGACAGAGGAGGCCGCCATGTTTGCAGGAGGAGGAGGAGGAGACGGGGGTGGTGAAGTGATGGGGAGGAGGCGCCGTGGAAGAAGGTGTGCCGGGGGGGAGGGCGTCGGGGGAGATCCAGATCGGGATCGGAATCTGGGAGGAGGAGGGGGCGACGGGGACGAGGGCGCCAGGGGAGGAGGGCCGGCGGGGCTTTTACCGAGTGTCAATGGCTGGGTAATTACTTTGAATTTTGGGCATAATTTGGGAATAGTGGTTGCAGAAAGCTCCACATAAACAGTTTTCGTACATTGTAATAGAAAGCACCTCTCGTTCAGAATTGCTTCTGACTTTCCAACTTTCTGAGTCGGAAGCTGAAGTTGTCCCAAATAGATTTGAAAACTTGTTCCTTAACAAGACAGCTTTCAAATGCTTGAGAAATTGAGAACTTTTTCAGCGTTGCAAGTGTGATTTCAGATGGAAAATGGACACGGTTATTTATTTATTTATTTGCGATTACAAAGGATATGGATTTTGGATAGTAATTTCTTAGAATGGGCGCGGTTCATTATGAGAATCATCTTCAGGCGTAACAACGGATAGATCACAT